>OY728121.1:1865606177-1867051443 GCA_963277665.1 Viscum album
CCCTAAGTTCCATCCTAACCACTATATACTGTGTATCATAAAAGGTTTCATTGTGTCTATAGAGAAATACATTCCATGTGAGATAAAGATACATGATAAGACTGAAGGTAGACATGACACACCATGTTTTCCTAGTAAAAACTAGGTACTTTTTCTAGAGTATGTTGAGGACCAACATCACTTTAAAATTGAACAGTATCAATTGGGTTTGTTTCTCTAGTAAATCTCAATTAAGGTAAAGTGAGGCATTACATTTTTAGATTATATTGAAATCCCCTCTATTTTATTAGTTTCAGATAGAGTTCAAGAAGTCCTCAGTATAATCTGATGTGTGATACTCTATAATTTCATATTCTTCCCTATGATTATTTTTTATAATCTTTATGACTATCTTATAAAGGCGTATGATCCCCTACTTAGAGGGTTATTCCATGGATAGAACAATATAAACCATAGGCCATAGGTGAGATCACTTACATGTGTATTGATATCTTTAGAGTTCCATTTAGTAATTGTTTAGTGAGTCCCAGTGAGAATAATCCTTGTGATGACTTCCATAAGTGATATCATGGATCATGGAGTGAGTTCTCATGGAAGTGTGTTTCCTATAATCCTCAAGTAGAATCTTGTGGTTGATAGTATGGTTGAGACCTCTTTGTGACTTTGATTCAATCAAGAGTATATCTATGTTATTATTCTTATTAATGGATCTCATATCCTTATTGACATGCCATTTTGATTATGAGATAACTAGTATGTTTATTTTATATGTTTGGTAATTATAAATTTACCTATTGGGTATTGGTTTACTCATTATAGTATGGGCTATGTATGCACATGTCATATCTCATGTAGATGGCATGTTGTTTTACTGATTCCTATAACTGGGAGAAGGAATATCATAGTGATCTAGAAAGACCATGGTTTTTACTAGGGGTTGTGTTTGACAGCAGTTCCCTTTTTCTAGATTGTTAGACTCTTTTTATAGTTTTTTTGTGGGATTGTAATTTTTTATTTCAATATTTTCATTAAATTTTTCATGATCTGATGTTGGATAGGTATTATTCATGTATTATGGTATTATTTTTATTTTAAAAAATTTCACTATATGGGTGTTTTGATATGTTTTTTTATGTGTTTGTATAGGTACCTTAGGTTAAGGCCTCTCGTGTGTGTGATATTCCTACTCGGTTCTTGTCTCCAACCCTTGCACTATTATAGGTGGGCTTGGGGTGTCACACTCGACTTTCCAATGGCTACATGATCCCCTATGGAATGGTTCAAGACATCTACACCTATTTTAAAGACTCTATATAGAATGGCCTTGATTGAGTTGTAGGAAATAAATAAGAAACTCAAAATGAATCTAGAAAATGGATTCATATTCCATAGTACATTTCCATGGGGTGAACCTATTCTTTTTGTTTAAAATAAATATGGTTCAATGAATCTTTTCATTGATTATCTGGAACTTAATAATATTATTATTAAGAATAAGTGTGCTCTACCTCATATCAAGGATTTATTTGATCCATTATGAGGGGATAATTTTATTCCATGATTTATATTTGATCTTGTTATCATCAACTATGCTTCAAGGAAGAGGATATACCGAATACATCATTCTATATGAGGTATGGTCATTATAAATTTATAGTAATTCCATTAGTATTTCCCAATTCTGTTTCTATCATCATGGATTTAATTAATATAGTCTTCGAAGATTACAATGATTAGTTTTTGTAGCCTTTATAGATTATATTATTATATATATTCAATGATAAAGGAAAATAATGAATAACATTTGGGGATTTTAATAAATTCCCTAAGGAAGGATAAGATATAAAGAAAATTTACCAAGTGTAAATTTTGGATTTAAAATGTCTCATTCATGGGTCATATAATTTCAAGTGATGGTATATCGGTGTATCCTTCAATGAAGGATGTTATTGGGGAATAACCTAGACCTACCACGGTAACCATGTTCCATATAATTATTAGGTTAGTTGGATACTAAAAATTATTTGGGATAGAATTTTCATGACTATCTAATCCACTCACCATGTTTACTTGGAAGGCAGTTAGGTTTTTATGGATATATGAATATAAAGTGAATTCCAAGGAGATGAAGAAATGGTTGGTCAATGCACCTATAATCATGATACCCCATAGTGTAGAAGGGTTTTTGATTTATAATAATGTATCAAATAAGGGACTGGGATGTGTCATTATATTGAATTACATGGTGATAGCACATGCCTCTCACTAGTTGAAAATACATGTAAAAAATTATATAACTAATGATTTGAAGTTGGAGATTGTAATTTTTTCATTGAACATATAGATAAATTATTGTTATGATGAAAAGTGTAAAATATATATGAATCATAAAAGATTTTTATATATTTTTTCATAGATATTGTTGAATATGTGGTACAAAATATGGTTGGATATTATCGAACATTATGATGGCTCAATTCATTATCACCCTAGAAAGGAAAACAAGGTATCTGATTCTCTGAGTCGAAAAGACCATTCTAGTTTGTCTACGATGAGGATTTAATGGGATCTAATATTTATGTATTTTTAGATAATTGATATTTAAAACTTGAGGATTAGGGAATGATCTTATCATTCTCAAATTAATTTTAAACCACCCATACATGAGAGTATTAAGAAGGAGAGAATGGAAGAGTTGTAATTATAGAATATGGAAAAGGAATGTTTCTAATTTTAACCATGATCATGATACAATTATAATTTTTAATAATCGAGAATGTGTTATTCCAATAGTATACATGAAGAATAATATTTTGGATAAATATTATAATTCATCAATCCCTATTCATACTAAATGTGATAATATGTATATATATGTGAAATAGTATTTCTAGTGGGATAAAAAAGAGATATAATAGAGTATATATCCTGATGGCTGGTGTGTCAACAAATTAATGTTGGTAAATAGAAGTGTAAGTGTATTTTACAACCATTACCCCTACTAGAATGGAACTGTGAAGAAATTACAATGGATTTCAATGTCAATTTCCTCAAAAAAATTAAAGGGAACACTATTATTTTGGTCTTAGTATATCACTATATGAATTCGGTTCATATTATTTCTATTATATAATATTTTACTCTTATTCAATGTACTCTGTTATATATTAGTAAAAATTTAGATTTTGTGGTGTACCACTCTAAATCATATCTAATTAGGATCCAAGTATTACCTCAATGTTCTAGGGAATTCTTCTACTGCCTTAGGATATAGTGTTGAGTTTTGATACTAATTGTTATCCTCATGTATCTGATCAGTCTAAGAGGATGACTAAAACACTTAAAGTTATATTGATAGATTTTTTTATGTATTTATAATTTAGTATAGATCAATTTAACACACCCAGTTTCAGGTACTTTACCCTTTTTTACATATTTTCATGTTCTACGATGTATGGGATACATTTTTCAAATTTATGGTAGGTTTTGGGATTTTTTTCAAGGGTATATAGTGGTTCATGGGTTGATAACATTTAGTAGAAATAGTGAACCATCTCAAATAAACCATGAAACTTGGTTTGGAATTAACAAGATAGGTGCACGGTTGGTGCATGGTTTTTCCAAACCATGCACATGAAAAGTGAAACCATGAGTTTTGAGGTAGAGGTAAAATCATGGTTGGTGAATAGTTTGTCAAACTATTTCAGTCAATAGTGTTAGGGTGTGTCCTTGGTATAGTAGTACCACGCAGTTGGCACATAGTTTTCTAAACCATGCAAACAAACCGAACAGCTCTCTGAACCTTTTCAAATAGCTAGTATATGGTTGGAACATAGTTAGAAAGATTGTGTGACATAACCATGTGACATTTAGTTAATGCTCTAAAAATATTGGTTCAGTTCAAATGAAGGCCCTAAAACCCTAATTATTATTCTATTGTTCTATTATTCTTTGGTCTGGAATGCCTCTCCCTCTATATGCACCCTTGATGATTCTCTTTGATCTAGAAATGAATTTTAGGGGAGTGAATGTGTGTTTGAGATCTAGATTCATCATCAAGTCCTTGATATCTCTTGTTATTCCATGTTCATCTTAGATATTCTCTTCTTCTCTCTCTGAGAGTAATAGATCTATCCTTCTATGGGTAGATCTATATTCTAGGATTTGGATTGTGTTGATATCTTTTTGGATCAATTGAAGGGAAGGGGTTTGGTTCTGATATTTACAATTTCAGATTGTGGTTCGTTATTTCATCATCTATTGTGTATTAGGTTTATTCTCTTTCACCTCCTCTATTGTATAAATTCATGTCTTATTTTGTTAAATATTTTTTCTTTGATTTTACAAGGTTTAATTATGTTATTTCATGAAGGAAGCCTTTTTTTTGTTTTTGAATTTTGCGAAATCGGATAGCTTTTGTAAAACCATCGTTGCTAATAATTTTAAAAATAGGAGTTTTAAAGTTTAGGAATGATTTTTATGTATGAAAAATATTTGATGAAATTATTTGAAGAATTTTTTTATGTGAACTGTATTGGAATGTAATTTGGAATAAGTGGTTTGGTGTGTGTTAAATGTGGATGATTTGTGGTCAGATGTTCCACCATCAAGGATGTAAATGTTATAGTCATTGTGTCCTACTATCAATGGTAACTCCAATCATGAGTATATTATGTGAATATGGATGGATGTGTGTGTGTGTTTGTGGAAAATATTATGCCAAATAATAATGTTATGAAATGAGATTTTTTATGGTTTTATCATATGGTTACACATATGGATTTATATAAACTATATTACTTCTCTTCAACTATTATATATAAAATGTGTTAACTAGTTATTGTCCTAGTGGAATGTGTTGGGAAGTCTCTAAGGGGTGCCTAGAGAGTTTATACTCACCCCTTGCATGGGAAAAATAGTACATTTTTTTATTTCATTTACTGGTATACAGGGAAAGGAAATTTTTATTACTTATCTAGATATGCATTTTGGTAACATGGTCATGTAAGGTGGTGTTGGAGATTAGATCTAGTTTGGGTTGTGTTAGGATCATGCCACATGAGTTCATTAGGTTTTATTATCTTTTTGTTTTTTCAGTCTGTATTCAAGGTTTCATTGTCATGTTGATATTTTTATTATGTTGCTTTATTATATTTATTTTATTTCTTATACTAAATCATAAAAAAGGAAGATTGAATTTTTATATTTTATGTTGTGGGGATTTTTCTCATTAAAGGGATATTTTTTCCCCAATGTGTTTCTAATCCTTGGAATTTATTTCTAGCCTTTGGTATTGAAAATATCACCTAAGTTTAGTGTAAATCCTACTCTTATCAAGATAAGGAGTCAGGGTATGATGTTGGTCAGTCCATCTATCTAATGGTATGGTAGTAAAGAGATATGAATGTTTGAACATTAAATCTGTATCTTAAAAAGACATAGATAACCGTTCTAAAAATAACATCATGTTACTATGGTAATTTGTGGTATAAAATTACTTTAAGGAAATTTATAGTGTCAGCATCTCATCATCATGGGTTTAGCTGATGAGTGTTGCATCTCATGAATATTTAGTAAGACTTCCCACTAGGATTTCATATCATGTTTTGAGTTTAATGATTTATGAAATGGGTAAAATGGATGATTTTTGAAATTTTTTATTATAATTCTTATTGATTATGGTTATTTGATATTTTTCTGAGACTTTAGTTTCTAGTAAGTTATGACTAGTTGGAGTTTTTTTCTCATTATAGATTGAATTTTAGGTTCTGGGTGCAGTGGAAGTGGAGAATAGGCTTGTACCCAACTTTGAAAATTTCCATTATCAATGATTAATATGGGATTAATACGATAATGAATTCCAGTATCCATATAATTAAATCAAAGGTAAAATACAAAGGATATAACCCATAACTGAGAAGAGAGGATCTATATATTTTTGTTTATAAATAATATAATTACCTCTAAGGTGAGTCTTTCTTCGTTGATGTGTCTGACCACGGGTCCGAGGTGCATCTTTGTTATGATGTATAAGACAAGGATAGGAATCATTTAGTTGGGATCCACACATGGTCCACGTATCTCCAGACGTCGTCGAAGGAGTATCTGGGTGCTAGCGTAGATGGTCCATATGCTTGTGATGTTTGCCTTTGATCACCATGAGAATTGCTTCTAAAGCATTCTCCATGATCTGGTGGAGGAGGATCTCTATCATTATTGAGATCATTCGTGGAGAGGGAAGAGTTCTTTATGTTCGAGATATTTTCTCCAAGGCTGTTTTGCACACAATGATTGGTTAGTTGGGGGAATGATCCCTTGGCTTATATAGAGAATAATAAAATAACGGGGAATTTAATTCACTAAGTAATAATAAATAATTAGAACAAGTGTTGTTACGTAATTTATTATTCCATGTGAAAACATCATGTCAAATAATAATAGAAATGTTATTATTTCCATGATATGTGCTTAAAGAATTTAATTCACCAGGTAATAATAAATAATTAGTACAGGTTCTATTATATAATTTATTTTTCCATGTAAAAACCCCATGTCAAATAATAATAGCTATGTTATTATTTCCATGACATGTTCTTAACGCGCATGTTATATTTAATGATTATTTAACAAAATAATAACTAATATTATTTCTCATGATACCCGTAACTTAGTCCTCCAATCCTCCTCAATATTTATCTAGCCTTGAATAATAACTATTTATGTATTAAATAAATATAACTACATTATTCATCGATAAATAAATATTAAATCTGCAATATATTCTCTCAAATAACTAGTTACTAAATAAATTCAATTAGGCATTCTTGAATAATTATTAAACCACAACAGAGAATAATATTTATTCAAATCATTAAATAAATTAATTATTTAACTGAGATGTTGGCTACACATAGTGTGTGACCCTCTTGGACTATTTCTTGTTGGAATTAGGTGGGCATGACTAAAGTCCAAGATTACTATCTGGAAATGGGTCAAGGAACCCTAGAGAAAGATGTTTATGTTGCAATGACATGTCACCTCCTACGAAATCTTACTGTGCAATATAATCTCTTTGTCCCGATATCTTCAAACAAGCATGTTTCATGCAAATGTCATCAACCCATTTTCATGATTTCTCTTTCTTTGAATTCTTGGAATAGAAATTTTTTATAGAACACCATGGATAGGGATTTAGTTAGGCTATATCATTTCCATAAAAGAGCTTGATATATCTACTTCAGTATAAGTGACAAATCATATCTCACATTATTCATTAATGCAGTATTACTCGTGATGCACCCAACATATACTACCTCACCATGAACATTTGTTGTCACAGTTTTCTTCAATATATCTATGTGTGAAAGTCATAATACCCATTAATGATAAACTTAAAGTCTAAGGAACAATACACACATCCATAGATAGGAACATCCAATGACACTTATGAATGTGGATTTCCTACTGGCGAGTCATGTTCTCATAATATCATCTTGAATATTACCAAGGGTGTACAGCATGATAAGATGACTCAAAGATCCATGATTCCCCACCCCTATTATCCTCTATCATTTTTTTCCCTTAAAATGACATCATCCAGTCCTAGAACATATATTTAAGTATAGTTTCATGGAACTTCCGGGTTCTCATCATAGCAATCATCCATTATGACCTTTTAGTTTGACACCTATTCTTAGGACATTATCACAAAATATGTCACACAGAAGAAAAATCATGATGTGATAACGATTTTATTAATAATAATCCAATGGATACATTTTTATTATAAAGTACAAAGAATTTGGTTTCTAGGGAACCAACTCCAACAGACGCTCACTTGCACTAGATCTAACTGATAACAACCTTTAGTCTACTAGCTCTCACATGATATTTATGCTTCTGCTGAGGTAGTCCTTTAGTCAAGGGGTCCTCTACGTTCTCTTCTGTGGACACTCTACTCACTACAACTTCACTTCTTTAATATAAATTCTTCAATAGGTGAAACTTTCAGAGTATGTGCTTTGTCCATTTATGTTACTTTAGCTCTTTTGAAAGATCCACCACTGTAGTATTATCACAATACAATGTGATGGGATATTTACTAATGGGAACCACATCAAGATCCTAGAAAATGTTTTGAATCTAGAAGACTTCTTATGATACATCAGAAGCTTCTATATATTCATAATTCATTGTATAATCAGTGACAACTAGCTGCTTTGAACTCTTCTATCTCACAGTATCTCCGTTGAGACAGAAAACATATCTTGATTTTGAATTTAGATCATTATGATCTATCTAGGAACTAGAATCATCATACCCTTTAATGAAAAGTTCCCCATATCATCCATACACTAGGAACATATCCTTAGTTACTCTCATATACTTAAGGATAGTATTGAAAGCAATACAATGTTGTTCTCTTGGGTCTGTTTATATCTTCCTACCATGCCCAGTGCATAAGAAACATCAAGTCTAGTACATAACATGGCATACATGATAGATTCTATCACTGAAGCGTATAGAATCATACTCATACTATATTTCTCATGTTGTGTCTAGGGACACATGTTTGTATAATTATGTATATCATGTGAAATTGTAATGAATCCCCTATTGGATTGTTCCATACTAAATCTCTTTAGTATCTGGTCAATATATGTACTTTTACATAGTCTAATCAGCCTCTTGGATCTATCGTGAATGATCTTGATCCTTAGAATATATGATGCTTCACCTAAGTCCTTCATGGATAATCACTTGTTCAACCGGTCCTTGAATAACTGCCATACTGGTATGTCGTTTCCAATAATAAATATGTCATCAACATACACTACTAGGATAATGACTGCATTCTCATTACACCTCTTATAAACACATGGCTCGTATTAATTCTTAATGAAACCAAATCCTCTTATGGTTTCATCGAATTAAATGTTCCATGACCTGGATGCTTACTTTAATCCATAAATAGATCTTTACAACTTGTATACCATTTTATAATCACCTGGGGTCACAAACCATTCTGGTTGTGTCATATAGACATCTTTCTAAAGGTTCCCATTATGGAATTTAGTTTTGACATAAATCTACCAAATCCCATTATCATGGAAAGCTATTATGGAAAGTATGGTTCTTATGGATTTAAACATGAAAACTAAAGAAAAGTTTTATTCATTTTAAATTCCTTGATGTTGTTTAAAAACCTTAGCTACTAGCCTTGCTTTATAGGTACTAACTTTACCTTCCATGTCTAGTTTCTTCTTGAATACCTATTTACACCCAATAGGCTTTACATCAACTGGCGCATCCACCAGACCCCAGACTTGGTTCTGATACATGGAATCCATCTCAAAATTCACTTCTTCAAGCCATCTTGCAGCTTCTAAAATTTCTACAACTTCCATGTAGGATAGAGGTTCATCATTGTCTAATAATAATGAGTCAACATCCTCAGTGATAAGGAAAATATATCTCTATAGTTCCCTTATGTCTCTTGTACTCCTATGCAGTACTTGTTTTTTAGGAACTATCTCTTCCATGAGGACCATTGGAACTTTTTAATGTACCAACTCTTGTGTATCTTGAGCATCAACTTCATTGAATTCAATTTTTCTCCAATAGTACTTTTTGAGTATGTGCTCCCTCTCAAGAAAGACAGTATATCAGGAAACAGTAACTTTATTGTCTGAGGGGTTGTATAGGTAGTATCCCTTGGTTTCCTTTGGATACCCTATAAATATACACTTCTTGCCTTGGGGTGCTAGTTTGTTTCCGTAGAAAGCCTTAACAAATTCCTTGCATCCTCATACATGTGTATGCTATAAAGTGGGTTTCTTTTCACTCCAGGTCTCGAAGGGAATCTCATTTTCCTCATTAGTTGGTACTTGGTTTAATGTGCATGCCATATTTTGCAATGCATATCCCCAAAAGGATATTGCAAGATCTTCATGACTCATCATCGACCTTTCCATTTCCAGAAAGGTATGGTTCCTCCTTTCACTAACACCATTCCACTGTGGTGTATAAGGTGGGGAGAGTTGAGATATAATATCAGACTCTCGTAAATGGTTAACAAACTATGGGTTAAGATATTATCCACCTCAATCCGATCAAATCTTCTTTATCTTATTACCAAGATGATTCTCTACTTCATTCTTGAACTCCTTGAATTTCTCAAAGGACTCATACTTATACTTCATTATGTAGACATATCCATATATACTCAAGTCATCAGTAAATGTAATGAAGTAAATATCAACCTATATCTTCTATTGGAAATGGTCCACACACATCATTTTGTACCAATCCTAGAATCTCTTTGGCCCTTTTAAACTATCCAAAAAATGGTGGTTTGGTCATTTTCCCTTGTAAACAAGTGTAATGTCCATCAAGTGGTTTTATCTCAGAAGAGTCTAAATAACCATGTTGATAGAGCTTTGTCAGGCACTTCTTGTCTACATGACCAAGGTGGTGATGCCACAACTAGGTGTTATATGAGTCATTTGAACTTGGTTCTTTATCAATTTCCAAAACATGGTTCCCATAATTTAATATATACATACCATCATTTTAATGCATAATACCATAAAATATTTTGTACTTATAAAAGTGACAACATTTATTTCTAAACTTAAGAACAAATTCATCTATATCTAAATGTGATATAGAAATTATGTTCTTGGTAAAACTAGGTATATAATAATAGCCATGTAAAACCAAAATCATTATTGTCAGTAATTTGAGGTGGTAGTCACCAATGTCAAGAGAAGCTAGCCTCACACCATTAGAATCTCATAGATCCGCCTCTCCTCTAGCAATTTTCCAAAATATACATGGTTTCTGCATTGGAATACAGATGTGATCTCCAGATTTTATATCTAATATGCAATGTGTATACATGTAAATATTTAACATGATAACAAACACACCTTTGGCTTCCCCTTTCCTATGGGTTCATTTTCTCTTCCAGTGGCCTGCCTTTCCAAATGAAAATCATACTTCCTTCTTTTCCTTTGCCAACCTTTGGATCTTCTACTTCTTAGTCGGATGGTGCTCGTAGGATTTAGATTGTTTAAAAATCTTAGGACCCTTTTCCTTTACCTTCATCTTCTTATTAACCATAAAGACTATGGGTTTTTCATGACCCATATCCTTATCAACTTGCTGAATCAGGGTAAGAAGCTCGGATAGACTCTTCTCATTATATCTTATCTTATAATTCACAATAAAACTAGATAAGGCCATAGGCAGTGATGGTAGTGTGAGATCTGTATGAAAATCATCTAGGAATTTAATCCCTAAGATGTCCAGATTCTCAATGTAGCCAATAAGCTTTACTACATGTGGTCCAACTGGCATAGACTCTCCAAAAATAGTAGTGAAAAAAGTGTTGGAGATCTCATACCTCTCTTGTCTCGTCTTCTCTTGATAAAGATCCCAAAGGTGAGACATAATGTTATAAGAATATCTTTTCTCATATTTATTTATGAGATCATTGGTCATGGATGATAGCATGAGGCATTAAATATTTTTATCATCATTCATATGTTTCTCTTACATAGATATTTCCTCATCACATTCCTCATTTCTAGGTGAAACTTGTAAAGGCTCTTCCAGCATATAAAGTTTCCTCTCAGGGAAAAGGATAACCCAAAGGCACCTTTTCCACTCTTGGAAATTATTTCCAGTGAGAATTTAACACCCTAATCTTCCAAGGTATGCTTCTTTTTGAATAATACAGTAGCATGTGTTGTACGCAACTTCGAGTTCTAACACACACCACAACCAATCAAACTAGCCGTTATAAATAGTAATACCAACTTTTTGAAATTTTATAAATTTTATCTCTCAAAATGGACTTCATTTTTGTATTCGTAATTTTGAAATTATCTTAGGGTGAATTTTTGGTATTTTTCTGAAAACATTCAATTTTTGATGAATAGTGAAAAAACACTGAGTTATAGTTTAAAACCGAATTTTTATTTACATAATTATTTATTTTATTTAAATTTAATTAAGGTCAAAATAGATACATAATACCTATAAAAGTTCAAAATAATTCATTGGAGTTATTTTAGAATAATTTTAGATATATAAAAATTTTATTGAACTTTTCACTGTCTTTTACCCACCTCCTAGGAGAATTTGGAAATTCACATAAAACTTAATTTTACCGCTTCTATGAATGGAATTTTGAAAATCCAAGAAACACGGTTAATATCAAGGAGTAAAATGTGGTTCAATGAGATGAAAATAATTTTTGGTGAATAGTAACTTTTTACGTTTATTTACCATGGTTAAAAGTAAATAGGGTAATTAAGGGTAAAAATGATGTTAATATTACCCTAACATGGGTCCTAATTCTATTGTACAAGTGTATCTCGACCAAAAACAACCTAAGGAATAAAATATTATCATTTAGGACCACTAGGATTAGATTAGGACATTTATTATTATTTAATTCAAAGAAGAGTTAAAAGAGTTAAAATCAAGGTTTAATTACTAAAACATTTTTAATATAGGGTTATACATAAGATAAATTCGATTGTAAATATTAATTAGAAATCTAAAAATATTTTCTACATAATTGTATTTTATTAATAATTTTTAGACATTAAATAAATTAATTTATTTATGACACAATAGTGATGCAGTAATTACCAAATTAATGAAATATTAAAATAATTGATATTATAAATATCAAAATTAATGTAATTTGAGACTTTTTATGAATTAAACTAATTTTCTAGGTTAATATGACATATTATTATTGGTTATATAAATTGTTTTTGAAGTAATAATGCTTTTATAAAATTATCAAAAACAAATACCCAATAGTGTCAAAATTGACATAAAAGGGTTTTTAAAACAAATATTATATTATTAATTGATATTCTATTCATAAAAATATAAGGTTCGGCCAAAGGACTTATATAATGATAGTTGTATCATTAATGGACCACTTGGGGGTCTCTTGGATGTATATAGTAAGTTTATTAACTATATAATATAAAAATACAAAGTGACATGGTAAATGTCAAACTAATTAACTAAGAGTTAAAACTAAAAGATAAGGTTGATATAATGACCCAAACCTGTCTAAAATATATTGGTTGAAATGATTTCGACCAATTCCCACCTTAACATTTAAATAATCCACTTTGGAGCCATTATAAACTGAATATTAATTTATTATAAAATAATATTTCTAGCTTTTCCAAAGGTGCCCCTCACCCTGCTTATAAAAGGGCACTTCCCCTTCTCACTAATTCACACATTCAAAGCCTTTCGTCTCAGCCAAACCCTACCCAAATACTCTCTCAACTTCCCTTAATTCTACCTATAGGCCATAGTTTTATCATAAATCCAACCTAAGGATCCCTTTTGATCAAATCAAAAGGAAGAACCCGAAGAAGAGGTAATGTTGTCACCACCTTCTTTCAAGTTCCTTTCTTCTTCAACTTCTTTTTTCTTTGTTATTTCCATTCTAAAATAATAACTCCTTTATATTCTATATACTTTGATGTTATTATAAATATGTTACAACCAAATTTAGTATTCTATCCATACTTTGAATAACATGTCACCATACGTGCGTACGTACGGCCTACCGTCTCCACGTTGTGGTGTAATTGTTATTCAATACATTATCATTTGGATGGGTATAATAATGATGTTTAATTCATGTAAATAATAAATATAATATTATAATTATTCTATATATATGATATACCATCCAATTATATATTATTTTAATATCAAATGAATGAAATTATCGCTCGTGCGTACGTACGGACTACCGTCTCCACGAACGCGATGAGATTCATTCTCCATCGTATCCATTCAAGTATAATTCTCATTTGATGATTAAAAATAATTTTTAAGGAATTGATATAATTCTGGATGTGAATAAGATACAACCTATCCATCACAAACACGGCTTATGTAACAAAACATATAAAAGAAAACGAGTAAGTTAACACCCAAAACGACGATAATACTAAGATATTATTAACAAAGCAATGTTAAAATATCATATATGATATCATATTAATGTATATGATTATTGTATAATTTAAAAACAATTATTTCACCATTATACAGGAGTTTAACCTACCCCCCAACCAAATAAAAGTACAAGGTAAGGGTTTATTTTACAATCTCTTCATTATCAGAGGTTGTTTATACGTAATTATCTACTGGGACCTCTTTATCATCCACATCCATGTTTCTTAAAAATGTATTTCAAAACATTCTTTCTATTTTACAGAATATGGGTTAAAGTCATTTATACCCTTTTTTGACTTCTTATAAGATGTTTATAATGGAATCTTTCCATCGTTTTCCAAACAAGGTCCTTTTTAACCTTTTCAACAAAATTAAGGTAATAATGTCTTTTTTTAACATATACGACGGGTGCGGCTATTTTCCACCTAAGTAAATCTTCGAAGCTTCCCTTACAAGATTATAATAATATTTTCAAATTAAATGTTTTATTTTATAATTATGTGACTTTTAAATGATTTCAAAAAAAAGAGATATTTCTCTCAAATAGTTTTGATTTCATCTATGTTAACATCCTTTGATGGATTTAAAGATTATTTTAAGTTTATTTATTATGATACAAAACTTCCATATTGTAATGAATGCTTTTTGATATGTTTGACTATGGATGTGTTATTTTTATACCATTCATGGTTTATAGATAAAATATTAACATTTTATATTCTAGTTTTAAAATGAATGTTTATGTTATGTTTAAACCTATTTATATGAGGAATGCATTGGACTTAATATGTAATGGGTGGAGCCCGCTATATATCCTCAATGCATCGGTAGGTCTCATGAGACAAACTAGAGTCTTGGCACAAGGCCTTGACAAAATATTATTTTTAGTCTTGGCACGAGGCCTTGGCTATGTGGTTATGATAGTCTGGCATTATGCATTCCATCGTTATGAAAGTGGTTATTGATATTGCATGTGATTATTTGACTAGTAGAATATCCATGTGAATAAGTAAATGGAATTATTTCATTTTATTTTTTCCATATTATTCTGAAGTTAAAGTTTAAAAGTCTTTTCTTTTAGTTATACATTGCCTTAAATGTTTATGTTTATTTATTAAAATTTCCGCTATATTGTTATCCTTACTGAGCATCTGAGCTCACCCTTTTAAATGTTTTAATTTTTCCCAAGATGTGGAGAATTATTTTATGAATGACCTACAGGGATAGTCTGAAGGGGATATGAGTATGGACCATGGAGACTATATTGTTTTAGTTTTTCACTTTATGATGTAATGTAACATTTATGATTGTATCTAGTGATTCCAAGTCTACTAAAATAATCAGTATTTCAAGACTTGATCTTTTGTGATCATGCCAATGTTATGTAATAATGCACTAACTCTGGGTAACTAGGGTCGGGGCGTTACAGTTGGTATCAGAGGAAGTTTAGTACAAACCATAGAAACTAGATTTAGATAAACTCTAATTAGAGAACATAGCCCTAAGATAGACTTTGAGGATTAGTGTAGAAGAACTTCCTAGAATTTTGGTATTTTAGAGATTTTGTGAGTTTTTCGAGCAATACATCCCTGTCTGGATACGAACAGGTAGAGGCGGCTCTGGAACAGATGTACCTAGGGGTAAAACTCGAAAACACCGCTTTGAGCTAGACTCGAACGGGAACTGGTGCATGACAACGGGCCTTGCTGCACTCTTGGTTACGACACTCCAGGAGGATATGCTTAGGATAATTCTCATTTTCTTTACAAACCACTATGAATGGTTTATGAATATATACTTCCTCAAAGAAAACATTTGTATGATTATGGATTATATCCATAAATAGTTCAATTTATGTTAAGTCTTTTACATGTATGGAATTATGTATTTTGATTCATAAACTGATCTAGTTTATTCCATTTTTTAGAAATGGCGCCTAGTGGAAGAAATGGAAACTATATCAATGCACGCACTCCATGTAGTGATTTCCCTCCTGCTCAAGATAATTATAGTGGAGCTGGTGATGCAACTGGTGCTGATCAGCTAATCACCATACTGGGATAACTCACTCAGGTTATGAATAATAACCTTACCCGTATGGAGCACCCTGATCCATAGCGTGGAGGATCAATGTTAGATCGCTTCATGAGGTAATAACCACCAACATTAAATGGGAGTAAAAATCCATTGGTAGCTGAGCAATGGATAAGTTCCCTAGAAAAAATATTTCAGTATTTGGGAAGTAGTGAAAGGGAGAAAGTTATAATGGTAGTTTATCGCCTCATTGGAGATTCTGATCAATGGTGGTAATTGATACAAAACACAAAGGAATATAATGAAGTATCAAATATGTAATGGAGAGAGTTCAAAGAGCTTTTCTTAGAAAAATACTTTCCTCGTGACCATCGAGCAGATATGGAAAGGCAATTTCTGAGTCTGAGACAAAAGTAGGATGAGAATGTCCAAAGTATGAGGCTAACTTTACAAGGTTAGAAAGGTATGTTGGAGATTATATACATAACCCAAAAAGTAAGATTGATCATTTCTTTGATGGGTTAAAACCATTTCTTCATCGAGCATTAGTGTCACAATACTTCTCGTCATAGGAAGATATTGTCTCATGTGCTATCAAGACAGAAAAAGAATTCACTAAGTCTTATGACTTTAATGCAAAGAAAGAGAAGAAGAGATCTTCTAATCACTCTGGGAATGAAAATAATAGAAATAAGGGAAAAGTTGAATATCCATCCTTCTGTAAATGTGGGAAGAAACACCCTGGTACTTTCTTGAAGGGAATGAGAGTCTGTTACAAGTGTGGTGAAAAAGGCCACCAAGCTCATGATTGAAAGGGGAAGAAAGAAGCTATCGATGTTCAATGCTACAAATTCAGAGAGATGGGACATTATTCAAAGTAATTTCCTTAGCGTCAGGGGAACTTACCTTAGAAAAGTCCAAGGGATCAAGGCCAATCTTATGTTATCACTACTGCTGAGGTAGAAGCTCCGAAAGACGTGGTGGCAGGTAATTTAATGGTTTCCTCGAGTTTAGTAAATGCTTTATTTGATTCTAGTTCATCACATTGTTTCATATCTTCCCAGTTTTCTAAGAAAATTAGATATTTCCAATTTTATTTAACAAGGGATTTTTTAGTTAAAACTCCTAAGTGAAGTATCATTGCAACAAAGTTTTGTGAATCAGTATCCATTAAAGCACATAAATGTTCTTTATCCGCTGATCTCATCGTCATACCTATGATTGAGTTTGATATAATCCTTGATATGGATTGGATTTCGGGCCATGATGTGAAGATTTATTATAAGAAGTAGGTTACGATTTTTGATGATGATGATAAAGAACACCTTATCTTTAGAGCAGAATCATAACCACCTAATTCTTATCTAGATCCACCCCCAGTAGCTCCACAAAATTCAATTTGGGGAGGAAGAGAATGAAATGACGTGGGTGAGGAAAGGGATGTTCAAATAGAGGTTGTACCTATTGTGAAATAATATGTAGATGTGTTTCCGGAAGATTTACCTGGACATCCTCCAGAATGAGAAGTTGAGTTTTCCATTAATTTAATTCCTGGATCAAGGCCTATATCGAAGACCCCTTATAGAATGGCCACTATGGAATTAGTTTAACTAAAGAAACAACTAGAGGAATTGAGTAATAAGGGATTTATTTTCTATAGTGTTTCTCCATGGGGATCCCTTGTTCTTTTGGTTAAAAAATAAAGATGGATCTATGAGGTTATGTATCGACTACAGGGAGATCAATGCTATAACAATAAAGGACAAGTTTCCCCTACCTCGCATTGATGATTTATTTGACCAACTGCATGGAGCTCAATACTTTTCAAAGATTGACCTTCGATCTAGATACCAATAGTTGTGTGTGAAGAAGGAAGAAATTCTGAAGACAGCATTTCGAACCAGGTACGGGCATTATGAGTTTACAGTAATGCCTTCTGGGCTGACTAATGCACCCTTTGTATTCATGGATCTAATGAATAGAGTTTTCAAGTAATATCTCTATGATTTTGTGGTGGTATTTATTGATGATATCTTAGTATACTCCAAAAGCTACGAAGATCATGAAAATCACTTGCGTATTATCCTAAAGACTCTGAGAAGACATGAATTATATGGGAAGTTTAGCAAGTGGGAATTCTGGCTTCAGGAGATTTCTTCTCTTGGCCATATTGTCTTTAATGATGGAATCTCTGTTGATCCTTCTAAGACCAGGGCAATCTAAGAATGGCCTGCACCGATGAGTATGACTGAGGTATGCAGTTTTATTGGTTTAGCAGGTTATTATCGACGTTTCATCCAGAATTTTTTCCGATTGGCTAACCCATTAACGAAGCTCACACGTAAAGGGGATAAATTTGTTTGGACAAAATAGTGTGAAGAATGTTTTGAAGAACTGAATATAAGATTAATCAATGCCCCTATTTTTACTCTACCATTAGGGAATGATGGGTTCGTTATTTATAGTGATGCATAGAAGAAAGGACTTGGTTGTGTACTTATACAGAATGATAGGGTTATTGCCTATGCATCATGACAACTAAAAATTCATGAGAAAAACTATCCTACTCATGATCTTGATTTAGCTACTGTAATATTTTCTTTGAGGATATGGAGATATTATCTCTATGGTGAAAATGTGAGATTTATACTGATCACAAAAGTTTGAAGTACATTTTCTCACAGAAAGAACTCAACATGAGGCAAAGGCGATGGCTTGAACTACTCAAGGATTATGATTTCACGATACACTACCACCCAGGGAAGGAAAATAAGGTGGCAGATGCTTTGAGTAGAAAATATCATGGAGTTTTGAACATAATGATAATTGAAAGGGATCATATTTTTATTGATCTAGTAAAGATGGATATGGGAATTACCATAGGAGGTGAAACATTGATACTTTTTCAAATGTTTTCCAAACCATCTTTACTAGAAAGGATAAAGAGTTCTCAGACCGGTGATGAAGAGTTTCAAAGGAAGATTCAAGTTGTGAATGATGGGAGATTGGGAGACTTTGTGTATGAAGATGGAATTTTGAAATTTGGGAAGAGACATTGTGTTCCTAATATACCTGATCTAAAAAGGAAATTATTGGACGATGCTCATAGTTCGAATTTCTCTATACAAACTGGGAGCACCAAAATGTTTATAGATTTGAAGGAACATTTTTGGTGGGACAACATGAAGAGGGAGATTGCTGATTTTGTGTCAAGATGTATGGTTTTTCAACAAGTGAAATCCAGAAGGCAACAGCCTGGAGGAGTCATGCAACCACTTCCCATACCGGAGTGTAAATGGGATAATATCACGATGGACTTTTTCATGGGACTACCAAAGACTCCTAGAAGGAACGATGCAATATGGGTTATTGTTGATCATCTTACCAAGTCAGCACATTTTCTTGCTATAAGAGAAGATCTACCACTGGGACGTCTAGAAATACTATATATTAATGAAGTTGTGAGACTTAATGGAGTACCCCTATCGATTGTTTATGATCATGGTCCCCATTTTACATTAAGATTCTAGAAAAGTCTTTAGAAATCCCTTGATACTGAACTTCGTTTGAGCACTGCCTACCACCCCCAAACTGATGGGCAATCAGAATGAACTATTCAAACCTTAGAAGACATGTTGAGATCATACTCACTTGACTTTCAGGGTATGTGGGATCAATATTTACCTCTGGTGGAATTTTCCTATAACAATAGCTTCTATTCAAGTATTCAGATGGCACCATATGAAGCATTATATAGAAAGAGATGTCGCACACCAACCTGTTGGGATGATGTTGGGGAAAGAAAACTTGTAGGCCTAGAACTGGTAGAGGAAATGATGGAAAAGGTAAAGGCAATCAAAAAACACATCAAAGTAGCTCAAAGTAGGCAAAAGATCTATGCCGATAACTGAAGGAAGGATTTGGAAGTTCAGGTAGGAGATCATGTTTTCTTGAAGATATCTCCATGGAAGGGAGTTATACATTTTGGTAAGAAGGGTAAATTGAGTCCCAGGTACATCGGACCCTTCGAAATTCTAGAACAAATTGGGGTTGTAGCTTACCAGTTGGCAATGCCGCCAAGCCTCTCCAAAGTTCACGATGTGTTCCATGTATCACTATTGAGAAAATACATGCCCGACCCAACGCATGTACTCACTTATGAAGAATTAGAACTGGAACCCGATCTGTCTTATTGCGAAGATCCCATCATGATTCTTGATACAAGAGAACAAGTGCTGAGAAACCGGATGACTCGTCTTGTAAAAGTTCTATGGAGAAACCATAAGATGGAAGAGGCAACATGGGAACCCGGGGAACTTATGATGAAGAACCACCCAAGTCTTTTAATGCGGTAGTATTCTAGAAATTTTGAGGACGAAATTATTTGAAGGAGGGGAGAATGTAAAACCCCAAGCTTCCATGATACACTTCTTTTTGAATAATATAGTAGCATGTGTTGTACACAACTTCGAGTTCTAACACACACCACAACCAATCAAACTAACCGTTGTGAATAGTAATACCAACTTTTTAAAATTTTATAAATTTTATCTTTCAAAATGGAATTCATTTTTGGATTTGGAATATCAAAATTAGCTTAGGGTGAATTTTTGGTATTTTTCTGAAAACATTCAATTTTTGATGAATAGTGAAAAAACACTCAGTTATAGTTTAAAACCTAATTTTTATTTAAATAATTATTTATTTTATTTAAATTTAATTATGGTACAAATAGATACATAATACCTATATAAGTTTAATTTAATTCATTGTAGTTAGTTTAGAATCATTTTAGATATAAAAATTTTTATTGAACTTTTCACTATCTTTTACCCACCTCCTACGAGAATTTGGAAATTCACATAAAACTTAATTTTACCGCTTCTATGAGTGGAATTTAAATAATACAAGAGAAAAAATTAATATCAAGGAGTAGAATGAGGTTCAATAAGATGAAAATAATTTTTGGTGAATAATAACTTTTTACTTTTATTTACCACGGTTAAAAGTAAATAGGGTAATTCAGGGTAAAAATGATATTAATATTACCATAACACATGTCCTATTTCTATTTTACAAGTTTATCACGACCAAAAACAACCTTATAAATAAAATATTATCATTTATGACCACTTGGATTAGATTAGAACATTTATTATTATTTCATTCAAAGAAGAGTTAAAAGAGTTAAAATAAAGGTTTAATTACTAAAACATTTTTAATATAGTGTTATACATAAGATAAATTCGATTGTAAATATTCATTATAAATATAAAAATATTTCCTACATAATGTTATTTTATTTATAATTTTTAGACATTAAATAATATAACTTATTTATGACACAATGGTGATGCAGTAATTACCTAATTAATGAAATATTAAAATAATTGATATTATAAATATCAAAATAAATGTAATTTGAGACTTTTTATGAATTAAAATAATTTTATAGGTTAATATGACATATTAGTATTGGTTATGTAAAAAAATTTTGAAGTAATAATGCTTTTATAAAATTATCAAAAACAAAATACCCAGTAGTGTCAAAATTGACATAAAAGAGTTTTTAAAAAAAATTATATTATTAATTGAAATTATTTTCCTAAAAATCTAAGGTTCATCCAAAGGACTTATATAATGATAGGTTTATCATTAATGTACCACTTGGGGGTCTCTTGGATGTATATAGTAATTTTATTAACTATATAATATAAAAATACAAAGTGACATGGTAAATGTCAAACTAATTAACTAAGAGTTAATACTAAACGATATGGTTAATATAATGACCTAAACCTATCTAAAATCCATTGGTTGAAAGTATTTCGACCCATACCCACATCATAATTTAAATAATCCACTTTGGAGCCATTAGAAACTGAATATGAATTTATTATAAAATAATATTTCTAGCTTTTCCAAAGGTGCCCCTCACCCCTCTTATAAAAGGGCACTCCCCCTTCTCACTAATTCACACATTAAAAGCCTTTTGGCTTGGCCAACCCCTACCCAAATGCTCTATAAAATTCCCTCAATTCAACCTAGAGGCATTATTTTGATCGGAAATCCACCCTAAGAAGCCATTTTGATCAAATCAAAAGGAAGAACCCGAAGAAGAGGTAATGTTTTCACCACCTTCTTTCAAGTTCCTTTCTTCTTAAACTTCTTCTTTATTTTTTATTTCCATTCTAAAATAATAAATTCAGTATATTCTATATAATTTGATGTTATTATAAATATTTTACAACCATATTCAGTATTCTATATATCCTTTGAATAACATGTCACCATACGTACGTACGTACGGCCTACCGTCTCCACATCGTGGTGTAATTGTTATTCAATACATTATTATTTGGATTGGTATAATAATGAGTGTAATTCATGTAAATAATAAATATAACATTATAATGATTCTGTATATATGATATACCATCCAATTATATATTATTTTAATATCAAAATAATGATATTATTGCTCGTGCGTACTTATGGACTACTGTCTCCACGAACGCGATGAGATTCATTCTCCATCGTATCCATTCAAGTATAATTCTCATTTGATGATTAAAAATAATATTTAAGGACTTGATATAATTCTGGATATGAATAAGATACAACCTATACATGAAAAATATGGCTTATGTAACAAAACATATAAAAGAAGACGAGTAAGTTAACACCCGAAACGACGATAATACTAAGATATTATTAACAAATCAATGTTAAAAGATCATATATGATATCATATTAATGTATATGATTATTGTATAATTTAATAACAATTATTTCACCATTATATACGAGTTTAACCTACCCCCAACCAAGGAAAAGTACATGGTAAGGGTTTATTTCAAAATCTCTTCATTATCCAAGGTTTTTTATACGTAATTATCTACTGGGACCTCTTTATCATCCACGTCCATGTTTCTTAAAAATGTATTTAAAAACATTCTTAATATTTTACAGAATATGGGTTAAAGTCATTTATACCCTTTTTTGACTTCTTATAATATGTTTATAAAGGAATATTTCCATCATTTTCCAAACAAAGTCCTTTTTAACCTTTTCGACAAAATTAAGGTAAGAATGTATTTTTTTAACTTATACGGCGGGTGTGGATATTTTCCACCATTGTAAAATATTCAAAGCTTCCCTTACAAGATTATAAGAATATTTTCAAAGTAAATGTTTTATTTTATAATTATGTTACTTTCAAATGATTTAAAAAAATAGTTATTTCTCTCAAATAGTTTTGATTTCATCTATGTTAACATCCTTTGATGGATTTTAAGCTTATTTGAAGTTTATTTATTATGATACTAAACATCTATATTGTATTGAATGTTTTTTGATATGTTTAACTATGGATGTGTTATTTTTATACCATTCATGGTTTATGGATAAAGTATTGACATTTTGTATGCTAGTTTTAATATGAATGTTTATGTTATGTTTAATCTTGTTCATATGAGGAATGCATTAGACTTAATATGTGATGGGTGGAGACCGCTATAGCTCCTCGATGCATCGGTAGGTGTAATGAGACAACTAGTGTCTTGGAACAAGGCCTTGACAAAGTCTTATTTGTAGTCTTGGCACGAGTCCTTGGCTATGTGGTTATGATAGTATGGCATTATTCATTCCATCATCATGAAAGTGGTTATTGATTATGCATGTGATTATTTGACTAGTAGAATATCCTTGTGAATAAGTAAATGGAATTATTTCATTTTATTTTTTCCATATTATGCTGAATTTCAAGTTTAAAAGGCTTTTTTTTAGTTATACATTGCCTTAAATGTTTATGTTTATTTATGAAAGTTTCCGCTATATTGTTATCCTTACTGAGCATCTGAGCTCACCCCTTTCAATGTTTTAATTTTTCCCAGGATGCGAAGAAGTATTTTATGAATGACCTGCAGGGATAGTCTGAAGGAGATATGATTGTGGACCATGGAGACTATATTATTGTAGTTTTTCACTTTATGATGTAATGTAACATTTATGAATGTATCTAGTGACTCTAAGGCTACTGAACTAATCGGTCTTTCGAGACTTGATCTTTTGTGATCATGCCAATGTTATTTAATAATGCACGGACTCTGGGTAACTGGGGTCGGGGCGTTATAGAGAAGGTTTTCCTTTTAGAGTATGGATCACAATGATATGTTTGATATCATTTTTTTGGTTTTTATACAAATTAAGATGAACCGATTTTTGGTACTTTATCTTGATATATAGAGACAAATAAATAAATTAATATCTATTAGTCTTCCACTATTTTGTCCAAACCCAATAGCCCTCATCATTGGCTTCCAAATATCCTATTTCTTGAAAATTCTAGTGGAAAGGATCCATATTTCCCTTCATGTTACCCCAACTAGGGTTTTTCATTAAACTTGAAAGGTTTTAGGTAAGCATTTCAAATTCCAATTGCATTAACTCACAGCTCCTTGATATGTTGAGTGGACTCCTGAATCCTAAAATATTTAATTTTGGATATCCTCAACCTTTTCCTCTTAGTTACACCAAGTCCTTTTAGGGTAGTCAACCCTTCATATAAACTTAGTTAAGTCAATATAAAACTTCAAATTATAATTCCCTGACATTGAAAGATCCCAAACTATGTTTGGTCAAGCACTTTTAACTATGGTTCGATTCTATCCAAAGTAATAGAAGGTTATACTAAATTAATATTTAACTGAGGTATTTTATCCTTTATGCATAAATTTCCACTTATTATCTTTTCAGATGCTTTTTAATGTTAATGTTGATATACATAAGTGATTAAACATGTATAGATAATATTTACGCATAATCCATTTTTATTTTTGTTATATCTTGTATGATTTTTAGCTCAATAATTAGGTGATCACGTCAAACATCCATAACGAATAACCATACAAATGAAAGAAATAAAATACAGGGTATGATCATGAGATTTACTATTAGTTATTTTATCTAGCGATTGATAAACTAACCCTGACCTAGGGGGGAACACCTTGAACCATATATGGTTCGTGTTTACGGATTTCCACCTGTCCACCTTTTTATTTCCTTAGATTGGTTTCATCTCGGATCCTAACTTATACCACCTCTACTAGCTTGGGATCTCTATCCATTACATATTCTTTTACCTCACACATAGGTGAGTGGTAAAATGGGGGTTTAAATAAAAGCAACCTTGGGCAGACATTCCCTACATATTAATGAGGAGAAGGCACGCATGCCAAAAGTTTTAATTTAATACCTTAATTAAAAGGGAACCAAACACATATAAAGGACTGGTCTAGATCACTATCATCCACAAACATGCAACGAATTACACATTTAATAAAACTATATTTCAATTCTTTAACCATTATTATTTTTATAAATTACACTTGAATTGATTAATAGTTATCATTAATTAATCAATCCTTTTTATCTTAATCCTTTTTTTAATTTCCTTGATATTCTCATCCATAACCTTGTAAATAACTTGTACCTTGGAAGTATCCTGGTGAATACCCATCCAAAACTACACATCATGTATTTATACATGTATACATTTTATTCTTTGTGACATATAGCATGAACGTAGAATTATAGTTGTAATTCAACTTATACATGATGTGCAGATCATTGAACATTATGCAGATTTTAATTAAACATTTATATATATATATATATATATATATTTCATACACCTATCACATGTTGTGTCCTATATTTATTCCCACACAAAGGTACATGTCTCAAGGGTTACATAATATAATAATAAATTTTTAATTCTGCATAATCAAGAAATAGTAGATGATGTGTAGATTTGATGACACGGCATGTACCCTCCTCACCATCCATCTGAAGTACACACCTAGGGAAATGGTGTATTAGGTGTACTTCTGAAATCTTAAGAGTACACAACATGTTCAATGGGCCACATGCTGTGTAGATGTTGGCTTACATGGTCACTAGCTGGGAATGTCATGTATGGGATACACGACTTAACCCTGACCCGAAGGGACAACACCCCATGTCTAGTGGCCCATAGATTGTGTAGTCTAGCTGACCATGTTCCATTATGTCATAGTCAACTCAAGGTGTAATAATTAACTACACTGTGTTTCATTAATGAATATGGCTTGAGTAATTTTTTAATTACTCCTTATTCGTAGAACACAAATACATGGAATGTAGATCTGACCACATGGTGTGTATTCTTGTGTTATTTGGACAGAACCATCAGGACCACCTGATGAGATCCTTGATTTAATTTTAATAATAAAATTGTTCATTTCTATTAGATTTGTGTGAAAATATAAGGGAGGAACAGATCTCAAAATTCATATTACAAGAATGATTAAACATGAATTGAAAAACTAAATTATTAAAGTGTAAATCATCAAAAATTATTGAAATAATTATAAACAAAAATCTGACCTCTCTGATACCACTTTTTGGTTCTGGGAACAGTAGAAGCACAGTATGGGCATGTACCCAACTTTGAAAATTTCCATAATCGATTATTAACCCAAGATCAATATGACAATGATCACCAGTATCCATAGAATTGAATCAAATATAAAATACAATGGAGAGAAACTAGAACTAATAAGATATGATCAATATATTTTGTTTATAATTAATTTAATTTAATTATAGAATTTCCTCCAAGTTGATTCTTTTTTTTGTTGATGCATCTGACCACGGGTCTAAAGTGTGTCTTTGTTGTGATGTAGAATACAATGATAGGAATCCTCTAGTGGTGATCCACACGTGCTCCACATATCTCTAGATGTCACTAAAGGAGTCTCTAGGTGCAAGCATTGAAGATCCTTGTTCATACGATGTCTGCCTTTAATCACCTTGAGAATTGCTTCCAAAGCATTCACTTTGATCCAATGGAGGAGGATATCTATCTTTATTGAGAACGTTCTTGGAGAGGGAATAGTTCTCTAGGATCTATATATTTTATCCAAGGATTTTCTACACACAACAATTGGTTAGTCAGTGTAATGACCCCTTGGCTTATATAAAGAATGATAACATAACAAATAATTTAATTCACTAGGTAATAATGAATAATTATCACATGTGTTGTTACTTAATTTATTATTTCATGTAAAAACTCCATGTCAAATAATAATAGAAATGATATTATTTCCATAACATAAGCTTGACTAATTTAATTCACAGGTACTAATTAATAATTATCACATGTGTCGTTACTTAATTTATTATTCCATGTGAAAACCCTGTGTCAAGTATTAATAGAAATGTTATTATTTCCTTGAAATGTGCTTAACATGGACATTATATTTAAATATTATTTAACCAAATAATATTTAATATTATTTCTCATTGATCCCATAACTTGGTCCACGAATCCTCCTCAGTATTTATTGAGCCTTGAATAATGACTATTTATTTATTAAATAAATATAACTGCATTATTCGCCGATAAATAAATATTTTATCCACAATATATTCTCTCGAATAAATAGCGATGAAATAAATGTGATCAGGTATACTTGAATAATTATTAAATAGAAAATGGGAAAAATATTTATTTAACTTTTTAAATAGATAAATTATTTAACTAAGATACTGGCTACACTTAGTGTGTGACCCTCCAGGCATATTTTTCATTGGCATTAGGCGGGCTTGACTAATGTCCAAGATTACTGTCTAGAAATGGGTAAAGGCACCCAATAGAAAGAAGTTTATGTCGCAACAATATGTCACCTCATAAAAATACTTACCATGCAATATAATCCCTTTGTACTAGTATCTTCAATCAAGTGGGTTTCATGCAAGTTTCATCAATCCTTGTGCTCGATTTCTCATTATTTGACTTCCTGGAATTGAAAGTTCCTAGAGAACACCATGTCCATGAATTTAGTTAGGATATATTATTTCTATAAAATGTCTTTAGATATCAACTTTTGTATAAGTGACAAATCCTTTCTCATATTATTCATTAATGTTGTATTACTCGTGACGCACCCAATATATCCTACCTCACCGTGAACATATGTCATCGCAGTTTTCATAAATACATATAAGTGTGGAATTCATAATACCCGTTAATAATAATCTTAAAGTATAAGGACCAATAAACACACTTATAGATAGAAACATCCAATGACACTTATGAATGTTTATTTCCTACTGGTGGATCTTGTTCTCATAATATCCTCCTAGATATTAACAAGGGCTCACACCATGAGAAGGGGCCTCAAAGTTTCATGAGTCCCCACCCCTGATAGCTTGTATCATTTGTGTCCCTTAAAATTATATCATCTATCTATAGAAATTGTATTCAAGAATAGTGTCAAGGTACATCTGAGTTCTCATCATTGCAGGGATCCGCTATGACCTTTTAGTGCAACATTTATTCTTAGGATATTATCACATACTATGTCACGTAGAAGAATAATAATGATGTGATAAGGAGTTTTTTAATATTCATCCAATGAATATAAGTTTATCATAAAGTACAAATAAGTTTATTTCTAGGGCACCAACTCCAACAGAAATGTCACCTGGTAGACGTTGTAAGAATTAGCATGAGTAGGCTACTAAAACTATGCTTGTATTTGAGTCATGAATGAACCAAAAACAAGTCCAAAGAATCATTATGTATTTTCAAGATGTAGAAAGAGATAATTTTAATGATGATCCTAAACAAGTGGATCAGTCCACCTATATTTTTAGTTTATTCTGAACCTAAAGAATAAGAAGTCCTCTTGAATTGGATTAACTGAAACTTTGAATTAATGGGAACACTGGATGAGGAAAAATTTACATTGGAAACCTGTATACAAAATAATATTACATAGAAATGTTGGGATTTAAATATATAAGATAAAATCAACTAATTAAATACATGGTTGGATTTTGATGAATTGTTCAAAAAATAATTCTATCCTAACACATTCATAATTAAAAGAACAAAAAAATTATTTATCTTGAAACAATATAACCTATTAGTCATAGATTATGCAGTTATGTTCATGAATTCAGTTAACTTTTCCCTAGAAGTTTCTACTAGTACATCCTTGATAGAACACATATTTGAGTCCATTCTACGATTGAATATTCACTCTTAGATGATTTTTCTATATATTATGGACTATATAAGGATGGTAAATAGAGTTATGGGTGGGGAAAGAGATTTTTATTGAAATATGAATGAATGTCATATGTTTATCACCATGGGAATAGGTTCGAACTCAAACATTGGGAATGTGAAGATGAGGGAAAACTAATTACAATATGGTGGATGGACTTCAAATCAAACCATAGGATCATTTAATTCCAATCTACAAACAAATATAAATCATTGTTATTTCTAAGGTGACACATATATATGAAATATCTGAAAAAATTAAATCAACTTGATGTATACAGTAAGGAAATAAAAATCTATAGTGGATGCATTAAGTAATATTCCATATAATAATATGGATAAAATGTATTGGGAAAAATGGAATCTAATGTCAAGGTATAGATGATATGCATCTAGAATGTGTTTTGTAAGGTGTGGCTATAGTTTTTTTTCTCGTTTATCATGTTCTTGATTTGGTTTAGCTAGACATAGATGCACATACATTAGATCCTGAAAGATAATCCATGAGATCAAAACTCAATGATGATGATACCACTGAAGTATGGAAGATGGATGAGATATGTTTGTTATATATTGGATATTATATTTTTCTTCCTCCTACATATTAGGAATAACTCCTTTCTACCTACCACGATTTGAGATGGGTTTTCAATCACGGAATCCAGAATATATATAGAGTGTTGAGAGCATAGTTTTTGTTGTTTAGAAAGAAGAGGAAAGTGGAAAATATTTTCTCAAGATGCCTCACCTATTAGTAGGTCAAGGTATAACACTAATGACTAGCTAGAATATTGCAATCATTACCAATTCCCATGTGTATGGAAACATATATCCATTTGTTTTTTGATTGGTCTATATATAAAGGTTAGGAAACATGAGTCCATTTTGTTTATTGTGGATTATCTAAAAAATTCATCACACTTCATTTGTATTCATGAATCCAATGCACTAAAATATTTATAAAAACTCTATTTTTTGGAAATTATAAAAATGAAAGGTGTTATATTTTCAATTCTATCTTTCCATGACCTTATTTTTATAGAAAAGTTCTGAATGACCTTACAGTAATCCATTGGAACACAATTGACCATAATCATAGCGTATCATCCTCAAATGGATATAAAATCCAAATAAATGATATAAATGTATGAGGAGATGAACAAAGCTTGTGTGAGGGGATTTTGGGGCTCATGGGTCAAGAGTTTAGAGTTAGAAGAGTTATTATACAATAATAGTTATGAGTCCTTCATATATATGTCTTTTTTCAAATAATTGTATGGCCTTCATTATGGTTCTCTTTTATGTTGGGTGGAAAAGAGTGATTCTTCACTTATCAGACTTATCATTTTGCAAGAGAAAATAGAGATGATTGAAATTGTTGGAAAAATGATGTTGGAAACTCATATTGGTTATAAATATTATGTAGATCATCGATGATGACAATTATCATTTTAGGTCTCTTCAAAAATAAGAATGGTTTCCCACATTCTAAGGACTGAAAGACTCATTTTGGGGAGAATGTAACACCCCTAGTATCAATTACATTACCCTTTTTATATATATTAATCTTATATAGTTATTGGGTTATGTTTCAAGAATATCCATAAGTATCTAGTATGTTTTTGGAAGTCTTTATAGAGCTACACGGTTTGAGAATTGTTACATGAAACCATGAAACATATCTAGGAAACTATGCAATATGGTTTGGGATAAAATGGGTAGGTTCATGGTTAGATCATAGTTTTTCCAAATCTTGTTCATGAAAAAGGAAACCCTGTATTTAGAGGCATAGAAAAAATAATGGTTGGTGCATGGTTGGTTGAACTATACAAGCCAACTATTTGATGGTGTAGCCTTATGTTAGTAGCATTGAATGGTTGGAATAAGGTTTTTCAAATTATGTGGCCAAACCATGCATCTATCTTAACCTTGTCCAGTAGGATGTGAAAATTTAGCATACGGTTTGAAAAACCATGAGGCATGAAATTAATGCTCTAAAAATATTGGTTTAATTCAGATTATGTCCCAGAAACCCTCATTAATATCATATTATTCTAGGTCCTTAAACTAATCTCTTTCCCTAGGATCTATTAATGATTCACATCAATACAAAAGTTAAATTTTGGAGAATCAATGTGCATAGGATATATGTAATCAATGATAAGTCCATTATCTATTGCATTATTCTTTTTTATTCTTAGATATTCTCTTTTTCTCTCTGTCTCTAAGCTTTAGATCAAGTCCCTTATGGATAGATATATTTAATTGGATTTTAATTGTGATGAGATCATATTGGATCAATTGAATGGATGACATTTGGAACCAGATCAAGATTTTATATGTTTTTTTCTTCGTTTCATTACCTGAGGAGAGGTTGGTGGATTCTCTCTCATCTCTACTATTCTAGAACATGAAGGTTTAGTTTTTTAAATATTTTTTTGGATTTGATGTGGTTTTTTTTGCATGATTTATTTAAGGAAACGTTTTTGGTGTGTGTTTTGTAATTTTTTAAAATTATATGGATTTTGGAAAACCCCTTTTTCTAATAATTTAAAAAATGATAGTTTTAAATCTAAGGAATAGTTTTGATGCAAGAACTATTTTTGATGAACTTTTTTTAAGAAATAAATTTTTTTGTCAAATGTATTGGCATTAAATTTGAAATAAGTGGGTTGGGTATTATTCCAAGTGGAGGGTTATAGTTAAAAGTTCCACCATCGAGAGTTCACATGTTATGGTCTACGAGTAACACTATCAATGCTGACACCAAGATTGAGTGTATTATGTGAATATAAATAGATGTCTGTGAGTACATGGAAAATATTATTCCAAGTAACAACATATGGAAATGATCTTGTTTATGGTTTTCTAATAATGTCTCATTAATGGATTTATATAAACTTTTTCACTAATCTTAAACTTTTTTATAAAAAATATATTAAACAGTTCTTATCCTAGTGTTGTGTTTTTATAAATCCTTTAGTATTTAATAATGATTTTATTCTCACCCATGCTTGGGAACTTTTATGAGTCTACAGATGTCATATACTAGTATTTATGGAAGGAAAGGGTTTAATACTTCTCTAGTGATGTATCTTGATATTTTGGTCATGGTAGGTGGTGTTGGAGCTTATATGTAGTTTGGGTGGTTTCAAGATCATGCTACTTAAAGTAATTTTGTATTATTGTATTTTTATTTTTTTAATTAGTATTACATGTTCTGTTTTCACTCGGATATTTGTATTCTATTGGATTTTTATACGGGTTTTATTTCTCTTACTCATGCATCTTATAAGAGGATTGGATGTTAATATTTTATTAAGTTAGGTTGTTTTATATTTAATGGTAAAATCATCCCCAATTTTTTTTAATCTCATGTCATTTATTTATATCCTTTGGTGTCTTAGGGATGTCTTCTATGTTTATTGTTACTCTATATATTCTCAAGACAATGAGTTGGGGTTGTATTTTTCAATCAACACCTTCCTTCGGTGAAATTTTCATACAATAATATCTTTCCATCAATAATTCATATGTCTATTTGTGATTCCCTATATGGATGAATGTATATAAATCCAACATGCTAGGATAAAGTTAGAGAAAGTAAGAAATTGCAACATGATCTAGTAATGGAAAATGAAAATAATGATATATCTATTCAACTACACGTATGGGAAGGTCATAATTGAAACAAATTTAATAAGGATACTTTTCAGTAAGATCTTGAGTTTGAATTTGGTGATAAGGTATTCCTATGAATATATCCTTGGAAGAATGTTATGTGATTCTAGAAGGAAGGAAAACCAAGGCCTAGATATATTAGTCCTTTCAAAATTCATAATCGTATTTGTATTGAATATTATCACTTTTCACTTCCAATTAATGTCTCTCACCCTCATGATGTCTTCCATGAATCTCTGTTGGGGAAGTAAAAATAATAATATATGAGAACCCATATAATTAATACACAGTAATTCAAAATTTATTTCATAAAAACAATAATATAATACCAGAAGATCATGTGGCCTAGTGTATTTTTTAAATTAGGTATGTTTCATAGTATCATAAACATTAATACATTAAACTATTTAAAACACATTAGCATTCTTTAAAAATTCCATCGCTCTTCTAGAATTATAGGAGATAACATGGGGACTTACATAAGAAAGGTGTGAGAAATAAATCCCAGTACGGGAATAATCAAAGAATAACTTGTATAAATTAATACATGTAATTCAATAGGTATTCTTATTTAACATAATAGGGGTCAGTATCATAAACATGAACATAAAAGCATGATATAATATGATAACGTAAAGGAAACATGGGAATGTCGTAACAAAATAAAACATTACATCATAAACAAATGTCAAGGATAACCCCAAATAAATAATAACATAGTATACTTAGGATAACCTCACATTAACACTACATGGTATCCAATGAGATAAAAAAACATTACCCAAACCAAAGGAGGGCTATATAATTCTAGGACCACCTTTCACATTCATATCATGTACTTGCATAAGTGTGCAACGTAGATCATAAAACATAAGGATTCCTTTCATCACTGTTAATCCAACGATTAAAAAGTGTGGGTTAAAAACATTAAATTCCTAAATAAATAAATCGTATTTAAATCTAGGTTAATACCCATGAGTGGAAATGGGGATGGGTATTCAGTACACAAAATTTTGGCATTGAAAATCATAGAAAAATGTTCGTAGTATAACGGGAGTACATAATTATTCATGAAAGGAAATTAAGGATAGTAAAATGGGTCTCTCATCAGTTGTGAATCATAAGGAAAGTATGATGGATTTTTAAAAACATATCCCAATAAGAAAAATTGGAAATTAAAATTCATAATATACAGAAGGTTCTTTAATAATGAGGAGATGGATAGGATCCCTTACCTTGAGATGGAGCTTCTAAAATATTGTGAGTAGATTGTAAAGATATTGGAGGAAACTAGGGAGGGATATATAGATATTAGAGTAGAGTATCCTAATTATCGTAGGGTTTTAAGTGAAGTGGAAAGGGGGATTTGGTGGGTTTTATAGAAAAATAAAGAGAAATTCTTTATCAATTTCTAAAAAGAGGTTTTGGAATCTATATGATAAATTAATCAAAACCATAAATATTACCATGGTTTTTCCCATGTTATATAAAAAAGAGAATTTATTATCATTATTATATAAGACTAAGAATTGAACTCATTAAAATAATTCACTAAGTGATGTGGAAGTGAGTCATGTTTATAAAGAATTAATTTAAAAACCATAAAATATAATATTGGTTTTTGAGGATTCATTATGTAATATAAAATTAATTAAATAAAATTAAAAGAAATTATTTTAAATGGAAACCATTAATTGGGTCTTTTATTCTCTATATAGTATTTATTACATCAATTTGGGATTTTATGATATCATAATACACACTGTATATTTACACTATAAATAATTTTTATACAAAAAATTAATTATCATAAATAACAATAGAAAATTTACCATTAAATTATTTTGATGTTATGATTTCAAAAAATATATTTATTTAATAAAAAATTCTATAAATATAAGAACCTTAACTTTTAAATTACCATTTATAGAAAAATACTAGTTTTTGTGATGATAATAGTTTTCAAACATTATAAAATTATATTTTAATTCACACAATTATATTATCATTTATATTCGATTAAATATTATTTAATAGTAATATTTTATTAAATTGAAATTTATCTGAAAAATTACTAAATTCATTAAAATAGTTTCATTATTGAAACTGTATATTTACCAAAAATTCAATTCAAGTTTCACCATATTAAAAAAATATTTAATCACCTATAATATAATAATAAAAAGTTATAAATATAATAATTATTAAAAAAATATATATTAAATATATTTATATTCATTTTTAGGCACATAACCCCATAATAACTAGAATACTCCATATGGGTAAGGTGGTCAATAATGACACTTTCTTAGGGTGGTTTGGTGAATATGGTTTGGATCATTATCTCGAGAAGCTTGAACCTCTCTCGTAAATAATTTCAATCATGATTTGGTTATTGAATCATGGATTGGGATTATTCAATGTAAAATCCTATTGATTCCATCTCCCTCTAAAGATTCTATAAATGCGCTCAATAGGGTATGATTCTACTAATCGAGTTCATATCTTCTTTCATATGTTTCAATTATATTTTTTGTAACCATTAATATATTTTTATCATAATGATCAAATTAAAAATTTATAATCATTTTTTATGATTTTTAAGGATCTTTAATATTTGACATGATATAACTTATAATGGTCCAAACTAACCAATGTAGGGATTCTGTTTTTTATAACTACATTACTTTGGTAATGAATTTATTCATTTAAAAGTGAATTTAATTTATAAAATTTTAGGTTGTTACATTATTCCCCACTTTAAAAATATCACCCTCAAAATTTCTTTCATAAAATAAAAATGATTAGGGTACTTCTATTTTACTACCTCACCTAGTTTTGAAGTATTTTCCTAAATATTATGGTTCCTCCAAAACACATTGACCAATTGAGTTTTCTTATTTTTTTAGAACCTTGTCTTTATGATCTAATTTCTTTATTGGATACTCCTTGTATGAAATATCATTCTCCAACGGAACCACCTCTATATTCAGTATATGTTTTGGGTATTCTATATAATTCATCAAGAGTGACATATAGAACACATAATGTACATGATATTGGTTAAGTGGGAGTACTAGTTGGTAGGAAACTACTATTATAAAATCAAGGATCTCAAAGGGAAAATGTATCTTGGACTAATCACTCCCTTCTTTAAAAACCTCGGAAATTTCTTATACAATAATATATTATGGAACACTTTATCTCTGACTACAAACACTAAGTTTCATTAATTATTATTTTCATTTATTTTATATAGAATTTTTATAGATTTCATATAATTATTAATGGATTGAAACTTCTCTATATTTTATTATAAAATATTAGGTCACCTTAGATTCCATTCTCTATATGATTCCCTTCATGTTAGAGTCATACACCTCTACCTCTACAGCACCTCATAAGGTGTCATTTTAATGATAGAATGGAAATCATTGTTATATGAAAACTCTACTTTGAGAAGGTTCCTATCAAAACAAAATTTGAAATAAATTGAACAATATATAATAATATCTTATAGATTTTGAATGGTTCTTTTAGACTAAAAATCCTTCTGAGAGAATTATAAAGTGATGAAGCTTAGTTATTTATCCATTTCATGGTGAAGTAATATCTAAAACCTCATGGTAAACCATGGATCTTAATAATATATAATAGTGTGGGGAACACCATGAAGTATTACCAATTCCCTTATATAAATGTTAGCATTTTGGTCAAGAGATAAATATTCCTTTATAGAAATTAAGAGTACTAAATTGGTAAGGCCATCAACTACCACCAATTTTGTGTTATAGATTTTATGGGTCTTAGGGAGTCCTATAATGATATACAAGGTTATGTTTTCCCATTTCCATACTAGTATGGGTAATGGTTTCATCTTAACTATAAAATTATATCATTCATCATTGAATTGTTGGAATACCATGCACTGTGAAACAAATTTTACAATATCCCTCTTCATGTTATCCCTAAATATTATTTTATTCAAATCTATATATATATATATATATTAGTTCTTTCTAGATGAAAAGTATAGGATGTACTACACGCATCATCCAGAATATAGTTCTTTAGTTCTATATTTCATGGGACACATGGACTCTGGAATATTCAATAACTATTTCTATAGCACCTCATCGTCCTTATGATTCTCCTTAGTCCATCCAATAATAGATGGTTTAGTATTCATGTGACTAAGGTAGGATAAAATTCTTTTATTATTCCCATTTCTATAATCTATGTTTCTAAGAATATTGGATCCCATTCAATTCTATTTGTGTATAGGTTTATATGATCATTTTTGCTCAAATCATTTGTGCTTTGTTAACCTTCCCAAGATAGTAATTGATTTAAAAATAATAATGATTGCTCAACTATAACCACCATCATCAATTCATATTGATTTATTTTCATCTGAATATATACTTGAGCTTTTATGATCCATATATATGTTAAAATTCTCCATATAGAGTTGATGTTACCAAATATTTAGCATGACTATCACTATAGCTAATTATAAGTAATGTGTTGGGTAATTATTCTCCAGTTTCATTAATTTATATGGGTATAGGCTATAAATTTTTCATCTTGAATGAGTACAAAACACAATACCTTTTTTTACACATCACTGTAGATCATAAATTTTTCCCCAATAGTGGGTAATGTGAGAAAAATTGTAGTTATTTTCCTCTTCTTTATATCTTTAAATATTTTTTCATTAATCACTCATGACAAATATAACCCCATTCCAAGCTATCTTGGTTAGTAGGTTTGAAAATAATGATATTTTTCTCACAAATCAAAGATAAAAATACAAAATTCCATCACATATGTTGTTCTAGTCCATCCTTCAATCGCCTTTATTTTTAAAGGATATAAAGATAAACCTTTTTTGTGATAACATTACCAATGAGTTATACTTGCTCCTTATATATGTTCAATTGAGAACTCAACGTCTATTTTAAGAGGAATTCTAGGACATTGTTTAAGGAACTAATTCTCTCAAAATAGGCATGTAATCAAGGATGGTATTTCCCCTAGTATAAATAATATAATCTAGATACACTTTCTCCTAAGGAAATAATATCCATGATTGATAAGATGATACCGAAGGAGATTCATCCTCTTCCATGATCTTTTACAGAATCAAAGGGTGATTCATTGTATGGAGGTTGAATTCTATCTCCAAGCCATTTATATTAACTCTATACAAGGAAAACCAATCCATGACTACGATGATATTAAATTACACTAAAGTGAGAATGATAATATTTTCATGAATAACATTCCCACAAACAGCAACATGTGATACAATAATCATAGATGTTTTTATCAATGATATCAAATCATTTCATATAGTGACATGTTGTTCTTAGAAAAATTACAAGATAAACTAGTGCGGCATGAATTGAAATACAAGAAGACATGAAAAACTATGGATTATAGTTTATATGTACTTCAATCATCATTATCCATAACATCTTATGAAATAACTTATTCTATTTGTATTTTAGATTTTTGGTGCTCATCACTGTTGTTTTCCCTTGGAATATATCATTATCTTGGATATAGATCAAGTTACCCACATTTATGACATATAATTGTTAATGGATTATTTTATTGAAATTTATTTTCTTCCATAATGTTATCTAAATTAAACTTTTTCACTTCAATTAGAAACTTTATGCCCTATTATTTCACACACAATATATATTCTATTTCCTTTTAAAAATTTCCTTTGGTTACACTTTCCTCATTTCTTATACAATAAAATTGAATCGGCTTTCCTTTATTATAGGATATTCTAGGATATTATTTCTACCTTTTCTTTTTTATGTTTGGAGATAAAACTATATGCTAGTTATTGATAATAATTTTTCATATATGGTTTGGAATAATACCAATATGTCTTTATTTAACCCCTATAATGTCAGGTATCTAATTTAGGCAATCATTAAACCATCACATTTTTTGTTGACTTGGTTCCTCTTTTTTTAGCCACTCACTTAAAATAAGGGAAAATATGGATGATAATTTTTAAACTATTAAATATATAAATTGGAAACTATAAACCTTAAATATATATCTAATAAATGAAATATATTTCTTAACCTATTAATTTCTAGGTTTCAATCTATAGATTCCATGATATATTTCCTAATATAAAATTATTTTCTATTATTTTCTTTATAATAATGGTTTGTAATGATCTTTAAATTTTATCAAAGAATATCTCCCATGATTTTCAAGATAGGTGTGTGGAAATGCCTCTTTATCATGAACTAGGATATTATCGAGTCCAACTCAATTCTCTATTTTGGGGTTTATTACCCCTTAATACATTTGTTTCGGATCCATATTTACTTATAATATCCATATAGTGATTTATTTTTATAGAAACCTAATACACAACTAATTACCAAAATGTAGGGATGTTTTCCTATGTTTAGTATTAGAATTATGGATTTCACTAGAGTTTGTTAATCCTAATTATCAACAATATCTATAAATTTTTCTAATACTAATTATGATAAACCATATCTTTAATACACCTTAATTTTAGATTTATTACCAAAAACAATTAATATAACCCAAGAAGATCGTGAGGCCTAGTGTCTTCGAGAAATTAAGTACATATAATAATAACATGAACATGGATAAAATGAAATTATTTAAAACTTTAAAACATGCTCTTAAACTTCCATCTCTCTTATAAATCCTCAAGGGATAACCTGATGACATAAAAAGAAAGTGGTGAGATATAAATCCCAATAAGGGAATAATCAAATCATAACATAAAGAAATTAATATATGAAAGTCAAAAATGTATGTCAAGGTAATAAAATAGAGGATAGAATCATGAAATTAGTAACCTAATAGTGATATAAGATGATAACAGAATGGTAACATGGGAATGTGGAATCAATATAAAACAAAACATTAGAAACATAATCCAAGGATAACCATTGAAACATCATAACATAGTGTTCTTAGTATAACATCTCATAAACCGTACATAGTGTCTCATGAGATAAAAAATCATTACCGAATGAATTGGAAGGATATATAATTTATGTCCCACCAATCACATTCATATCATGTAAATGCATAAGTGTGTCACATATATCACACAACATAAGGATGTATTTAATAAATTTGAGTTTAATGATTAAGGAGTCTGGGTCACATAAATTTATTTCCCCAATAAATGAAATATATTTATATCTATTTGAATATACTTGAGTGGAAATGAGGATAGGTATTCCCTAGAAAAAAAAATTTTATCAAAAATCACAAGATTATTTATGCAGCATAGCTGGGGTATATAAAGATTCATGGGGGGATTTTTATGAAAGTGATAGGGGTATATCATGACTTGTAAAATGTAAGTATAGTCAAAGTTTGTTTGAAAACATATCTAATAATGAAAAAATTTAAATAAAAAGGCTAAATATAGAGATGGTTCTTGAATAAAAAGGAGAAGCAGAGGATCACTTACCTTAAGAGGGTGACTCTAAATGCTTTCAAGGAACTTCTTGCGATCTTATGGGAACCATGGAAGGGGCCTAGATAGATCAGGGAAGAGTACCATAATGATTTATGAATTTTTAGTGATGATTAATGGGATATTGTTTTGGTTTTATAGAAAAATAGAGGGAAATTATTTATTAATTTCTAAACATAGTTTTTGGACTATATATGATAAAATAACCCAAAACACAAAAATTCATATGATTTTTTACCATGGTTTCCACCAAAGAGGAGAGATATTAATTATTATATAAGTCTGAGAACCTAAATCGTTAAAATATTTCCCTTGGTGATGTGTAAGTGATTCATGTTCCTGAGGAATTAATTTTAAAACATTATAATATAATATATGTTTTAGATAATTCATGAAGGGTTTATGAAATTTATCAAATACCTTCAGAAACACATTATTTTAATGTCGAAACATAATTTGGGTGATGGATAATCTTTATCATATTAATTACAACACTTTTGTTCTTTTTTTATGTCATAATACTCGCCGTATATTTATACTCTGTTAAATTTGTATCTAATAAATGTATTGTCTCTAAAAATTATTAAAAAAAATTAATTTCTTATCATGGATTTAAAAATTAATATTTATTTTATAAAAATAATTCTCTAAATATAAAATAAATTACCCTTTTAAATGAAAATCCTCATTTATTGAAAAATATAGGTTTTGTGATAATAATATTTTTCTTACCCTTATAAAATTAGATTTGACCTCACAAAATTATTTTACCATTTATATTTACTTAAACATTATTTAATTAAAATAATTTCATAGAATAAAATTTATTTAAAAAATTATTGAATTCATAAAAAGAGTGTATTGATTAATGTTATATATTTCCCAAAAATAAAATTTGAGTTTCATCATATTAAAATCATTTTTATCGAACTAATTATTTATTCATTTACAAATTAATAATAAAAAATGATAAATATAATCATTATTTATAATAAATATACAAATTCATACGGATAAGAACTATATAAATAAACCATTATTAAATTAGTATGCTCTTTTAGGGTATATTGTGTGATGGTTACACATTCGTTGGTGGTTCAGTGAACATGGTTTGGGTTGTGATCACAAAAATATTGAACTTCTCTTCTAAATAGTTTCAATCATGCTTTAGTTAAGGAATATCCACTTGGTATTGGTCAATGGAAAAGCCCAGGGATTCTATCTCCCAAGGAAGTTTCAATAAATGAAATTCATAAGGTATGATCCTACTAGTCTGGACCATCTCTTCTTTCATCTGTATCAATTGAATTTATCATAACCCATAATATATACTAATCAAAATGATCACTATACAATGTATATATTATCAATGATTATGATGAATAATGGTATTCTAAATATGACAGTATATAACATATAATAGTCAAAAATAACCAAATTAGTTCATTTATTTTCTATAACTACATTACATTGATAAGTAATTTATTCATTAAAAATATAATTTATGTTATAAATGTTCAGGTCATTGTTGATGATCAGTTAAATATACTGAATTCAGAGGTCATACTTTTGTATAATGATATATCTTATTAGAAATAATCAATAGATATTATATATCATAGAGAGAAGGTTCTAGTAAATATGACCACTCACCTAATCGGTTTTTTTTTATGAAAACATAAATTAGATGAAGCTACATGGTAACATTTTGATATGGTGAGGTTGAAGTATCCTCATTTATTTGTATCAGAGTGGTGAAATTTTGATGGATAAATTTTATTAATGGGGATATAATGTTACACCGAGATATTTTATGATATATTTCTATTTAAATAATATTAAATTATTTAAAACTATTTCTTTATAAGAAACTTCATGTATAAAAAATCTGATATATACTATTGAAATATTATTTATTAATATTACAATTGTCACCTAAATATTCAGTTGAGTAATTTTTAATAAATGAGTACCCAATTTTCACTGAAGTCATTTTATGCTACAAAAATATATATTCTCTAAAAAAAATCATTTCCTTTTTTGTGGATATTTTAATTAATTTCTTCCACATTTAAAAATTAAATTTTATAGAAAATATATAATTTTTTAAATAATTATAACATTGGTATCTTAGGTTGAATTTTTAGAAATTTTTTGAAATTTTTTGTTTTTGGGAGAATAATGAAGATGTTAATTTTTAATGAAAGATGTCTTTTATTTTATATTAAATTCAAATCACCCTTTTTATATGTATTTGTTTTAAAAAGTAATAAATTTATTTAAATTAAGAATAATTCAATTTATACTTTTTTATCAATATTATAAATTCTTTTGGTATAAAAACATATTTTGAATTAAAAATATATTTTTTAGAAAACTGTTATTTATTGTATTTTGAATATTTATATTAAATAAATTTCTATCATATCTAGATATTTAGTCATAAAATATTAATTCTATATTTGGAATTATCATTTCTATATTAATTGATGGTTATAATTTCATATGGGGTTATTATATAGTAATTATGATAAAAATATTAGTACATCATTAAAAGTGGTAACACATGTAAATATATTTAAAAACAATTTGATAAGGGGATAGTTTTTTCAAATTAATTATTATTTTATGAATTTATTTGGAACATTTAAAATTTATCCTTGACATTTAATTGTTTATGAGATTTAAAGGTGTGTCCCTCACCCCATATAAAAGGACACCACTTTGTTCTTTTATTTACCACCTTGATCCGTATAACTTAACCAAAACCTTGACAATAATCTAGTTAAATTCATTATCCCTAATGAAAAGGTTGTTATATTTTTAATATATGATTCCAAGGGTCCATAAGAGGATATATAAATGTGATCTTTCAAATAATAGGTAATCATCTTAACTGAACAACTTGATTTTTCTTCTTCTTTTATCACCTTTAATTATGTTTTACACATTAAAATATAATAAAACCAATATCTCCCATATAAAAATATTTTATCTTATTAATGAAATAATTTTTATCCATCTATTTATATATAAAATGGGAAACAAAACCATCACCTATGTGTATAGAGGACTATCACCTCGTGATCCAATGTAATTTATTTTCCATCACCGTCTCACATGGCTAGTCATAATTATATAACAAATGAATATATATATATATATATAATAATAATAAATTATTATTCAGTAAATATAATATATCATTTACCTTTTTACACTTTCACTTATTAAAAAATGGTAACACCACTAATACCAACATGAGGATTACTACCATGACAACACAATGTCATTCATTTTTCAATTCAACCTTTGATTGAAGATTATAAATATATAAATAATAAATAAATATGATTTTTTCATCAATATTAAGATTATATATTTTATGGAAGCATGACCAAGATGCAACGACCAAAAATACAGAACTGAAACTTACCAGAAAAATGATGCAGTTAACACTCAAAAACAACTATTTTAATAAATAATTATTAATAAATGAGTATTGAAATATTTTAAGAGGATAATATATGATATTTTTAGGTATCCATATGGTTTTCGTATATAAGTATAATAAATTTATATTTAATATATAGATGTTTTAAAGTACATATGATGTAAGCCAAACATGAGGCAAGGGTTTATTTCAGGATCTCATCCTTATTCAAGATTATTTATACTTAATTATATATTGAGGGGATTATATGATATTTATATATTAAATGCCATATACATTATTCTCATAATTTTATTTCTAGAAATTAATTTTTTTTCATTCAATCTCATATTTTTAAAAACTAAAGAAACTAAAAGAATGAATTTATTGAAAACTATCTTCATTTTTTATTCAATCAGGATTATTTTTAAATCATTTCCATATATTTTATAAAATATTTTTAGGAATGTTATTATTATTCACCAATTTTTTTAATAAAATATTTTTGGCCCATGTTTCAATTTCTATAAAAATATTTAAAAGGAATCTATTATTCATTTTCTAAATGAGGTATTTTTTATCAAAAGTGTGAACAAAATATTTTTTTAAATATACACCATTTGAACGTCTTTTTTACACCATGACTAATATTTTCATTGAAGCTTTATTTATATGTTTCTACGGTTCATTCTAAAGGAATGTTTTTTCCTAATATTTTAAAATAAAATATATTTTACAAAAGGGATTTTAAAATGATAATGGTATTTTTTAAGAAATATCCCACTAATCTTTTAAAAATATTTTCATCTATGCAAAAATCATTTGATGAATCTTATTTTGTACTAAGGTTATACACTAATGATACCATACACCATTTTTTATGGATGGATTATGATCATATTTTTTGGGGAACATATTGAAATTCTATATGATAGTTATTCTAATGTGGATTTTTATTGATTTTTATGGAATGTTGATTAAGTTATATTTTTTACTCATAAGATGAATGAAATGGACATATTAAGTGATAGGTGGGGACTAAAATTATATAGCCCCTAGATGCATCAATAGGTCACATGAGAAAAAAATAGGTTGGTAATTTTCCCATTTCCTTATAAATTTATGTATGATGACATCAAAGTAATACTTGAAGGTATGTTTATGATATTTGACATTATGCATTCCATAATTATGAAATCATTTATTTCTTCCCAAGCGATTATTAATATAATTATTTCATCCATGAATATGTTTCAAGTTCATGTGATTATTTATATGTAATTATTTAATCCTAATTTATTCATACCACAATATTAAACCCATATTTATTCTATGAAAGATTCAATTATACTTATTCCCTTACTAAGCATCAAATATCACCCTTTATTATATTTTCATTCACCCAGATTACTAGATGTGTAATATGATTAATATTAAAGGATAAAATATAAGAAATAATAGTTTTATCATAAAATATTCTATTTTGTATTTTAATTTTCAAAAATATAATTTTTGGATCAATAATGATTCTAGTTTAACAAAACTACTAAACTATTTGATTATATGGTTTTTAATCACTTGTATGTACTTCCAACTCCATAATGTAACCACTGGCTATGGGATACAAGGGTTAGGGTATTTATAGTATATGATATAATCATATAATATCTAAAATATGCTAATTTTATTCATAATATAATCATATATGATTCTATAAATTAACCCAATAATTATTCCACAAATTTTATTCTCCATAATAATTTAATGTGTACAAACTAGTGATCTTATTACAAAATAAAATTAATCAAATTGTCACCAAATCACTTTTCAACCCCATGGTTGTTTATATAATATTACATGTGTTCCAAAAATATAATAATCCATTATCCTAATTAGAAATATTTATATAAAAACCATTGGTCATATTAAAAAGATTTATCAATATCTTTCCATATATGTTTACAAAATATAAATTTTTTCCTCCTAATACTAAAACCAAGAGTTTTCCCCTTAAATGTCAACAAAAGAATTCTTAATCATATTAAACATATACAATATAAATCCTAAAAATTAGTGTTTATGCATTTAAAATTATTATCATCCTAAGACTTATTAACACATAAATTTATCTACAGCTCTTAAAATATCCTCTACTGAATCATCATATCCTTTAATGTTATATATTGCATTGTTTTGATACCAACTTTAATGTCCTATAATATAATCAAACCATAATTAAATTATTTATTATTATTTTAACACATTATTATTTTCCCATGACCTTTAGTTACAGATTTTTTGACAATTTGGAAAAAAACATTCCATTACATAGTAATCATTGAAATATAGTGTCCATTTTTTCTTCAAAAATTGGACTTTATTGTTCAAAGTTGTTTTTTATTTAGGAAATTCATGATTCATTTAGGTAATATTTATTTTATTCATTAGAATACATAATATTAGTTCCTACTCATCCTTATTCCATAACAAAAATGTAACACCCTGGCCCAAGAATCCCGGAGCCAGTGCATTATTTTATTACATTGTTATGATTGCAAGGAATTAAATATCAAAGGACTGATTAGTTTAGTAGTATTGGAAATAAATATTTACATAAATGATACCCATATTACATTGGTAAAGAGAAAATAAAAACATTAGACATCATAAAATGAAATAAACTCTATCCTTGAATGCTTATTCAAAGATCTCTTCTTCATAATCGGGGGATAGGAAACATAATAAGGGAGAGATCAAATTATCAGTAAGGGTAAGTAATGTAGAAGTAATAATGAATCAATAGGAATAAATTATAATTTCAAGGTAAATAAATAATAACACAATCCATTCAAATAAATAGGTAAATAAAAATCAATATGTCAAGGTGAGAAACTAAAAAACATGCCATTTAAATCAAAGAACTGAAAATGAAATGTATCCATAGATACGTCGATGAAAAATCTCATGGATGAATAATAATGAAACTAAATGAGGGAAATTATTTATTAATATATGTCATATATGAGGCACATGAAAATCAATAACATCAAGACCTTTCACACATGGTTTAAAACTACGGATAGAAACCTGTTTAATTTTCCCAACTTATTTGTCTCATGAGAACCTGTTGATGCATCGATGATCTATAAAAAGTCCAGGATCCTACTGTCATTGTATATGCAAATAATTATTCATAATTTATAGTGAAAATAAATAATATTCCTTATCAAATATCTCTATTGAATATAGAATACATAATTCTTAATATTTACCTAAATAATTAAATAATTGTGAAAGTAGATACGGTATATAAAATGGTATATGGTTTAGGACATACTAATATTAATTGCATGAGAATATGGATATTCAAGTAAATTTCTAATGAAAAAGTATTACCGCAATGTTTTTTTACAAAATTAGGTTAACAATCAAAAAATTAAGTGAAATTAAAAAGATACTCATTAAGAACAATCGTGAGGAGAATAATCTTTAAACATTCCTAATTGACCCATACCACTTTAAAACATTTGAATCATAATATATAGAAATTTATGTCACTAAATTAAACTTATAATATCATGAGAATAATTTTATTCAATATATAATAATAATAAGTCAGTATGTACACCAAATAAAAGGGAATTTTCACATAATAACAAATAAGTCTCAATGAAATGTACATTGAGATGAAATTCCCTTACCATATTCTTCCTTTTCATTATGTGACCATTATCTTCATGTATATTGGTTTAAAATATGTTACTAACTACTAACATTACCATAATCATGTTTATAATATCATATATCCTCTTCTTATAATATCTTATTACATGTTTGTTAACAACCTTTCATTGTTTTAATTATTTTAGGTATTAATTTCCGAGTATGTCGAATATGTTTTCACATATTATTTGATATTATTATTAAATATAACATGGTTAAATAATATCCAGATTGTAAAACATGATGTTAATACCATGTATATTCAATATATATGTATCCAGAATAAATGATAATATTTGGAGAAAAAAATGGAATTCACCGTTCATGGAGACGGTAGGCCATACGTATGCATGAACGATACATTAATTTCATTTTCATTTTTAAAAGAATGAATGTAAATGATAAATATTTAAATTATAATTATCGAAAAATATTTATTTTATATTTTTCATATTTTTTATTTAAATTATCCTTAATATGGTCCATGTATAGTGTGAACAAATCACATTGGTTTGAGGGGGTGGTAGTCCACACTTCCTTAAACGATGTTATCGTATTAACTTCAAGTGGAATGTGTTAAAGGTATCAGTTATAAAAGTATTAAATAATTATAAAGACATAATAAATATAATATATATCATATATAAATATATTTTACATCATAATTTCCAACATGATAGGTGGTAAAGGAAAAATGAACAATCATCATTTCGTAAGGCAGTAGTTCACCGTACACAGAAACACTATGTTTGTTAGCCATTAGATGGTGGTGTATGTAATTTTAGGTAGAAAACCATAAATAAATAATCATATTATATTGAGTATAATTTTTCAGTAATATAAACATGGAATAATAATATTTTATAGAGTGGATAATGGAAATAAAATGAAAATGCTTGAGAGAAGATGTTACCTCTAAATTGGGTAACTGCTTTTGGCTTGTACCAAAAGACTTCCTTGGAAGTATTAATTCCCAAAGGAATTATTAAAGGTATAGGGGAGGTATTGTGGATGTCTATATGTTCAGATAATTTTCGAACCAAAGTGGTTTGACAGGTGTGAGGAATGGGGAGAGGTGGTGGCTTTTTATAAGGGAGGAAAAGGGCTCACTTGGTATTTTCAAAACAAAGTTAGGTGTACCCAAATTTTTACCTAATAAAAGTCTTAAAAAATAAAAAAAACTAAATAATATAAGTTTAATAGATTAATTATGTCTATCCAATGGGTTTTGTACAAGTTTTTAGGTCATTTGGGCCCTTAAGTTAATGGTTTAGTCATTTATTAAGCATAATTTTACCTTAATAATTGTAATTAATTTTAATTACATTTGCTAATATTTTTTTCCAGAAACAAAGTTTGCCTTATTAGATATTATATATTATTATAATTCCAAATATTGAATCCATTTTATTTAATTCCAATCATATAAGTGGCAGAAATTATTTTAAAATCCATCCCGTAGGCTGGATGACAATCCGGGTTTTAAAAGTGAAAATGATCAAAAGCGTGATAAGTTTTTACATTAAATTTCAAAGTGGAAATGATCCTAATGAACTAAATTGGAGTAATTTTTAAAATTATTATCTAATTAAACTTTAAAACTAATTAATATTAAAATTTAACAACATATTTGAATTATATGAAAAGACAGTTTTGAATTGAAATTCAGTATTTTTCACTATTCATTAAAAAAATGAATCTTCATAGAAAAATACCAACAAATCACCCTAAGATAATTTTTGTGTTTCAATACTAGATAAGAAGTTTATTTATACATATTAAATATATAAAAGTGTCAAAATTTTATTTAAAATAGGTTATCCATTAGAATGATGTAAAAATTCCTTAATAAAATTATAGTATGTTATGCCTAGAATTGGGTTTGTTTTTATCTTAATCCTATAAAATATATTCGATGAATATCAAAAATATTTTATGGGATATAATATATATATATATATATATCACATTAATATCACTCACTAACTATAATTAATTAAATTTATTAGGGTAAAACATCTTTGTGAGCATAAAAATAATAATATTTTCTTTTATAATCAATCGGATCATATATTCATTAATAACTAGTTTTTGACCTATAAATTCATTTTAAATTTATTTAAACCATATATTTTCATAATATAGTTAATTATATTCATAACCACTAATTTTAATAGCTAATAAAAGTCTTATTATATTAATTAATAATATTTTAATAATATATTATTGTTCGGTTAAAACATGGTCTTGCGTATAATGTAATCTTTTGAAGAAAGTCTCTCTTATGTTTAATTCACACTAAATTGGTGTTGTGTGAATTGAAAAATATGTAATATATAGAATATATTTAAAATAATAAATATATTTTAAAGTATTAGGGTATTATATCCCCTTACACGTTTGGTGTCGTATTTCATGCATGATGATAAGTGTATTTCATGCATACAATTCTGAATGTTTTATTATAATTATTTTTTGTACTGAAATGGATAATATTGCCAATTTTGGAGTGAATTTACTTGTTTTTTGTTTTATGGAAGGAAACAATGAAATTTTGAAAAATAAGAAAAAGTGGATACAATATGAGCCAAAATACACTTCACCCCACGAGCAATGAAAAGCAGTGGGAAAATAGATTTTTGAAGGAGTTGAAGCTGTAAAAATAGTAGTAGAATCATTGAATGTTGTGTAACCCCATTACATGTTGTGACTTTATCAAATAGGAATGTTTCTTCCAGGACAAGTCATGAAGTAGATACACATTGTGAAATACCATTACACGTCGTGTAACTACATTACACGACGTGACATTTTTCAGGGTTTATTTTTGAGGAAAAAATACTCTACAATTCATAGGATGAAAATATTTAAAGGTTACATGTCATGAGTCCCCATTACACATCATGAAAGTAGGTAATGGTCAAAATCATTGATAATATTCGCACAGATCCCAAAATTATGAAGTCATCTTCAGGTTGGAATTACACGACATGTAATCCCATTACACATCGTGAAACATTTTGGAAAGAAGATTTCTAGATCATATAAATAGAAGAGTTGTTGGATGCTTTGGGGATTTAGATTATGCTGGAGACAAACACCTAGAGTGATGTTGTTTCACCCTATATGAGTTCTTTCTCTCTTTTCTTAATGTTTTCATTTTCTTTTCTCCTTCCATCTATACCAATCATCACTGTGATGAGGGGGTAATCCCGCAATGTGCTAGGATGATGTAATCTAAGGGGGAAGGTGCATTGGATTTATTTATTTATGAGTTTAGTTTGTAAAATTTATTCTTCAAACTTCTAATCCCTTTCATTTTATTTTATCATGACCATTGATAACTTAATTAAAAAGTAACTTTAAAATTTCACAACTGAAAACTCAAAAGAAGGCATGACCATTTTCAATATTAGGGAAAATAAAGTTTAAATATATTATTGGTAAAAACTCAATTAGGTGATATAATATATTAATAGAGCAAAGGAAATATAGGATTTTCATGTTGAGGAGGGGATACCATGACCATTAGATCTATCTCGTCTCGACTCCGACACAAATCATGAATCAACATGATTTCAAAAAAATCAATTACACCTGAACCATGATATTACATTACCCTATAACACTTTCAAAACAAAATTCACACAACCCTATCAATATACCTTAGTATTTTTATTTATCAAACCCAATCCAATCTGTATTTTCTCACTCTCTTTCTCCAATAGAATAAAATTATATCTTTTTGAAAACCTTATAAGATTAATTTCTATATCCCTTTGGATTGATCTCAATCTAATGAATTACTAAATTTTAATCAAATTGAGTATCATAGTTGAGTTTTATAAAAAAATATACATAATACTATAGGGAACTAATGATGCCCTATTGGATATCACATGCTATCAAATATAAGGTTCTTACATTAGAATTTTTGGGTGTTACATTCTCCCTACTTTAAATAAATTTTTTCCTCTCAATTTAAAATTGATTTTAGTGATATAGGTATTGAAAATAAACTATTGTTGAAATACCAACATCCTAAAAAGGTTTAATACCACATATTCCTAATAAGATAGAAAGTAAAGTACAATGATCACATAACTATGTTCCCTAGTAGGAGAACATAGGTGGGAAATGAAAATATGCATATGGAAGAAAAAATCCAACATTAAATTTATAATGGGGAGTGCTTGAGAACGTGTTCAGATGAAAGTTACTGACTAAAAAACTATAAATCATAGGTATGAATAATGTTCAATGATGTCATCAAAAATGATGATAATAGGACAACATTTTTATCTCAAGACAATTTTTTCTATACATGTAGAATTCAATAAATCTATAAAAATATAAGTAAATATACATTTCTATAAATAAAATATTATCCTTTGGTTGTACCTTTAAATATTTCCAATTTTATTCTTATATGGTGAATTGATACAACAATCTATAAAACATTGTCCAAATATCAACTTAAACAATTTCATAAATGGTTAATTCTTCCAATATATTACTATCCAATGCTTTAGAAATAATGTCTCAAAATTTCTAAAATTAACTTATCATTAGCCTTTAGTATCATAAAGAAGTTTTAAATTTTCACATTCCAAACATGAAAATAAATTCATCATGTATCATCTTGAAATGTGGTAATAACATGAATCACTATAAAACATTATTGGAAGCATGCATTCTTCCTTATTCTCAAAGTAAGACACATGTTATTGGATATATTCCTTAAATGAAAAAGTTTTGTAAATTCCATCCATGATAGTATATAACACTTGTCTAAAATTCATTAATCATTTCCAAGGTAGTTAGCACTTGTCCAAATTAATCATTTATTAATCATTATTTCAACATCAGGAACATATTAAGTGTTGAATTTACATCAATCATGTATTTTCTAAAAAATGTACTTTTTATTGAAAAAAAATTATTGGTACCATTCAACATATGATATCAAATATTTATTGAAAATGTACATCAATACAATCCTCATATATTTCATAAATCATATGATAATTTTGAAACATATTTCTTAGATACCCAATATAAAAGTACATTAATCATTACACTTTGGTTGTGTGAATAACATATGCTTGACCTTGATCCATTAGCTTGTTTGGATTTATATTCCATTGAAGTTTGGGGCATTCATTTGTGTAGTGACCCATATAATTATAGTTGTAACAATGAATATCAGTGTTTTCCTTCTTCCCTATGCATTATTTTTCCAGTGACCCTTTTGTATGAACTTATAACAAACTCCCAATTATTTTAAGCATTTACTAGGGTGATTCTATCCAAAGTTATCACATGTTGGAAAATCCTTCTTTCCCTTCATATTTTTTGATTCATTCCCCTTTTCATGGTGTCCATAAGACCACTTTATCTCTTGGTTTCCCTTGAATACATGGGATCTTGATAATTCATTCTCTGTTTTGATGGAACATAAAACTACCTCTTCGTATGATGATGAATTATTAGAATCCAATTCCCTTTGAATATTTGGATTAATTCCTTCAAATAAGTGGTCAATATTGTACTCTCTGTTTCATATATAATCCATAGAATACCTTACTAACCTTGTAAAGGTAGCTTTATAATACATAACACTCTCTTCTTCCTTTTTCTTTAATATAAGAAACTTTCTCTTCATCTTAATTTCATGATCACAAGGGAAATATTTATCAAATAATGTATCCTAAAATGCTCTAAATTCCATGAGTTCTATTCCTTCTTCTTCCCTAGTATTTTGGATCTAGGACCACTATTGATCAGTATCACCTTGGAGAAAAAAGACCACAAGTTTAACCTTTTCATTTTTTCTATATTCAAAGGCTGCAAATATCATTTCCCTATAATTAATCCATTTCTTAGCTACAATTGGATTAGTATTCCTACTGACAATGGGGGATTCTACTACATAAAGTGATTTGACCTACGATATTCTCTTTGTGGAATAGGTTTCTCCATTCATGCAAGGTTATTTTTCATAACCTTACTGAGATGATGTAATATATCCAAAACTTTCCCAGTTTTAATACTAGCTTCATTGACATTCTTAGTTTGGAAACCTCAACATTGTCCACGAATATTAATACCATTATCCCTTCTAGGTTCCATTTCTAAATAATGGAATATAATGGATTATCTCATAAAGTAATAATGTATAATTAAAAATATGGTATAATGCATAGCAAGAATTTATGCATCATAAATTCCAGAATAATAAACATTTTTTTCTTTGGGGAAATCTTTAATTTAGAGAATTTCATAATGATAGGTAAATAAATGTGAATTATCTTAATAATATCCCTCAGGAGTGTCAAACCAAGTGCGTAGAAAGGCATATTGTCATATACTAGGTTACCCTGATTCAATCCTAGAACACCTTGTCAGAGTTATTACTCCTAGGTACATTTGGGCTAGAACCACGTCCGCTTGTATTATCTAGACAGAGATGTATTTCCAGGACTACCCACATAATATCTACCATATGAAAATTCTAGGATGTTTTTCTATACTCCTCCTCAAATTATATCTTAGGGTTGTTCTCCCTAATCTAATTTTTTTAAATCTAGATTCCAATTTTCCTTATAAACTTCCTCTCATACCAACTGTAACGCCTCAACCCGAAAATCTCAGAGCTAGTGCATTACTTTATTACATTAGAATCATTAAAAGGAATAAAATATCTAAGGACCGATCAGTTTAGTAGTATTGGAAATCTAGATTACAAAAATAATACCCATAATACATTGGGAAATAGAAAATAGAAACATGATACATAATAAAATGAAATAAACTTTATCCTTGAACACTTATTCAAATATTTATTCTTCATAACCTGGTGAAAGGAAACATAATAATGGTAAGCTCAAATGCTCGGTAAGGGTAAGTAAAGAAGAAGAAAAAATGAATCAATAGGAAAAAATTAACATGTAAAGGTAAATAACTAATAACATGTGCCATTAAAATTACTAGATAAGGTAAAATAAATATAGAACTGTGAGAAACTGAAACATGTGCAATTTAAATCAATGAACTGAAAATGAAATGTATCCATAATTATATCAATGAAAAATATCATGGATGAATGATACCAAAACTAAATGAGGGAAATTATTTATTAATGGACATAATTTCTGAGGCATATGAAAACCTATACTATCAATACTTTTCGCAAGACTATTTAAAACTATAGACAGAAACCCATTTAATTTTTCTAACTTATTTGTCTCATGAGAACCTATCAATGCATCGAGGAGCTATATATAGTCCAGGATCCTCCATTCATTTCCATTACAAATAATTCCTCATAATGAATAGTTAAAATAAATAATATTATTTATTAAATATCCATATTGAATAAATAATATGTAATTTTCAATATTTCCCCAATAATCTAATAACTATCAAAGTAGATACCATATGTAAAATGGTACATGGTTTAGGACATAATAATATCCATTCTATGAGAATATGGATATCCATATAAATTTAAAAAGAAAAATTATTACAAAAAATTGATTGTTTCAGGAGAAGGTTAACAATCACAAAAGGAAGCAAGATTGCAAAGATAATCATTAAGAATAATCTTGAAGAGAGTAATCATTAAACATTCCAAAGTGTCTCATACCACATTGAAACATTTGAATAAAAATATATCAAAATTTATGATGTTAGAAAAAACTTATAATATCATGAGAATAAATGGGATAATTATATAATAAGAAAAATGCAGTATATACTAAAAATAAAATTTAATTGGTGCATAATAATAAATAAGTCTCGATGAAATATAAAATGAGATGAAATTAACTTACATTATACTTCCTTTTTATTGTGTAGAATTTATCATCCTGTATAGTGATTTAAAATTTGTTACTAACTAATAATAGAACTATAAAAAATTTTATAATATCATATATCCACTTCTTATAATATTTTATTACCTGTTTTTTAATAACTTTTCATTATTTTAACTATTTTAGATGTCAATTGCCTAGTTTATCGAGTATGTATTAACCTGTTATTTGTTTTTATTTTTAAATATAAAAAGGTTAAATCATCTCTAGAATGTAAAACATGATTTTAATATCATATATATACATTATATATATATCTAGAGTAAACCATAATATTTGGAGATAAGAAATGGAATGCACCATTCATGGAGACGGTAGGTCATACGTACGCATGAACACTACTTTAATTTATTTGTTTTATTTAAAATAATGAATGTAAATGATAAATATTTATATTTTAATTCTAGTACTATATTTATGTACTATATTTCATGTATTTTTACTAATATTATCCATAATATGTTCCATGTATAGTGTGAATGAATCAAATCGCTTCGAGGGGCGGTAGTCCACACTTCCTCAAACGATATTATCGTATTAACTTAAAATAGAATGTAACAAGGTTATGCATAATAAAAGAATTAAAAAAGTATAAATACATAATAAATATCATATATATAATATACTAATATATTTTCCATCATAATGCTCACCATTTTAGGTTGTAAGGGGAAAATTAACAATCATCATTTCATGAGGTAGTAGTTAACTGTACATAGAAACAGTATGGTCATTACCCATTAGAAGGAGTTATGTGTAAGTATAGATATAACCCTTTAAATAAAAATATCCTAGTATAATATATATAATTTTTTTCTATATAATCATTTAATAAGTATATTTTAGGTAGTGGATAATGTAAATAAAATAAAAAATCTTGAGAGAAGGTGTCACCTCTTAATCATGTTACTACTTTTGGTTTGTACAAAAAGGATTTCTTGGAAATATTTATGACCAAATGGATGATTTGAGGTCAAGGGGAGAGCTTTTGTGAAGTTATATGGGTAGATCTTGGTAGTACCTAAGTGTTTTGAGAGGTGAGAGGAATGGGGATAGGTTGTGGTGTTTTATAGGGGAGGAAAAGGACTCACTTGGTATTTTTGAAAATAAGTTAAGTGTACTCAAGTTTTTAGAAAACAATGTCTTCAAAAACCAACCAAACTAAATAATTGAATGTGAATGGACAATTAATTCTCATCCAATTTCTTTTGTACAATTTTATAGGTCATTTTGGATCTTAATTTAAAGGTTTAGTCCTTTATTAATCATAATTTTACCTTAATTATTGTAAATAATTTTAATTACTTTCACTAATATTTTTTGTCAAAAAAAATTGGATTTATTTGGAATCATAAATTTTTATGATTCCAAATATGGAATCCATTTTTCCAAATTCCAATAGCATAAGTGGCATAAATTAATTTAAAATTCATCCCACAGGTGGGACGACAACACGGTTTTTTAAAGTAAAAATGATCAAATGTTTGATAATTTTCTATATCCAATTTCAAAGTGAAATTGATCCCAATGACCTAAATTTTATTAAATGATAAAATTATTACCTAGTTAAACTTTAAAACCAATTAAAATTATAATTTATCGTTATAAATAAATTATATGAGAAAGTTGTTTTGAATTAAAATTTAGTATTTTTCATTATTTATTAAAAATGGATCTTGACAAAAAAAATACAGAAAATTCACCCTAAGCTAATTTTTCAGTTTATGTTTCAAATAAGAAGCTTATTATGACATATTAAATTTATAAAAGTTTCAAAATTTTATTTAAAACAGCTTTACCATTTAAAGGCGGTAAAATTTCTATAATAAAAATATAGTATTTTATGCATAATATTAAATTTGTTTTAATCATAGGCCTATCAAATATATTGGATGAATATCAAAAATATTTGGTTGTATATAATATATAAATATATATATATCACATTAATATCACTCACTAACTATAATTAATTTAATTTATTAGGGTAAAAAATCTTTGTGAGTATAAAAATAATAATATTTTCTTTTATATTGAATCGGTACTAATATTCATTTCTAATTAGTTTGTAACATATTAATTAATTTTATATTTTTATAAAAAATTATTTTCATAATATATTTAATTATATTCATAACCACAATTTTTAATGGCTAGGTTTAATCATATTATATTAAATAATAATATTTTAATATTATATTACTGTTCGGTTAAAACTTTGTCTTGCGTGTAATGTAAGATTCCAAAGAAAGTATTGATTTTATGGAATGCATACTAAATTTATGTTACATGAATTTTCAAATATAGAATATATCAAATCTATTTAAAACAGTAAATATATTTTAATGTATCAGGGTATTATATCCCCTTTTGTTCTTGGTGTCGCATGTCATGTACGCTATCGAATATGATGTTCTTACATTAGAATTACAGGGTGTTACAAAAAAGCTTTTCAAAACATGAGATGAGTAAAAAAATCTTAGTAAGGTATATGAAAATAAAATAATCATATTATTTCAGTGAAAAAAAAAAGAAAACTAATGAAAATGTTTAACATTTTTCTGATAAAACATTCAGAAATAAATAATACATTTCCACATATTAAAATAAACCTAATATAAAATCAAAAAAATTAATAGAACATTGAAAACATAAGAAAATTTGGAATGAATATTAAGGAATATGGTAACTCAAGTGAACAGTTATTTAAAAATCACACCTATCACCTATAAAAGTTTATAAACATTCCTTACCTCATAAAATCAAACAATCTCCATAAAAAAGTTATTTTTTGAGTGAATGATATAGGTATCATAGAGAATAATATTTTAAACATGTGTTTAATAATGTTTTACCTGTGTTAAAATAACTAAATCCTACTTCATTCCATGGGGGTAACGGTCCTAATTATCTCCCTCAATTTTCTCCTACGAAGACTTAATATTGACCTAATGCATCGGAGATATTGGTTGCACTCAATTGTCTTCATGTGTTATATCAGGGTAACCTGTCATTATTTATAATCATTTACCACTATATCGTCAATAGTAAATTTTATATATTTTAATTTTTCACCATACATCCCTTGAAAAATGAATTTGAACCAATAAGTAAAACACTTATCATACATAAATAATCACAAGGATATATATCCTTTTTCTTTGAAAACTCATTAAAATAAAAATTTACAAAAAGTGTGGGAATAATATATACCATGAAAACCCATGTTATGTTTTAGAGAAATATTTAAAATGAATAACACCTATGATGGTAGGAGAAGGAGGTAATTTAATTTATGTTAAAAATAATTCTTTTTCACTTTTATGAAAAATAAAAGTAAATAATCTATATGAAAAACATTGAAAATATTTCATTTTAAATTGTTTTAATATTAGTAAAATGTATTTGAAAATTATCATTGGAATTTATTTTGAGGTTTTTACACAAAGTTTTTAAACTTAATTCAAAATATTTAACCTAATTACTATAGTACATCAACAACCAAGGATGTCTCCCAATAAGATTTCCCTTAAGAAGTTAAATGTAACAATTTTTTATTATTACGTAATTTAATGCATTAAATTGTTTTTAATGGGATTAAATATTATATAAAATAAAATATTCTAAGTTAAAAACACACTAGTAATTGAAAACAGAAAAAAAAAACAACTTTAAACAAAATAAAAAAATAGTGGTGAAATGAAAATAAAGGAGCAGCAACAATCTAGCTAATAATTTTTATAGATCAGTCTTCCTTCATCATCTTTAATATATTTTTCAACTATAAATCTCTCAATGCATAGACTAAGATATCTAATTTTTCATAACATTCAGTTAATTGATTTTAGTGTACAATTAAGATCACATAATTAGACCCCCTTTCAGAATGAGTCGATCAATGCTCTTAATTATCGCTAAAAACAAAAAAATGGGCAACATTCAATGTACTCACAATATTTAATCAACATTTGAGAAATTTAAACCATGAGGATCATCTTAAAACTCCAACTCGGCTTGAATTAATGAGGTGTATTAAAAAATAATCACACTCCAATCGAAAATGTGATGTTTTTAGAATGGAAGGAAAATTATTAATAGAATAACATAATAATAACGCCTCAAACAAAAATAATGTTTCAATGTTCAATATTATAGATAGGATTACAATTGTATAATTAAAGAGATGAAAACTTGGATTGACTTCACCATGAGAATATACTGTCGTTAGATACTATAAATTTAATCGGGCATCCCCAAGGTTTATAGGAACTCTTATATCTTCATCTTTATTGGATTTAGGAGTATCAGTAGCTCTCCAAAAAAATCTTCTAGTTTTTCTCTGGTTTCACTACTTTTGAAAATCATCATCAAATTTGATTTATATATCAAAAATGAATTCCTATATTGTGTCTCTGAAGAAACATTTAATTTTTTTTAAATTTTTACACCAACATAACTTATTAGGGTCACTTGACAGTCATCCCTAATGGAATTTTTTTTCATTTTCCTTATACCATTTCCCTATAACATTAGTAATTCCATCAACCACTCATGAAAAAATTCATTATGCACTACCATCTCCATGTGTCTTGATAAAAATGATTCCAAAAGAAACAATCAGGTCCCATGAAATAACTCTAACTATAAATGAATTATATCTCATTCCAAGTATATAGAAATCAATAACCTATGTGCCCCATGTACTCATTTGTGAACTCCTTAAACCCCTAATGAAAATAGCATCATTAAACTATAATTTCAATGAGAAAATCCATTGATCATGAAATATTCACTATTTATAAACAAATAAATAGTAACTAAGAGGAATAACAAGACTATTTACTTCAAATTTAACCTATATAGGAAGTAGTGAACATAAACTAACTAATATTCACCTTACATTAATGCTTCCAAAATCCAAAATCTAGAGCATCATGCTTGAAAAATATTTATCATCGATGTGGCATGACATGGGTTCATGATCATGAATTGATTGATTTATTTCATTGAAGCACAAAAATAATAGAAATATGATGTCCTTAAACATTAGTTATGTGAAACGACTAAATATTTCAATATATCAATTTATCTTCACTTAGCTCAAACTCATCGTCACTTAAAAATCATGCTTCAAATTTGGGTGGCTTCAAATGTGGGATACACGGCTTTAGTGCCATATTATTCTTATCAGATGTCAATTTCATCGTACTTAGTGTAGAAGATATTGAGAAGGTCACTCAATGGATTGGGTAAATTTCACAAAGGTTTTATTTTATCATAAATAAACTATTCATTCCATCTGTAGTGACTCGTGTTTTTGGCCCTATCATACTTTGGAAATTTCTACGAATAATTCCAGAGCAAGGCGTGATGACGGTGTGCAATTCTGAGGCCTGGTGTGCCCAGAATTAATTTTATAAAAATATAAGTATTTTTATACTATGCACATGGTAGGGGTGAGTTTTATCCTAAACGGTATCTTAGAATAGTAATCTGAGGGCATGGTTGCGTCCGAAGCGTTCCCTTTACCCTAGGCGGGGTGTAAACTTTACTGGCGTGGGCCTGCTATGGAAAACGCCACTAAGGGAATTTTCGTAAATAAATGGAAATGTTTATTTATGAGTGTCGGCTCGAATAACTCCTAAAAGGAGTCTCAGATCACAATTCTGAGTGCATCTTTGCGTTCAGAACATCGCGTTTACCCTAGGGGCGACTTAAAATCCTCTGTGTCGAGAGGTTTGGTCGGGGGTGTTGACAGTTGTTGTTTTAATTAATTTAATAGAAAAATAAATCAAGCCACCCCTCGCAATTTGTCTCCTCTACGCATGATGAACCACCTCCCCTCTCCTTTTGTCACACCTGTCATTTCTAATTTATTTATTTTATTAATTTTCTTTGTGTCGGGTAGTTCGGGTCAAAACTTGACTTAAGATTTCAAGTTATCTGTGTTTTGGTTGTTTGCATCCAGCGCAATGTGGTCGAAGCTGCGTGGCCTCGTTTGGGTCACCGCGCGGCCCCGCCCGGTTCACCACACACCTTGCTGATGTTTAATTAATAAAATAAAATGAATCAACATTTGTTTTAATAATAATATTCATAATAATGTCAATTGAGATTATTATTATTATTTATATTTTAGTTTATTACTATTATTATTGTTTCGTTAATTTTATTATTATTGTTATTATTATCTTAGATAATATAATTCTTTATTTTATTTTAGTGTTATCAAATGAGTCATATTATTTTTATCCTCATTCTTTTTCCACCTTATTATTTATATATTTTTATCCTCATTCTTTTTCCACCGTATTATTTATATTATTACTATTTTATTTATTATTATTATTATTTTAATCCCTTTAGGGTTTCGGGTCTCTCACCTCACCCTCTCTCCTGTCGCCCCTTTTCCCCCCTGGTGTGCCGCACCCCTTCTTTTTTTCTTTTTTTTTCTTTTTATTTTTTCTTCTTCCTTTCCTTCTCCCCCACATTTTTATTCTCTCCGTCTTCTTCCTCCACCTATCCAGCCAGCCCTCCCCCTTCCTCATCCTCCCGCTCATGCGCCCCGGGTTACACCCGCAACAGACCGGCCGCACCGGACTCGCCTCCGCCTTGGTCCGCCCCTGCTGCGCCGCTCCCGCACCCCTCTCGCCGCCGCACCTCACTGCTCACTCGCACCTCCCCTTCTTCTCCCCTTTCTTCTTCTTCTCCTTTTTTTTCTTTTTTTTCCTCCTCTGTTTTACTGGACATCACTGCAGCGCCCCTCCCTGTTCGCCACACTTTCCCAACAGACCGCCAGACCGCATCGGCCACGCCTCCTTCCTCCTTCGACTCCGCTGCTCCCCTGCTACACCCACGCCAAACCCACGTCGGACCAGCCCCCTCTCTGCCATGCCGCCCCCCCCCCCTCTCCTTCTCTTCTTCTTCCTCTCTTCTTCTTCTTCTATTCTTCTTCTTCTCTTATTCTTCTTCTATTCTTCTTCTTCTCTTATTCTTCTTCTCTTCTTCTTCTTTTTTCTTTCTCCTTCCTCCTCTCCGCCACACAGGTTAGTTTTATTTATTTATTTTAATTTATTATGTTATTCAATTTTATTTAATATGTTATTAATATTTTATTATAAAATTATAGTTTATGTGATCATTATTATTATTATAGCTTGGTTATTATTAATATGTTAATATTATTTTTATTTCATTACTATAATTATTTTTATGTATTATTATTATTATGTCAATAACAATTTTATTATTATATTATTATTATTGTTACGATTATTACATTATTATTATGTTATTTTTATTACTATACTAATGTTATTATTATTATTATTACCATTATAAAATTATTATGTTATTATTCTTATTATTATGTTATTATCATTATTATTATGATTATGTTAGTATTATTATTATTATATCATTGTATTGTTATTATTATTATTAAAATATTATTATTATTAAGATTTCTATGATTATTATTATGTTATTATTATGTTATTGATATTACTATTATCATTTTCAAGTTATTATTATTGTTGTTATTATTATTATTATTATGTTAACATCATTATTGAGCCTGTATATTGATCTGCTGTTTTAGGACCTGTTTGACGGTGCAGTGCGGTGCGACCATTACTCAATGTGAGTTTTTGCGCCATGTCGTTTTCCCATTACTATTTGAGGTAGGTGGTTCCATGCCTTTGCATCATTTAGATAATTTAATTTGTTTATTTAGTTTAATTTTAATATGTTCTATGAATTAGTTGCATGGGCGACCTATGTTTATAATGTGTTGTCATGGTCGTTTGATGAAAATTGGGTTTCCGAAATAGTATGCGTTTGTTGTCTACATGCGTGTTGTTGTATAAATGATTTTTTGGGTTTAATAGGTTGTGCGAAAGGTGTTTTAAAATTTGTTTGACAGGTGTGCATAATGAAAATCTCACTTTCTTTATAAATGATCATGTTTTTTTTTATTTTGACCTTATTGGGGTAAGTCCAAAAATTGTTTAATCAATTGTTTATATGGTGCAAATGTGGTTTTAGAATAATTGTGTGTGAAATTGATTTTAAATTGGTCTTTGAACCTAAAAATATGTGTTGTTTTGGTGCAATGTTTTCAATTTGGGTTCTAGGTGATGTTTAGTTGGTGTGAAACTAGTTTTAAGGACAAATTATTAAGCAAGTGTTTTGAACGACTCCCTTCTTGTAATTGGATGTGTCTATTTGTGTCAGCCCTTGTTGTGTTATTAAAAATAATGCTTTCTAAGTTGTGTGAAATTGTTTATGTTCTTGTTTGAGTGTTTCCAAATGGGGTTTTTGCGAAATTATTAGGTAACGACAAATATATTTTTAGAAAGGTATTTTTGGCATGTGTGAGTTTTCAAAATGTTGTTTGGGTGTGAAAATGGTGACTTTTGTGTGCAATATCTTGTTTGGCCTGCAATATGAGGAAGAAATATACTATGTGAATGTGAAACTTGTTTGAGCACATGGGAAAACCCTGGGTATCTAGGTGGGAAGACTAGAACTAGTGCGCTAGTGAACCGGATGGGTGTCGTCCCTGTTTCACTTAGCTGGATTGACGATTGGAACACTAACTAAACATGATATCTGAGGTTCGTGGCCTTCTAAGCCATGTGTTCTGAGGGTCGTGGCCTTCTAAGCCACATTTTCTGAGGGTCGTGGCCTTCTAAGCCACGTTTCACCGAGACACGAGGTTCTAGGGTCCCACTTGAGCTAGATGAACCTTAGGGGATTTACCCATAGTGCTCTACCATCTTTGGCGTGCTGCCTTCCGTCGGCATATGGAAGACCACTTGAGTATGTGTGTGTGTTTATGTGAGTATGTGTGTGTGTGTGTGAGAGTATGTGTGTCTGTGTGTGAGTATGTGTGTGTGTGTGTGTGAGTATGTGTGTGTGTTCCCATATTGAACATTTCTCTTCCCCTTTAAAAATCATGTTTGTTAAATGAGTTCTTTTTAATGTTTTTCTTTTAGCATTTATCTGGTAGATGTTTTATTTAAAAGCATTTTTAAATTAGAATTTTGAATAAACACATTAAATTGTATTTTTGATGTTGGGGCATGGAACCTTTCTATTGGGTGACGTCCTATTGGGCTTTTGGCTCACACCCTACATACACCTTTGGGTGTATGTAGATTTTGTTTCTGTGTATTCCAGGTTGTGACTTCGTGCTCAGTGATGGTGGTTCATGTTGCAGTTGGTCTTCTCATGCAGAATGGTGTTGATGTGGCCTCTCTTCTGCAGGGAGGTTTGAGTATAAGTTTTAGTTTCTGCTGTCGTCTTTTCTTTTTAGTTATTGCTTCAAGTTGTAGACTTTAAACTTGTTCATAGTTTAAAGGCATGTTTTGTTGTCTATTTCTAATTTCAGTTTATTTATCTGGTTAGTTGTTTTTCTGTCTTTTATTTCGGGTAAAATCGTTCCCATGTGTTAGTTTTGATACCCGGGCACTTGTGCCAGCCCGTGGGGATCAGGAACGCCCTTCGGGCCTTGCCGCGGACCAGGTCGGGCGCCGGGTCGGATGACGACCCGGCCTGGTTCGTGACACCTTATCCTCCGACGAATCAAGGTGTCGCAAGCGTCTGTTTTTTGTGTTGATCGTCAGCAGATCGAGCTTCAGTGCGTTGCGGGGGTCGTTCTACACCCGAAGCTTCGGTGTTTCACCAGTGAGGTAGGAGGTTTGAGTTTTAAAACCCCGGATACCATTTTCATGTTTTTTTTCTTCAAATTTTCATAAGGTTTGTGTATTTAGGGTCCCAAGCTTTCTGAAACATGTTTTATATCTGAATTTGGAGCACTGGGGTGCTCCCGATGGCTCCCAGAAGTTTTCCGGCAGAAAACCCAGTTTTCTAGCGGCGAGGGTGGTGGCCATGGCAGATTCCAGTGAAGCAACGGCTGCACAGCGGCAGCGCAGTAGAATCTGGCAGAATCCGGTGGTGGTGCGGCGGTTTCCGGTGGCGACGCGGTGGTTTCCGGCGAGGCAGGCGATGGTCCGGCCAGGTTTTTCCAGGGGTTCTTTAAACCCCTGTAACTTGCAAACCGGAAGTCTGATTTGAGAGCCGTTTGCGGTGATGAAAATCTTGCATCAAGATGGACCTCTTTAGATTCTTCAGGGAATTTTGTGAGTCAGGTTTTTGGCTCGGGCCCATGAAATGTTGAAAATAATAATAATATTTTATTCTTTTCAACTTCGATCCACCATAACTTCTGCACGGAGTGTCAAAATGATGTGCCTCCAATGGCATTGAGACCCTAATGGTATGGCTGAAATTTTAAGATAGTTTCTTGGTGTTGAGACCGAGAATAGGGTGTGGGCCCCACGTGTCCGGGTTCCGGCGATTACGGAGAAACATAAATTTTCCACCTAGTGTCTATTTTGGACGATCGAGTAGTCAATACCATGTATTTTTTCAAGGGGATCACAATGGTGTGATCCACTAGAAAAGTTTTGGGATCATGGTACCCTGGTTGGCTATAGCGAATAGTACCTTTTTCACCGTGTGTCCGTTTTGGATGATCGAGTAGTCGATCTCGTGGGTTTTTCTGAGGGGATCGCAATGGTGTGATTCACTTGATGAGTTTCAGGATCGTGGTGTGGGACCCACACTGGAAGGCTATGGTGATGTTGTGGGATTCTCAGGTTTGCGACGTTTGGACCATAAATGGTTGAGGGTACTCCCTTGGTTCACTCCTATGAGGGTTCATGTGGCATCAAAACCATGGTATGGTTTTGTGATCCCCCAATAGGATCTCTAATCTGTTGGAGTTATGACATCCCTATGATGGGCCCGGTGCGGGATCCTCTAGCTTCGCTACTGTAGATTGGGTTCTTGGTATCGATGTGATCACTTATCCACGGGTGGCAATCCCCTATCTAGTAGGATAACCCTAGTAGGGTTTGTGGAATCATCAGGAATATGACCCCCTATGCATTGGGTCGTTCTTAGTAGTGTTTTGGCATCATTGGGTTTATGGTCCCCTACTCATCATGTGGTTTACAGTAGGGTTGCGGCATCGTTGATTATACGATCCCCTACTCAGCGCGTGGTTTCGGTAGGGTTGGTGCATCATCGGTTCGATCCCCTACTATGCGAGTTATACCAGATGGGGTTTTGGTATCGTCGTGACCACCTTGATGGGAGATGAACCTCTATCTGAGTGATGTGATTATGTGGAGTGTCATATCGGGTTGTGGTGTCCCTCAGCGGATCCTGGGAGTGATTCCCTATTTGTGAGATCTTCGAATACCATATCGGGTTGTGGTATCCCCCAGTGGATCTGGGAATGATCCCCTGTCTTGGAGATCATCGAATACCATTATGGGTTTTGGCATCCCCTAGTAGACCCTAGGAGTGATCCCCTATCCGATGAGTTTTGTGTTTTTGCTGTTTTAGCATGACTTTCTCAGTGATGATATCCGATGAGTGTGATATCTCAGGTGAGTATCTGGGATGTTTGTGTGGGACACAATGGAGTGTATCTCTCGGACGAGTGTCATCTGGATGATAGTACTCGTGGAGTGTGTTCTCTAGGTTGTGAATTGTTTCTAGTGATGAGGTTGGTACCTCTTGTGGCTTGGTGTGTGTATCGAGTATATCTGGATGTTCATGGTATATGTGTAGAAATATATCTATACGGATGCTCCTAGTATATGTATAGGCGTATACCTGATAGAATGTTTATGATATATGTATGGGCGTATACCTGAGCGGATGTTCAAGGTGTATGTATGGGCATACACCTGAATTGAACTGACTAGTTGTGTTAGTCGAGGATGGTCTTGAGATAAAGTTTCTCTCTCGTCTAGGTTCCCTCTGGCTGGGATGAGCTAAATGTTGCCTTTCAGTTGCTCTATTTTGTTTTGGGTTTTTGGGGTACCTACTGAATATTTTTATAATCACCCCTGGATGGGATTTTCCCGCACATGTTTGTGTCTTGTGCAGACAACATGCCTTTCGATGGAGTCCTAGGAAGACCTGGACCAGGCGGAGCTTTGTGAGCGAGACTGACCGAGGTGTTTACCGGAGCTGTGCTGAGGACCTTACCTGTGGGTTATTTTGATAGTCATCCCCTCCTTCTGAGCAGGTTGGATACTTTTTTAGTTTTCTTTTTGTGGGCCTTATTTTTCCCTTTTGTACTTCTGTTGCACTCTGCTTTGGGATATATGTATGCAAGCATTTTATTTTCAGTTTTATATATCTTTGCATTTTTTCATGGAGGTGAATGTGGGTGCGTGGGTAAAGTTACCTTAGGCTAATGCCTCCCATGTGTGTGACAGCCTACTCAGTGATAGTCGCCAACCCCTAGACTATTGGAGGCGGGCTTGGGAGTCACGACTCGAGCCCCGTTGGGTGGGGTCATGACACCATCAATTGAAACACCTGAGAAATCTTGGATAACTGCTCATCCTTAAAGAATGTTCTTTAATCATAAACCTCATCTTCAATCGTGGCTCAATTTCATCTATAATTGTGAGGGATATAATTATGGGTGGTGGTTTCAGTCTTAGTTCTTCATCTTCCCCAGCAACACTCATTTCACCAAAATTGAATAAAACTCATCTAGGTTCATTAGTACTCGATCAAATTCTCAGTGTCCAATTTTTTCAATTTTCAACAGGATTCCAAGCTTTTCCAGGAAGATTCATCAATGTTGGATCCAGACTGGATCATCTCCTTCATACTTTAACAATCTCAAAGGGTGGGTATGGAGATGAAATCACATTAGTTCATGGTAAAGGCACCGGTGTGGACCACCTTTCAATTGGGTTGTTCTTCATTGTTTTCCAAAAAATTCAGTCTTCATCAACCTCTTGGTTCATCTAAAATCAAGAATCCCAAGTTTTTCACCTTCAATCAGCATTAGTTCTATTGATTCCCACACATTGAGACATGTTCTCAGTATCTCTGTTATGAAAGACAAACTATATAAGATAAATTATCTTACATAGTATTTTCTTATGCAACTAAAAAATATCATACAAAAAAAATTCTCTAACTTTCCATGAGGATTTTATGTTTCATGGACCCATGGTGTACAATTATCTTATGGGTATCTAAGAATTATATTATTGAAATTATTCTACCCAAGTGAATTTCTCTTACATGCGACCCTTCTCCAAATTAGTGCACATGTGTCTCAAATAAACTAACTAGTACGTCTAAAAAACTCTTACATAAGATAATTAAATATCCTACACAACTGAATATTTTTCCTATGCTAGGGTGCACTGGTGCTACAAAATATCCTTCATCCTACAGTGAAAATAAGTAACACTAAAATTAAAATTAAATAAATAAAAAAATAATTTATTCAAAAAATTTAAACTGTAAGACAAAATTTTTCAATTTGAAAAAAAAATAGTAAATGAAAATTAAATTAAATTAAAATTTCTTATGTTAAATAAATATTATAAAAATGATAAATTTAAATAAAACAAAATATAAACTATTTATTTTGTTAAAATAATAATATTTCTTAAAATTTAAAATAAATTTGAAAAAAAATTATTGATTGATAAATTATTTAACAAAATAAATAAATTTTAAGATCAATTAAATAAAATAATTATAACTTGATGATTCTATTTATTAAATTATTATAATAAATTAAATCATATACCAAACAATAATAAATTGATTAAGCATAAAAACAATGTAAAAGGGAAATGAAATAGTAGAGAATATAATTAAACAAAAAACACTAAAATTAATATTTTAAAAGAAACATCATAATTAAATAAAAAACAATGTCTGAAATAAAAATTATAATTAAAACCTAAAATTTATTAATAAAAAATGAAAATTAGTAATTTATCATAAAATATAGAATTAAGGGTTCAATTAATATCACAAAAACTATCAACTAATGTGACATAATCAATTAAAAAGTTATTTTAAAATCTAAAACATGATTAAATTAGAGAAATTGTGTGGAAAATAAGTACCAAAATAAAGCAATATAAAATTCCCCCACACTAGTATTTTTATTATCTCATGAAAACTATTATTAAAATTCATTAGAAGGAAATAGATAATTAATTTCAAATAATAAATGGCTATAAGAAATTGGATTACAAAATGATTCCACCTCTTAGATTTCATTAAATCGCAAAAATATTTACCCTTAATAAATTATGTATATTTAGTTAAAAATGGATCTCTTTTTTTAAAAAAAATAATTTAACTTAAAATTTTTATTTAGATTAAACCCATTTAAATTTTCATTCAAATAAAATTACAAACATCTCTTTACCTTCAAGAGAAAAAAGTGACATAAATTACCAACCAAATAAATTATACACCCTATTTAGATGAGAAAAATAAATAAATAAAAAGGACTAAAAATAACACATTAAACTTCTTAAATAATAAAATATTGATTCAATCTTAGAATATGATTTCATTTTATAATCATTTGAATGAAAATGTTACAAGTTTGAATCCAAATTTAATGATTCAAGTGAAATGATAATTGTATAACATTCACACAATCCTTTACCAAAGTCAACTACTTTTCAATACGGCAATGATAAATGAATTACCCTACTAAATAGATGTATTATAAATAAATTAAGATCCTTGAAGTGGATATACAACATTTAAAGTTCAGAAAAATTAAAAATCCCTAAAAATGATTTATTAAAACTTGAAAAACCATCAAATTCTAAAACATTTAGGGTTTTTCTATAGGTTTAAATTATGGTTTAGTTTAGCACAATAAAATACTCTTTACCCAGAATAAATCTAAATATTTTTCCCAATGTTTAATCCAATGTGTAGAAACAAGTGGATTCAATTTTATTATAAAAATAGATTTGGAAATTTAGTAAACAAGAATCTTGTTCAAAGGGTTTTAGAAAATATCAAAAAAAATCTACACAACACAAATAATTAAAAATTAAAAGCATGTAAAAAATGTAAATACTTATTACTAGTTAAAAAATTAAAATTAAAATTAAGCTACTACATGTTCAAATAAGTGTGCAGAATAATATATTTTGAAAAGTAAAAAAAGCAGCACTAATACACAATCAAAAACATCATAACTAATCGCAATAACCAACAGTTTTTAAAACTAAATTTTTACATGTAAATACTCATTCATTTCAATTTTTCCTGAAAAAAATCAATTTTGAAGTGGAATTAGAATGAAGTTTAAATAAAATCACGAAAAATGATTAGGATTTTATTAAGAAACTTCCCTACAATAAAATATTTATTTCCCTTTTGATGGACTCAAATTATCCCCCTTTATTACTTTTATAAAGTTACTATGATTAGCATGAACACTCCTAAAAATTTTAAATATATTAACATTATATTTAATAAATTTTAGAACAATCATAATGTTACTAGAGTTTAGAAATAAAGGGTGTTAATATATATTTTTTCAGCTTGTAGATTCTGTTGGTAATTACAAAGTGTAAAGCATCTACTACAAAAAATAGAGAGCGGCCTCATGTGGATTATTCATGGGGAACATCATATCCCTATAAAGCTCAATTTATTCTCTGTAATTAAATTCTATAAAAAAATACAAATAGTACAAAATGATATTACCTCCTCCTACGCTTATTTGAAAAAAAATTTAATGGAGGAAACAACCTATATCGTCAATGGTATTCAGCTTCCAAAAAAAAGTTCCTCGTCCCCCAAAGGTTCCTTATTACCCTAAAAACATTTAGCTGATATCCTTAAATAGTAAACAGAATATCCTTCCCACAATCTCAAATCCATACATCATCAAAAGGGAAAACATGAGTTATAATGAAAGTTCCATCCGATTTGATATAAAATTTACCTAGGAAAAGATTCATCCTTGAGTTATATTGTAAAACCTTATATCCAATCTAAAAATCTTTGTTAAAGATCATATTATCATGAACATCCTAGGTTATCTATTTAAAAATACTTTCATTTATATAAGAATTATTCCTTATCTCTTCTAACTCTTACTAGCATAACTTCCTCCCCTTTCCAGCTTCAAACAGATTCAAATTTCTGGATTTTACAGCCAAAAAATCCTTATTCTCTACTTTCACAGGAAAATGAAAAGTTATTCCAAAAACTATCATGTGAGGTGACATCCCTATTTTTGTCATATAGGTAGTTCTATATTCCCAAATAGCATCCTAAAACCTAAAACTCTAATCATTATTATTCAGGATAATCGTTTTCTCAAGAATATTTTTAATCTCTCTATTTGAGACTTTGTCCATTACATTATTTTAAGGGTGATATAGTGCAGAGAATTTATGACTAACCTAATGCCTTTTCAAAAAAAAGCCTCTAAAATCATATTATAGAAATGGGTACCTTGGTCCATGATAATAAATCTTGGAATCACAATCTATAAAATAGATTTCTCCTGACAAACTCGGATACAACTCTAGCGTCATCTGTTCTAAAGGGAAAATCTTAAATCCTTTTTTACACATAGTCAACATTAAGAATGATGTAAAATTATCCAAATTAATTAGGAAAAGGAACCAAAAAGAGAATTAATTAAACATCAAATACATCATAAAACAAAAAAAATATGGCATCTCATGTCTTTGGTAATTAATTCCTTAGAATTGGAATGCTTTACAATTCCAACAAAAATTATGAGAATATTTGAAAATGGTTGGCCAATATAATCATAAATCCAAAAATTTATTTAAAATAATTTATGGACCAAAGTTCCAACCATACCTCAAAATATTGAAAAAATTTAGTACTAAATAAATTTCATAATTTAGGATACAACTCCTAAAACTTTAATAACTTCCCAAATGTAATAAGTAAAGATTAGCTCAGACATATTTCATTGACTCAATAATCAATCTAGATACTTGGTTATTAGAAAAACTATGTGGAACAATTTAAGAAGCATTGTAAATTGTGATATTTTAAAATTATATCCTTGATTAATAGAAAAAGAGTATAACTTCTCCCAATGGGAAAATCTTTCTTATAAGTTCAACAAAAGAATTTTTAAGACAAAACTCAGTGGGTATCTTAATCAAAAGGTCATACATATTATTCTGAATTTCATTCTTGTTTTGGATATCTATATAAAATTTCAAGAACAGTAAGATCCATATAACCATACTTGTTTTTTTATGGTTTTTTCATGAGATATCAAATAGCCGAAGGATTAGTGATAATCATGACTTTATATCCCAAAATATAACTCCTAAACTTATCAAGGGAAAATACAGTAGCTAAAAACTCCTTCTCTATTGTAGATTAATTGGATTGAAAAACCTCAAGTGTCCTATAATGATAAGATATGTCATGTGATTTCCTCTCCATGCTTTACCCAAGAACATCCCCCAAATATAATTCTAAAACATTATTCCTAAAATCAAAAGGAAAAATATAATCAGGTTGTTAAAATATTTTTGTGGATATAATATTATGTTTGAGTTCATTAAAGGCTTCCTTACACATCTCATCAAAGGAAAAAGAAAATTATTTGTGAATTATTCTTTTTAAAGGCATATCACCCCTGATTAAATCTTCTATGAACCTCGTATAGAACCCAATATAGCCAAGAAAATATTTAATATACTTCATAGTCTAAGGAAAATTTATTGAAGAGATTATTTAAAAATTAAACTTATCCACATGAAGTCCATTCATATAAACTTAATGTCCTAGTAAAATTCCACATTAAACCATAATATGGAATTTCTCAGTGTTCAGAATAATTTTCTTTTCAATACACACACTACAACGTCTCCTAATCTCCTCAAACAGGTCTCAAAATATGAACCATATGATGTAAAGTAATTTTTAAAAACTTCTATGAATTTGATTATCCACTAAATTATTCTAATATTAATTTTTAATATATATAATATTCATGTGCTTTATTATTCATAAACACCATTTTAGTACATTTTACACTTTGAACATCATTTCACATTATGATTGTAATTCCTTCTTAAAATGCACTATTATGTGGTACATTTTTTAACATTATTTAAAGTACCCAATGATCTTGATTTTATTTTCATATTTAATTTTCAGGTTTCTAATTATATTGGGAACAATTCTTATTTGTGGAGTGTTGGAAGATCCACATTGGAAGACCACCAAAATGGGATTTCATGCAAACAATTATGGAGAAGTCAAATTGGACACCATCCCACTGATGAAAAGTGGGGCCCATAATACAGGCCTAATAAAGCCCAAATTTTGTGGTATGCTAGAATAAATGTATAGGAACAAATAATTATTCAGTATCCATTGCTAATTCTACTTCCATGGTGGTTATTAAGGTGGCCCAATTTGAAGATAAAATTCTAGGCCAGATTCTGCGGCCCAAGAAACATCCAACCAATATAATAATATCTCGGAATCCACAACTCCAAATGGGACCACATTTTACAGGAGGTTATAACACATCATAATATCCATTTTCTTATTCTATGTCCAACTCTAATTCGTCCATCTATAAGGTCTTCCAAGCACGTATGTTCGATGGTTTTAAGATGGCTGCCACCTCAGGTCAAAAGTGGAAAAGTCCAAGTTCCACAAGCATTCCACCACCTTAGGCCTACCAAAATAAAATGGGATGATTTGTACTATTGGATTCTGGACCCAAGGCTCCAAAAATTCCTATTTAAGGTAGTGGTGATGGATTATTTTTTGATCTTTGGTGCTTGGTTTCATTGTAGTGTTATGTTGCCGCTTTGTGTTTGTAATCGCATTTCTTTCTCATGTAAGTTGTTTAATTCACCATAGTTTCTTAATAAAAGTTCTTCCTTTACACTTATTCTTTTCTACTACATATCACGTTGATACCTTTGGTTCAAGGTGTTAATTTATTCATACCATACTTTGTGATATTTATCATCTAACGGTGGAGTGATCGATTTTTGTTGTTGTTTTTACTTCTTCAATTCCACCCTTGTAAGTCTACTTCCCGCTTCCATTGAAGACATGTCATAAATGGAGGAATAACTATTTTATGGTTTTATCCAAGTGGGTAGAGAGGGTCTGGATTGGATGTTATTTCTCTCTCCATTAATGTCTAATTACTTCTTTTAAATGAGTTTTATATTTGATTATTTTAAAACCTCTTCATCCTTATTGAATTTAAGGTCACACATTTCAAGTGCTAATACGAACCTTTACCTTGGAGTGATCAAAACATTGATCCTTCAAGTGTATTGGTGATTAGTATTAAGTTGTGTAGGCATTAAACCAGTAAGTGATGATTTTTTTTATCTTCTTAAATGAACCCATCTCCAATCTAAGAAATTGAAATCATTAAAAAAGGAATTCATCCAATCCACCTTGAGCGATAACCTAGGATCAACTCATTACCTTAATTTGAATTAACATAAATCTGTTATTAATCCTTTAAAACCATCTTAAATCAACCCAAGTTGGACAATTCATATCCAAAAACAATCCATAGAATATACGTGTCTATAGGTACTTCTTAGGTCTCCGAGGATTCGACAACCCAAGCTAGACTACAAAGACCGTCCTACCTTCTTCTTTTTGGTAATTTTGAGCGTGAATCAAATTTTGGCACCATTTATAGGGACCCAAGTAAGTAATATAAACACCCATTCTATTCTCCCCTATTTTTTCTTTTCTCATCCAAATTCTCTTACCTTGTCCCTTTCTCATTTTTTTTTCTTTTGGCGCATGTCCGCCTACACCTACGATCAATCAAACTGTCTAGTTAGGGTGGATAGTCCTGGGGTTGGGTAGTCAAGTACACCAAGGTAACTCTTTCCATTAGATCCTAATCTTCCTAATACTCCAGAGTCAAAAATTGAGCCTATTTCAATGGAATTTCTTCAAAGAAACCAACTCATAAACCCGGGTGAGAACCAAAATGGAAAACCAAATGAGGCAGCCCCAAACTTGGGGAATGCAGTTGATCAAACCATGAATGACTACCTCACACCTTCCTGGACCAATTCCCCTTCATTCATCAGACACAATTACCTAGGATATTACAACTACATCTTTAAACCCCATGTCCTAAACCACCTTCCCACATTCCATGGAATGGAGTCCGAGATGCCCTTCCTTCACGTTAAGGAATTCAATGACATTGTAGAAACCATGTGTCCCCTACATCAACTAGAATTAGCTAAGATGAGGATATTTCCTTTTTCTTTAAAGTATCGATATAAAAATTAGATAAAGAATTTGACACCATCATCCATCAACTCTTGGGACCAACTACAAAGAGAATTCTACAAAAACTACTTTCCCCACCACAATACAATTGCACTTAAAAAGAGCATCCAAAACTTTTTTGAAAAAGAGGGAGAGTTATTCTATGAAAAATGAGATAGGTTCAAAGACACACTAAACATGGTTCCACACCATGGTTTTTCTATTCCTGAACAAGTGATAATTTTCTATGAAGGGTTGGGTCCAAGGAACAAACAATTCATTAACATGATGTGTAATGGAACCTTTAAGAACAAAGCCCCAAATGATGCTTACGAGTATTTGGAAAGCCTTTATGAACAAAAACAATCATGGGGAACTTAACCTTATTATGAAAAGCCACAAAGAACTACTAGAATTCATACACTTAGAGAAGAAGAAATCCTTTGGGCTAAACTCGCAGCACTCTCTAGGAAGGTTGAAGAGATAGACCTTAGGAAAGTCCATGAAATCCAAACTGTTGAACCTAGTTTCACAATTTGTGACAAACATGACCATAATATGGACAACTGCCCAACCATTCCATCCATCAAGGATGTTATTTTAGGAGGACCCCCAGTGTAAGTAAATGATTTGAACTTTTAAAAGCCTCAATACCAAAACACCTTCAACCCAAGGTATAATGACCACCCAGGCTTCCACTGTAAAGATAACCAACAACCTAGCCAACCACAGGGACAAAATCCTTACCCCCATAAGAACTACCAAACCCATAATCAGTTCCAAATCCAATCTATTCAATACCAACAGCCACCGGTCCCTTTTCAACAAACTATCCCACCTCCAAAATATCCCCCTGGGATAAACCAATATTCTCAAGCACCAACCCAAACTGTTCCACACAGCCAACTAGAACAACTGTGCAAACAAATGGAAAGGATGAACTTGGAATTCTCTTCCCTAAAACAACAACTTCAAACCATAAAAATTGGAAAGGCACCCATGCCTACTCAGGAGGTACCATCCTCAACTTCAATGGGAGAGTCAAGTTGTACTCAAACAACTCATGAACAACTAAAGTCTATGGCTATTTTAAGAAGTGGGAAATCAATTGATAAACCTGAACAAATAAGTTAGAAACCATGTGAAGCTTCAAAATCTAATGAAAATTCAAATGAACCAAATGATAAAACTGAAAAATATGATAACATTGTGAAAGAAACAACTCTTCAACAAACAACCCCACAACCTACACCATTTCTTCAACGCGTGAGGGGGAAAACCAAGCCAGAATTGAGTGAAATATTGAGGGGAATCTTCTCACAAGTCAAGTTGAACATTCCCCTTCTTGATGCAATCCAAACCATACCTGCCTACTCAAAGTACCTTAAGGACTTTTGAACTTTTAAAAGAAAATTTTCACATAAAAACCAAGTCCTTTTGGCTACTAATGTGAGTACCACCATTCAAGGGATCATTCCTCCTAATTTAAAAGACCCAAGATTCCCTTAAATCAATGTTTAACTAGGAGAGAGAAAATTTTTCAAGGCCTTATGTGACCTAGGTGCTAGTGTTAATCTCATTCCCTATGTTGTGTACTACCAGTTAGGCCTAGAATAGCTGCAACCCACATCTGTCACACTTCAACTTACTGATCATAGCATTAGGGTTCCAAAGGGTATTTTAAAGGATGTTCTGGTAAAGGTTTAAAAATTCATCTAACCTGTTGAATTCATTGTCCTTGAAAAACATCCAAACTTAGGAAATAAGGAACAAACCCCAATTATCCTTGGTCATCTCTTCCTTGCAACAATCAACTTTTTTATCCGAGTTCGAAATGGAAACATAACCATAACCTTTGGGAACATGAGTCTAGACTTGAACATCTATAATGAAAGCTCACAAATAGGGGATGACAAGAAGATTCATGAAGTAAACATGATAAGAAGTATTTATAATGAATCCATAGAACATCAAGGAATATTTGATGGATGTTTAAGTCAGGATGAGATTGATTTCCCTTTTTCACATGAAGGAATTTTATCTCCTTGTCTTGAATAATTTTAAAATTTCTCTTATGATGAAGTCTTAGGTCCAACAATCAGTGAAACCTTTCAGGAAACCACTTTCATGAAGACCACTCCAACTTCATTCCCTAAATATGATCATGCCAATCTAGTACCTGAAACTTCTACATGTGTGGAATCAATCCTATCTAAAACTGTAAGAAATAAAATTGATCTTGATCCAATGTCCCAATCTTTTGTTGAAATTTTGAACCAAACTGATATTGAATTGAAGGAACTTCCCGTTGCACTCAAGTATGCCTTCCTAGGGGAAAATCAAACACACCCTATTATCATTTCTTCTTCTCTTGAAGCCAATCATGAGAGGATGATTCTAGATGTCCTTAGTAAACATAAGAAATCCATTGGTCGGACCCTATCTGATATTCCTGGGATTAGCCCACTTATCGGGACTCATAAGATTGTTCTGGAATCTGATTCAAATCCATTTCATCAACCTCAATGGTGAATCAATCCTAATATCATGGAAGTAGTGAGAAAATAACTTCTGAAATTGTTAAAAGCTGGTATCATATATCCCATAGCTGAGAGTGAGTGGGTCAGCCCAATCCAAGTGGTTCCCAAGAAGGAATGAATCACAGTGATAACCAATAAGGATGGAGAGATTCTTCCAACCAAGGTGAGTAGTGGATAGAGGGTCTGCATTGAAAATAGGAAGCTAAACTCATTCACCAAGAAGGACCATTTTCCCTTACCATTAATTGACCAAGTCCTTGAGAGAGTGGCAGGTCATGCCTTCTACTGTTTATTAGATGGGTACTCGGGGTGTAATCAAATTGAGGTCTTTCTAGAGGATTAAGAGAAGACTACATTCACATGTCTATTAGGCACCTTTTCCTTCAAACACATGCCCTTCGGGTCATGCAATGCCCCTGGAACCTTCCAGCGGTGCATGATGGGAATATTCTCAGACATGGTAGGGGGTTTTATTGAGGTCTTCATGGATGAATTCTCTGTGTTTGGGGATACATTTGAGGGATGTCTAAGGAATGTAGAGAGAGTCTTGTCAAGATGTGAAGAAAAGAATCTGGTCCTAAACTGGGAAAAATTCCATTTCATGGTTAAAGAGGGACTAGTTCTAGGCCATCCAGTCACAGGTAGGGGGATTGAAGTTGATAAAGGCAAGGTTGACATCATTCGTCACCTTCCATCACCCAAAATTGTCAAGGAAATGAGGTCTTTCTTAGGACATGCTGGTTACTATAGAAGATTCATCAAGGACTTTAGTTCAATCTCCCGTCCCCTTTTTGCTCACCTAGTAAAGGATGCTCCATTTGTTTGGACAGAAAGCTATGAGGGTTCATTCTCAACCCTCAAATCCTCTCTCACATCTCCTCCCATTATGAAATCTCCAAATTTGATCCTTCCTTATAACATGTGTGTGATGCTAGTGAATTTGTTGTAAGAGATGTGTTAGGACAACATTGTGATAAAACTCCTTATTTCATTGCTTATGCAAGAAAATCCTTAAATGATTCCCAAATCAACTACACCACTACTGAGAAGGAGTTACTTTCTATTGTGTTTGTCTTAGAGGATTTTAGGTCCTACCTCTTAGGATCCCCCATCACTGTGTTCACTCACCATTCTGAACTAAAATACCTCTTCCAAAAACAAGATGCTAAGGCTAGACTAATTAGGTGGGTCTTCTCTTACAATAATTTGACCTCACAATCAAGGATAAAAAGGGTGTTGAAAATGTTGTAGCTGATCACCTCTCTAGGATGGAATTAAAAGACAACTCAAATCACATTTCTATGTCTGATTCATTTCCTGATGAACACCTATACTCTATTAGTGACTACCCTTAGTATGCCAACATAGCCAATTTCTTAGTTACAGGAGTCATTCCAAAATTCCTAGGGACTCAAGATCGAAGTAAATTCCTTTCTGATGTTAGACACTATGTGTTTGATGATCTATACCTCTATAAGTTCTGCCCTGACCAAGTTATTCGGAGGTGTGTCCCAGAATCTGAACAAGAGTATATCCTTAAATTATGTCATAGTGAGGCATGTGGAGGTCACTTTTCCTCTATGAAAACTTCATCTAAGATTCTTCAGTGTGGTCTCTTATGGACCAATCTCTAAAGGGACTCCTATACATTTTTTCAAACCTATCCTAGGTGTCAACAAGTAGGTTCCATCACAAAAAGGAATCAAATTCCACTCACTCTCATCTTAGTGGTTGAAATATTTGACTGTTGGGGAATTGATTTCATGGGTCCCTTCCCAAAATATAGGGGATATCTTTACATTATCTTAGCTATTGATTATGTATCAAAATGGGTTTAGGCCATTCCCAAAAAATCCAATGATCATAATACTGTGATTAGATTCCTAAAATAAAACATCTTCTCTAGATTTGGAATTCATAGGGCTATCATTGGTGATCGTGGAACTAATTTTTGCAATTTTCCATTCTCATCACTCATGGAAAAGTATGGAATTTCTCACAAAGTCTCCACTTCTTAACATCCACAGACCAATGGTCAAGTTGAGTTAGCCAATCAAGAAATAAAACAAATTTTTTAGAAAACTGTTAATCCATCTAGGAAAGATTGGTCGTGAAAACTCTTAGATGCTCTTTGGTTCTCTCAAACCGCATATAAAACCATTTTAGGAATGTCCCCATATAGGTTGGTTTATGGTAAAGCATGCCATTTTCCATTGGATATTGAACATAAGGATTCTTGAGAAATTAACAAAATGAATTATGACCTCTCATTGGCCAAAACAAAAAGGAAATTAGATCTTAATGAACATGAGGAAATTATGATGGAGGCTAATGAAAATTCAAGGATCAATAAAGCTGAAGTACAAGCCTAACAATCTTGAAATCTTAAAACCAAAGAAATTATACCGGGTAAAACTATTCTTTTGTATAGTTATAAACTTCATTTACACCCAGGAAATTTGAGGTCTAGATGGTCAGGTCCATACATAGTGCATAAGGTGTACCCCCATGGGGCTGTTGAAATTCAAGATCCCACCAATGGTCAAACATTTAAAGTTAATGGTCATAGAGTCAAACCATTCATATAACCATTCCAAAAACATGAAGTTGATGAATAATTGTGTGATCCTACCTTAGATGGTGAAAATAATTAATCAATTAGGGGTCCAATTCGAACTAACAATGTTAAACAAAGCACTTCATGGGAGGAAACCCATGGTTTTCAAGTTTTCAATCAATTTGTTGTTTTAAAAAACTTTATATTTTAAATAGGATTAATGAACCATTTTGATATTTAAAAAAATAGACTCTTGGACTATTCTTCTATTATGAGTATGGATGGGTATGAAAGGGGAGTGCCATATTAATCAGTGTCATGTGATGTGATCCTTGAGTAATACCTTACCCAGAAATTTAAAAAGAAGAAAATGTATCATCAGTTTATTTTATTTTATTTTTATGTGTTTGTAGGTTAAAATAAAAATACCAAAAAATAAATAAAAATATACTAATAAAAAATGGTCACATCATAGGTCGTGGGGAAAACCCCGTCACAACCGGTGAAGCTGCAGGGACTCAAACCCGGGACTGAAGGGAGACAAGGGTGCGTGCTTTCCACTGACCTACAACTTTTTGGGCTTCCTTTTTCTATAATTTTATTATATATACTTATACTTTACTTTATTTAATATATAAATATATATATATATATCGTTTTTTTTTGTTTTTTTTTTGTTTCTTTTTCTTTTTTTTTTCTTCACTAGGGAATTCTCATAGTGACATCGAGATCAAGGGATTAAAAGGGAGTAACAAGAATTTCAACTTAAACTACTAGGTGACTTCATTCCATGATCTTCATTTTAAATTTCCTTTTTGAACTCTCATTCTCTACCTCTACCACCTTCTAAATTTTTTGTTCTTTAAACACTGGGGACAGTGTTATTTTATGTTGGGGGAGATAAAATAAAAAATGATTTAGTGTCAAGAAAAATGAATGATTTGAAAAAAAAAGTATGCCTTAATGAAAGGAAAAATTTCTTTAACCTTGAACATGGTAATACACATTGTACACTTTGAAACTTAATATCAAATAATTTAGCATGCCCTGATTCTGATTTTAATCCTTGTATAATTTTATGAGCATAGATTTTGGAAAGTGTGGTTGTCCAATGTGATATTTCATCATTTATATTTTCCTCCAAATAAAAAAAAGATCACAATGCACAACATTTGGATAGTGGGGTATTAGTTTGAGTTCATGGGGTCCCCCAAATAAATAGCATAGGTTTGGTGATCATTTTAGTTTTAATATGAGTATTCAATAAAAAAATTAAATTTTCACGTAGAGCAATGAAATGACCTATTGTGTGGATTTTGGCACTTGGGGATCGTGACTCCATAGTTTTATGGCCTAGAGTTAGTAATTTTATCTCTATTTTTGGTAATTTGAATTTTTTTAAACTGATTTAACTCGAGATGATGCCTGATTATGTGGGATTCACTTGGTGCCCTAAGGTCTTTGAGCCTAGGAGTCATAGGCAAAGTCTCACTATAGGGGTTGAATCATTTGAGTGAAATTTCAATTAACATAGAAAAATTGCAAAAAAAAAATTGAATAATCATCTTAATATTGAAATGTGATCCCACCTAGCACTTCTATCATTTCCCTCTTGAATAAAGATGAACCCCCATGTCTAATGTGATGCACAACACATCATCACTCTTAATTGGTATTAGATGAAATATGGAGATGAATTTGAACAAAGGAATGGGCTTAGGATTTGGATATGCTTAAAAAAATATCATGTATTAAAATACTTTGATGGGTTTCATGATTGTCTGGTATAAGGGTTTATGGTGATCATTGTGTATTAAAATGTTTTTGGAAAAGGGAATTCAAATTTCATATTGTTGAGAGATATTTTTCTTGGGACTAGAAAAACACAAGTTGGGGGGTGTGATTAGCCACTAAATGAGGATAATATTCATTGTTAATATATATAATATTCATGTGCTTTATTATTCATAAACACAATTTTGGTGCATTTTACACTTTGAACATCATTTCACATTATGATTGTAATTCTTCCTTAAAATTCACTATTATGTGGTACATTTTTTAACATCATTTAAAGTACCCAATGATCTTGATTTTATTTTAATATTTAATTTTCAGTTTTTTATTTATATTGGTAACAATTCATATTTGTTGAGTGTCAGAAGATCCACATTGGAAGACCACCAAAATGGGATTTCGTGCAAACAATTCTAGAGAAGTCAGATTGGACACCAGCCCACTGATGAGAATGTGGGGCCTAGAATATAGGCCCAATGAAGCCCAAATTTTGTGGTATGCTAGAATAAATATATCGTAACAAATAATTCTTCAGGTTCCAGTGCTAATAAGGCTTCCATAGTGGTTATTAAGGTGTCCCAATTTGGAGATAAAAGTCTGGGCCAGATTATGCGGCCCAAAAACATCCTACAAATCTAATCATATCTCAGAATCAGTAACTCCAAATGGTCCCAAATATTACAGGGGATTAGGGTACATCTGAGGATCCATTTTCCTTTTCTATTTCCCACTCTAATTCGGCCATCTAGAAGGTATTCCAAGCGCGTCTGTTTGGTGGTTGCAAGCTGGCTGCCACCTCGGGTCAAGAGTGGAAAAGTCCAAGTTCCACAAGCTTTCCACCACCCTAGGCCTACCATAATCAAGTGGGATGCTTTGTACTGTTAGAGGCTTAACCCAAGACTCCAAAAATTTATATTTAAGGTAGTTTTGATGGAGTATTTTTGGATCTTTGGTGATAGGTTTCATTGTAGTGTTATGCTGCCGCTTTGTGTTTGTAATCGCATTTCTTTCTCATTTAAGTTGTTTAATTCACCTTAGTTTCATAATAAAAGTTCTTTATTTTATTCTTATTATGTTATTCAACATATCAATTTGATACCGTTGGTTCAAGTTGTGAATTTATTCACACCATAATTTGTGATATTTATCACACAACGGTGGAGTGATCGATTTTTTTTCTTGTTTTTACTTCTTCAATTCCACCCTCGTAAGTCTACTTCCTACATCAGTTGAAGACATGTCATCAGCGGAGGGATAAATATTTTATGGGTTGATCCAAGAGAGTAGAAAGGGGCTGGATTGGATGTTATTTCTCACTCTATTAATGGATAATCACTTCTTTTAAATGAGATTTTTATTTGATGATTTTAAAACCTCTTCATCCTTATTGAATTTAAGGTTACACATTTCATGTACTAATATAAACCTTTACCTTGGAGTGCTAAAAACATTGATCCTTCAAGTGTATAGGTTATTAGTATTAGGGTGTGTAGGAATTAAACTAGTAAGTGATGATTTTTTTTTATCTTCTTAAATGAACCCATCTCAAATATAAGAAATTGAAATCATTAAAAAAGGAATTCATCCAATCCAACCTGAGCGATAACCTAGGATCAACTCATTACCTTAGTTTGAATTAGCATAAATCTGTTATTAATACTTTAAAACCATCTTAAATTAACCCAATTTGTCCACTTCATAGCCAAAAATAATCCATATAATGTACATTTCTGTAGGTACTTCTTAGGTCTCTGGGGATTCGACAACCCAAGCTAGACTACAAGGACCGTCCTACCTTCTTCTTTTGGGTAAATTTGAGCGTGAATCATCATTCCTAAAGAAATATAAAAAAATGATAAACCTTTACCTTTATAATGTGGTAGTATCATTTCATTTTCCAAAAGACATTTTCTGATAAGAAAATGTATCAAAGGTATATGTCAAAGTTGTTTTACCATTTTCCTCTAGAGACATGTAAATCTGGAAATATATAAAAAAATGATCTAGGGAGTAATAATCAGATTTATAAGCTAACCTTTAAAGTATTTGATCAAGAAAAGGTAAGGGAAAGTCAATAATAGAATTGAAGTCTATAAAAATGGCCCTATACCAATGGTATTCAAAAAACATCAGTATAGGGTGTCATATCCCAATGGTTCAGTATAATCATAGGGATTGTTCGTTTTAGTGAAGGATATCCCAATTATTTTAAAAACCCATTGGGTTAGTGAAGGATATCCCAATGGTTTTAAAAACTGTTAGGATAGAGTTCCCCTAAATATTCACATGATTAGGCCCTCCTCATTTTCAATTCAATTTTCATTTTTTCCTACCTCTCACTCCATTATTCACCATCTAATGATCCATCCTTGAATTACTTCATTCGGTTTCTTTGGATTCAAATCGGTGAGTTTGAAATGGTTTATATATTCTACCTAGAATTTTTTTTATTTTTTCTCTATGAAATTTATATTCATTATCCATTCATATAAATATCTCAATACCTTAGTGTTTTCATTTGATTATTCTTTAATATAAAATTAGTATGTTCCAAATACTTCATCTATTCTATGAACCATAATTTTAGTTTATTTTCGGAAAGAATAACCTTTTTTTCATATTCCAGATTCATTGAACCAATGTTTCTTTTAAATTTTTTATTATTGAATTTCATAATAAATCTAATTGTGTGTGATATATTTGTTTTAATTTAGTTACTCCCTAATTATATATAATTCTAATATGAACCTATTATTTTTATGATCTTTATATAATTAATATCAATTTATATAATGATTTATACATGATATATGATTATTTGAATAAATATTTAATATGAATGGCTCTATAATAAATGATAAATCTTGATAATATTATTTTTCATACAGGTTATTACATTTTTTTTAATTTGAAATTATTGAGAAAAAATATAGTGTTAATATGGGATGTTTTATATCTAGTATTTTAGGATATAATCCACCAATATGGTATTTTGTCTCAATTCCCTATCCATTAGAGACACTATACACCTTAGCCTCATCTACACTAGCTTCATAAATATTTTATTAAATATTTTCAAACAAAATATAAATTTAGGAGGTGATGGAAAATTATTTTATATTCTTAGAATGTTATGTAAAATTTCCCTTTGTGATAAAAAAGATTTTTATATCAATATGTTAAATCATGTCAGTATATTGAATAATCCTTCGCTATTATAATAATCAATTGGAATTGGTATTATATTGTGTATTGTACAAACCTAAAATGTTGGAGAGTGTCATAAGAGTGAAATTCCTCAAATAGGCCTAACTATTGGAGAGTATAACAATATGGAAATCCTAGTCACGTTTTTAGATAAGCCATAAAAGTCAACAAATATCCATTCAAAGGTAATCCAATCATATCTAATAAGATAGCCAATATTATTATATTACTCATATATAGAGGAATTCAAAATCAAATAAAAGACTATATAAAACCATAAAAGACCCATAAAATTAATTAACAATCAATAGAATAAAAAATTATAAATAATAATCAACAAAAAATGACTTTTTTTAAGATGGCTACCTTAAAAAACACACCCTATAAAAAATATCAACTTCAATGGTGTATATAATATTTAACATATACATATTATTATGATAAGTTTTTTCTCATAATAATTTCCTAATATGAAATCATTGATAACAAATACTACAATTTTGATTCCACGCACTAAACAAATATCTTTACTTGAGGGTCATCGATGATTAGAAATGTCATTAATTATGCAATAAAATGATCTCTATAAATTTATACTTAATCCCAACAGTTTTCTCATAATTATCCTAGAGAGATCATTATTTATGAAATGATTTTACATCACATTCACTATGTTTAACATTTTTTCCCAATTTATTTCTTGTTATGATAACCTACTAAATAAACTAAATTGAAATGAATTAATTAAGACCTAAGCAAACTAAATTTTACCAAACCGACTGAACTAGGATTGAAAATAAATGAATCAAACATGCCAACCCTTTACACACTAAAACCTAACTGAACTAACAAATTCTATCTATATTATAATCGAACAGACATGAACAAACCAAATTAATGGAATTAAAATGACTTGGTCTGACCCAAGTAGATGTGAGTAGACCTGAACTACACTAAGTTGCATCAAACCGAACTAAAATGAAAAGAATTGAACTAATTTGAACCTAACTAAAATGAGTTATATAGTAATGATAAAAAATGAACAGACGAGAACAATATTTAAAGAAATCTTAATAGGCATGCACTGACCCAATTTAAATTAAAAAACTAAACCAAACCAAACTAAATCGAACAAGTCTAAACTAATCATAAATAAAAAAACTGACCAAAACCAATCCAAATAAAATAGAATATGGTTACCTATAAGTATTGATATTTCATACATGAATTTATTTAATAAGAATAAAATTAGTTAAATAGTGAATAGAATAAGAGAAAAAAATTCAAACAGTAACTATAAACACAATGTTTTTGTATTATGTATAGTTATTACTCATTAAAATAATTGAATTCAATATCATGGTTTTATATTTATAGTATTTTTTATATATATAGTATTTTGTTTTCTTTTATATTATGATTCACTTATAGATTATTGTGTCAGTTATGGTTTCATATAAATTGAATAGTTATTGTTTCCTTAAATATATTTTCGATTAAACTTAAATATTATTTTCTTATGTATCTTATGTTTTGATATTCTTCCCACTAAATATAATATTTTTTGTTATATAATTATGTATACTATATTTGGTTTGATAATTTTTATTCCTTAATTAATTCATATCTCATATTCTTTATTGTTTGGATTACACATTAGTTATGTTTGTGATCATGTCATGAACTTATACAACCACTGATCATTTTATTAAATGTTCATTATTTTAATAGGAAAGGAAACTGCAATATTGGGTCCAATTCCCTTTATAATTTTCAGGGATATAATCATTGATACCATAGGGTATGAAACAAAATTAATGAAAATATACTAACATATTAAATAAATATTAATTCACAAAAATTAAATTACAAAAGAGAAAGAGACTTAGTAATGAAAAGTGAGAATACATTAAATAGTGATACAATAAATCAATCACATGATTTTTGAAACAACCATTTGGTTTATGAGAAACATTATAATTAATAAACATAAAAAAATTAATCAATTAAAGATTTAGAACTAAACTATCTATCTATCTTAACTAGTTCCAATCATGCCCCGTTATGTCATGACATTTAAACCATGATCTATGTGGTTTGGACCAATTGGAACAAAGAATCAGTCATATGTTATTGTAAATCATCAAATTGAACACTTGAATATATGATCATTTTAAACAAAATATACTTAAAATACTATATATTTTATAGATATAATTTCAACCTATACATAAATCACTTCCCATGGTAATAATACTAGACACACAATACCCATGGTAGAGGAACACTCATCCAAAACACTAATAATCATTGAATGATTCTATAAAGTAAATCAAGATTCTATATAGCCCGCCCCTTGAAAACATTATACATATCGTTTATTATTTATGACTCTATATAGCCCACCCCTTGTTTTACCCTTACTCAACTTTAGTTTATGATTACATAACTTTATTTTTCCTTTATATAGATTTATTTTAACCTTAAATAGCTTTAGTTTTACCTTTAATTAAATTTATTTTACCCTTACTTGACTTTTTTAACCCTTACTTAACTTTAGTTTACCCTTACTTAACTTTAGTTTACTTTTACTTAACTATGTTTTACCCTTAACTTTATTTTACCTTTAGTAAACATTTTTTCCCTTAAATACATTAAATTTTCCCTTAATTACCTTAGTTTACCTTTACATATCTTTATTTTACCCTTAAATAACATTTTTTTACTCTTACTTAACTTTGTTCTTCCCTTACTTAACTTTAGTTGATCCTTACAAAACATTAGTTCACCCTTACTTAGCTTCAATTTACCCATACATAACATTAGTTTACACTTAATTAACTTTATTTTACCCTTACTTAGCTTTTTTTTACCCTTAGTTTCCTTTATTTTACACGTACTTAACTTTATATTACTTTTACTTAGCTTTTTTTTACCCTTACGTAACTCTATTATTCCCTTGCTTAAATTTGTTTTTCCCTTGTTTAACATTATTTCACCTCAACTTAACTCTATTTACCCTTATTTAAATTTATTTAACCCTTACATAACATTAGTTAACCCTTACTTAACTTTATTTTACCCTTAATTTGATTTACTTTAAACTTAATTAATTTTATTTTACCCTTACTTAACTTTTTTACCCTTACTTAACTTTCTTTTTACCCTTAACTTTCATTGATCCTTACTTAACTTTAGTTTATCCTTAATTAACATTGATTTATCTTAACATAACATTGTTAATTAACAAGTAAAATAAAATTTCATTCTATTTAAAATGATAATTATTTAAAAATAAAGATTGTTAAATTTTTATTTTTCTACCTTTTTGTTATTTTTTATGACAGTTGAGCACTATTGTTGTAATACCTGTTCATCTTATCATTGATTATGGTGATCACACAGACACCTTATTATTAATTACTATGATGACTTTTTCAATTATATATATGTTATATCTATTGATAACCCATTCATTGATACTCATTTATAATTCATCTACCACATGCTTTTCCTTTCAGCTTCATTTAGAGTTAATATCCATTTGATTTTAGTTATAAAATTTATTATTAGTAACCTATTTTCAATTATAGTTTTCTATATTTAATGTCATTATAGAGGGAGGTTTTGAATATTAAAGGATATGTGCCTTGAGATAAATTTTTTACTTGACCAGAAAGGGAAAATGTGGAAGCATGCACTACTACAAAACATGTCATAAACAACACTCGCAATTTTCAGCACTAGAAAAATGCGTTGATAAATTCCATCTTTATCAGCACTTTATTTTAGCATTGATAAAGGTTACCCTTTATCAACACTTTTTTTAGCGCTGGAAAAGGGTACCCTTTATCAGTTCTTTTTTAGCGCTAATAAGGGTCTAGAATAAAATGAAATGATTATACAAATTAAAATAAAAAATAACAATTTCATTAATTAAAAAATTATTGATAAAAATGAATAAATTCAATAAAAATATATAAAAATTTTAAAAATTAATAAATATTATATATTAAATATATAGATATGTTAATTTAATAAAATAAAATAATTAAAAAATAAAAATATAAAATGAGTAAATTTAGAAAAATATTAAACATTTTATTAATTAAATAATTATTGATAAAAATGAATAAAGTTAGTATAAAAATATATATATATATATATTATAAATATTAATAAATAGTATACATTAAATATATATATATATATAATTAATAAATTGTAATAATTAAATATAAAAATTAAAAATGAATAAATTACAAAATTATTTAAAAAAATATTAATGAAATAGTTATTAAAAAATGAATAAGTATAATATATATATATATTATAAATAGTAATAAATAATATATATTAAATATAAATATATATAAAATGAATAAAATTTTAATTAAACACAAATTAGTGACTTATTCATTTTTAATGTTGTTTGATTTCTCATTTTAAAATATATTAAATATCGTGTGTTACATTGATTTCACATAAATATATATATATATATATATATGTAATTAATGTGCTTTTATATACAATGCAGATAAAAATATATTTATGCAATATATATAAACATATACACCTAATACTTATGTAATTTATTCAAATTTTCTACATTTTAGAATTTCATTATAACATAATACATTTAATATGTTATGTTTTTAATAGATAAATTTTATTTTTTTTTATTTTTAATACTATTACAGTTAGGGTGTTATTTATTCATTTTTAATATTTTTTATTTTTTATTTTTTATTTTAATGTTGAATTTGATTATTTTCTATTATTTATTTATATATATATATATACTATGTTTTAGTATTTTAAATATGTATTCATCTTTACATTAATATATATAAAAATCCTTATTTTTTTAATAATTTATATTTTATTAATAAAACTTATCCATTTTTTCAATATTTTTAAAGAGTACTCATTTTGAATTATTCAATTTCACTCATTTTTTAAATACATGTATTTAAGATTATATATCCACTAATAATGCTAAAAATATATTTTAAAATAAATATTTATAAATAAATATATTTATAAATGTCTATTTATAATATTTATAAATTTATATATTTATAATTATTATAAATACATTATTATTATTATTTAAATAATTAATTATATAATTATAAATAAATAATTATATACATTTAAATAATTATAAATTTATAATAAATTTATTTAAATAATTATAATTATAAATCCTTTTTCGATGATAATGTTTTAGCACTGATAAAAAGAATATTTATTAGTGTTTTTTAGCACTGATAAAGATCAGTCTTTATCAGTGCTAAAAACACTATTAAATAATTTCTCTATCATTGATTTTTAGCATTGATAAATCTCAATCTTTATCAGTGCTAAAAATCATTGATAAATATCCCTTTTATCAGCGCTTATCAATTTATCACTGATAAAAAGGATCTTTATCAGTGCTTTTCTAAAAGCACTGTTAAAAGGATCTTTATCAGCGCTTATCAATTCATCTCCTCACCAATGAAATATAATGAGTGGTTATATTTCATCTTTTTCCTCTATGTAAAATGGTTTGAGAGAAAAAAAAAGGATGTTTTCATATGTTAAGGCCAATCATCATATGTGTGTGGGAATCTGTGGATAAATAAAATTGATTTACCACTACACGCTACATAAAAGGTAACGCTGGCTTTATAGATGGATAAAATTGAGTTTAGTTATACATTGAAGATTTTAACCCATTTCTAAAACATGTTATCTATATCCATTATCATTGACACAAGAATTCAGTGATCAGGAAGTGTGTCTGAAGTGATGTTCTGACCTAAATAGGGACCTACTTGGGTATACTAGCTCAACAATGTTACAAACTGAAATTAGAGAGAAACTAGGGATATTTGTATTGATTATATCCAAAAGAAAAAACATTCGAGACATAAGAATTAATTCATAAATATTTATGGAAAGAATAATTATGTTGGATACTTAAGTTACCATATTAAGTCTAGGTTGTATTTTTTTCTTGACCTATCTTCTCAAGTCTCATGCCTTTTATTTAGTAGTTGATATGTAGGAATCGGTAACATATAGTATATATGGTTCCTATAAGATTTTATTTTAATATATCATAATAATAAATTTAGGATTAATTGAATATATTAATTTCATTTATAAGAGTAAAAAAATTATAGATCAATACTAAGCATAAGTTGAAAAAAAATCACCCTTTAAAGGGATGTATCTTATTAGAGGGATCTCATGGTGTATTAAAAAAATATCCAAAATTGGAAGGTGAGGAATCCTTGAGTAGATAGAAGTAATGTCTAATGTAGGTGGGGTGAGATTCATTTCTTCAAGACCATTTGAGGGGAGGTATTCCAATTCCTCTTCAAATGAGGATACTTTTTGTGTGATTCCATTAGTGTAAGTTCCTAGGACACTTTAATCCTTATTACCTCTTTGATGTGAAACATTTCTATTGATGTTGTTATTTGGAGAACCTCTAATGTTCCTTTTTAGATATTCATTCTAGGTAGGGTCATTAGATATGATTAGTAGATTATTTATAGATGAGTAGTCTAATTAGGATAAGGTTTTATTACCCTAAAAATGACCAGTATAATGCTTGGAGTGGTTAAAAGATGAGAAGACAAATTTTCTAACATTAGTGGTTGATCATTTTTCAGATGTGTTCCTTGATGTTTTTTCAAAGCTACATATCAAGTGACTAGTGTCAATCCATATCAATCTATTTCTTAAAAGAGAGATATTTTATATTCACACTTCTCAAATTTATCAAACTAAATTTTTAGAGATAAAATATAGCTGGAATAGATTGAGTACAATGGATTCATTGGAACTAGTATCTCACCCTGGGGAACTCTATTCCTATTTACTATGAATAGTTATTAATGTCTAAATTTGTATATAAAGAATTGAATTTTGAATAGAGTAACTATTATAGAAACTTACCCTTTCCTAGAATCAATTATTTATTTGATCGGTTGAAGGGAATAAAATTGTTTTCAAAGATCAAATTTTGTTATAGGGATAATCAACTCAGAGTCAGACCCGGGCATTTTTTGAAGATGATATGGTCATACTAGTGCATAATCATGCCTTTTATGTTTTAAAATTATCCATAAATGTTAATTGTGATGATGAATTGAATATTTCATACTATTTTTGCACTACTGTATCCAAGTGCATAATCCCTCTGGGGATCAACATGGGAACAAAAATCTCTGAACATCATGTGAACCACAATATCTCTCTTTCTCTCTAACACTTACCTATACCTACACAATGCTAACCCTAATTTGTAAACTCATTCTAGTTTCATATAAGACTACTAGAAACTCCATCTCCATCTATTGTTGTGAAATAATCATACAACACATAATAGTCATAAAAAACATAAATAAATTTTCAAAAAAAGGACCACGGGTTTCAAAAATAATTTTTTGTAAATAAGGATTCATTTTGGTATGATAGATATACAATATAATACACTCCATGCATAAAATTCCACAATTGCATCCATATTTCATGAAAATTGTAACTTTCTTGATTAGATATATAATACTTCAATACTATATTACAACTAACCTTCACTACCTTTATTTAATCCATCCTTATAAACTTTATTTCCTTCCATATCTTGATAATGGATTGGAATAACTCTTTCAAACTAACCTTACTCCCATCATTTGAGATCCAAAGTTCTTTGATGACATACCTCCCACTTGGATTGTATTCATCAATCTTCATCAGAGCTGATGCCATGGCTTTGAATACCATATCTCCCAACTCATTCTTTAACTATTTCATCCTTTCATCCTCCTCATTAACTACTTCCTATGATCACAAAAAATGACACAAAAATTTTAATCAAAACACAATGAATGATTTTTTTTTGGTTTCTTGATATGAATTTTATTATATGACTCACTCAGTTACGTTGGACAACACTTCATCAAAAATTACTTTTATTTTGAGTGAGGTCACATTGGATACTATTATAACTCTACAGTTAAGCATACTTGGATGAGAATACAAATACAATGAGTCACCTCTTAAAAATAATCATGTTGCACATTTTTTGTGAAAAAAAAACATGCCAAACACGCCTTTTTATTCTCTTACCTTGAAACCTTGATAAATTTAAAATTGTTCCAATCTAACTCTCGAAGATATTCCTCCCACAATGAGGAGAACTCTTTGGCCCTATTTTCAGCTTCATCTTCCGGATACTTTCTCTTCGCAGCTTAGAAAAATGGTTGGTTGTCAAGCTATCTTATCTACCTCACACCAATACCACCACAAGTTTGTATCTCCTCTAATCCCTTCTAAAAAAGAAACATTTTTGAGAAAGTGGAAAATAATTAATATTTTTGAGTAGAAGTAAATGACTGCAATAAGAAGTCATGTGGATTTGAATGTTCATTCCATCATTTTTGTAATTTAATATTTTGTAATCCATAATTAATTTTACATTTATATTACTTTTAAACCTCAGTGGAAACTCATCTTTCATCTCCCAAATAGTTATTATTTCATTTTTTTGCTTGAGACTCATCCCCCATATCTTCTATATTGTTTGAAATAATATGATCAGTAATCATCCAAAATTATCACCAATACATAGTATGGGATGAATTTTGGTTAGATTAGTTCAAGAAACATAGCTTTATTTCCACTAAATATGGGAGATAAATATAAAAAAAATAACAACTATTTGGGAGGTATGTCATCAAGGAACTTTGGAACCACAATGATGGGAGGAAGCCTAGTTTGAAAGAGGGGGTCCAATATATCATCAAGAGATGGAAGGAAATCAAATTATGAGGATGGATTAAATAAAAGTAGTGAAGTTTAGTTGTACAAGAATATTGAAGTATTATATCTCTATTCAAGATAGTAACAATTTTCATGCATGATGCATGAAATTTTGTATCTTTATGCATGGAGTGTATTGTATTGTTGTTATTAAAGAAAAATTAAATGTTTGACTACTCATTCATACAATTCCACCTGTACATGATGATGTTACCAATTCTAAGGAAGAACAGACTATTGATGATGAAACTATGGAATTTTTAGGGGATCAACAACTTATTGATGAAAAAAATAATGACACAACATCACAATGGTGAATAAAATTATCAAGGAAATAATTCAATGTATAAAATTTGAGGTTAGTTGGAATCAACATGGACAACCTATTTACCCCCAACAAGTAAATGTTAATGAGTTATCATGGGGTCATAATTAGGTTGAATGTGATGATTGATATAGATTCATGGTGTTGTTTCCAACCTTTAATAAAATAAATCCTTGGGAAAGATATAATGGTAATGTTAAAATATACTTTCTCTATTTTAATAAAAAAAATTATAAGGAAGTGTTGATTTAATCTTTATTATTCCTTGTATATTTCATTTATTTTAGAATATTTCCATATGAAATTTTTCTTAATGTTCACTAGAAAATCCCATAGAGTATTTCGGACTCTCCCTACAAAATTACATTTTAGGGACACTGATAGGAAAATAAATCCCCACCAACCACTTAGTTATGAACACATTATAAAGTAAGAAACATGGACTACTCTCATCAATCACCATAATGAGAAATCATTTTGGGTGCATTGTAGTAGATAATATATTATTTTACATTATTTATTTTATCCAACATGATTCAAAATTTTTAATTTATGAAATATAAAAAGAGTGCTAAAAATAAAGAACTTTCATCAAAACCAACATACACCTATTGCAAAGTAAGGATGGGGTATGCTTCATTATATAAGAAATTGGTATGTATTTTAAATAGACAATAAAATTTTAATTATATGATATGAAACAAAATGTGTTCCTTTTTTATATATAGATTGACGAATCAAAATCTGAAGCCACATCCATTCCACCTCATGGACTATGGAAGGAGGATCTTTTAAATAAGGAGGGTAAATTAGTTGATAAAAATACAAAAATAGTATGGGAAGAATGATTAAGTATTAAATAATTATAATTCATTATGAATTATAAAAATATTAGATAAAAATATCTATTTATGTTCATATTTTTTTATATGGTTTTGACACAAGAATCGGCAACGACCGTACTAGAAGAAATGCTACTTTTAGTAGATTTAAAATGGCCTGAATAATATGGTCATGTTATAGGATTAGGTTTTGGAGTCTATCCATGAACATATTTTGAGAATATAAAACCACATGAAGATACATATAATATTATGGGATGATTACAGACACAAATAAACTCATTGAAAGATATTATTGTGCAGTCTGGTTTGGCAGACCAATGTCTAAGAAAGGATCAATGTGAACCGGCAGTGGAGAAAATATCCGCACATGAACCAAATAATCTCACTAGCTTTGAGGCTAGTCATTCCCCCCCCCCTAACTACATACCTTACTTGAGGTAATAAATGTTTTCATTAATATTTCTCCTAAATGTGAATCAAACAACTTCCGATAACATTATATTACTAAAATTCTACAAGGTATAATTTTATGCGATTTTTATCTTTCAACAACCACATACCTCTATGTTGTGATGGGTACATTGTATAATATCCCAGGAGACTGACTACATAATCAAGACCTCCAAAAAGATCACATGAGGGTGTGTATTGAGGTATCTTATGAGCTGACAGCTAAGTTGTATGTTCCACTTGATGGTTCAGATATTACAATAGTCGAAGTTGTTATTGGAGATTTCATATCAAGGTCATCTAATATTATAAAGATAATGAGGTGCATCTTTAACAAAAAATTTCAAATGAAAAACATGTAACAGTTGATGATAAAAGGTATAAAGTGAGTTATGATGTTATATATGGATAAAATGGTGGAGAAACATAAGTTCAAATAAATAAAATCTAGTGAATCAATCGAGAAAACAAAACGAACTTCTGAGATTACCTTCTCCCCACATGTTTTGGGGCCACATTTATTATCATTATAACTTCTTGTAGAGAACACATTTAAAGATAAAAATATATATTACATTGAATATAAATAAGAAATATATGTAGATTCCTTGAAAAATTAAATTGGTCTCAAGAAACTAAATGATATTCTCAAGCATGAATGGTTGGGTATCTAAGTTGTGGATACATACATAAGGTAAATTTTCATAATATTTTTTCCAAATAGTGAGATAATATTTTTATTAAAGATAATAACTATTCATATTTTGTACAGTTGTTTATATCACAACTATATAAATGTAATATTATGCGAAGAACGATTTGGATTCATTAATCCTAGTATAATTTCTATGCTAGAACTTACTTTGGATAAGAAAGTAATTGAGAAGAAAAAATATGAGTTACTCAGAGCATTTAATAAAAAATAATGAGATAAAAGAATATTTTTGATACCTAAAATGAAAATTTAAAACAATACAATCTAATAACATAAAATATATTTTTAATTTTCACATTACTTAATTTTTTTGGTTTTTTGAGGATGCACTCGATGTTGATAGTATTCAATCTGGATACCATGAATATTTATTTTTTGGATCCAATTCATCGATATGTAACCAAATGACCACACATGATGTGTATTGTGAATATTTAATACACTAAAATCAAAATTTTATACATAAACATAGAATTATATGTTTATTTTTTGTTTTAATAGGAATTTGTTTATGATAAGACAGTCACTAGATACATGCTAGATCATCGTATGAAGTTGGTGTCTGAAGGGATAAAGCCTGTGAATTACTAAAAATGGAAACAAATTAAAGTATATATAGAAATATTTATCTATAAAAATATTTCAAAACAATTTACTTATTTTGGTCAATTTTTTTGTAGTGTCTGAAACAAGATAATGAAATCGATTGTGGATATTATGTTTCAAAATTTATGAGAGAAATCATAAATCATGAAAAGACCAGCATCCCCAACTAGTAATTTCCAAAGGTAATTACAATTTCATTAATTATATTTCTTAATCATTTGTTTTCCTATATTTTCTCAGTACTATCAAGGTTTCCAACAACCTAATTACTCTAAAAAAATTAGAGATGAGTGGGTGGTGTATTTTTTGTCAGAATGTATACCGATAATAAATTTAGGTGATTACCTACTATGTTTGTGATCTAGTAAAATTTTTGACCATAAAAATATATTTGGGGTGTGAATAATTAGTGTCATAAATCTTATATATTATTTTTATCTCTTCATAAAGGATAATTACAATAGAAGAAATCAATTTGTTTAGAAGTGATTACCTAAAACAATAAAATTGTTTGGAAATCACGGAGGCAGAGGCTAATGTGAAGGCAGAGTCAGAGTCGGAGACTGACATGGAGGAGGAGACATAGGCAAAGACCGATGGGGACTGAGGTAGAGGATTATAAGAAGTTCTTACTTTCAAATAATAAAATTTCTTGGGCAATGAAATAAAATAAGGATCATACCATGATTGTGTTTAAGAACAATTGTATAAAAGTGAACACAACAGTTATCACTTAATATAAGGTCTATTATGAAAGTGTTTTAGGTGACTTATTGAAATAATGTTTTCACCAATTGCTTAAGTGATTTTATACAAGGTATTAACCCACCTATAAGATCATTCTTTATTGGAAGCTTCAATTTCTCCACTAGTGTTATTGAAGTAATATTTGTATAACTTCCAATCATTAAACATATATATAATACAACATAAATGTTTGAATAAATATGTGTGTAATCAACCATTGAAGTTATAAGGTGTATAAAAGAACTATTAGAGTAAAACCAGCATTGATATATCATGGTCGTCGAGGAGGGCTAGTGTCAAAGTGTCTATTATCAGTTTAAAATAGACATTTTAATACAAAAAAGTGTCACTCACTAAAAACTAAGAAAATGCACTCATATTGTATTGATAATTGGGAAAATTATTCATGATTCATTTTTTGATGTGTATGAATCAGTCTCATGTGAAACCCACACATGATTCCACCTGTATGTCTTAAAGTGTGTGTTTTCATTTTAAAATGACATTTAAGTAAAGAAACACAAGTGGCGTACTCAAAACTGAGTAAACCCATTCTGATTATTTTTGATACTTTATTAAAATAATTTATAAGTCATTTGTGATGTGTATGAATCATCTTTACCTAAATTAAACGCATTTTGTGACCGGTATAACTCCAAGTATGGATTTTTATTGAAAATTGGCATTTATTTTAGTGAAAAAACAACGATCCTACTCAAAATGGAGAAAACACATTCAGATTGTTTTGGTACTTTAGTAAAGGGATATGTATGTCACTTGTGACATGTATGAATCAGCCTCACCTAAATCCAACACACAATGTGATTGGTATGACTCCAAGTGTCTACTATTAGTTTAAAATTTACATTTTAATACAAAAAGAGTCACTCACTAAAAAATATGAAAACACACACAAAATTTATTTATAAAATTTTTTAGTGATTCATAATTCATTGTTGATGTATATGAATCTATCTCATGTAAAACCCACACATGATTCCACTTGTATAGTTCAAAGTGAGAGTTTCCAGTTTAAAATGACATTTTAGTAAAAAAACACAAATGGCGTAATCAAAACTAAGGAAACACGTTATTATTTCTTTGATACTTTATTAAAACAATACATAAGTAATTTGGGATGTTTATTAATTATTTTCACCTCAATTTGAAACGCTTTGTGATCATTATGACTCCAAGTGCATCTTTTTATTCAAAATTGACATTAATTTTAGTGAAAAAACTACTAACATTCTCAAAACTGATCAGATGAATCTGTATTATTTTTAAACATTAGTAAAGTAATCTACAAGATAGTTTTGATATGTAGTAATCATCCTAACCTCAATCCGACGCACGGTTCCACCAGTATGACTTCAAGAGTCTATTATTAGTTTAAAATTGATATTTTAATACAAAATAGTGTCACTCATTGAAAATCGAGAAAACGAACTTGTATTGTCTTGATAATTTGGTGAAAAAAATCATAATTCATTTGTGACGTGTATGAATCATTATCATGTAAAACCCACACATGATGCCACATGTATGGCTCAAAGTTCATTTTTTCAGTTTAAAATTACATTTTAGTAAAAAATACAATTGGTATACTCAAAAATAATAAATATCATTATTAATATTATTATTATACTTTATTAAAATTATTCATAAGTTATTTGGGATGTGTAAGAATTATCCACACCTCAAACTGATGCACGGTGTGACCGGTATGACTCAAAGTGCGTATTTTTATTCAAAATTGACATTAATTTTAGTAAAAAAAACAACTGGCATACTCAAAATCAAGAAAATGAATTTTTATTATTTTTATACTTTAGTAAAATGATTCAGAAGTCATTTTTTACATGTAGTAATTAGCCTTACCTCAATCTGATGCACGGTGTGAGCGGTATGACTCCATATGTCCATTATCAGTTTAAAATTGACATTTTAATAACAAAAAAGTGTCACTCACTAAAACCAAGAAAATGTTCTCATATTGTCTTTATAATTTATTACAATTATTAATAAATAATTTTTTATTTGTATGAATTAGTCTCATGTTAAACCCACACACGATTACACCTATATGGCTCAAAGTGCATGTTTCCAGTTTAAAATGACATTTTAGTAAAAAACACATGTGGCGTACTAAAAACCAAGGAAATACATTTTAATTGTTTTTATACTTTAGGAAAATTATCCATAAGTCATTCGAGATGTATATTAATCATCCAGACCTCAATCTAACATACAATGTGGCCAGTATGACTCCAAATGTGCCTTTTTATTCAAAATTGACATTAATTTTAGTGAAAAAACAACTAACATACTCAAAACTAAGAAAAAACATTTGGATTATTTTGATACTTTAGAAAAATTATCTATATGTAATTTTTTATTTCTAGGAATTATCCAAACCTCAATCTGATTTACGGTGTGACTGGTATGACTCTAAGTGCCTATTATCAGTTTAAAATTAACATTTTAATACAAAATAGTGTCACTCACTTAAAACCAAGAAAACAGATTTGATTGTATTGATAATTTTTTACAAAAATTCATAATTCATTTGTAATGAGTATGAATTATTTTCATGTCAAACCCATACATGATTCCACCTGTATGGCTCAAAGTGCATGTTTCCATTTTAAAATGACATTTTAGTAAAAAAACACAAGTGGCATACCCAAAACCATGGAAACACATTTTTATTGTTTTGATACATTATAAAAATGATCCATAAGTAATTTAGAATATTTAGTAATCATCTACATCTCAATCCAACACACAGTGTGACTGGTATGGCTCCAATTGCATCTATTTATTCTTAATTGACATTAATTTCAGTGGGGAAAAACAAACAAACTCAAAACTGAGAAAACACATTTGGATTGTTTTGGTACTTTATTAAAACGATCCATATGTCATTTTTGATGTATATAAATTATCCACACCTCAATATGATATATAGTGTGTTCAGTATGACTCCAAGTGCATATTTTTATTCAAAACTGACAATAATTTTAATCAAAAAACAACTGACATACTCAAATCTGAAAAAATGTTTTCTGGTTATTTTTTAACTTTATTAAAATTATCCATAAGTCATTTTTGATGTGTAGTAATCATTCACACCTCAATTAGACTCACAATATGACTAGTATGACTCCAAGTGTGCCTTTTCATTCGAAATTTACATTAATTTTAGTAAAAAAACTGACATACTCTATAATAGTGTTTTTTCTTGTACTTGTGTTATAAATTTTATTTCATTTAAATTCAGTATTTTTATCTCATATTGGTTTTTTTTCTATTTCTGGTGATGTAGTATGTTGTTATCGCACATTGCATTCCCTATTTCTAGTGATGCAGTGTGTTGTAGCATCACACTACAGTTTTTCCCTTTATTAGTGCTAATAAATACGCTAATAAAGGATCCCTTTATCAGTGCTTCTAAAATCACTTATAAAGATCCATTTATGGTTTCTTTAAAAAGTGATAATAAAGATATCCTTTATCAGTGCTTTTAGAATCATCGATAAAGGAATCCTTTATCAGTGCTTTTTAAATAACTCATAAATGGTGTCTTTTATCAGTGATTTTATTTTTACTAATAAATCTAACCTTTATAAGATATTTTTTTTTTCATTGATAAAATCCTTGGCCTTTTAACAACACTGAGGTATTCAATGCTTTTCTAGCACTGATAAAGGCCTATTCTAGTGTTGTTAAAGGTCTCATTTGTAGTAGTGGCGGTAAATAAACCGACACGATAGTAGATTGTAAGTTTTACTTTGTTTATTTCAATTTTTAATATCTATTTTCTAAATTAATTATTTATTTATATTTGTAAAATTACACTTTAGAGGCCCTTGATTCCCATAAAGATGAGAATTTTGGTTTAAATGGTCACTTACATCAAGTTTTGGGAGATAAGAACCATGGAAGAGTACATTTCTGACCAGGGAATAGTATTATCTTGATGAGTTATTGACCCACTTTAGGTGCTAGTTCTGGTAGCACTAAGTTGGAAAAAGCTAATGCATGGGCAGCATAGGCTAAGGATAAGGCAGAAAAGAATGAAAAAGGGTCATATAGGTGGAAGAACAGAATCAAAGGGAAAACACTGGATTTATGAAAATGATGAAAGTTTTATGTCCATCACTTCCACTATAGACTATTGAGTCTTATGGTTCATATATGTTGATTATTTGTATGTTATATAGTGCATTAGGAAGTAGACCTAGTGGGGGTTGGGATGATGACATTCCTAGAGATGGTGAGGATGACGGTGAGGAAGAGGGTGTGGAAGAGGGAGAGGTTGAGGATGAGGACAATGATGAGGATGATGGTAACGTTAGTGATGCTGATGTGTATGAATCATTCTCACGTAAAACCCACACACAATGCCACAAGTATAGCTCAAAGTGCATGTTTTTAGTTTAAAATGACATTTTAGTAAAAAAATACAAGTGTCACACTCAAAAACGAGGAAATTCATTATTATTATTTTTATACTTTAGTAAAATGATCCATAAGTCATTTGGGATGTATAGGAATTAGTCTCACCTCAAACTAATGCACGGTGTGACCGGTATGACTCAAAGTGCGTCTTTTTATTCAAAATTGACAATAATTTTTGTAAAAAAAACCCTAACATACTCAAAATAAAGAAAATTCATTTTGATTGCTTTGATACTTTAGTAAAATTATCTATAAGTCATTTGTAACATGTAGGAATCAGCCTCACCTCAATCTAATGCGCGGTGTGTGCGGTATGACTCCATATGTCCATTATCAGTTTAAAATTGACATTTTAATACAAAAAAGTGTCTCTCACTAAAAACTAAGAAAATGTGCTCAAATTGTCTTGATAATTTGGTAAAATGATTCATAAATCATTTTTGATGTGTATGAATTTGTCTCATGTTAAACCTACACACGATTCCACCTATATGTCTCAAAGCACATGTTTCCAATTTAAAATGAAATTTTATAAAAACAAACATGTAGCATACTCAAAACCAAGGAAACACATTCATTTTTTATGTGTATGAATCATTCTCATGTAAAACTCACACACGATGCCACATGTATGGCTCAAAGTGCTTGTTTTCAGTTTAAAATGACATTTTAGTGAAAAATACAAGCAACATACTCAAAAATAAGAAAATTCATTGTTATTATTTTTATACTTTAGTAAAATGATCCATAAGTCATTTGGTATGTGTAGGAATTAGCCACACCTCAAACTGATGTACGGGGTGACCGGTATAGCTCAAAGTGCGTCTTTTTATTCAAAATTAAGAATAATTTTAGTAAAAAAACAACTGACATACTCAAAATCAAGAAAAGGCATTTTGATTGTTTTGATACATTAATAAAATGATCCATAAGTCATTTGTGACATGTAGGAATCAACCTCACCTCAATACGATGCACGGTGTGAGCGGTATGACTTCATATGTTCATTATCAATTTAAAATTGACATTTTAATATTAAAAAGTATCACTCACTAAAAACCAAGAAAATACGCTCATATTGTCTTGATCATTTGGTAAAATGATTCATAAATCATTTTGGATGTGTATGAATTAGTTTCATATTAAACCCACACATGATTCCACCTGTATGGCTCAAAGTGAATGTTACCAGTTTAAAATGACATTTTAGTAAAAAACACATGTGGCGTACTCAAAAACAAGGAAACACATTCTAATTGTTTTGATGCTTTAGTAAAATGATCCATATGTCATTTTATATGTATATGAATCATCCAGACCTCAATCTAATGCACGGTGTGGCTAGTATGACTCCAAATGTGTCTTTTTATTCAAAATTTACATTAATTTTAGTGAAAAGCCACTAACATACTCAAAAATAATAAAACACATTTATATTATTTTGATAATTTATAAAAATGATCTATAAGTCATTGGTGATGTCTATGAATCATCCAAACCTCATTCTGATGCACAGTGTGACTAGTATGTCTCTATGTGCCCGTTATCATTTTAAAATAGACATTTTAATACAAAATAGTTTCACTCACTTAAAACCAAGAAAATGTGATTTTATTGTATTGATAATTTGTTATAGCGATTCATAATTCACTTGTAATGAGTATGAATTAGTTTTATGTCACTCCCATAGATGATGCCACATGTTTGTCTCAAAGTGCATGTTTCCAGTTTAAAATGACATTTTAGTAAAAAAACACAAGTGGCTTACTCAAAACTGAGGAAACGCATTTTTATTTTTTTCATACTTTAGTAAAATGATCCCTAAGTAATTTAGGATATTTATGAATCATCCACACCTCAATCTGACACATGGTGAGACTGGTATGACTCCAAGTTCATCTTTTTATTCTAAATTGACATTAATTTTAGTGGAAAAAAATAGACAAACTCAAAACTAAGAAAACAGATTCAGATTGTTTTGGTACATTAGGAAAACGATCCATATGTCATTTGTGATGTGTTTAAATTATACACACCTCAATATGATGCCCAGTGTGACCGATATGACTCCAAGTGCGTATTTTTATTCAAAACTGACATTAATTTTAATCAAAAAACAACTAACATACTCAAATCTATGAAAATGCATTCTGATTGTTTTGGAAATTTAGTAAAATTATCCATAAGTCGTTTTTGATGTGTAGGAATCAGTCACATCTTAATTCGACTCACAATGTGACTAGTATGACTCCAAGTGTGCCTTTTTATTCAAAACTTACATTAATTTTAGTAAAAAACAACTGACATGCTCTATAATAGTGTTTTTTCTTGTATTTGTGTTATAAATTTTATTTCATTTAAATTCAATATTTTTATCTCATTATGGTAATTTTTTTTTTCTATTTCTAGTGATGTAGTGTGTTGTTACCGCACATTACATTCCCTATTTCTGGTGATGCAGCGTATTGTAGAATCACACTACAGTTTTTTCCTTTATCAATGCTAATAAATAAGCTAATATAGGATACCTTTATCAATGATTCTAAAATCACTGATAAAGATCCATTTATTAGTGCTTTAAAAAACATTGGTAATGATATCCTTTATCAGTTCGTGTAGAAGCACCAATAAAGGAATTCTTTATCAGTGCTTTTTAAAGCACTCATAAATGGTGTCTTTTATCAATACTTTTATTTTTACTGATAAAGCTACCCTTTACCAAATCTTTTTTTTTTGCGTTGATAAAATCCTTGGCCTTTTAACCGCACTGAGGTATTTAATGCTTTTTTAGCGCTGATAAACACTTATTCTAGTGTTGTTAAAGTTCTCTTTTGTAGTAGTCATGGTAAAAAAACCGACACAACAACAGATTGTAATTTTTACTTTGTTTATTTAAAATTTGGATATCTATTTTGTAAATTAATTATCTATTTATATTTGTAAAAGTGAACTTTGGAGGTCCTTGATGCCCAAAAAGATGAAAAATTTGGTTTAAACGATCACTTACATCAAGTTTTGGGAGATGAGTGTAGGATCGAAATAATAATGTAGATGCTCAATATACAAGAGGGGGTGAATTATATACATTAAAAATTCCTTTGGAACCTTTAAAGTTAGTTATGAATAACTATAGTTTCATTAAGTAAAGGAAAGGACTAAGTTTAACAAAGTTAAACTTAAGCAAATTCACAACACCTCTAACACCAAATGGAAACTTGGAAAGAGATTCCGAAAGTAGGTTCCGGAAATATGGTTCCGGAAAATGAAACTTAACAAAAGATTACAATATGAGATTCTACCATAAAGCATTTAGAATCTAAATGAAATAGAGTACAAGTAAAGAAGTATAAGAAAGTTATACTTTCCTTATAATATGAAATGCAGCGGAAATAAACGAGTAGTAAAACTAAAAGTAACAAGATATAAGTCTTTTAACCCAAAGAGAAGGGTATCCAACAACCTTGGATAAAGGTCCCTTGATTTAAACTTTCAAGAAAGTTTGTCTTACCCACACTAGGGTAAGCCCTCGATACGAAGATCGGAGTCTCTGTCTTGCTATCACCACAAGCCCTCAACTTCAAGGTAGTTGGCAACCTCTGTCTTCCTCAGCAAGGAAGCCCTCAACTTCAAGGTGTTGGAAACCTCTGTCTTCCTATCCCCGGAAGTCCTTGAATGTAATCACCAACATTCGGAGTCACACAAAGCAAAAACTGAACGAGCGGTTCAGTACACACAAGGCATGAAAATCTTTATCTCTCTAGAAATCACCTTAGCAGCATGTGGTCTCTAGATTGATCAACTTCATTCTCTCGAGCTCTTTCAAATGAGATCCTATTTATAGGTAAGGTCAGCCTCCTTCCCAACGGTCATATTTTCCTTAAAAATCGAAGGGACCTGTACACGTGTAACTTAACCAACGGTTATTTTCTAACAGAATAGACGACATCATTTTATAACAAAACAAGTGTAACAGAATGTATGACATCGTTTTAAATTCTAACTCAAAAGTTCGGAGTGAAGGTTCGGAGTGTAAACAAAAAGTCAAAGAGTAGACAAATTATAGAAGTGTAAGCAAAAATAAAGTTCGGAGTCTAACCAAAAATAATTTTCGGAGTCTAAATAAATTCAGAGTGTATAAAACAAAGATGACCAGATTCTGTTTAATAGGTGAATTCGGAATGAGAATTCAGAATGAGAATTCGTCATCAGAATTCGTAATCAGAAATCGTAATGGAAAATTTGTCATTAGAATTCGATGTTGAACTTCATGAGAGTTCGTATCCATCATTCGGATTTGATCTTTATTAAAGTTCGTATCCAGAATTCGGAGCCTAAAACAGAATGCTTTTAAGTCAAAGTTTTAAACACTTCCCAAAATCTAGAAATGAATCTGAATCTTGTACTTAAGAAATATATGGTTGAAAATGTGATAAGAATAATTTTTCTTACAAAAGCGATTTTCCTTACAAAAGAAATTTTCTTAAAGATAAGGTGTTTGTGATTTTCAAAACAAGAAGGAATGGAAAAGTCATAAGGAAAAGCTTATTGACTCAACAATCTCCCCCTTTTTGGAAAGCACAAACTTCCTTATGAAAAAGAAATTCTAAGAAGAAAGAAAAACATTAAGGCTTATCTCCCTTTGCTTTAAGGATATTGATGAATACGACTAACTCCACCTTAGGCTTTGAAACTCTAAGGATCGTATTCTAGATTTCCGGAGTGACATTTCATTACGAATAAGAAAGTATTCTTTAATGAAAAACTCCCCCTTAGATAAGCTCTTATTAGAGTTCTTTTTCCTTAAGGATCTTTTCCTTCTCCCCCTTTGTGATTTTCAAAAAGAATTCGAGGGAATGGAAAAAATAACAAAGTACCTGAAAAAAATTAGTAATAATAGCAAAAGACGAGCAACCAAGATTTTCATTAATTTTAAGGAATTAAAGATACAACAAAAAGATCGGATTTAACTATTTCGGATATTTTTCCTTCGAAATGATCCCCTTGAGAATAGTCTTGATCTTCTTTAGGTCTTTATGGTCTTCTTTAGCTTGCTTCTCTAAGACCACTATTCTTGCAGATTGAGCTTCAATCTTTTCTTCCTGGGCTTTAAGCTTTTCTTCCTGAGCTTTAAGCTTTTCTTCAAACTCAATCCGATGATCCCTTTCATACTTCTAGTTTTGAGAAACAGAGTTCAGCTTCCCATTCAGATCTCTGACTTCTTGAATCTGGAAGTTCTTTTCATCTGTCAGCTTCTCTTCAAAGGAAGAATTCAGCTCATTTATCTTCCTGTCCTCATTCTCAAAAGCATCTTTAACATTGTCATGAAATTCATCAAATAGCCTCATCTCTTCTACAGTTTTCCTCGACCAGCTAGTCATCCTCTTGCAAGATATTTTGTGGGCTTCATAGCCAATAAGAAAATATTTGAATTCAGCTTCTATCTCGACACACTTATCCATAACCATGGATACGGAATCTTATTTCTGATTCAGAGCATGTTGGAGCATCTGGCATCTTGAATCTATAGTCGAGATGGTCGGAATGGAACCCACTAACTTCCTCAAAGATTGAACAACAAAGTCATGCCCCAACGAGGATGACTCCAAATCCGAAACTTTTCTTGGAGAATTTTCTTCCTCAATAAGCTCCAACTTTCTTTTAGACGAATCACCAAATTCTCTTTTCTTGCTTTCCACTGATTTTGGAGTATTAATAAGGAGTTGCTTTCCCTTGTCCTTTTTCGGAATGGATTCTTGGTCTGGAGTTTTCTGCTCGCTAGTAGATACTTGAATAACATCATCAACAACTTTTTGAACAACATCTTCCTCATTCTTATCCTTATCTGGAGTTACTAACTTAGAGGATTTAGCCTCTGAAGTTCGGAGTGACAGATGTTCCGAAGGTGACCCCTTATAATTTTCTACTTCTTTCAACACATCTCCAGTTTCACCACTTCCTTCAGCAATAGATTCTTCTTCTTCCACTTGCTCAATCTGCTCTATTTTCTCAACAGGCTCAGCTATAATCTCTTCCGGAAAATCAATGTTTCTTCCTAGAGTCTCGGGTAGAGATTCCAAGGAGAAAGTTCTTGGAACTGGAATGTTTCTGGAAACCATCTCATTAAATTTTAACAAAGCTTGAACTGCCTCAACTTCTGTCATCTTCTTCTTGAGCTTCTTTTCTTTTGCGAGTTTTACTAGTTCATCTTCTGTCTTTTCCTTCAAATCCTTAGCTTCTGCAGGATCCAATCCGAACTGCAGATCCCCTTCTTTCCTTTTCTCTTTATCTGCTCTCCACTTTGAAACTACCTCATCAGGATAGGCTTTCTTCTTCTTCGGTTTTGGAGGTGCGGATTGAACTTCCTTAGATTTAGGATCCTGTGCTTCAGCTGCAACTTCTTTCAACATTCTTTTCTTTACTGGATTAGATGATTATGGTTCAGCAGCCTTCGGAACCGCTTCTTCTTGACTTGGAAAGTCGAAGAATTCACCAGTCTCCTTGTTGAAAGCCACATCCATCCTCTTAAGAGTATCATCACTCACCAACAAAATTTTGCAAACCCTTGGCTTAGTCCTGCAAGCTTCCTTGAAAGACTCAAGGCACCGAACTATTAACTTTGATAAAATTGCTGGGTACATTACGATTTGGGCTCTGAGATTTCCTTTCTTAACATTCTCAATAGTTATAAGAATGTGCCTCATGAAGTTAAACTTCCTTAGATTTGTCAGAAAATCTAATATATATATTTCACTCTTCTTCAGACTGTCTTTATCACCTTTCCTCGGTAAGATAAGACCTTGTACCCACAACTCTAGAATCTGGAAATTTGTAGGCAAGCTAGCAATATTTGGAGCCTTGTCATCTGTTAGTCCGAGATTTTTCAAATCTTTTTCCTTGTTGAAGCTTACTTTAGAATCTGGCAATACGTGAGATATGAACTCGGATTCTCCTTCATAGGTCATCCCTACCAAGCTAGCTGCCTTGGTATAAGAAATCTTATAAGTCTTTCTATAAGACTTAAAAGAAAATTTCTCCCTATTATCTTCCTTAAAGAAGGAAACTGTTTCATATAATTCAAAAAGTAACTCCGAAAAAACATCATCTTGATTCCCCGGTTTGGACACAGCAATATCTTCCCATCCGTTCAGCTTTATGTTCTTCGAAATAAGAGAATCATAGTTGTTGAAGAAATCCAGATGAACCATCCTTTCTCTGTAAACTATCCATTGTGAAATTGGATTTGAGGATGACATTTCTTGAGAAGCTAATTCCACAGACATTCGGGTCTGATGAATTTTGAGAAGTTCGAAATGGTCTTAAAACAGAGAGGCAGATTTTCGGGTCGCTGGAGCTTGAAATCGATGTGGGACAACTATTTGGGGTCCCCTTTATATAGGCAACGAGAAAACGGTTCATCTTCCATGGTTGATCGAACGGTTGTGACAAGCTGAGATCAGATCTGACGGTCGAAAACCAATTATCATGAAAACTTGAATCCGATCTTTTTGAGGTTTTATTAAAACAAAGATTATAATCCGAAAACAAAGTATAAGAAAATACCAGCAAGTAAAGTATGACTACGAAAACTTGGGTAAGAAAATCATACCTTTCGGATTGGCTTAGGATGATTATTCGTAATTGGTAACATTTTTAAGAAAACTATGAATGAAAAAAAAACTTTACTACGAAAAGACAAAGTTCTCAAAACTCATTATGAAAAACAAACTCAGTACAGAAAACTCAGTACGAAAATTACAAAATTTGAAAATGAAAAAAAACTTATTATGAAAGATTCGGTACGAAAATTCAGTTACGAAAATATCAGTACGAAATTTTCCATTCCGGAAGTTTTCAATACGAAAATTTCCATTCTAGAAGTTTTCTATATGAAAATATCCATTCTGGAAAATTTTAGTTCCGGAAATTTCCATTCCGGAATTTTAGTTTCGAAAAGTTTGAAAAACTAACTTTGAAAAAATTTAGTTACTCTAACAGTTAAATGTACTCCACCTATGAAAAGGAGTTTATTGCTGTAAGGAGACTATTTCAACAGAAAGTTAATTAAGAAGGATTACCTTACGGTTATCATTCCTAACTTCTATTTAATGTATTCAAATCTATCAGAAGGAAAGGATTTTGTGAAAATATCAACAAGTTGATCTTGCGTTCCGACAAACTGAAGAATAATATCTCCTTTTTGTGTGTGATCCCTAAGAAAGTGATGCCTAATATCTATGTGTTTTTCACGAGAGTGATGTGCAGGGTTCTTACTAAGGGCAATGGCACTTGTGTTATCACACAAAATTTGAGTTTTAGTATAACTCAAGCCATAGTCTGTGAGTGTGTGTTGCATCCACAATACATGAGCACAACATCTTCCAGCTGCTACATATTCAGCTTCAGCAGTAGAGAGTGCTACAGAATGTTGCTTCTTGCAAGACCAAGAAACTAACGAATCTCCTAATAAATGACAAGTTCCGGATGTACTCTTTCTATCCATTCTACATCCACCAAAGTCAAAATCAGAAAATCTTTTTAGAACAAAATCATTTCCAAAAGTATAAAATAATCCTAGATCCATGGTTCCCTTAAGGTAGCAAAAAATTATTTTTACTTCCTTTAAGTGAGATTCCTTATGATTGGATTGATATCTTGCACATAATCATACTAAAAACATTAAGTCTGTTCGACTAGCTGTTAAGTAAAGAAAACTTCCTATCATACCTCTAAAAGATGTTTGATCTACTGGTTTCCCAGCTTCATCAAGATCTAAAGAGTTTGAGGTACCAATAGGAGTACTTATACTCTTAGTTTTGTCATAACCATACTTTTTGAGAAGATCTTTAATATACTTATGTTGAGATATGTAGTTGCCTTCTGGTTTTTGAGAAATTTGAAAACCAAGGAAAAATGTTAACTCACCCATCATACTCATTTCAAACTCAGATTTCATTAGACTTGCAAAAGAGTCGGTCAAAGATTGCAGAGTTGAACCAAATATGATGTCATCAAAATAAATTTTAACAATCAAAACATTTTTCTTATCTTTCTTTATAAAAAGGGTTGGATCTGCATTTCCCTTAACATAGTTATTTTGAAGCAAAAATCTAGTGAGTCTATCATACCATGCTCGTGGGGCTTGTTTAAGGCCATACAGAGCTTTGGTAAGTCTAAAAACATAATCAGGATGTTTTGTTTCTTCAAATACAGGAGGTTGTTCAAAAAAAACTTCCTCTTGAACATAACTGTTAAGAAAATCACATTTCACATCCATTTGAAAAAGTTTAAAATTAAATAATGCTGCAAAGGTAAGTAGAATACGGATAGATTCAAGTCTGGCTACTAGAGAATAGGTTTCTTCATAGTCTATTCCTTCTTGCTGATTATAACCTTTAGTAAAAAGTCTAGCTTTATTTCTTACTAGGACTCCATTTTCATCACATTTATTTCTGAAAACCCATTTTACTCCAATAACAGAAGTTTCCTTAGGTCTTTCAACCAAGGTCCAGACTTTATTCCTCTCAAATTCATTTAGTTCATCTTGCATGGATTTGATCCAATCATTATCACCTAAAGCTTCATCAGTGCTTTTAGGTTCTAATTGGGAAAGAAATGCTAGATTTTCTACTTCATTTCTTAAGGAACTTCTAGTACTTACAGGTTGATTTACATCACCAATGATACTATCACTGGGATGATTCTTAAGAAATGCCTGATTTGGGTTTTGAAAAGCATGTTAATCAACATAGGGTAGAAATTCTTCTGGGGTAAATGTATCAGATTTATCTCCTTGAACATTATCCTTATCAGAAGGTTCTTCTATCAAAGGTTGACAATCAGTTTTTGTAAACACATCCAAGGATGTAGGCTGGGATGGTTTAAAAATAAAAGGATCAGACTCATTAAATTTTACATGTACTGTTTCTTCAACAGTACAAGTATTTTTATTAAAAACTCTATAAGCCTTAGAAGTTGTGGAATAACCTAAGAAAATTCCTTCATCATATTTTGGTGCAAATTTATGTAAGTTATATTTAGTATTCAGAATGAATACTTTGCAACCAAAAACCTTGAAGTAGGATAGTCTTGGTTTTCACCATTCCATAACTCATAAGGAGTTTTATTAAGAAAAGGTCTAATCAAAACTCGATTTATAGTATAGCAAGCAGTACTTACAGCTTCAGCCCAGAAATGTCTAGCTATAGAATATTCACTCAACATGGTTCTAGTTATCTCTTGATGAATTCTATTTCTTCTTTCAACTACACCATTCTGCTGAGGAGTTCTAGGTGCTGAGAAATTGTGAGTAATACCTTTTCTACTACAAAAAGTTTCAAAATCAGAATTTTGAAATTCTCCTCCATGATCATTATGAATTGTTTTCAAAGGAAAGTTTTTATCATTTTTAACTTGAGCTCTAAAACTTTTGAAATAAGAAAAAGCTTCAGACTTCTTTGCTAGAAAATAGACCCAAGTAAATCTAGTGTAATCATCAACAAGAACAAACACATAGTATTTTCCTCCAATAATTCCAGTTTGTGTTGGACCAAAAAGATCCATGTGCACTAACTGTAATGCATCGGTTGTCGAGACTACACCGATTGATTTAAAACTAGATTTATTTTTCTTGCCATATTGACAAGGATTACAAACTTTAGAAGAATCAAATCTAAGCTCCGGTAGATCCTTAACTAGTTTCTTCTTAGAGAGTTTACATAGGTTCCTAAGGTTACAGTGACCTAGTCTTCTATGCCATAACCAGGAATGATCTTCCATTGAACTTAGGAAAGGTAAATCTTGGCTTCTAAGGTCTTCTAAGTTCAAAGTGTAAACATTCTCTTACCTATTGGCTGAGAAAATAAATTCTTCCTTTGAATTGTGAACTAAGCACTTATCATTCCTAAAATTCACAAGGTAACCTTCATCACATAACTGACTTATGCTAATGAGGTTGTGCTTAAGACCCTTAACAAAAAGAACATTTGAAATCAAGGTTTTACCAAGAAGAACAATATTACCAATACCAATAATCTCTCCCTTAGTATTATCTCTAAAAGTTACCTTTCCTCCTTTCGTTTTGATAATCTTTTCAAAAAATCTTTTGTTACCGGTCATGTGCCGGGAACATCCACTATCCATGTACCATGTGTTGTTGCTGGTACTCTCTTTATTTTCCTGAAATCAAGAAGAGAATTAGACTTTCGGAATCCAAACTTTCTTGGATCCGAGATTTCCAGATAATAATATTTTAGGAACCCACATCTTCTTAGAAAAGTAAGCTTTATGAAAACCTAAGGATTGAGTTTTGTTTAAGGAACAATTCTTTTCCCAGTGACCACCACATTGACACTTGGTACAAAATGGGTCACTTTGAGGAACAAAATAATTGTTACTAAAAATTGGTTTTGCATGGGTATATCCAAATCCGGATTTATTTCTTAAAGGTCGTATTTGGGAATACATTTTATCCAAATTTTCCTTACCATGGGTAAATTTTGATAAACACTTCTTTAAGGAAAAAATTTCGGACTTGAGTTTTATAACCAAGTTTTTATCCTCAAAATCATTAGTTTTAGAACTAGATCTAGGCTCGAAAATATTTTTCTTAGAAATTACTTTTTCTAATTCTTTAGAAAGTTTGTTCTTCTCAGAACTTACTTCCTCAATATTTTTTGAAATACTTTCAAAATCAGCATTTTTCCTATCAAGATCTTTAGAAAGATCTGATATCTCTTTTGTAAGAGTAGAATTCCTAGAGTTTTCCTTATCAAGTTTCTTATTGAGTTTAGAATTCTCAATCTCAAGAAGTTCAGCAAACCTAGAGACTTCTTCATAAGTAGGTAAAGTATTTTCTTCATCAGAAGAGGATTCTTCATCAGAAGAATTATAATACTTACTATTATTAGAATTTAAAGAAACATTGGTCAATGATTCATCATTTCGTACCTTAGCCATAAAACAATTATTTTCAATAGGTAATCTGGCTATAAGACCAAGATTCTTCTGTCCTGAAGATTCGTAATCAGAAGATTCATCTAAAGAGTCACCACCACTGGCACTCCAGGTGTCACTATCTTTCATAACTTTCTTAGATTTGGATTTATAATACTTCTTTCTATTCCTGTCTGAATTATTTTCTTTCCTTTCTTTCTTTTTGAGCAAAGGGAAATCTGGTCTAATATGTCCAGCTCTCTTGCATTCATAATAAGTAACTTCTCCATCTTTCTTATCTTTCCTTTACTTTTTCTTATACTTGGATTGAAAATTTCTCTGTCCAGCTATCTTGTTCATTTTCTGAGCAAGATTAGCTAACTCATTTTCTGATATTTCACTCTCACTAGAATCTGATTGAAAAACTATCTTCTTAGACTTGGATCTGGTTACTCTCTCAGGAGTCTTAGCTTTCATATGATTTGATGTTTTTGTAAAATCAACAGTACCATTTCCATTTTTCTTCTTAATGTTGTCAGCATCTCTCTTCATTCTTGTTTCATGTTGAAGAAGAGTTCCAAATAACTCATCAAGAGAAATTTGAGTGACCTTTCTGTTCTCATCTATAGCAGTTATTTTGGATTTCCACTCGTTGGGCATAATATCAATTATCTTATCCACAAGTGCTTCATCATCTAACCCTTTTTCTCCCATAGACTGTAGGCTATTGACGATAGTCATAAATCTCTGTTGAACTTTACAAATTTGTTCACCATAAGGAAAATTGAAGCCATGATATTCAGCTCTAAGCATAGCTCTCTTAGTCTCAATCATTTTAGAAGTTCCAAAGTGTGTAACTTCTAACTTCTTCCACATACAATTAGTTGCTTCACAAGAAGAAATTTGGCTATATATATTTCTTTTCATTGAACATAGTAAAGTATTGTGTACCTTATAATTGAGTTGATACTCTTGCTTTTCTTGGTTAGTAAAAGTTCTAACTTCCTTATCAGGAATTTTATAATCACCAGTAAGCATAACAAATTTGTCTACTCCAGTATTGATAACAAAAGTCTTCATTCGATCTCTTCAGTACTCATAGTCATTACCATCAGAGATTGGTGGTCTTGTAGGATTTAGATTATCAATAGACCCAACATTAATTCCTGCCATACTTAAAAACCTTCGGCACACAAACTTGTTAGTAGAAAAAATTCGTATTAACAAAGTTCGGAATGAAAAAGTTCAGAATGATAAAGTGAGCAAGAAAAACTTATACGTGAGTACAAGTATTTCAGAAACCACCTCTGATACCAATTATAAGATCGAAATAATAATGTAGATGCTCAATATACAAGAGGGGGGGTGAATTGTATACTTTAAAAATTCCTTTGGAACCTTTAAAGTTAGTTATGAATAACTATAGTTTCCTTAAGAAAAGGAAAGGGCTAAGTTTAACAAAGTTAAACTTAAGAAAATTCACAACACCTCTAACACCAAATGAAAACTTGGAAAGAGATTCTGAAAGTAGGTTCCAGAAATATGGTTCCGGAAAATGGAACTTAACAAAAGATTACAATATGAGATTCTACCATAAAGCGTATAGAATCTAAATGAAATAGAGTACAAGTAAGGAAGTATAAGAAAGTTATAATTTCCTTATAATACGAAATGCAGCGGAAATAAATGAGTAGTAAAACTACAAGTAACAAGATATAAGTCTTTTAACCCAAAGAGAAGGGTATCTAACAACCTTGGATAAAGGTCCCTTGATTTATACTTTCAAGGAAGTCTGTCTTACCCACACCAGGGTAATCCCTCGATACGAAGATCAGAGTCTCTGTCTTGTTATCCCCACAAGCCCTCAACTTCAAGGTAGTTGGCAACCTCTGTCTTCCTCAGCAAGGAAGCCCTCAACTTCAAGGTGTTGGAAACCTCTGTCTTCCTATCCCCAGAAGTCCTCAAATGTAATCACCAACATTTGGAGTCGCACAAAGCAAAAAATGAACGAGCGGTTCAGTAAGCACAAGGCATGAAAAGCTTTCTCTCTCTAGAAATAACCTTAGTAGCATGTGGTCTCTAGATTGATCAACTTCATTCTCTTGAGCTCTTTCAAATGAGCTCCTATTTATAGGTAAGGTCTTCCTCCTTCCCAACTGTCATATTTTCCTTAAAAATCAGAGAGACCTGTACACGTGTAACTTAACCAACGGTTAGTTTATAACAGAATAGACGACATCGTTTTAAATTCTAACTCAAAAGTTCGAAGTGAAGGTTTGGAGTGTAAACAAAAACTCAAAGAGTAGACAAATTATAGAAGTGTAAGCAAAAAGAAAGTTCAAAGTCTAACCAAAAGTAATTTTCGGAGTCTAAAAAAATTTAGAGTGTATAAAACAAAGATGACCAGATTCTGTTTAATAGGTGAATTTGGAATGAGAATTCGGAATGAGAATTCTTCATCAGAATTCGTAATCAGAAATCGTAATGGAAAATTTGTCATTAGAATTCTATGTTGAACTTCATGAGAGTTCGTATCCAGCATTCGGAGTTGATCTTTATTAAAGTTCGTATCCAGAATTCGGAGCCTAAAACAGAATGCTTTTAAGTCAAAGTTTTAAACACTTCCGAAAATCTAGAAATGAATCTGAATCTTGTACTTAAGAAATATATGGGTGAAAATGTGATAAGAATAATTTTTCTTACAAAAGCGATTTTCCTTAAAAAAGAAATTTTCTTAAAGATAAGGTGTTTGTGATTTTCAACACAAGAAGGAATAGAAAAGTCATAAGGAAAACCTTATTGACTCAATAATGAGAACCATGGAAGAGTACATTATCGACTAGGGATGAGTATTATCTTGATGAGGTATTGGCCCACATTAGGTTCTAGTTCTGGTAGCACTGAGTTGCAAAAAGCTAATACATGGGCAGCAAAGTCTAAGGCTAAGGTAGAAAAGGATGAAAAAGGGTAATACAGGAGGAAGAACAAAATCAAATGGAAAACACTGAATTTATGAAACTAGTGAAAGTTTTATGTCCATCACTTCCACCATATACAATTATGTCTTGTGATGCATATATGTTGATGATGTGTATTTTATATAGTGCATCGGGAAGTAGTCCTAGGGGTGGTTTGGATGATGGAATTCTTAGAGATGGTGAGGATGACGGTGAGGAAGAGGGTGTGGAAGAGGGAGAGGTTGAGGATGAGGACAAGGATGAGGATGAGGATGAGGAAAAGGATGATGTCGAGGATGATGGTAACGATGGAGATGGTAATGATGGACAGATTGATCCTTTACATATTTTATTGATATTTATGAAATTTTAGGTTTGATGATTTGTTATGAATGAATATATGTGATTTTTTTAGGGTTTTCATCTCTGGTTAAATTCATAAATTGATTTCATGTTTTATCATTATTTTGTATTGGTTTGTGGCTCTTTGAGGATGGTATATTGGTTGCATTGTGGGTTCTATTTGTTTGGAGGTTCTATTTTCATTGTTTGCAGGTTATGTTTAATTTTTTTTGTTGAGGATGTTATATTGATTGCATTGTAGGTTTTGTTTCCCATGTTATCAATTAATTACAAGTTCTTCTGGCTGTATTTCAGTTTATTCCAAGTTATGTTTTCATTGCATTTTAGGGGTTTTATTTTCTGTTTGCAGGTTATGTGGGTAGGGTGGGGTTGTTTCTGGCTTTAGAATTGGGGGGGGTTATACCAATAGATTTATAACCATTGGTATATCCTTAATCCAAATGTTCATGGTGAACCATTGGGTTACCTCTATATCAATGGTTCATCGTGAACTACTGGTTAAAATAAAATTCAGACCACCCAATAACAACAGTTCCCAAAGAACCATTGGTATAGGTCTTTCCCAATAGCATTATAGCCAACAGTTTGGAAAACCATTGGTATATGCTATATAGATAGTTATCAAGCCTATCCCAATGGTTTTGAACTATTGGTATAGACTTCAATTCCAACAGTGAGTGGGTTTTCCTAGTCACTAAGTTCTACCTCTTATAATGAATGCATACCCTCCACTTGTTGGGTAACCTAGTAGGAACTAACTCTCCAAATTCAATTTTGAAAACTATGAATCCCCACTTTTTAGGAACATTTTGAACTAGATATACTCATCAACTATTAGAAATGGGGTAAATTATACCTGCATCCAACAAAGTAGTCACCTCCTTCATAACCAATTCTAGAAATGTAGGATACAGTCTTCTTCAAAATTGTCTAATAAGTTTGGAATTTTCCTCTAAAAGAATCCTATGCATGCGCACCAAAGGACTAGTTCTTGGTAAATCCTCTAAAGACCAGCCTATATCCTTTCTATTCATCATAAGGACCTCTAAAATTTTATTCTTTTATTCATTGGATAGACCAAATACAATTATAATGGGGAATTTTTTTTCTTTGATGTAGGCATATTTAAAAATTTTAGGTGAAGGTTTATGTTGAATTGTAGGTGAGCTATCTTATTTATAGAAATCGGGTTCCATGGGTTCATTGAATTCATTTTAAGACACTAAAACATACACAAGAATATTAGAATTACAAACTCCTAGACTGGAAGTGAATTCAGTTTCTAGTAGAAAATATTTTCCATCCACAAAAGAATTTTCAGATTCATGATAAAAATATGATGTGACTTTTTAATGACATTTTATTCTGAATTTATTTCATTTTTAGAAATGTATAAATCAATTTCATCGATTTAAAATTCAATTTCATAAATAAAATCAGAATGTTGAGTAGTGGTACATGTTTCAAAAGCATCAAAAACATCCACATCATTTTCAGCATCACTTTTAGAAAGAAATTCCATTCATAACATGTTCTTAAAAACCAAAATTGCATAAAATTTTCCAAAATATAGATTCAATTATAAATTCATCACTATAGAATATTTTATAATTTTCACATTCAAAAACTTCTTCAATGGAAAAGGGTTAATTTTCAAGATAATTTTCATTTTCCATTGAACATAGAGGTTGGTCGTCATGAATAAAATTGGGGAATAAATATATGGAAAACCATTAAATCATGTAAAATTGGTGTGTAGAATGGTCTTCCACGGGGTGTTTCATTGATTCAATGATAAAAAATTTAACCATATTTCCTCTGAACACTATAGAAAAAGTTACCTTATGAACGTTTATTATTTCCTTAACAGTATTCAAGAATGGTATTCCTAAAATTAATAGTGCATGTGAACTAAATCGGCCATCTTCCATGTCTAGCATGAAAAAATCATCTGGAAAAACTAAATCTTTTGTCCTTTTACCACACATCATTGATAACTCCATCTAGCTTAGTTAATTTCCTATTAACCAACTAAATGATAGTTCCAAATTACATAAGCTCTCCAACCTACGCAGATTAAAAGATTGAATAAGGCATCACATTTATCGAGGCTCCCAAATCTAACATTCCATCTTCAAACTAATGATTATCAATGATGCATGGGATAAAAAATGTACTTGGATCTTTGCATTTAATATGCATGGGTATTGAATCATGGAAGAAACGGTTCTTCCCAAATTAACATTCTCACCTCCCTTGAACCTCCTTTTGTTAATGAACATCTCTTTATGAAATTTAACATACTGAGGGATCTGTTTCACAGCATCTAATGAAGGGATATTAACCTTTACGTTCCTAAAGTTTCAAGTACTTCCTTTTCTATTTCAATTTCAAAAAAAAATATTAACAAGAGGTCTTCCCAATTTATATGGTGGTGGCTCCCTATACATTCTCAGGTCATCATCATCTTTGTTTGTTCCTTTGTAAGAGAAAATTATGTTCCCAAAATCACAATAGTTTCTTTCAAGTTGGATTTTGTTCTTTTTATTTGATATTTATTCTTCAACCAATGTGTGGATAGAGGGTTTTAGTAAAGATTCAGCATGATGTAAAACAGTTTCAGCATGTGGTTTTATAACTTCAGCAGGTGGTTTGACAACTTCAGCATGTGATTTGACATTTATTTCAGAAGAAATACAATCTTTTATAGGATCTTGTTCATTTTTTTCATTTTCTGTGTTTTGAATTTCAGTTACACTTCACATGATTATAGCATTAACATTTTCTCTTCCTCTCAGGTTCACTTCAGATTGTGATGGAAAATTAGCACATCGTTGATTCTTTAAACCACTTATTTTAGTTTCCATCTCACCCATTTCCATAACCATGTTTTTAAGTAACTTATATTTTTGTTGAGAAATTTTTTGTTGCTTTTTAACCATTTCTTCAAGGTGTGATTCATTCATTTTATTGATCTGTTGTTTCAGATTATCCTAATTCTGGAAATTTTAAAATTTTCCACCATCTTGATTTCCAAATTAGATTTGATTATACCTAGGCTGTTGATTAATGTTTTGGGGTTGGAAATTCCTATTTGGTTGATCATTATGACTATAAAAATTATTCTATATATTATTCCATCCATGGATAAAAAACCATTGTGATTGGTAAGGCCAAGATTGGAAATTATGGATCAAGAATTTGGTGTTTGAGTTATTCTTAAAAGGATTTCTAGGGAATATCCCATTGTATGATTCATGTGATTCAAGAAATTAATGGAATTGGTTGTTGAAATGATCAATAGAAAAAACAAATGTCACAATGCATCTGAATAGGATAAACTAGTTTGGGATGGAAATGTAAAAGAGCAGATTTAGTCAGCATCTACTTAACATGCTTTCAAGTTCACTTAAGTGATTCTCAATACGGCTATTATCAAAATTGGAAGAAGTCACTTCCCTAGCCAGTTTAACATGGTTAAATCCCCAGTACAAAATTGCTATGAATTTTGTTCTATAATAGAAATGAGATTTCATGCCTCGATAGGAGCTTTATCCACTAATGATCCTCCCACAACAGAATCAGTCATACATCTATCCATCAAGACTTATCCCTCATAAAAATATAGAATTAAGAGTTGATCTGAGATCTAGTGATCCGGAAAACCAGAACATAACATCTTAAATATCACACAGTATTCATGTAACGTCTCCCATTGGAGCTTCCTAACACCACAAATGCCTTTTCTCATCTAAGTAGTCCTTAAAGTAGGGAAATTTTGTTTAAGAAAGATCTTATTAAGTTGGTGCCAACTCCCTATAGAAGTGGATTGAGAGTTATAAAACCACACCTTCACTAGTCCGTCAAAGGAGAAAGGGAAGGAAATCATCTTAATATGGTCCTCACTAACCCCTTCAGGTTTTATGTAAATACAACCCATGTGGATCTCTTGCAGATTTGTTCGGGGATCTTCACCCGACAGTCTGTGGAATTTTGATAAATGATGAATCACTCCATATATAAGATTGAAACTATGAGCAATCTATGGATAACCCAAGTAATTTTACTGGTTCTCAAGACTAGAAGCAGCAAGCTCCTTCAGTGTTCTCTGATCATCCATATTTTCTAAATTTTTTATGTTTTTTGATTGGGTGAGGATAGTTTCTTATGTTTCAAAAGTTAAAGTATCAATTTTTGTAAGATTTTCAATCTCTACAACTTTTTTTTCTACTATTTAGTTTCTCATATTGTAAGAATTTTCTATTTCTAATTTTTAAATGTTATTGTACATACAAAAAAATAAATTAAACTATTTTTACTATTTTTTCCTTTTTTAAACAAGGAGAATTTTTTCCTTTCACCATTGGCACCCTCCCCTGAAACGACACCAATTGAATTCAAGGTTTTTATGTGCCTCTTTTAAACCTAATTCAAAATTGTTAAATTAATTACAATGGTACAATAGCAACAAGTCCCCCAAAGAGACTTCCCTTTATGAGTTATCTATCATGATATTCTTTATTCATTTCTACTTTAATGTTTTTAATTGGTTTTTAAGGGATTAAAAATTATATAAAATATACCATTATAACTTCAAAACATACTATGAATTGAAAATAAAAAAGAAAAAACTAAAAACTAAATGGAACAACAAGTGGCGGAATGAACGAAAAGGAACAACACCACCCTAGCTAGCAACACTTACGAATCAGTTTTCCTTCTTTATTTTAATGGATTTCACAACTGAAACCCTCACAATTAATAGATTGAAATTTCTAATATTGCTCACAATTGGTTTCTTAATTTGATTCTATAATCGAGATCTCGAAAGCAAACCTCTTTTCCAAAGGAGTCAATCAATGCTCTCAATGATCACCGAGAACAAAGGAACATACAACAGTCACTGTACTCACAATCTTCAATCGACGATTGGGGAATTTAAATAACGAGCATCATATTAAAACTCTCACTCTTCTGGAATTATCGAGCTTCATTTAGAAGTTGTCACACTCCAAATGGAAATGTGACATTTTCATAATGGAAGAAAAATGATTAATAAAATTACATAATAACAAAACCTCAAACAATGATAACATTTCAATGTTCATTATTCTAGAAATAATTACAATTTTAGAATTAAGTAGATGAAATCTCAAAAATAACACCAGCATGAGAATATACTAGCTTAAGCTAATGAAAATTTAGCCGGACATCATCGAGGTGTAGAAGAGTTCTTCAATCTGTATCTTCATCGGCTTCGAGAGTAAAAGCACCTCTCCAGAAAATCTTCTGGTTCTGCTCCTGTCGCTCTGATTTTGAAAATCCATGTCAATGTTGTTGTCTGTCTCCAAAATGTAGTACCATTTTTCATTTCTAGAGCCATTTACTTTTTTTTAATCTGCACACCAACATAACTCACTTGGGTCACTTGACAGTCGCCACTGGCAACCTTTTTTTCCTTTGCCTTCTAACATTTCCATGTCACATTAATAATTCTCTGTAACAACTCCTGACAAACAACTTTGAGCGTGCAATGTCATCTCCACCTGTCATGATCAAAATGCTTCAAAAAGAAACTATCACGATAATGAACAACTACAAACTCTAAATGACTTAGATCCCCATCCTTGGTAGTCAGCAACCTGCCCGCACCATGTAGTGATGTGAGAACTCCTTAAACCCTTTAGAAAACAACACTCACTAAACCATAATTTCAATGCAACAATCCATCAATCAGGAAATATGCCTTGTTTCTCAACATAGCAACCGCTTCCAAGGGGATTACCGAGACCCTTTCCTTTAAATTGAACCTGCATAGGGAATACTGACCAACAACTAACAAATATTGGCCTTTGATTGAAGCTTCCAAATACCAGTCTTGATCATCGCTCCTGAAAAGGCATTATCATCTTTGGGGCTAGACTCGGGTTCATCATTGAGAATCGACATATATTTTTTCATCCAAGCACTGCAATAATGGAAATACGGTGTTCGTAGACATCAGTGAGGTCGAACGGCTAAAGATTGCCAAGATTCAATTGATCATCACTTGGCTCGGACACCGCATCACATAAAAATCATGCGTTGGATTTGTTGGAAATGTCTGACCGTTCGACACGAAAACACAAGCGAGAATGGAAAGATGATTGAAGGAAAAATACTTGAACACAAATGATGTTTTGTGCACCACCAATTGGGATGCTTTTCTGGAGAGGTTTTCATTTCATTATATAGGCAAAAAAACAAGACGTATTTACAACGTAATTAAAACCACGCGGCAGCCTTAATGAGGTCAAACCGCGTTGACTCATCAATGAGGGGGAGAAAAAAAACCGGTGAAATAAATTCCAAATAAAAAATAGTCAACAATCACCCCCCTAATTTTTATTGCGTTCTCTGGATCTCAATGACGCTGATCTTCGCACGCAACTTCTAAAACTGGAGTGCCCAAGTGACTTTGTGAGAATGTCTGCAGGCTGCTATTCCTTCCTCGAAACCTTCTCCTTGCTCACCGCCGGCTTCTCTGCAATGAATGTGGCATGCAGGTGGGCGGGCTTGGCTCGTTGGCCGTAATGAAGTGTAACTCACCAGGGTCGAGCTTGCATTGTGCAAAACCAGGCGGTGTTGTCAGACCGATAATGTTGCTGATGGTGCGAAATCAAAGCGGGGCGTCGTCGTGATCAACGTCTAGTGCTTCTACCATATTGGATGGCGGTGAAGCAAACTCCACTGTGGTTGATGCCACAGGTATCACCTTAACCACATCTGGTGTTGTATCTTCTACTGAGTTCGCACTAATGAGTTTGAGTGATGAGCTCTGGTCTCCAACAGTGTTGTCGGCCTCCGCATTCTTTGGTCTACATGCCTTTGTGTGTTCGACGGTGAATGGATCCTCACTACTCCACACAGCTTGTTCACCATGAGCACTTCAATCCAACTGTTTTGCCTTGTCAAAGGTGACATCGCGCATTACATGCACGCGCTTGCTGACAGGGTCATACACGCGATATGCCTTGGACCCGAACTCGTACTCGACGAAGATCATCGGCGTACTCCGATCATCCAGCTTCTTCAGGTGAGGCTTCACATTCTTAACATGCGCGATGCAGCCAAAGTTGCGAAGAAAGTGCACCGCCGGTCGTTTTCCATGCCAGGGCTCATACGGTGTCATTCCGTCAAGGCTCTGAGTCGACGCTCGGTTAAGGATGAAGATGGCGGTGGAGACAGCCTCACCCCAGAACATCTCGGGAAGACCCTTAGCCTTCATCATGCTTTGAGCCATAGACACCATGGTTTGGTTGTGTTGTTCAATGACCTCATCCTGCTATTGTGAAAAGGGAACCTTGAGTTGTCGTTGTACGCCACGGTCAGTATAGTATTCACTGAATTCTACTGAAGTAAAATCGTCACCGCGATTAGTGCGGAGAACCTTCAGCTTGCGCTCTGTCTCCACCTCCACTGTGGCTTGAAAGTGTCTGATTGCTACTGGAGTCTGGTCTTTTCTTGCAAGAAGTTTGACCCACATGTAGCGGCTCATGTCATCCATGAGTTGCAGAAAGTAGCGGTTCCCGCTTCACGTTGTTGGCGTGATCGGCCCACAAAGATAACCGTGGACAAGGTCGGGGACTTGTTCTGCACGATGCTTCACTTGCTCGGGGGAAGACGCTTGTTGCTGCTTCCCAGTGAGGCAGTTGTTGCAGACTTGATCTATTTGATCAATCCGCGGAAGCCCTTGCACCATATCGTATTGAGCGATCTTGGGCAGAGAATGGGAGTTCAGGTGGCCGTACCTTTCATGCCATCGTCATGCCACCTCTAACCCCCTTGTTGACAAGCATGTAGGTTGTGCAATGATGAGTCTTAGCTTGTACAGCCGGTCGGGGAAGCGTTGCGCCCTAGCCAGCAGGTGTCGTTGCTTGTCCTGAATCTTCATGATGCCTCCCTCGATCAATACCTGACAACCATTCTCATTGAGTTGTCCGATGGTGATGATGTTGGCGGTGAGGCTCGGGATGAAGTATACCCTCGTGAGTGCGTGGTGCTCACCGGTTTTAAAAGTGAATAAGATTGTCCCACACCCCTCGATATTGACGACAGATCCATCACCAAACTTCACGGTGCCGCGGATCCCAGAGTCAACCTCAGAGAAGGCAGCGCGGGAACTGGTCATGTGGTTTGTGGCACCAGTGTCGAGGTACCACAGGTCGTCGTTGCACGCCTCCCTTTGAGCATATTGTGCAAAGACCTTCGCCTCGACCACTCGGAGAGGACTGCAAAGTGGCAGTGAGGAATTCAAAGTGGCAGATTGTGGTGGTGGTGTATCGGGCATCACAGTACACGCCCTTACCATAAGGAGTGTCGGCTCATCGTCGTCACCATGGGTTAAAAAAGCCTTAGCATGTCTCATCCTGCTGCGACAATCTTTGGCTCAATGACCCATTTTTCCGCAGTAGAGACATTGGTCTCTTGAGGCGTCATGACCGTCATTGGACCCCCTATCATCCCTTCATGGTTGTCAGCGACGCCAGTTGTCAGTCTTGGAGTCGTTGAGGGGTCCATCCCTCGCTTGCCGCTCCTTCATCCGTGCATCTCACTCCTCCTCGGTGAGGAGCAAATTCCCTCCATAGTCGATGGTGGGTGCCGGGTCAAAACGGTCTTCCGCCGCTTTGAGTCTCCCTGTTACCTCCTCCACAGTGAGCGTAGAGATATCGAGAAGCGTCTCAATTGAAAGGGCAATTTGGGAGAACCTGGAGGGGACGACGCGCAAATACTTCTCAACGACCTTGTCTTGAGGCTCCGGATCGCTGAGGATCGTGAGTTGGTTGACCATCCCGGTGAGCCGCATTGCGAAGTCGTCCACCGATTCGCCGTTGTGAAAAACAATGCCTTCGTACTCCTTGCGGAGCTTTTGAGCATTGGCCTTGCGAACGCGATCAATGCCGATGCGCATGGTCTTCACGGTGTCTAACGCTTCCTTGGTAGTTGCCTTGACGGTGAGTATGGAGATCATCTTCGGCGGGACAGCGCGGAGGATGGCCTCCAGCGCTATCCGATCTTCCTGGAGTTCCGCACCGCCAGTGTCGACGACATCCCAAAGACCGCGTGCTTGAAGCATGACCTTCATCATCAAGGACCAATCGCTGTAGTTTGTCTTCGTGAGGATCAGATACGTTGTCGATCCCCCGATCTCCTTCACCACTTGATGTACCACCAGAGGACCGCTACCGCTGTCAACGGGGGTCTGGGACATGCCGATGATGTCTGGGAGAGTCGGGGCGATGAGGGCTCAGAGTTCGGCATTGTGGATGAAGTCATCCTCGCTCTGATACCAAATGTTGGAAATGTCTGACCGTTCGACTCGAAAACACAAGCGAGAATGGAAAGATGATCGAAGAAAAAATACTTGATGTTTTGTGCACCACCAATTGGGATGCTTTTCTGGAAAGGTTTTCATTTCATTATATAGGCAAAAAAAAAAACAAGACGTATTTACAATGTAATTAAAACCACGCAGCACCCTTAATGAGGTCATACCGGGTTGACTCATCAATGAGGGGAAGAAAAAAACCGGTAAAATAAATTCAAATAAAAAATAGTCAACATGATTTGGGCGGATCTGTGGGATCCGCGACTTCAGAATCGACTTCTTCAGCTCGGATGTCTGGTTCATCATATTCAGTGCAAAAGATATCGATTAGGTCACGCAACAGGTCAGGTAAATTGCGCAGAGGGTTCGGTTTGCAATAAATGAACTCGTCGTTTCATCAATCGAATCACCTGAGCAAGCTCGGCAAACGACTCAACCTCGGAGAAGGTTCGGTCTTCATAAACTTCAGCTTCAACGGTGGCTTAGTTTTATCTGCGGCGGCAAGGGATGTAATCACGGGTGTCGGCGTCGGATCTATTTCGTCGTCTTCTCCGGCGACACCCAGTTCGCCAGATTCGAATAAAACTCATCCGGCTTCATCAGTACCCGGTCGGTATCTTGGCATCAGTACCCAGTTCGTCTCCTTTGGACTTGAACAAGCTCGGAGAGCATGACGGCGAGGAACTCGTGTGGGTTCACGGTAGCGGCATCGGTGTCGCCCACTTTTCCATCGGGCTGTTCTTCAATAGTTTCCACAAAAATCAATATTTTAAAAGAAACATCATAATTAAATAAAAAACTCAATAACAGAACAGATATTATAATTAAAACAAAAAAATCAATATTTAAAAATACAGAATCATTAATTTATCATATAACATGCAATTAAGGGTTCAATTAATTTCACAACGATTTATAACTAAAGTAAAATTATCAATTAAAACATTATTTTAACATCTAAAACATGATTAAATTAGAGAAATTATGTGACAAATCAGTACAATAATAAAGCCACATCAAGAATCATTTGTATCATAAGTAAAAAGACGTTAAACATTTTAAATAAGTTTTATATGGATGAAAATGAGAGTGAAGGAAAACATTAAAAATGATTTTCAATAGAAAGTCTCTTACCTCGAGTCACGACTCATTTCATATGTTGTTTTACTACTGAATAATAAAAGTATGTTAGTTTTCTAATTTCCAATGATCTTTTTTCATGTCCATTCCATTACCATTATTAATTTTATTTCATTTATTACCACGACTTGTTATTTTACTAAATTAGTTAGATTTATGTCAGATGTTTTGAGGACATTCAGTTCATATTTCAAAAACAACATTGGTAGGTTTACCACAGTCAATGGGGTTGTTATTCCATTATCTTAATAATATAAATGATAACCTAATTATAATTATTTTACATTCAATAGAATTTTATAATCATCCATGAATGGAAGACACGAAAAACGAATCACATCTTTGTCGAGAGGGTATACTAAGAAGTATACAAGAACGACATTATCATTTTCAAACATATGGATGAGTAAGCAAGCAAGTAAAATCATATTATTATAGAATCATAATTATGTAATGAATATCATATATATTCATTAAATCCATAATAACAATCATCATTGTGAGGCATTGATGAAAATGAAACACATCGCTTTGTGAAGGTGGTAGTCCACACGTACGCATTAGCAACGTTATAATTTCTTATCAGATGGAAAATGACATTCAAAAGAATTGTGTCACCAACATAAAAACAATTATATTACTAGAAGATATCTATGTTATTATATGAGCATGGTTATAGAATAATTAAAGGGGGTGGAAGAAAAAATAAATGTGAAAACTCTCGATTAAGAATTATACCGCTTATTTGAGAAACCACATTTTCTTTTCAATCTATGCCTTCTAGGGTGGTCATAGGGTGAGAACAAAACCACTAAGACATAGAGATGATGGTTGGTAAGGGTTTTTTTAGAACTTGGTCGGGATAAATTCCCCATGGAGTCTGCGGAACATAGGAGAGGTGGTTCATTTTTATAAGTGAGGTGAGTGACAATCCTGTAAATACATGAAATATTCATATATAATATGTATATGTCTCTTGTGAAATGATCCAAAGTTCCATTGATTGGAATATAAAGAGAATATAGTCTAAATAAATTCAAAAAATAAAATTTAGATTACATTAAGTGGCATTTTGAACATTATCTCATAGTTTAACCTCTCTTTGTTAACCCTTTTAACCATAATTGTGGTAACAAATGTTTCAATATCTATGGGCCCTAAAAGTAATTTGAAAAAAAAGAACTTCATAAATAAATCGAGAATGATTGGACGAAAAATTTCCCATACACTTGAGTTTTTAAGGGATTTTTACGATTTCCTAAAATGATTTAAAAATGATTTTTGAATAATAAAAACCATTTAAGGTCATTTTCAAGACAATAAGAAAAAATTGACATTAAATATATCATGAAAACAATAGAATTTTATTATAAACTCTTTAAAAATCACTTAAACAATATATTTATCCAATAAAATCAAGAAACATAAAAAAATTATTCCAAAACATGTTATATTTAATGCTTTTAAAATAATTAACTTGCTTTCTCTATTGATTGCATCATCATTACGTTGGCATTGTGTAAGTGTTCAAAGTAATTATAAAATCACTAAAAATTAAATATAAATTAATATAATTAATATATTTTATTATTCATAAAATTTCACATCTAAATTCATTAATGTATCTTTTTGTCTATATCCATATCATGACAACATATAAAGTAAGAGAGAGCGACACTTTGTAATTACTTTTTATATAAAATTAAAGAAAGGTTATAATCAAAGAAAATTTCATCCAAAATGGAATATTTTGAATGATAATATTTTTATGATCAAATTACAATCATCCATTTAAATAAAGAAATGTTTAAGATTTTTAGTCCTTATCATATAATATTAACATTGTTTAATCAATTTTACCCTTTATCGGAGTGATAAATTTTTATCATGATTATAATTAATTATGAGTAAAAATGTAATTGAACTATTATATAATTTGAAAATAATGATTCTAAATATGAAATCCATTACCTAATATTTAATTTTAAAAAATAGTTAAAATTCATTTTAATATAAGTTCGTGAAATGAAACAATTTTTTTTTCGAAAAACACTTGTTTTAAGAATAAAAACGATTTTAAGCTAAAATCATGTATAATATTGATTCCAATTAAAATTATTAGATTTAATTTAATTAAATGGGAATATAGTAAAATTAATACTAATCCAAAAGAGAAAGGGACTTTGTAAATACTATAAATGAAATTATAGTTTTTATAAAAATCAATTTTATTATTCATTAAAAATTCAATCTTTCTAGAAATATCTGACAAATTTGTCTTATGGTAATTCTGAAATTTTGATCAAAAAAATTGTTTTAATTTTATAAAATAATACTTCAAAAAGTGTTGGAAACTAATCAAAATATCAATGTACAAAGTGAAATAAAAACCATTTTTGATGGAATTGTATTTTTGAAGAACAAAATGAAATTTTACGCATTCCTAATATAGTAACCACCATTTGATGAATTATAAATTATATTATTAAATATATCATATATTTCTTAAAATAATTCATCTTCAACGATTAACTTAATCTATTCTGATAAAAATACTTTGCGTATAAAAATTAGGTTTCAGAAAATTTTCTCCTTTATTCTTATATGATCTTATTTAAAATTAAGTTCTAATTTCCTTTTAATTATTCAGTAAATTGGAATTAATGAAAACTTATAAACATATATATCACAATGTTGTTACTTCTATTCATACCCTATAATTCAATAGATACTTATAATGGTCAAATCTATGTAATATTTTAATAGTGTATCACAGGCTGATTTAGGATCAATATTGCAAATAACACATTCTATCAGATGTAATTTGATTTAAATTAAATACATTCCAATATCTTGGGGCGTTATAATCATATAATTTTGAGTGTTATGAGTTTCAAAATTATAATTGAAATGGTATGATATAGGCACATGTTCATGTCATATTTCTGGATATTAGATTAAATGTGATGGTGCATGCATTATTTTGAAGCTAAATCAACTATGAAAGTAAAATTGTTAGCACGACCACCATCATTGAGATTTTTTTTATTGGTTCTATAAAGAACTAGCCTTATTACATTACATAATCATGAATGTTATCCAAAAAATAACTTCTATTCACATTGAGGATATTTTCATGTTTAGAGATTTAGAGAATTAGGACATAATACATTCATAACATTACACATTGTTATAGAGTGGATACCATAAAAACTGTATTCATTTCTTGCAAAATATAAATCTTTTCAAATAAATCACGATTTATTTGAAAATTATTCAAACATTTTACTTGGATTCCTTCTTTGTATTAAAAATCCTTGAAACCTGTGAAAATATTTTAAAAACTTGGGATGAGCACAAAAAGCTCAGTAAGGGATGTAAAAGAAGGAAAAACACATTAGTCCATGAATACTTGTAATGTATGAAAACATTTTCAAAAGAAATAATCATCACTCATATATACTTAATTTGTAACACATCAGATTTCCACAAGATTTAAGCAATACATAAGAACATAAATATAACCATAAAGGTATCTGGGGGCATTACTTACATAATATTGTAACCCTCACGACTACCTTATAACTTGTAACCCTCATGACTACCTTACAATTTGTGTAACCATCGTACTTAGACATGGAGTAACCATACAACCGACCTTCAACTTACACATAAAAAAGGCATTTAAGGGAAATATAGGTAACACCATTCATTATAAACAATTCCCAAGAACCAGAACACAATCATACAATATGAATAATAGCATAAAAACATTGCTTTTGAATTTTTTAAAACAGAATTTTAAAAGAGGATTTTAAAGGAGAAACCCCTTACATAAATCATATAATTGAAGTGAGACTTATTAGAGTGGATGGAATATGTATATACACTGTAAATACATATAAATCAACATAATATAAACCGAATTCATCACACAAACATTTTTAATACAACACAAATAACGAAGTAGAGAGTTAACCCAAAGAATGGAAATCGGGTTAAGAATTCCCTTACCTCAGGTTTGTCTTACTTGAAACATGTTTATACCTCTTATATAATGGTTAAAAGAGTGTTATTAATATATTAAAAAAATATATCCATCTTTATAATTACTTATAAGATCATTTCATTACATCATTTCATCCTTTAATTGTTAGTATTTTGTTCCTTGCAATGTTTTGGGTGTGTTCTTTACATGTTTTCCATGATCAGTTCATGATGGATGTTCTTTTCATTTGGAAGTGAAACTCTAGAATTGGAATGGAGTGGTATTTAAATATTTAAAAAATCATAAATTATACCATTTATCATTTTTATTTCTTTCATGATGATGATTCATGAGCTACCACATTATTGATATTTGTTTAGGTTATTTTGGTGATTCTTCGATTGTAAAGATCTCATTTTGTTTCATAAATTAATAACATGTGTGAAAAAATGATTCTGTAACCTTAAAAACTTATAATAAATAAATTATAATCTATTTCAACCATTAAAATGGTTTCTTGACCAGTCTTGAAGGAAGTAAAAGAATTTGAAATCACATCGTCCACGATGTCGGTAAATCGACACATCATGGATGATGTTTTAATTCCTTGAATAAGTGGGAGAGGAGAAGAATATTGATGAATAATTTTCTATAAACATGAGAAAATCCAGAATATACATGATTCTGCAGATTTTACGCCTCTTGGATAAGAGGAGGTGAGGAAATAAGAAGGAAATAAAGGAACTCAAAATAAAAGAAAAATTGAGAAATCTCTCACGAAAATTCGGCAGCCTAACGACGTCACATAAAATTTCATAAAATAGCTTGATGAGAGAAAGGGGGTATCTCATCACTCTTACATAATATGGGAATTAAGTGGGATATGGAATGAAATATCCCAATATAAGACAAATAAAATTAAAAAGAATAATATAATATGAAAGAAAGGAAAGAAAACAAAAGAGGATGTTTAACTCTTGATCTCTTCTCCTTGAGATCCTTCTTAAGGCCTTTGGTTTTGGCCTTTTGGTGAGACCAGAAGATCTAAGATGTGGGGAAGGGCCTTGGGAGGAGTGTTGGTCAGAACATAGATAAGGATCAAGGCTTGAGAGGTGTGGGAGGAAGAGGGAAATGAAAGTGGTATTTATAGTGGGGGAGAGGAGGTATTTTACATTATTTTAATCATTATTATAATATTTTTACTCAAGACTATGAATAATCTTAATTCATGTGACCCCAAATAGTAATAATGGCATGTGAGTTCGAACCAAGTGGACTTACATCACTTATGATGTCATAAATGGTATATTTAACTGATAATTTGAATATATAGTATTTTACCGTATTTCACTATTCATAAAAAATTCTAGAATTTCAGAAAATTCCCATAAATTCACCCTTACCATTTTTTGATGTGTAGAATTAAAAAATGGACTCCATTTTTTAAAAATAATTTTCTAAATATTTTTAATTTAATTTTTTAATAAAATAATACTTAGTTCAAAAATTAACAATTCTAATTCTATAACTACTTTTATATCACATTGAAAAATTAACCAAGAGTCATTATCTTAAAGCATTAAGAAAATAAAATAATAATAAAATTTACTATTCATATGGTCATATTAATATTCATAAGGGTATGTTACTATTCACCAAAAAAACAAGTTGGTTCCATCCGACTCAAAATTACTTACTGAACAAAATTATAGATGACCAATTTTCGAAATTTAAAAACATAGAAGTAGTAAAATTAAGTTTAAAGACTAGTTATAAATATCTACTTAAAACAAAATTTCATGAATTTCAATTTATTTTTAGAAAACCTTGGGGTGTTACATTATCCCCACCTTCTGGAAATTGCATCCTCACAATTTTATTTACTTATTAAACAAGTGAGGGTACCTTTCCCTCATAGAATTTTCAGACTCCCATGTTGCTTCTTCTACCATTTGGTTTCTCCACAAAACCTTTACATTGTGGATTACCTTATTCCACAATACCTGTTCCCTTCAATCAAGAATCTAAACTGGTTTCTCTTCATATGAAAGGTTCTATTCCAGCTGAACTGCTTCTGGACTCAAGACATGTGATGAATCTGGCACATACTTTCTCAACATCAAAACATGAAAAAAATTGTGTACTTGAGACAGACTCGGAGGTAAAGCTACTCAGTATGCAACTGGTCCAACTTTCTCCATGATTTCAAAAGGATAGATGAACCGTGGACTTAGCTTTCCTTTATTAACAAAACACATCAAACTTTTCCATGGAGATATTTTATGTAAAACTTGGTCACCTACCTCGAATGAAAAGTTTTTCCTTCTGTTATCTGCATAACTTTTATGCCTGCTCTGAGATGTCCTCATGTGCTGTTGCATCATCTTCACTTTCTCAGCCACTTCCTCTACTAATTCCGGACCCATCAACTTTCTTTCACCAACATCATCCCAAAACGTTGGAGTCCAACACTACTTCCTATACAATGCCTCAAAAGGTGCCATCTGTATACCAGAATGAAAACTGTTATTATAAGAAAACTCAACTAAAAAATATGTTGATCCCAACTTTCCTGGTAGTCCATTAAACAAGATCAAAGAATATCCTCCAAAGTCTTAATCATTCGTTCTGACTTCCCATCCGATTGAGGATGAAAAGTTGTATTGAAATTTAATTCTATGCCCAACGACTTCTGAAGTCCCTTCCAAAAGTTAGAAGTGAACCTGAGATCCCGATCAGATACAATGGAAGGAGGAACTCCATGTAACCCAACAATCTCTTTGAGGTATAGTCGAAAAATATGATCCAAAGAAATTGTATCTCTAATAGATAGAAAATGTATATATTTTGTCAGTCGATCAACAATAACCTAAATCGCATTGTTACCTCAAGAAGTCTTTGGTAGTCCCACCACAAAGTCCATGGAAACATTCTCCCATTTCCACTCTGGAACTGAAAAAGGATAAATCATCTCCTTCAATAACTGTCTCTCTTCTTTAACCTATTGACATGTCAAGAATTTCATAGTAAATTCTTCAATATCCCTTTTCATTCTATCCCACCAGTAACACTCCCGAAGGTCTCTGTACATCATAGTACTTCCAGGATAAACTAAAAATGAAGAACTACGAGCTTCACACAACAAATCTTTCTTCAACTAGGAATCAAAAGGCACACAAAACCTTTTTCCAAATCTTAAATCACAATCTTTATCAAGGTTAAATTATGAAAGTATACCCATTTTAACTAATTCTACCTTTTTTTGTAGCTAACGGTCTTCCTTCTGTGCTCACTTAATTCTATCTAATAATGATGACTACACTGAAACCTGAAACAAAATAGATGTATTCCTTGCACCAAAAACTTCTAAGCCAAAATTCATCAAATCATTAATCAAGGGATCATTTTCCAAATGTAACATGGTTAATAATGCATGATGTTTTTGACTCTCAAGGCATCCACCACATTATTTGCTTTTCCTGGATGGTAATTTATTGTCCAATAATAATCCTTTATCAGTACAAGCCATCTTCTCTTCCTCATGTTTAATTCCATCTGAGTGAATATATACTTAATACTTTTATGGTCAGTATATATTTTACATTTGTCCCCATATAAATGATGCCTACAAATTTTCAAATCAAAAATCACAGCTTCTAATTATAAATCATGTGTGGGATAATTTAACTCATGATGTTTTATTTGTCTTGAAGCATAAATAATTACCTGATCATTCTGCATCAAAACACAACCAAGTCCCTTCAAAGAAGCATCCCTGAAGATGAAAAACTCACCATTTCAGGAAGGAAAGGGAAAAAATGGAGCATTAATCAATCTATTCTTCAGTTCCTGAAAACAAACATCACATTCTTCTGTCCAAATAAATTTAACCCCTTTTTGTTTGTGTTAACTTAGTTATCGAGAAAGATAGCTGTGCAAAAGTCTTAACAAACCGTCAGTAATAACCTACTAATCCAAGAAAACTACAAATCTCTGTAACATTTGTGGGTCTTGTCCATTCATCAACCACTCTTTTTTTCAAGGTCAACTATTATTCCATTCTTATTTGCAATGTTCCTAAGAAAAGAAATATATTGTAACAAAAAATCACACTTGCTGAATTTTCCATACAGTTTCTTTTCCTTTAAGGCTTGTAAAACAACCCTTAGATGTTTTTCACTCTCTTCTTTAATCTTAGAAAATACCAGAACGTCATCAATAAACACAACCACACACTTATCCAAGAACTCATGAAATATTCTATTCATAAGATTATGAATACAGCAGGTTCATTAGTTAACCAAAATGACATAATAATAAATTCATAATGCCCATATCTAGTACGAAAGATTTTTTTCAGTATGTCATCTTCCTTCACCTTCAGCTGATGATATCCAGATCTCAAGTCAATCTTGGAAAAGTACTGAGCTCCTTGGAGATGATCAAACAAGTCATTGATGTGAGGAAAAGGATACTGGTTTTTAATAGTGATGTTATTCAAAGCTCAATAATCAATGCAAAGTCTAATGGAACCATCTTTCTTTTTAACGAACAGAACAAGAGAATCCCATGGTGAAATGCTAGGATGAATAAATCCTTTATCAAGAAAATACTTTAACTGATTTTTCAATTCAAGAAGTTCTATTTGAGCCATACCATATGGGGGTTTTGATATTGGATTAGCATCAAGAACTAAGCCAATTGTGAGTTCGACTTCCCGATCAGGTGTGACACTGAATAACTCATTAAGAAAAACATTAAGGTATTCATTTATCACTGGTACATCATTAATGTGAATAGTTCACTTGTTTTCAACAATATGAGAAAGATAAATTTCATTTCTATCTTTCAACAGTTTCTCAGCTTCCTGATATGTTATCAATTGTATGGGTTCATTATTATATACCAACTGAAACTCTTTCTGAAAAACAACTTTTTTAACTCTATATTCAATCTTAGCATGATAAACAGAAAGCCAATCCATTCCCAGAATGACATCAAACACTAATAAGGTCAAAACAATAAGTTTTTTAGGTATATTCTTTCCATAGACCACAATAAAAAGATTCTTATAATTCCTATTTGCTATAATATTTCCCCCTGGTGTTTTGAAAACAAGTTGCAGTCTCATTTTTTGAGGTGATATTTCCAATTTATTAGAAAATTTCTCAGAGATGAAGGAATGTGTAGACCCCGTATAAAAAAAACTTTATCAAAATCTAAGTAAACAAACAAGGTACCTGATACAACATCATTGGATGGATCGACATCTACTGACATAGTTGCAAAGGATCTAACTACACCTTTGTGCTTATAGTATGACTTGTTTTCATCATTTTGATCTCTCTTTGGGCAGCCATTTTCATAGTGACCCATATCACCACATTTAAAACACTTAACAGTTTTCTTATTAGGATTAGTCTTAGAATCATTTTCATTACAATCTTAGGACATATGTCCAAACTTACCACATCGAAAACACTTCCCAGTTTTGGTGAGACATTCCCCAGGGTGCTTCTTTCCATACTTTTCACAAACTAGAAACTAGATTTTCTTACCTTCAGATTTATTTGGTTGATAATTAACCATCGCTTTCCATCTGGACATCTTCTTCTCATTGTTTCCAAAATTCACATGATCATCAGCAAAATTCATCTCTACACTCTCAGTACATCTGACAAGTTTCTCGTAACTTTTGAATTCACAGGAGGCAAACTCCTTTCGATACCTTGTCTTTAGTCCTGAGTAAAAGCGGTTGATTTTTCTATCAAGATCTAGAATAATGTTTGGAGCATAACTCGCCAATTGGGTGAAGTTTGATTCATACACAACCATTGAATCTTCCCCATTTTTCATTAATTCAAGGAATTTCTTCTCCATCCTATGTCGCACCACCTTAGGAAAGTATTTTTCAAGGAAAATACTTTTAAATTCATCCTACTCTTAGGAATCAATATCCTCTCTATCCCTGATATTCTTTAACATTGACCACCACTGGTTGGATTCAGCTTCATAATTATAAATGGAAAGACTTAACTTTTGATTATCTGAACAACCCATTACATTGAATATCTTTTCAAGGGATTTAATACATCCTTCAGCCACTACTAGGTTAGAAGATACATTGAAAGCAGGAGGGTGTTGTCTCATAAAATGTTCCACTATCCTCATATTCCATTGTGGTACCTATGGTTGTTATCTTGCATGGATGCCACCACCATTTATTGCCTGCATCATCTGATCCATTACATTCACAAACTTCTCAGTTCTAATCCCTACCATTCTAGGCTACAGATTCGGAAGGATGTCGTTCTGTCAGTGTCTCTTCTCTTCAACTTCCCTGTTTATTCTGTGGACAACCATTCTGAAAAAACGTATCTTAGTCGAAGAAACATGGTAATATTCAAATGATATATCATTTCAAATTAACCCTAGAGTAAAAAAATATTTATGGTAATTTATTAACATCATCCTAACCCCTAAAGTTATCTAAACCATCCTCTGATACCAACTATAAATACCCAGCCATATTACATTACATAATCATGGATTTTATCAAAAAACTCACTTCAATTCACATTGAAGATCTTTTCAAGTTTTGTGATTTAGGGAAATGGGACAAAATACATTCATAACATTTCACATTATTACAGAGTGGATACCATAAAAATAGAATTTATTTCTTACAAAATATAAAACTTTCCCAATAAATCACGTTTTATTTGACAATTATTTAAAAATTTAACATGGATTCCTTATTTGTCTTATACATCCTTATAACCTGTGATGATCATTTAAAAACTTAGGATGAGAACAAAAATATCAGTAAGGGATGTAAAAGAAGGAAAGAGCACATTAGTCCATGAATACTTGTAACGTATGAAAACATTTTCAAAAGACATACTCGTCACTCATATATACCTACTTTATAAAACATGAGATTTACACAAGATTTAAAAAATACATAAGAACATAAATATAACCATAAAGGTATATTTGGGAATTAATTACATAATATTTTATCCCTCATGGCTACCTTATAACTTGTAACCCTCACAGCTACCTTACAATTTGTGTAACCATCGCGGTTACACATGGAGTAACCATACAAACGACCTCCAACTTACACATACCCAGTGAATTAGAGGGAAATATAGGTCCCAAACTTCATCCTAAACAATGACCAAGAACCAAAACATAATCATACAACATGAATAATTTCATAAAAACATTACTTTTGAATTTTGTAAAATAGAATTTTAAAAGAGGATTTTAAAAGACAAACCCCTTACATAAATCATATAATTGAAGAGAGACTTATTAGAGAGGATGGAATATGTATATAAACTGTAAATAAATATAAATAAACATAATATAAACAGAATTCATCACACAAACATTTTAATATAACACAAATAATGACGTAGAGAGTTAACCCAAAGAATGGAAATCAGGTTAAGAATTCCATTACTTCGGGTATGTATTACTTCAAACTTGTTTAAACATCCTATATAATGGTTAAAGTAGTGTTAGTAATATCTTACAGAAACATATACATCTTTATAATACTATATAAGATTTTTTAATTACATCATTTAATCATTTAATTGTTAGTATTTTGTTCCTTGCATTGTTTTCAGTGTGTTCTTTACATGTTTTCCATGATCAGTTCATGATGGATGTTCTTGGAGATTGGAAGTGAAACTCCATAATTGGAATGTAGTGGTATTTACATATTACCAGAACCATAAATTATAACATTTATCATTTTTAGTTCTTTCATGGGGATGATTCATGAGTTACAACATTATTGATATTTGTTTAGGTTATTTTGGTGATTCTTCGATCGTAAAGATCTCATTTTGATTCATAAATTAATGACATGTGTGAAAAAATGATTCCAAAATCTGATAAAATTTATAATACATAAATTATAATCTTTTTCAACCATTAAAATGGTTTCTTGACTAGTCTTGAAGGAATTAAAAGAATTTGAAATCACATCGTCCAGGATGTCGGTAAATCGACACATCACAGACGGTGTTTTAATTCCTTGAATAAGTGGGAGAGGAGAAGAAGATTGATGAGGAATTTTACATGAACATGAGAACATATTGAATATAAATGATTCTGTAGATTTTATTCCTCTTGGATAAGAGTAGGTGAGGAAATAAGAAGAAAATAAAGGAACTCAAAATAAATGGAAAATTGATAAATCTCTCACGAAAATTCGGTAGCCTAATGACGTCGCTTAAAATTTCATAAAATAGTTTGATGAGATAAATGGGGTATCTAATCACTCTTACATAATATGAGAAGTAAGGGGGATATGGAATGAAATATCCCCACATAAGCCAAATAAAATTAAAATGAATAACATAAAATGAAACAAAGGAAAGAAAACAAAAGAGGATGTTTACCTCTTGATCTCTTCTCCTTGAGATCCTTATTAAGGCCTTTGGTTTTGGCCTTTTGGTGTGACCATAAGCTCTAGGACGTGGGGAAGGGACTTTGGAAGAGTTTTTGGTAGATCTTATATAATACTCATGGCTTGAGAGGTGTGGGAGGAAGTGGGAAATGAGGGTTGTATTTATAGTAGAGGAGAGGAGGTATTTTACAATATTTTAATCATTATTATAATTTTTTTTCTCAAGACGATGAATAATATTAATTAATGCGACCCCAAATAGTAATAATGGCATGTGAGTTCTAACAAAGTGGCCTTAAATCACTTATTATGTCATAAATATTATATTTAACTGATAATTTGAATATACGGTATTTTACCGTATTTCTCTATTCATAAAAAATTGTAGAATTTCAGAAAATTCCCATAAATTCACCCTTACCATTTTTCAATGTGTATAATTAAAAAATTAATTCCATTTTTTAAAAATAATTTTCTAAATATTTTGAATTTAATTTTTAAATAAAATCATACTTAGTTTAAAAATTAACAATTCTAAATCTATAACTGCTTGTATATCACATTGAAAAATTAACCAAGATGTCATTATCATAAAGCCTTAAGAAAATAAAATAATAATAAAATTCACTATTCATTAGGGTCATATTTCTATTCATTTTACTACTCACAAGTGTATGTTACTCTTCACAAAAAAAAAGTTGGTTCCATCAGACTCCAAATAACATACTGAACACAATTGTAGATGACCATTTTTCGAAATTCAAAACATAGAAGCAGTAAAATTATTTTTAAAGGCTAGTTATAAATATCTTCTTAAAAAAACTTTCATTAATTTCAATTTATTTTTTTTAAACCTTGGGGTGTTACAAGTTCTATCTAACAAAAAATGTACTAATGAGTTAGTTTGATTTCCTACCAGTATTTCTCATCCCTTCCATTCCAAAGGATGTGGGTGTGATGTTGATATATGGTTGATATGATTCTGAGGATGATGAAATGAGGCGTATATCAATTATTATTTATAAATGTGATAGATATGAGAGGAAGAGGGTATGATCTTTATTTCCTTTATATCATAATGAATTAGGATTATCAGTGATATAGTTGGTTGGAGTTGGTTTATAGGTTTTTTTGGGTTTTTTATGATTTTTGGTATTCATTATATAATTAGTTTTTTAAAACAACCATGCTCTTTATTTCACATTAATACATGATTTAATACATAATATTACACTTAATACAACCCAAAAGATCAAGTAGTCTATTTTATTTGGGAAATAGGTAAATTACACGACAACTTAAAATGGGGAATACATCATATTTATTGAAAACTTGTTTAACATGATCATAATATTCTATCAACCATAACATTGCATGGGATAACATGAGGACACACATAAGAAATAAGTGAGCTATAAAGCCTAGGAAGGGAATAAAAATGAAGTAACATGAAGAGAATATTACATGTATTAAAATAAGAATATCAAAAGGATTAAGAATAATAAACATGAAAAACGAGGCATGATATAACATGATAATCTTAAAAGAAATATGGTAAATGTGGAAACAACTTAAAACACTGCATCATAAACATAGGTCAATGATATTTTCCAATACATAATGATGGAAAAATTCCCAGAAAAGAACTAGGTTCACTTCTAATCCCAAAATGACATCTTATGAGACTAAACATTACCCAATTCATTGGAGCACTATATAATTCTAGGCGCACCCGTCATTTTCATTTCATTCTAATTCTATTGTATGCCACATAGATCATAAAACATGGATTCATTCATCCCCATATTTTATTCCCTGATCAAGGAGTGTAGAATAAATACATTTATGCACCAATTAAAATAAGTATAAGTATACTAGGTTGAACACCCTTGATTGGAAATGGGTATGGTATTCATTGTAAAATTGTTTTGGCCTGAAAAATCATGGTAAAAATTTGGCAGCATAACGACGTCACTTAAAATTTAATAAAATGCGTTGATTAGAGATAAAGGGGTTTGTCATAATTTGGACATAAAAATGGGAAGTAATATGGGCATGTAAATACATATCCCAAAATTAGGAATTGGAAATATAAGGCATAAGATAATAAAGATACTTGAATAAATAAGAGAAGGTGAGGATCCCTTACATGAGTGTGTGACTTCAAATGCATGGGAGGAGCTTCTTGAGAGCTTAGGGGGCACCTTGGGAGGAATATAGAGAGGTTAGATAAAAGTAAGTACATGTTATTAGTATTTTTAGTAAAGATAAATGGGATATTGGATGGGTTTATATAATAAATGCGTGGGTATTTCTTTATTATTTCTCAAACTTTGGTTTTGGACTCTATATAATAAAATAACCAAAACTACAAACCTTCCCATGGTTTTCCCATGGTTTCTTCCAAATTAGAGTTTTATTAATTATTTTATAAGACCATGGTCTTAAATTAAAAAAAGAATTCCCTTTATTATGTGGAGGTGAGTCATACTCTTAAATAAATGATTTTAAAACCTTAAAATATATTAATAGTTTTGGTGGATTCATAATGGATTTATAAAATTAATAAAATAAACTTAAACTCTAATTATTTTAAATGGAAAACATATATTTGGTCGTGTATTCCTATTATAGTATTTATTATATCACTTTTAGGTCATTATGATGTCATAATACACAAACTATATTTATACGATATTTTATTTTTTACCTGAAAATTTGACTATCTTCGAAAATTAGGAAAAATTAACCATTGGATAATTTAAATGTTTTGATTTCAAAAATAATATTAATTTTATCTAAATAATTTTATAAATATTTGAATTTTCACTTTTTTCTTACTCATCTGAAACACTGTGTGGCGCTCAACACCTCAAAGCAAATCAAGAACCTTTTTCTTGCGGCTGTTGCCGAGCTCCTCCACATTATCTGGTATGATCTTATTGATATTATTCATAATAGGCACTATCTTAATCTCAATTCAGGTATTTTGAGAATTATCACTACTATCAGAGATGTTGCTTTGATTCAAAATGCCTTTTGCAATAATTCTGTTGAGGAATTTTTGATTCTCAGACGTCTCTGGGTGGTTGGACTCTAAAAAAAACCACGTCAATAAATTGAGGTCTTCTGGAAAGCTCCTATTCTGGGGTGGATCAAAATAAATGTTGATGGAGCTTCGAAAGGGAACCTGGGTCCAGCAGGTTTTGGATCTGTCTGCAGGGATTATCTGGGTCACTGTCATGGGTGTTTCTATGGAGGTTGCACCATCGCCACTTCCTTAGAAGCTGAGATGATGGCAGTGATTTAGGCCATTGAGTTTTTTCAAAGGAAGGGCTGGAACAACATTTGGATTTGAAAATGACTCTAATTCCATTGTCCAATCAATTTGGAACGGTGTGATCCATCTTTCCTGGACTCTTACCTCTCGTTGGATGAGCTGTATGGACTCTATTCGGGATATCAGATATATTGCCACTCATGCCTACCAGGAAGCAAATATGGTGGCAGATTCTCTCCCTAATAAAGGTATCAACTGGGGCGTTATGTGGTTTGATAATCTACCGGATGACCTTCTGCCTATTTATGAAAAGATTGTAATAAAATCCTATCTTTCAGAATTTTGTAGCTTCCCCTTTTTTATTAATAAATTGTGTCTTGGTCTTTGACCAAGACATTACCTTTTAAAAATATATATGAATTTTCACTTTTAAAAGATAATCGATATTTATTATGAAATGTTGGGTTTTTTGACAATAATAGTTTTCAAACCCTTATAAAAAATTAGATTTGACTTCATAAAAATTATATGATAATTTATATTTAATAAAAATTATTTAATAATAATATTTTATCAAAATATTATTTATTTAATAAAATCCATTAAATCATCAAAATAAATTCTTTAATTGAATTTGAATATTACCCAAAAAACTATTTGTATTTTATTATATCAAAATAAAAATCATTTATACAGCAACAATAATAGGATGACAATATATCCATTTAAAAATAATATACATACTCATATATCTAGGGTCTTGATACATATCCATTTAATACACCCACAAACTCCCTAAGAGTAAGGTACACAATTGTGAGACTTTCATGGAGTGGTTCAACATACATGGTTTGGGTCATGATCTTGATAAGCTTGAACTTCTCCCGTAAATGATTTTGCTCATGCTTAAGTTGTTTTATATCAGCTTGGCCTTGGTCAAGGGAAAAACCTAATGATGCTATCTCCCTTGGAAGCTCTGATAAATGGGCTTCATAGGGTACGATCCTACTAGTTGAGGTTATCACTTCCTTTGTCCATGTCAATTGGATTTGTTAAAACCCTATATTTATACTAAGCATGTGATCATTATTCATTGACGATATTATTAATGGTAATGATTATTAACAATAATTTAAATATTATAGGAGATAATAAACCAGATAAGTGCATGTGTTTTCTATAACTACATTAAATAATAAGATATTTAATTAAATAACAATGGAAAATTTTATTTATAACCATTTGGGTTGTTACAATCATACCCCCTTAAGAAATTTGGCCCTTAAAATTTTCATTTCCTATACTAAAATAGATGATGGTAACTCTGTTTCATCACTTCCTCTAGTTACCACATTGCTTCTTCAAACTTTTGGTTTCTCCACAACACTTTGACTAGGTGAGTTGTCTTATTTCATAGAACTTTGTATCTATGATCTAAGATATTCATCAGCTACTCCTTATAGGAAAGTCAATTCTCCAATTGAACCACCTTTGGATTGAGTACATTTGAGGGGTCTTGTATGCACTTTCTCAAGAGGGATACATGGAATACATCATGTACTTGACATAGGTAAGGTGGGTTTACAAGTCAGTAGGCCACTGCTCCGATGTGATCAAGGATATCAAAGGGGATGATTTGTCTCAGAATAATCTTTCCCTTATTCCCAAATGTAACCATTTTATTCCATGGAGATATGTGGAGGAATAAAATGTCTCCAATGTCAAAATCTTGATCTCATCAAAGATTGTCAGCAAAGCTATTATATTAATTTTGACCAGCCCTGTGCTGCTGAATAGTCTTAACCTTTTCCACCATTTCCTCAACCATTTTAGGACCAAGCAGTTTTCATTACCCAAATTCATCCCAACATGCATGTGTTATGTACCTATTCTCATAAGGGGCTTTATAAGGAGACATTTTTATTCTAGAATGGAAATTTTTTTTTATGAGAACTTGAACAGAGGTAGATGTTGGTCACATCCTTGTATGAAGTCCATATAAAACAACCTCAACATGTCTTCTAGTGTTTGAATAGTATACTTAGAGTGACCATCAGTTTGATAATGATAGGATATAATGATGTTCGGCTCAATTTTTTTACAATGTTGGATAATTTTACAGAACTTAGAGGTAAATCTAGGATCTCAGTTGGATACAATCGATAGTGGTTATCCATGCATCCTCACCACTTATTTGATGTATATCTATGCAAGTTGGTCGAGTGAGAAGTCCTCTCAAATTGTAATAAAGTGAGCTATCTTTGTAAGATGATCCACAAAAAAACTTATAGAATTGTTTCCTCTCGATGTATTCAGAAGTCCTGTGACAATGTCCATGGTAATATTTTCCCATTTCCATGTTGGTATGGGTAATGGTTGCATCATCCCCTTAGACTTCTTACTTTTAACCTTCCCTTACTGACCTACCAAGAACTTTGATTCATATTCAGTGATCTCCTTCTTCATATTATCCCACCAATAGTACTCTTGGTGATCTTGATACATCTTTGTGCTTCCTGGGTGGATGGAGAAGGTTGATCTATGTGAACTATCCAAAAAATCCTTATTTAAATCATTATTTGATGGTACACATAGTCTTGAACCAAATCTCAAAACTCATTCCTTATAAATTTTGAATGCTGATGATTTCTCTTTTATGATAGATTCCACCTTTTTCTGAATTTTCAAATCATCTCTTTGAACATCCTTTATCTTTTCTAAAAGAGATGGTTGATTAATCATTTGTGAAATTATTGATGATATTTCTTCCTTTATGATTTCAATATCTATACTCTTAAAGTCTAAGAAGATCAGATCCCTCTCAATTCTCATCAATAATAGAATTGATGGATCCTTTATACTTAGATCATATGCCACTTTATTTTCTTTCCCATTATGGTAGTGAATTGAGAAATCATAGTCCTTGATCAAATGTAACCATATTCATTGGTTCATATTCATCTCTTTCTATGTGAATATATACTTGAGGATTTTGTGATCCGTATATATTTCAAAATTCTTCCCAAAGAGGCAACACAACCAGATTTTCAACACAAAGACCACTTCAGCCAACTCCAGATCACGAGTTGGGTAGTTTTGTTTGTTAACTTTAAACTGAAATAAATAAAAGACTATAAATTTTTCTTTTTTTCATTAACACAAAACCCAATCCCTTCTTCAAAGAATCATTGAATAATACTAAAAGTTCTTCACTTGTGGGTAGTGTGAGTACATGTGCATTGATAAGCCTCATTTTCAACTCCTCGAAGCTCTCTTCACATTCATCATTCTAATAAAACTTGATTCCCTTCTGAGTTATCTTGGTTAGAGGTTTTTACAGTCACAAGAAATTTCTCAAAAATCAATGATAATACCCAGCTAATACAAAAAATCTAAAAATTCCATCATTCAATTTCTTTTATCTTTAAAGGGTCCACCAATAGCCGATTACTTGTAATGACCTGTACTAAGAATAAGGCTTCCTTTTACTAGAACTCACATTTTTTGTACATTGCATAAAGATTATCCTTTCATAAGGTCTTTATCATAGTACTCATATTCTCCTCATGATACTTATTTATTTTGGAGTATATTAGACTATCATCTATAAAAACTACCAATTTTTTTCATGGTAATCCCTAAAGAATCTACTCATCATGTATATAAATATTGTTAGAGAATTAGTGAGTCCAAATGGAATTACTATGAACTCATAGTTCTCATACCTTATACAAAAAAGTAGTCTTGGGGATATTGTCCTTCTTCAACCTAACTTGGGAATATCTTGACCATAGATCCATATTGGAGAAGTATTGTGCTCCACGTTGCTTATCATACATGTCATCAATTTGTGGTAGAGGATACTTGTTCTTTATCATGATCTTGTTGAGCTCATGATAATCAATGAAAAGGCATATTGACCCATTATTCTTCTTAATGAAGAGGGATAGTATACCCCATGGTAAAGCACTTGGGAATATGAACCCTCTATCTACATTCTCATGTAGTTGTTTCTTCAACTCTTCATGTTCTATAACAGCCATTCTATACAGATTCTTGGAAAATGGTAATTCCCTAGGTATAATATCGATTGAAAATTCAACCTCTCAGCTAGGAGGAACACCAAAAAATTCCTTAGTAAACACATCAATGTATTCCCTCACAATAAGAAAGTCTTTAAGGATTATTATTTTCTTAGACTCAATCATTTAATCTAGATACACTTGATTATATGGTATTAATATCCATTCTTGTGATGTCAGTTCTAAATAATATTCATCCTCCTCCTTGTACTTGTACAGAATCAGGGGTCAATTCACAATACAGAGAGTAACTTCCTTCTCAGAGAAATTTATATTGGCCCTATATAGGAAAATATTATCCATGCCTATAATTGAATCAAATTCTACCAAAGGGAGTATGAAAAGTTTCATTGGGAAGTTCAAACCTCAAATTGTGATAGGGGAGGAGTTATATACTCATGATGAAATAATTTACCCATTTTACATTTTCACCGATAACTCCACTTACATGATTTATGGTGGTGTTTGAATAATTCTACTTAATTTTTATTATATGATGGAATACGTAAAAATAGAATAACAAATTATGTTCTCTATCCTTGAATGAATAAATACTGTTCCTATCACCACTTCTTTTTTAGGATTCACCTCAGTAGTTGTGATGAAAATGATCTCCCTTTCTACCATGGAGGTTGTTGGTTATCTCTAAAAACCCTTGGATGAGTGCATTGATTTGAAAAGTCAACAAGTTCCTTATAGTTAAATAAATAAACAATGAATTAAGGGTTTACTGGAGTATTCCTTACCTCCATTACATTATTTATTTTCTTCTGTAAGCAATTACTAGCTAGGTTTCCTTCCTTTCCACACCAAAATCATTTCCTCACCCACCTTTGTCAATTTTTAGGGTTCTTATTTCCACAAATTTGACAAGTAGGATGTTGAAATTTATTTGCACTATTATATTTTCCATTAGAATACCAAAATTAAACTCCACTTTCCACTTATTTTCCCTATGACACACTTGAGATTTTCTGATCTCTATTTCAAATTTGAGGGACATCATGAAATTTTCTCACAACGGCAAAATTCATGAATTTCCATGGATTTTCATAGACTAGGTTTTAGCCCACCAAAGAAGCGATAAACCTTGAATTTGAGGGTAATGAGAAAACCAGAGGTGTATCATGAAATTATTGTGATGTTTTTCTCATATGAACAGATATACTCTTAATCTTTTTTATTGAGTTCAAGGAAATCCCTTTCCATATTAATTTAGAGTGTGAGGAAAATATGTATTCAATTTTTTTTCTAGAATTTCCTCCATCCAATCACTTCAATCTCATAATTAGGCTTCATATTCTTGATCAATTTCCACCACTGATCAACTTCTCCATCCATATGATAAAAATACTATAGAACCATCTCTTATTCAAAACATTGAAGGATGGAAAAGATCTTCTCAATGGAGTTGATCTATTGTTCCGTGATCAAGGGATAATATGATCCATTGAAATTCAGAGGCCTTTTTCACATAAATGACTCAATTGTATATTATTCCTTCTTAGGGTGATTTTGGAACTCCTCCTGATCAAGGATTCTATTAAAAACCCAAGTCAGTTGATAAAGTATCATCAAAAAGTTTGTGATTCCCACTCCCATCAAGTTGGTCATCTCGTCGGGGAAATCATCACATTTCCTGTTACATGGATCATTTACCTAATTCTTCCTATTTACGAACATTTCCTGGAATAAAAGGAAAATTAGGTATGATTATCTTTAAACTATTAAAAACATAAAAATTGAATCTAATGACATTAAAGGGATAAATTATAAACTCATGTATTTCATTAACTTATGAATTTCAAGGATTCAATCTATGTTATCCTTGATATATTTCCTAACATATATTATTATGAGATTTTTTATTCCCTTAATTATAGTTCATATTGAGCATGTGATTTTACCAAAACATATCCCCCATGTGTGTTAAACTAGGTGCATAGTAAGGCCCGTTTTCATGTACTAGGTTATGCTGAGACAGGCCCGATGCACCTTGTTGGAGTTGTTACCCCTAGTTACATGTGTTCCCTAACCACTTCCACTTATAGTATCCAAATAGGGATGTATTTGTTTGATAAACTACTTAATCTATACTTAACAAAATTTAGTGATGTTCTCTTATACTTAGTCTTACCCCTAATGCTTTCTCTAGAGTTTTCTATTCCTAATCCAAAAAATAACTAAACTTTTACTTTGATACCAAATATAATAACCCTACTCTTTATTTAACATTAATATATGATTTAATACATAATATTATATTAAAACAACCTAGAAGATCGATACGTCTAGTGTATTTAGGAAATAAGTACATTACATAACAACTTAAATTGGGGAATATATCTTCTTTATTGAAAAAATCTTTAACATGATCATAATATTCCATTGAACTTAACACTGTATGAGATAACCTATAGACATACATAAGAAAGGGGTGAGATATAAAGCCCAATAATGGAATAAATATGGTAACATGAAGATAATAATACATGTTAGACAATAGGAATATCAAAAGGAGTAATAATCATAAACATGAACAATGAGGCACAATATAACATGATAATCATAAAGGAAACATGGGAAATGTGGAAACAACTTAAAAAATGTATCATAAACATAGGTCAAGGATAACTGCTAAGACATCATGATGGAAAAAGTCCCATAAAGGAATCAGGATCACTCTATTCCCTAACATTAAGTCTCATGAGAGTAAACATTACCCAATTCATTAGAGTTCTATATAATTCTGGGTGCACCCACCACTTTTATTGCATTCTCATACTTAAGTGGGCCACATAAATCATACAATATGTATTATTTGATTATCATATTTTCTTCCACGATAAATGAATGTGGAATACATACATGTATGTCCCATGTAAAATAATTATAAGTGTATAAAGGTGAATACCCATGATGGGAAATGGGTATGGTATTCACTACACAATTGTTCTTGCATGGACAATCGCGGGGAAATTATGGCAGCATAACATCGTCACTTAAAAATTCATAAAATTTTTTGATGATAGAGAAAGGGGTCTCTTATAATTTTTAAATCAAATGGGAAGTAATATTGACATGGAGAAAAATATCCCAACATTATTAATTAGAAATAGAAGGCATAAGATAACAAAGAAACTTGAATAAATAAGAGAATGTGATGATCCCTTACTTGAGTGTGTGACTCCAAATGCTTAGGAGGATCTTTTTAAGAGCTTAGGGAACCTTGGTAGGAATATAGAGAGGAGAGGTACAAGTAAGAAAATTATATAAATATTTTTAGTTAATATAATTGGGAGATTGGGTGGGTTTATATAGGAAATTAGTGGGGAATTATTTACTATTTCTCAAACTTAGGTTTTTGACTCTATATAATAAAATAAAAAAAACACAAAACTTTCCATAGTTTTTACACATTATTTCTTAAAAATGGGATTATTTTTAATTATTTTATATGAACAATGACCTAATGTAATAAAATAATGCCCTTGATTATGTGTAGGTGTGTCATACTCTTAAAGAAATGATTTTAAAAACTTAAATTATATTAATGGTTTTGGAGGATTCATATTGGATTTATAAAATTAATAAAATATTATTAAAATAAAATTATTTTAAATATAAAATATATATTTGGTCTTTTATACCTTTTCTAGTATTTATTACATCACTTTTGGGTCATTCCGATGTCATAATACATATAATATATTTATATAGTATTTAATTTTTACCCAAAAATTCGGCTCTCAGAAAATGATGAAAAATTCACCATTAGATAATTCTAATTTTCTTATTTGAAAAATAATATTCATTTTATCTAAATAATTTTCTAAATATTTTAATTTTTACTTTTAAAATAAATTTTAAATTTATTAAGAAATATTGGGCTTGGTCAAGGGTAAATCCCAGTGATGTTATCTCCCTAGGAAGCTTTGACAAATGGGCTTTATAGGGTACTATCCTACTAGTTGAGGCCATCACTTCTTTTTTCCGTGTCAATTAGATTTTTTAAAACTCGATATTTATACTAATCATGTGATCACTATTCAATGACTATATTATCAGTGTAATAATTCTTAATATTATTTTAAATCCAATAGGATATAATAAACGAAATAAGTTCATGTTTTTTATAACCATATTACAAAATAAGACATTTAATTAAATCATAAGGGAAAATTTTATTTATAACCATTTGGGTCGTTACATTTTTTTCAGAATGATGTTTTCTGTAACCTTAAGTTAGAATACAAAAGTGATTTATAGATAAATATTCTATGTTAAATATGTCCTATTTGAAATAAACTCATTTATAATATTATATTAAACATAAAGATAATATAATTAAGTAGTTAATGTTTGAATTGTATTAAACATTAGAGATCACGATTGGTGAGCATATAATTAATTATTTTTATTTGAAATCATCCATTATTATAAATTAATTATATATAAAATATTTTTCATTCTATTGGGTTGTCCTATTGAGTATCTAGGAAAACACACTGCTAGTTTAACAAAGAGGATTATAGAATTTATGTGAGTGTATTTTTATGTGATGCTAGTATGGTAATTGTGATTGATTGAAGGATCATTGGGATTGGGTTTGTTTAATTTTCAAGTAAGGTATATTATTTTTCTCTTTTTGTAAAAAAGTTGGGATTTAGTTTTTATTTTATTATTGTTATAGCTAAATTATATTTTTTCTATAAATAGTAAACATTCATGGATTATAAATTGTTTATGAAATTAAATGATCATATATTTCTTATTCTTAATGTCATTATGGTATGTATTTTATTCTACCATATTATACTATTATATTTATTGGGTAATGAACTTAATTATTTTTTTTATTCCCATTACTATAGTCACTGACACATAAACTATTAGAGAAAACATTTATGGGAAATAGTTTGTTCATGAATTACTCTAGTGGTGTCCCTATGGAATCAATCAATGATTGAGTTGTATCAAATAATATGGTAGAGATATATAATTTTATTTTAATTAAATAATAGATATGTATTTTATGAAAATAGAATCTTTTGGATATATTTTTCTCATATATAAGAGTTTATTTAGATAGTCCAAGGAACATTTCATGCAGGTAGTGGTCAACACATTTCTATACATAGACTCTTATTGTTTTATAACATATATATATATTAAAGGAAAAATTTATTGGGTATAGATAGATTGGTGCACACATAGTATAATTTTTATGGAATGATAATTATCCCCACATGCATGTAATAGTGTATCAATCATAGTATGGATTGTTAATTTTTTTTAAATATCATAAAATAATCCCATAATATTATAAAGTTATCAACATTTTTTGTTTTATTTTAAATTGTTATAATTCCATTAGAGATAAACTATATGAAATCCTGAGGTGGAACTAGTTAGGTTCTCTTATACTTCCATTATAAGTAAATAGTTCAAAAAGGATTGGGACATGTCATTCTAGTGAGATATTATGAGATATGTCCAGAGACTAATATGATATTAATATATGACCCAAATTTATTTAATTTGATATTTTGGACATTTTTAAATAAATATATCATTTAAATTGATGTGATGGGTATTACCTATCAATAAATGATGTTTGATACATTTTTTTACAAACTACATTGATTTTGTTATTCAACATAGGGTTGTATTATGACTGATTGGTTCTAGTTGATATAAAAACTATTTATATTAATATTATGATACATAATTCACAATATATTTATATTTTGGATATTTGATTTTTTAGATGGGATATAAGAGAGTATGATGAGTTGTTTGAGTTTTTTTAGGAAGAGTGTGTTTTTTTTATTTTAAGGATAAATTTGTATGAAAAAACTATGTTAAGAATATTATTATCATATTGTTGAGGTGGAGGATTACATGTTGTGACATAACTATTGTTTAATATGTTAATGTTTTGATAACTGGATGTGTGTTATTGAGGATTATGTGTTGTTACCTGAATGCATGTTTTGGAGGCTGATGTGTTATAACTCTACTATGTGTTCAAGTGGGAATTTTATTTTCAACCAAACTGAATGATATTTTTAATCATTATTGTGAGAATATGTTTCATTATGTTAGTTGATGATTATATTACATCAATATATTCATTAATATTTAACAAAATATGATTAATATTAATATCACATTAATGGGATGGAATTGAATTTTCTATATCACTAGTAATAGATAAATTTATCTTAGATGGTGATTAAAATTGAAATTTATGGTTGGATGTTGTCTATGGATATTAAACTACCGTTGGGGTTGTTAAAGGATGAGTAATTGAACATATCCTTTTTGAAGGGTATTTATCTTTAAATTTTAATGTTATGGGTTTAATCCATCATGACCTTATTACAGGTAATCAATGTAGATAATAATGTATCACCTATTTATATTTCTGTATATGATAGGATGCCTCCATCATGAAAACTATGATTTTTATCCACCATGATTGATAAAAAATCATAATGAATTCTTCCAATAATTATTATAGTAACCTGCTCTATTAGTTACTTCATTCATGTATGTGGAAAACCACCTGATGTTATTGGTTTTTCCCTTACTATGTTCAATGCATATTTTGTGTTATATGTCCTCCATGGGTTAATGATGAAATTGATTGGAAACCTATTTACTTTTTTTATGGTGAATACTTTCTTAGTATGTTTTAGTGTTCATCCATGTTGCCTCTAATAAAAGAACAATAGTGATGACTAAACCATAGATTCTATATGTCTTTTGAAATATGAAGGGATGAATTTTTTTATCAATGTGTTGATATAAAATAAAAATAATGATGAGGCATATTGTTATGAAATTTCCATTATTTATGTGGATATACTATTTGAACGACTATTTTTGGAAGATATAGCCAATTTATGCATTCGCTATAATGAAAACCAATAATTAGTATCATTAAATAATTTTATAGCATGATGTATCCTATCAATTAAATTTTAATTGGAGGTACTATTTCAGTATATTACACTATATTATGAATATTATCTTGCACATATTAGGGTTATTTAAAGTAATATCCATAAATAAATGATAAGAATATTTACTGGTGCTAGTAATCATGATTTTGCATTAGCATATACATGATTGGAGGTATTAAAATTTTTCATGACTTATAATTTATTTATTAATAATGAAAATTATAAATAAATATTTAGTCTTTACTATTAGGAATATCATGTACTATCATAATTTATATGTCATGTTATCGGTGGTAATTTTCAAAAAATAAACATACTTTTAATGAGATAATTTATGTGAATAATTATGACAATTTTATTTTTAATCACCATATAAAATGTAATATATTGATTGAAATATAGAGAAATAAACATAATTAATTCAATGTTCCCAACATATATTCCAATCAATATCTATTAGATGGTTCTAGGTTTTGGGTATTTGTAGTCTTCTTTAATAAATGATGATTGTTTTTTATGATGCATTAGGAATTCATAAATATAATTTAGACCCAATGTTTTTGAGTTTGTAGTATTTCAATAACTAATTGGTTTACTAAATAGTTTTATGAGTTCATTGGTGTTTTGTGATATAGGTGTTGGATCATCAATATTATTTTTGGTGGATGTAACTATATGTACATAATTCTTCTGATTATTAGTATGGGACATGTTATTTTCATTACTCTTTGGTTGAAGAAGATATGTAGTGGGACAGTTTAATAACTACTGGAGTTATTGAAGTTGTGACATCCATCATTTCACTAGTGTATATTTATTTTTATTTTAGTCTTCTTTAATTTACCATGTGTCTTTCATGGAGTTTGGGGTTGAAAATATATAATTTTGTAGAATAATGATAGTGAACTTGGTTAGAAAAAATTATTAGTAATTGTATTCCTAACAGTGTGAGAGGGGGATTTAGAGGATAGTTCTATTTCTCAAAGTTTTAGAAATGTTTTATAATCCATGGGAATAACCTATGAAATCCTTGTAATTAAATTTTTTTAGGGGAGTTTACCTGAACAATTTGTGAACAGTTTTCCAAACCATGTGGTTGAACAGTGTGGTTTCCTAATTTTAGAAAAAATAGATATGAAACATATTATATTTATTGTTTTAATTCATATACTTACCCTCTTTATTATTCTTATAATCCTCATCCCATCCTTTATTTGGATTCCCATCTTAACTTTACTCCTTTTTGTTCTCCACTGATTCTTAGTGGATTTCATTAAGCTTAGACTGAATTTTACATGGTTTCATCTTCATCCCATCTTTTATCCCCTTTTTTCTCTATTCTATTAGAATTTTAGAAACCTATATGTATATGGTATCCAAAAATAGGGTTTGGGAATAGGTATTTATGGTTATACATTGTGGATCAGGCTTGTATAATCCTTTGTTTTTTGTGTTTTCTAACAAAGGAGACATGATTTCTATGGATTTTTTTGTTGGTGTCTCTATCTAATGGAATAGTCTCATGAAATAATCTTCATTATTAGTTTAATATTGTTTTAAAATTATTAATTATGATTTTTATGATGTATTGAGTCTTATTATATGATATATAGTGGTGATTGATGGAATGTATTATATTCAAAGCCATTTAAAATGGATTTACTTGATAATCATCTTTATATCCAGAAAGTGGATGATGACATGTGGTTAATAAGTAATGTGGTTTCAATTGGATTTACAAAATTGGATTTTAAATTTATTTGTTTTTGTATTTTTTTATTCCCATTTTATGTTATTTTTGATATGTATTATCTATATGGTTGATTATTGGGAGAATATGAGAGACCTTTTGTGATTTAGAAACCCATACTGACATAATCAATATTATTAATTGACTACAAACTATGGTTAGAAGAATATTCATATTGAATGTTCTAACATGATGGATTATTTACCTATCAAGACAACTAATATTTTGAGGAAGGATGAATAGGTTCCTTTATACAGATATAGTTCCTTTGGATTTTACTAATTTCCTTATATACATAGGATGATTCCATGGTTTTTATGCCATATTGTTTACATTCCATTTAAGTAATGATCATTTGATATTTGGTATGTCATGTTTATTCCATTTTTATTTTGGTTTCCTTTTTCCCTCTAATTATCAAACACGACCTTTTTTATAATATTAAAGGGATTTAGAGTATTTTTTAAAGAAAATTATTTTCAATACATTATTTTAAAATAGATATAATAGAATTCTTGGTCATAGTAATTTAATAGATTTATAGTGGAATTATATTGGAATTTATTCTCACACCGTACATAAGCCTATTGGAATATGAAAAAATTGTTTTATAGGACACAAGTAAAGGCAAGGACATGGTGTAGTTTGATGGATCTTCCAAAGGTTCATCATCCTTTCATGTTCTATTGAGGGAGGTGATAGTGGGTGGGAGTATTGTTCTACTAATGTTGAAAATTTCGGGACCCTCAATGATTTTGGGTTATCTTGTACTATCCAACATGAGATTTTACATATCTTGGAAACTTTATTTATGGATTTTGTTCATTACTTAGTCCATGTTATGGTATTATAGTTTAGTGTTATGGATATGGTCTAATATTTCCACTTTATAATCAATTTTTTATTAATATATTTAAAAATTTAATTGATTAAATTGGTGTCCAATTTTTGTATGGTTCATACCATATTTTAGGGTGGCATTTGTATGTATTTTATTGGATTTTGAGGGTTGAACCATTCCTAAATGGTTACATTATGATATAATGGTGCTTATCACTGACCTATGAAAATAAAGAAATCACTTTAGGTATTTTTGTGATTAATCTTAGGTAAAGGGTTTGGTTAACTAGGTAAGAATTTTAGTACATTAATATTTTCTAAAAACACTATATTTGATATATTACATTACATGCAATAATAATCTTTAATAACCACAAAACATTATCATTTAAATTTGACCGTAATTACATAGAAATTGAGTTGGAGAGTATGAATAGGAGTAATAAAATAATTGAATATATATATATATATATATTTAAATTTACTTATCAATAAAAATGTACTGAAAAAAGTCTTAGGAAATCAATAAGAATTTTTTAGTAAAGTTATTTTGGGCTTCCAAAATATATTTTCTTAAATAATGGTTTTTATTACATTTTGTTAGTGGGTATTATAATAAATACTTGACAATTTTAGAAATTATATTTGATAAAAAGGATATTATATTTTATATGAGGACATAAAAAATATCACATGTTAATTTTTTTTTGATTTTTATGAAAATATTAACTTTTTTAGTGAATAGAGAAAATACAGATTTTATAGAAAATTACCTTTTTCATTAAAATTATTTATGAAACCCCATTTTATTTTTATTGGTTTTAAAATTTAATTAAATACTTTTGCTTAAAAATAGTTTAATTAATTTAATTGTAATATGAATTATGCATTATTTTAATTAAAATATTTTTTTATACTTAAAATCCATTTTCAGGAAAAATGTTTTTTATCATATTTTTTTAGGATTATATTAAAATTAATTTTTACTACATATGATAATTAAATTTGATAAAATGGATTAAATATTAATAATCATAATTTATAAATTTTGTAGATAGGATATCTTTATTTTTTTCATTTTTAATAGTAACCATGGTAAATATTTTCTACCAATATAAGGGTAAATCGAAATATGAATGATAAAAATAATGTGATAAGGCTTTAAAAATATATCTAAAAACATAATTAAATTTATTAAATGATTTCAAGTCAACCATCCTTATATAATATTCTATTATATGGAAACTAGGTTCAATTTTCATTTTATAATAAACTTAATATAATTTGATGTAATGAATAAATACCAAATGTCACTCTCTTTGTTTTAATATCTATAATTTTTTTCAAAAGGATAAAATGGGTTTATAATCAGTTCCAATTATATATTTTAAATATGAATGAAATTTTTTATCTTTTTAATTTAATTTTAATTTTTAGTGATGGAATAATTAGCATAAGTGCTTACACAATGTCGACATAGTGCATGTTCAAGTAATGGAAAAATCAAGAAAATGATTTAAAAAAATTAAAAGAAATACAAATTGAATGAATAATTTTGTTGCACAAATGTTTTATATAAATATATCATCATAGTTATTTATTAAAATTTTATATCATATTTTCATTACTATCTTGATGTCATTAATGTCAAACTACATGAATAATCTTATAAATTACATTAATGGTATATTATGTTAAATAATTTTTCATTTAATGATTTAAAATTTATAAAAAACATATATTTGGAAAATATAATGTTATGTAGTCAATGATATCAACCATTATCCAATAATGGGTTAATTTTCTATTTATAGAATCTTTCTAAAATCTTATAGAGTAAAAAATATTGATACAGTGGTAACCGTCAAAAGGGATAACGGGTGGGAGGAGTAAGAAATAATTGTGAAAAATCACATAAAAATGAATAAATTTAATTCTATTAGAGTATTTGAACTAATACACATCCTATATTCTAGAAATATCAATTTGGTTTCCCTTTATAATGACAATAAATTTATATTAATTTAATACTTTAGGTTATTCGTGGGGTGCCCCTCCTCTCACTTAAAAAGGGATCCTCCACTCATCACTTACTAACACATTTTGATCACACATTTTATTTGAAAATAAATAGAAAACTATACCCTAAAAATACATCCACACATCATTGAGTTCATAGAATCATTAAAATTACAACCTATAAGTGTTATGGTGTAAGTCGAATGTGGTCTTCTAAAGAAGAAAGAAATTGTCTTGACCGAGAATTTTCATTTTACTTATTATTATACATCTTTAAAATATTCTTAAACCATGATGATATAAAAAATTTGGTATCATCTATATAATAAAATTTTATAATTACTATGTTCAAACCCTTATTCTTCTAATTTTCCATCCTATGGGAAATTAAAATATCATTTGGGTTTATCATTGGACTACAACCTCAACAGAGCGATGTGATTCGTTTTCTATCACATCCTCCCATAGATATTTTTATTGATGGATATAATCTATATATATGATATTCATGATTTTATTATTATTATTGAATGATAATTTATAATTTATTTCATTACCCTTCCATCCTTTGTAAAATGATAATGTCAATTGTGCCTATGTGTGGAAAACCACTAGCATAAAGTGATGCGATTATTTTTTCATGCACACCTTTCATAGATGGTAAGTTGGTTTTATTTAAGGTATAAATATGAAAATTATTTCATTAATAATATTCTAGATATTATGGAACAAATACCCTTTTACCAAAATTAACCCACCCAAGTCGTTTTGAAATTATGAACTGAATTTGATAAAAAAATATGACATGATTATAACCATATTATAATTAAATATCTCATTGAAATAATTTATATAAATAGTTTAGTTATAATAGAATAAACCTAAAAAATACTCATAAATAAATAAATAATTATTATATTTTTATTATACCTAAGGTAAGAATATGTGAAGAAAGTATTGACTCTAGGTATATAGTTTCTTATCTCAATTTCCATTCATTGGGTTATTAATATACTTCATTGACTATGTTATTCTTGTATTATGTGTGAAATAAACATTAATTTTATAATTTTGTATTTTCAATTTTTTTTGGTTTTACATGTATAAATCAGTGTTTTCTATCCTTTCCCCCTTCATTATACACTAGTGACAATCAAGTTAATACCCAATATTCCCTATTCACAATTGTTACAACTTTGGGATTTTATACCATGGCCACATACACTTTCTAATATCCATATGGAGATATTTTTTATAGTAAAACACAAAATCAATACATTACCAAGTCATTAGGATGTTATCCTATACATAGTCTTATGCCCATGGTTTTCAACAATGTTTCATAATCGTAATCTCAAAAAATTACTATACCCCACTATGATACAAATAAGGAAACTTAATCATTTCATAAATATAAATAAAATGATTTTAGATTAATATTCTACACATTACACAATTATACAAAATCCTGAAATATGAAGGGCTAGTGCCATTGGAGTTTGGACACAAAAATAGATATTTCATAATGGATATTCAACATCTCCCATAATATTCTACATATTATTTCCCTTCTAGACATATCATGCATATAACCTTCCATAAAATCCTAGGTATGGAAAACATAAAAAAATTAGACCTCAGTTTCTCATTAAGGGTAAACAAAGGAGATATTAATCAATAATCATATATGAGAATAAGATTTTGAGATCATTATCCTAACATAATTAATTAATACATAATAAATTAAATATCTTTTATCACAAGAAATGGCCTAAAGAATTTTCATAACAGACAATAAAATACATATTATTACAAAATCATTAATCATCAATCATGATATAGGAAAGGATATCATAAACATATGAATATGTAAAAAACATAAGATTACAATAATTTGAAAATATATAAATAGTAACTGATTTAATCCTTAAGTTGAGAAAATTAAATTAGGTCATCACATAAAATTTTTGATATGAAACCAGGTCCATTACAAAACTTATGGAAATGAATCTAGGTCCACAAAAAAATCACTATGAACTAATGTTCACATATAACAAATTTATCTAATCAGTTATCCATCTTTACCCAATATATTGGATTTCTATAACAGACCCACATGTCAAATAACAAAAGCCATGTATATGAATGCCATAAGATTAGAAAACATACATCATTTAATCATATCTTAATACTTTAAATGAAATATATTTTATAAAAATTATATCATATATACATATAATACCCCATGGAAAAGAAATGAGTATCATAAATTTTTCATCATAACATAATTAACGCATGTAAATAAAAGAATTTCATATAATCATCCTTAAATAATAATTATCATAAGACATCTAAAGAACTAATTTTGATGGTATAATATGATCATACCAATAATGAAGCAAAATAATCCTTAAATTAAGTACACATAGATGAAATTTAGTTAAAATATCACTAGAATAAATCTTAAGGAAAATACACTTCTCATTTTGTAATCACTTATTTAAAATAAAAAAATGTGAATAATATTATGGGAAAAAATTTCTCAGAAGGGAATATTATAAAATTTCAATTCAATTTTCAAATAAAATAATGAACACGATGACATGTTCATCCATTCATTCCATAAATGTGAAAAGAGGTCATTTTTTCATGCTTATGTAAAAAGTAAAAAATTAATTCTCTAGAAAAAAATTCTTTAAAATGTTTCATTTTAATCCTATTAAAATGAGTTAAAGGTGATTATAATTTCCCTTTTGAAACATTTTAATTATAGGTAATAACTTCTAATATTTTTAGGGGAATGGACATGGAGGAAACTTTTCATCAAGCAAATATAAAATAAGGTAGATATTTCATAAAAAATATTTTTTTCATCATTTTTAGTACCAAAGGGGGGAAAATGATAATTTTAAATTAAAGGGTATATGGGGTTTAAAGTTTAAGATCCATATAAATTGAACCAACAGAAATTTAGCATAGGAAATTGGGAAAATAAATGAAATTTTAACATAAACCCTTACCTCAATCATTTTCTTGATTTGTATATAGTCAAACATCGTGTATAATAAATATATATTGTTGTTCGAGGTGGAAATTCAAGATGGGGGTGAATTGGGTTACTACTTAAAATTTATATTAAAAACTCTATGATAAAAATCCCCTAATTTAAAATATCCCTGATAATTAAGGAAGTAGAGATATAAATGTTCAATTGGTCAGCAAGTTTATCAATGGTTTATTAGTCCTCTTTTGAATCAGTATAAAACACTTATCAAACTTTTGAAATAGGTTTAATGAATTAAACACATATACACACTAACCAAAACTAACTATCAGAGTTAATTTAAAACCATTTTCTGTTTTTGAAATTATAAGCAGCAGAAAATAAAAAAATAGAGTATTAAAAAATATAGTACACATCAGAATTAAAAATGAGGTTCAGTCTCAAGCCGAGACTTAATAATATCCAATTGGTGATCACCTGCCACCAAGTAGTTTATATTAACAATAAAATTTATACACAACCTGTATCAGGATTTACAATAGTTTTCCCAAATTTTCCAGGTCTCACAACCTCTACCACAATTCTCCTGGAAAAACCACACAACCAGGCCACACACGAACTCTTCCATAGTTACACGTGGGAAATAAAAATACAAGGAATTTTTGGTGTGAGGATTTTTATTACCCTCTAGTTTAAGCATAAAAGATAGTGTGTGTGTAACATATAAACACACACTGCTCAGAAATGTAAGATAAATAACAAAATAGAGATAATGTTATAAATATTGAGTTTAGAAGGATATTTTTGTTTGTAGTTCATCTCTTGACTCTATGGAGGGAAGAAAATGTAGTTTATGTCCTTCTCTGGAATTTTTCTCTAAAATAGAGTTTTGTAACTCTAGGTTCTAGCTTTCAGGTACTGAAGTTTTCTACTTCTTGGTTTGAAAGATATTCAATGAAGCACATAAGGCAGTATTGAATTTGTTCTCCCAAATGATATTCGTGAAGCTCTTGGGTTCACAGTGTAAGTTCAGGTGTGTTATTCTTGTTCTTCAAATCTAGCATGTAATGTTCCTCTCTCAAACTTATCTTCTCTAGCTAAGTCTTCTATTTTATATTTGAGGTCCGACAATAGGAATGATAAAATCTCGTGCGGTCCTCCTCGTACCTCATACCGTCTCCAGATACGGTCTCTTGATATGTCTACAATCAAAATTAATTAATTTCAGACGCATTAAATTTAACAAATATGATTGTTAGAATAATCTTAAGAAAATTGAAAAAGTATGGAGTAGAATAGTAGGTATCGGTAGACCGATAACGGTAGCCTTTTCAACAGTACCTTTCAAAACTTTCGGTTTCATCGGTAGGCTTCATCAGTAGGATTCATCAGTAGGCTTCACATTAGTGACCTTGTAGCACTAACCTTTAGCAGTAACTCTAAAATAGTAGCCTTTGAGTAGAAGACTCTTATTGATTACTCAGCGGTAAGGTTTCTTAGTGGTAACCTCTAGCGGAAACCTCTAGCAGTAACCTTCCAGCAGTAACCTCTAGAGGTAACCTTCCAGCGGTAACCTCTAGAGGTAACCTTCTAACAATAGACTCAACCAGTTACCTTTTACTTAGAGAAAATTTTCACTGTAAACATAAGCAAGAGAATAGTGATATTGAAAATATATAATTTTTATATGATACAAACTAATGAAACATCCACAATCCATTTTATTATTATTTAAAAAAACACTTTTTGGGCAAGTGAGAACCATACATGATCCACCAGTACACACAAATCCTACAAAACCTTAAACCACTACACATCACATTCAAAAATTCAAAAATTCAAAAATCATTAAAAACCACCGCGCCAGATACACATTTCAAAATTCAAATTTCAAAAAACCATCATACCGAGAAACCGCATCATCGCACAACCAACCTATCATCGTCACTGCCCGCATCGCTTCACCTTCGTCAACACCATCTTCGCACATCATGCCTGATCACCATCTTCATCAAAGTTTCCAGAAAGAAACTGACATCGCTGCTGCCCTATCATCACCGAAGCTAATAACCGGGGCGGCCGAAAACACAAAGACCCCATCATCCATGATCCACCTTCACCCAACAACCGAACGCTCATTCCCTGGAGAACCGAGAACTGCTCAAACACAACCTCCCAAAGCTCTGATGGACCATCGGTCCAGACTGAACTAGAGAGGAGAAGTGGGACTCGAGGCCAGGGCTGGGTTAAAGTAGCTTAAGCTTCTGGGGAATGATCTTTTGGCCAAGAAAAAACCCAGCAGACCACACCGAACAACATCGCACCAAAAATCCTGGCCATGCCAGTATCAACATCGAATCAAACCAACACTAAAAAACAGACACCACCAATGTCATCATCCATCGCCAGCACAAAACAAACCACCACCATCAACGTCGAACCCATTATCGGTGGAACCACCATAACACTAAAAGACAACAGGCACTGCTTCGAACAAAGAACCAAACCAACCTTAGAAAACTTCATCCATCATTGTCGAACCATCACGAACACCAGGAGGGAACTGCCCCTAGAACTAGAAAAAAGCATCTCTAGTAGAAACCCAAGGGAAGGAGCGAAACCAATGAGGATGTGCCTCTGGGAACACCATTGAACTCTCAGACAACACATACCAAAACTTACTAGTAACCACCGTACCAGACCGGACAGGGAGAGAAGTGGAGGAACATGAAGCCATAACAGAGTACGAGCGGAAGAGGGATTCAATAGAGAGACAACACCTTCACCGGGACCACAATCCCCTCCCATCAGGCCATCTTGAAACAAATTAACACCTAAAAAAAGACCACCATGGATGGAGAACCACCAGAAGAATCTTAAAAAAACAACCCAGCACCAGGAAAAGCGTCGCTGGGGGAAACCCATGGGAAGGAGAAAAACCAACGAGGATGTGCCTCTTGGACCACCATCAACCTCACAAACAGTACATCCAAAAACTTACTAGTAACCACCGCACCAGACCGGCTAATGAAACATAATTATCATATAAATGTAACATGGTTTTGGATTATCAAAACAGGTGAGTCCAAAAATCTCCCCCGTTTTGATAATCATAAATTTTGTCAGTGTAATTTAGATTTAAGTATTATTGAATCAGGGTTAAGTACATTTTCTAGTCCCTTCAGTGGTGTCAATATACATATATTATGTATTAGAATATACAGTTATAGGGATGTCATATATTCAAGGGCTCCAATCATAAAAATTTCCCTTTTTGTGATTAGAAAAAAGAAAATAAGACAAAAAGAGACAAAAGTATATTTTTGTATTAATGTGACAAGATTAAAATATACAAAAAGATTACAATAATCCTTATCAACTAAGAAATCTCACATTCAATCCACATCAGAGATGTCCAAGTGATCTTTTTCTTTGGGAGCTGAGGAGGCAGGGTCAGAAGATGGAGGGAAAGACCGAGGTATAGTAGTAAGAAAGGTAGGAGGAGATACTACAGAAGCATCAGTAGACTGATAATGAGTAGATCTCTGAGGAATCACAGGAGTTAAGATTCTGATGTCCTAGTCAAGAGTCATGAAAGGGTCAGCACTGGTAGATCCTGATGGAGCTGAGGAAGAAGGAAAGACTAGAGGGACTATAATAGGAGTACAATCCACATAGATAAATGGCAGAAGGAGATTTTTGAAATCCATAATTATGCTCCCTCCTCTTTCCATATCTGAGATGAAACCATCATTATTCTCCATGAAATTTTCAAAAGAAGGAGTCAACTCTATAATACTGCAAATTTGATCCTTAAAATCCCAAGTGACAGGTGGGATCCTCAAGTTCTCAACATCAGCTTGATGTAACCATCCATATTATGCTTAGTGTAAACCATTTTATAATAGAAGTTAACCTTCTCTTTGATGTCCTTTTTATATTGGGAAGCCTCCCTCATGTAATCTCCTACAAGATTATGAATGTCTCTAGTAGTGGAAATGACCTGAGTGTCACGAGCTGAATCTGGTCGCCACTGAAACCAGCACCAAACCTAGCCCGTGACAAGTCCCAAAGGACGTTCCCGATCCCCAAAGGATATCACAAGTGCCTAGGTATCCTAAAACGAGAATTGGGAACAATTTACCAGAGTTTATAAACATAAAAAAACAAATGATTCCAATAAAATGAATCTGGATTTTTCAAACCAAAAATCTTTTAAAAAAATTTAGAACTGAATTACATAGTTTAAAACAACTCACCAAGACTATAAAAAAGGTAAAAAACCAAAATTAAATATCCCAACAACCCTCATGGCATGGGGCACCACCCCCAAGCCATATCCACAAAACTTCGCCACAAAGGTCCTGCTAGAAACCTGAACCACTGGCACTAAAAACTGTACCCAACCTGTGACAAAAAAATAACCATGTATACTTACACCCAAGGGTGTAAGTAGGGTGTGAGCCAATTCTCAATAGGATACCACCACTAAGATATTCCAATTTATAAACACTCAAATATGAAAATCTTGCAAGTTTTCATAAACCGGAAATGCTAGTTACAATTTCTAAAAGATTCAGCATAAAAATTAAAAAAGTTTTCAAGTGGGATATCATTAAGAATCAACACTTTTAAAAATAATTTCAACACTTCTGAATTTTACAGCCAACCATACTGTATTCCTATGATAAGCACAAAGTAACAGATGAGCACAAGAAAAAGGAAATAACCCCTAGGCACTAGCTCACTGTGGGTCCCAGGCACCTCATACCTCAGTGAGAGTAACCATAAAAATATTTGTTCTCGTGTATGAGCCACTAGTAGGGAACATACCCATAAACTAGTGATCCCCAATCATCATAATCATAGTTTATTTATTATTGTAAGCATCAATCTTGCTACGTGAATGTGAGGCCAAATCCCACAGATTCACTAGCATACTAGTACACGTCCACCCACCTAGATACCTGGGTTTCCCTCTTATGCTCAAACAAGTTCAACAAGACAAGAAATATAATTTTCACATGAAAATATCACTTCCACATCACACATTCACAAAACAACCCACATTTACATCACACAAGTCACAAAATCCACTTTTTCATTCAAATTCATTTTTTGAAATCAATCTTACACCAAAATAGCCCACAACACATTTTTCACATCATTCACAATTCAAAAAATCCTTTAACAATTTTATAAAATCATTCATAAGATGATAAAAAACCCATAACATCCCACTAACAAGTTACATAATACCCTTTTCATAAAAAAATTCCATTTTTCACATCACACTCACACAAAACAGCTCGAAAACATGTTTCACACCCACATCACAATTTCATAAATCACCTTGACAAATTAAAAAACATTACCAAAACATTTGACATAAAAACTGAACACATTACATTTCAAAAACTCAATTTAAGAACACACTACCACCAAAATATTACATAAGAAACCATTTCCCACTTTGTGCAACTCATTAAATCATTTACAATTTTCATAAAACCATCCCAACGGGTATAACTATGTTTTTCCCACAAAACCTAATTCCAAATCCTCTTTCAAAGACAAAATCACACCAATACAAATCCAAATCAGAATTTTGAGCCCTAGAAATATTTATTTATCCACTCTCAAGTATTATAAAATAACCTCACATAATACCGCAAAATATGCACATGAAAAACACACATTTTCATAAAATGCTTTCAAGAGACATTATATGGTTTCACACATAAAACCCATTAAAAGACCCTCTTTTAAACCCAAAGACACACCAAGACCATACTAAAGTAGAATTGGCAACCCAAAAATATTTAGTGCACCAATTACATATGTTATAAAACACACCCAAACAATACCCCAAGGGTTACACATGAAAAACACCCAATTTCAAACTAAAATGAAACTATAAAATTAAATGCTTAAACAAATCCATCATAAACTGTTTTTCACCACAAAAAAAATAAGGAACATACAAAAAAAGTAATTGAAGAAAAATAACACATCTAGAAATGATTACACATGGAATCACCTACCAACAGTGTTGAAACCCTCAAATATTGGTGAGAAACATCAACCGCACCACCACCGCACCTCAAGGAAGTGAAAAGAAACCTAAAACTTCAGGATTTCACCAAAAAGACTGAAATTTAGACCCTATCCATGAACCCTAACTTCTGGAAATTTTAAAACTCTAGAAAGGGTGAAAGAATCCCTAAGGAAAGAGAAGAAATCAAAGAGAGAAAGACTTGTAGAAATCTTGAAGATATCACCCTAAATCCACCAAAATATGAATCTCCAAGTAACCAAAACTGGTCTAGAGGATTGAAGAAGTCATAGTAGGACATGTGGGGAATTAAATGAGGGAAAAAGAGTGAAAATTGAAAGAGTAATGAAAGAATCATTTTACCTCTTTAAATCTAGTCGATTTGAGAAAGATTAAGCAAGATCTCCCTAATCCGTGGGGGAGATGAGATCCAAATAGTCAAAATAACTAATGGGGGGCGAGGCTCAGGTGTTTGGATTCTAGTAGGAGGTAAAATTACTGAAAAAAAGTAAAAAATAAATGAGATATTGAAAAATTAAAAAAATAATTTAAAGTAGGAAATGGGTTTATGGGCAGGCCCAATACCTTAATAAAAAACCCAAATCCATCATGATTTTGGATTCCTATGTTGTCCAAATGGATATGGTGATTTTAATTTACAGAGTATTCCAATTGGGAAGTGGAATGGCTATAAAATGTTGAAAAACTAAGGCATTATAAAATAAACAAACATTATTCTTAAATCTGGAAATGGGATCCGAGTTTGGCCCAAATTTTGAAAACCTACCATTTCCACCAAAATTCATAGGAAACCCCCAAAACAAAGAAATAATGGAAATTAAATGCAAAATTCATTCTAAAGAAGTCATGAATGTGAGAATTCTCCCCACCATAAAAATTTATACCCCCATAAAGCCACAATAAGGCCAAAAGCAAAAACCAAACCCAACTGATAGACCAGAATTATACTCATTCGGCATGTTCGGTTCGCCCCAAAAAGGACAAAACATCTCCAATGATAAATTAAGGAATGAATACTCTCATAAACCAAAACTTACATCAATTTCCTAAAATGATCAAGAACATTCTAAATTTTTCCCCAAAAGGAAACTCCTAAAACACTATATGAACAATACTCAAGTAATCTACCTAGACTAACGACAACACCAAACAAGGTTACACATACTTTGCTTTAACTAAACCATTGGGCACTCTCCAATCCTGATGTTTACCCCAGGAAGATGTTGTTAGTTAGATAGATCTAAATGAGACTACCTTCTACTAGGCCAAGACCAAGGAACAATCTGAGTTACTAGTATGTGGAGACACAAATGGTCTCCCCACCATAAGTGACAACTTAAATTTTCCTGATATAGATTCAGGACACTAAAAGGGGGAGGCCTGAACGGACTACCCAATTCAAGGGGTAGACTTCCATTATAAATTTACAAAATAACTTATATAAGACTCATACTGGGTCTCCCCACTATAAGAACAAACCATCTTAACCGACCAGTACAGGCTGGTATAGAAAGACCCCAAAATTTAAATATTTGGGATGACCACACAGTTAGTCCTCATAATTTGGGAAACCGTGTGCTAACTGTGGGGATCCATCTATCTACATGGTTTTCTGTGGCATGGTCACTATTAACCATGAAAAAACCATGAGTATAACCTATCTTTCCAAACTTAAAACCTTTATCCAAATACCCAGTCAAAACCAAAGGGGGAAAGTATGAAATCGGGCTACAACATGGAAACAAGGTCCTCCCACCTCTACCACCAAATGAGAACAACTGGAACAAGATAATGACACCAAATGTTTAAACTCTTCCTATCATTAATAATGAGGATAAGGCTTTGTACAAGGGTTTGAACGTCCCTGGGATTTCCCCTGACTACGTGCCATCTTCTCTTTGGTACCTATTTCTAGAGCTCAAATGATTAAAGCATCTTTGGCCTCGTAGTTAGGCTTTAGAAACCACATGAACTGAACTTCTTATTCTAGTGATACAAACAACTACACCACAATCCCCGATAATTTTACCAAGAAATAACACATTACAAACTCACTTTACCCTAACCCATCATTTCACCGAGACATGGTCTTAGAAGATGTACACACATCACACCTTGTTTCTTCAGGTGAGAAACAACAGAAGGAAAGGACACATATAAACACCTTCCTATGAAACATTGGATTTTGACGTTTTTCCAAGGGAGACATACTCCCAACATAACAGAGACTCTCAGAGGATTGCACAACCTTTACATTTACAATCAAATGAGCACATGACATCACAAGGTGTCACCGAACATGACCATTGTGACTGATAGAAACAATACATGGAACGAGACCTTATGCCAAGTCCCTAAACAACACACAAGTCCAGAAAGTGGCCACAATATTCTCTCATGACCAGATTATTAAAACTAATGGTTTAACATGAACTCCTACTTCAAAGAAACTATGAAGAACCTAGAGGACCTCTTAGACACCATCGAGACACTCATCCACACTAACTACCCCATACCACTTCCACCTTCGACGAATCTGGCATCGTAAGAAACTAAGCTCTCTTTCAACCATCCATGAGCACTCTCCTACTAAAAGAGGATCCAAAAAATCAAATTAAGGAAATTGTGAAAACTCAATCTCCAAATCTTGAAAAAATTTATTCCTTATATTGATCAACTGGAGGATTTTAAAATGGTGAAAAAATCCGGGTTTCACTTCAGTCATGCACTAACCCTTAATGGGGGCATACCTTATCCAACGAGAGAACCCAAGGACCCAACTAAGATGTTAAATTGGTCAAAACATTCCACAAAATAGATTCAAACACATGAAGGGAACCCCCATAATGCTGTCCCCAAACATATCTCAGAAAAGACTACTAACCGGTCCTTCTACCCAGCTTACTGACCAAACACAAACCCAAAATATGGTTCGAACAGGAGGGGTTATTGGACTCAAGACATCCCAAAACATCAAAATTTTCCAAAAACAAATAATATAAACCATCCCAACCAACTCATAAAGACATAATGTTTTTATTTAAAAACATTTCTTAAAAAAACAGTTCATCGGTTAGTGTATCCACCAATGGTACCTCATGGCCCCCACACATGCAAGTTTCTCTGCCACACCAGGAACACTCCTCATATCCGTCTTGTCACTCATCCCATCGTGACATAAACCATACATTATCACATATAACTCCATGAATTGTTTGACTCATGGAAATACCAATGGTTAAAACAAAAATTCCTTCCACTTTTCAAAACCAAAACGGTCAACCAATATATCCTTTTTCTTAAAACCACTAACCACGAGATCAAAATCCCAATTCACAGCTTACAAAACTTTTTATAAAGACACAACCATTTAGATAATAACTCACTTTCAAGTTCTTCACATAAATTTCAAAACATCTCATACCATTAAAACACCCTTTTATTGTTTAGAAAACTCTATTGGAAATAATTTTTCAAAACCAAATTCTATATAGTTCCTGCTTTCAAAAGAAGTGTAAGCATACCATTTTCCATTTCAAAAAAATTCTGAAAATTTCGTTCCACCATTTCATAAATAAAAACATTCACTCTTTATTTCAAAATCATTTCACAAAAACTTTTCGCTTCTTAAAACCAAGTCACATTAAAACCAAAGTTCAAAGATTTCAAAACTAAAGAACACAAGACAATGCGATAGGAAACTAGTTTTAGTGAGTGACTTAGACATATGGTTAGTATCCATATTAAAATCACTTCACTATAACAAAGAGTGTTATAGGGAATATCCCCAGCTCCACATGGCTTTCTAGGCCCTGCGAGCACATCGAGACCATAAACCCTACTCTTTTTTCATTTCCCCTAATCATAATCAAACCAAGAAAACCAAAAGAATTAGATAAATTCAGAAATCCCCTAGAAATGTGAATATCTTGATGAGGTGTGGTGATCAGGAACACTACCCATAAATGGAATAATATATCCTAACAATCCTAACTCTAGACTATCCCGATTCTTCCCCAAATAAAATGACCTAAAGAGTTAACCTGAACCTCTTTTGATACTATTTTTTCCTAAACCGAATCTGGTCACCACAGAAACTGGTGCCATAACTAGCCTGTGAAAATGCCTAAATAGAATTCCCGATCCCCAAGGGCTGGAAAAAGTTCCCAGGTATCATAAAATGAGAATTGGGAATGATTTACCTGAGTTTATAAACATAAAACAACAAATGAATCCAATAACATGAATCTGGATTTTTCGAAAAAAACAATCTTTTACAAAAATTCAGAACTGAATTACATAGTTTAAAAAAACTCACCAAGACTATAAAAAAGGTAAAAAAACCAAAATGAAACAGTCCAAGAACCCTCATGGGAAGGGGAACTTCCCTCAGGCCATCTCCGCAAGACTTCACCACAAAGGACCTGCTAGAAACCTAAACCATTGGCACTAAAAACTGTACCCAACCTGCGACAAAAAAAATAACCATGTCTACTTACAAAAAAGGGTGTAATTAGGGTGTGATACAATGCCCAGTAGGATACCACCACTAAGAGATTCCATGTGATAAACACTCAATGATGACAATCTTGCAAGTTTTCATAAATAAGAAATGCTAGTTACAATTTCTAAAAGATGAAAATTAAAAATTAAAATAGTTTTCAGGTGGGATATCATTAAGAACAAACACTTTTAAAAATAATGTAGACACCACTAAATTTTCTAGCCAACCATACCATATGATAATGGTAATCAAAAAGTAACTAATGAGAATAAGCAATAGGAAATAACGCCTAGACACTAGCTCATTGTGGGTCCTAGGTACCTCATATCTTGGTGAGAGTAACCATCACAATATTCATTCTCGTGCATGAGCCACTAATAGGGAACATACCCATAACCTAGTAGTCCCCAATAATCATCATCATAGTTTAGGTAGTGTTGTAAGCGTCAATCTTGCTACGTGAAACTGATGCCAAACCCCATAGATTCACTAGCACACTAGTACACATCCACCCACCTAGATACCTAGGTTTCCCTCTTGTTCTCAAACAAGTTCAACAAGACATGAAATATAATTTTCACATGAAAATATCACTTCCACATCACACATTCACAAAACCTCCCACATGTACATCACAAAAGTCAGAAAATCTCCTTTTTCATTCCAATTGATTTTGAAATCAAACTTACACCAAAATAGCCCACAACACATTTTTCACATCTTTCACAATTCAACAAATCCTTTAAAAATTTTATAAAATCTTTCCCAAGATGATAAAAATCACATAACATCCCACTCACATATTACATAATACCCTTTCCATAAAAAAAGTTCATTTTTCACATCACACTCACACAAAACAGCCCAAAAACATGTTTCACACCCACATCACAATTTCATAAATCACCTCGAAAAATTAAAAAACATTACCAAAACGTTTGACATAAAAACTGACCACTTTATCTTTTAAAAAATCATTTTATGAACACACTACAACCAAAACAGTACATAAGAAAACATTTCACACTTTGTGTAACTCATTAAATCATTTACAATTTTCATAAAACCAACCCAAGGGGTATACCTATGTTTTTCCCAAAAAACCCAATTCCAAATCCTCTTTAAAAGAAAAAATAACACAAATACCAATCCAAATCAAAATTTTAAGCCCTATAAATATTTATTTAAGCACTACCAAGTATTATAAAATAACCTCAAATAGTACCACAAAATATGCACATGGAAAACACACATTTTCATAAAATGCTTTCAAGAGGCATTACATGGTTTCACACATAAAACCCATTAAAAGACCCTATTTTAAACCCAAAGGCACACCAAGACCCTAAAAAATCATAATTTTCAGCCTAAAAATATTTATTACACCAATTGTATAAGTTATAAAACACACCTAGACAATACCCTAAGGGTTTCACATGAAAAACTTCCAATTTCAAACTAAAATGCAACTATAAAATTAAATGCTTAACCAAATCCATCATAAACAGTTTTCTCACCACACAAAGCATATGAGCAACATGAAAAATAAGTAATTAAATCAAAATAACTCATCTAGACATGATTAGACATGGAATCACCTATCGAAAGTGTTTAAACCCACAAATATTGGTGTGAAACATCAACCGCACCACCGCCGCTTCTCAAGGAATTGAAAAGAAACCTAAAACCACAGTATTTCACCCAAAATACAGGAAGTTAGACCCTAGGAATGAACCCAAACTTCTGGACATTTTAGAACTCAAGAAAGGGTGAATGAAACCCTAATGAAAGAGAAGAAATCAAAGAGTGAAATACTTACTTGCAGAAATCATGAAGATATCTCCCTAAATCCACCAAAATATGAATCTCCAAGTAACCAAAACTGGTATGGAGGCTCTAAGGAGTCATAGTAGGTCATGTGAGGACTAAAATGGGGGAAAAGAGTGACAATTGAAGGAGTTATGAAAGAATCATTTTACCTCTTCAAATCTGGTCTATTTGAGAAATATTAAGAAGGATCTCCCTAATCTGCAATGGAGATGAGCTCCAAAGAGGAAAAATCACTAATGGGGGTGAGACAAAAGTGTTTGGATTAGATTAGGAGGTGGAATAACTGAAAAAAAGTAAAAAATAAATGAGATATTAAAAAATTAATAAAATAATTTAAAGCAAGAAATGAGCTTATGGGTATGACCAATACCATAATAAAGAACCCTAATACATCCATATTTTTGATTCCTATGTGGTCCAAATAGATTTAGTGATTTTAATATACCAGTTATGACAATTGAGAAGTGTAATGAGTGTAAAATGTTGAAAAATGAAGGAGTTATAAAAGAATAAAAAATTAATTTTAAATCTGGAAATAGGATCCTGGTTTGGCCCAAATTTTGAAAACCCACCATTTCCACCAAAATTCAAAGGAAACCCCCAATGAAAAGAATAAATGGAAATTAAATGAAAAATAACTTCTAAAGAAGTCATGGATGTGACACTGAGTCATAGACTAAGGGTCTGAGGTACTTGCACCATAGAGATTCTCCATTTCTTCTCTAACAACTGATCTGAATGCTTCTAGATCAATAGGAGGAGAGGTTGATGAGGAAGTTGAAGCACACAGAGGTTCCATGGTAAAAGCTAATGCCTCCTTTAAATATTTGGCCAATCCACTGATCAACCTCTTCACATCATCATCCTGAACACTTAAATGCGTCTCAATAGACTTCTTAAAGTCCTCAAACACAGTGACCATTTGCTGAACAACACTCTTAACATACTTAAGATCTTTTTGCACTCAATATATTGAATCCATATATGAGTCTAAACTCACAATCGACTATTTCACTAACTATACATATTTTTCCCAGGTTCTGACTTGATTATGGAATTCCTTCACTTCATGTAGCAAGTTAGAGTGAAAGGCAGAGATTATTCTTTCCAAAGTCGATTCCACAAGCTCTTGGTTGAGAGACACTATTCTCTTTATCCTAATGGATCTCTCATAAAAGAATCTCTTAAAATCTGATTTTAATGACTCCATTTCATCCTTCTTCACATAATCCTGAGGTAGAAGAACCACCGGTTTCACAATAACGGTCTCTAAAATAGAATGAACTGGAGGGTTTCTGTTAGATTTATCATCTTTATAATATTCATATTCTAAGCCCAAAATAATGAATCCAGGTTTTTCTGACAAATATTCTATCTCATGACAAACAGAAACTAAACCCATGGCAATAGTTTCCTCCCCCTCACTTGGAGCATCCTCCTGGACAAATTGATTCTCCTCTGCCAGTCTTCCTTGATCAGCATAACTAGCAGGAGATTCAACTACTACTTCTTCTACAGAATCTTCAACCACTTACATAGCAATTCTAACTCTAATCGATTTTACATCCTCTTCCTCTTAAATATCATTCATTACTGTTTGTCCTATCAAAGGACTAAGACTTAGGAATTCTTTTTCACTTTCATCAACAACTATCTTAAACACCTCATGATCATATTCAACTTCATACTCCTCCTCTGAGGTCTCTCCAACAGTAATGTATCTTTAGACATTATCTTCTCCTTATTCTTCAGTGGTTTCCTCATCATCACAGTCCCATAGGACAGTCTCTCTTCTAGGTAATCTCTTTGGTGGAATAGGATCTCCAAATGAGACAGTACCAACACGGGGGCTTGAGGGAAGGTCAGGATCACTCCTGTAATCTACAGGAGAATCCTCTCTTTCTTTCACAACAACAACCTCCTCTTCTTCATCTGAATATTCTGGTTCTACATCATCGAGTTTTAAACCTAGATCTCTTTTCTAATTTTTCCTAGTAAGATTGGAAATAGTATTGAATTCCTCATATATCTTAGCCTCATCATTCACCCATTCCCTTTTCCAAGGATTCCAGTTTATCTTTATAAACTTGCAAACCATTTTGGTAATGCAGAAGTTGTTCCTTACAACTATGACTTATTTCTTATTTCCAGCAACTCATTTCAATTTCAACATTAGGGATATTAGCTTTTCATAAAATAAATCATTTGACTTGGAACCAGGCCTAGTAATATCCTCTAACTAAACCATCAACAACCTGCAAATATTTATCCTCTTTCCATGCTTCAACAGATACAAAAAAATATATCTTGATACTTAAAAGTAGAAAAGTCCCCTCTCTTAGGAATCAAGACATGTTGGAAAAGTTTAAACAATAAAATATTTTCCCCATGCATCTCAGTAACAATTAACTTCCTAGGGATTCCATTCCCCATCGGTTCATACAGAGCCTATTCATAGCAAAAATACTCAATAGTGGGAGGCATCACTCCAGAGTAGTAGTCAAATATGCCTTCATGAGGGACTCTTAAGCATTTATCCCATTCAACAGAAGATAATCTCACACATAATCCATTTACCTTTGAAAAAATTTGGTTCTCATCCTCATATATTTAAAACATCATAAACTCATAAAATTCCATGAATAGCTTCAGATAATATGGTCCATTGTTATTTTTAAAATATTTTACCCAATCCTGAGCTTCGAGTGCCTTCAGCACTAGAGACCTTCTCGATAGCAGCCATTCTAAACTTAATTCCTTTTCAACCACAATTTCCCTCTTATAAAAATGTGGATTGATCAAATTTTTCACAACCTTGCTTCCACTACTAGACTCAGATTGAGGTCTCTTAGGGTTTGGTGCATATCCTTTATCACCAACCATCAGTCTCTTTAGTCTTGCCATTGTGATCTGATGCGGTTCAAGGATTCTAGCAGAAATTTAGGTTCAAGGATTCAGAACCACAAGCTTAGGGAGAGGATTGAAGTGGATAAAAATGTGGATTTCACTTTGTTTTTATCATTTAGGGATCAAAAAACAAATCAAGTAAACAAAATAAATAAAATTTAAATGTTTCATATTTTGATAGAAAAACACTACGTCTATGATCTGTAAGTAAGGTCGACTAATGGTAAGGTGCCAATGGTGAGGTCTATTGATGAGATGTCCTACTGGTGTGGTTCAATGGTGAGTTGTCCTAATAGTGAGGTTTAATGGTGAGGTGTCCTAATGATGAGGTTCAATGGTGAGTTGTCCTAACGGTGAGGTTCAATGGTGAAGTGTCCTAATGGTGAGGCTCAATGGTAAGGTGTCCTAAACTTAAAAATTTATCATACTTAAATCATGTTTGATGTAATTTAACCTCTCATAATTCAAAGTCTTTTTGAATATATGAGCCAATTTATGTTCATTTCCAATGAATTCAAGAGTGATATCACCTCTTTGATCATGATCTCTCAAAAAGTGATGTCTCAAATCATTGTGCTTTGTCGTAGAATGAGATAATAAATTTTAAGATATGTTAATAGAACTTGTGTTAACAAAATTTATAGAGACATGTTTGAATTGATATCCATAGTCTAGTAAAGTGTGTTTCATCCATATAATTTGATCACAGCAACTACCAACAACTATATATTCATCTTTGACAGTGGATAATGCAACAAAATTCTATTTCTTACTACACCATTATACTTGTGACTTGACCAAAATGTGACATGTTCCAGAGGTTCTTTTTCTATCAACCTTGCAACTAGAAAAGTGAGCATCTTAATAACATATCAAATTAAATGATTGTCCTCTTGGATAAAATTGACGTAAGTTGGTAGTATACTTGAGATATTCAAAAATATTTTTAACAGTAGTTAAATGAGATTCTTTAGGATTGGATTGAAAATGTGAACACATAAATACATTGATCATTATATTACGTTGGATAGAAATAAGGTAGAGAAAACTCCGAATCATACCTCTATAATTGGTTTGATCCACTAGCTTACCATTCTCATCAGCATCCAACTTAGAATTGATACTCATAGGTGTATCACTACCTTTATTACAATCCAAACCAAAACATTTCAAAATATCCTTAGTATATTTACTTTTATTCAAAATGATACCATTTTTATTTTGAAAATTTTGAAATCCAAATAAAAATTTATGTTCCCCCATTAGACTCATTTAAAATTCATTTTTCGTCAACTTTGAAAAATCAGTACATAAATAAATTTTAGAGGATCCAAAAATAATGTCATCCACACAAATATGTACTTTTAAAACATCCTTGTAAATCCTTTTAATAAAAAGAATAGGATCATCTATCCCTTTAGTAAAATATTTTGAAATAAGAAAAGAACTGAGTCTATCATACCAAGCTCTAGGAGCTTGTTCTAGACCATATAAAACTTTAGAATGTTTAATAACATGATTTAAAAAATGGGGATTTGTAAAGCTTGGGGGTTGTTCAACAAACACATCCTCAACTATATACCCATTTAGAAATGCACTTTTAACATCCAATTGATAAAGTTTTAAACTCAGATGAGATGCATAAGAAAGTAGTATCTTAATTGACTCTATTATAGCTACAAGTGCAAAAGTTTCCTCATAGTCTATTCCTTCTTATTGACTATATCCTTGTGCAACTAATCTAGCCTTGTTTCTGACTATATTTCCAGACTCATCAACGTTATTTCTAAATAACCATTTAGTTCCTTTGGTCAAAGTTTCCTTAGGTCTTTCCACTAATTCCAAATTATTTTTTTCATTCAAACTAATTTAATTCTTCTTGAATAGATATCACCCAAAATTCATCATTGACAGCATCATTAATATTTTTGGGTTCAAGTTGTGAATGAAAAGATTGATGTTCAACCTGGTTTCTCAGAGAAGATCTAGTTTGTTTCACTGCATTTAGATCACCTAATAAAACATCTAAAGGATGAATCTTGAGAGTTCTAATACCTCTATAAAGTATTGGACTAGAATCATCATGGTTGTCTACAAGTTTAGATTCAACAGGCTCAGATTCTGGAAAATTTCCAGAACTAGTTGTCTTCACTGGGGGTTCAATATTTTTATCATTAAGGTCTAGAATTGAAATATCTTCCTTAAGATATTAAAGAGAGGTTTTAGGTTTATGTGGATCAGTCTCATAAAATTTGACATGAACTGATTCTTCCAAAAATTTGGTTCTCTTATTGAATACTCTATAGGCTTTACTAGAAATTGAGTAACCCAGGAAAATTCCTTCATCACTTTTGGATGAAAAGTTTTCAATATTATGCCTAGTTTTAAGGATAAACACTTTGAAACCAAAATATATAAATTAATTAACCTTAGGTTTTCTATTTTTCTATAGCTCATAAGGGGTATTCATAAGAACAAGTCTAATTAAAACTCTATTGATGATGTAACAAGCTATATCAATAGCTTTATCCCAAAAATAGATAGGCAAGTTATACTAATTAAGCATAGTCCGTGAAATCTCTTGAAGTTTCCTATTCCTTCTTTCAACAAATCCATTTTGTTGAGGTATTATAGGAGCAGATAAATTGTGATTATAGCCATTATGTGAGCAAAAAGACTCAAAATCATAATTTTCAAACTCACAGACAAGATCACTTCTCAAGGTCTTAATTCTAAGTCCACTAAGATTTTATACAGACTTGGAATATTTATTGAAGTAAGAACATGTTTCAATTTTGTGAGTTAGAAAGTATACCCAAGTGTATCTAGAAAAATAATCTCCAAGAACATAGACATAGTGCTTCCCATTTAAACTTGAAACTCTTGTTGGTCCAAACAAATCCATGTGAACCAACTCAAGCGGTTTAGAATTTGAAACTTCTTTCTTTGGTTTGAAAGAAACTTTGTGCTATTTTCCCTTTTGATAAGGATTAAAAAATTTGTTATGTAGGAATTCCAATTTACATAATCCTATAACTAAACCTTTACTAGTTAGTTTCTTAAGTGAGTGCACATTCCAGTGTCCTAATATTCTGTGCCATAACCAATATTCCTTATTAAAATAATTTAAACAAGAAACATTTTTCTTAGCTAAAGAATTTAAATCAACAGCTTATAAATTTTCATTTATAATAGCAGTGAATATTATATCATATTTTGAATTAAAAAAATTTCATGCATCATTTTCAAACATAACATTAAAACTGTCATCACACAACTGAGAGATACTAAGTGGATTGTACTTTAACCCATCAATAAAAAGTACTTTTGAAATTAATAAAGTATTAGGATTACCCATTTGGCCTAAGATGAAGATGTTTACCTTATCATTATCACTAAATGTAACAGGTCCACCATCAACTTTTATTAGGCTCTTGAAGAATGAATAGTCTCCTGTCATATGTCTTGAATATCCACTATCCAAGTACCATAGGGTTTTACAGGAGCTATTTAGACAAATTTCTTGAAAAATAGATTAAGCATAGGGTAACTTTGGTACCTAGATTTTCTTTAGTCTAGAGAGATTAACAAGTAAAGCTTTGGGAACCCATATTTTTCTTATAGGTTTCCTATAAAAAAAGGCTTGTTTTGAGACATAGACACTTTGTTAGGTCCTTTAAATTTTTTTCAAGAGATGGTCCGTAACTTGAACTAACAATAAACTGTCTAGATTTTGGAACAAATTTGTTCTTAACAATCCCTCTCTATCCAAGTTGGTATCCTAGACTAATTATGTATTTTGGAGAAATTTGTTTCCCTATAAATTGAGTCAAGGTATCCCTACCAGCTATAAACTTCTCAAGATCTCTTCTTAATTGCTCATTGGATAATTTAAGTTCAGTATTTTATTTTAATAGTTTAGAAAATATTTCTTTTTAAATATCCAAATTAGACTTATAATTAGTATTTAAAGCATGTTTTCTTTTCAATAATTTATATTTATCCTTGAGTTCATTAAAGGTATCCTCAAGCATTCCACAGTATTCAAACAATTCATCCTTAGTCATATTTTCATCATTATTTGATTCACATTCATTCACAGAATAATAAGCATTATGTATATGAGAATTAGGTGTTACCTCAGATGTTTCTATCATGAAACATAGGTTTGAATGATTTTTCTTTTTAGTATCAGAAGTTTTAGATTCACTAGAGTTGTCTTCTGAAGCACTCAAAGTATATTTCATATCCTTTTTATATACCATTCCCTTGTCTTCATATTTATTCTTAAATTTAAGCTTGGGGCAATCAATCTTCACATGAACTTTTCATTTACACTCATAGTAGATTATCTCATTTATGTTGTCATTCCATTTTCTTTCCTTTTTCCACTATCCTTTACTATCATACCTTTTTTTATTTTATAGATTTATAAAGAACTTCTTCTTTCGATATAACTTTTTGAATCTTCTAGCAAGATAAGCCATCTCATCATCACTGTCATAATCTGAATCTTCACTGGTGGAACTATCTATAGAAACTTTAACCTTTTCCTTTTCTTTTCTATTTGAGGTATTAGTCTTGAATGCTAAATATTTCTATCTTGGTTCTTAATATTCTTCTTGATTCACCTTAATCTCTTCTTCGTACATCATAAGTTTTCCAATTAGTTCCTTCACATGTAGCTTGCTTATGTCATAGGATTCTTAGATAGAAATAGAAGTTCCTATCTATCTGTCAGGTTGGCATCGAAGAAATATCATAATATGATCTTTGATTTCCACTAATTTCCCAAGTAGACTCTTGGTATTAACTATTTCATTGAACCTGAGATACATTTCAGAGATAGGTTCACCAGGATTCATTTTAAAATTAACATATTTAATAATATAAGTATTTAATCACATTTATTTATCATTTTTTGTTCCCTCATGGGAAATAACCAAAGTATCCCAAATTTCATATGCAGTTTTATAGGAATATATTCTATTGAATTATTCATCACCTAAAGAACAGTACAATGTATTCATTGCTTTACAATTGTTATTATATGTAGATTTAGTCAACTAAGACCATGTGTCCCTAGTAGTAGTAGGTAATGAATGTTATTCTTCAATTGTGTCCCATATTTCAGGACCCATGCTCCCTAGATACATTTTCATTTTCAATTTCCATTGAGCATAGTTATTACTATTAAAGAAAGGTATCCTATTAGTAGCTGCAACCTCAACTCGGTTATCCATAGCTAATTAGAATTTAAAGAACTGAAAATTTAGATATGACAGAAATTTTAAGATCTTTAAGATAAAACTAAAATCACAGTTGAAAAAAATTTCCAAATATTAAAAAATAGTTTTAATATTAAAAATAGATAATCCTCTAATACCAAATGTTGGTTAGGGTAAAAACTCAAGAGGGGGGGGGGGTGAATTGAGTCCCTACTTAAAATTTCTATTAAAAACTTTATGATAAAAATCCTCCAATTTGAAACAGCCTAGTTAATTATGGAAGTATAGATATAAATGTTCAATTGGTCTACAAGTTTCTGAAAGGTTTATTAGTCCTCAGTTGAATTAGTGTAAAACACTAATCCAACTTTTGGAATAGGTTTACTGAATTAAACACATATACACAATAACCAAAACTAACTATCAGAGTTAATGTAAAATAGTTTTCTATTTATTGAAATTATAAGTAGTGGAAAATAGAAAAACAGAGTAACACAAAATATAGTACACATTATAATTAAACAAGAGGTCCAGTCTCAAGTTGAGAAATAATCCTCTCCGCTTGGTGATCACCTACCACCAAGTAGTTTGTATTAACAATAAACTTGATACATAACCTGTATCGGTCTTTACAACGGTTTTCACAAACTGTGTAGGTCTCACAACCTCTACCACAGTTCTTCATGGGAAAAACCCACAACCAGGCCACACATGGCCTCTTCCACTGTTACATGTGGGAAACAAAAATACAAGGAATGTTTGGTGTGAGGATTTTCTGTATCCTATAGATTAAGAAAAAGAGACAGTGTGTGTGTAACAGGAAAACACACACTGCTCAGAAATTTAAGATAAATAACACAATAGAGATAATGTTTTAAATATTGAGTTTAGAAGGCTCTATGTGTTTGTAGTTCATCTCTTGACTTTGTGGAATGAAGAAATTGTAGTTCGAGTCCTTCTATGGAAGTTGTATCAAAAATAGAGTGTTGAAACTCCAGGATCTAGCTTCCAGGTACTAAAGTGTTCTACTTCATGTTTTGAAAGAGATTCGATGAAACACATAAGGCAGTCTTGAATTTGTTCTCCCAAAAGATCTTCGTGAATCTCTTGGGGTCACAGTGAAAGTGATGGTGTGTTCTTCTTGTTCTTTATATCTATCATGTAATGTTCCTCACCCATAATTATCTTCTATAGCTCAGAATTCTATTTTATATTTGAGGTCTGACAATATGAATGATAAAACCTCATGCAGTCCTTCTTGCACCTCATACTGTCTCCAGATACAGTCTCTTGATATGTTTACAATCAGCATTAATTAATGTCAGAAGCATTAAATTTACCAAATGTGACCATTAGAATAATCTTAATATAATTGAAAACGTATGGAGTATAATAGTAGAAATCGATAGAATGGTAGCGATAGCCTTCTCAATGGAAGCTTTCACAACTGTAGGTTTCATCGGTAGTCTTCATCTGTAGGCTTCATCGATAGGCTTCATCGGTAGGCTTTATTGGTAGGCTTCATCAGTAAGCTTCATCGGTAGGATTCATCAGTAGGATTCATAGATAGGCTTCACATCAGTGACCTTATAGTAGTAACCTTTAGTGGTAACTCTACAACAGTAGCCTTTGAGCGGTAGACTCGTATTGATAACTCAGCGGTAAGGTTTCCCAGTGGTAACTTCTTGCAGTAACCTTTAGTGTAACATTCCAGCAGTAACCTCTAGTGGTAACCTCTTTTAGTAACCTTCCAGTGGTAACCTCTAGTGGTAACCTTCTAACAATAGACTCAACTGGTGGCCTTTTACTTAGAGAAAATTTTCACTGTAAACTTAAGCAAGAGAACAGTGAGATTTAAAATACATAATTGTTATATGATACAAACTAATGAAACATAACTTTCATATAAATGAAACATGATTTGGGATTATCAAAACAGGTGAATCCAACATATATTTATTATAAATATATTCTAGTGCCATATAAATAAATATCATAACATATATTATTTACTTATAATATCTTATTATTCTTTTATTAAAAAGTTGTTTTTTACAATCACTATTCCAGGTGATAAACGTTTTGTTTTTCAATAATTCTATGATTATACAGTTTCAGTCCTTATTATTTTATCATGGTTATATCATATATATAATTTAAATCATGTAATAATTATCATTTTTAATCATTATACACACTTATATAACTATTCATATAATGTAGTGATGAAGAATGAAATATATTAATTCATGGAGAAGGTAATAATATATGTACCCACAAGTAATGTTTCCATTTTTCAATGGATGGAATGAAATAAAATTAAATCAAAGTTCCCATACCTTTCAAGGTGTATAACCCTATATATTTCACATTGAACCTATTTATGTTTTATTTATCTTTTTAAACATTTGTTTTTGGGTCAAGTTTGTGGCTTAAAGTGACGCTTCAGAGGAATCAGAGGGGGATTGCAGAAGCCAAACTGGTAGAGGATATAAGCGACTAGAAATGGTTTATATTTTTAGTGCAACATTAGAAAATCATGATAGCTAATGTATTAAATTATTAAAATTATGGGATACATATTTTCATTGTATGTTTAGAGGATCCCCATCAACACATTGATGAGACCCACTGTCCCTTCTGTGGGAACTAGGTAGTAAGGGTTTCCTACCAAAGACCCACTATCCACATGGTGGGAACCCAATATACAACTATTGGGGTTCATAGAAATGTGATCTTGATAGATAACACCACTATCTCATTGGTGGTACCCATCTTCTACCAATTGGTGTTGGTTTGAGCCACATAAGTGAGGGGTCATGATATCTTTTTACACCAAAAACCCCCTTTTAACCCTTTTAATATCATATTATGACTATAAATCAGGACTAGATACTTTTTAAGGTTCAACGAGGCACACAAGGCTTCTCCATTTTTTATATCTTCTTCATACATTCTTCATTTTGGTTATCAAAAAATCAATATTTCTCCCATATCACTGATTAATTACTCATTTTTCATACATAGAAACTATTCTTCCATCATTTATGAGATTTTTAAAATGTAGTCCATAGGGGATATCTATGATACATGATGATACAATTATAAACATAGATATACTCTTCTTCATTTCTTGAGGTGGATGGTCTATAACAACACTATATTAAATGTTTCATCTTTTTAGTATGATAAATATGTGTGATCATGCTAACACACCATGTGAGTGACTGGTTTCACCCAAATTTACCCTACATGTATGCGATTGTTGTGGTACAGGTAGGGGTCTAATCCACAGGGACCGAAGAAGAAACATAGAGACAATCTGATTTTGGAAGGATTTGGCTATGGAGTGGCCAACTATTTGGATTGATTTGATTTGAATAACTACTAATTTAATTTAAATAAAATAAATTAAACATTCAATTACTTACTCTAAAACAATTAATAGTGATGAGTTGATCCTAAGTTGTTACTAGGGTTAGATTGAATGTATTTATGTTCGTTTCACTAATTCAAGACGTATCCACAAAAAGATATAATTCCTCAACATCATTCACCAATTTAATCCCTACACAATTCCAAGGCTAATTACCAATGCACTTAGAGGATTGATTTAATGATCACTCCAAGTAATTGGATCGTACTAGCACTCGAAATGTGTCATTGTTAAAGTTGGTGAAGATGAAGAAGAAAATAAATCATCAAATGGAAATCTTAAAATAATTAAATGATTACAGAATTTAAGATCATAAAATAACATCCAATATTCCCCATGCAACTCCCTTGGACCAACCCATAAGGGTTTATCCCTCCATTGATTCTATGATCTCAAAGGAAGCAGAAAGTAGACTCATAGGGGCGGGATTGAAGAAGAAAAATAAAACAACGAAACAATCACTCCACCATTGTGTGAATAAATTCACAAGTGATGGTGTGAATAAGATCACACCATGGGGAAATGATATCAATATTAAAAGAATAAAAATATAATAAGAATAACTTTTATTGAAAACTAATGTGATTCGAATAACTTACATGTGAAGGAAGAACATTACAAAGACAAATTGGCATAATAACATTACAATGATAACAAAGCTCCAAGATGATAAGAAAATTATGAGGTTATTATTCCCTTCACCACCAGCTCATTATATAGGAATATTAGGAGCCTTATGTCCACCCCCCAAAAATCAATTTACCCCCAACAATTAAGAGAGTCTAAAGGAGGGTGAATAATCAAAAGGAAATTGACATTACAAAGTTGACCACAAAACCATCCCTATTCATCCACCGTTTTGACATGTGAATTTGTAATTAAAGAAAGCCAAATATAGAGGGGTCGTATATGATATATATGCTCTTCCATATTTCCTATATGATATGTAAAAATTTCAAGAAATTTGGAGTAGCCGTTTGGATGTTATGGTCGAAATGGTGGGACGACTTTATGTGCATTCATGTCGGGCCCACCATTTAAATCTCAACTTCAGATCCCTTTATCATCATGAAAGATTAAGAATTAGCTCCATCCACAGTTGAATAAAATTATTCTCATATTTTTATCTTTCTACTCTAAAAATTTGAGCTTCATTGGGCTTGGTTTGTGGGCCCCACATTTGTTTGATGTGCCTTAGGCCCATTATGCTTTTTACAGCAAATTTCTGCATTCATGCGCAAAAATATCCATCTTCCCTTGAGATTAAGCAATCAAACCTAAAAGATAAAATGTTCCAAATAAAGTTATGAATAATATACCAAAATACCAAATTAAAATGATGAAAAATGTATTTTTCACAAGCAATTTATTGAGTGGTCCCAAATTGACACTTTAAGGATGAATTGCACAATGATGGGAAATGAAGTTTAATTTCTAAATTGGACTATAATTGATGTTTATAAAATTTGAAGCATATTAATATTAAGATATTAACAATGAATATTAAGAACTTTTAGTGACTACTCACACCCGCCAACTTGAGTTTTTCTAGTCCCGAGCAAAATATATAACAAATATGAAATTTGAATTCCCATTTTCCAAAAACATTTTAATACACATTACTCACCCAAAGACCTCATACCAAAAAAATTATGAAACCTATCAAAATTATTTAAAACAAGCTAGGTCCATAAGCATATCCAAAGCTCAAGCCCATTCCTTTGTTCAAATTCATCTCCACATTTCATCCAATTTCAATTAAGCATGATGAAGTGTTGTGCATCACAAAAGATATGGGGCCCATTTTATTGTTCAAGGGGAAAAAATGGAAGCGCTAGGTGGGAATCACATTAAACCTTAAGATGATTATCGATTTTTTTTTATTTTTTTATTTTTTTAACCACAATAGATATGAAAATACTAACTCTGGGCAAGACAACTATGAAGTCACAATCCCCAAGTGCCGGACGCCACACATATTTTCAATTCCATGCTCTACAATAGAGATATAAAGCCTAACTCTGGACAAGAAAACTATGGAGTCATGATCCCTAAGTGCCGGATGCCATGCATTTGGACAAACCATTGCTCTATGTGGTCATTATTTTTTTTTCAATTTTATTTTCTTTTTTTTGAATACTTAAATTAAACTAAAAGTGACCCTAGAACCCTATTCTATAATGAAAGGGACCCAAGAACTTAAATTTACACCCATGATCCAGTAGACGTGCATTGTGGCATTTTGATTAAGAGGATGAAATTTTAAACTTTGAAAAATCACATTGGACAACCGCACTTTCCAAAAAATATTCTCACGAACTTAAACATGCATTAAAATAAGAATAAAGGTTTGAAAAATTATTCTATATCCAATTTTAGAGTTTTCAATGTGTGTTATCATGTCCAAGGTTAATGTAATTTTTCTTTCCATGCATTTTCTTTTTTAAAAAAATCATTTTTTATCTCCCCCCAACATAGAATAACATTGTCCCAAGTGTTTAAAGAAAACTTATAAGGGGGTATGGGAGAGTTGTTTAAAGAGGAAATTGAAAATGATAATCATGGAATGATGTCACCTGGTCGTTGATGATGAAAGCTTGTGCCAGAATCTCCCTTCAATCCTGGGTTTGAGTCTCATCGGTTTGGACGGTTATGACGGGATTTTCCCCATGACCTATGACCTATCCTTTTATTTTTTAACCTATAAAAACATAAAAATAAATCAAAACAAAATAAACTGATGATACATTTTATTCTTTTTAAATTTATGGGTAATATATTACTCAGAGATCACACTACGTGACACAGATGAATATGGCACTCTGCTTTCATACCCATCCTTACTCATAAATAAGAATAGGTCAACAGTATATGGTAATTTATTATATGAAAAATAAAATGATTCAAAATGATTGGAAACATGAAAACCATGGGTTTCCACCCATGTTGTGCTTTTTTTAACGTCGTTATCTTAACTTGAACCCCCCAACTTATCCAATTCCTACTTTAAAAATATTAATGAACTCATCTTTCTACACTTCAACATGATTGAGAATGCGTATCCCTTGTGGTTGGTAAGAAGATTTTTAATTTGATTCATGAACAATCCTATTTTGTAAAATGAATGAAAAAATGAAAGGAGTGTCAGGTATGCGGTTGTTGTAGTACAGGTAGGGATCGAATCTATAGGTACCAAAGAAGAAACCTAGAGACACTCTGATTTTGGAAGGATTTGGCTATGGAGTGGACAACTATTTGGATTGATTTTATTTGAATAACTACGGATTTAATTTAAAGAAAATAAATTAAAACATATAATTACTTAGTCTAAAACAATTAATGGATATGAGTTGATCCTAAGTTGTTACTAGGGTTAGATTGAATGTATTTATATTTGTTTCACTAATTCAAGACGTATCCACAAAATGATATAATTCTTCAAAATCATTCACCAATTTAATCCTTGCACAATTCCAAGGATAATCACCAATGAACTTAGAGGATCAATTTAATTATCACTCCAAGGAATTGGATCATACTAGCACTCGAAATGTGTCATTGTTAAAGTTAGCAAAGATGAAGAAGAAAATAAATCATCAAATGGAAATATTAAAAAAATTAAATGATTACAAAATTTATGTTCATAAAATAACATCCAATATCCCCCATGAAAATCCCTAGGACCAACACATATGGGTTTATCCCTCCATTGATTCTATGATCTCAAAGGAAGCGGAAAGTAGACTCATAGGGGCGAGATTGAAGAAGAAAAATAAAACAATGAAACAATCACTCCATCGTTGTGTGAATAAATTCACAAGTGATGGTGTGAATAAGATCACACCATGGGGAAACAATATCAATGTGAAAAGAAGAAAAAGAGAAGAAGAAGAACTTTTATTGAAAACTAAGGTGATTCGAACAACTTACATTTTAAGGAAGAATATTACAAAGACAAATTGGCATAATAACATTACAATGAAAACAAAGCTCCAAGATGATAAAAAAAATATGAGGTTCCTATTACCTTAACCACCAAATCCTTATATAGGAATATTAGGAACCTTAGGTACATCCCCCAACAATTAAGAGAGTCAGAAGGAGGGTGAAGAATCAAAAGGAAATTGATGTTACAAAGTTGACCACAAAACCATCCAGATTTGTCCACCATTTTGACATGTGAATTTGTAATTGAATGAAGCCGAATCCGAAGGGGTATTAAAATAGAAATATTCTCTTACATCTATTATATTTGATATGTAAAAATTTCAAGAAATTTTGTGGATCCTTTTGGATGTTATGGTCAAAATGGTGGGACGACTTTATGTGCATTCATGTCGGGCCCACCATTTAAATCTCAACTTCAGATCCCTTTATCATCATGAAAAATTCAAAATTATCTCTAGAAACAGTTGAATAAAATGATCCTCATATTTATATATTTGTACTGTAAAAATTTGAGCTTTATTGGGCTTGGTTTGTGGGCCCCACATTTGTTTGATGGGCCTTAGGCCCATTATGCTTTTTCCAGAAAATTTCTGTATTCAGGTGCAAAAATATTCATTTTCCCTTAGAATTCATCCATCGGATCTAAAAGATAAAATGTTCCAAATACAGTGATGAATCATATAAAAAAATATCCAATTAAAATGATGAACACTATATTTTTCACAAAAAATTTATTGAGTGGGCCCAAATTGACACTTTAAGCATGAATTTCACAATGATGGGAAATGAAGTTCAATTTTTGAATTGGACTAAAATTGATGTTTATGAATTTTAAAACACATTAATATTAAGATATTAAAAATGAATATTAGCCACTTTCAGTGACTAATCACACCCCCCAACTTGAGTTTTTCTAGTCCCAAGAAAAATATATTACAAATATGAAATTATAATACCCTTTTCCAAAAAACATTTTAATACACATTGCTCACCGAAAGACCTCATACCAAAAAAATTATGAAACCCATAAAAATCATTTAAAACAAGCTAGGTCCATAAGAATATCCCAAGCCAAAGCCCATTCCTTTGTTCAAATTCATCACCACATTTCATCCAATTTCAATTAAGCATGATAAAGTGTTGTGCAACACAAAATATATGGGGACCATTTTATTATTCAAGGGGAAAAAATGGAAGTGCTAGGTGGGAATCACATTAAACCTTAAGATGAGTATCCAATTTTTATTTTTATTTTTATTGATTTTTTTGTTTGTTTTTTTTATTTTTTTAACCATAATAGATATGAAAAGACTAACTCTGGGCAAGAAAACTATGGAGTCATGATCCCCAAGTGCTGGAATCCACACATATTGTCAATTCCATTATCTACAATACAGATATAAAGCCTAACTATGGGAAAGAAAACTATGGAGTCATGATCCCCAAGTGCTGTACGCCACACATTTGAACAAAACACTGCTCTATGTGGTCATTATTTTGTTTTCAATTTATTTTGTTTTTTTTGTTTTTGGATACTCAAATTAAACTAAAAGTGACCCCAGAACCCTATGATATAATGAAAGGGATCCAAGAACTCAAATTTACACCCAAGATCCAGTAGACGTGCATTGTGGCATTTTTATTAAGAGGATGAAAATGTAAACTTTTAAAAATCACATCAGACGACCACACTTTCCAAAAACTATGCTCATGAACTTAAACTTGCATTAAAATCAGAATCAAGGCATGAAAAATTATTTGATATCCAATTTTATAGTTTTCAATGTGTGTTATCATGTTCAAGGTTAATGGAATATTTCTTTCCATATATGTTCTTATTAAAAAAATCATTTTTTATTTTATCTTGGCTCACCCCCAACTTAGAATAACACTGTCCCCAGTGTTTAAAGAAAACTTAGATGGGTGTAGAGGAATATGAGAGGTGTTCTAAAAGTAATTTGAAATAATAAACATGGAACAAATTCACTTAGTTTTTGAAGTTGTAGTTCATGATGCTCCATATTACTCCTTTGATCCCTCGGGAGATGTAGGCACCTCCTTGATCGAATATGTATCACCCAAAATAGTCCCTGAACCGTACAAAGAAGAACAAACCAGGAAAAAAACAACCCAACAATTTATTTAAAACCAAGTATCAAAATTTTTATGGTTTTCCTTGTTTTTTTTAAATTTTAAGAATCAAACCGATGATATATTGTCTTCTTTATATTTTTTGGGTAAGGTATTACTTAGTGATCACACCACATGACACGGATGAATGCGGTGCTCCCCTTTCATACCCATCCTTACTCATAAAAGAAGAACATTTCAACAGTTTAAGGTACTATCATATTCAGAGTTTGAATTTTTTTATTTTTTTATATACAAAAATGATTTATTAATCCTATTTTAAAAATAAAGATGATTCATAAATATTAGAAACATGAAAACACACAAAATGAAATAAAAAAGGCAGAAGCCGAGTTGCCTCCCAGAATGCTCTTAATTTAAAGTCTTTAGCTCGACTTGAACCCCCCAACTTATCCAATATCAACTTTCAATATTTTAACAAACCCATATTTCTACACTTCAAAATTTTTGATATTGATTGTTTTATTTGATTTTTTTTCATGTAAAAACCCATGTTCAACAAGGATTGTGAAAATCAAAGGAATTTGAGTAATGGTGGATCCAGTTTCTTCTAGAGTCTTTCCTAAGATTTCAAGGGTTAACCCCCATTTGCGGGTTTCATGAGATGAATGAATGACTAATGCAAGGTCATGGTTATCACCTATAATGGGATTCCTGAGTGGGGAAGTAAGGACATTGATTTTGAGTTCAGGTTGGATACGACATTCAAACACAGATAAGGAATTAAAATCAAAATCAATTTCATTTTCAAAATTTCCCAACACAATTGGTTCCCTTTGAATTTAAGATTCAATCCCAAAATTTTCTAGATGAGTTTCATGAATGGGTATAGATTTGATGTTTGTGATTTCATCTAATGGTTCAGTGATTGGTGTTTCTAAAAAATCATCATTGGAGAAATATTCCGAACATTCAATCCATGAAGAAAAATTTCCCTCTTGTGAATTCATGAAATCAATTTAATCCTGATTTAAAAACTCATTAACAATTCCCTCATGTTCTTTAGCTTGAATTTCAACATTATCTGACCAATTATCTTCATTATCCAACTCTGTTTTCCAAGATTCTAAAGTGGGTTCTTCACTAAATTCAAATGAGTTATGTTGGTAACAAGATTCTTCTATAAGTCATATGGAAGGGACAACCTGAGTTGGAGTGGGTTCCAAAAATGATTCAATGCTTTGTAGTTCTACTCTCATGGATGAAACCTTAGAAGTAATTATCTACATTTTTTCAAACAATTGTTCAATAATTTTTTCATGATTAGGGCTGATAGATGTTTTTACATCATGGACTTCCTAATTATTTATCTTTTTAATCATTCTTGATAGGTATGGAAATTGATCTTTTAAACATTCATCATTACAAATATCATTCATGTTATTTGGTGTGGGGTATTCATTTAATGGTTGATCAAAATAATTAAAAAATATTGATGATTACCAATGTGTATTTACTAATTTATTATATCATGAGTTTGTGAAGGTATATTGTTGATTATACTCCATTGTATGTATTTGAAAATTTGGAATCGTGATTTTTGGGAGCCAAAAAAAAAGAAAGGGGAAAGAGAAGATAAATGGTATGAGAAAATAGAAATGTGGGAGAATAGAAATATGCTCTAAGGTAACTTAATTGGTCCCTGTAAATAGCGCCAAAATTTGGTTTCGCCAAAATTTACCCAACAGGTATGCCGTTGTTGTAGTACAGGTAGGGGTCGAATCCACAGGGACTGAAGAAGAAACCTAGAGACACACTGATTTTGGAAGGATTTGGATATGGAGTGGCTAACTATTTGGATTGATTTGAATTGAATATCTACTGATTTAATTTAATGAAAATAAATTAAAACATACAATTACTTAGTCTAAAACAATTAATGGAGATGAGTTGATCCTAAGTTGTTACTAGGGTTTGATTGAATGTATTTATGTTCATTTTAATAATTCAAGACGTATCCACAAAATGATATAATTCCTCAACATCATTCACCAATTTAATACCTACACAATTCCAAGGCTAATCACCAATTCACTTAGAGGATCAATTTAATGATCACTCCAAGGAATTGGATCGTACTAGCACTCGAAATGTGTCATTGTTAAAGTTGGTAAAGACAAAGAAGAAACTAAATCTTGAAATGGAAATATTAAAATAATAAAATTATTACAGAATTTAAGATCATAAAATAACATCCAATATTCCCCATGCAAATCCCTAGGACCAACCCATAATGGTTTATCCCTCCATTGATTCTATGATCTCAAAGTAAGCGGAAACTAGACTCATAGGGGCGGGATTGAAGAAGAAAAATAAAACAATGAAACGATCACTAAACCTTTGTGTGAATAAATTCACAAGTGTTGGTGTGAATAAGATCACACATTGGGGAAATGGTATTAATGTGAAAATAAGAAAAATAGTAGAATAACTTTTATTGAAAACTAAGGTGATTCGAACAACTTACATGATAAGGAAGAACATTACAAAGACAAATTGGCATAATAACATTACAATGAAAACAAAGCTCCAAGATGATAAAAAAAATATGAGGTTCCTATTCCCTTAACCACCATATCCTTATATAGGAATATTAGGAGCCTTAGGTCCACCCCCAAAAATAAATTCACCCCCAATAATTAAGAGAGTCAAAAGGAGGGTGGATAATCAAAAGGAAATTGACGTTACAAAGTTGACCACAAAACCAACCAGATTCATCCACCGTTTTGATGTGTGAATTTGTAATTGAATATGGCTGAATCCGTAAGGGTTGTAGAAGAGAAATATACTCTTCTATATGTCCTCTACGATCTGTAAAACCTTTAGGAAATTTGGCATATCTTTTTGGAAGTTATGGTCGAAATGGTGGGATGATTTTATGTGCATTCATGTTGGGCCCACCATTTAAATCTCAACTTCAGACCCCATTATCATCATTAATACTCCAGAATTAGCTCTATCCACGGTTAAATAAAATTATCCTCATATTTTTATATTTCTACTGTCAATTTTTTAGCTTCATTGGGCTTGTTTTGTGGGCCCCAAATTTGTTTGATGGGTCTTAGGCACATTATGCTTTTTCAAGAAAATTTCTGCATTCAGGCGCAAAAATATCCCTCTTCCCTTGGGATTCATCCATAGAATCTAAAGATAAAATGTTCCAAATACAGTGATGAATCATATAGAAAAATATAAAATTAAAATGATGAACAATGTATTTTTCACAAGCAATTTATTGAGTGGGCCCAAATTGACACTTTATGCATGAATTGCACAATGATGGGAAATGAAGTTCAATTTCTGATTTGGACTAAAATTGATGTGTATTTACTTTGAAAAACATTAATATTAAGATATTAACAATGAATATTATCCACTTTCAGTGACTAATCAGTGACCTATCGAAATTTGAAAATCATTGTTTTGATAAAACCTTATGATTTTACCTCACACAGATCTCATTAGATTAATTAAAATTGAGACTATGAATTATGATCACATGGGGGAGTTCCATAATTTTAATCTTGGTTGGAGGATGATGAAATGAAATTGGAGCCCCTAATTAATTGGAAATATATTATTATTTAGAGAAACAATGTGAATTAGGTTAGCATGTGAATTGATATTTTTTATTAACATGGATTTTAAAAGACTTTGTAATCATGATAATAGGTGTGAGAAATAATTACATTTCTTAAAAGAGGTAAATTGGAATGTAATTGGAACTGGTATACAGGAATTATGAAATATGGTTATGATTATATATGTGTTAGTAATTGTTATTAAGTGATATGTGAAATGAGAATAATTAAAATTATTGGATTAATTGGTAACATAGTTTAAATTGATAATTGGATTGAATTTTATTGTTGGAATTAATTGGTAAATGGAATAAATGGAATGATAATTAGTAACTTGATGAATTGACCAATATAGATTTTATAAAACGTTTTCCATGTTTTTTTGTTGGAATTATACAATTTTAGTTTGGTATATTTTCTTGTTATTACTCTTGATTATGATCGATGCATGAGTGAAATATGGATTTTTATAAACCACATGAGGGATACGTTTATGGTCACATACCTCCTGAGGGATAGATGAATGGATATGTACTTCATGATTTCTTGATGCAAGGTTACTTGCTGCTTTAGGGCATAATTAATTGGTAAAATATACTTGAGGTTATGATGCATGGGTATATACTTCCGAAGAGATAGATAAATGGGTAAATATTTCTAAAGGGATAGATACTTGATTACATGATTCATGAAGGTTATATACACTATTCCAATTTTTTTAGGGGAGATTCATCCTCGATTAAATAATACACTAGCAACACGGGTGATTCTTCATATGAAGAAGAATCCTTTAATAGGTAGATATATTTAGCATTATGCTGAAGAAGGTTTGGATAAACCTATATGTTAACCTTGAACTTAAGATTCATTAGGGTTATTTGATATTATGCATTTATTTATGAATTAATTCCCCTATTTATCATACTATTTCATGAACAATATATGGAGACAAGATTTTTTTTCAAAACTGAGGGTGTATTCCTACTATTTTGTACTCACACCCTATTCACGCACCATTTTGTACATAGGATGACATCATAGATGTAGGCATGGCCAATGGTAATGTACCCTATATATTATTTATTTATTTTTTAGATGGGATTAGAGCTTGGAGAAGGGACTAGGCTTGGGGTTTAGGAGTAGGGGTTTGGAGTCATTTATTATGATTATATTTATTATTATAGTTGTATGAATTTAGCATGACATTAGATTTATATATAGTATCAAAATTTATGGTTTATTAATTTTAATTGGATTTTTGGTTATTTATTTATATTTGGTTTTAGTTGGTTATTCCTTCTAATCCAATGGTTGATTTATTTGTTTTTTATCTTATATAATTCATTATGGAAACTCTATACAAGATGGTATAGTCACCCCAAAATATACCATACTACCTTATAGGTATTGGGAAACCTCTGGAATATGGGGAGGTGTTTTCGAGGTATCATAATGACCTGACTAAATCACATGAATGAGAAATGGGATGGGGACAATAAAATGTGGTGTCATAAAATGGATATTTTTTGTTTCTTTAATATTTAAATAAGGTAGACAAAGGACTAGGATGTGTTGGGGCATGGAAATAATCTCATGCATGAGATTATCTAACCCCTATGTGGGGAAAATGCAAGGAACCATGGATGTGATTGTATTTGATTATATTACCTTATTATAATTGTGATGTTATTTCACCATGGATGATGAAATTATTGTGAAAAGTTACTGTATATTGATATTTTACACAAGTGTCGATATGGTAAGAGGTGAGTATTCATGCATCATGATTGAAAAAAAGATAAATATGTTCACATACATCATTCTTTCTATGGGTCATTTTATCACTATTGACATTTATACCTATTTAAACTATGAAATGTAATCCCTTTATATATCTGAAAAAAGGAATAAATGGAACTTTTATGACTTTACAATTCACTTGATATGAAATTTTTTAAGGTACACTTGTGTTAGTGGTTCTCTGTTGTTGCCTTGAAATTCTAAGATTGATCTAATTTTGTTTCACTGATAAGAGGCTTGAGTTGACCCTTGAAGATTCCAAGTGATTGGATATATGAAATTTAAATTATGGGTAGATGCTCAGTGGATTTAAATGGAATGAGTGAATTAGATGGTGTACTATAAATATTAGTAGAAAAGAGTTGATCATTTTAAATAGGATCACTATGAGTGCTCAATTTTTTGGGTCTAACTCTTTATTGTGTGGAAAACTAAAATGGGTGAGTGAGACTAAAATCAGTGGTCCAAGACTCATGGGGAAGTCACTATGTTGGAATAATGTGTGGAATTTTAATCACTTTCTAGGAAGTATTAATACTTGAATGATTATGTAAGGGTTTTATGAGATCAGTTGAACTGGTGGAAGTATAGTGGCGAGGATAACTTTGGGGATGTTTCTATTTTTTTGGATAAACATAAAAAATCTAATGATAATTAGTCATTGAAGAATTTGGTTCAGAGTAACCCATAGAGTTAGAATCCTAGGTTTGGAGAGAATCTAGAAGGGGTTAATAGGAAAAATATTTACTTGTGAAAATAGGGATATGTAGAATAATTTGACATCAACATTAGATCATGGTTCCGTTGTGTGGTCAATCATGTTTTTCTTCAAAAAAATATTTGATGGTTCAATTTACCATCTTGCATGAGGGGATGAGACCCTTTTCAGCCAGAATTTATAATCGATACCTAGGATACAAAATAATTCTTTTCACATAACAAATGGATTATGTAATGTAGGGTACTACATTCTAGGTATCCATGTAAAAGTATCGCTGTGTTGTTTCTTTTCAATTGGGTATTAACAAACGATAATGATTAGTCATTGCAGTTGATGATGGACTATACAGGTCTATGTTGATCAATTTAAGCATAATGAGGATATAATAATGGTACTCTTATGATAGGGATATTAGACCTAGTTAGTTTTGAAATAACCATTCTTATGGAAAGGGTTGTAACATGAATAAGACTAATTATTGAGCAATCATAGTGGACCTCTTTTAAGATGCCCTTATTAAATAATTCTCTAGAATACATTATGAGAAGGAGATCAAGTTCACTATCATGTTAGTGATTAGAGCCGAACCGATATATATTACATCATACAAGATAGAACTAGTGGACCTCTAAGATTTGAAAGTTCAGTTGGAATATTTGGAAGCTAATGGTTTCATACAACATTTTACTTCACCTTGGGGTTCCCTATAGAATTTCACCCTGAAGGCGGATAGAAATTTTCACTTAAGTGTGATTGATTGAAGACTGAACTATATGATGTTAAAGAACTATTATCCCCTTCCACACATTTATGACCACTTCAATCAGTTAAGATGTGAAAATTTGTTATCTAATATTGAATTTAGGTTTGGGTACCATTATTTGAAGGCAAGATCATCTAACATATCCCATACTAATTTTAAAAGTCAGTATGTATTGAAAAAGTTCATGGTGATATTGTTTAGTCTGATAAACAAAGTAAAAATATTCATTTCTTTGATATATCATATCTTCCATGCATTCCTAGATCATATTTTAGTGGATTTCATTGAAAACACCATGGTATACTCCCAATCTTGATCAGGTGATCATGTATATCCTATTAACACTGTCATGAGTACATTGGAAGAGAATTAGCTAAATTAAAATATATCTAAATGTTGTTTTGGATCATTAAATTTAACTTATTTGGTCATTTAATCTCATAGGATGGATTTTTAGTGGACCCCAAGAAGGTTGCAGCTATGGTATCTTGGGAGAAGCCTTAAAACATCTTCAAGATTCAGATCATTCTAGGACTAAAAGACTATTACTAAAGTTTCATCCAAGACTTATACCATATGGAAACACATATTTATAGTATTACTAATTAGGGGGTGAAGTTTCATTGCTTATATGTTTTCATGAGGTACTTCCCATAATTGAAGAGAAGGTAGACCTCAAAATCAATCCACAACTTACCTAATCCAAGTAAGTAGTGTACCACATTCCAATACACTTCAGGAGTCAGGATTGAAGTAGTCCAGATATAGGATGACTGATTGGTTTCTTATGGCTCCATAAATGCGATTCCACATGATATGAATGATCCTAACCATGATATAGAGGATGATATAATGGCAAAATCCATGTTGGTGGTATTATCATTTAGGTAATAGGTTGGTGCTGTAAACATATAAAAAGACCATTAGGAACATCATTCTTTGGTGGGACCTAATACTTTGGTAGAGGAGGTGGGTTGAGTATCTATCATCAATAAAAATTGAGTTGGAATACCCTCTAGGAAAGGGAAATTTCATTCTTTATTCTTCAAGAATGAAGATTAAGATAGAGGAAGTGCATAGTATTGTGATGAGTTTGAGATGATAGTTCCCTTTAAAAACACATGTCTAGATATTCATGACTCCCAAGAATATCTAGAATTGATATCAATTACACCCATTCTTTAAGTACATATCAAGAGATATAAATTATCTGATCTGGAGGGATTAGCTCTGAAAGAAAATATATATGGTGGGGATCCACCAATGGGTTGGTATCTTAGCAGTGATGATGATCAAGTTATCCATGACCATGGGTCTATTTCAATGGGATTTCATGAGAATCTAAAGAGGGAGTTTCATAGATTAATGTGGGTGGTACATAATTTTTTTAAAAACATGTATTTTTATCTCCATAGGAAATACTGGTGGCCAGGAATAATGAATGAGATAATAAGATTTGTGGCATGATGTTTTAACTGTCAGTAGGTGAAGGAAAAGAATCAAAGGCCTACTAGGATACTGTGTCCTTTTTCCCATTCAATAATGGACATATAATGATGTCACTAAGGATTTTATGATAGGATTACCCATGTTACCAAGTAAAAATTAGAATGGGTAATCATGTATTTATTTATGAAGGTATCCCAATTTATACCAAACAAGGGTACCTCCACATTTGATGATATAGGTTGTCTATTTGTGTGGGAGATTGTGTGATTGAACACTGTTATGAGGAGTATCATTTCTGATCTTAATCACTGTTTCACTTCATGATTCTGTTAGGGCCTTTATAAGGCCTTGGAATCATATTTTATTCTAGGTATGGCCAATAATCATAAGACTAAAAATTAATCTTAATGGACGAATCATATTATAGAGGATATATTATTACATTTTTTTTTGTGGTTCTTGGGAGCATCATCTAGCACATGTGGAGTTATAATATAATAACAGCTTCCCAACATCAATCCAAATGTCTTGTTTTGAGGCATCATATTGGAGGTTACTCTTTTCAACATTATGCATGTTAGAGGTGGGGGAGTTATCACTTGTTGTACCCAGTCTTGTGTAAGAGACATATAAACATGTTCAATTGATCATAAAGTAGTTTTTAACCACACAAATATGGAATAAAGTATAAACTAACTATCATATATGACTTTGGGAGTTTGACATTGGCCATCTGACCTTTTTTTGAGTGTCACCTATGATAAAGAAATATTGTATTAATAAATAGTTAAGGCTAGATCCTAGTTTTTTCTCATCATTTGGGATATTTAATTGTTTCCAACGTGTAGCTTACCAATTTTCCCTTCTACAGTGCAACATTTCCATGCATGAGGTGATTTATGTGTTTCAACTTCATAGATAAATCCCTGAACCTTCTCACATGATAGTTAATGACAACATTGATCTTGATGTTGATGTTTCATTTAAGGAGTATCAGATCATGATTATGGATTTTATAAATAAGAATCTATGAGTATAGATAGTTACTCCTGTGAGAGTGTAGTTGAAGAATGATCATGTTCAAGTGGAGAAAATGGAGAAAGTGTCTAATATATGGGGATAATGGATTGACTTGTTCACTAATACCCCATAGTGATTATTAGGAGCATAGATTAGGGATGAAATATTATATACTGAGTAGGTTGGAATATCTCATCCATTTCCATGTATTTTCCCCTCTACATTTTTAGTTGAACCTCTTTATATTTTTTTTAATCATTTCAAAATTATTTTTTGATCCATGTCGATGGAATAAAAAAATGCTTCAAATTTGTTGGGGTGGTTCAAGGAATACAAGATGGTTAAGAATAGTTGTGGATATAGGTGGTTTTAACATTTAAAACAACCTCTAAACCACCATCTATCCATTTCAATCCACTGACTAGCTGGTGGGACTCCTGGTAGATTGATATGTCTCCAAGATCCCCATTGGTTACCCAGTGAGACCCACTGGACAACCAATGGGATCTATCCAGAAAGGGTCTCCTTTAGGAGACCCCACATCCACTTTATGGGAACCTAATGGCCTTCTAGTAGGGCTCCCATCCATGATGGCATATTGTATGACACCATCAGCAAGCTGGTGGTGCAAACCGACAACCCAATGGTGTTGGGATGGGCTCTGTAAGTGAGGGATTGCGAGGACTTTTATGCCCTAACACCCCAATTTATCCCTTTTAATACTTTATTCAAATCATCAAATGAGATTAGTGAAATTCAAAGGCTCTATAAACCTCTTAATTCTTTACTAATTACATTTATTCTCCTCTTTATTTGTTCTTCAATATGGTGATATTAAATTAACAAGTATCTTATATCTTTGATGAATTCCTCTTTTTTCCTCCTTGGATCCTCCTCTTCCATCCCAATAAATATGTGTGAATGTTTTTTCATAGAGTATTTTTTTTGTTTTATGTTGATCTAATTCTTGATCATGGATCTCCACATTTTTTATTTCATGTTGTGGGTGGTCTAAAACAACTCCCTAATGTATTTTTCATTATTTTAGTATATAAAACATGTGCGTTCACACAAGAACACCATGCACGTGACCTAGCCAAATTAGTAACACAATTTTTTGATAAAAAAATATTCTTTGGAATCCCTTGGACTCCTTTGGATCTATTAGTGTTAATGATGGGACTTGAGTCAACCAGAGGGGTGTGATAAACTTTGATTCAAGGTTGGAACTTAAATGAAATGAGCTTTGAGGCCCATATTAATTATAAATTTTTTATGATTTGGCATAAAAATATGATTTTTTTGGCATGAGAATATAGAATTAGTCTTAATAAGGATTTTGTATAACTTCAAAACTTTGATAACTGACTTCAGAATGAATTATAAGGCATAAAAGAGGTAATTTGGAATGTAATTTTAATTTTTATAAATACATGATGGAATATGAATATGATGATATGTGTATTGGGAATTATTCCTAAATAATAACTGAAATGGAAATAGTTACAATTATTTGGATAATTGGTAACTTCGATTAAATTCAAAATTGGAATAAATATAGTTGTTGGCATGATTTTTTAAAAGGAATAAATGAAATGACAATTTTTTATTTCATGAAATGACCTTTAAGGATTTTGACAACATGTTTGGAATGTTTGGGTTTTTTATTATTCTTTAAATTTGGTATATTATGTTATCATGAAACATGTTTAATTTTTATTACTAAGGGCTAGATATATGGTTACATATCACTGGAGGGATATGAGTATGGTTATATATATCATAAGTTCTATATGCATGGATGTGTATAAAAAAAGTGAAATATATATGGTTAAATACCTCATAAGTGACTGATGAATGGGTATAAGGTAGTTGAGGGATAGATACATGGGTATATACCACCCAAGGGCTAGAAGCACAAGAATAGGTTTCTTGATAGTGATATCCTTGTTTATATGATTCCTAAGGTACATATAATCCATTCATTATTAATGGTTATAGAAATTAATCATTGATTGAAGAATACACCTATAACATGGGTGATTTATTTAAGGTAGAGGAATCCACTAATGGGTACAAATATCAAATATTATGTCGAATTAGGTTTATCTCACTCTGGTTTTCATCCTAAAACTTTAGGGAAAGTGAGGTTATTTGATATAATGCTTAAATTTATAAATTAATTCCCCTGATTATTGTATTATTGAATGAAATACATATTTTGAATAAATTTTAATAAACACCATGGGTGTCTTCTTAGTGAGTTATACTCACACCATATTCAGATTCTATTTAGTACCCAAGGGGAGTTCATGGATATAGGTATAGAAAAGGGAAAGTGGACTTGTACATGATTGATTACATTGCTATATGGGATTGGATCATAGAGATAAGACCAATTATGGGCAATGATACCAGGGTTTTTTAGTCTTTTATTATGTGTATGTGTAGTATTTTATATGTATGAATTCAGTATGAAATTATATTGACATACAATATGGAAAGACAAGGTTTAATAATTTTAATTGTATTTTTGGTTATTTATATATATCTAGTTTCATTTGGTTATGGGTTATTATCTACATATTGGCTTATTTGGTTCATTTATCTCATTTCCAATTTTATTTTCACTCTATACTAGAGGGTATATTCTCTCCAATATATTACATAACCCTTCTCTACTAGTTATAAACCTCTGGTATAAGGGGAGGCATGTCTAAGGTATTGTATTGTCCCAAATTAGTAACATGAGGGAGAACTAGGATGGGGATGTTATAGTGAATAATAATTCACCATTATTAAATAATTATAATATCATAAATATCATATATATTCATTAAATATATCCTTATAACCTTTCACATTAAGTAAAAATGAAAAACAAATCATGTCTCTTTGTCGGGGTTGTAGGCCACATGTACACATGAGAAACATTATCCTTTCCTAATGAATGGTATGGTAAGAATATAGATAGTATAATATAATTAAATGAGAATAATTATATCATAAATATAATATATAATCATTAAATCCATCATAATAACCATTCTTGAATGGTGGTGATGGAAACTAAATCATATCAATATGTTGAAGCTGTTTTCTACTTGTGTGCCTATGTGATACATTAATATGACCTTTGATGGAAAATATCTAGAAAATTGTTTCCCAATAATAATAATAGAAATTATTTATATTTAAGATACTCAGAATCATTATTTCAGTATGGATACTTTAGATTTTGAGGTTTAAGAATAAATATAATTTTATGTAATCAGTTAAGAGTTATATTTCATTCTTGATAAACCTCCTTTGGCTCACACTTTAACCATTGAAATTATGGTATTTTAATCAAACTACATAATATAGGATGTTGGGAGGGATGTTTATAATTTATTTGGATATATATTGGATAATCTATGAGGATATTTAAGTGTGAGGAGAGGAGAATAGGTGGTGTCCTTTTATATATGAGGGAGAGGACACAATTTGAACCTTTCAAAAGATTAAAATATATTAATGTATTAATAAATAAAAATAGCTCCATATTTTATCAACTTAGAATATAGGATGATATAAGACCAAAATATATTCATAAAATAGTATTTAGAGTAGTTTTGAGGTCATTATAACCCTTATCTCTTTATTTTAAGATGTCTATAACCCCTTTAAACCATTATGATAATGATTAATTTTTACCTATATTACTATTCATAATGAAAAAAATATGTCGAACTTACTATATCATATTATTTACACTTATGAAAAATATATAATCAATTTATAAAATTCATTCCCAACAAGTTATAGAAATTTACTTTAAAATAAACTTTCCAAACACAATGAAAAATTGTTCTCCAGAAAAATGCATTTTTAAGAATAAAAATGTTTTCATGCCAAAATTAAGGATAATATTAATTATAATGAGATTAATTTGATTATGATGACTAAAAAGGTACTAATTTAATTTTATAAAAAATTGAAAACAAAATTTAACTTCCAAAATACATGAATGGAAGAGATAGTATTCCATTTTTCCCAATTAACTAAAAAATAATATTTTTTGGAAAATAAAAAAATTTCACATTAATATAATTTTCATATGATGATTTCAAAAATTATATAATTTTTTAAAAATAAAATTTCTAGATTATGTTAAAAATAATTTTAAAATTTTACAAAAAAAAGAAATAAAACCCATTTTCGATGAAAATGTATTTTTTGAAGCATAAAATGAATTCACTAAAAACTGAGTGCTTAATTCCTAAGAATTAGTCAATAAATTTTTATTGAGTAAAATAATTATATATATGATTCATAATTTTTTAATCCTATTCAAACCAACCAATATAATAATTATGTTATAAAGGTATACTATATCATAGTTCTGTTAGATTCAGTGTTGCATATAAATTAAGATGTCAAATACTTTAGGTTTATTTCAAATGAAAATACAATTAAAACAATAGGGTGTTACACTATCATAATACTAAGAAAAACTATTATTTGTGGTAAAATTTACTACTAAATAACATAAGGGTCTCTATGCACAAAATTCACTCCATTACTAGCAATAATTAGTCTTATAGTTTCCTTCCTCCTATTTTTCCTTATTCTTTGACTCCCATGTTTTATTGGATGCGGTCATAATTCACTTTGAAATGTAAAAGTTACATCATATTTAATTAAAAATAAAGTTATCCAAACTATATCTCTATTTATTTTCTATCATATATATATATATATTCAAAAAATATTTCCATTGAATATTATTAAAAATATCCATATATGGTAATTTTTTTCCTTGAATTTTAGTATAATATTCTCATAATTAAAATCATTTAAGGATATTCATATTTTGTCTACAATTTTCCTTTAAAATAACTTCTGATATATGATTCGACTTTATATGTGTTATTTAAATTTAATTATTATATTCTTCCATAAAATGTATTATTTTACTTTTTTCAAAATATTCTCCATGTGTGCATGGATTCATGCACTATGATATAATAGTCAATATTGTAATGTGGAACTAATTTATCTCCATTGGAATCAATTTTTTTGAATAATTTACACACCATGAATCAAAATATCAATGAGATATTTGATAAATTTGAAACAAACCATTTACATCATCTTATTAAATTACTTATATCATTATAATACATATATATATATATATATAGTAACTTATTTTTTGAAAATAATTTTCCTTTTTAACCAAATAATTCAATCTCTAATTATTCTATTTCTATATGAATTTTAACTCAATGTTTTTTCAATCAAAATTAATGTTTTGATATTTTTTCCATTATAGATCCACATAAGTACTAACTAACTTAATCCATTAGGAAAAATCATTATGATTTCTCTGTTTTTTATTCAGATATTCAAAGTTTCTTTCTAAAAGGAACCAAAATAAGTTCTTGAAAAATATTATAAGATTATTTTAATTTTATAGTTTTTATATATTAAAAAATTTGATTTCTTATATAAAAATTATATCTTATGTTGCTCTTTTAAAATATGAGAACTCCCTTTTTATGTTGTTCAATATCAAATGAGAAACACACAACTTACACGCTAACCCTATTATATGATTCATTACTTCAAATGACAATAATTCATATCTTTTTTATGGACTTATATTCATATGAATGTAGTCATTATCATATTTTTATATTCAATTCTATGATTGAAAACATATCTTTATATAAATTTTGTTTTTTCATACAAAGTAAACAATTTTCCACAAATCCATTTCACTACACAAGTCTAACTGGGGTAATTCCAGAATTCACTCAATTCCAAATATAGCACCTTCAATAAAAATTAATTCCTTAATTGTCCAACTAAATCATTATAACATTAGTATAAAAAATTTATTATTACATAGAAACTATAGTGTTCTTGATCAGTTCTTTATAGATGGATCTTCTATAAATTAGCATGTTTCTTATTTAATGAAGAATAAATTCATCATATTATTCACTTTCTGGATGTTACCAAACATCTCCTAGAACATTATGTTATATAATCTCATCATAAAAACATGTATTAAACTTAGTGAACAACACAAATTATCACCAAACATTTATGGGATGCTACATTAAAATTTTCATGTATAATACATAAGAAACATTACCAAAATTTTCATCATGTAAATGAATACATAAATACACCATTCAAGAGTTACTTAGTGGATTGTACCTTTAACATCACTTAAAACACTATCTTAAACATATTGACACAATATCATCATTGTGGCTGGTGTTAATGTTTTAAAAAAATGTAATCCTGTTATGTTCTCTTCATTCTCATTTTTCACAACATGTAGATTAAAAATATTGTACAATTTTTAGCTAATTTTATTGTAATTCGATCTATACCGAGAGTTCTATAAAAATTATAGAATATTAGATAAGAATTAATTTCTTTATCCTTTAGGATATAATTAAGTATTTCATTTTCATAATTTTAATATTCTCTAGGAATGGAGTCCTCAAGCATAATATCAGTCACTAGTTTGTCTATATTTGAGAAGTTTCTATAGTAGCATGAAATAGAGGAGGTGATAACATAAGGTTCTATAAATATAATACATATTTCATAATATGTGTTAAGGACTAGTTTAGCTTTATGAATTCAATACATTGTTAATGAATGTGGTATTTCTATCTAAAATATTTAACAACATCACTTAATAGATAACTATAAATATATGTTCATTAGTTGTCATAAAATCATTCCCTAATTAAATAAAGTTATTATCAATATTGAAATCTATAACATTTTAGCTACTATTAGAATAAAAGACATGATGGTTCTCACCCTCACACAAACACAAAAAAAATTTATTTTACTAATATAAAACCAGTCACAAAATTATATTAAAAATATAACTTAACCACAAAAATAAATACATAAGGAGAACATAGGGTTTATGGGGGGGGGGGGGGGGTTAATATAATGAAAACTAAGGGAATATATACGTACTAGATCCATTCATTCCATAGGAAGGTCTCCAAATTTAGAGAAAATCATATGAGGATTTTCCTGGTCTCCCTAAGATGCTAGAAAATCATTCACTTTGTTTACTTCTATATATGTGTGATATAAGCTCATGCCATTATAGATACATTTTTTACACATTAGAATATGATAAGTAATGGGTAATGGGGTTTCATCCATGACTTTATGGTTCCAATATTCATTCTTAGTCACCAAAATATCTAATTCTACACAATAAACTATATTCCTATAGGAAAACAAGTATTTAATATCAAAATCACATAATGAAATGTTGTGTATTATTTAATATTCATATTCTATACATACAATTATATAATATGTAGATCATGGGTTTTGGGAGAATGTAGACTCATGGGAGTAGATACTCGGTAGGAGGCGAGATAATCCAGATGATATGTTTTTTTAAACAGGAGCATAAGACTTTATTGTATGGATGATTGGTTAGTGGATATTATTCCTCAAATTTAAATCTCCAATTTTGTAATTTAATTTTCATTATTATGAAAAAAAGTTTATATATATGCCATCATTGATCTATATGAAAATGAATTGCTAAATTCATTGTAAGTTAGGGAATGAGGTTGAGCTAAATATAGGAAGTTAGGGGTGGACGTGAAAAATCATCCCCCCATTAATGATCATAAGTTAGTGGAACATGTTGAAATTATTGAACCCATTTTAAATTTGAATAGATAAATCATGTGAATGATATAAAATTAATTTCATATAGGATAAGACATTATTGATTAAATCCATATAAAGGTGATAAAATGTTATATATTTGTTACTAATTGTTATTGTAATTATTATTATTCCTTTTAAATAAATGATGTAGTAGTGGTCTCCTATGGATGTAGTATTAATTTTTAAACAATATGATTATCTTGACATAATTTGATATAAGTTTTTTTATTTATTGTATTTTCAAATAGTTTTATTTTATTATGTGTGTTATGGTATGGATTCAAGGAGTTGAGTTTTATTTGAATTATCATTTATATTTAGTTATATAAATTTTAAGGGTTTAATTGGGATAAAAATTTTCTATATATTTATTTAATAATTGAAACTTCTTGTAAAATTTTTCAATTGATTGCTGGTTCAGAATATCATCATGTGGAACCAGAGACCATGATATAACAACGTAATTTACAATCAATACATTAATCATGTAATGATATATTTTTTTGTTTCATAAGGATTAAACTCTTTAGAAGGGTGTGGTGTTGTATAATTTCATGGTCTAGGTCAAAATATTTAATAGGATACACATTCAATTCTAAAACATCTAAATACAGAATTATCATCCAATAAAGGGTGCTGATCATTTGAACAATATAAAAAGATAAATCAAGGGGTAAAATGTTATGGAAAATTGTATGGGAATGATATTGTATATTTTAACTTTAGAAAAAATATAAATCTGAAAAATGATTACAAATAATTTACAGTAAATTACGGAAGGGGTTATCCTATAAGATCATGTTCCACTATTAATTATAATTGAAGGTAAACCATATCAATTTATAACTTCTAAAATTTAATTGAAATCATGGGTCATTTATTTGAGTGATTTATTCCAAACTATAGTAGATAATGGAATATAAAATAAATTATGTGTGTACAAGACTTGAGAGGGTTAATTTAGATAAAAAAGTGAATCATTAATGAAATGAATGTGGAGTGCTGTCATTCAAAATTATAGAGTTGATTCAAACAAAACATGATGATTATAATCAAATGAAAAAATTATACAATACATGATCTAATTTTATATGTAATAATCATTTCACTTAAGATATAATAAAACTATCTATATTTTTTAATGACATTATATATACGTGGATCTAATGAGTATGAGTTATAAAATAATAGTGTAAATGATAAAAACGAGGCAAAGGAGAAAGTTTTAAAAAATTATGGACTATAATTCTAGAAACCACATTTAACCATAGAATGAGAGCAAGGAAGATTGAATAGTGAGTAAAAATAATCATAGAGTTATGACTATAATGATGTTGGCTACTGATCAAATACTCCTAAACATAGTAATGTTTTGATAGAAAATAATTTTAGAAGGTGGAAATAATTTCAGTCCATGTAATTTCCCAATAATAATTTATATAGAAGATAATCAATTCTCATAATTATGAAAACAATATTGAAAATACTATTTAATACCTAAATAATAGGATATTGATAGACATAATCTATTAAGATGAACTTTTTATGTTAGAAAAGAAAATATTTGTACCATTTATACTTGTGATAATGAGGGAATTGCATAATGAACCTGATATATGGAGTTTCTATATAAACCTTTAGAGTGAATATTTTATAGGTAATTTAGAGAATATTTTTGTGGGATATCACAATGTTAGAAATTACAAAATTTGTGTCAGGATTAATAGATTTGAAAAAAATATTGTGATACTACTTTAATTTATTTTAATGCAATATATACCTATAAAATAGTAAGAGTCAGACAATATCCAACATACCCTATCACTAGATCTTCAATGAAATGTAAGTGGAATAATATAATATAGTTTATTATATATTTTTAACAAATTATATTCATTTCATAGATATAAGAAACGGTACAACCCTTTAGTGTCTTCAACCACTCTATATAAATTATTTTTTTAGGAATATATAGAACACATATCAATAATATATAATCATGTTCTCCATTCTGATTTTTTTTAGATTTTTCTCTAGAATGAATTAAACACAATGATATATTTGAGAACTTCCATTCTCCCTCAAACTAATGAGAAGTGTAAAATTAGTCATCAAACATTTGAGTATGACGTCATGAACACACGACATTCAAGGAAATAATTCATAATATCCTTTTACAGTGGAATTTATATACAGCTACTACATAAACTATTATATAAAAATTTAAATATATTATTCTCTGTGTGAAAATAGTATTTACTCTCACTTATTGGGAAGATGTTGGGGATAAAAGGCTGGATGGTCTATAATTAGTTTCGTAGATATTAAATAATGTGAATGAAATAAAAAATCAAATTAGGACCACTAAAAGTAGAATAAAAATGTATTATAATAATTTACTAATGTATTTGGATGTATTAACTATAGAAAGAAGTTATTCATTTTAGAAGGAAGGGAAATCATAGTTTAAGTTATGTTGGGTTTTTTGTGATTTTGGAGAAAAATAGAGACATTTATTCTTGTATTTCTATGCTATAAAAACCTCCACAATGTATATAACCATTTCCATGTCCAACAAGTGAAGATATAAACGACTAAATCAAACCCAATACTCACTAATAAACAAATAAATCTTGAACTTAACATGTATTATAATGAAGTTCCTATATAGATTCAACAAACTAGGGACTATGTAATATTGAATCATCAAACATTTCTTGTGATAGTTCATTGGATTAATTACAAGTTATATGATGTTACATGAGTGAAAAATAATACTATGATGAAGAATTAACCCCATTTTTTCAGGTATTGACATGTACCATAAATTTTAGACCTAAAATATTAATGGGGGAGGTAGTATAACAACAAAGATTCTAATTTTTTAAATAAAGATTATATTAAAATATGTATTATATAATACATTCCCTTTTATTTCATCACATGAACAAGATACACTTTATATTATTACATTAAATGAAATGTCTATAAGTAGTGAAATAAATAAAATAAAAATTCATAGAAACACATGAATTGTTAACTCCATAGGACAATATTCCTAATAGAATAAAAATATATTATAAATTATCAATATAAATAAAATATATGAAATTGGTTGTACATAATATGTAAACCATGAGATAGAAAATAATAAAATTAAATTATTGAATGAGGTTTATTTGTAATTTTTACTATTACCATTTGAATATTAAGTTTATTATTGGAATTTTAATAAAACATTATAACTATCATAATGGAAATGTAATTTTTATTTTTATCATACAAGTTTACAACAATTTTAAATTGAATTTTTTCAGAACATGTAAACAATTCAAATCCAAGAATACTTATCATGACCCATCCCCTGAGGCCTGTGCCATGACTACCCAAGCCTGCCTTCCATAGGCTAGGGGCTGGTGACTAGCACCAGAAAAGAATATCCCAAAAGGGAAGGCATTGCCTTTAAACCTGTACACACACACGCCCAACCACATCCCAACACACAAAAAAGGGGGAAAACAAGTATACCACTAAAACAAGGTTGAGTGCAAGTACAAGTGAAAGTAAGTGGGGGGTAAAATAAAAAACCAACAAGGAACTGAAAACATTATGTACAAAAGGAAACTCATATGGCTATCTGTGGAAAACCCCACATGATCGTGAGAGTAGTGAAGCTACTGGAAGCCGAAGTAGTATGTCCTGTCTGCCCGGTCCTACTGGGCCCCACCTAGTCCTAGTCCCCCAAGTCCATCATCGTTGTGACTGTCAGTCCTGTCCCCCTGAGCACCTCTATCGAAACATCAATCATTTTCACCAGACACAACACGTGTGGGTGAAGCCCATGTAAGGGTGAGTATAACAATACTCGGTAGGGACCCAGAGACCCCCGAAGGTATCTTAGTAATCGATGAAATAAATCACCACAAAGAAAATACCAATTAGGTAATACCACCAAGAAATATCTAAAAAAGATATCCAAAATTAAAATATGAAGCTCACACTAGGTATAACTTAAGTAAAAAATTAAAGATGATTAGTCATAAAGCTAGATCATCTTATTCTGTCGAGAGGATCTGCTCTTGACCCACACAGGGTCTCTAGGTGTTGATGCACAAAGGATCACTATGTGATAACCCACAGGGGATCACTAGGTGTTGACACACAGAGGATCATTAGGTGCTGACCTAGAGAGGATATCTAGGTGCTGACCCACAGAGGATCGCTAGGTGCTGACCGACACAGGATCACTATTCTTTCTTCACGCCACAACCATCCACTAGATTCCTACACTTAGCATGCTTTATTTTCAAAGGATCTGGTCCTCAATCCACCAACCTTACCTCAACCACCACAAAGTCCCACAATGATTAACCTAAAGGAACATCTCATCGTTAGGGCCCCAATGCAATAGACAACACGTCATTCAGATGCACAGTCTGTAAGTTATAGGATTTTTAGTAAAAAAGATCTGATTGGATTCAAGTATGATCCAACTTGACTATACTTGATCTTCTTCCAAAATCCAAGTTGAGTATATCAGAAGGAACACTCCATTACAGGGGTCCCAACGCCATTGACGACATGTCAATCGGATGCACGATCTGAGAGATACAAGTATTTTAGTAAATAGGGGGCGGTTGTGTTTGGGCCCAGTCTGACCCGGTCAGACCGACCCAACCAACTCGACTAGGGGGACCCAAGTACCCCATTTTAATTATATGGACTTGAACAAACCCGGTTTGGGTCAGGGTGGGTCTGGTCCGGCCTGGCCAGTAGGTCGGGCCTAAAAGGCCTCGCTGGACCCAGCTCAGTTTTACAGAGGGTCCGGTCTTCCGGGTCGCCCGATGAGCCGGTCTAATCTGGTCCAGTCTGAAGGGCGTAGGTCTGGCGCACTGGTATAAGTCTGGCCCACTAGGTGGTTCGCACCCCATCCGGTCCTCCTTGCAGGTACGTGACCGTATTCCACGTCTGGTCTGCCACCATTGCCCTGCAGGTCATCGCGGGGTGGCCTCCTCTACAACCATCAAGTGACCACATCCCACCACTTGGGATGTGGCATGATGCAGCATCCATGGCCCTCCAATGCAGTTGATATACCATGTCCGCTGCCGTCAGCTACCGGCCCAGCCGGTGGCTTCTTCCGCTGCATTGCGGCCCGAGCATTCCATGACCCTTCCTCTGACGCACCACTGTGGCACGTCGCCACCCATCCGTGACTGCCTCCGGTGCTGCCGCACCGACGATACCTTCGATGGGCCACAAAAATTGCTTTGGTGGTCCATTTTCTGATTTGTCTACACCTATGGGCCTTCTGGGTTATCTCTATCCCCACCATAGCCCCATATTCCTCTTGCCTCCACTTTGTGGATACAACCACAAAGAACACACAAACAGAGGTGAACAGGACTTGTTCTTGTCAGCCCGCACCCTCCACATTAATAGTTTAGAAACATGGGGTGGTACAAGGATTTTAATTCAACCAACACAAGAGATAATTTAATCCTAGATAGAGAAATCAAAAAAGAAGTCACCCTCCTGCAAAAATACACGGTCTGCGGATTAACCTGTTGGTGGGTTAATCCACGTTTGTCATTTGGAATAAAAATGGGGAATATATTAAATTTAAACAGCCTCTACCTCATTCATGTTTGATACTGAATCATTCATCCTTGAGGTTCCAAGATGGTTTACATCACTTCTAGCTCTGTTCTTCGAGGCATTTCGAAGCTAGTGATAATCCGCTAGTGCATCATTATTCATTTTTGATTGGCGAGGGATTCCGCCGTCGGTTCTTCAGAGATTTCCCCAAATTTTTTATTTTCCCAAACTCCAACATGTTGGATTATTAAAATAAATAAAAAGCACAATGACGTTTCATCCATTAATGATGCTAATTAAATGAGCCACATTTAATGAGTTATTTAGATAACAATGTCATGGTTCCAAAAGAGCCATTATTAACCCTCCATTAATGTGCCTCGTTGCTACACCGCATCATCGCTATCCGAAACTCAACGGTGATAATGAAATAAAATAAATTTTAAATTCTTTAATTATTTTTCTCAAAAATTCTAAAAAATAACTTTTCCACTCGGCCCTTACCGGCTGAATTTATGTCATTTCTAGGTGAATCCTAGCGTTCCGAGTTCAATGGTGCCCTCATATTTATGATATGAGCACCAGTTCAAAAGACTGAAAAACCCACTTGAATGTTTACTAAATATACCTTAAAAAAGTTTAAAATTCCCTTCCAGGCTCTCCAGGCCACGGAATCACGTGCCATTAAATTCACGGTCTTGAAATAATTTCATATAATTAAGATAATTTACATAGAAATTCCAAGACATTACACTCTTCCCACCATAGGTATTTACGTCCTCGAAATCCAAAAAAAAACAAAACAAATATATTGGGGTAATGAGCATGAATTTGAGCCCCCTGCTCCCATGTGCTCTCCTGGAGATTCCCGTGCTGCCACCAAACTCGCACTAGAGGAATCAACCGCCCACATAGGACCCACTCCTGTCAATCTTCTATCTCCTCTGGGAACTCTTCAAATGTTGTCCCATAGTCAATGTTCTACTCTCTCCAGTCGTTGACGTGCGATGGATCATGAATGTATCTCCTTAGCTGCGACATGTGGAAAACTTCATGCACCCAGTTCATATGTGGGGGAAGAGCTAGGCAGTACGCCACCTCTCCAACTCTTCTCAGTATCTAAAAATGTCTGATAAACCTTAGAGATAGCTTTCCGCCCAAGCCAAACCTCTGTAATCTTCATCGGGGTGATACTCTAAAGAATACATCATCACCCTCCTCAAATTCCAAGGGTATCTTTCTCCTGTCGGCATAAGCCTTCTTCCTGATCTGTGTAGTCCTCATCTGCTCTTAGATGTACATGGTAACCCCATCACAATATCCATAGAGAAACCATCCCACTTCCACTCTGGTAACTCAAGTGGCTGGGCCAAGCCTACTTGAACCTGATGCTCGACCTTTACTTGCTGAAAAGTGGGCATCATGAAACAAACTCGGCCACTACTTTCTTTATCCACGACCACTGGTACTGATGTCAAAGGTCCTAGTACATCTTCACCACTTTAGGATGTATTGCTAAAGGGGATGTATGGAACTCCCTCAAAACCTCCTCCCACAACATCACTGGTACTACAGTGCACCCTCTAAAAAGGATGACGTTCTACCCACCTATCAAAAATACATCAAGAGCTTGTCCTAAGGATAATTGATCACGTCGGGCCTCATAGTCAACATCCATGAGTTGTGCCTCCTTGACTTGCTATAAGAGTGGGAGAGTAACTATCATCGACTGAAGGTAATCCTATCTATCATTATCCACAAAGGATATCAGCATCGTGTCTAAATGCTCCATTACCTCACTCAAAAATTACAAACCAGACCTCCTGTTGAGTGAATTTTGCCCCATGTTCCCCTTCCCAGGAGTATAGATTATCTCATAGTCATAGTCCTAGAGTAACTATATCCATTACCAGTGTCTCAAGTTCAGGTCCTTTTGTGAGAATATATATCTGAGACTCTTGTGGTCGGATTAAAATGCAAACCATTCACCCAACAAGTGGTGCCACCACATCTTCAAGGCAAAGACCACTGCTGATAACTCTAGGTCATGGGTCATGTAGTTCTGCTCATGTTGCATAAAATTTGTGAGCCGTAGGTGATCACTGCTCGATCTTGCATCAAGACATATCCCAGTCCGATCCTAGATGCATCACAGTAGACTACATACCCAACTCCCTCTTCTGGTAGTCTCAAGATGGGGGCACTTTTTAGTCTTCAACTTAGCTCATGGAAACTCTTCTGGCATCTCTCTGTCCATACACAGTTTTTTCCCTTATTTTTCAAAGATCAAAAGGGTGTTTCTACTTTGGAAAAGTCAGGTAAGAACCTACAGTAGTACCCATCCAACCCCAGGAAGCTTCACACCCCGGTCCCACTTTGGGGTGGATCCCAAGCAAGAACTACCTCTATCTTTGCTGGATCCGCTGCAACTCCAACCTCTAATATGAAATGTCCTAGAAAGTGGACCTCCCAAATCCAAAACTAGAACTTCAAGAGCTTACCATAAATATGGTGGTCTTAGAGTATCTCTAATACTATCTGCAGGTGTGTAGCATGCTCCTCCTCCAACGCCAAGTACACCAAGATGTCATCAATGAATACCACCAAGAAACGATTGAGGTAAGGATATAAGATCATTTCCATGAGTCCCATTAACACTGCTAGGGAATTGGTCATGTTGAAATTAATCACCTAGAACTCATAGTGGCTGTAACAACACCTAAAAGATATCTTCAGTATATCCTCATCCCATACCTGAAGCAGGTGATAGCCCGATCTGAGGTCTATCTTCGAGAACCAACTAACTCCCTTCATCTGGTCAAAGAGGTCAGAAATCCTTCGTAGTAGATACTTGTTCTTCACAGTCACCTGGTTTAGGTGATGAAAGTCCACACATAGCCTCAAGATCCTATCTTCCTTCTTGGAAAACAACAATGGGTCTGCCCATGGAGAAACACTGGACCTTACAAACCCCTTCCTTTTCATGTCCTATAGATGTATCCTCAACTCAAGATACTCCAAAAGAGCCATCCGATACACAGGTGTAGATATCAATGACATCCCTGAGTAGAAGTCAATGCAGAAGTCTACCTCTCTGTGAGGAGGTAGTCCTGAGACATCTTATATAAAGAGATCCTTACACTCATCCACCACTACATGAAAGCTCGAACTCCCCTCGTACACCACACCAAGGGTGAGGCTAGCCAACCAGTGAGTGATCGGTTGCAACCTTCTCTAAGAAATTTCATCCTATGTTGCAAAGGTTCCCTTATCACCAGTGAAAGAAAACCTGGTCCCATCCTCATGGACACACCATACTTAGATAAAAAAGAACTCAATCTGAGCATGGACTGTGGATTACCAGTCCATACCCAAGATGACATTGTAAGGCCTCAGTGATGCTACTAGTAGATCCCAGCTGAAGATCTGGCCTCATAGAGTAAGATCACACTTTCGGTACCAGTATGTAATCATCAAATCCTCTCCTGTATGAGTCTCACATTAGAAGGATCGAGCCAACAACTCCATAAAAATCATCAATATCCGAACGAGATCCATGGAATGGAAGGAGTGACTAGCACCTGTGTCTATAAGAACTACAACTAATGTGGATTAGAAACATATTATACCTCTAATAATCTATGAAGCACAGTATTCATTGGCCTCCATCACCTAAAGTTGGCCCTTCCCCTGTCCACCTGCTCCTAGAGCTTGGGGTGGACCTCATGGGGGTGGTGGTGGTAGTACCTTGAATCGTTGCCTACCGCTTGCTACTTAGCCTGCTCCCATTCCACGTCTGCCACCCAATGGAACTCCTCACTTGAACATCTATTTCTGTCTTGGTGGTCGCTCGACCACCTGATTGTCATCCGGACGAGGAGTCAGAAATTCACGAGTCATTCACTCCTGTTCACTACAAGAGTAATGGACTCTAGTACTCAGATGAACTCTTCTACCTCGGGAGCTTCACACCTCTGACCCTGTGTCCTATGGTCATCCTCCGGAAGGTCTGGCCCATTGGGGCCTCCACATCATATGCCAACTACTAGTTGGAGATGAATTAGCCACCTATCATCCATTGGTGGCTCTCCCCATTGGTTCCTGCTCGACTAGGAATATCTCCACCAGTAGGGCTCACTCTAGTACGGCATCCTGCGTCAGGATGCTGAGTGAAATCATCGATGCCCAGATCTCCTATCGGAGTCCCTACTAAAATATCCGGGCCCTGAATAAAGGGTCCCGTACTATGTCGGTGAAGTAGCGGGACAGGTTGGTAAACCACGATGAGTACTGTGCCACAGTTAGGCTGCCCTGCTGCAGGTGAAGTAACTCCTCAATATGCACTGAGCATAGTGTCTCTAGTATGAACTCCTCCATGAAGAGGCTCTCAAAGTCCATCCAGACAGGGTCCACCTACTCATGTGTCTAGAGAATCAAGATCCACCAACTCCTTGGCATGCCATGAAAAAGACTAGCGACTAGAACTACCATCTTTTCTAATAGTGTCTCTACTAAGAGAAAAACCTGAGTAACTACCTCTTGCCAATCCTCAGCTGCCTGAGGATTTTTCTCACCTTGAAACCTCATAGTCCTATATCTCTAGAAATTGTGAAGTGCGCTCAGTCGGCATGAACCATCTGCTTGTGGGGATAGTAGAATCTGCTGCTCTGCAGGTGGTGGTGCTACTGGTACACCACCTGTATGTGCTACCACCATAAGTGGTCCCTACACCAATGCCTCATCGCTTGGTAGACCATCGTCATGATCTTTCACTAGAATCCTAGATGGATGACTTCATGGAGGCATCCTGTATAGAAATAGATGCGCCACTGTCAATAAGTTATACCTGATGATCTGACTGAAAAGAGATCAAAAGAAAAACATTTCCAAAACACATGCAACCAGTGTTTTCATGTACTAAGTTGGAAAACATAATTCAGTGTCTTGGTGTATGGATACATCGGCCACCGCACCAACACTGGACTCCCCTAACTGAAATCCAAACTCATTACACATAAAAATATTTCCCCCATTGAAAAAAATACAAACTCTTAGTTCTTATGGTAGAACTGACCACCCCTATAATACCACATTATTAGGACTCGTCCCCTGGGGCCCATGTTTTGACTACCCCAAGCCTGCCTTCCATAGGCCAGGGGCTGGTGACTAGCCCCAAAAAGGCATATCCCAAAAATGGAAGGCATTTACTTTAAACATATAAACACACATGCCCAACCACATCCCAACACACAAAAAGGGGAAAAAAGTATACCTATAAAACAAGGCTATGTGAAAGTACAATTGAAAGTAAGTAGACCAGAATACAAACCCATCATGGAACCAAAAACATAAAGTACAAAATAAAACTTTGATGGCCATCTGTGGAAAACCCCACCTGAGCATGAAAGTAGTGAAGCTACTAGAATCCAAAGTAGTATGTCCTGTCTTCTTGGTCTTAATGGGACCACCCGGTTCTAGGCCACCAAGTCCACCGTCGTAGAATCCGTCAATCCCGTACCCCTGAGAATCTCTGTCAAAATGTCGACTGTCTTCACCAGACACAACATGTGCAGCCAAAGCCCATGCAGGGATGAGTATAATAATACTTAGTAGGGACCCCGAAACCCCTGAAGGTCTCTCAGTAATCCATGAAGGAAAACACCACAAAGAAAATACCACTAAGGTAATACTACCAAGAAAGATCACAAACACATAACACAAACTAAATGATGCAGCTCACACTTGGTATAACTTAATTAAAGAAGTAAGGATGATTAGTCATAAAGCTGGATCATCTTATTATGTCAAGGGGATCTACTGCTGACCTGCATAGGGTCGCTAGACGCTAACCCATAGAGGATCGCTAGGTGATGACCTATAGAGGATCGATAGGTTCTGACCTACAGAGGATATCTAGGTGTTGACCCACAGAGGATCGCTAGGTTCTGACCCACATAGGATCACTAGGTGCTGACCCACTCAGGATCTCTAGGTGCTGACCCAAGTAGGGTCGTTATTATTTATTTACATCACAACCATCCACTAAATTCCCATACATAGCATGATTGATTTCCAGAAGATCTACTCCTAAAGCCATCAGCCATTCCTCAACTACCACAAAGTCTTATATTGAGTAACCCTAAGGACCGTCTTGTTGTAAATGTCCCTACGCATTAGAAGACGCATCGTTCAGACACCTGGTCTGTATATTATAGCGTTTTTAGTAAAAATGGACCAGTTGGATTCAAGTATGATCCAATCCAGACGTACTACATCTTATTCCAAAACCCAAGTGGAGTATATCATAAGGACTGCTCCGTTGCAAGTGTCCCAACACCACTAATAGTGCATCAATCAGACGCCCGATCTGAGAGGTACAAGAATTTTAGTAAATAGGGGCTGGTTCGGTCTAGTCCCAGTCTGACCCTGTCGGAATGTCCCAAACAACTTAGCCTAAGGGTCCCACATACCCTAGTTTAATTAGACATATTGGACCTACCCCGGTTCGGGTCAGGGTTGGTCTGGTCTAGCCTGGCCAGTGGGCCAGGCCCAAAGGTACTTGTTGGACTCAGCTTAGTTTGGCTGAGGGTCCAGTTCACCGGGTCACCCGATGACCCAGTCTAGTTTGGCCCAGCCTGAAGGGCGTGGGTCCGGCCTATTGGGTGGTTCCCACCCTTCCTAGTCCGCCTTGATGGGACACATCCAAATTCTGTAGGGCAACCTCCTCCGCCGTGATCGAGCGACTGTGGCCCGAGCCAGCCGCGACCCTTCCTCCAGCATGTGGGCGGTACATTCAACGGGCCACTGGAATTGTTTCGACGGTCTGTTTTCCGATATGTCTACACCTATGGGCCTTCTGGGTCACCGCCATCCCTGCCTTGGTCCGAGATTTTTATTGCAACCACTTTGCGGATACAAACACAAAGAACACAAAAAACAGTGAGGCTCAGACCTTGTTCTTGTTGGCTCACGCCCACTGCGTTAGCATATTACAAACATGGGGAGGTCTAGGGATTTTAATTCAACCAAAAAAAAAGATAATTTAATCTCAAATAGAGAAATACTAAAAGAAGTCACCCCCCACTAGAATGCATAGTCCAAAAATTAACTTGTTTGTTGGTTAATCTGCGTTCATTGTTTGGAATAAGAATAGGGAAAAATTTAAAATTAAACAACCCATAGACTCGTTGATGTTTGATGTCGAAGTGTTTGGCCTCAAGGTTTCAATATGGTCGATGTCACTTCTGGCTACGCTCTTTAAGGCACGTCAAACCCGGTGATGATATGTCGGCACATCGTTCTTCATTGGAGAGGGATTCTGCTGATGGTTAGTCAGATATTTCCCCACATTTGTTATTTTCCTAAACTCCAACACATTGGATTACTAAAATAAATAAAAAACTAAGTGACATTGCGTCCATTAATGGTGATCATTAAATGAGTGATATTTAATGATCCACATTTAATGAGCCATTAAGATAACATCATCATAGTTTCAAATGAGCAATTATTGACCCTCTATTAATGTTCCTTATTGCCGCCTTGTCGCTGCACCACAACATTACCTTCTTCCACTCAACCATGAGAAAGAAATAAAATAATTATTTTAAATTATTTTATTATTTTTCTCGAAATGTCTGAAAAATAACTTTTCCACTCGGCCCTTTCCAGCTGAAGATAAGTCATTTCTAGGTGAATAACGACATTTAGAGTTAAATGGTCCACTTAGATTTATGATTTGAGCATCAGTTCAAATGATAGAAAAACCCACTCACCCATTTACTAAACGTACCTTAAAAAAGTTCTAAATTCTGTTTTGATCTCTCCGGGCCTCAGAATCAAGTGCCGTAAAATTTCGTGATCTCGAAATAATTCCATATAATTAAAAAAAATTAAGTAGAAATTCCAATACATTACAATATTGACCTAGGTTTTTTCCTCTAGGGAATTTGTTTCTTCTCAAATGAATAAAAAATATATGTTCTATAAACTCATTAATTTTTATTTTAAAATTAATCAATCAGTTCATTGAACTCCAACATTTTTGATTTATGATCCCTATTTATAAAATCACATAGTGAATGTACCATATATTATTACTCAATTTTCATTCACATTATAGTGGTGCATTCTGTTTCACTATGATTATACAATATATTCAGTATTGATTAATGGATATTCACCCAGGCAGAATTATTTTTCCATAGATAGGGAAATCCTGATATTTTTTATATACATTATATATATATATATATATGAAAAATTAGTTATTAACTTTTGAAATACACACAAACACACACAATAGAAATGTTAGGGAAAATAATCTATTGTGTTTTTAGCCATTAATTTGATTTAATGGATGGATTTTATTTATTATGTTAGTAAATATCCCCTTAATATATCATTAACTCCCATAAAAATAAAAATTGCGGGCGTTTAGTATATCCTGACCAATTTATGTTTGATTTCTTAGCACAAAGACTTGATGACATGGTTATGACATCATACATTATGTGGTACATTATTTTGAGATATGTAATTTTATATTGGTTTGATTATTTATTTCTATTATTATAACACCATAGATATACTATTGTACCACTTATATAACTTATTATAATTATTTATTAATGTCTTATTAATTTTTTTATTTTAATACCCTATTAAAATAAAATATACGAAACCTATTAAGAAGAATATGAGCTTAACACAATATATTGTTTCTATATTTCCCATGAAATCCATGATTAAATCAATATTTGATATAAAAATGTCATATAGAAAAAAAATTCAAGCATTACATTGATTATATTTTTTTCCTATGTAATAAAATAACAATATTTTAATCTAGTCTCTTAGTAATATTTTACTATTGGGGATTGTTTTATTTGATCACATGTATTATATACTATATAAATACCATTTTGATAAGAAGTTTCTAGTCTCTAATAAAAACTAAAATATTCCCTTAAAAACATAAAAAATTCAATATGTGACATAAGGATAAGGGAAAATAAAATAATAAATTTTTGTGTATTAATAAAATATGTTTTATGTTTATAATGTAATTAAAATTATACACACATACAAACACACATATATAGTCTAATAATACAAGTAGAGTTTTAGATCCTATGACATGTGATATTATTAATTATATAAAAATATAATTAATGAAAAACTAATTGTGGTTTATAATGTTTTGGTTGTTATAAGTGATCTCACATAATAATATATTATTCACTATAATTCATCTTAAATCCTCTATATAAAAAAACTAATTTAAATGAGTTCATAATCTAGTATCCCATGTAAATTTATATTTAAATTAATTTTACTCCACAATTTAATAGAAATATCTCTATTAAGTTTTCAATTTCCTTCTATTTGAAAAAATTATAGGATCATAGTTATGTAACACATGTATGCACCTATATTTTAAAAAAATTTACCATGATAAATTCAATATCAATTTTTACAACCAATAATATCCCATATAGTTTCCTCAAATGTTTCGTTAATGTATCATTATATTCTTCACACCCATCATTCCCATTCACAAAACATTTATACTGAAAAATTAAATAATAATATTTAATTAAGTTTTTTTGACAATCAAACTACATAGAATAAATGAAATCACTAACCAAATTATAAAAAATATTTTGAACATGTGTCAATAAAAATTTTCCTCTACCACACACACTATATTAAAAGGAAATAATACTATTTTCATAGTATTTGGAAGTGAAATATTGTTTATTTTGATTTGATTTTTTTTATTCCATTAAAACTGGAGTTATCAATGTAAACACCTATGATAAAAATTTTCAAGACATGGTTACCTAACCAGTGATGATACCATATCAATTTATATTTAATACAATACATTATAGGATATACTATAAATAATAGTTAGTTTATCATATTATTGATTTAGTAATAAAAATATAAGTTATACAATGTAAATATATATATTTTTTTCATTATATTGGTTAATTTTTATTAATAACACTAATAATTTTTATTATAAATTTTAGTAGATGAAAAGGTTTACATGTATGAGAAGTATATTTCATAAAAAAATAGATAATTAAAGTATCACTGAAGTAACTACTTTGTCAATTATAGTCACACATATTCCATGGACCTTCATTTTACACTCATGTGGTGGAATCCACACGTCAAGGTTAATGAGAATAGTTTCACCCCCAGGGAGATATAACAATAACATGGGCATATAGAGACCGTTTTGATGATTATCATAAAAAATTTATTTATGGAAGAACTTAATTTCAGTGTCTATGATTATGATGAACTATGTTAAATTTGATGGAAAAGAATAATGAATAAGTAATAATTAATTATTTTGTAAATCCACAACATTTTTGAGTGTTTTTGGATAGCATCATAAGTTAAATTTTTGATAAAAAGAGAATATTTTTATTTTTATAACATATCTATTATATGATAAATATGAATATTTATTATTTAGTTAAACTAATAATTTTTGGGGGATATATAATATGTAATGGACATTGTATAAACAACAATTAATATAATATATATTTTTTCATACACATACATAATACATGTCTTGATTACATTAAATATACTCAACATCAATAACTTTATGAAAAAATGATCATAAAGGTGAATATGAAATTTTAGAAATAATTTATTCTGTTTTATTGGATAATATCTTTTAATTTAGATATCTTAGAATTACATTTATTTTTTCTAGGATAATACAATGTTTAAGAAACATGTTTTATCTACAATATGATTAATCATTATAATTATAAACTATAAATCACAAAATAACAACAATTTGAAAATATAAACAATATATATTTTTTATATTTTATTATTGTGTTATTATATTGAATCAAATATTCATTTGAAAATATTTATAGTGTTATGGATATAAGTTTAGACATTTAATTAATGTGAATGTGGACATAATAAGCTTTTTTCAATCCGAGGAGATAACATACATTATTTCTTTGAAATATCACTTATCAATGGGGATAAATAATCATGGAGAGATATATATGAATACTAATTTATTAAGAAGATGTTACAAACATTTTACAATATATTGATTTCAATTAGGGTCCATTAACCAATGTTTATTAAAAATTAGTAGCGGGGTAATTGAGTAAAAATGATTTTAATTATGGAAACAACACATATAATAGTGCTAGTTTTAACATGAAAATATATTAATCATATCATAAAAAATATTTATAATTCTATAAATGTATTATATATTTAGAAAATAATAAGATAAAATTTTATTTTAGGTGTATTAATATTCATATGGATCCTACAATATTAATCATAGGATGTGTTTATTAATAGAGTTTCAATGGATAAAATTTTATTAGATAATTAAATAAATTGAATTTAATATGTATATATATATATAATGTCATGGTCACCTCTATTTTCCCTATAACTTTTGTGAAAAATTAGTTTATAGTTCATTTGAGGTGATTTAATTTATTTTTTGTCCATAATGTTTCTTGTTAATGAGTATTCCTAAAAATGGTTAAACATATTTCATGATATAATATTATTAATGATTTATGAATTATATAAATGAGATATATAAGGAGTGAGTAATAAAAATAAATATTTCGGTAAATAAGGTATATGATGATTGAGTTATTCCACCAACATATTTGATAGAACATTACAAAAAATTGCACTATGTGAAATAATGATAAGTTGGAAAGATTCCATATGAATTGTATTGAATAGCTAAAATATTAGAATGATAATTTTGAAAACCAATATATGTATTGATTAAATATTTTTTATAACATAATAATTAACACAATGTGTAGACCAAATCTTTATTAATATTTTATATATATTACTATAGGTCTCTATGATAATAATTTCATTTCATGGTTTTGATGATGAAATAAGGTTTGGGAAATGGAGGAAATTGAAGGGATAAACTATGGAATTTGTGATTAATGTCACATTATATATTAGATATTATTTAAAACTTTATTGAATAAGTGAGGTAAAAAATTTATTACACATCTTTCTCATAATATTTTTCATTTTTATTATAAAATAGAATTACACATATTTATGAAATAAAATAAAATTAATATATAATGGTGGAATGTAAAATATTTTCATATATGAGTGAATGTTTGAGTAAGTAAATGTTTTCCGTGTAAAAAAATTCATATTAAACTAACAAAATCATCATTCATATGAATAAAACTATAGAATAAATAGCTATGTGTGTTTAATTATAATTGTGATGAACCACACCCATAGGACTCTAGTATGGTCTAAGAGTGAATATAAGATTGACCACCATGGCTTGATTCTATGAGGTCCCAAGCTATCAACTTACACCAATGGTATAAAACATATAATGGGTTATATTACCATTAACATCCATTGAATATAGAAACAAAAAGCTGATCAATACCATAATATAAATTAACCAAGATACAAAATAATCCCACAACACATGAATAATCTTAGATAAGTAAAAATTCAAAATAAAATACCAATAATGTTGTAAGAATAATATTTATGATCAAAACCATGCTATACGATAACACTATCCCACATTTTCACCAAACATGCAATAGAAAATTATTATTTTTTAAATATGACAGTGATCATAACATGTTTACTTGGAGGGATCATATTCAATATCTCTAGAGAAAATATTGATGGTATTTACTAATTCAATCGTTAAAAAATAATATAATCTAACTACACCTCTCAGGTCAAACACCACCCACCACTATCCCAGATGAATCAAAAAATATCACATCCAAGAGTAATTAAATAATATTTAAGAATATAATATGTAGGTACCCCACAACCTATTCTCCACTAGTTTGTTAGTTTAACACGTGAACATAAAATGTCCTTTCTCCCAATAATTTATAAATCTATGCAAACACACACCATATCTCATATCACAACCATACCACATCCATTATTCATATCATCCCCATAATCATATACCAACTTACACATATCACACCTCATCCATCCACCACATATTTGGTATAGTATGGTATTGAGATAATGAATAATATTAAATTTTTGCACACCTCCTACAATGCATGACCCTACCATGTATACCCACAACAAAATTATTGCATCATAATCCACATATAACCCATAGGTTCATTTAGTGAACATGCCCCATATCTTCATCTTAATCTAAACTGGGTTTGATAATACACTTATACTTCATAATCCATAGCCTATAGGGTCTTACAGAACATCTTGTATAAATCATAACGCCTATACATTGTAGGGTCCAACAGTACACAACATACTAAGGTAATATGAAAACACATACCACAAACCAGTAGAGCCTATTCCTAACCTATAAGGGTGAGTGATAAAGAGGGATAAGTAATCCATACATTCCCTCACCAGCTTGGATGATAGTGGCAAACACCCATTAAAAAAAACATGTTTAGTATTGGTTAGGGAATCTAAATCGCGTGACATTTATATAGAAATCACAAGTAAAATACATCATAATAAAATATAATCCAAACACAAGACCATCCTAAAATATATCACATGAAATAGATCTACCAAAACTCATAAAAATAACTCCACTACCCCCAAACTACACTACCATTACTAATAACTATAACACCAAAACCAACCTCACATTAAACATATAAAATGTTCCCATTAATAAAGATCCATTAGAAAATTTAATGATTATATGTCAGAAAAAATGATATATTATTTACAACACAAATTTATTAAATTTATTGAAGTGTCATGAAAACCACTATCCATATTATATCCATCCATAAATCATTAATTTACAAGAACGAACAATTCATTTTAACTATGGGATAATTCAATCCTAAATAACCCCATTTGAGGTTCAATTTTTTCAACGAAATTTTGGTCCATAGTGAAAAAACATAATTTTTAATCATCAACTAACCAATCCATCACCCATGAAAATAACCTCATTCCCTCATCTGATCAATTAAAAAGATATTGCAGTCCCCTATGACAAAACATAACCTTAATTGTATCTAACTATATAACCCAGGGAATGTGCTGAAACCTGAGTTTCATAAACATTTAAAACCCCCCAAAATAATCATACAAACATAGCCACAACATCATGATTTAGGAAAATGAACAAAAATGATTTCATCATCATGTAATAAAACATTTATGCTTATTCAAACATGCCTTTATATAATATTATTTAATCCATGAATCCATTTAATCCCATATTTATGTTATTATCCATATATTAAAGGTGAATCCATAATAAAATTCAAGTAGTAACAAAAATGTCTAAAAAAAATCAATGTTTTTTAAAAATAGAAGAAAATAGTCTCCAAGTGAAAGTGAAATATCATGAATATAGGTAAACACATTAAAATGACCCCATCACATTCAATTTTACTTTGACTAGTTCATTAACCTAAATTGGTCAAACTATAATAATAACCAAATGGAATAATAATCCCACAATTTACAAAAAACAAGAGAGAATTATAAAATCCCCAACCATAACGATAGATTCATAGTCTTCTCCATAAAAACAAGACAATGAAGACAAAATCCCAAGATCATGATCACACCATGGAAATCTTCATCAACCTAAATCACACTATCCAAAACTAAGAACATTATTTATCCTTAAATATTCTAGTTACATCCAAAAACTAAAAACATCATTGGATAAAAAACCATGGTAAAACCAAGAATAATGGGACAAGGGAAGGGAAATCACCTGGGATTATCTATACATGACATCCCAAATCATTCGATGAAAGAAAAGGAAGTTTGGAAGAATGGTTTATTAAAATCACCTTGGAGTAGATAAATAATTAGGGGAACTTGAGGTGAATGAATGAAATTTTTTGTAGAAAAAAACTTATACCCATGATGGAGAATATTATATCATTAAATAGGGATTCTTGCTACAATGTAATAAATTTTTTTTTAAAATCATGTTGCTTCTTGATAGTCCACACCCCAATTAGTTTATGTAAAATGAATCCTATAAACGACATCGATATAAATTCCCAAATCCTTTAAAATGTAGATAAAACTAGTGTGTAATTTATACCTCTATGGAACAGAATTTAGACAGTGAACCCCATTATGGTTCAATTAGAGTTTCATTTTTAGTGAAATATAGATCGATCAAACCACTAACAACAACCTCTTAGGGTTCTATGATATTTCCACCGAGACCACATTAATCACCTGTGTGTCACGAACCAAGCCGGGTCACCATCTGACCCGGTGCCCGACTCTGTCCGCAGCAAGTCCTAAGGGGCATTCCCGACCCCACGGGCTGGAACAAGTTCCCGTGTACCAGAAAAGTGCAAGGGAATGATTTACCTGAAATGAGAGGCATAAAAACTATCAACAAGATAGATAAACTGAAACTGAAAAACTATAAATCGAATAGGACCTTAAACTAAAAACAAACTTAAAGGTCTAAATCTCAGACCAATAACTTAAAATAAACTAAAAAAAATATAAACTAAAACTCTGAATCAAACCTCCTAGCAACAAGAGAGGCCACATCAACACCACCCTGCATGAGAAGAACAACTTCAACCTGAACCACCATTGCTAAGCACGATGTCACAACCTAGAATACAGAAGAAAAAAGGTCTATATACTCCCAAAGGTGTATGCAGTGTGTGAGTGAAAAGCCCAGTAGGAAGTCACCCAATAAAAATATTACATGCCACAACACCTAAGAGATAATTTAACTTACTTATTCAAAACCAAAACATTCAAAACACATTGTTTTTAAGGAAAACATTTTACAAGTTAAAACTAAAGGAAAAGAAAACACTATGAAAATCCATTACACAAACATTATTCTAAATAGGAAAAGAAAATTTAAAAAGAACAAACAAATACACAAGTGTCCCTCCATATGATGATGGAGGGAACCATGTCATGAGTAGTAGAGAACTACGGGTAAATACCCTATGTTTTTCCAAGATTGAGTGGCCCCTAGAACCTCGTATCTCGGTGCAGAAGTAACCACAAAAATATCGATTCTCATGAACACAATCCACTAGTAGGGAGCATAACCATAACCTAGTGGTCCCCCAATATCATCATCATCATAGTTTAGTTAGTGTTGTCATCGTCAAACATGCTATATGAAATAGGGGCCAAATCACACGAGATCACTAGCATATTAGTTCCAGTATGCCTATCTAGATACCTGGGGTTTTCACTTGTGCTCAAAAAAGTTCCACATTTGCATGGTATATCACTTTCACATATCACAAACCAAAAAAATCATTACACATGGAATCCATAACTTGTATACTTAAACAACATTTTAAAATAAACACATGCACACCAAAATACCTTTCCAAAATACATTTGTAGTTTCTTAATCAATTTATGAAAACCATGAATACATTACACCAAATAAAAACACTTGATTCCGTATAAATATGTCACTTTAAAAATAAATACACAAAGTAACCATATCAAATCATTTTATCCATCATTCCACAATTTGCAGTTCAATTTTTTTAAAAATTCACAACAAGGAAAACCTACCCAAGGTGATTCATTTTCCTTTGAAAAAGTCCATTTAAACCTACACACACCTCAAAGACCATAAAAATGAACTTCTCACTATTGAAACAACCCTTGTAACATGTTCTAGAAACATCACATGAAATCACACATCAAAGCACCACCAATCCCTATATTAAAAATCCAATTGCAACCTTTAAACACACTAAACACTTTAAAAAGAACTATACTCACCATATAATTAAGGTATTAAACCATTTTAAAAATTTATAAAACAATCACAAATAGTTCAACCAAGGTTTACATCAAACTTACCCAATTTCACATAAAAATAAAGTCACTTTAAAACTAACGCCCAACATTATCACACTAAAACATGCTTCACACCAAACAACCAACAAATAACACATATTTGTAAAACAACCCACCAATTTTCAGGAACAAAGCACACCCGAATTCATTTTAAATCCTATTCCGAACATTTAAACATATAAAACAACTCAAAATTATTATTTTCACCAAACAAAGAAATGATAGAACACACCCAAAATTTTAAACAACCATAATAAAATTATCAAAGGGAGTTAAGGCATGGAACCACCTACCTTTGAAGCCAAATTTCCTACTAATTGGCACGAAACTCCAATCGCACCATGAACGCACCATACAAAGATCAAACTGAACCCTAAAACAAGAATTCGAACCAAAATGAATCAAAATAAAACCCTAAAAGGACTCAACCCACTGAACAAACCAAACTAAAGAAGGAAGAAAAATAGAAGAGACTCCACCAGAGGAGGTTACATGCGCAGACAAAGGGAGAGGCACCGATGGGGAAGCAGGAGTTGGAGAATTTACTAGTTGAGAGTAGGGGTGCAGTGCTATGTTTTCAGGGGAGGTCGTGCGACTGAACGAGCAAGCCAGGTAGGGGGTTAGGGAGATGACACAAGATGACCTGATAGGGGGTCAGGGCGATGACATGAGCCAACTTGACTAGGGGGTGGGTAGGGATGCAGCACGAGCCGAACATGGAAGGGGAGGGTAGCGAGATGGGTAGGAGGGGGGGAGATCTGCTGAGCTGGGTAGGAGGGGGGACTCGTTAGGGATTCAGGTGGGTGGGGGGATCCGAAGGGAAATAGGGGAAACCAGGGGGGCTAGCCAACCCTAAGGAAAATAATAATAATAATAATAATAATAATAATAAGAATAAAAACTTAATTAAAATATTAACAACAATAATAATAATTAATTTGAGCATTTCATTTTAAAAACATGGTAATACTAATAATTTATGTTGATAATAATAATAACTTATTGACATCAAAAATTTTACAATAACAAAAATAATAAATGTGATTAATAAAATTTCTATTCTTAACACTAATAAAAATAAAAATAAAAATAATAATATCTTTAAACAATATTATTATTATTATAATTAAAATAATTCCTTAAATCTTTATTACGCTTCTAATTTTTTTTATTACCATTTCATTATCCATCACATTTTGTTTGTTTTCCTTGAACATCGGTCAGGCCATGCAGTGAACCGGGTGAGGTCGCGCGGTGACCCTAACAAGGCCGTGCGACATCGACCGCTGTGTGCTGGATGCAGTCAAGGCCAAAAAATGCATTTTTAAATTAGAACTCAAATATTTAAGTTGAGCTTCAACCCAAACTACTCGATACTAAGAAAATTAATAAAATTAATAATTTCAAAAAAAAAACGATGGGTGTGGCAATTCTCCCCACCATAGTGCTTTCCATCCCCAGAAATCCACAACTCAGGCTAAACCCCCAAAGCGGAAACCAACACCCCCTTAAGGATCGAAAATAATTCCTATGAAAAACAAGTGAAATGAGGAAAATGCATCGTGATCAGAGAAATTAACTTAAATTAAAACCTAAAGAAACCCATAAAATATTTTCACTACGTGTCACTTAATCCAAAGAGTTAGAACACCTCCAGTTTATAATTTTGGAAATAAACTCTTTCACGCACAGAAACCAACTTCACAAACCAAAACACCTCAGGCACCAATGACCTAAAATGACACCATTTGACAGGAATGAACAAACAAGGTAAGACCACATCCATGGAACATTCTTATCACTCACCTCCAATTCATATTTAGTAATAGAACCAAAAGGAAAACATGGGGAAATCTCAAAGGGGCTCCCCACTGTTAGAAACATATTGAATCCTAAGATGAGACTAGAAAACTGACACAAGGAGGCCCGAGCAGACTCCCCACCATTATGTAAAAGGTAAACACCAATTCATTCCAGTGACACACCAGAGCGAGACCCACCATGGGTATCCCCACCATTAGAACTGCTGGTAGCTACAAAAACATTGAAAGTTTACCAAGAGTTACTAAAACTCCCACCACAAGTGGTGGGGAGGGAGGGGCCCAACAACTAGGGTCTCAAAACCACAATCATAGAAAGAACAAAATCTCTACATCCTTGGATGATCACTATAAAACTTTGCGATTGATTTACCCAATAGACCCCATATGGAGTAATAAAAGCAATTACATTCAGTGAGACACCACCCCCGAGACTTTAAGGTAACAAGATGACGAAACTTACTCATAGCCAAAAGAAACCCCATGCACCCAAATGGGTTATTAGGAACAAAACCATAGGAAACAACTTATACCTCCTTCACCTTCAATACCGACGACATAAATTAGGGTGGGGTCCCATACAATCCCGAGGATCCTGAACACGTGCCAGCTACACTACGAGGCCTATGGTTAGAGACCTTATGTTTGAAGCATCTCCTCCCTTGCTGTCAGGTATTGAAGACTCTCGAATAGAGCTTCTCCTTTTGGTGTCACACGCAACCACACCACAAATTATACAACACCAGAAAACACAACACACCACGACATCCAACTCATCCAACACAAAACATTTACCAACACAAGATCTAAAATGGTGCATGTGAATCACCCTTTGTCATAATGAATGAAAAAATGACACTGCAAATAATCACCGAAGAAGACCATTGCTATTATGAGAAACATTATATGGATAATGACTTCAAACTATGTATTAAACAACACGTGATTCCTACAATTGTCCATAGAATCCCCATGTGATAGTGTCTGCCACACTAATAGACTAACACATCCCCTTTATTAATGAAAACCAATGAAGGACCAAAGGTCATTTAGAATTTCATCCCCCACCGAAAACTCTAGGATGCTTCTAACTTTCCCCACTGGAATCTCCTTCACCATTAACAAACAAGAATTTCAACTTAACAAGGTAAAACTTTACCCTTGACTATCAAATGACTAATGAAAACCCATGTTTCATTCAACCCCTCTCACATCAGCCTCATGATATGAGAGGATCCACTTGATTATAAAGAGAGGTGAGTTCAATCCTAGAATTCAAGAAGAGATTCCTTTGATCAACTGGAGTGCCACCCAATGATGAATTTCCCATGGCCACACTTCAACCTCATGTTAACGCTTTATGGGGGGGGGTGCACTATTCAAGAAAGAAAACCAAGGACCCAATAAAACTTGTCCAATAGCGAAGACATACCACAAGAAACCACTAAACATGCAGGGGGAACCACTACAAGGGCTTCCCAAAGCATTTTTCAAAAGAAACCATAAACCACATGCTTTCACACCAACTGACCAATAAGAATTATAACTCAAGATAAAAATTATTTAAAAAGGATTATCAGCTAAAAAAATCCTCACATCCAACATTTCCAAAATATAAAGACACACCACACAACCAAAAATTATTAAAACACCAAATAATTTTTACTTAAAAACTTGATTTACACAAATTCAAAACAAAGAGACGAGGAACGATGCAAGGGGAAACTAGTGTTGGAGGGTGACTGTGATATATGGTTGGTGGCCATATGCCAATAACGTCACCACTGCAGAGAGTATTCTAGGACAATGTCCCCAGCACCACATGGCTTGCTAGACCCTATGAGTTCACTGGGACCACTGACCCTACTCTCTTGTCATTTCCCCAAAACAAGATTAATCACAAGGACCAATGACTCAGACAAACCTCAAATTTTCATGGTAACTAGAGTCCTACCATGAGGTGTGCTGGCTAGGCACCTTGCTCGTAGCTAGAATTTTGAGTTCCAGCACCCTTAACTTTGATCTACCCTTACTAAATCCCAAAGGAACACGACCCAAAAGATAAAACCTCCTCTAATACCATTTTGTCACGAACCAATCTGGGTCGCCATCCGACTCGACACCCGACCCAGTACGTAGAATGACCCGAGGGGCGTTCCCGATCCCCATGGGATAGCACAAGTTCCAGGGTACCATAAATTTTCAATGGAATGATTTATCCAAAATGATGTTCATAAAAACAATCAACAAGATAGATAACCTAAAACTGAAAAACTATATATCAAAAATTCCCTTAAACAAAAACAAACTTAAAGGTCTATATCTCGAACCAATAAATAAAAATAAATGACAAAAACGAAAACTAAAACTCTGACTCAAACCCCCCAGAACAAGAGAGGTCACATCAACACCACCCTTCATGAGAATACCAACTACTACCTGAACCACTATCACTAAGCACGATGCAACAACCTAGAATACACAAGAAACAAGGTCTACATACACCCAAAGGTGTATGCAGGGTGTGAGAAAAAATCCTAATAGGAAGTCACCCAATAAATAGATTCCATGAAACAACACCTAAGAGATAATTTAATATGCTTATTCCAAACCATACATTCAAAATTCATTGTTTTTAAGGAAAACATTTTAAAAGTTAAAACTAAAGGAAAAGACAACACTACGAAAATCCATTTCACAAAAATTATTTTAAAGTGGAAAAGAAAATTTATAAAGAACACACACATAAAAAAGTGGTCCTCTATATGCTAATGGAGGGAACCACATAATGGGTAGTAGAGCAGTCCAGATAAATCCTCCAAGGTTTATCTAGCTCGAGTGGGCCCCTAGAACCTCATATCTCAGTGAAAAAGTAACCACAAAAATATCTATTCTTGTGCACATGATCCACTAGTAGGGAGCATAACCATAACCTAGTGGTCCCCCAATATAATCATCATTATATTTTAATTAGAATTGTCATCGTCAAACTTGTTACATGAAACAGGGGCCAAAACCTATGGGATCACTAGCATACTAGTTCTAGTCTTCCCACCTAGATACTTAGGGTTTACCCTTGTTCTTAAACAAGTTCCACATTCACATGGTATATCACTTTCACATATCCCAAACCAAACAAAACATTAGACAAAAAATCCATCACTTGCATACCCAAACACCATTTTAAAACAAACACATGCACACCAAAATACCTTTCCAAAATACATTTCGAGTTACGTAATCATTTCAAGAAAAACCAAGAATAATTTGCACCAAATAAAAACACTTGATTCTGCATAAAGATGCCACTTTATAACCAAATACACAAAGTAAATATATCAAAACATTTTATCCATCATTAAACAATTTGCAGTTCATTTTTTTTAAATGTACAACAAGGCAAACCCACCCAAGGTTATTCATTTTCCTTTGAAAAACTCTATTTTAATATACACAAATTTCAATGACCTTAAAATTTCTCTTCTCACTATTGAAACTACACTTGGAACATGTTATGGAAACATCTCATGAAATCACACATCAAAGCACCACCAATAACTATATTAAAAATCCAATTTCAACCATTATACACACAAACCACTTTAGATAGCACCATACACACCATATAATTATGGTATTAAACCATTTGAAAAATTTATAAAACATTCACAAATGGTGAAACCAAGGTTTACATCAATCTTACCCAGTTTCACATAAAAATAAAGTCACTTTAAAACTAACGCCCAACATTATCAAACTAAAACATGATTTTCACCTAAAAACCAACACATAAAACATATTTGTAAAACAACACACCAATTTTCATGCACAAAGCACACCCACCTTCATTTTAAATCTTATTCCCAATATTTAAACATATAAAAAACCTTGAAATTATTATTTGCACCAAGAAAATAAATGGTAGAACACAACCAAAATTTTAAACAAGAATAATAAAATTATCAAAGGGAGTTAAGGCATGGAACCACCTACCTTTGAAGATGAATTTCCACACAAATTGGTGAGAAACTCCAATTGCACCACGAACGCATCACAAAAAGATAAAACTGAACCTTAAAACAAGAATTCGAACAAAAACAAATAAAAATAGAACCCTAAAGAGGACCCAACTCACTGAATAACCAAAACTGAAGAATGGAAAAAAGGAGAAGAGACTCCACCAGGGGGGGGGTTCATGTGCAGACGAAGGGTGAGGCACCGATGGGAAAGCTAGAGCTGGAGAGGCTACTGGCTGGGAGCAGGGGTGCGACGCCATGTTTTTGGGGGAAGTCATGCGGCGGTGTGAGTTGGCCTAGCAGGGGGTTGGGGCGATGACATGAGCTAGCCTGGAAAGGGGTCGGGGTGACGACCCGAGCCGACCTGGTCGGGGGGTGGGGGTAGGGAGGTGACATGAAGCTGGACATGGGAGGGGAGGGAGGCGAATTGGGTAGGAGGGGGGGGGGGAGAGCCGCCGAGCTGGGTAGGAGGGGGGATCCATTAGGGTTTTAGGTGGGTGGGGGTCCCATAGGAAAGAGGGAAATGCGAGGGGGGGGGGCTGTCCAGCCCTATGAGAAAAAAACAAAAAAAAAACAAAAAAAAAACAAAAAAAAAAGAAAAACTAATAATAATAATAATAATAATAATAATAATAACAATAACATAATTAAGATATTAACAACAACAAAAACAATAATTAATTTGAGCATTTCATTTTAAAAACATGGTAATTTTAATATTTTATACTAATAATAATAATAGTAGTGACATAAACAATTTTACCATAACAAAAATAATTAAAGTGATTAATAAATTTTTTATTCTTAACACTAATAATAATAATAATAATATCTTCAAACAATATTATTATAATTATCATTAAAATAATTAATTAAATCTTTATTATGATTCTTATTTATATTTTATTACCATTTCATTATCCATCACATTTTTCTGTTTACATTGAACATCGGGCATGCCGTGCGGTGAACCGGGCGAGGTCGCATGGTGACCCTTGCAAGGCCGCGCGACTTAGACCATGGTGCGCTAGATGCAGTTAAGGCCAAAACATGCATTTTTAAATTATAACGCAAAGATTTAAGTCGGGATTTAACCCAAAGTACCCAATACTAAGAAAATTAATAAAATAAATAATTAAAAAAAATGATTGGGGTGACCCTATGGTTTCCCATCATCCCAAAATCCTGAAAAAGTTGTTGATGATGTAATCAAACATGTATCCCACAATAGTCCTCGAGATAGAAGTTCCATTGAATTCGGAACCATAGTTCACTTTGTAATAATTACCAACACCATGCTGCAACTAGACCACCACACTAGGCTCTCAAAAATATGAAATAACCTCTAAAAAAATCCTACCATTCAGTGGAAATTTTTATAAAACTCTATGGGATATTCATTAAAACCTCTGATACTATATCTTACAACTGATACACACAATGTAATGAAACATTAATATTTTAAATATAAAATTTTATTCTTATAAATAAATCTAATCATCAATAATCAAAACCAAACCCATAATATAAAACCATTTAAAAAACCATCAAATCACTCCCTATAATATTCCTCTCAAAAAATAAGAAATAATAAACCTAATATGAAATGAAACTAGGAGAAACAACTAATGAAAAATATTCATAGGGAAAACCGCTTTCAAACTAAAGAAGAATTAATCATATTATAAAAATTAGAAAATAGAATAAAAAAGTCTAGGATAATCAGTACACATCTATGAATTGTGATCCCCTATACTCCCTTTCACACCACCATGTATCCATTGAACAAAAAATGAATATCTAGGCAACACAACACCCTCTCTGAATGATCCTCAAACTCAACCGATATAACAATAAACATCATATCATCCTTGATATGATACTATTCTCACTCAATGACATGTTATTTTTCATAAAGATACCACATGAGTTTCCACTCATTGAATAATTCATGGATTATATACATATTTAGAGGAAGCACCAACTTATTTTCCACCTTTTCACCATGTCACAATACCTTATAATGACCATTGGAAATGGGGGAACACATACTCCTTCAATAAATTTTTTTCTACCCCTAGTGAGGGGAAACTCTAGATAACACATAGTTAGGGTCTCAAACTAGAGGGGTATCCTCATCAAATATGCATAAGAATTCTGATGTTCATGTAAAAACATCAACAGTTCATGGATTAGCTAAATATTTTCTATTATTCTTAATACCATATCTAGTAAAAGGACTATTGACTCCCCATCCTCAGTAAAAAAACTAAAAATGGAAACCACACATATAAAATACCTCAAATGGGGATATTACAATAATACTAAAATATATTATTATCTGAAAAACTCCACCATGGTTAATCATGTCACCAAATATCCACCAAACTATAGAACACAATCCCAAATAAAATCCCCCACTATCAAGATAGTCTTCTCCGTCTGCCCATCTATCTATGGTTAGAATGTAGTGTGATGTTGAAAACTGGGTCACGAAGAATATTTTATTCATCTCCAAACTCATGTGGTAAAATGAGGATCCTAATAAATGATAATGATCTGCAATACCAAGTTAGTCCATGCTATTTAATATACATACCGCATTACTAAAACCTCTATAAAACCCAACTCCATAATAACCAGAAAACCAGTAGACTTCATTAACTGATTTATAATCAACCAAAAATCCTTTCATCCTCCTTGTATTTATAGTAGACCAGTGATAAAATATGTCTATATTCCCTCCAATTTATACTTAGGGACATCAAATGGATATATTAAACTTCTAGGAACATGATACAAAACTATTACATACTAGAAAACTATAAACCATGAAACCAAATCTAAAAGTGATATCATCATCTTGAGAAAAAAAAACCTCAATGAATAATAAATTTTAGACCCACTAATGTCTATACTCACTACTGAGCTATGTAACTTAATGTGATCCTATTCATGAAATGTTGGTGGAAAAATTCTATCCTTGAGACATCATCTCATGTCAATCATCCACCAACCATATTCTTAGAGAATAACCTTATATGAAACTTATTTTCATGAACACTACCTATGAGTTACCACATTGAGACTACAACACCCTTTTCATAAAGGCTGATTACACCACAATTAGAATGAATCATCCAATACTATTGACATCTTCTGCATCAAGATGCATCACTACAAGATCCCCTATCCTACTCAAAACATATTTAGATCCATAGATATCATATCTACATGAAAAATAAGCATTTCATATGTGACTAAATTTCAATTACTTTGGTTATATAAGATATTAATGTGATATTCTTGCTGAGAAAAAACATACACTAAGATCTTATGATCTTTTAAGATAAAAAAGTCCTCACTAATGAGGTAATGACACTAAAAAATGTAAAAAACTATCACTAAAAATCATTATTTGAGTAGTAACTCTTATGGGGAAGCAACTATCTTATCTCATAGGATATCATTTATCTATACTGTATCAAGACACAACCCATTCCAAGATGATAATAATCAAAAAACAACTCAAACATCACCCCATAATCTTTTAAATGAAGCATGAGAGAACATATAATCCTATCCTTTAGGAAGTAAAAAGATTCATGACACTAATTAATACACAAGAATTCATAGTCCATATTTTTCAATGATATCAATGGGTCCATGGACATAGAGAATATAGATAATAACATTTGATAATATCATGAGAGACCAAGTAAACTACAGACTGAGGAAACATTCCTGAATGTTTCCCTAAAATAAATGACCTCAATTTTGATGGATCTTTAACCAATCCATCCAGAGATATCACATGTTTAGGAAGTGTACATCCTATGTCTAGAAAATAAACTTGGACATAATCCCATTAATCTAATAGTGATAGTGGATATGTAGAATGACCCTATGGTTTTCAATATTCCATTATTAATCCTTGAGTATAGGAGAATTTCCTCTATGAAAAAACAAAAAAATCATCAGAACTCATAAAAATAATAGTTCATGATTCCCATGAAAAAGGTCAAGGATAAAAGAAAAAAATGACATGATTGTGAACTCAATGTTCCTATAATGACACATGAATATAGTCCTTGGGATTTCCTGCACATTGAATCCAAATAGTAGATCAATCATTAAAACCTTACTTTATCCTCTTAACTAGTCGATTAGATCATCAATAGTTGGATAAAAGTAACAACTCATAAATTTCAACTGATTCAACCATTGATTTCCTATACAAAATGATAGACCAACATCCATTATTATGTCAAACAACACCAAGTCACCCCATAGAGAAATATTTGTCTAGACAAATATCTCAGCATCAGTTTATTGAACTAGATCTTTTACTTTGGAATCATAGTAAGTGCAGTCATATTTGGAGATATAGAAATTAGCGAGTTAACATGATATAAGTATATCCCAATTTAGATGTCACTAAAGGTGTTAAATCCACAAATTACTAAAGAAAAAAATAGGAAATTCCTCTATGAATATAGGAATTTCAACCACATGTGTCTCCATTAAGACTAATAAAAAAGATACAAACTGAGAAATAAGTGACTATGAACATCTATGGATCATTTGATGCTCCCACTCACCAATGAAAATTTCATTACAGACTTAATTTTTGTAAAATGATACAATCCTTTAGATTAAATCAAGAATAGTGCACAAATAATACATCTTATAAATTATGAGGATGAAATTTTGTTACTATATAAATAGAATTAAAAATTTCCCATATAATGGATTTCATACCATCACTATCTCAAAACCAAGATACACATCATAAAACCCCTAAAACCTCCAATGGGTCACATAAATACTAGAGACATATAAATGATCCCTATTATGAGTTCAAAATAATGGGCCATAACAGGTGAAAAAAGTATTACATCACTCCAGAATCAAACAAATCAGAAGTAAAAGTAGATGATAAATAGGTAGTACCTTATATGATATATGTAACCTCCATAAAAAATAGACACACATGACAAATCAGACCACATTTTTACTCCCATACCTCACTACTAGAGACCAACTTTATGGTTGTGTGTAGCACTATATTCACAAGTGAAGGGAACATCATATGGATATCTTCTACAAGATCCATCTCATCATGGGAAAATATAATACACCATCCAATATTGTTGATATAGTCTCTGAGGAAACTACATCTTCTTGGGAAAAAATGACCTTGAATTCCCACACCTCACTAATCACCAAAGTTGGTTTGGAACAAAAATCACCAATGTTAATACCACTCAAAATCATAGAACACAATTATAGAGACCATAGTAGGAACATAAAAAAATTTTGATGTAGAAAAATGAGATGAATAAAACTATTGAGGTAGAACCCCAGTCAATAAAAACATTAATTTTCCTAACATATATGATCCTGCAATAACAACCATGATCATTGAAAAACCATGATTACTCTTATATTAATATGGTCCTAGATGAAAAAAATACTCTTAATCACTTCATCATTATTATACATATCCATGTATGCATAAAATTAAATGGACTGACCACATATTTAATTCCTTAGAGTAGTGAATTCTTTGGATGCTGATATCAATACTCTACATTAGGGAAAAAAATTAAGGGTCAAGAAAGGAGGTCCCTAAAAAAGATACTGAGCTCCCTCGCACTCTAGGTACATATATGAAGGAAATTTTTCTCTTGATAATTTCCTATCCTCATCATATATGATTGAATCATTATGAAAAACAATAACTCAAATTCATCCCATGAAACATCCTCCTACTTTTTTCTAGACTAGATACAAGATCCAGCACTTCCACACTACTCAATGAATCTATATAATTTACAATATAAAATTAGACAATTACTTAATTCATTTTAGAATGAATGTGACATCAATATCTTCTATGAAACACTTGATATTCTGATTGAAAAATCTCCACTCATACTTAGACATCCCTTGACACTAGAAATTAGACAACATATGCCTCTAATGATTTTCCTCCTCTACATTGTAAATCCTTATATGATACTCTTGACCATCCAACTAATACACACCAACTCTAACCAAACATGACAATTATTACATGAAATTTCATTATTAAAGAACCAAAATACTACGTTTAGTATAGAATTTTTTTAATTGAATTTAATTATTATTTTTAATTTCCCAAAACTAGCCACATTTAAGAACAAGATAAACTAAGAATAATGCATGTACCCCTCTAAGTTCACTACCTTACAAGAATCATAATTTCACTTGGTCATTAAAAAAACATAGGTTCCCTACATTGTATCACATGGGTCTATTGAATCCCTTTTCTGACCCAATGTCCTTGATATATGTCAAAAACTATGATCAGTAGGTACTGTTTCCCTTTTAACCAATATAGTCCTTACTTGTTACTAACTATAGTCTCTATCCTATATTTAATCCAAAATATTTATACAACTCTAACTTGAAACACCCTACTATGATCCCCTCCTAGTATTACAATGAATATGAGTGTTTCCACTAAGGCCCACCACAAATAAGATTTAATTTTGGAACTATCACTAAGGATATAAAAGATATAATTATAGAAATTAATGTCACATAATAATGGGGTAAAACAACAAACCACTGATCAACAGTATAAAATAATTAATTCAAGATCTATAATAATTCCATAATTACTGAATAATTTCAAATAATTACATATCCCAGATAAAATATAGATAACATTACTGTCAATAATGCCATGGATAAACCAAATTTCCAAGATAGTATTATCCAACTTAGTCACTATACAAACCATGGAGACTAGAAAAATAATGTATATATATGGGTGAGGATAACATGTATACATATTATGATCAAAATAAATATCTCACTTGAAAACATTAAATGAGAAAACAAACTCATAGGTGAAAAATTAATATAATCAACCTACACCTATAAGGTCAACTACCACTTATCCTCAACAAGGGCCACATATAAAATATTTCACCCAAGAATTAAAAAATAATATTCATAAGTAAAATAATAAGGTACAATACAACCAATTCCCCATAGGTTTTTCACTATGACACGAAAATATAAAAAATAATTTTCTCAAAGTCCCTTACATAAGTCTTGATTTAGTTCTAATGTATAAAAAAGTTTTGAAATAACCTGAAAAATAAGTGTTTGTTTAAAAAAGTATTTTAAAAATAAACTGGAATGACTTAATTTATAAATATGGTAGTTAATGTGTTTCCATAAAGTATTTCCCTAACCATAAAGGTATATTTTATTAGTAAATGTGTGTCTGCGAAATTTTTTGATCAATATTTAATGACAATTATGTGATTTTAAATTTCAACAGAGTTTTCATAATATGGCTTATTAAAATTTATCTCAAAGTCTCAGTGGGAAACATCAAGTAATCATTTTGAAATATCCTCAACCCTTGAAAAATGCCCCTTTTATTTTATAATAAGAAAACTAAAATTTAAACTAATAGAATTACTATTTTAATATCTTTATATAGTGAAGAGTTCATTAAAGTAAATAATTTAAATTAAATAGGTTTGTTTCTGTTTGGAGTTTGGAGGTGAGATTTATATTTGTTTTTATCAATGGAGATATATTGTGAATGTTGAATTATTGGTATCACTTGTAACTAATTATTACAAGAAGTAATGTGTATCTAGGCCAAATAATTTTGAACACTCTTTTTCACTATTGTATGATCACTCTCAATTTAGTGGCCCTATGTATAGTGTTAGATATGTACAAGGAGTTTCCTCTTTCTTAGGCTAGGTTGTGTAATTAAAATAGTTAGGGTAGGGTATTAATATCTAATTTCCATTAGTTCTATACAGTGATTTATGTCATATGATTATGTCTTCCCCTATATGTCTAGGATCCCATGATGTTTGAGTTTGTATTAATTGAATTTTTTGGTTTCTTATTATTCCATAATTAAATATTGTTTTATGAAATTAAATAATGGTTTTGTTAAATCTATCTATCCATATGTCTGGTTTAAAGTTTGGTCATGTAACCATTTTTCATTCTCACAAAATGCTTCATTTTCATTTATAAATGTTTACAAAGGAATACATTTTGGATTTTGTTTTAAAAGGAAATATAAAACATATATTCTAAATTTATTTCAAACTAAAATTAAATAATTATATGTTTATATATGATTCATGATTTGTGGAATGGTTTCCTACTTTGATTTTTATACTCATGCCTATTATATTATGAGTCTAGCCGATTCTTCCCATATATGATAGATTTTTATGAGATCCCCTATTCATATTGTTAGAGATGGAAAGTGTATATTTCCTAGTTGAACATTGAGATTGGTATATATAGTTTGTTCTTTTGTGTTTATTATGGAATCTAAATAATTTAGGATTTCCCCCTTAAACCTTCCTATGTTTGATGCCATGATATAATGTGTATAATAGAAATTGGGTTTCATCCTCAGTGATGGTACAATATTTTTGGAATCAATACATTACTAATTTTACCTTTTAATTAGAGGAGTGATTATTTTTGGTGCTGCAGTGAATTGATTAAATATATAAATTTATTAAACTATTTAGTAATAATTTGGATGATTTCCTTATTAGGGGTGTAATTTTATGATATGATTTATGATTAAAAATGATTTAGTTAAATTAGAATAAATATCTCAAGATGATTTTTATTAGAATTACTAATAGCTAAGTCTTTAACCCAAAACTAAAATAGTGTAATACGGTTAACCAATTCATTTTGATGAAGTTTTATTTATTATTTGAATAATACATGGAATCCACATTTTATACCAAAAATTCCATCAACCAAGGAACTTACTCATTTAATATTAACAATAGATCATTAAAAGAGAAAGGGCTCTCAATAACATGATATCATCAAATTATTAGTAACACCAATGAAATAATCACTCAGTCAATGTGATGGTAAATAATTTTATTAGGTTTTTATAACGATGGGAAAATAATAAAAATAAAATATATTGTATAATTAATTAGTGGTGTGAAAATTAACACCCAAAAATAAATAGAATAAATATTTAATTTAAAATAATTAGAGAGGACTTATTGAAGAAAAATTACAATATTCTATTTATATAACTAAAAATGTATTAATAGTGGATCATGAATATATGTCATTTCTTATAAAAAATCATTAAATAAAAATGAAATGAAAATAATCTTACTCAATTATAGCTTAAATTAAATTAAAAAAACATAAAAGGAATGGGTGGAGGAATGATTAGTGTAACACCTTGACCCCAAAACCTAAATACAATTATGTGTTTATTACATTAGTAAATGGTAAAATGGATCATACCAAATATTAATGATTTGTTTAACAGTCAAGGAAAACTTGATACATACTTTATTTTTGTATTGAAATAGAAATATAAAAACATTGCATATGAAATATTTTTACATAAATGAAATCATAAATAATATACTTCTCAAAATTATAGGAAATGAAAAAAATAATGCATGATATTAAATTATAATCTAGGGTTTTTTTATATAGGAATATATCATTAGTGAATAAGGAATAATCAAAACACAAATCATTGGATAAAAAACCATTGTTTAATGAACATACATAGATAATATCAACATAGAAAATAGAAAGATAATTGAAAAATCATTATTAGTAAAGGAAATTTAGAAATCCAGAAATTCATGCCCTTTAGATCAATGCCTCATCCAAGTTATCATGAATCATATCATCAGATGTGACCAACCAAGTCAACTTTCTTAATAAATGGGTTGGTGTAAACTGATTACCAATTTAACTTGGAATGCACATTTTTTTGTCTCATGAGAAATTTCAGTGTATTGAGGTAATATATATAACTGGGACACACCATTAACATTAACATGCAAATAATTCCTTAATTTTTTAATTATAAATACAATTATTTCTCAAAATTTATTATATTTAAATAATTATCTATATTGAATTAGGAATGTGGAACATCATTATTTCCCTAGTAAAAGAAATAAATCACTTAATAATATTCTTATAATTGATACTATATTTAGAAATGGTATATAATTGAAACTTAATCAATACAACATATTTTTTTAAATTCATACATGATATTAAAAATATGGATAGCAAGAAGAAAAATAATTTCTAATGCATAATGGAGAGTGATAAAAAACATGATCAGAATAAAGTGAATGATCTTAAAATTTGGTATAATCAATTCTCAGTAATGGATTATAAGAGAAAATTGATTCATCCAAAATGAATGATCTGTATTAAAAACAATCCTTTAGATAAAAATTATTTTTAAAATATAAAAAATATGTTCCTTGTAACCTTATTTAACAATGGAGTTATTAATCACTATCAAACCTCTTCTCAATCCTTTATAAAAAAATACTTTTCATTTGATAAAATTTTAAATAAAAATTACCAAGATATTTAGAATAAACAGTTAACTGATAATAAACCTAGGTAATTTTCAATAAATATCTATAATTAATAATTTTTTTTGATGATGAGAGTGGGATATCAAGTTGTAAATGGTCAAGAAAACATTCGTTTTCCAATTTTGTAAAAATTTAATAATAAACCATATGATAAATATTGAAAATATTTTTAATACATTTAAAAAAACATAAAAAATTATTTAATATTACCTTCATCACCCTTTATATCATAATTAAAAACATTATTAAAATATTTAAATTAACGCTGATAAGAATAAAAAGTGTTGTAAAGAAAACATTATTTTTTTAAAAAAGAAAGTCCCTTACATTATATGTTAATTATTGATTAAAAAATATAAAGAATAAATTATAATTATAAAATAAAAATATAATCATATTATAACAAAATATACGGGTCGTATACAATTATTACCATATAATTTCCCCAAAAGATATATGATCAAAAACAATCTCAGAATAAAATGTGATTGTAATAGAAATCCCATACCTTGGGTCTCTGTTTACTTATATGTTTTTGATCATCAATTATAATGAAATAAAATTTATTAAAAAAAATAAATTATAAATTTTTTCATATATATTTCACTTGAAAATGTCATTTTATAATGATATGAAATCTATTCATTGAATAGTTGTTGCTTATATTGATCACATAAGGTTGTTCAGTTTATTTATCCAAAATTACTTCGGTATATTGTTCCTGGTTAATGGAGTAATGTAGTGGTTAAATAATCTAAAGAATACTAATAATTTTGTTGATATAATTATAATAAATCATATATAGTTTTATAATCATCCATGTATTGTAATAACTGAATAACATATCACATCGCTCAATGGAGGCGGTAATCCATACATACGCATTGGAAACATTATCATTTTCCAATGGATGAAAGGGTAAGAATTCATATGATATATTTTATTTATATAATAATAAATATATTATAAATCTAATATATATTTAATTAATTCCACCATTATAAAAATTCATGATAAATAAGAATGAATGATTAACTACACTACTACATGGAGATGGTTGGCTGTACATACACATAATGGATGTTTTCATTTCCCATAGGATGGAAATGAGAGAAAAATGGTTTTACCATAATCATAATAGTAGGTAAATATATTTTTGATACCAGATTAATTATCTTATAATAGATAATATTGTTTTATAGGATGTAAAAGAAGAAATAAACATTAAATGAGTTGAGTATGAAGAATTCTTGTTTTTTGAGAGTGATCCTTTGGATTACACCTTAATCCTTATTCCTATTGTCCTAATATAATACTAGGTGATCAAAAATTAAGTTAAGTAATATAGAAAATATATTTTGGATGTTTAGGAAAAGATAGTGGGATCAATGTTTGAGATATAGTAGGTGAAGATGTCCACTTTTATATATGAGGGGAGGGACTCACAAGGAATTATATAAAAGAGTGTAATAATATATATTCATTCTCAATTGAAAGTGGCTCTAAATTTTCAAATAATTGAATATAATATTGGTAAGTTAAAAATATAACCAGCGAATGAAGTTTAATAATGTTTTTTTAGTGTTATATTCAAGCCTCATCCCTTTATTTTTACCATTTTAAATCCAATTTACCATTAACCAAGGTGATAAATATTTACCATAAGTACTAATCATTATGAAAAAAATTAAGTTGATCATATTATGTAATATTTATTTTAAAAATTACAAATATGGATTCTCTTTTAAAATATTAAACTCTTAGAAGGGGAAGAAATTACCTATAATATATTCTCATTGAACACAATAAAAACCATTTTTAGAAAAACATTTGTTTTAAGAATTTTTTTACATAAAAATAAATCTAAATGTTGATTGTAATGTAATTAAATGGATTTTTTTAAATAAAAGAATATTAATTTTTCTTTCAAAACCAAAAAATTAAACGAATCCCTATAAATAATCGATTAAGAAAAAGAAACTATTTTTTAATTTGAAAAAAATCCTTAATTAGATTTTATTAATGTTAAGAATAGACTTCCAAGTTAAACACTATTTTATTATATGAATTTTATTTATTATACAATATATAATTTTTCTAAAAAAACTATTTCATAATCTTTCATGTGTTTATTGTAAAATTATAATTTCCTAAAATTGATAGTTCGTATAAAATAAAAGGTTTTCACTATTAAAATCATAATCAAATATTTCTTAAAAATAATAAAAATTATCCCAAAGTTAATTTCTTCATGATAATGTAAAAAATGAAATCCAGTTATTCAAGTAAAAATTATAAAATTTTGTAATTAGTTTTTCAATCACATTCTTGAATAAATATACGTGAATTATGAAATATATTCTCTATAAGAAATAACTTATTTACTATAATTTATTTTTCGGAGTAACATTCTTCTATGATTTGAAAATATCATCATAAAAGTTTATATAATTTCACATTATGAATTTATGTGGTTATTTATTCATCATAAATTATTTATGTTCCCATTTTCATTTCAAATTATTATTAATCAAAATAACCTTCACAAATTGACTAATCGGATTCCACAACACTTATTCTCTATTGTCAATAATTTTGATAGGCGCTTCATAATAAGATAAACTAGGTTCTAAATTTATTTAACTAGATATGAGAACATGAAATCGGTTTGGTATATATATCCTTAATAAAGAGATATAGAACATATCCTGATCTTTAACAAGGCTAGGTGGAATTTCCAAATAGAAATCCTAAACTTAGTTTCCCTTTCTCTGTAAACCTTATTGGACCCTTCCATAAAGGTAAATTTAAGAAATCATAATCACCACCATGAAATTTTAAATTATTTCTTCAGTTATCATAATATCTATTTTTCTTACCATGAACTTCCTAGATATTACTCAAAATAGTTATGACTTTCGTTGTTGTCTCCTATACATGTTTTGGGCCCAAAATCTTCCTCTCACCAATTTCATCCCAAAACTTTTGTGTATGAAATAATTTCACATAATTTTTTTATATATTTCTATTTGAATCTATAATGAAATATATTTTAATATCCAATATAAACTTAAGGATAATACATTCCCCACACACCTTTATAGTAATGTGATAATAAACTTAACATCTCTTCTAATTTTTGGATAGTCCTTTTAGATTTTCTATCTATTTGGGCACGAAAAGATATTCTAAAATATATCTTAATGTCAAGATCCTTATAAGTACACTTCAAGAATTTTTTATATAAACCAGTGGTCATGATAAGATATAATTGAAAGTGGTGCACCATGATATATAAATATATAAATAATATAGAGTTGTGTAAGGATATTTAGTGGTAGATTATCCAATATAGATATGAAATGTGTGGACCAATTCTAGTGATAAAAAATAACCCATATTGAATAATTCATTCTCATATTCCTTGGTAATCTTGAGAAATTTTCAACCGTAATATCAACACTTTTTTACACTAGATTATAGTGTGTTTTCTTGACTCTTTAATTATGTTTACACTAAGAATTTATGAGTTAACATACCAAGAATATTGAAGCATAGTCTTTAATTTACAATTTCAAATTACCTGACCAAATAACTTCATTGAAAATCCCAATACATTTTTGTTTTACTAGGGTGTATAGATAAATTTAAGCAGTGAGATTAATCTAATTATTCTTGTTTTGGCTCATGCATTGATGGTACACATATCCTCATTTCAAATTTCAATATCCCATATTCATTACCGAACTCTACCAATATCTCATAATTCATGACATTGGTTTTCCTTTAAAAATTATCTTAAAAAATTTGGGAGCTTTTTATTTTCCTCAACAAGGATGGGTTGTAAATTGTTTATAAAATATATGATATTTCCCCTTCCTTATTTCTTCACATATCCAAAATTAATAAATTTTTTAATATTTGTTCTATTTCAATCATCAATTTAGTTAAAACACTATGATATTTCCTACTCAAAACATCAACAAACTTATTTTCATTCTTAGGGAGGTAGTGTATTGGGAAAACATAATCCTTGAGTAATTCTAGCCACTTACTTTTCCTTATGTTGATTTATTTCTATGATAAGATGTATATGATAATTTTTTAATCCTTATATATATATACATCATATTATCACCATAAAGGAAGCACCTCTATATACTCAATGGAAATATTTCAACTTACAACTCAATATCATGGGTTAGATAATTTAGTTCATGAATCATTAACTACATTGATTCATGGAAATAAATATATCTTTCTACATAAGGAATAATTTATGTCTAATCATTGATGCATCACTATATTCCAAAAATCAATTCTTTCTTGATGGTAAATTCGATATCAGTGCATAGAAAAATTTACAATTTAATCCATCAAATATTTTGTATAATTTATATAAACATAAAAGCTTTACCCTTTTGCATGTGAACTTGGTTAATGGGTTGGATAATTGAGCAATATTTGGTATACATAATCAATAGAAACATGTTAATACAATAAAAAAATATCAACCTTAGCTAATTTAGTGGTTTTTTCTATATCATCACTACCATTAACATTAGATTATTATATGATATTCCATCCATGAATAAAATATATCCAAGAAAATAAACATCTTATAGAAATAATTCACAATTGATTAATTTTTCATATAATTCACTTTATCTAAGAGTATAAATAATGACTCAAAAATGGATCTAATTATCATATAATATTTTATAGTATATCAATATATCATAAATAAATACAATAATGAAATTATTGAGATAATCCTAGAATAATCGATTAACCTAATCCATAAATACCAAGAGTGAATTATTCAATTGAAAGATAATTAATTTGAATTTTTAATGACTTTGGATCAATAAAAATGGTATCTTTAGAATATCATTCTTATTTAATCAAATTTTATGATACCCATAAAGATGTTTCATCATTGATAAATATTTAGATCCTTGAATTTCATAATAAAACTCATCAATTTGGGTAATAGGATGCTTGTTCTTTATTTTTAGGGAATTAGTTTCCTTGTAATCATTACCGAAGATAATAGAACCATATTTCTTCTTAAAAAATAGAAGAAGGTCTCCCCATAGTGAAACAATAGGGTATATTAATCCCTTATAAAAAAATAGCTACAATTGTTTCTTTAGTTCACATAATTCCACTATGGAAATCCATTAAAGAGTCATAGTTATAGGTTTTTAATAAAGGATGAGATCAATATATTACTCAACTACACACTGAGATGTATTTCCATGTGGTTCCCCAAGAAATACATCAATTTATACGTGAATAATACCTAAATCCTCAATTCAAAGTATATATTTTCTATTCATAGGTTTTATTTGTTCTTATTATCTAAGAATTTCATTATGAAGAGATAGAGGTGGTTAATCTAGAAATTATTTATTTGATATAGTGTTCCCTCTAAAGAGAAGGGATTCCACATCTCTATCCTAAATCATCATTAATGTTTCATAGAAATATATTTTTTCATTATAAGTTGAAGTCCAATCTATACAAAGGATTATATAGTATTCATCCACAAGTATAAAAATAATGTTGCAAATATGGTATATCTATGTCTCAGAATTGGAACTTACTGAAACATCCTTGTGAAAATAACATTTACACTAATAGTCTTTATTGAAAACTCACTTTTTAGGGTGATAGAGAAATATATAATTTTCTTGGAATACCTATAATATATAAAATAATGATAAGATAAAAAATCAAATAATTCATTACATAAATTTAATTTTACAATAAATGTATCATCCAACACATATTTATGAAATTACAACTCATCTGTAGTAATCATAGAAGCTTTTCCATCTCCCTATTGACCATTCAAAGGAAAATTCCATTGATTATTGGGACATTGGCTTGAATAATTCTCCATATGATTATAACTGATTCACTAAATAACATTTTTTTTCTTTCAAATATGATCCTTATAAAACCATTATCCTCACATGATATAGAATACTACACTAATTAAGGAAGTACATGGGGTTTTATCTACACAATTATCAGACGATGAAAACCCATTATTCTGTTTCATAATATTTATATAATTATTTATTAGTGGATCTCATCCAACCTCCTATTTTATTGAATTACCTTATAGATATAAGACTTATAAATTCATTATCTACATTTATAGAAGTTGATACTATATTATTATATGTTTAAAATGATTGTGAAACCAGTTCCCTTAAGAGAACTGGCTTAAACCCATCAATGAAACATTCAATATTACACTCCAAATTACATATCCTTTCTAATAAATGCCTAGATAATCTTTGAATTTTTTCTTAATAATATTTAACACATTCATCTTCCTTATATATTAATTTGAGGAACATACTTTTATTTTTTTCTCACTATTCTCAAGGAAAGTATTTCATAATGAAGATCACTTGAAAAGTTTTCCATTTGATACTTTATATACAATCAATATCATTAGTGTTCTTGAAATATAACCACCATCGACACAATAAACCTTCAAAAAAAATCAAATTTTAGAATAACATTTTTACTTTAATTATATCACAAGGCCAAAAATATATTTTTGGGGGACTAGATCCATTATTCACCTACTAATGAATATGAAGTTCCATTAAATGTCAGAGGCTTCAATCTCATGTTACAATCCAATATAGGTGAATTATTCTACAAAACAATAGTATAATTCATGGAATAAAGGTTATTAGTCATAACTTCATTCTACTACCCAAATATAGACATGATATAATCATCTCCAGTAAACCTTATATTGGCATTCATGGTAGGGAAATACCTAAATTGATTATAACTATTGATTCCCTTTCATCTACTTAGTGAAATATCAAAATAACATAACATAATTAGTTAGCTCAAAATCATCATAAACCTTGATCTATAAAATAGAAATATCTGTTATAGAAAAAGTTATCAAACACACTAAGGGATTATTATAATTCTCATATTAGTTATTATTATTTAAAATCAAGTCCTAAATGTTTTTACTAAACTTACTCTAATACCAAATGTAGCACCTTTATTGATATAACTTAGAGATTGGGTTTAATTTCTTACATTTGATAAGATAAAATAGATCACACCATATAGGATCTATTATCTTAGTAGTCTTGGGAAACTAGATATATACAAGATTCATATATTAAATTGGAAATATAAAAAACATAGCATAATAAATATTCTTACATCCTTAAAAATAATTTATAATATAATTATTTAGATCCTAGGGAATTAAGATCATGTAAATATTGATCTTAGATACTATATAAGGATTATATACAATGAAATATATAATTATTTAATAATGAATAGTCAATATGGATGATTGAATACTCAAAACACATTCTATTCAATCATAAGATGAATGAACATCAATGTATAATTTCAATAAATAAATCATGTGGATAAATGAAATTAATAAAGTAAATGAATAAATATGGATATTCATGAACTTTCCTGTATGGCATAAAACAATTTATTCTAAATCATTACATCAAGGCCTCTATAAAAATACATCATTTTTTGATAAATGGGTAGGTGTAAACCAACTATTCATCTAATATAGTACACCAAATATTTTTTATCATGAGACCTATTGATGCATCACTAGGATATCTACGTTCAATCCTCACCCATCACTTGAACATACAATGAATTCCTTATATTTTTAGTAATAAATAATATTCATTCACAAAATACATTATAAGTAAATCAATATCCATATTAAATCAAGGATATGAGACACAAATATTTCCACAATAAATGAAATAACATACCTATTATGATTAATTTGGATGCTAAAGTGTATTTAATTGCACTATAGATTGAAAAAAAACAATTAAATATAAATTATTTTAAAATCACCCATGATATTAATAATATGGGAATTAAGGAGAAAAATAATATCCAATGAATAATGATGAGTGATAGAGAACATGAACATAAAAAAATTAATGTTCAAAAAATAAGGTATAAACCATTATTAGTAAAGGAATATAGAAAACCATAGATTCATTGGAAATGATGGATCTGTAGTAAAACCAATCAATTAGAAATCAAATAATATGAAAAAAATTAAAATTAATATCCTGACAACTTTTTATTAGAAGAGAGTTATAAACCACTTTAAAATTATTTTCATTACATTATGAAAATAATACCATTTGAGAGTATTTTATTTAAAAATTAGTAGAATATTGAGGAAAATATTTTCATTGAAAATGACCATAGAATATTTAAATGTATTCTTAATAATGAAAAATGTAAATGAAATAAAGAAAGGGAAATAAAGCTGTATATGTTAAAAGAACATTCTTTTTTCACTTTTTTTAAAATTTAAAAATAAATCTTATTGAAAATGTTGAAAATATTTTCTTTTATTACTTTATAAATAAAGTATGAAATAATTGAAAATTTAATTTATCACCCATTGTAGAAAAATTAATAATGATCAAGAAACATTTAAAAGGAACTCTTCATGAAAGAGATAGATATGGAAGGAAAGAATTAAGATAATATTTTTAAAATAAAATCCCTTAAAAAAATCATAATTATTGACTCAACATACAAAAAGAGAAAAAAATAAAATATAAACATTTAAACACCAAAATAATCAAATGAGAAGAAAATATATGGGGTTTAAAATATGTGGATTATATAATTTTCCCAATGGAAATCTAAACCTAAAAAATATTGAAATAAAATGATATTGAAATTAAAATCCCTTACCATGGGTCTCCACTTACTCACACTTGTTTAATCCTCATGTATAATCAACATAAATTTAATATATATATATATATATACACGAGCCTTTATAATTTATATTCCATTTTTCATTTCCTTTTATAATGTTTGGAAATATATTTACTAAATAGTTCCTACATAAATAAACCACTTATAATTGTTTAATTAATTTCTCTTAAATTACATTAGTATATTATTCATGGTTAAAGGAGTTATGTAATTATTCAACCATTTCAAAAATGTCAATAATGACATGAATATAATTTTTATTCATTACATAAAATTTTATAATCATTCCTGTATGGTGATAATAGAATACAAAATCAAATCACTCCTTGGAAGTGGCAGTCTACACATACACATGAGCAATATTATTATTAACCATAGGATTGAAGAAACTAAAGGTATATAATGAACCAAATTGGTTCTTCAAGAACCTAGCCTTAGGTATTACATACTATAATGTATTTAAACTATAATTAACTTTACTATAATCCCTAAGATCTTTTTCGATTTTAGTTTTATATGATTTTTTCATAAATCATATTTAAAAAGTCTTATATTACAAATTACAGACTTTTACTCAATATAAAATTTTTCCAATATAATAAATTTTAAAAAAAATTGGTTTTCTTCTAATTTTTTTTCTTGATTTTCATCTTAAATTATTATTTTATTTTACCCATACTTAAACCCTATGAAAATAATTTAAAAAACATGATATGACCACATAAAGGACAATAAGAGACAAAAAATATGAAATCTATTAGTCTAGTGAAAATCAAGAAAAACCATGGAATGTTTACCTTAATCTTCAATGTCCTTTGTGCATACTAAATAAAACAATACCACATAAAAACAACCATACTTTTTTCCCAAGTAAAAACATTAAAACACATTACATGTAAATGAAAACCATTTTACAAATATAGGGCATCACTTTCATAACTCATTTTAAAACCATGTTAGAAATTACTGGAGCCTAGTTAAATCCATAGGAGAAACCCTTTTTTAACTCCCACCTTATTTCCTCGAAAGACAAGGTGCATTACCTAATGAATTGGAGATCTATCTAGGTGCGCCAAAAGCTATAATAGGCTCACCCAGTGCTATTTTGGATCACCCAATGTATAAACTCTATCGGAATCACTAGTGATATATAATGGGTATCAACCCTTCGTATTTTTGTATCGGGCTTACCCATTTCACATATAATACTCAAGTACCATATCTTGAACAAAACATTTTATGTTGTCACTATTTTTAATAAAACCTATAAAAACACTATATAACCCATATGAAATAAAATTTAGGATATAAAAATACACACTTATTTTAAAAAACAATTTTCAATACTAAAGTACATAGAATAAGGTAAATATTATTTTTCATTAAAGAAAATATTATTAAAAACATTATTGAGAAAAATAATATTTCAATATTGAATAAAATTATTTAAAAAAAGAATAACTATAAAGGAAGACATTTTCATGAAAATTAATATATAGAATTGTAAATTAATATTAAAAAATGTTTATTTATAATGGAAATCCACTGATTCAGTGAAAGTTAAAAATCACTCCTGTATTTTTGTTGAAAAACTCACAATGTAACTGATTTATAAAATGAAAAAAGATTCATTTCAATAAATTTTATAAAAATTAAAACATGGGTAAAAATGAATTTGAAAAATATTAATAAAATAGTAAAAACCTTATTTAATTTTTGTAGAAAATATTGATATTGATGAAAAATTTATTTTTTAAGGGAATATTTAAAAGTTATTTGTTTAAAAGAAAGTCCCTTACCTTGAGTCTGACTCCCCAGAAATGTTATTTATCTTCCCAAATAAATAAATAAGGTTAAATATTTAATTAATTATGAAATGTTTTGAGTTTATTTGTCACGACCCGTCCTCGGGGCCCGTGCCGTGACTACCCCAAGCCCGACTTCCATAGGCCAGGGGCTAGGGACTAGCACCAAGGCGTAAATCCCGGAAAGAGGGAAGACATTGCCTTTGAAAAGCAAACAAGCACCACAGAGTAAGCAAGCGGAAAAGTAAACACTAAGTAAAAACTGTAACAAGCTGTGCTGAAAGTAAAAGGGGCCGAAAATACAAGCCCAACTATAAAGTACAACTGAAAGGGGAAAACAGAAATTGAAAAGAAAAGCCGCAGCGTCGAGCCGTCCTCTAGAAGTCCCACCTGAAGGGTGGGTACAGATAGCCTCCACTGCTCCTCGGGTCCACCTGACCGCTCCGAGTACGTCCCGCCCAGTGGTCTACCTCCAGGTACCGTCCTGCTCCGTACGCCTCCACCACGATCAGCGCTGTCCGTCGTCTGCAACCAACACCACGAAGTGCGGGCATAGCCCGTGCAGGGGTGAGTATAAGCTACTCAGTAGGGACCCCAAGGCCTCCTAAGGTCTCCCGAGATCCACAAAGGAAAGATACAATCATGAAGTAACAACTGACATAGCTTAGGTATATGACCATACATATACCTAAGTCATCAATTCCCGTTCGGCTCCAACGTCCAAGCCCAAGCACAACCCAGTCAACACAGGAAAGAAAACATATACCCACACAGGATAGCACAACACAATCCACAAAGGAGAGTAAACAGTAAATCCACACAGGATAGCTCAACACAATCCACAAAGGAGAGTAAACAGTAAATCCACATAGGATAGCTCAACACAATCCACAAAGGAGAGTAAACAGTAAATCCACACAGGATAGCTCAATACAATCAACAAAGGAGAGTAACAAAAGATCCAGCTCACACAGGTACACTTCTTCGAATGACGATAAAGATGATCACTGATCCATCTAAGTCGTCGGACCCACAAAGGATCGATATGTAACTAACCCCCGCAATGACCCACATAGGATCGGGCCCACACAGGACCTGTAGGCGATGGATCACACAGAACCGCTGAGCGCTGACCCGCACAGGATCGGACCCACACAGGATCGGGCCCACACAGGACCGGGCCCACACAGGACCTGTAGCACAGATCCACGTAGGATCGCTGAGTGCAGTAGTCGTCGCAGTCCACTGAGGATCTCTGCACAGTCGTCGCCGCAGTCCACTAAGGATCTCTACACGGTCGTAGTCGGAGTCCACGAAGGATCTCTGCACAGTCGTCGCTGTCCACTGAGGATCTCTGCACAGTCGTCGCTGTCGAAGAAGCAGTCGCAGCCAGCACTAGGGTTCCCGCACACATCAAGCTCGTTCGGGAGGGTCCGTTCCACGAGCCGAGAGGCTGATACATCAACTGACACAAAGTCCAAAGTTGATGTATCCAAAAGTTCCATATCGTTAATAGGAACTCAACGTCGCAGACGGCGCGTCAATCGGACACCCGGTCTGAGAGTTATTGGCTTTTTCGTCCCAGGGGCCCGGTTGGTTTTTAAGGCAAAACCAACCCGACCATACTCCACCTGCGTCCAAACCTTGGGCGGAGTGAGACAAAAGATCCATCTCACTTAGAGGAATCCACCAAAGCTGACGGCACGTCAATAGGACGTCCGTAGCTCAAGATATGAGCGTTTCCGCTCCGAGGGCCCGGTTGGTTTCGTGTACGAACCAACCCGGCTGAACTAAAAGCATTCCGAAACCTTGAGTGCGATATACCAAAACGACCATCTCGATCCAAGGATCGCGTTGCCACTGACGGCACGTCATTCGGAGGCCCTTAGCTCAAGTTACGGGCATTTGACCGAAAACGGTCCGAAGACGGGGGGTCCGGGCCCGGGCCGACCCCCCTGGGTCGGCCGAACCCGGTCCGACCTGGTCCGACCCGGTCAGACCGGTCTGGCTCGGCTCGGCCGAGCGGCCGAGCGGCCGACGCGGGGGGAGCCGCTGCCCCACATGACACCCCCGCGGCACCCGCGGGGTGTCAACCAGAGAGACGGACGCGGGGGGGGGGGGGGGGGAGCCGCCGCCCCCGTGTGACATCCCCGCGACATCCGCGGGGTGTCTCCCTGGCGGCCGGACGCGGCTTCAGCCGCGTCCCGCGAGCGCCGCCGCCGTGGTCGGCGCCGTGGCGGTCTCGTCCGGCGGCGCGCTGGGCACCACCGCCTCCGGGCGCCGGCGCCGCCGTGCCGGCGACCCGCGCCGCCGCCGGCTTCCGCGGGCCGCCGGAGTCGCTCCGGTGGCCCGTTTTTCTTTCTGTCTGCGCCGTTGTCCCTCCCGGGATCCGTTCTTCACTGCGGGACCATCAAGCTGCTCTTGCGCCATGTTTCGTCGTCGCCCATCAATTCCGCACAATAACGAAGAACGACGGAGGGTTGTCGGGCTGTGATCGTTTGGCCCGCACCCTCCGCGTTAGTGATAAACAACGGGAGAAACAAAATTCAACATATGAATACATATCCGAAAACAATTTTAATGAAATAAAAATTGTTTATGAATCAGGTTCTTCATTTTGAACGGGAACAACACGGGAAATAAGGGCATTTCCAAAAATAAAATCCCTACCTCGAAGTCATCGCGCGTGAGCGTTCTTCGCAGAAATTGATCGTCGTGGAAGGCGTCGCGTCGTCGCGGAAGGACGTCGCATCGTCGCAGAATCCGGCGTTGCGTCGATGAACTCGACGAACCAAGAAACAACAGATTTTTAATTATAAATAATTAAATCCGTGTTTCATTTTAAACCACAAAGAACTTTTAGAAGAAACCCGAAATCACTCACCTCAAACGGTTGGTGATCAGAGATCGGGGCGGGGAAGAACGTCTCGGATTGGAGCGTCGTCGATTTCCGCGGATGACGGCGTTCTTCGCATGTTCGCGTTCTTTGCGAAATAGAAAGAAGGTACAAGGATTCTGTCAAATCCTCTCAACGAGTAAATAACCAGAGGTCGTGCGTTGGCCTTATTTTATTATTATGCCAGTGAATTGAAAACTGGTTAAGAAACGATTGAATTAATTCGTTGAATTAATTCAACGAAAGAAACTGCCCATTTAATTCACGAATAAAACCGCCCAATTTAATGGTCTGTTAAGAATTAAGAAAACGCGTCAGTTGACTTTCACAATGACGGGTTTTCGTGGGTGCATTACTTAGCGGAAAGAAACAGCGGGGCTCGTGCGGGCCCCACCTCACAAATATCCTACCAAGGGGGGAGGATATTTCTGGATATCATCCTATCCATTTCAACCCAGCTTAAGCCGCTTCTAAGTGGTTTCAATTTGCTTCCAAGTGGCTTAAGTGAAATAAAATAAAGTTTGTCGAACAAATTATTTTATTCCTTAACTTTAAGCCCAAAAAATTAAAAACCACACCCGAGCAAACGCAACTCCGGAAGAGGAGTTTCTAAGAAAATACCGGCGCTGCGATTTCATCGATGCCCTCAGAATTCGATTCTGGGCACTGGTTTAATTGTTAGAAAAACCCGCTCGTCCGTTCACTAAACGTACCTGAGCCAAACTTCGGAAAATGATTCCGGGCACACCGGGCCTCGGAATCAGGTGCCGTCAGAAACTGCGTTCTTGTAAAATTCCAAAGAAAATTAAGAAAAAAAAAATTTCTTTGAAATTTACGGGTCTTTACATTACTTCCACCTTAGGGCTTTACGTCCCCGTAAAGGTATATCAAAAACTAGGGAATCAAATGTGGGTACTGAGCACGCATCTGAGCCTCCCGCTCCCATGTGCACTCCTGGAGGTTCCCGTGCTGCCATCTGATGCGCACAAGAGGAATCGATCGCCCACGTAGGACCCGCTCCTGTCGATCCTCTATCTCCACTGGGACCTTAGCAAAAGTCGCCCCATCATCCACGTCTAGCTCCCCATAGTCAAAGATGTGCATCGGGTCGTGCTCGTATATCCTCAGCTGAGATACGTGGAAGACATCATGCACCCGGTGCAACTGAGGTGGTAGAGCCAGGCGATAAGCCACTTCGCCAATCCTGCTGATGACCTGGAATGGTCCAATGAAGCGTGGAGACAACTTGCCGCCTCGGCCAAATCTCCGCAAACCATGTCGAGGTGAGACCCGCAAGAAGACGTGGTTGCCATCCTCAAACTCTAGTGGCCTCCACCTCCTGTCAGCATATGACTTCTGCCGGCTCTGAGCTATCCTCATCCGCTCCTGGATGACCTGGACCTTCTCTGTCGTGGCCCGGACCATCTCTGGTCCCACAAGTGCTGACTCCCCAGGGTCTGTCCAGCACAAAGAAGATGTGCAAGGCCTGCCGTACAACGCCTCATATGGTGCCATCCCGATGGTGGAGTGGTAGCTGTTGTTGTACGCGAACTCCCCCAAGGGTAGGTGGTCCTCCCAGCTGCGACCAAAGTCGAGGACACATGCGCTGAGCATGTCCTCGAGAGTCTGAATGGTCCTCTCCGTCTGACCGTCCGTCTGAGGGTGAAAGGCGGTGCTCAGACGTAGCCGCGTCCCGAACGCCTCCTACAACCCCTTCCAAATCCGGGAAGTAAAACGAGCGTCCCGATCTGAGATGATAGTCGATGGCACACCGTGAAGCCGTACGATCTCCTGAACGTAGAGACGCCCCAAGCACTCCACTGAGCCCTGCTCTCGGATGGGTAAGAAGTGTGCCGACTTGGTGAGTCGGTCAACAATCACCCAAATGGAGTCGTGACCTTTGGAAGTGTGTGGAATTCCAGTCACGAAGTCCATAGATATCCCGTCCCACTTCCACTCCGGGACCTCCAAGGGCTGTACCAGGCCCGCTGGTACCTGATGCTCTGCCTTCACCTGCTGGCAGGTGAGGCACCGTGAAACGAACTCTGCCACAACCTTCTTCATGCCCGGCCACCAGTGCTGTCGTCTGAGGTCCTGGTACATCTTCGCCACTCCAGGATGTACCGCCAAAGGAGAAGTGTGAAACTCTCTCAGCACATCCTCTCGTAAAGAGACTGGTACCAAGGTACGTCCTCTGAAAAGGGCGTCGTGCTCCTCTCCAAGGGAGAAACCATCAGGTGCCTGTCCCAAGGATATCTGTGCACGCCGTGTCTCACAGTCAGCATCCCTACGCTGTGCCTCTCTGACCCGCTACAAAAGTGGAGGAGAGACTGTGAGAGACTGAAGGAAGGCTGCTCTATCTCTATCCATGAAGGATATCTGCAAAGCAGCTAGCTGCTCTGTCGCCTCCTCAAGTAGCTGGATGCCCGTCCTCCTGCTGAGGGCATCAGCTACCACGTTCCACTTCCCAGGAGTATAGACTATCTCAAAGTCATAGTACTGGAGGAACTCGAGCCATCTCCGTTGTCTCAGGTTCAGGTCTTTCTGAGAGAAGATGTACCTGAGACTCTGGTGGTCAGAAAAGACTGTAAAGTGCTCGCCCATCAGATAGTGCCGCCATGTATTCAGAGCGAAGACCACTGCTGCTAACTCCAGGTCATGGGTAGCGTAGTTCTGCTCATACGGCCTCAACTGACGTGATCCATAGGCAATCACGGCCCACTTCTGCATCAGGACACACCCAAGTCCGGTCCCTGATGCATCGCAGTAGACTACGTATCCAACTCCCTCCTCAGGAAACCTCAAGATAGGTGCACTGGTCAATCTCTGTCTCAGCTCCTGAAAGCTCTGCTGACATCTGTCTGACCACACGAAGGGTTTCCCCTTCTTCGTCAATGCTGAGAGAGGTGCCGAAACTCTGGAGAAGTCTGGTACGAACCTCCGGTAGTATCCAGCTAGACCCAAGAAACTTCGCACCTCCGTCACGCTCCTGGGTGGCTCCCAAGCTAGCACTGCCTCGATCTTTGCGGGATCCACAGTAACTCCCGCCTCAGAAATGACGTGCCCCAAGAAGTGGACCTCAAGTAACCAGAACTGGCACTTCGAAAGCTTGCCATATAGCTGGTGATCTCGGAGTGTGTCTAGTACAACCCGCAAGTGGTAGGCGTGCCTCTCCTCCGTGGTCGAGTACACCAAAATGTTGTCGATGAAGACCACGACAAATAGATCGAGGTATGGCTGGAAGATCCTGTTCATGAGGCTCATGAACACTGCTAGAGCATTGGTTACGCCGAAAGGCATAACCAAGAACTCATAGTGTCCATACTGACACCTGAAGGTTGTCTTCTACACATCCTCGTCTCGAACTCTGAGCTGATGATAGCCTAATCTGAGGTCTATCTTCGAGAACCACCGTGCTCCCTTGAGCTGATCGAAGAGGTCATCAATCCTCGGCAGCAGATACTTGTTCCTCACTGTCACCTGGTTCAGGCGACGATAATCGACACACAGTCGCAAGCTCCCATCCGCCTTCTTGGCGAACAAAATCGGGGAAGCCCAGGGTGAAACACTGGGTCAGATGAACCCCTTGCCCTGTAAGTACTCCAACTGTACCCGTAGCTCTCGAAGCTCGGCGGGGGCCATCCGATATGCTGGAGTGGATATCAGAGCTATCCCAGGGTACAGGTCAATATAAAAGTCTACCTCTCTGCGAGGAGGTAGCCCTGGAACGTCATCGGGGAAGACGTCCGCATACTGATCCACCACTGTAGGAAAACTAGGACTCTGCACGTCAACTGCTCCAAGGATGAGGCTAGCCAACTGATGAGTGATGGGCTTCCCTCTCCTCTGCGTGAGTCCATCCTGTGCTGCAAAGGCTCCCTTCTCGCCGGTGAAGGTGAACCTGCTCCCGTCGGTGCGCACACATCGCACCTTGCGCCTAAAATAGTCAATATGAGCATGGACTGTAGATAACCAATCCATGCCCAAGATGACATCATAAGGCCTCGACGCCGCTACAAGAAGATCCCAGCCGAAGCTCTCACCTCCTAGAGTAAGCTCACACTGCCGGAACCAGTGCGTAACCGTCGAGTCTGCTCCCGTAGGAGTCTCTAGCCGTAAGGATCGAGCCAACGACTCTGTCGGAATCTCCGAGCTCCAAACAAGGGCAGCGGCTATGAAAGAGTGACTCGCTTCTGTGTCTATAAGAACTGCAGCAAGGGTGTAATAGACACAGATCGTACCTCGAATCATCTCTAGTGCGCCGTGGTCGTAGGCCTCCACTGCCTGGATCTATGCCTATCTCTGCCCGCCAGCTCCCTATGGTCAGGGAAGGCCTCCTGGTGGTGGTGGTGGCAGAGCCTCAAAGCGTCGCCCACCACTTGCTGCTCGGCCAGCTCCTCTGCCTCATCCACCTCCTCCCTGTGGACCGCCATGGTCGACCCTCTGCCTCTGCCTGGGTGGCCCCTCCACCGTCTGCTTCCCCTCGGTACGGCGGGTCGGGCAGTCACAAGACATGTGGCCCTGCCCGCCGCACTCATAGCACTGTCTGCCTCTCGGAAGACTGGCTCCGCGCTGTGTGCCCCGCACTGCTGAGCCAGTGTCCCGAGGTCATCTACTAGAAGTTCTGGTCTGCCTAGAACCCTGAGTCATTCGTCGACTACCAGCTACCGAAGACTCTGCTACCTGCCGCCCTGCGGTAGGTCTCGCTGTAGACTCAGCCAGAAAGCTCTCGATCAGAAGGGCTCGCTCTAGCACTCCTTCCTGGGTCGGGATGATGAGGGAGATCAGCGATGCCCTGATCTCATGTCTCAATCCCTGCTCGAAGGTCTGGGCCCGGAAGAAGGGGTCCCGTACCATGTCGGTCGAGTAGCGATAAAGATCAGTGAAACTTGCCACGTACTGGGTGACTGTCAAGCTGCCCTGCCGCAACTGAAGAAGCTCCTGAATGCACACCGCACGGAGGGTGTCCGAGATGAACTCTGAGCGAAAGAGGCTCTCGAAGTCCGTCCAGATGAGGGAGGCCTCATCGTGTACCTGGAGCATTAAGCTTCACCATCACCCTGCTGCTGCGTGTAGTAGGCTCACCGCGAGGATCACCATGAGGTCTGCTGGTGTCCTCATTAGCCTGAAAACTCGGACGACTGCCTCCAGCTAGTCCACGGCTACCTGGGGGTCCATCTCCCCACGAAACCTGGGTGGTCGCTGATGCTGGAACTCATGCAGAGCTCCGAGGCGTCATGCATCGTCAGTTGCCAGTGCCGGAAGCATCATGGGCTCGGTGGGTAAAGGTATCGCCGGTGCCTCTGCTGTCAATGGGCCCTGTACCGAGGCCTCGTCGCTCGGCGGGCTGTCGTCACGGTCTACTCTCGGAACCCTAGCTGGCTGTTGTCGCCGGGATATCCTGAAAAGGAAACAAGTGCGCCACGGTCAGAACAATATACCTGGTGAGCTGACACAAGTAATCACAAAGAAAACTTGAAACACACATGCAATCAATGTTTTCGTGAATTAAGTCAGAATTCAGAAGTCAGGGTCCTGGTGTATGGATACGTCGGCCGCTGCACCAACACTGGACTCCCTGGACTGATAACCACACCCAATACGCTAAACACTATTGCTTCACATAGAAGAAAGATCAGAGTCTGCGGTAGAACCGACCGCCTCTGATACCAATTTGTCACGACCCGTCCTCGGGGCCCGTGCCGTGACTACGCCAAGCCCGCCTTCCATAGGCCAGGGGCTGGCGACTAGCACCAAGGCATAAATCCCAGAAATAGGGAAGGCATTGCCTTTGAAAAGCAAACAAACACCACAGAGTAAGCAAGCGGAAAAGTAAACATTAAGTAAAAACTGTAACAAGCTGTGCTGAAAGTAAAAGGGGCCGGAAATACAAGCCCAAATGTAAAGTACAACTGAAAGGGGAAAACAACAACTGAAAAGAAAAGCCGCAGCGTCGAGCCGTCCTCTGGAAGTCCCACCTGAAGGGTGGGTACAAATAGCCTACACTACTCCTCGGGTCCACCGGACCGCTCCGAGTACGTCCCGACCAGTGGTCCACCTCCAGGTACCGTCCTGCTCCGCATGCCTCCACCATGATCAGCGCTGTCTGTCATCTGCAACCAACACTATGAAGTGCGGGCATAACCCATGCAGGGGTGAGTATAAGCTACTCAGTAGGGACCCCGAGACCCCTGAAGGTCTCCCGAGATCCACAAAGGAAAGATACAATCACGAAGTAACAACCGACAACGCTTAGGTATATGCCCATACATATACCTAAGTAATCAATTCCCGTTCGGCTCCATCGTCCAAGCCCAAGCACAACCCAGTCCACACAGGAAAGCAAACCTATACCCACATAGGATAGCACAACACAATCCACAAAGGAGAGTAAACAGTAAATCCACACAGGATAGCTCAACACAATCGACAAAGGAGAGTAAATAGTAAATCCACACAGGATAGATCAACACAATCCACAAAGGAGAGTAAACAGTAAATCCACACAGGATAGCTCAACACAATCCACAAAGGAGAGTAACACAAGATCCAGCTCACACAAGTACACTTCTTCGGATGACGATAAAGATGATCACTGATCCATCTAAGTCGTCGGACCCACAAAGGATCGATAGGTAACTAACCCCCGCAATGACCCACACATGATCGGGCCCACACAAGACCTGTAGGCGCTGGCTCACACAGTACCGCTGAGCGCTGACCCACACAGGATCGGACCCACACAGGATCGGGCCCACACAGGACCGGGCCCACACATGACCTGTAGCACTGATCCACGTAGGATCGCTGAGTGCAGTAGTCGTCACAGTCCACTGAGGATCTCTGCACACTCATCGCCGCAGTCCACTGAGGATCTCTACACAGTCGTTGTCGGAGTCCACGGAGGATCTCTGCACAGTCGTCGCTGTCCACTGAGGATCTCTGCACAGTCGTGGCTATCGAAGAAGCAGTCGCAGCTAGCACTAGGGTTCCCGCACATAGCAAGCTCGTTCGGGAGGGTCCGCTACATGAGCCGAGAGGCTGATACATCAACTGACACAAAGTCCAAAGTTGATGTATCCAAAAGTTCCATATTGTCAACAGGAACTCAACGTCGCAGACGGCGCGTCAATCGGACGCCCGGTCTGAGAGTTATTGGCTTTTTCGTCCCAGGGGCCTGGTTGGTTTTGAAGGCAAAACCAACCCGACCATACTCCACCTACATCCAAACCTTGGGCGGAGTGAGCCAAAAGATCCGTCTCACTTAGAGGAATCCACCAAAGCTGACGGCACGTCAATCGGACGTCCGTAGCTCAAGATATGAGCCTTTCCGCTCCGAGGGCCCGGTTGGTTTCGTGTACGAACCAACCCGGCCGAACTCTAAGTATTCTAAAACCTTGAGTGCGATATACCAAAACGACCGTCTCTATCCAAGGATCGCGTTGCCGCTGACGGCACGTCGTTCGGAGGCCCGTAGCTCAAGTTACGGGCATTTGACCGAAAACGGTCCGAAGACGGGGGTCCGGGCACGGGCCGACCCGGCCCGACCCCCCTGGGTCGGCCGAACCCGGTCCAACCCGGTCCGACCCGGTCGGACCAGTCTGGCTTGGCCAGGGCCGGTCCAGCTCGGCTCGGCCGAGCGGCCGAGCGACCGACGCGGGGGGAGCCGCCGCCCCTCGTGACACCCCCGCGGCACCCGCGGGGTGTCAGCCAGACAGCCGGACGCAGCTGAAGCCGCGTCCCGAGTGACGAGGGGGGGAGCCGCCGCCCCCACGTGAAACCCCCGTGACACCTGTAGGGTGTCTCCCTAGCAGCCGGACGCGGCTTCAGCCGCGTCCCGCGAGCGCCGCCGCCGCGGCCGGTGCTGCAGCGGTCTCGTCCGGCGGCGCGCCGGGCGCCGCCGCCGGCTTCCGCGGGCCGCCGGAGTCGCTCCGGTGGCCCGCTTTGATTTCCGTCTGCGCCGTTGTCCCTCCCGGGATCTGTTCTTCACTGCGGGATCATCAAGCTGCTCTTGCGCCATGTTCCGTCATCGCCCGTCAATTCCGTACAATAACGAAGAACGACGGAGGGTTGTCGGGCCGTGATCGTTTGGCCCTCACCCTCCGCGGTAGTGATAAACAACAGGAGAAACAAAATTCAACATATGAATACATATCCAAAAACAATTTTAATGAAATAACTTTTTTTTATGAATCGGGTTCTTCATTTTGAATGGGAACAACACGGGAAATAAGGGCATTTCCAAAAATAAAATCCCTACCTCGAAGTCGTCGTGCGTGAGCGTTCTTCGTGGAAATTGATCGTCGCAGAAGGCGTCGCGTCGTCGTGGAAGGACGTCGCATCGTCGCAGAATCTGGCGTTGCGTCGACGAACTCGACAGACCATGAAACAACAGATTTTTAATTATAAATAATTAAATCCGTGTTTCGTTTTAAACCACAAAGAACTTTTAGAAGAAACCTGAAATCACTTACCTCAAACGGTTGGTGATCGGAGATCGGGGCGGGGAAGAACGTCTCGAATTGGAGCGTCGTCGATTTCCGCGGATAACGGCGTTCTTCGCGTTCTTCACATTCTTCGCGAAGGAGAAAGAAGGTACAAGGATTTTTTCAAATCCTCTCAACGTGCAAATAACCAGAGGTCATGCGTTGACCTTATTTTATTATTACGCCAACGAATTGAAAACTGGTTAAGAAACGATTGAATTAATTCGTTGAATTAATTCAACGAAAGAAACTGCCCATTTAATTCATGAATAAAACCGCCCAATTAAATGGTCTATTAAGAATTAAGAAAATGTGTCAGTTGACTTTCACAATGACGGGTTTTCGCGGGTGCGTTACTTAGCGGAAAGAAACTGCGGGGCTCGTGCGGGCCCCACCTCACAAATATCCTACCAAGGGGGTAGGACATGTCGGGATAGCATCCTATCCGTTTCAACTCATCTTAAGCCGCTTTTAAGTGGCTTCAAGTGGCTTCCAAGTGGCTTAAGTGAAATAAAATAAAATTTGTCGAACAAATTATTTTATTTCTTAACTTTAAGCCCAAAAAATTAAAAACCACACCCGAGAAAACGCAACTCCAAAAGAGGCATTTCTAAGCAAATACCGGCACTGCGATTTCATCGGTGCCCTCAGAATTTGATTCCAGGCACTGGTTTAATTGTTAGAAAAACCCGCTCGTCCGTTCACTGAACGTACCCGAGCCAAACTTTGGAAAATGATTCCGGGCACACCGGGCCTCAGAATCAGGTGCCGTCAGAAACTGTGTTCTTGTAAAATTCCAAAGAAACTTAAGAAAAAAAAAATTTCTTTGAAATTTATGGGTCTTTACATTATTATTCCTTTTATATCACTTATTTACATGTTTTATACAATTAAATAATCATTTAAGTTCATGTTAGATATTTTGATGATATTTTCTATATTAGTAAAACAAATAGCCTAGGTAAGTTGACTATGGTCAAAAAGTTCATCATTAAATAATATCCATAATAATAATAATTAAATAATTATAATTTTTATACAATAATAATACTTATTAATTAAACCATTAAATATGGTTATAAAAGATGAACTATATTTCAATAATAGAGATGGTAGGTCGTGCGTACGCATGAGTAACGTTTCCCTTTTTCAACGATCATCATGGTAATAATGTAAGTATTATATTATGTTTCCAAAATTATAATAATATCATATTAATCATATTAATTCTTTAAATATACTTATATATATCATCCATGTGATGTTGTGATGACAAACGAATCACATCTCTTCATGGAGACAGTGGTCCACATGTACGCATGAACGATATTATCATTTTTAGTGCATGGAATGCTAAGAAAGTAAATGATATATTATCTTTTATTAATGATAAATATTTTATTAATATAATATATAAAAATTAATTCCATAATTATAACTTGTCATGAGAGGATGTGATGGAAAACGAATTACATCGGTTCATGAGGCGGTAGTCCTCCATACAGATGAATGAGGATTTTATTTCCCATTTTATGGAAAAGGAGATGGATATAGGGTTTTAAATTAACATAAAAAATAATATATTTAATATATTTTTGTTATTATATAATCATGTTTGAATAAGTATTTATGGATGTGGAAGAAAAAAACAGAACTAAAATATGTAGATAAAAAATACTCCTCTTCTTTGGAAAACGATAAATACATAACACCTTAAGTCCTCTAAGATCAGTATTATTTCTTAAAAAAAAATAAAATCTAGGCAGGTATTCTAGTAAAGTATTTGGGTAGGTATTTTATGATTTAAATATGTTTTATAGTGTGATGAAATTAGAATAATATGTGGTCATTTATAAGAGTGGGTAGAAACAGTCTAGGCATTTCTCAAAATATTAATAAAAATTAATTTTCAAATAAAAATGGATCAATAGTGAGAAATTTAGAATTTAAGATAATTAGGGGTCTACATAATCTCATAAAATTAATATTATACTTATTTTAACAATATTTATACCCTTATCTTTTGGTTTTACGCATATTCAACCCCTTTAACTCTTACCATGACAACATGGATTTTTACACTTTGAGGGTCAATAAATTTAATATAAAATGAAAAATACCCATAAATGGAACATTAATTATATTTTAATCCTTATAATAATAAATTTTCCAAAATTAATATATTTTTTAATTATATTCCATTTAATATAATATTATTTACTAAAAATATCCATAATGTTGATTTTTTTAACTATTCATGACTTTGACTTTTATAATATCAATTAAACTTAGAAAATTAAAAAAACAATATTCTATTATATCCCTAAAATTTATTGGTAATATATAAACTTAGTCTATCAGATTTTTTATCTTAACTTTTATTAATTTTAATATTTTTAATATCATTTCTATGATTTTTTCCATTAATTAAATAATTACTACGTCAGTGTTGTGGAAGTATCAAAGGTAATTATTTATTCACTAAATATTAAGCATAATCTAACATGATGAATATAAATCTATTATTTATATTCTAACATACCCTCTTTATTACACCATATTAAAAATATTACACTTATTAAAAACAAGAGTGTCACATGTTTGACATTTCTTTAAATAAAATTTATTAAAGGTCATAATACCATCCAAGTGGAGCTAAAAGGAAATAAATACGATCATTTTATGATTATTATAGACATATAATCATTAAATATGTTTTAGGTAAGTATTTGGGTCATTTAACAGTTTTTATTATTTTATTTTTTACCAAAATTACACAGTTTACCCTTTAATATGGCAATACAAATTACTTCGGTTACTATTTATATTGTCGAAAAATAAAAGGGAAATATTTACTAAATTTTTACCCACTGATTCCAAATATGTAATCCATTTATCAAAATTTAACTCACATAAGTTTCTCAATTTAATTTAATATTAAACAATCAAAACTCAATGAAAAATAATTTTTCTTAAAATACCCTTTTAAAATATAAAATGTTTTTATAAAAACTTAAAATATAAAAAAGATTTAAAAATACATAAATGGATTATTTTAAATAAAAATGATCTAATTAAAAATTAAAAATAATCCAAAATTTTTACCCAATATACACTTTAATATAATATATAGTTTCCAATGAAAATCAGAATCTTTCGCTATTCCTTTAAAATTCAATATTTTCAGAAAATTATCAAATATTCATTTTAAAATAAATTTGACATATTTAATTTAAAAATGAGATTCATTTTTTAAAATTAAAATTATATATTTTAATATTAAATATTTAAAAAAATTACATAATAAATGAGTTTAATAAGAACATTTCCTTTTTTATTTTAAGAATTACCTAATATATTTAAAATAAATATAACCACATAATTTTAGAACAATAATAAATATTAAAATGATTTATTATATAATTAAATTTGTTTTTTCATTCTCCCCATTTTTTAAATTTCATCTCTACAATTCTGAATTTGGGCACAATAATCAGGGTTTGAATTTTCAAATTACATTTTTTGAAAACCCACATAAAAAAAGAAACAATAAAACTTCCACTTAAAAAGAAAGAAAGTCAAGTAGAAAGGTCATATAGAATAAAAATACTGCGTTTCTTTATAGAAAAATATGGCCATGTAAGAGAAAATATTTTACCCAGGACTGATAGATATTGATAGAGAACATGGTCATGAGAAAGATAATCATAAAAAATAATAAATCTTTGATGGGTTAAATGGATATTGATTTATCAATAAGAATAGTAAATGTATAATTTTTTTATTTAAAATAAATTTACAAAATATTGAGGAATTATTTTACTAACTATACTAATAACATAGGGTAGTATACTTACTTTATAAGTAGATGTTAATCCTTTAATACATTTCTCAAACAATCTCATCTTTTTCTCCAAATTATGAGTATTCAAGATGATTTTTTTTATTTCCTAATACTTTGTAATAAAATTATATAGATCATAAAATCTAAAATATAACAACTATATATTACTTGTATATTTAATAATGAACAAAAACCAAAATGGATGGTGCAAGATAAGATAATTCCCCAAAAATTAATAAACCTTTATTGAAGAAAAACTACCATAATCACAAAAATTCAAAAGTAATATAAAAAATTGAACTTGCATAATTAAAGAAATAAATATCCATAAATTCCTAAAAATATACCATACTAATATTGAAACCTAAAATATAATAGAATGTTTTTATAACATAGACTTATAAGATTAATTTTAACAATAATCTCCAAAATAACATAAAACACTCTTAATGTTTCAAACCGAAAATGTAATTTCCCAAATCACATAATCTAGAAGATATGTTAGTAATTTATATTAATAACACAAATAACCATATGCCACAATAAAATCACATATGATTCCAAAAGATAATTCATCCTTTACTTCTCAAATCAAATCTAATAATATTATATAAGGTTCTCAAGATAGTGAGTATCTTATGAAATGACATTGATCACCAAATAAATTTCTGATAAAATATATGTTCTGAAATTCTGAAAACCTATAATTACCTCAAAATAAAAGATCTTATAAGCATTAAATATACTAATAACTTTAAACGTATGTCCACCAAAATTATAGTAATTATTCCTCAAATATAAATATTAGTAAAACCAATATTAAACTAAAGGGTTATATTACTATAAAAGTCCCTCAAAATACTCTAAATTGTCTTATTCATCCACTAAATAAAACCAAAAAAGGTGTTTACAATACATTGAAATTAATTTTAACATTGAAATTATAACCCCACGATGATCTTCATAACTCTTCATATCACCGCACCAAAAAAATCATAATATCTAAAGTTATCTAAACCCTCCTATGATACTATCTATAAGTACCCGACCATAAGTATAACATATTAAAGTGTCTTTGAACAAGAATTAAATTTCTTAAAATCCTAAGGATATTTTAAATTTAGAGTTTTTTAAAATAAGGTCATAACTCATACCTAATAACTTATATATTAAAAAGTATGAAATTCTACTCAATATCCATTTTTTCAGAATATAATTTTTTTAAAATAAAATATGTTTTTCTTTTATGAGAAATCATACTAACTCTCAACATCACTTTATCGTTTCCCTTAACCATCCTTAAACCCTATGAAAAGCATTTTAAAAACTTCTAATGAGAAAAAAAAGCTCAGTAATGGAAATAAAAAATAATAAATCTGTTATCCAAGTGAAAAAATGAAAAACCATGTAATGTCTACATTTATGTTCAACATTCTTTGAGTATATGAAATAAAACATTACCACATGAAAAACACACACACCTTTTTCTTATAGAAAACATTTAAAACACATAAAAAAATAAAAAAATAATATTTTTGGAATGATAGAGCTTCACTTTCATAACCTATTTTAAACCCATTTCAGAAGTAAATAGATCCCATTTCAATACACATGGAAAACCTTTCAATAAATCCCTCCATCCTACCTTAAAAGACTAGGTATATTACTTATTGCATTGGAGGAATATCTAGGCGAAAGTAAATATTTAACAGGATAACCAAATGCTATATGGGTGAACCCAATATATAATATATATTGTAAAGACTCGGAATTCCCATGATTTTTTTTAAATTAATGGGAATTTTACAAGTCTTTGGTTTTTGACAGTGCTAGATTCTAAGGCCCAGTGTGTCCGAAATCAAGTTATGAAGTTTTGTTCGAGTACATTCAGTAAACATACGAGCAGGTTTTTATAACTTTTGAACCACTGCTCGGAATGGAAATCCAAGGACACCGTTGAACACGTAGTGTCAGTATTTTCTTAGGGAGACCATCACCCCAGTTGCATTTTGTCAAGTTTAAAATTTAGTTTTTGGCTTTAAAAAAATAATAATAAAATAAAGTGTCGCCACACTTTATTTTATTCCAGCCGCCATGTGTGTGCAAGTAGTTGGAACCTCCTCTTGGGATTTGGGGGTGGGACCGCCACACCCTAACCTCCCATGAGAGGTTATGGTGGTGGGGTCCACCCAAGCATAACCATACTTGAGGGGTTATGATGTGGGGACCACCCGAGACACATAACCCCTCATTAATGAGGGAGGACCTCTTGACCTCCTATGTGCAATTAATTGTGCCAACGCACGTGCCAATTAATTGTGCCAACACACGTGAAAATTAATTGAGCCAACGTGGGTGCCAATAAACTTCGCCAACATGCGTAATTTAATTATATGGAGCCTCTTAACATCCTCCAACTTAAGTGCGCCACCTCTTGTGCAATTTTTTTAGTGGAGCTAATTAATTTTTTTTCCATTTTAAAATTAAGTAACCACATCGTTGGGAATTATGAAGTTTCCTAATAAATGAACAGTCATAAATTCCACAATGGTTACTTAACTCTCCCCCACTCCTATATAAAGGAAGCTTGGGGAAAAGTTTTGGGACGACTTCTTCAAGAGGCGAAACGCTGGCAATGAAACGTGACACCCAACCCTTAGAGAATTATTCCTCCAACGAAGAACCATCGCCCACGAAGAATGAAGAACGACGAACGCCGTCTTCATCCTTCTTCAACCGGGGGAAGAAAGGGAAGCATTGTCGCCCACGAAGAATGCCGAAAATGTTATCTCAACTCATCTACTTCGAGATCTTCTTCCTCCGATGTCAATGAGACGACGTCCACTTCCTGCGACTTTGTCAACAAACGACTACCGGAGAATCAAAGGTTGGGGGATTTGTGTTGGTTTTATTCTCATTCTCCGATGTTCTATTTATGGATTGCGAACATCCAATTGTTATGACCATAAACACGGAGAGTTCGGGCCAACCCCACATGGCCCGACACTCTCCGTCGATTTATTTGTGGTGTACTTCAAAGCGGCAAAGAGGCGATAGTGATGAAGAAAGCAGACAAAGTCCGCGCTACCCGTGACCTCCGCGAACCACGCCGCCGACCAAGAGATGCCCGACCCGTGCCCCGGTGTGCTAACCGGATGCCCACGCCTCACCAGCACACTGCCCACACCCCCCGACGCACTGCCCGCACTGCCGGCACCCTCGTGGCGCCCTGCGGCCCTGCCCGATTCCTCCCAGTGCGCTACCCAGCCAGCCCAGCGTGCTGCCAACCCAGCCCGGCACAACCCGGCGCACTGCCCAGCTAGCCCAGCGCCCCCTTGGCACGCTGCCCAGCCTGGCCAGTGCCCCCGGCGTCCTAGCGCTGCATGCACCCCTGGCGGCCTGCCCGACCCCTGCCGGCGGCCTACTCGGCACCACCACGGCCTGCCACACCCTGCCCGGTGCACCCGTGACCTACCCGGTGACTAGTCGGCCTGCTCATGCCCCGCGCGGCCGGTCCGCTAGCCTCCCGACCACTGGACTTTTGAGCCGATCCGTGGCATCCCCAGCAGTGTTGCTGGCCGAATTGTCCCAGCCTCCCGGGCCAAGTGACCAGGCCGCCTACATGGTCACTATCGGGTCGAACTTCCCTTGCGGTCCGTTGGGCCGAGCCCAGCGGGCCGGGTCAAAACAAAGCAGCCTGACCCACCCAATGGGCTGGGTGAGACCCAACGAGTCTAACCGGGTCGACCCAGACGGGGTTGGACCGAGTCGGTCCGACCGGGTCAGACCAGTCCCGGACCCATTACTGACCCATTACCTTCTTGGGCCATATCTTTGGCACTAGACGTCTATTTGATAAACCATCATTGGTGCCGGTATTCTTGGAGCATAACCGTCCCTTTGAGTAAACCCCACTGGAGTTCGGGGTATAGTTGAGTTACGGTCAGGTTGGTTCGTACACGAATCCAACTGGGCCCCCTGAACTAAAATGCTAATAACTCACAGACCGAGTGTCCAATTGACGCGCCGTATGTTGCATTGAGACCCCTATGGCATGGCAGTTCTTTGAGATACTTCCCCATGAGACTTCATGGCACTTGGAGTATTGACCAGTAGCTCATGGAGCAGAACCTCCGGGAGACGAGCGGACGGAGTGCAGAGACCTAGTAGCTGTAGACCTGACAATTGGTTGACTGATTCGACTCGGAGTGATTCGACTAGCCCAGTGGACGGAGCACCCGGTTTGGCAGCAGACACACGATGGACGGAGATCCTGGTAGTTTGCAGTAGGACCGCGTTACTCGACAGGAGGAGTACCTCTGTAGGCTATTAGGGGGAGAGCCCGGTTTGGCGGCAGACCCACAGCGGACGGAGGCCCCGGTTTGGTAGCAGACCCACGGTACTCGATAGGAGGAGTACTTCAACAGTCCAGGTTTAGTGAGTAGCGCCTCAGAGTCGCGACATGGCCACTATACTCGACAGTGGAGGAGTTATCCAGCAGCTGTGGTTTCATTAATGAAAATCCTCATTTGAGCTGAGTCAATTACCTTTGTGTTTTCCTCATGACTGAGATGGGTTACATGATAACTTAGGTATATGTATGGGCATATACCTAAGTAATGGTTATCCGTTGAAATCATATTTTGTGGTTTATCCTTGTTGGATTTTGTGAGACCTTGAGGGTCTTGGGGTCCCTACTGAGTATCGTTATACTCACCCCTGCACGGGCTATGCCCGCACCTCGTTGTGTTGGATTCACACGACGGACAGCGCTGACGGAGGCCGAGAGCGCCAGGACTGGACGATACCCGGAGGAGGACCTTACGACGTATCAGTACACGGTGGATTTTGACGGATTTGGAGTGTTGAGGAGGCCATTTGTACCTACCCTTCATGTAGGAACCCTGGAGGATGATCCAAGAGATGCATTCACCTTTCAGCTGTTTGTCCCTTTTTAGTTGTAGTTTCTTTTAGTTGTATTGGTACTTTACAGTTGGACTTGTATTCTGGCCCCCTTTACTTTCATTACACCTGTTATATAGCTTTTACTTAGTGTTTTCTTCCTCTTGTACTCTGGTTGTGTGTGTTTACGATTTATAAAGGCAATGACTTCCCAGTTTTTGGGAATTACACCTCTGGTGCTAGTCACTAGCCCCTGGCCTATGGAATGCGTGCTTGGGGTAGTCTTGATGCGGGACCCGGGGGACCGGTCGTGAAAAATTGGTATCAGAGGACATTGGTTCTACCGTAAAACTTAGGAATCTGATATTTATTTCCTGTGAAGAAATAGTGTTAATGTTACTATGTGTGGTTTTCAGTTCAGAGAGGCCAGTGTTGGTGTGGGTGGCCGACGTATCCATAAACCAGGACCCTGACTTCTGATTTCCGACTCAGTGCATGAAAACCCTGATTGCGTGTGCATTTTCAAAATTTTTCCTTAAGCCAACTCAAACTAGGTTAGCTCACCAAGTATAGTCTTTTGACCGTGTCGCATCTGTTTTTTTTTCAGGATGCCTCCCCACGGACGACTAGCTAGAGCCCCGAGAGTTGTACGTACTGAAAGCCCACCGAGTGACAAGGTCTCAGTACAGGGACCTCTCCCAGTTGAGGCACCAGCAGAGGCACTAATGTTACCACTTCCCGTTAGGCCACCGATGCCACTAGCCCCAGTAGCAGATGATGCACACCGCTTGAGCGCGTTGCACGATTTCCTGTTCCAGAGGCCACCCAGGTTCCGGGGAGAGATGGACCCATAGGTGACTAAGGATTGGCTAGTGTCTGTGGCGAGAGTCTTCAGGATAGTAGGGCCACCAACCAGCTTCATGGTGATCCTTGCTTCCATCCTCCTTCAGGCAGCAGTAGGCAGGTGGTGGAGCCTGATGCTCCAGATGCATGAAGAGGCGACACTTCTATGGGCAGACTTTGAGAGCATGTTCTAGGAAGAGTTTGTTCCAGCGATCCTACGAGCGGTGCAGATACAGGAGCTACTGCATCTATAGCAGGGTAGCATGACGGTGGTGCAGTACTTAGCGAGGTTCACTGACCTCTCACACTACTCCACTGATATGGGATATGACCCATTATTCAGGGCCCGAACCTTTGAACAGGGGCTCAGGCGAGAGATCAGAGCTTCAGTTTTCTCCCACAGCATCCCGATGCAGACGGGGGTGTTAGAGAGAGCCCTCATAATAAAGAGTTTCCTTGCTGATCAGTCTCCAACAGCGAGGCCCACCACTAGCTGATATGAAACGGAGTCTTCTGCAACTGGAAGTAGATAGATTACATAGAGGTCCAAGAGGACCAGACCATAGGTGGTCGACTACATGACTCAGGATCGGTTGTACGGGGAACCTAGAGTGGAGACAAAGCTAGACTTGCCAGGAGCGTGCAGTGTTTCTCATGTGGCGGGCTTGGTCACATGGCTTGTGACTATCCGACCCATCATTCTGATGATCAGTAGACAATTGAGGGACCTCCCAGGCAGAGGCAGAGGTTCGATCGAGGTGGTCCGCAGGGCACAGGTAGACGTTGTAGAGGAGATGGCCATGTCGCTGGCGGTGTACAACTTTATGAGTTGCTACCGCCACCAACACTAGGAGGTCCACCCCGACCATAAGGAGTGGGTGGATAGGGCAGAGCACAACTTTAGAAATCCGAGGCCTACGATCGCGGTGCTCCAGAGATGATTCGAGGTACGATATGTGTCTATTCCACCTTAGCTGCAGTTCTTATAGACATAGGTTCCAGTCACTCTTTCATAGCAACTACCCTCGTTTGAAGCTCGAAGATTCCGACGGAGCCGTTGGCTTGATCCTTACGGCTAGAGACTCCTATAGGAGCAGACTCGATGATTATGAACTAGTGCCGACAGTGTGAGATTACTCTAGGAGGCATGAGATTCATCTGGGATTTCCTCGTAGCGGCGTCGTGACCTTACAACGTCATCTAGGGTGTGGATTGGTTATTTATAGTCCATGCTCATATTGACTGTATTAGGTGCAAAGTGCAGTGTGTCTGCACGGATGGGACCAGGTTCACCTTCACCGGCAAGAAGGGAGCCTTTTCAGTGCAGGACAGACTTAATCGGAGGAGGGTGCAACCGATCACTCACCAGTTGGCTTGCCTCACCCTCGGAGCAGTTGATGTGGAGAGTCCGACTTATCCTGTAGTGGTGGACTAGTACACAAATGTTTTCCCTAACGATGTCCCAAGACTAACTCCTCACAGAGAGGTGGACTTATACATTGACATGTACCCCGAGAAGCCACCGATATCTACTCCAGCATATCGGATAACCACCGCTGAGCTTCACAAGCTGAGGGTACAACTAGAGGACTTGCAGGGGAAGGGATTCATTCGACCCAGTGTTTCTCCCTGGGCAGCCCCGGTTCTGTTCACCAAGATGTCGGACGGGAGCTTGAGGCTCTGTGTCGATTACCATCTCCTAAACCAGGTGACTGTGAAGAACAATTACCCACTTCTAAGGATTTATGACCTCTTTGATCAGCTCAAGGGAGCATGATGGTTCTTGAAGATAGACCTCAGGCCAGGCTATCACCAGCTCAGAGTTCGAGACAAGGATGGGCAGAAGACATCCTTCAGGTGTCGTTATGACCACTACGAGTTCTTGGTTATGCCCTTCAGCATAACCAACTCTCCAGTAGTGTTCATGTGTCTCATGAACATGATCTTCCAGCCTTACCTTGATCTCTTTGTCATGGTCTTCATCGACGACATTTTTATCTACTCGACCACTGAGGAGGAGCATGCCTACCATTTTCAGGTAGTACTTGACACACTCTGAGAGCACCAGCTTTATGGTAAGCTCTCAAAGTTCCAGTTTTGGATTCGAGAGGTTCACTTCTTGGGACACGTCATCTCAGAAGATGGAGTTTCAGTAGATCCAGCGATGATTGAGGTGGTACTTGCTTGGGAGCCACCCAAGAGTGTGGCAGAGGTACGATCTTTCCTGGGCTTGGATGGATACTATCAAAGATTTGTTCCAGACTTCTCCAGAATTTCAGAACCACTATCATCCTTGACGAAGAATGGGAAACCATTCGTGTGGTCGGAGAGGTGCTAGAAGAGCTTTTAGGAGCTCAGGTAGAGGCTGACTAGTGCCCCCATTTTGAGGCTTCCAGAGGAAGGCATAGGGTATGTTGTCTACTATGATGCATCAGGGACCAGACTCAGATGTGTCCTGATACAGGAGCATGATGTGATTTCATATGGTTCTCAGCAGCTGAGAAATCATGAGAAAAACTATGCTACCCATGACTTGGAGTTAGTAGTAGCGGTCTTCACCTTGAAGTTGTGGCAGCACTATCTGATGGGCCAACGTTTTACCGTGTACTCTGATCACAAGAGTCTCAGGTATATCTTATATCAGAAGGACCTGAACCTAAGACAATGATGATGGATTGAGTTCCTCCAGGACTATGACTTTGAGATAATCTATACTCCTGGTAAGGGGTACGTAGTAGCAGATGCGCTCAGCAGGAGATATTGTATTCAGCTGCTAGGAGAGGCGACAGAGCATCTAGCTGCCTTACAGATATCCTTTGTGGATAGAGATAGAGCATCCTATCTATAGTCTCTTATAGTCACTCCCCATTTTCATCAGTGAGTCATGGAGGCACAACATGGGGATGATGACTGCGAGACATGACATGCTCATATATCCATAGTGCAGGCACCTGATGGATTTTCTTAAGGTGGGGATCACGTCATCCTCTTTAGAGGATGTACCATGGTACCAGCTGCACTTCAGGAGGTTGTGTTGAGGGAGTTTCACACATCACCTTTAGCGGTAAATCTAGGTGTGGTGAAGATGTTTTAGGACCTTAGATGACAGCACTGGTGGCCAGGTATGAAAAAGGCAGTAGCGGAGTTTGTCTCATAGTACCTCACTTTTCAACAAGTGAAGGCGGAGAACCAGGTGCTAGTAGGCTTGGTTTAGCCATTAGAGGTCTCAAAGTGGAAGTGGGATGGGATATCCATGGACTTCGTGATGGGTCTTCCACGTACATCTAGGGTTCATGACTCGATATGGGTGATCGTTGACCAACTCACCAAGTCGGCCCACTTCCTACCGATCAGAGAGAAGGTCTTAGTATGGAGCTTGGGTTACCTCTACGTGCAGGAGATTGTGAGTTTTCATGGAGTACCTTCTTCTATCATCTCCGACCGTGACACATGGTTTACTTCCCTACTATGGAAGGGGTTGCAGGAAGCTTTCAGGATGCAGCTATGCCTGAGCACCGCCTTCCATCCTCAGACAGATGGTCAGACCAAGAGGACCATCCAGAATCTTGAGGAAATGCTTTGTGCTTGTGTCCTTAACTTAGGTCGCATATGGGAGGACCACTTACCTTTGGTGGAGTTTTCCTACAACAAAATCTTTCACTCCACCATAGGGATGACACCTTTCGAGTCATTGTACTAATGACCTTGCAGATCGCCACTATGCTGGACAGTCCCAGGGGAGTCAGCACTAGTGGGACCAGAGATGGTACGTGCTACCACGGAGAAAGTGAAGATCATCTAGGAGCAGATTAAGACTGCACAGAGTAGGCATAAGTCATATGTTGATAAGAGATGAAGACCTCTGGAGTTTGAGGATGGCGACCACGCCTTCCTATGGGTCTCACCTCAAAGAGGTATATAGAGATTTGGCCGAGGCGGAAAGCTATCTCTAAGGTTCATCAGACCTTTCCAGGTCCTTAACAGAGTAGGCGAGGTGGATTACTACTTGGCTCTTCCACCTCAGCTACATTGGGTGCACGACGTCTTCCATGTATCTCAATTGAGGAGATGCGTGCACGACTCGTCCCACATAATCGACCATGAGGAGCTAGACATCGATGACATGGCGACTATCATGGAGGTTCCAGTGGAGATTGAGGATCGACAGGATAAGGTCCTACATGGATGGTTGATACCTCTGGTACGCATTCACTGGCAGCATGAAAACCTCTAGGAGAGCACATGGGAGCGGGAGGCTCAGATGCGTGCTCAGTACCCCCATTTGTTCCCTTAGTTCGAGTTTTAGTGTATGAGGACGTAATTCCATTAAGTGGGGAGAATTTAAAGACCCAGAATTCCAGTAATTTTTTTTAAATACATGGGAATTTTACGAGTCCGCAGTTTCTAACAGCGCTAGATTCTGAGGCCCGATGTGTCCGGAATCAAGTTATGATGTTTTTTTCGGGTACGTTCAGTAAACGTACGAGCGGGTTTTTATAACTTTTGAACCAGTGTTCAGAATGGAAATCCGAGGGAACCGTTGAAATAACAGCGTCGGTAATTTCTTAGTGAGACCTTCACCGCAGTTGCGTTCTGTCGAGTTTAAAAGTTAGTTTTTGGCTTTTAACACACTTTATTTTATTCCAGCCGCCATGTGTGTGTGGTTAGTTGGAACCTCCACTTGAGAGTTGGGGGTAGGACCCCCACACCCTAACCTCCCATGAGAGGTTATGGTGGTGGGGTCCACCTGAGCATAACTTCCCATGAGAGGTTATGATGTGGGGACCACCCGAGATGTATAACCCCTCATTAATGAGGGAGGACATCTTGACCTCCTCTGCGCAATTAATTGTGCCAACACACGTGCCAATTAATTGTGCCAACGCACGTGACAATTAATTGAGCCAACACACGTGCCAATAAATGTCGCCAACATGTGTAAATTAATTATAGGGATCCTCTTAACATACTCCAAATTAAGTGCGCCACCTCTCATGAAATTTTCTTAGTGGAGCCAATTAATTTGTTCTCCCTTTTTAAATTAAGTAACCACATTGTTGGGAATTAGAAAGGTTCCTAATAAATGAACCATCATAAATCCCATGATGGTTACTTACCTCTCCCCCTCTTCTATATAAATGAATCTTGGGGAAATGTTTTGGGACGACTTATTCAAGAGGCGAAACACTAGCAAAGAGACGCGACTCCCAACCTTTGGAGAATTATTCCTCCAACGAAGAACCGTCACCCATGAAGAACGAAGAATGACAAATGCCGTCTTCATCTTTCTTCAACCGGGGAAAGAAAGATAAGCACTTCTTCCCACGAAGAACACCGATGATGTCATATCGACTCATCTTCTTCGAGCCCTTCTTCCATTGACGTCAATGAGACAACGCCCACTTCCCGCGACTTCGTCAATGAATGACTACTGGAAAATCAAAGGTAGTGGGATTTGTGTTGGTTTTATTCTCGTTATCTGACATTCTATTTATGGATTGTGAACATCCAATTGTTATCACCATAAACGTGGAGAGTTCGGGCCAACCTCACATGACCGGACACTCTCTATCGATTTCTTTGTGTTTTACTTCGAAGTGGAAAAGAGGCGATAACGACGAAGACGGTGAACAAAGGCCGCGCTACCCACAGCCTCCGCGAACCCCACCGCCGACCATGCGGCGTCCGACCCGCGCCCCGGCGCACTGCCGGGTTGCCCGCGCCTCATCGACGCACTGCCCGCATACCCCAGCGCGTTGCTCGTGCTACTCGGTGACCCCACGACGCCCTGCCTCACTGCCCGGCGCCCCCTGGCGTTCTGCCCGGCCATCCCAGCACCCCCCGGTGCGCTGCCTAGCCAGCCCAGCACCCCCCGGTGCACTGCCCGGCCTGCCCGGTGCCCCCGGCGTCCTAGCGCGCTGCCCCGACTCACTAACCGCAACCCTGGCAGCCTACTCGGCCCCTTTCGGCGGCCTGCTTGGCACCACTACGACCCGCCACACCCTGCCTGGTGCACCCACGGCCTGCCCGATGACCAGCCGGCCTGCCCGCGCCCCGTGCAGCTTCCCCGCTGGCCTCCCGACCACTGGCCTTCCAAGATGACCCGCGGAATCCCCTGAGGTGTTGCTGGCCAAACCGGATCGACCTCCCAGAACGAGTCACCGATCCGCTTACGTGGCGACTATCGGGCCGAACCGCCATCGTGGTCCGCTGGGCCCGACCCAGCGGACCAAGTCAAAACTTAGCGGGCTGACCCGCCCAATGGACCGGGTCTGACCTAACTAGTCTGACCGGGTTAACCTAGACTGGGTCCACCCAGACTGGGTTGGACCGAGTCAGTCTGACCGGGTAGGACCGGACCCGAAACCATTACAAACCCATTACCTTCTTGAGCCATATCTTTGGAACCAGATGTCCATTTGAAGAACTGTCAGCGAAGCCAGTATTCTTGGAGCATAACCGTCCCTTTGAGTATACCCCACTGGATTTCAGGGTATAGTTGATTTATGGTCAGGTTGGTTCGTACACGAATCCAACTGGGCCCCTCGGACTAAAGTGCTAATAACTCACAGACCAAGCGTCCGATTGACGAGCCATGTGTTGCGTTGAGACCCCTATGGTGTGGAGGTCCTTTGAGATACTTCCCTGTGAGACTTCATGGCACATTGACTATCGACCGGTAGCTCATGGAGTGGAACCTCCCAGAGATGAGCAAATAGAGTGCGAAGACCTAGTACCTGTTGACCTGACGATTGCTTGACCGATTCGACTAGCCTAGTGGACGAAGCACCCGGTTTGGCGGCAGACCCACAGTGGACAGAGCGCCTGTTAGTAGGAATAAGACCCACGGTACTCAAGAGGAGGGGTACCTTTATAGGCTACTAGGGGGATCACTCGGTTTGGCGGTATATCCACAGCGGACAGAGCGCCCGGTTTGGGAACATACCCGCGGTACTCGACAGGAGGACTACCTCAGTAGTCCAAGGTTAGTGAGTATCAACTCAGAGTCATGACAGGGCCACTATACTCGATATAGGAGGTGTTCTCTAGCAACCGTGGTTTCATTAATGAAAATCCTGGTTTGAGCTGAGTCAATGACCTTTGTGTCTTCCTCATGATTGAGATGGGTTACTTGATAACTTAGGTATATACCTAAGTAATGGTTATCCGTTGAAATCATACATTGTAGTTTATACTTGTTGGATTTTGTGAGACCTTGAGGGTATTGGGGTCCCTACTGAGTATTGTTATACTCACCCCTACAAGAGCTATGCCGACACCTCGTTGTGTTGGATGCAGACGACAGACAATGCTGACGGAGGCCGAGAGCGCCAGGACTAGACGGTTCCCAGAGGAGGACCTTATGACATATCGGTACACGGTGGAGTCTAATGGAAATGGAGTGCTGAGGAGGCCATATGTACCTACCCTTCAGGTAGGAAACCCGGAGGACGATCCAGGAGCTGATTTCACCTTTCAGCTGTTTGTCCCTTTTTATTTGTACTTGCTTTCAGTTTTATATGTAATTTACAGTTAGGCTTGTATTTTGTCCCCCTTTACTTTCAGTACACTTGTTATATAACTTTTACTAAGTTTTTGCTTCTTCATGTACTTTGGCTGTGTGTGTTTATGATTTATAAAGGCAATGCGTTCCCAGTTTTAGGGAATTACACCTTTGGTGCAAATTGCCAACCCCTGGACTATGGAACGTTGGCTTGGGGTAGTCACGATGAGGGCCCTGGGGGATGGGTCATGACATATATAGGGCTCACCACAGAGCTATAATGGGGCTCAAACCTTTATAAATTCTATATAGGGATCACCCATTTCACACATGATGATCAAGTACCATGTCATGAATTTAAAATTTTATTTTTTCACTTTTCATCATAAAACCATTGATGAAATATTTAAAAACCATATTCAAAAAAAATTCAGATATAAAAATACCATTTTCTTTTAAAACCCATTTTCAATTCCAAAATACCCAGAACATAGTAAAGCTGTATTTTTGAAGAAAATACCTTTAAAAACATTCTTGAGGAAAATAACTTTTCCACATTGAAAAACCTTTTTTAAAACACTACACTTATAATGGAAAACATTTTATTTGAAAAAACCATATAAAATTGTGAATGAATCATTAAAGAAAATATTATTTATGAAGGTAGGAAAATCTAATTATTATTTATATGTTAAAAACATTCCTTCATCATTTTTTTTGGAAAAATAACAAAGTATCTCATTAAAAAAATGAAAAAATGATTCCATTCAAACCATTTTGTAAAAATTATAACATTGTTAAAAACGACATTAAAAATAAAAATCTAATATTAAAAAACTTATTTAAAACATTTTTATAAAATATGGATATGGAATAAAAATGTATTTTTAAGGAAATCTTTAAAAGATAATTTTTAATAGGATGTCCCTTACCTTGAGTCTGACTCATCACGTATGTTTTTAATCTTAATAAATAATAAACTTAGGTTAATTATTTAATTTATTAAGAATATTTTGAATGTTTATTATTCCTTTTTATATCATTTATTCCCTATTTATATATAATTTCATTGTCAATTAATTTCATGTCGTCCGTTTTGATGATATTCTCTAAAAAATTACAAAATGGATTCATTAAGTCAACTATGGTAAAAAAGTTATAATTAAATCATATCTAGAATAATAATAATGAAATAATTATAATTTTTTTTAAATAAATTATACTTTTGAATTCAACAATTAAATATGGTTATAAAAAATGAGTTACATTACAATCATTTAGACGGTAGGTCGTACATACGCATGAGTAACATATCCATTTTTCAATGATAATTACTGAAAAAAGGATAGTATTAATTTACCTTTATATAATAATAATAATTTCATATATATCATACTAATTATATACATATACTTATATATTTCATCCACTTGATGTTGTGATGAAAAATGAATCACATTGCCTCTTGGAGGTCGTGGTCTAAACGTACACACAAATGATGTTATAATTTTTCAGTGTATAGAATGGTAGGAACATAAATGATATATTATATTAAAATAATAATAAATATTTCATGAATATAATATATAAACATTAATTACATCATTATAACCTATCTTTAGAGATGGTGATGCAAAAGAAATTACATGGTTCGTGAGGCAGTAATCTGCCTTACACACGAATGATGATTAAATTTCACATTTGATGAAATTGGAGATGGATATAGGTTATAAAATTCTCATAATAACACCTTAGTATATTTATGAATTTTTTTATTAAGTAATAATTTTTTAAGAAGGATTGAGGTATGTGGAAGAATAAGTAAAAAGAAAACTTAAAGATAAAAACTACACCATTTCTTTGGAAAACCTCCTTTACATAACAACATTAGACTTCTAAGGTTTTATTAATGCCTAAAAATCACCTATATAATTTAGGGAGGTATTATTGGAACGTATTTGTAAAGGAATTTCTTAAGAAAAATAGGTTTTTATTCATGAATAAAATATAAGAATAGGTTCCTGTTTATAAGAGTGGGGTGGGTCACTCTTGGCATTTCTCAAAAATATTAACTTAATAAAAAATATTTTTCAAATAAAAATGGATCCATAGTGTTTTATTTCAATGATAATATGATTATTGGTCTAAAGAGACTCACAAAAAATAGACTAGTTTTAACTATATTTACACCCTTACCTTTTGGTTTTACCCCTATTCAACCCCTTCAACTCTTACCGTAACAATATATTTTTTTACACTTTGAGTGTCAATATAGTTACTATAAAGTGTATAAATTACAATAAATGGTACATGTTTGATATTTTAAACCTTATCCTATTCAATTGATCATATTTAATATCTTTTTATGAATTTTATATAATTTATTAAAATAATATTTACTGTAAAATATCCAAAATGTCAATTTTTAGAACTATTCATTGCATTAATTTTTTTAATATCAATAAAACATATAAAATTAGAAAAACAATTTTTTTTATTCATAAGATTTAATGAGAGTATATATTATTATTTAATCACATTATTTTTCTCAAATTATATTTATTTTAATATTTTTAATACCATTTATCTATTTTTTCAATTAATTATATAATTAATGAGTTAGTGTTATGCAAGTATTTAAGGTAAATATTTATTAACTAAAAATAATAAATAAATTACCATGATGAATATAAATATATTTTCTTTCAAAAATCTACTTATAGTTGAACATATCATTTTTATAAAACTATATTAAAAATATCAAACATATTTAAAACTAAAGTATGAATTGTTTGACATTTCATTAAATAAAATAATATAAAGAAAAAATATCATTAAAGTGGAAAAAATGTTAGACAATTATACCCTAAGATTATTAAATTCTGTGTATACTCATCCAATAGGATATAGTTATGTTTTTGGGTCATTTATTAGTTCTTATCATTTTATTTTTAACCTAAATTACTTGGTTTACCCCCTATTATGGTAATAAAAATTACTAAGGTTAATATTCATATTGCCCAAAAATAAAATGGTCATATTTACTAATGTTTGACCCACTGATTCAAAATATGGAATCTATTTTTCAAAATTCATCATATATAATTTTCATAATTTACATTAAAATTAAATTGGATAATTATAATGAAAAACATTTTTTTTGAAAAATACCCTTTTAAATATCTTATTTTATAAAAAATTCAAGTATAAAATCTATTTCCAAAACAATAATTGGATTATTATAAATAAAATTAAACCAATGAATTCTTAAAACTAATAGAAAATATACATTCTCCTCGTAAATAATTTAAAATAAAATGAAATTTTCAACAAAAATTAGAATTTTTCACTATTATATAGCGATCAAATATTTTCCTTATAGGAATTTAGAATATGTATTGAAATATTTTTAAATCTAGGCATTAAGACGATGTGCGATTCCAAGGCCCGGTTTGTCCATAATTAATTTTATAAAATTATGATATATATTTTATATTATACGTGCATAGTTTCTTAAATAAAATTGGATAACTCTTAAATATAGTCTCAGATAAAAAATATGTGACCAAATTTGAATTTGAAATGTGAGGTTTATCCTAGGTGTGACCTAAAATGGGTCAGTGTAGGGCATTTGGATAAAACGGCTATTGTCGTGTGCGTTCAGTGGATTAATTAATTAATTATTTAGTTAATTCTTTAAACACATTAAAACATAATTCCCTCTTTTAAAGAAACATTATGGATGATCACTAGGTCTAGTCACATAACCCAAGGATCATTTAGAGGATATTTCTTCCATCTTAGTTGGTGAATTATAATAAGATGATGACGAGACTTTAGATCTTAGCGAATCAAGGTGGATTAAATATAGTGACTTCTATCATTCATCGTAGAACAAGATATTTATCAAATAATTAACCAAATTGAAGTAGGAATAATCAATTTTTGGATTATTCTATAATTTATTAAATGATTGAGAATGATCAAAATGTTTCTTTGATTTGTATTCATGTTGATCCTTTACATGATCGTGTTAAGAAGTTTTAAATTTTTTATTTAGTTTTGCTCACCCACAAGATCCCAATTTTTATTCATTAGCCAAGAAAACATGTCATGAACCATCCCCTGAGGCCCGCATCGTGACTATCCCAAACCCGCCTTCTATAGGCTAGGGGCTGGCGACTAGCACCAAAGGCTTAATTCCCTAGAACTGGGAAGGCATTGCCTTTATAAAACATAAACACACACAACCAGAGAACAAGTGGAAGAAAACACTAAGTAAAGCAGCATATCAAGTGTACTAAAAATACAAAGGGTCTAGAAATACAATCCCAACAGAAGGTGAAAATAAAACTGAAAGAAAGTACAACTGAAAAGACAAACAACTGGAAGATGGAATCAGCTCTTGGATCGTCCTCCGGGTTCCTACCTGAAGGGTAGGTACAGATGTCCTCCTCAGCACTCCACGTCCGTCCGTCTCCTCTGGGTATCGACTTTTCATGAGTTCCACCTCCGGGTACCATCACACCAAGTTTCCACCTCCGGGTACCATCCAGTCCTTGTACACTCTGCCTCGGTTAGTGATGTCCGTCATCTGCATCCAACTCAATGAGGTGCGGCATAACCCACGCAGGGGTGAGTATAATGATATTCAGTAGGGACCCCAACACCCTCAAGGTCTCACTAAATCTGACAAGGATAAACCACAAATAAAGATCTCAACAGATGACCTTTACTTAGGTATATGCTCATACATATATCTAAGTTATCAAGTAACCCATCTCAATCATGAGGAATACACAAAGGTCATTGACTCAGCTCAAACCATAATTTTCATTATCGACACCACAACTACTGGAGAAATATTCCTCTGTCGAGTACAATGGCCCTTTCATGACTCTGAGGCGCTACTAACTAACCTTAGACTGCTGAGGTACTCTTCCTATCGAGTACCGCGGGTCTACTGCCAAACCGGGTGCTCCTCCACTGTGGGTCTGCCACCAAACCAGGTGCTCCCCCTAATAGCTGTTAGAGGTACTCCTCTTATCAAGTACCGCATGTTTTCTGCCAAACCAGGCACTCCGTCCGCCATGGGTTTGCCGCCAAACTAGGTGCTTCGTCCATTGGGCTAGTTGAATCACTCCGAGTCGAATCGGTCAAGCAGTTGTCAGGTCTGCAACTACTAGGTCTCCACACTCTGTCTGCTCGTCTCCAAGAGGATCCACTCCACGAGTTACTGGTCGATAATCCACGTGTCACGAGTCTCATATAGAAGTATCACAAAGGACCGCCTCGTCATAGGGGTCTCAACGCAACAGACGGCGCGTCAATCAGACGCCCGATCTGTGAGTTATTAGCCTTTTTGTCCCGGGGGCCCGGTTGGTTTTGTGTATGAACCAACCCGACAGTATCTCAACTGTACCCCAAAATCCCATGGGGTATACTCAAAGTAACCGATTTCTAATGAGATTTCTAGCGCCGCAGACGGTTCTTCAAACGGACGTCCGGTCATAGAGTTATTGGCTTTTCCGTTCCAGGGTCCCGGTTTATTTTTAAGATAAACCCAACCCGACCGTACTCCAACTATGTCCGAACCACAAATGGAGTATTCCAAAAGAACCGTCTCATCACAAGGAATCCAACTTAATTGACGACACGCCTATCGGACGTCCGATCCTTAAGTTATAAGCGTTTCCGCTCCGAGGGCCCAGTTGGTTTCAGGTTTGAACCAACCCGGCCATACCCAATATTTGCTGAAACCTTGAGTGTAATATACCAAAATGACCGTCTCGATCCAAATATTCCTATGTAACTGATGGTGCATCGATTGGAGGTCCGTAGCTCATGTTATGGGCGAATGACAAAAAATGGTCCAAAAAAGGGGGGTCTAGGCCCGGTCCGACCCGGCCCAACCCACCCTGGGTCGGCCCGAACCGGGTCGACCCAACTCAGTCCCGGGTCCAGCCCTATTGGGAATGGCCCAACCCGGATAGCGTGTCTCGGCCCGCGGATGGCGCGGCCGGGTCCGATCCGTGTGACGCGGTGGCCCAGCTGCGTGGCCAGGGCGGTGAAGCCCGCCTTGTCACACTGACCAGGTGGCGATGATGCCCTGCGGGGCCTGCCCTAATGAAACAAGGGGGTGGTTTTATGCTCCCTATCTCTCGTAACAGAAACGGCGAGTGCCGTTTCCTCTCCACGGAACCCAACGGGTTCCGCCATGGCGCACCCTCGCCGGCGGCCGTCTTAGCCAACCACCTCCTGCCTAACCGTCGTGGCCCAGCCGCAACTTCCCCTTCCGGCGTGGCGCGACGGCGCTGCACTTTCTCTAACTGTCGCGGCCCGCATGGCCACTACCCCTCTACCGCACGACACGACGGCGCCACACTTTCTTCTTACCACCACGACCCTCCTGGATGCGACCCTCTTCCTCTGGCGCGGTGCGACGGTACCGCGCCCCTCCGGCATGGCTGCGGCCCGTGGTGGCCACGATCCCATTCTTTGCACAGCTCCAGCGACCCGGTGATAATTGCGCTGCCGGATTCTTCTGCGGTTTCCTCCATAGGTGGCACCGTTGCGCCACCGCCATCGTCAATCCAATAAAAACCATCAGAGGGACATCATTCTGTGTTTGTTCAGCCCGTGCCCTCTGCGTTAGATGATAATATCAGCTAATAGTGTACCGGAATTAAAGATGGGGTTCTTGGATTTAAATTAATCAATAACGACCCCTACCTCAAAAAGAAGTCGAATGTTGTCGAGCTGCAGAAGATGGACGTCGCAATAGTCGGGCGTCGCTGAAGAACAGTGTCGATTCCGTCGACGTCGAAGTGCACCTGAAGAAGAAGCGTCATTGGTGACTTCATGTTCTTCGAATCGTAGAGCGTTCTTCGTCAAGGGAGAAAGTCGTTCCTTGATTTATCCAGAGGATTCCCCACAAATATTTGCTAAGGTAAATATGAAAATAGATCTCTCCCAACTTTAAAGAAGTTCCATGAAAATCAAATTAATTCAAACTCACAAAATTAATTAATTAAGTGAATCACCTAATTAATTAACCATGGGTTGGAAAAATTAATTTGAGAGAGAATAAGGTGAAGGGTTATTTTAAAAATCAAAAGTGTGGGGTTGTTCAATTAAATAAAGAGGATTTAATGGGGAGGTTTAAGGAGAGGTGAAGGTTTTAGGTTGGTGTGGGCCCCACCTCACAAATATCCTCTCATGGGAGGTTATGTGGGTGTGGGCCCCACCTCTAACTCCCCTTGGGAGGAAATAACCAACCTCCCTAAATAAAATTTGTATACAACAAATTTTATTTATTTTATTCTAAATCCCCAAATATTAACTCTCAACCCGCATGAAATTCAATTGCAGTAAAGGTCCCCCTAGGCAAATACTGGCGCTAAACGTTCATCGGTGCCCTCAGATTTCAATTCCGAGCACCGGTTCAAAAGATAGAAAAACCTGCATGTATGTTTACGAAATGTACCCAAACAAAACATTAGAAATTGATTCCGGGCACACCGGGCCTCAGAATCAGGTTCTGTTAGAAACTTCGGACTCGTAAAAATTAAAAGAATTAAGAAAAAAAATTTCGTTGAAATTTCTAGGTCTTTACATTACTCCCAACTCACAGCTTTATGTCCCCGTAAAGCTATAACACATACTAGGAAAACAATAGGGGTACTGAGCATGCATCTGAGCCTCCCGTTCCCATGTGCTCTTCTTGAGGTTCCCGTGCTGCTAGTGAATGTGCACCAGAGGAATCAACCATCCTCATAGGATGCGCTCCTATCGATCCTCAATATCTACTGAAACCTCCGTGAAAGTGGCCCCGTCATCGATATCTAACTTCCCATGGTCGATGATGTGTGAAGGGTCGAGCACGTATCTCCTCAGCTGAGATATGTGAAAGATGTCATGCATTCGGTGCAACTGAGGTGGAAGAGCCAAGTGGTAAGACACCTTGCCTATCCTGCTGAGGACTTGGAACGGTCTGATGAACCTTGGAGATAAATTTCCGCCTCGGCTAAATCCTCGTAGACCTCGTCAAGGTGAGACCTGTAGGAAGACGTGGTCACCATCCTCGAACTCCAGAGGTCTCCATCTCTTATTAGCTTAAGAAATTTGCCTACTCTATGCAGTCTTCATCCACTCTTGGATGATCTGCACCTTCTCTGTTGAAGCTCGTACCATCTCTGGTCGGTAGGAAGTTGGCCGACTTGGTACGTCGGTCGACGTTCACCCTTCTTCGCCTACGATCTGTAAGAGCTGCTAAGATTTATTCTTTGCTAAAAAGGTAAATCTGGCCTCATCCCTTGGATGAACCACTTCCTTTGCCTAATACAGTCAATCCGAACATGAAAGATACTAATGCATTCCATGGACGACATCGTAAGGCCTTGACTCTAATACCAATATATCCAACCGTTACTCTCACCTCCAAGGGTTGAGTCACACTGTCGGCATCAGTGTGTGGTTACTGGGTCTCCTCTAGTAGAAATCTCAAAATTGAGGGTCAATTCAACAGTTTAAACCGGAACCTCTTAGTATTAACCACACAAAAAGGAAGGGAAGCAAACGTTACAAGGAAAAGTGTCTTTTATTACTGCAGTTCAAAGTACAAAAACATAAAGCAACCACAAAAACAACATTAACGAAGCTAGAAGCATAATGAACAAAGGCCTATAGGCCTGGAACTAGTACCGCTCTTGACCACCTGCTTCCAAATCTTGAGGTGAACCTACTCGGGGCGGAAGTAGTAGTGCTTGATGACTCTGACCACCATCCGCTAAAGGACCGGCTCCACTACCTTGTCCACTGCTTAGCTGATGCTCAATCTCCCACCACTGCCTCTGTCTCGGTGGCTCCTCCATCGTCTGCTGATCAATTGTGCGGGAAGTCAGACAGTCACGTGCTCTGTGACCCCATTCCCTGCAAGAATAACAGACTCTTCTCCGTTCAGGTCTCCCTCGGTATCGGGTGCCCCGCACCCCCCGTTTCCACATCTTGGGGTCATCTGTCAGTAGGTCTAAACCACACATGCCCTTGTGGAATCTGTCTACTACCTACAACAGATGACTCTGCTACTGACTAAAAGCCCTGCGGCAAGATCAGTAGCTCCTGAGTTCGCACAGAGTGTAGAGTCGCTGGTATAAACTCCGCCCTGAAAAGACCCTCGAAGTTTCCCTAGGTGAGGTTCGTCTCATTGTAAAACTGGAGCATCAGACTCCACCACCTCTCAGCTTCTCCCTGAAAGAGACTAACAGCTAGGTACACCATCAAGTCTACGGGTGTCCCAACTGTGTGGAAAACACATGCTACAAACCCCATCCAATACCTAGCTGTCTGTAAATCTGTCTCACCTCGAAACCTCGGAGGCCTTTGCTTCAGGAACCCGTGCAACACATTCAAGTGGCATGAACCCTCTGATGATGGGGCTGGTGGTAATGGTAGCCCAGTTTTTAATGTTACCGCTGGTGCCTTGTCAGTAATGGGGCCCTGAACCGTGGCCTCACTGCTCAGTGGGCTACCATTTCTCTCTCCACTCGGAACCCACACTGATCGACTAGATGAAGACATCCTGAAAAGAAACAGGTGTGACACGGTCAAAAGACTATACCTGGTGAGCTGACCTGGTTTGAGCTGACTTAAAGAAAACATTTGAAAACACACACACAATAGGTGTTTTTGTGCACTAAGTTGGAAATTAGAAGTCAGGGTCCTGGTGTATGGATACGTCAGCCGCCGCACCAACACTGGACTCCCTGAACTGAAAAACACACTCAGTACGCTTAACACTATTGCTTCATAGAAAAGAATATATCAGAGTCCTATGTTCTGTAGTATAACCAACTCCTATGATACCAATTTTTCACGACTCGTCCCCCGGGGCCCGCATCGTGACTACCCCAAGCCCGCCTTCCATAGGCCAGTGGTTGGTGACTAGTACCAAAGGCGTAATTCCCTAGAACTGGAAATGCATTACCTTTATAAAACGTAAACACACACAACCAGAGAACAAGAAAAAGAAAACAATAATTAAAGAAGTATAACAAGTGTACTAAAAATAAAAAGGGGCCAGAAATACAAGCACAATAGAAAGGTCCATCTACAACTGAAAGAAAGTACAACTGAAAATACCAACAGCTGGAAGATGGAAGCAGCTCCTGGATCATCCTCTGGGTTTCTACCTGAAAGGTAGGTATAGAAGCCCTCCTCAACACTCCACGCCCAACCGTCTCCTCCGGGAACCGACTCATCATGAGGTCCACCTCCTGGTATTGTCATGCCGAGTGTCTACCTCCGGGTACCGTCTAGTCCTCGTACACTCTACCTCGGTCAGCGCTGTCCATCATCTGCATCCAACACAATGAGGTGCGGGCATAGCCCGTGCAGGGGTGAGTATAAAGATACTTAGTAGGGACCCCGAGACCCTCAAGGTCTCACTAAATCCGACAAGGGGAAACCAAAAAGAAATATCTAAACAGATAACCTTTACTTAGGTATATGCCCATACATGTACCTAAGTTATCAAGTAACCCATATCAATCATGAGGAATACACAAAGGTCATTGAATCAGCTCAAATGATGATTTTCATTATCGAAACCACAACTGCTGGAGAACTCCTCCTCTATTGAGTACAGTGGCCCTGTCGTGACTCCGAGGCACTACTTACGAACCTTAGATTGCTGAGGTACTCCTCCTTCCGAGTACCGCGGGTATGCAGCCAAACCGGGCACTCCTCCGCTGTGGGTCTGCCGCCAAACCGGGCGCTCCCCCTAATAGTCGTCAGAGGTACTCCTCCTATCGAGTACCGCATGTATTCTACCAAACCAGGTGATCCATCAGTCATGGGTCTTCCACCAAACTGGGCACTCCGTCCACTAGGCTAGTCGAATCACTCCGAGTCGACTCAGTCAAGCAGTCGTTAGGTCTACAGCTACTAGGTCTCCATACTCGATCTAATCATCCCCGGAAGGATCCACTCCATGAGCTACTTGTCGATAATCTAAGTGTCATGAGTCTCACGTAGAAGTATCACAAAGGACCTCCTCGTTATAGGGGTCTCAACGCAATAGACGGTGTGTCAATCAGACGCCCGGTCTGTGAGTTATTAGCCTTTTTGTCCTGGGGGCCCGGTTGGTTTCATGTACGAACCAACCAGACCATATCTCAATTGTACCCTGAACTCCCATGGGGTATACTCAAAGGAACCGTTTCTCAACGAGATTACCAGCGCCATGACGGTTCGTCAAACGAACGTCCAGTCTGAGAGTTATTGGCTTTTCCGTTCATGGGGCCTGATTGGTATTTAAGCTAAAACCAACCATACCATAGTCCAACTATGTCCAAACCTCTAATGGGGTATGCCAAAAGAACCTTCTCATAATAACGAGTCCAAAGTAATTGAAGGCACATCAATCGGACGTCCGATCCTTAAGTTATAAGTGTTTCTGCTTTGAGGGCCCGATTGGTTTCATGTTCAAACCAACCCGGACATACCGAAACTTCACCGAAACCTTGAGTGTAAAATACCGAAACGGCCATCTCGATCCATTGATTCCTACGCAACTAACAGTGCGTCGATCGGAGGTCCGTAGCTCAAGTTATGGGCGAATGACCGAAAACGGTCCAAAGGGGGGGGGGGGGGGGGGGTCTGGGGCTGGCCCAACCCACCCCGGGGCGGCCCGAACCAGGCCCGGGTCCGGCACGGTTGGGCGCGGCCCGACCCAGGGGGGCGCGGCCTGGCCCGGTTGGGCGCGGACCAGCCTGGTGGGGTGCGGCCCGGCCTGGTTGGGCAGGGCCCGAGCAGGCTGGTGCGGCCCGACCCGGCTGGCGTGTCCCAACCCAGTCTGCATGACGCGGTGGCCCAGCCGCGTGGTTGGGGCGGTGAAGCCCACATGGTCATGCTGAACAGGTGATGGTGGTGACCTATGGGGCTCACCCTAATGAAACAAGGGGGTGGTTTTACGCCCCTTGTCTCCCGTAACGGAACCGGAGAGGGATGATTCCTCTCCACAGAACCCGCCGGGTTCCGCCCTGGCACTCCCTCACCGGCGACCGGCTCAGCCGACCAACTCTTGCCTAACCGCCGTGGCCCAACCGCGACTTCCCCTTCCGGCGTGGCATGACAACGACACACTATATCTGACTGCCGCGACCCGCATATCCGCGTCCCCTCTACCGCGTGGTGCGACGGCGCCGAGATTTCTTCCGACCACCGCAGCCCTCTTCCTCCAGCGCGGTGCGATGACACTACGCCCCTTCGGCATGGCCGCAGCCCGTGGTGTCCGCGGTCCCATTCTTCGAACAGCTCCGACGACCCGGTGACAATTGTGCTGCCAGATTATTTTGTGGTTTCCTCGACTGGTGGTGTCATTGCGCCACCTCCTTCATCAATCCAATAAGAACCATCAGAGGGACGTCGGGCCGTGTTTCATCATCCCGCACCCTCCGTGTTAGATGATAATATCAGCTAACAGTGTACCATAATAAAAGATGAGGTTCGAGGATTTAAATTAATCAATAACGACCCCTACCTCGAAAAGACGTCGCACGTCGTCGAGTCACGAAAGACGGAAATCGCGGTAGTCGAGCATCGCGGAAAAACAGTGTCGATTCCGTCGATGTCGGAGTGCACCTGAAGAAGAAGAATCGTTGGCAACTTCGCATTCTTTGAATCTTAGAGCTTTCTTCGTCGAGGGAGAAGGTCATTCCTCGATTTCTTCAAAGGTTTGCCCTCAAATATTTGCTATGGTAAATATTAAAATAGATATCTCCCAACATTAAAGAAGTGCCATGCAAATCCAATTAATTCATAATTCACAAAATTAAATAATTAAGTGAATCACATAATTAATTAACCATGGGTTGGCGAAATTAATTAGAGAGAGAAGAAGGTGAAGGGTTATTTTAAAAATAAAAAGTGAGGGGTTGTTCAATTAAATGAAGAGGAGTTAATGGGGTTGTTTAAGGGGAGGTGAAGGGATTTGGCTCATGTGGGACCCACCTCAAAAATATCCTCTCATGGGAGGTTATGTGGGTGTGGGCCCCACCTCTAACTCCCCTTGGGAGGAAATAACCAACCTCCTTAAATAAAATTTTTATACAATAAATTTTATTTATTTTATTCTAAATCCCCAAATATTAACTCTCAACCTACATAAAACGCAATTTTGGTAATGGTCCCATTAGGAGAATACCGGCCCTACGAGTAATCGGTGCCCTTAGATTTCAATTCCGAGAACCGGTTCAAAATATAGAAAAACCCACACGTACGTTTACTGAACGTACCCGAACAAAACATAAAAAATTGATTCTAGGCACATCGGGCCTGGGAATCTGGCGCCTTCAGAAACTGCAGACTCATAAAAATCCAAAGAATTAAGAAAAAAAATTTCCTTGAAATTTCCGGGTATTTACAAAACTTGGCTAAAAATTATTTCACTTCATTTTCTTATGATTTCCCCCCTATGTTCTACATTTTTTTTTCTGATTGGACTATAGGGTCTCAGTTCAAAATTTATAGGAAAGACCAAGCCTGATCAGACCCTCATATTTGTGGAATATTCCTGTTCAACGCACAATTTGATGAAACATGGATGGATTCAAAGTATTTTTTGGTTTTGTATGATTGATTTGTGGATCTGGGATCTGAAGTAGGAGTTGGTGTGGCTCGGGAAGCATGCATTCCACATTTGGGCCTTCAAATAACCATCACAGATCCGTTTTACAGCCAATAGATGACCGAAAATGATGAACAAAGGCTTACCCTTCGATTTCATGTGTCTTGGATGCAATATTTGAAGTGGAGATGCTGGATCGAGAATCCGTAGAGTAGATCTATGTTTCAGGAAAAAAATAAATTAGAATTCATTTAGTTTGGAAGAACACATAGTTTGTTACTTAGAAATATATGGTTCAAGGGTTTTGTGAGTTTATAAGTATCACGTGCCATGTGGGACACCCACACACCATGTGGCTTGGTTCTAGTGACCCAACTTGTACTCTGGGAGTACATAGACATATGTATGGATAGACAATATCATGTAATGGAACATGACCAAACTACAAAAACATGGCATAAGGGACCCATGAGTAACCCTACATGGGAGGAAACACCATTTACCGAATTACATGGGCACATTCATGTCTACATGGACACAACCACGATCACAAGCTGGACTCCGGGTGGTTGAGGCACACTATGTAGTCCTCTTATACGCTATGTAGGGATACAGAATCCATGAGTTGTGTACTAGTAGGGTCACAGATATGTGTAATTGTGGGTCCACACACCATGTGGGTCCACTTACACACTGTGTAACCCAATTTACATTTCTAGGAATCTTATCCATATCATATCTCCTTTATTTTGACTTGGATTTCGGCCCACAAAAATCCTAACCTGATTTTTTTTCAATGTAGAACAAGATGGTAATCATTTATAGTGTATTTTTAGATATTATGAGAGATTTTCGGAGTGTTAAACCTATTTAGGTGGTATCGATGATGGCAGTGGTTAGACATGATCATTAGAGTGATACCCCTAATGGAATTAATGTTCACGTCCTATATCTAATGAGTGTTACCACCCTATGACATTAGTATGTGGGTCCTATATATACTAATTAGTACCCCCTATGGAATTAGGAAACGAGTCCTCTATCTATTAAGTGGAACCCCCTTTGGTATTAGGTCATGAGTCCTTTATCTATTGAGTAATATCCACTATGGAATTAGGGCACAACCCCTCTATTTACTAAGTTGTACCTCCTAATAGAATTAGGGCGTATGTCCTCTATATAATGAGTGGTACCCCCTATGGAATTAGGGTGTGGTTCCTCTATCAACTGAGAGGTACCCCCTATGAAAAAAGATGTTGGGTCCTCTATTTACTGAGTGATACCCCCATGTGAAATTATTGCACATGTATTCCTTACACTGAGTTAATCCCCTCTAACGCACTAGGGAATGATTCCACTACTCATTGAGTGTTCCACCTCGACTACAAGACATAGTGAAGAGGCATGGAACTTCCACACGGTTACTCCTATAGACAAACATTTGATATTCTAGACATCGATGACGGACCTTTGAAATGGTTAAATCAATTTTCTTAGGATAGGTTGTGAGATGGTGGTCCCCTTTATCTATTGTCCAGGATTTTATTATTGAGAATATATATAGCTGTAACCATGTCATTGGATATTTGTTACTATCCTACTTTGGGTTCATTTATCTAATCATATCCTGTCTCTTACTTCTCACCCTTAAGCTTTTGGGGAATCTTGTTGGCTATACATATACTCATCCCTACATGGGTTTTCTCACTTATTTTGTGTCATAGGAAAATGATAGATAATTCAACAATGAGTACATAAAATAATAGTAATACTTGGTGTATTTGTGTCACGAACCAACCTGGGTTGACCCTGAATCTGTCACCCGAGCTGGTCCGTGACATGTCCCAAGGGGTGTTTCTAATTCCCTCGGGATATCAACCAGTGCCATGCATCCAAATATAACCGTTGGGAATGATTTGGCCCATGAAAAAAGGTGAAAAAATAAATAAAAACCGATTATAAAAAAAATATAGTAATGGAAAGAAAAAAAAAATTGTAAATACCTCCTTGTGACCCTCTAGGTCACCACCCAACTCAGAACCAGGCCTGCTCCAACATTGACCATCTAAACCAAGATCCTGAACAAGAAACTGAACCTGCAATTAGAAACATATAATAGGCGTGAGTACCAAGATTCATAGTAGGGAATCCATGAATAAACCACTGAATCCAGAAGTTGTCTTTTTTTTTTCGAAGCAGTCCATAAATGCCAATTTTAAATACTGGTATAAAATATAGTTTTAACATTATAATATAATCAAAATATTTTTATAATTTGAAATAAAGATCCAATACACACTACATACCATTTCTAAAACCATTTTCTATTTTATAAAAAAAACCAAGACCAAGACAAGAATACCAAGGCTGTGCTAAAAGAAATAAATAAAAGTACAAACTGGAAATAAACTAATAGGTATAACTAAAAGTAAACTAGCAATGTAAATAATTAAGTAACCATGGGTGATCCTAAAAATACCTAGAATACCCCTAGACATACTCTATTTGGAACCATCTGCCGGTGTATGGTGAAAATCCTAAGTCTATAACCAACTGGCTGCCCTCATGACAAAAGAAACTAGTAGCACTCCCCAGCTGGCCTCTATACCTTCCAGTGGGTACCAACCAGTCTAATCGGGGCTAATAAGAAACCGTCACTCGATCAAATAAAATACACATAGGAACCCATGGTGGTTATAACAATAATATTGTGTATGTAGGAGGCCCTCTAACATGTGTCTCACCTCACCGTACCATCACTGCACTTGCCTACGCTAAACATGGACACTTCTTATGCATTCACCCATAAATGGTTATCATATATAAGATCTCCCCATATACATATTAAAAAATTTCACATTAAAAAAGTACCAACTAAGCCTTTACAACATTAAAAAATTTGAAACATTTCAAAATACAATAATGTTTCTAAGGGGGCACACAATTTTTAAACATAGTCCTCCTAAAGATTCGACAAAAATGTTTCACTAAAGTTGGAAGTGCTAAAAAGACCTTAAAACCAAAATCCTACTATAACACACACCAAAAGCCAACTGGGCACACTATTTTGAGTTTTCTATTCAATATATCCATTAGAAGTCACAGAGAGAAGTTACTTGAGAACAAAGGAACCATTTTGGAAAAAACAACACAATTTTTTTTTAAAAAAACATCACTTCAATGTGTCACATTAATTTGAGCGCACATCCATGTGCGCACCTAGTGCACCCATGGATGTTCCAACATCAAATGAAACAACAATATCGAATATTATGTTCCAAAACAATTTGTAGAAGACTAACCATTACTTTTTAAATAAAATACATCCAACAACATTATTCCAAAAACAAAAAACCACTCCCTTGAAACAACAAAACCTTTTTCCAAATCATTTTAACACATTATAAAACCACACTATAACCAAGTTTCACACACCAAACCAACTTCAAAAACTAAAAAGACTTATCACATCAACATGAGGTCTAGTCATCTCATGTAATAACCAAATTTTACAAACAAATAATTTCCATTACAATAAAAATTAATACTAAACATTTCTTAAAAATCATGAATTTTACTTCAAAGATAAAGAACTTTTAAAGTATTGTTATATGTGCTTTAAACCTTGAAATTTCAAACAAATCGGTTTAAAAACCTCTTTTTGATTATCCAAACCAAATATAAAATGGTAAGCTATGTTAAACATGGGTTTCATTGAGGTGCGAACCAAATTTATAAATTTAATTAAAAATCCAAGCATCAATGGAATCCACTATGAAAGTAATACTTGAAAACACCTATACATAATCAAGGTACTATTTCAAAATTTGTTTTAAACAATTATAACTATCACAAAAACACTGCAATGAATTAACTATCAAGTTTTTGAAGGTGAAAATAACATTTATAAATTAAATTAAATCATGAAAGTGCATTTGGAAATCTTTGGAAAAGGGAAAGGATAGAAACACCCTCCTTAAGAGTTGGACCAATTTTACATTTGGCAGTTGACCGATTAATCAGCGACCACTCGGAACTGTTCCCCACACACTTGCACATAACATCATATATATATATATATATATATATATATATATATATACCTTAACCCAATGCACCTACTACCCATTCCATGATGGAACACATACATGAGAGATACATATATATTATATATATATATTCATACCTTAATATATGCATGAACACACCTTAAAAGTTGGAAAAAACTCATTACAACAATTACAGGGACTATAAAAACACATCAGAAAGGATCAAATCACATGTAAATAAATTATTAAGAAACTATAAACACTTTAATACCCTTAAATAAAGGTGAAATTCCAAAAAGCAGGTTTATAACCTCACCTGAAACATTAGCAGCACAACAAAATGAGTCCATCCACCATGCCCTTGGTGAGCTTCCAGAACATGGTCCAACGGTTCCCGATGCGTCAATTACATACCCTATTAAAGAAAGAAAATAGAAATTTGGGATATCAACCAACCCTTGGTCAGAAGACTCTTTCCCATACACTGAGGAGACTGAAAAAGAACGAAAAATGAGGACAGAAACTCATACCTTGATAATCTGAAGGAGTTCCATCAAGAAATTGGATGAAACAATGAAGTTCCTGAGGGTGCCAAGGCGGGATCTTGTACGCTGCATGGTGAACCTGAGGAGGGGTCACGTGCCACTATTTCTCAGCCGAGGGCTAGTGCATTGTCTAGAGGGGCTACTGCCTGGTGTGAATCATAGAGATAAGGGGAAGGTGTGTTGTGAAAGAGGTGAGGGTAAGGAGGGATGCTGGTTGCACCTAGGGTTAGCAAGGGAGAGGGTTTGTGCAGCCATGGAGGGATCCATATCGTGCGTGTTGTAGGGAGAATCCGAGGGGGGGAGGGGGTCATGCACTGGCCTACTTGTATGCCTCTCCCTCACTTTTCCTCTAAACTATTCTCCCTCAACACAAATGGAAATCCCAAATTAATATAATAATTAATATAGTAGTAATAATAATATTAATATTAGTAATCATAATGATAATAATAATAATAACACTACTAATAATAAACATTTTAATAATAATAATAATAATATACCTTTTAATAATAATAATAACAACCACAACAAAATAATAACGATATAAAACTTAATAATAATTAGAATGATAACATTGATTCATTTCATTTTAAATAATAATAATTTTTTCATAAATTTAATAATAATAATATTATTAACAAATTAAATAATAATAATATTATCATATGTGATATAGTAATATTTTTATTATGGGTTAAACATTAACCTTGTTTTATCGTTATAAAATTACATTTAACTTTATTTTTTATACAATTTAATTTATTCACCGAATTTTGATTATTTATTTGAATTATCGGGCAACCGCGCATTCTCAAGGACCAAATGCATGGTCACCACTAATGGTGTGGTGACCGTGCAGGGACCTGATACACTGAAAATATCAAAGTTTAAAAAAGTTCATACCCGGACCCAAACCCAACTACGTCTAAAAGATGCAGGACTGAGAAAAGAATAAAATAATAGGTGACTGTGGTCAGGGTGTGACAATTTTCTACACCATAGACCCTTTCTATCGCCAGAAATTTACCGAGCCGAAAGTTAATAAAAACCTAAGTCCATGGCCACACCAAATTGAGAAAAACCAAATTCCTTAAGGTAACCATTTGCAACACAAGTCACACCTGACCAATTCAAGAAGAACCCATTGTAGAAAAAATAGGGGAGGACATAATAGGGTTCTCCCCACCACAATAATTCCACTATCACAAAAACCATGAAATCTGAACACCCCCCCCCCCAAGGGGGGGGGGGCATCATGAGAACTCCCAAACCGAAGTTGACCTACTTCCTCAGTGCTAACGATGCCACTTCCCCACTAGGATAAAAACTATTATAGGGAAAACTGGTACAATGAGACATTGGATGGTGGAATCCACTACAAAACCGAAACACACTAGAGGAAAACCCACAGAGAGGTGCCCGAACTATGAAACAGAACAGAAACACCGCCCATTAATTCTAAGAACCAAAAATCACCCTAATGAACATAGCTGAGAGAAAAATAAAAATCATAATAGGTCCATTTATTCACAGGCCAAACACCCTTGAAGGACAACAGATGATTTGAAAGCCAGACTAGGAGCAGATAAGGCTGCTTGAATTGTTGTGTAACGATCTCATCACACCACCAAAAAAAGTAAGAGCTTACGATGCTGATAAAAATAGAACAAACAAAACTTTTGATATTTCATCCCAAGGCTGAAAACATGATCTAGAATAGGGTTCCAAACACCCTCGATAACTCCTCACTATGAATGAGCTTTACCCCAAGGCCTATGGTTTGGGCCCTGATGATTAAAGCATCTCATGCCTCACAGTCAAAAATTTTCATCCTCCGGTCCCCAACTCCTTTCAAAATGGGGAACCTTCATGAAAACCTACAACCCTTTAACCACACCCCAAATCCTAATGACGAGGAAGCAACCAACATCCTATATTACAAAACCACACCATCCATTAAATACGAGACAAAACAGACCCTAACAAACTAGGGTGTTCTCAACCACCCGAAGACATGATCTACTCCTATCAAACCACTATACTACTTCTAACATACCTCAAACACCATGAAGGACAAGAAACACACGAGAGTAATAAAAAATTGTGCATGACACACTGACAAAATTAGCGACCTTTATGGGCGGAAAACTCCAAACAACATGAAAAACAGAACTAAAATCAGCATCAAGCAAAAACTCAATCAAAGCAATAGCCCAAGCCAAGGGAAAAAGGAACATAATCTAAACATATACAAACAAAATCAAAAATTACTTTTCCTAAAACCACAATAACTATAAAATCTTAAAACTCACCTGTGGAACCTTATGAACTGTCACATGTGCGTTCATCCAGTCACGCTTACATCATCCATAGAAAAGTTCCACCACGCACTCTCTATGCATACCCATGCACATGTGATCCTCCATAGGGAGTTCCAAGGTTCAAACATCTCTTTTCTTCATCTAATCTAAATGCATACCAAATTTTACAAATCAAAACACTTATATTTTTTTAAAAAAAAATCCACTTTACCAATTTCAAAGAAATTTGAAAGAAACTGTTTTACAATTCAAAATAACTTTCATTTTTAATACACACTCACATTGACTAAAATCAAAATAAAACACAGCAAAAAATGACTATCAAAATGTGGAACTAGTGTCTATGGGTAACTCAGAGACATGTTGGTGAGCCATGAACCAGGTAAGGCATAACACTAATAAGACTTTGAACAGGGAACATGGACTCCACATGGGTCACCACCTAATGTGAGGTCGCAACAAAACATGATTCACCTCCATTGTCATCCCTCAATCCAAAACAACCCAAGACAAAAGACTCAAAATCTGGACTACCCCTAGTGACTCAGGTCTCATCCCGAGTGGTGGTGATCATGCACCAAACCTTAACCTACCTCCTGATCCCCGAAGATCCTAATATTTATCTACCAGGCATCCCAATTAACAAGGGCCTCCTCTTATACTATTTTTTTATGAACCAACTCAGGTCGACCCTAAACCATTCACCCAAGACGGTCCGCGACATGTACTGATGGGAATTCTGGATTCCACCAAGATCGAAACTAGTGCTGGGAATCAAAATCTAACCGTTGGGAATGATTTGGCCGATGAAAAAATGTGACCAAATAAATAAAAATAGACGATAAAAATAAATCTAGGAGAAGAAAGAAAAAAATAAATTGTAAATACCTCCTTGTGACCCTCTAGGTGATCACCCAACTCAGAACCAAGCCTGCTCCAATATTGAGCAGCTAAACCAGGATCATAAATAAGAAATTTAACCTTCAATTAAAAAGATATAAAAGGAATGATCACTGAGATTCTCAGTAGGTAAGCCAAGAATAAACCATTGAATCCAAAAGTTCTCTTTTCCCTCAAGGAGTGCATAAATTCTAGTTTGAAATACCACTATAAAATTGGGGTTTTTACTTTATAATACAATCAACATGTTTTTTTATTTAAAATAAAAATCCATCACACACTATATACCATTTCCAAAACCATTTTCCATTTTATAAACAAAACCAACACCAAGACAAGAAGGCAAAGTCTATGCTAAAAGAAATAAATAAACAATATAGATTAGAAATAAACTAATAGGTATAGCTGAATGTAAAAACGGAAGGTAAATAATTAACCATGGGTGATCCTAAAAATTACTAAAAAACCATTATATGTACTTGGTTTGGGACCACCATCCAGTGTACGGTGAAAATCCTTAGTCTATAACCAACTGGCCACCCTCGTAGAAAAAGAAACTAGTGGCACTCCCCATCTGGACTCTATACCTATCAGGGGGTACCAAGATGTCTAATCAGGGATGATAAGAAACATCCACTTGATCAACTAAGAGATTTCCATGAACCCATGGTGGTTATAAAAATAATATTGTGTATGTAGGAGGCCCTCTCACACGTGAATCACCTCACAATACCATCACTACACTTGCCTACCCCAAACACGGACGCTTCCTATACATTCACCCACAAAGGGTTACCCTAGATAGGAGCACCCCATATATATTTTCATCCATTTCACATTAAAAAAAGTACCAACCCGACCTTTAAAACATTCAAACATTTGAAACATTTCACAAAACAATAAGGTTTCCAAGTAGGCACACAATTTTTAAACACAATCCTACCAAAGAGTCAACACAAATGTTACACTTAAGATAGAAGTGCGAAACGGGCCTTAAAACCAAACTCCTTCTTTAAAACACACCAAAAGGCAACTAGAAACACTCTTTTGTGTTTTGTATTCAAGATATACTTTAGAAGCCACACAGATAATTCCCTTGATAATTAAGGAAGAATTTTGGAAAAAACAACAATTAAAAAAAACACCACTTTAATGCTTCACTTTCATTTGGGGTCACATCCATGTGTGCGCTTAGTGCACCCATGGATGTTACAACATATAATGACACACCAATAATTAAGAGTACATTATAAAACAATTTCCATAAGACTAACCATTACTTTTGAAATCAAATCCAACCAACCACATTATTCAAAAAATACAAAACCACTCCCCTGAAACAATGAAACCTTTTTCCAAATCATTTTAACACATTGTAAAACAACAATATTACTGAGTTACACACACCAAAACAAATTAAAAATTAAAAGTTCTTATCACATCAACATAAGGACTAAGAATCTCATGAAATAAAGATATTTTACAAAAAAATAATTGTCATTACAATCAAAATTAATATTACACATTTCTTAAAAATCCTAAATTTTACATCAAAGAGAAAAGAAAATTTAAAGTAATATTCTAAGTGTTTTAAACCTAGATATTTCAAACAAATTGGTTTGAAAACCAATTTTTTATAAACCAATACTACTCCAGAATGGTATACCAAGTTAAGCATGGGTGTCATAGAGGTGCAAACTGAATTTATAAATTTAATTAAAATGACAAGCATTAAAGGAATGACTTAGAAATGTAACACTTGGAAAACACCTACACATAATCAGGGGACTATTTCCAAATTTGTTTTCTACAATTGTAACTATCATAAAACAACTACAATGAATTAAATATCATGTTTATAAAGGTGAAAATATCATTTATAAATTAAATGAAATCATGTAATTGCCTATGGAATGCTTTAGAAAATGGAAAGGATGGAAATTCCCACCTCTAGATTAGGACCAATTTAACATTCGATAGTTGAACGATTTATCAGGGACTACTCGGAACTTCTCCACACACACACACATACCTTAATATATATATATATATCCCTTAACCCAATGCACTTATTCTCCATGCCATGAGTGAATACATACATGGGGGATACATATATATTATATATATTCATACCTTAGTATATGGGTGAACACACCTTCAAAGTTTTCCAAAAATCACTATAACAGTTATTAGGACCATGAAAACTCAGTGAAAGGGATCAATACTCACCTAACTAAATTATTAAGAAACTATAAACACGTTAATATGCTTAAATAATGGTGAAAAACCTAAATTAAGGTTTAAAACCTCACTCAAAACATTGGTGGCATTGCGAAATGAGTCCATCCACCACGCCCATGGTGGAGGATGCTGGAACATGGTCCAATGGGTCCTGATGCATCAATTGCATACCCTATTGAAGGAATAAAATGGAAATTTTGGTTGTCACCCAACCCTTGGTTTGGCTTCCCCTTTCCTGAACACTAGAGAGACTGAAAAAGAATGAAAATGAGGAGAGAAACTCATACCATGATGATCCAAATGAGATCCCTCAAAATATTGGATGAAACAATGAAGATTCATAGGGAGCCAAGGCGGGCTCATGTGCACTCCTAGGTCAAACCGAGGAGGGATCACACCCCACTGTGTCTCGGCCAAGGACCTGCGCATCGTCTGGAGGGCCGTTGCCTGGATGTGCATCACAAAGAGAAATGGGAAGGTGTGTTGCGCAACTGGAGAGGGTAAGGGGGGATGCCAGTCACACCTAGGGTTAACAGGGGAGGGGGTTTTCACAACCATGGAGGGATCCAGATCGTGCGTGCTGCAGGGAGAACCCGAGGGGGGGGGGGGTCACACATTGGCATACTGGCACGCCTCTCCCTAGCTTGACCTCTAAACTATTCTCCATCAACCCAAATTAAAAACCCAAATAAAGATAATACTTAATATAGTAGTAATAATAGTATTAATATTAGTAATCACAATGACAACAATAATAATAATAGTTATAATAATAAACATTTTAATAATAATAATAATAATAATAAACATTTTAATAATAATAATAAAAACAAAGAAATATAAAAATAATACTGATATAAAACTTAATAATAATTAAAATGATAACATTGTTTCATTTTATTTTGAATTATATAATTTTTTTATCAATTTAATAATAATAGTATTATTAAAAAATTAAATAATAATAATATTATCATCTGTGATATAATAATATTATTATGGGTTAAACATTAACCTTATTTTATCATTATAAAATTTCATTTAGCATTATTTTTCAGACAATTTAATTTATTCACCTAATTTTTATTATTTATTTGAATGACCGGGAAATCTTTCATTATCCAGGACCGAATGCTTGGTCTCCTCTAATGGTGTGGTGACCATGCATTGGCCTGAGACCCGAAAAAAGTATAATAGTTTCAAAAATTTCAAACCCAAACCCAAACCCAACTCTGTCCAAAAGAAGCGGGACTGAGAAACGAATAAATTAATAAGTGCACATGGTCGGGGTGTGACAATTTGACTGTATATGGTTGTTGGGTATTGGAGATATAATGTTGGAGTCTTTTACCATTTTACTTTTCTAGTTTTTTTCTAGCTTGGGCCATCTTTCTAGTTGGGCATGTATTTTTCCCCTTACATTTTAGTTTATTATACCACACAGTTTGTATTCCCTAGAATTTTTATATGCATGGTAATTACTTTAGATGTTTCATCTTTTTATTTTATTACTTTTCACTTCTTCATTGAGATAGTAGGGTGTGTGCATACAGGTGCATTAGGAAATGGTCCCCACTACAAGTTATTCCTTTCAGTACTTGTTTCTAGCCCCCAGCCTTTAGAAATAGACATGGGTAGTTGCTACTTGAGCCCCATTGGGCCAGGTCATGACCGATTAGTAACAGATGTTGTTAATTTATTTAGATTGTGTTTGGAGTAGTCCCCTTATGAGGATTTGGTTGGTATTTAGGGAAATAGGGATACATTGTCTCGAGTATGGGTTTCAGGTTAAGGAACCTAGTGTTGGTGTGGAGGTTGAAATATCTAAACATTAGGACTATTAATACCTTATTATTGATTTGGTATACCAAGACATTGGTTAGCGAGAACTTTGGTACATGAATTATATAGGATTGAGTCTTTTTTAATGTACTTATTGAGTCTGAAACCCCTATATATATATATATTCACATTTTACCATGGTACATCTTGATTACATTTTTAGTTTTCCTCCACAACAATAGCTATCTAGGTTATAGATTCTAGATGGCGATGATGATCAGATGAGTGAAAAGGCCTCATATTAGGGGTTATCGCATGAGATTCCTAATCTTAGTGTAAAGCTATCAATAACCCCTTATATCAAGCATAAGATCATACTAGAAAATTTGGTTGAGGATGCTCACCATCTTAGCGCACTTCATGAGATCCAGCATTAGAGCCCACTGAGGTTCAACAACAAGACATATCTATAATCTATAGAGGATATTCTAGAGTTTGTGCTCTATTTCTTCATTCTTATATAGAAAGTAGACTGATTAGGTGTTTGAACTGAAATATACCCTTTTCCATGAAGCATTTGGACACTGGTGGAGTCTATTTTCACAGATACAAGATGAGTTGACACTCTCATGGACTGAATTCCAATGACTATTACATGAGGATTAATATCCATCCTGCTTATGCTCAGTTCAAATTCAGGATCTTATAGAGCTAAAATAGAGAGGGATGAAAATTTCAGAGTATGTTGCGTGGTTCACATAACATACATGGTATAGCCTTGACATGATTTAGGAAGGATACTTCTGGGCAATGAAGTTTTAGCTGGGTCTTAATAGAGATATCTGTGCTAGTGTAGTACCCTTGTTCATTCCCCCTTATGATGGGGAATTGGAGTGTGAACTAGGGATGGATGTATTCCTTTTAGTGGGATTCCTAGAAGCTATATCTAATATAGTGCGTTATAGGGATGATTCATCTCTAATAACTAAAAGACTCTAGTTGGCAAGATCTTAGTGAAGGAGACCTCCCCATGACCAGACATAGTTGTGTGGTTGAACAACATAGGAACCATGTAGAGGGCTTGGGATGATTAGGGAGGGGTGGTTATATGAATGAAATGAGTGAGGTCACATGGTGTATTATTTTATTTTATAGATGCATTGAGGAGGGAAGGAAAATAGTAGATGGACCACCATGACATATGAATCATTTTGATCTCGAATCTCCTAAGAGAGGGAAGGGTAGACCCTATAGAGGTGGAGCTGGTAGAGGAGTAGGTGGAGCTCTAGGAGGAGGATCCTTGGGTGGTGGTAAACACTGTGAGATCCTTCCACCACCACCACTATGCAACCTATGTTAGGCTTAAGGAGTTGGTGGCTAGGGATGCAGACAACTGTAGGCTATGGATGTGTATGACCCAACAAAACATGATATGATTATAGGTATGATATATGCTTATTATAATATTTCTTCAATATTAGTAGAAATAAGTTATAGTTGTTCCTTAATATCTTTACTCCTAGTGTGAGATGAAGAGAATCCATTTGAGGCTATATCCCATCAGCTTTGTCTTGAGGTTCCTAAGGGGAATTATTTATCTATATCTTTTATCAGCTGGAAATGAGAGCTATCACTTGGTGGGGAGAGGTTCTTGAGGAACCTTTTTCATCATGATAGAACCCAATTACATGATCTTGGTTATATATTAGTTGTGTATAGTCTGAGGCTAGATTGAAAATCACTGTAGATGAGTTTGAGGCCTTTACACCCATGGGATGATATTATTATTTATGGGTGAGAGAAATCTCATGGTGGGGTGTGTGGGTTTTCTAAGAAGGATACTATATCCCTATTATGCTTCTGTTTTCAAGTGTATCCATTGGTTCATGTGTCTCTTTTGGAATATAGATTCCTTTAGTCATGGACTTTTTTATGTACCTATTCCCCAAGGACATTTCAGGACTACATCCAAGGTAGGATATGGAGTTTTTCAACGGCATGCATCTCGAGACCACCATGATATCTTATGTGGCATACTAGATAACCCCTAATGAGCTACGAGAGCTAAGGTTGATGTTATAGGACCATAGAGAGAAGGGTTTTATCAGACCCATAGTGTCCCTATGGGCATCTCCAATGTTGTTCATGAAAATTTTGAACATGATTTTACTAAATTGTATGGATTATTATCACTTGATGCAGGAAACGATAAAGAAAAAGTACCAATTTTAGAGGATTGATGACCTATTTGATTAGTTTTGAGGTATGATGAAGTTCTTGAAAATCAATCTTCAGTCCTGTTACCACTAGTTGAGAGTTATTGAGGCTAAAATCTAGAATCTATAATTTTGATGTCGTTATAGACACTATAAGTTCCTAATGATGCCTTTTGGTGGGACTAATACCCCTACTGTGTCTATGGATCAGAAAAAATAGATCTTCCATCCATACTTGAATCAGGTTTTGGTTGCCTTTATTAATGATATACTCATATACTCTACATGAGTGGAGGATCATATATAGCACTTGTGGATGATCCTAGATTTTCTTCAAGAGAACCAGAGTTATAATAAGATCTTGATGTTCCATTTCTATATTGATGTTGTTAACTTAATAGGGAATTCCATTTCTGAGCATGGATCAGTGGCATGATTGGTGAATATTGATGCAATGATTGATTGGGGTCCACCCAAGAGTGTGTCAGAAGTGAATCATTTTCTTAGATTGGTAGGGTACTATAGGAGGATTTTGATAGACTTCTCTAGGATTTCATCCCCTTAAACTACCCTGACATGGAAAGGGTAGCTATTTACCTGGAATAAGTAGTGCTAGAGGACCTTTGAGGAGTTGAGATGGAGGCTAACATGTTACCCCATTTTGAGACTACTAGAGGAGGGTGTTGAGTAAATATTTCATTGTGATTCCTTGAGAGCTAAGCATAGATGTGTGTTGATATAGAGATAGATAGTTACCACATATGGATCAATAATGTTGAGACCCCATGAGTTGAACTATGCAAATCATGACCTAGATCTGGTAGCTTTTTTCTTCAATCTGAGTATGTAGTGACACTATCTTCTGGGAGAGTGATTTGTTGATTACTTAGACAATAAAAGTCTAAGGTATGTATTCATGTAGAGAGACCTGAACATGAAGAAGTGGTTTTGGTAGGAGTTCTTGAAAGACTATAAAAATGACAAATTCAATACTTCTTAAAAAGGAAACATGGTGGAAGATGACCTTTATAGTATTTTCCAGGCTCGTTTGGTGCAGGAACCTTCAGGGTAGTTGGATTCCTTATAGTTGACTATGGTTGAGTAAAATATTACAATTTTTCTTTAGTAGATGGTTATAAATACTCCACTCCTATAGTGTGTGATGAAGTCTCAATTGAGAGACATCTATTTTGTGATGTTTTGTGTCCATATATCCTTAGGTGATTCACTAGATGGATTTTTTGATAGAGGTAATCACATCATCCATTTATAGTGATGGATGGTGTCCCTAGTCACGATGTGTGAAGAGGTGACGAGAGAGTTCCACACAACATAATTGGATGTACATTCCGATGTGGGGAAGATGTATAGTGACTTTCAACATCAATTTTGGTGGGCCAACATGAGATAGAGTGTGGCTAAGTTTATCTCTATGTGTCTCAACTATCATCATGTAAAGGATGAGCACTAGGATTTGGAAGGTTTGTTGCAACCCCTTGATATTATGAAGTGGAAACGGGAAAACACATCCATGGAATCTATTATAGGGATTCCTTAGATAGATATAGGCCACATTTCCATTTTTGTAATTATTGACTAACTCAAAATGTCAGTGCACTTATTTTCTATCAGGTATTAGAGTTCGATGGAGTGTTTGGGGAAACTTATTTAAGAGATATTTTCACTTTTATGGGGTTACATTGACTGTTTCCTCTGACTATGATACTTGGTTTACATAATTATTATCGAGAGGTCCACATGAGGAAATTGGGATCCATATGAGGATGTGTATAACCTTCCACCCCCAAATAGATTGGTAGACCGAGCACACTATCCCGGTGTTGGAGGATATATTGAGGTATTCCATGTTTTACTTCATATAGATATAATAGGATCACTTTCTATTAGAAGAGTTTGCATACAATAATAACTACCACTCTACTATCGACATGAAGCCTTTTGAGGCCCTATATGAGAGGCCCTTCCGATCACCAAAATAAAGGACTTAAATAAATGAGTCATCTCTTGTTGGGAAATAGATGGTGAATTCCATGATGGGGGAGGTCTAGATTATCTATAATTGTGGATTGGGATAGCTTAGAGAAGATATAAATATTATGCAGATTGATATCGTAGGCCATTGGAGTTTGAATCGGGAGACCATGTTCTCTTGAGAGTCTCCCCATGGTAAGGGGTGCAGAGATTCAGCTAGGGAGGAAAGCTATCCCTAAGGTTCATCCGGACATTAAAGATCTTTTATAGGGTTTTAGAGTTTTCTTACCACCTCAACTTACCCCCACAATTAGTGTGGGTTCATGATTTCTTCCACGTGTCGTAGATGAGGATATATGTGCATGAACCCATGAAATATATTCTCTAAGGAGATATGGACATCAAGGAAGGATCTAATTTTATGAAGCACCTAGTGGTTATTAAGGACCGACATGAGAGTAACCTTCATGGTTGGACCATTCGATTGGTTTGTGTGCTGTGGTTGCACACAAGCATGCAATTGATCTCATAGGAGTGGGAGTGCATGATGAAGGTTTAATATCCTAAACTTTTGGTTTAGTTTTTACTATTAAAGGATGAAAATAATGAAGGAGGTAATAATTTAGAGACCTTGTTTTTCCTTTTAATGTCTAGAAATATTTTTAGAGGTAGGCATTGAGACAACATGTGATTCTGAGGCCCGATGTGCCCAGAATTAATTTTAGAAAAATATTAAATATATTTTATATCATGCAAGAAAAAATTCATAAATTAAATGGTATAACTCTTAAAAAATGTATTGAATTAAAAATATGAGTACATGGTTAAATCTAAAATACATGTTTTACCATAGGAATGATAAAAAATGGGTCAGTGTGAAACATCTAGAAAAAAATGGCCATTGGTGGGTGCCTTTAGAGGATTAATTAATCAATTAATTAATTAATTAATCATACCACTAAAAACATAATTACCTATATTTAAGACCCATTATATAGGATCTCCATGGTTATCCACATAACTATGGTATTGTCTAGGGGAGAGTTATTCCACCTCTATTGGTGAATTCGAAATAGATGATGATGATACTCCAGATCTAGGCGAATCGAGGCACAATGAATGTAATGACTTCTATCATTCATTGGTTAGTGCATTCTTCCTCCAAGAATTATCCAAATTGAATCAAGAATCATTATTTTTTGGATTATTACCAAATTAATTTAAACATTAAGCATGATCACACTTTTTCTTTGATCTGGGTACAAATTAATCCATTGCATGACCCTTTGAAATAGTTTTAAATTGTTTATTCAGTTTTATCTATCCCTAGGAATCCCAATTTTTATTTTTTTGACATGAAATCCTATAAAATTATTTTTGAACATTTATTTCTTTTTCCCCTAATTTATTTGTGTTCTTCACTAATTGTACCATGGGGTCTCAGTTTGACATTTTTGTGCAAGACCGAGCCCGATTAAATGCCCTGATTCACAGCTGATTAGCGTGTAATGAACAGTTTGAAAAATCTAGGATGGATTCAATGGATTTGTAGATTTTAGATGATTTATTTTTGGATCTATGATCCAAAGTGGGATTTTGTGTGGCATAAGAAGTGTGAGAGGAAAATTTTGTCATTTGATAAACCACCAGAGATCCATTTTATTTCTAACGAACAACCAAAAACAAACAAACAAAGGCTTTACCTTCAATTTTGGGTGACCTGGAGGCAAGATTTGAAGTGAAGAGGTTGGATTAGGATTACAAGGAACATAAATGAATTTATGGAAAAAACTTTACTACATTCTATGTAGTTTGAAAGAACACATAAAATATTCATCGGAAGTCCATGGTTATAGGGTTTCACTAGTTTATAAGTATCACATGTCGTGTGGGTCCCCCACACACTGTGTGACCCAATGTTAGAGACAAGTAATGTACTCTGGAAGTACATGGAAATAGGAATAACCAGATAGATGAAGTGTGCTGACACATGCTGTAGTACCCATACCCGACTCAAGGGACATGGACCAAAACCTGTGTGGGAGGAAACACAATATAACTAAGTACAAATTCACAAGAAAGTTTACATGGACATTGATATGAGCATGAGTAGGACCGTAAGTGGTTGTGACATGCCATATAGTCTTGTTACATGCTGTGTGGGGATAAACGACCAATGATCCATGCACCTGAAGGTACACGTCCAAGTAGAATAGTGGGACCACACACTGTGTGGGTCCCCTTACATGACCATGTACCCCTAATTATTTTTTTGAGTAAAACTATAACTCTCATATATCATTAATTTGGACTATAATTATAGCATAAAATTACCCTTTCCTGAGTGTCTTTCTATGTAGAAAACTATTGTAGTATTCTTAGTGTATTTTGAGATATGATGTGAGGTGGTTTGAGCGTGATGCTTCTTGAGGTTGTGCTTGATAATGGTAGTCATCCGTTATGGTCATTAGAGTGGTACCCCCTATAAAATTTGGGTGCAGGTCCTCTATCTACAGAGTGTATGCCCTATTTCATTATGGTGCAGGTCCTTTATCTACTGAGTGGTACCCCAACTATGGAATTAGGGTGCATGTACTCTATCTACTGAGTAGTACTGACTACATAATTAGGGAGACTATCCCCTATCTACCGAGTGGTACCCCCTATGAAATTAGGGCATGATCCATATTTCTACTAAGTAGAACCCCCTATGAAATTAGGGTGTAGGTCCTTTATCTACTGATTGGTACCACCCTATATCATTAGGATGTAAGTCCCCTATCTATTAAGTGGTACCACACTATGAAATTAGGGTGTGATTCCTCCATACACTTAGTGGACCCCCCTAATGCACTAGGGTGTGAGTCCAATACTCAAATATTTTCCCCCTTTATTATGAGGTATAGAGGCGAGGAATGGTCCATTTAATGATTACTCCTATAAACATACATGTGAGATATTGGGCATCAATGATGGACCATTGGAACTGTTGGATCTATTTTCCCTTGCAGGTCTATGACATGGATATCACCTTTCTCTCTTTTTTGTGATTATATTGTTGATCACACATACACACACACACATATCTCTATCCATGCCTGTGTATTTTTTTACTCTCTTAATTAGATTCGAGCTATCTATTCCTATATTATATCTTACTACTCTACCTTCATATTTAGGGTGTCCTTCAAGGTATGTATATAATCACCCTTTCATGGCCTTTTCCCACATACGTCATTTATTATGTAGAAGATACATTGGTCAACAATTATTACAGATGATGGTAGGGATACCTAGTTCATTTGATCGAATAGAGTAGTTGGGGCATGTAGATATGGAGTTGGGATCTTTCACCATTTTATATTTCTAGTTTTGTTAGGTTGGGGCATCTTTTTGGTTGGGTGTGTATTTTCCCCTTTACCTTTCATTTTACACTTTTTTACTCTTTGTATTCCCTAGAGGGGTTTAATGCATGATTATTACTCAAGATGTTGCATAATTTTGTTTAATTCATATAGAATTATGAAATGAGATGGTTGGGTATGTGTGTATAGGTACATTATAAAAACTCATCCCATACTACTTATGCCTTTTATCACTTATCTCCATCATTCGGTTAATGGAGGAGGGATTGAGGTAGTTACTGCTTGAGCCCTATTAGGCTGAATCATGTCATATCCCTTAAAAACAATATTTTAATAAAATCCTAAAAAATTCATTTTATGTAAATTTTTTTATGATCAATTAAAAAATTAAATTCTTTTTGAAAAATTGAAATTGTATAATTTGAAAATTAAAACATTAAATAAAATATTATAAGAAATTCGTTTAATAAAACTATCTCCTTTTTTATTTTAGTAATTACCAAATATATTTATAATGAATATGTGTACATAATATAGGAATATTAATAAATATTAAAATAATTTATTCTATCATTACTTGGGTTGTTACAGGGTTAACATAAAACATCACCCAAGATGACCTGTCACAAGGTGGACATCACCACAAAAATAAAAACCTGTCTTAATAGTAACTGAATGGTTTTAAATAATTAGTGTACAATGTTAAAAAAAATTACACATCTATGAGAAATATAAGAACAAGACAGAAGAATAAACCTGGAAGAAAAAAATAAACAAGAAAAAACCATGGAAATATGTGGCCATCACCCCCCACTAACAGAACTCAATACAAAGATGAAATCAACAAGAGAAACTAGTCAATTACATGAAACCCTTCCCATTTTATATGTCCTAAAAATAATTATATGTAGAAGCCTATAGTTATATGCTGGGTGTGAGGAAAATCCCAAGAAGGATTCCGATATAAATCTATACAATTTTTATCACCATTAAAATTTTAGTTCAATCCTTTAAAAGAAACAATTTATAAAAAAATTTCCTTTAAAACATTTTACATAAAACAACATATAATTTACCCATCAAAAAATAATCCATATTCGAAGCCATGTGAATATGAATATAAAAATCTATAACTATATAATGGGTAGTAGTAAAAATTTCCATTACTCAAAAGATAAACATGTTCACAACCAAATAGAAAGTAATACCAACATTTATTAAACCAAAAAAAATATGTGCTCCATAATATGAGAATACATACAAAGACACAAAAATAAACACAAAGACACAAAAAGTAATAATAATCAATGAATACCATGAATCCTATAGATATCTAGTCCATCTATAGTCTATCTATATCACAATCATACCCCCTAGTTGTACAACACTCACTAAGTATTATATATGTTCATATCATGATGCACCCAAGGTCACATATATTCCATGTACACCAAAAAATGTAAGTAAACCATGTTAAATTTTTTTAAAAAATATTCACAAAATAAAATAATCACTACTTCCATGATAAAAAATCAATATAGGTTATAAATATTCTTAGAGTAATTTTATAAACCACATGATATTCATAGAACTAATTTTAATAAAACACCGCTTTGAAAATAATTTTCCATGTAAAAAGATTCAATTATAAAAAATAACCATAATAGATTTTTAATTAATCAATTTTATAAACAAAATTAAAGGTATATAAAAAATGTTGAGTAATTCATGTGACAGGACCAATGCATAAAAACACTTACCTCACTAGAAAATTGAAACTAGTCTCCTTAGAAAATAGATATTGGAATCATGGAGATCCAATCCTCATCAACATAAGACCATTAGAAAAATCATAAATTAACCTTCAAACCCTCATGATCTAGAAATCATAGCTCATATAGGTTCTAATAGATTAATTGGAAGGAAATAGAGGACACATTTATAGAGAAGAGGATAAAATTAGAGTAAAATAGAATGATCCTTGAATTTATCAACCTAAAATGATTGATATTCATGAAATATCCAACGAATGAGTTCTATAGATAATTACCTAGGGGGTAGTTCTAGATTATAAGGGTTTATGAGGCGTTTATAGATAAAAATTACCATGGAAATCCTTGTAATTTTTCATTTTAATAGGATTAGATCAGGCCACATGGTTAATCCATACTATTAAAAAAATCGTACACCAACCATGTGTAAGCTACTATCCCTTGAAAACCATGTCACCTAGTTTCCTAGAAATAGGAACACTATTTTAAAATCCATGATCATGCCATTAAATAGAGTCTAGACCAATGTATATCACCCACATGGGTTTTCCAGTGATTTGTAGGGTTAAAAAAAGTATGCAAAATGATGAAAATATCCCTTAGAACCAACATAAATATTATAAATGGTTACTTCAAAATTACTACTAACTATTCATATAAACCATTCACCTAATTTTTTCTCTCTAAATCTCCATGTTTTTAACCCTTGACACTTGATGTCATTTAAAACCTAGGAAGTGACAATCCAATCTTAAAATAAAAGGTAGATGTGACCTAGAGTGCATCATGATTCTCTCCACCTAGAAACAATCTACACAAAAACATATTCAAGATTTATGACATACAAGAAGGTAATGCCCATATAAAATCATTAATGATTACCTCTCCTACTTCTTTTGGATACCCCATCTACACTACAACAGTACAAATACCAAGGAAATTTTATTACCACAAATCACTTTCTCATAATGATCAAAAATCTGAATAGAATGCTCACTATACATGTGTTAGGATGAATATTAACATATTACCTTTCAATTATAGGGGAATATCCTCAATGTTAAGTCCTCATTTAAGAAAATGGAAACATTTCCTAAATCAACTTCAAGAAATATGACAAGTCGAACCAATAATCAACCATTACAATATGTTCAATGATCTCAAAATTTCCATCACACCATGATGTCATATTAAACTTATTACCAAATCAAAAATTTACTGAGTGAGGAGAATGTATGATAAAATCCAAGTCACCAACCTTAAAATATGTTGATCTACATGGATGGTTTGAATAGTATTTCTGAAAACTTTGATCCATTTCTAACATGAACTACACCTTTTCATCATCTCTTGAATAAGTCTCAATCCCAAAAAATACTATTCTCCAAAATCCACCCAACACAATAGATATTGACAAGAATTTATATAAAATAATTCTAGAGGTTCCATTTTAATCAAATGTCTCTAACTATTTTTAAAGGTAAATTTTTTAAAAGTTAGATTCTTTTCCCATGAACCTCCAAAATCAAGAAAAAACACCCCTAGAATGTCATCAGGAATATGGCTGCCTCACTCTATCTACAAACATTTATGAGGGTGATTTATCATGCTCAATATTTTTTTTGTACCCGTAGATTCTTGAAAAAATTTCAAAAACCATGATATAATCCATATATTAATGTTATAAAATACTATAATTGGGTCTCATTAGAGCATCAATATATCTTAGAGATAATGGTTCCCAATATCTTCCTCATATGATATCACCTAAGTAGGAAGGGAAAGGAACTAATTCTAATAGTGGATTAATGTACACCCAAATATCATCCTTCACTCTATGAATACTTGGTAAACTATTGATGAATTCCATAGTTATCTCATACCACTTCCACACTAAAATGGATAATGTTTTTAATAAATTGGAAGGTCTCTAAAATGGATAATGTTTTTCGAGATTGTATAACATCATGATATGAAGTATGTTATTTATTTCCTCATCTGCAACCACCAATACCAACATATTATATCATGATACATCATGGTATTACTAGGGTATACTAACAAAATATACCATTTTGCACTATCCACCTACTCATTATTTATAGATACCAGAATGGCCAACCTACCTCAAAATGATAAATCTCCCATAGGAGACTATGAAAAATCAACTGAAGGATCCCCCCTTAGGGATATTACTACAATGATATAAATTGGATTCTTATTTTTGTTCGAGATGAATATTATCATAAAATGATTATTAAACCTTTATAGAAGTTATGAATTCTTTCCCACTAGCCTCTTCCACTTCCAATATCATCTAGGTAATCCAAATCATCAGAGGCCACTCCTCCACAAATTCATTAAACACATGAGTTGGTAAATTCCTACTAAATTCATTAGTGACCATATTCCCCTTTTCAAGTATATATGCAATATCAAAATAAAATGTATAAAGACACTCACCTAGTATCAATGTGACAAGTTTAGATCCCTCTAAGTAAAAATATACAGCAAGAAATTATGATCTTTATATTCAATAAATCACTCCCAAAGGAGATACTATCACCATTTTTTTAGAACATGCATTATGGATTCAAAATAAAGGTCTTGGTTTGGATATTTCAACTCATGAGGTCCTAATGGAATAGATCTATTGGACACCACATGTTTTCCCTATTCTATGACCAACCCACCCCCATACCCAAGGCTTCATCAGAAACATCATATCCCAAAACCAGTTTTGGAAGATTCATAACTAAATAAAAACTAATCCATATATTTATTTTATAATTTAACCTTTGAAATTTATCATTCCAATCAATAATAAAACCCTTAAGGAAAAATTATATCTTTGGAGATTCAATATTTGAGAAATCTTAAATAACTTAGCTGTAATTAGTTTAGAAATAGTGGAAACACTAAATATAAAATGCATTTATAATTTTCTATTGTTATATCACTTCATTAAATGTTTAAGGATCTAAAATATTCCCTGCTTAGATATAACTTGGCCTATAAAAATAACTTATTTGATCCATAATTTATATTTATAATGCTTTCTATAAATATGGCAGTCTATCAACATTTTAAGGATAATATTCAAATTATCCATGTGTTCTCCATCTTAATTGGATTAAATGAAAATATAATCCACAAAAACAATAATGAAAGTGTCAGAGAACCTATGAATGATTTGGTTAATCAATACCGTTAATACTGTGAGAGAATTATCTTGATCGAATGGTATAAATATGAAGGTGAAATTCCCATACCGTGTCTAAAAATTTATCTTGGGTACATTAGTATCTCAGACTCTTAAATGATGGTACCCAAATTTCATGTCAGTATTATAAAAAAATTAGTATCCTATGAGTTCATAGTGGTCACCAATCCTAGGTTAGCTGTATTCATTCTAAAGAGTAACTAAATTACAATTTTGGTAGTCAACAAAAATCCAAAGGCTTCTATATTTCTTCATTGAAAATATAAATGGAGATTCCCTTGGTGACAAAAATGGATGAATAAATACCACATCCTTATGATCTATTATTAAAAAATTAAACTCCAACAACACATTGGGTTGCAAATTAAATGATAGAATTGAAATGGGAATCATCCCTGGGAGAATATCAATTGTTATCTAGAACTCTGTCTAGGGTGGTAACCTTGATTAATAACCATGACATACCTCAGTGTATAAAATCACCAATGTAGGAAGTGTATTTCTCAAATGTTTATCAATGGTGTTAGGAAACATATCTATGAAATTTAATGATATTATTCCATTATAACGATTAAGAATACCCACTCCTTTATTTAGGATCCCACTCACACTAAAAGATATGCGTGACTCCATTGGATGAATAAAATTGATCTTGATAATGGTAAAAGTAAATAAGGTCCTTAATGATGATCATATAATACATTATAATAATAAGTTAATTGATAAAAATATCAAGAAATATGAAATCCTAGACAAATTTTATGTCAGTGATCATCACCTGACATTCGAGACATTTTAAACTTCATTCCTTCCTCATTCCCAATGGTGTAGAAAGATTCAGTAAGAACAGAATATGATCTGAGCATAAGAACAACAATTTAGTCAATATAGTTGATATAAAAGATTTATATTCACTATTATCAAATAAATATAGGACCATATATAAAGAAATAAACATTGTACCTCTCATGTTGGTCGGACCTACTTCAGAACCATTCATTGAATACTCTATTTCCAAAACACATTTAACCACTACACCTCCATGATATCTCTTTATGGAATGAGATTCACCCTTGGAATGAGAATTAGATCCACCACCTATTTATGAACAAGAATTCCCATGAGGGACTTTGTATATATTTTATCCAAATCAACTTCCTTGAGACACCTTTTCACAAAAAATTATTAAGGTGACAATATTTTCCACACCAATGGAATGTCTCGGATGATTCTATATAATTATTCTTAGCATAACCAGGTCTCCCACATAGATAAATATCCACCTGATGTTTTCTAAATGAATAATATGAAACTTTTTTCAATTTAAACATATAAACCATGTTATGTATCCTTGTCTATCTAGAGGACATACCTTGGATACCTCCTATTACAAAAGAAGATCCACCTAAAACCATCTTACCATCAATGATATCCTCATCCATATTTAATTTATCAACCACTATAAATTTTTTTGGTACATATAATGGAATTAGTGTAGACTGAATGTCAACACTCAAACATATCTTGAACCAGTAAGTATTAACGTATCAATTAGACACAAGCTTGGGTAACTAGTGAACCAAATCAATGAAACTATTTCCATACTATATAACCAAATGCTGCCATTTATCCAATGAAAAAAAGTCATGATTATTTATCACTATAAATGTTTTAGGATAAAACTTCTGATATATAACCTTCATGAATGTATCCCAGGTAAGAAACTCATATAATGTAATATGAATGATATAGGCCCACCCAATTCTTCTATGTCCTTCATGAATATTTTTGTTAAACCCCACCTCTTAATCCCATTACTTATTCAAGAAGTGGAATATAATCTAAATATATTTTATCCTGTCTTTAGATTCCTAGGGTCCCATGTAACCAAAGAATATAGGTGGATTTTCTTTGAAAAATATGAACTATTATCTACTATTCCTCCCAAGTTTCCAGCACCCAACTGACATAGAGTCTGGATTGTGTGGATTACTACTTCCACCAATGAAGTATCAACTAGAGGATTAATTTTTAAATATTTTCTCAAAAATTCCTATCCTTAATTTATGAGATATATTCTATGGGTTAATTTATAACAAACACAATAGATAACATCCAATTAGCATTAGATAAAAATATAAAATTAAAATATGAATTTAAAGAATCCATATAAAATCCATGGATAGAAATTTATTTCACAATAATATTAATATATTAAATGATATTCAAAAAAATTATAAATTAATATTTTCATCAACATAAAACCAAAAACTTTTCGAGCCTATTACTTTATGAAAATCCCAAACAAACTATGTCAACTTGACTTTAAAAATAAACATGAGCCAGACATACAACACAAATTCAGTTGGGCCTAACTCATGTCAATAATAAATAATAAACCAAACTCTTGTAATTTCATCAAACCCATGGGTAGGCATTCCCTTTTCTACCATTTTTCAAGGAACTATACATGGTAGATATGTGATGTCACCTGAGGTGACCTACCACAAGGTAGAGATAAACACAAAAAAAACATGTCTCAAGAGTTAGTGAATATATATAAAAAATCATAGTTCAATTAGTATTAAAAGTATACATTGATGATATATAAAAGGATATTAAAAAATATTAAACCAAGAAGAAATAATAAATATTGATAAACAGAGACTACAGGTGATCATTTGTCACCACCAAAACAACTCTATATAAATAAAAAGTCAACAAACAGAATCTAGTGATCTACCTATTCCCTTCACTTTTCCCATTTATTGAAAAAAATATGTGTACACCCAAAATAATATGTTGGGTGTGATGAAAATTCTGAGAAGGATACCACTCTGAAATTATACATTTTTTATCACCAAGTAACTATTTTATCTAGATTTTAATCAATTTTTTTCATAAATAGAATTTCATTAAAGAAGTTAACATAAAACCAAATTTATTTATTCCTGTAAAAAATTTTGATATGTAAATCCATAATAATATGAATATAAACATAATTGAAAGTATAAAGGGTAGTATTAAAAACACACATAACTCTAAATATAAAAATTTGAGAAACAAAACATGAACCAATATCATCCTGATGTAATGATAGAATAAATTGGGATCTAAAATATTTCAATATATACTAGACAGACAGATGAACACTAATCCAGTAATTATATGAATCCTACTAATATAGAGTCCTTTATATAAATTTTTATATTAAAATTATTTCCCAAGTAGTGCCATACTCACTAAGGTTTACTTATATCCATAACCAGAAAAATGCATGGTTCCCAATGTTCTATGTATTCTAAAACACTTAAGTATGCCATACTCACAATTTTATAAAACATTATCTAAATCATAGTATCTCTACATTCTTGATAGAAAATAATTTTATATTAACACCTACTTTATAAATAGAGGAAAAATAGTATCCTTCATAAATAGTGATTGTAATCGAGTAAATATGGTCATAGAATCCCAAATCTATAAGAAAAAAAACCAATTCCCCCATAAAATCCACTGGGCCTAGACATTAAATCCAAATTTTGTTCCAAAGAAATAACGAGGAAAATATATCTTGGATTGATTTAGTGAGTATAGGGTAATACAATAGGATATCTAAACATTCCAAGAATAAATCGACCAAAAAAAACTCATTAATATCCAATTAATCAATAGAATATCCCTCAATAGTGATATAAATAATCTTTTTTGAGCTAATGATGGATTATTACTAGATTAGTAAAAAATACTACTAAGGGAATCTGGGTAATTTTCCTTTTTTATAAGTTTAGATTAGGTCACACAATTAGAAAAAATATGTTCCAACCATTTGGTAGCTATTTTCCCATGGAAACTAAGTCCCATGGTTTGAAAAACCATGATCATGACATGTTAATGTCTCTAGAACAAACCTAATCACCCACATGGTTAGTATGGAGACTCACATAGTTAGAAAAACAATGCTCAAATCATGAACATATCCACTATATCAAAAAATTCTGTTTCACATGGCTACAACACTATTTTTAATATTTGTGTTCTGAAATAGTGCACCATGATTGTTTTCTCTAAATCTAAAAATATTCAACCCCTACTCTATAAACCCTTTAAAACATCAAAATAGATAAACCATGTTCAAAATAAAATACACATTTTACCCTGATGGAGTCAAAATTAAGTTTATATATTATACTTTTATAATAAAAGTTTGATAAAAATATAATATACATGTCATTAATTTCGCTATGATAACCCTCTATGTAAAATGGTGATTAAAAATGAATTGGAACACTATGCATAAATGGTTGTCTATATGTATTCTTGAGTGACATTTTCATTTTTAATAGGATGAAAATGATTTGGATTTTTTTTACATAATCATAATAATGTTTTAGAGTATTGGTGATACTGGATTAATTAAATTAGGATTAATACAATAGATTTAGATGAATTTGAAGACGAAATAAAAAATTATTGGGTTGGGGAAGATGATTATCTCTTCTTTGAGAGATATAATTTGGATTGTAACTTATGTATTTATATGATCATCTTAATGTAACATAAGGAGAACAAGAATAAAAGTAAGGAATAAAGGAATGTTTTTAGGTAGGGATTAACTATGTTTTTACCGATATTTTTTGTTAATAAATGAGAAGAATATACAAACATTTATATGTTATGATATGTTTGAAAAAAAACTATGCAGTGAGTTTTAAGCAAGAATTTTGTCTTATTTTGAATCTTTTTCACTTTTTTATCCTTTTAACTCACTATATACTTAATCGTGGTGATAAATATTTATCATATTTACTATTCATTATGAAATAAATTAAGCCATCATTTTTAACTATTATTAAATTTATTGATTCTAATTATGGAATACATATTAAATTATTAAAATCATTTAAATGTAAGAAATTAATTTTATATTATTTTACAACACCCAAATAATACCATTTTAATAAAAAAAGTTATTCTAAAAATAAATATGGTTTCATAGAAAAATATAGTATATTTTTGTTTAAAATGGAATTAACTGGATTTTTTCAAATAAAATTTATCTTAATCTTCTTTTAAACAAAACCAAATCCCCATGGAACCATGTATATAATTTATTAAGAGGAAATAACCTATTTATTTAAACATTACTTAGAAATAAAAAATATTTGGCATATATGTCTACATTAAAAATTATATTTTTATATACATTATATTACTTCTTTAATATAAATATATATATATTTTCATGTTATTATTTTATAAACATTCATGTAATTATTATATCATTATGATTTTATAAAATTGTTAGTTTTGTAAAGTTTATATTTTTGCACTATTCACCTAAAAATCTACTATTTTTGAAAAAAATAAAAAATTAATCCCATGCTAATTTTGATATTTTTACTCCAAAATTGAAAAAACATTTCCTAAAATTCTACATATAAAATTTTATAATTTAGGTTTTAATCATACCATTGAATAAATATATTTATATTAGGCTATATTTTGTTTAGAAATTAAATATTACCTACCATAATTGAATCACTAGTGTTACAATTATCTTATTATGAAATGAGTATATTAGTACCTCCAAGAAATTTATCATGGATTAATCATGAAATAATATCTTTCTAGAGTGAATAAGTTTCATTACCATTAAAATTACTAGGAGAAAAAATTTATATGCAAGTGGGGTTATTATTTTACCTTAAAATTATTCCTTTTAAGGATACCACATGTTTGACAAAAAATATGGAATGATATTAAAAAGTATTAATTTAGAAAATTTTTCATCTTCCACAAAATAATTATCCAAAAAAAAATTAAATCCATTTGAAATTCATAGAAAATATTACGGAATAAATAGTAATTTCAAATTTTTGAGTCAAGTAGAATCGTCAAATTTTATTATTCTAGTTTCCCATGAATTTATGGAATTATAAAGGAAGGAATTTAAATATATTGATTACAATTGAATTTATATTAATTCCATTATATATATTTAAAAGAACTTATATTATTTTGAATGATATTTTTAGATATATGTTTCTATTATTTATATTTCTAAACCTTCTTTTCATATTTCACTATTTTTATCCAAATATTTAGTTGGACCTAGTAATGGATGAATTAAATCATTATTTAAAAAACATTACCCCACATTATTTCATTCAAACTTGGAGATTTATTAAATTTTTATTTTTTTCTCCTAATAAACAAAACCCTTCAGCTGGTCCAATTTACATGATAGATTTTTTTAGACCACTTATGTGATTCAGGTGTCCCTTCAAGTGAAAGAACTACCCAATGATTCAATTGAATGATTTTTAATAATAGTAACACTGAAACCTAAAATACATGAATCAGATAATATTTATTATTAGTATCATGATAATGGTCAAGGTCATAATTTTCATGGCAATTGGATGAATTTGATCAAGATTGCACATATATATTTATAATAAAAACAATAACATTGATTAAAAAGTATACAAATTTGAGGTAAAAACAAGTAATGGGAGTAATTTTAAATCACTAGTAAATATAAAATATATACTACCCACTTGTATTATAATTTATTTCCTCAATAATAATAAACCTAAAAATATAAAAAATTCATTTTCACCCATAAAAAAATGTTAAAAATATATTTTCCATAGTCATGATGGTTCTAACTCGTTCACTCATCCCTAATTAATTACACCCAATTTTCTCCCACAAAAACCTGTAAGAAAAATTATTTTTTATATTCAATTTTTTTTTTGAATTTTTTTTTACAAAAAAATTAAATATCACAAAATGATGAAAATAAATCAATTAGGGTTACTCATTTACCTACCAAAAGTAAGAATAAAAGAGTTTTAAAAGCTATCAATTTCCATTAACACATTAATTTTAAAAATATTAAAGGGTTTTTTGGGTTTTTGTGGCTATGGTATTGTAGGAATGTAATGGGATACAGAGGGAGGAAAGAGGGGTAACCGGATTAACATGGAAAAAATAATTAATAATTTATAAAATGAGGCATTAAAGTATATAAAATCACATCTTTACAATAGAATAAATGTTTCAATAAATACAAAACTGTGAACGAGTGAATTAAAAGGGGATGAAAAGGTGAAATATTTTCAAAACACAAATATTCCCCTAATAAGTTATGAAAATTTGATATATACATTCTTTTCTTGATTTATTTTTCTATTTTATACACATATTCCTATTTTTTATATTTTTTATGCAGTTTCACTTGGAATAAATCTCACACTCATCTCAAAACCCTTATCTGATCTCTTTAAAAAACTAATTTTAAATTTTAAAGTGAGATAAAAGGGTTAAGGGGATTATTTTTTTACATTTCTATAAAAAAACCAATATATTATAATGTTTTTTTGTTTTTTCTTTGAAACAATTTCACAAACATTTTTAAATAGGGGAAAAACCCAAATCTATTTATAAACCTCCCTAAAAATGACAAACTCTCCCCACACCGAATAACATTATTTGACTAAGTCTTATGAGGATTAATGGATATTCCATTAAATGTTTCCCAATATAACATCCATTGACCCCCAAAAATATGATTCAAAAAAATTCTACAGAGAAAATACACATAGTTAAAGGGTAGTAAATGTTTTTAGGGTTGTAATGTGGCTAAAAAATAGGTTTTCATATGCTTAAAGAGGATTTAGAAAAGGGGATCAATATAGGGGCACAAAGAGGAAATTTTCCCTAAATTATTTTCATGATGGTTAGAAAATACACCTATCATATTAATGTAAAATAAATATAGAAAATCATATCAAACATCAATAATCTTAAGAATCATAATAATGGGTGAAAAGCACTTAAGAACTGAAGCCAGTCATATATTCCCATTGAATTAATGCTAATGTTTTTTCTCATGGGTTAGGGAAAATCATTTTCTTTATAAAAGTCATCTCAAAAGACATAAATTTATTGAAAAAAATAATTTATCCTCATTTTAGTAAAAATTAAAAACATTTGAGTGAATGAAATATTGTTTTAAATCACCCAAATATTGTTGAACAAATTTTAAATTTTTTTGGTGTGTAATAATTAATCATTTTTTAATTTGAAAAACATGTACACATAAAAGTTAAAAAAAATGAAATTGCAGATGATTAAATTTGTAAAATTCTGAAAAAGTAATAAATAATATGAGATGAATAAAATTAGAAGAAATGGGGTGTGAGGGAATGGTTAGATTTATTGATGAGAGAGATAAGTATAATTAAAAAGAATGTGGTGCCTCTTAGTTTGGATTAGGTGGGACACCTTCTATATCTGGTTGCATAACTATTCTAGCAGTTTTGGATTTAGTGTTTTCCAATATAGTTACCAAGGAATTTTTCTTCTAATGGGTATGGTTTTCCAACTTCCCATTAATTGTGAAAATATTTAATGTAGAAATATATTCATTTTTAAATTCAAAATGGTTATATATTAGTAATAAAAAATGGCCTTCTTAACATGAATTAATCTTCATTGTGTGAAGTTGGAAGTGATAGTTGAAGATAATTACCTTATCACTATCTTCAAATTCTATTAACAGGATTTTTTTCATGGATAACCATAGATTTTCATTATATATTTTTTAATTTTCATTGGAATAAAGTTAAAGAACATTTAGTGTATTTAATTGAATAAATCACTCTTCACCATACTATAAAAAAAAATTAAAAATTCATATTTTAAGAGAACCAAATGATATATGTTGAATTTCACTATGTATATGGAACACCGAATAATAGACTATAATAAGTAGAGATATACCAATGGATAACTTATAATATATTTGATAATCCCATTAGACCTCACCATGTTTTTTAAATTAATCCCTTCATGAGGGATTACATTTTTTCCAAGTACTCTTTCCACATTCTTTTTTGATGTTTTATCCAATAAATTTGATTGATTATGATAAGAATTTTCTGTTTTTTGAGAATCCATATTTTTTTTAAAATGTGACTCAATAGTTCTATTATAGTAATGCGTTCCTAAGACATGTTCTAAAGCCTATTAGTTTATAACTATAATACATTTATGTGTATGGAACAACTCACTCAAAGTTTATGGATTTTCCTTCACAGTGGGATTTGAATTTACCCACCATGAAACATAGTAAAAAACCATTAGAATGTATGAAAATACACTAGATTTTGGGAGGGGTCCCATGAAATCATTACCCAGGATGGTAATGATTTAATAGGTGATTAGTGGGTTTATTAATTTTAGAATTTTTTCTAAACATATGGAAATTTTTACATGATAAAAAAATCCATATGATTCCATGAAGAGTGATGTCCAAAATAATCTTGAGACTATGACTTTTTAGAAGTTCATTTATTGTAGAATGTGTCACCACCAGGTAGTGAGTGAAAAAAATACAATGATGAAAGAAATTCCCCACTCTTCTATAAATCAATCAATTAATATTTAAACATAAATATACGAAATATTAACCTCATCTAAGAATTAATTATTGGAATCATTTTGTAAATTTTTAATTTTTAATTTCGAAATTTTTTATGGGAAAAAAATAACATACAATAAATTTACAATTATGGAATATAGTGGTAATTAGAGAGAAAGCAATGAAAATCGACAAACAAGAAACTCTAGATAAATGATTCATGAATGAAAAGTATTGAAGATTCTACATAAATGACCAGACATATGGTTTTCCCATCTATGTCCATACTAAATCTCTATGTTATTATATATATTAATTAGGATCCATCATTTTTTCATAATTTTAGAATTATTCATTTTTTTATTATGAATTGTAAGGAAGATTGGTCCTTGAAGACAATGAGTTTAACACCTATGATATAGGGCTATAATTTTCCAAATTCAAGAATAATAACTAAGTGTTATTTTTTAGTGGTAAAGTAATTATAATGTGTTACATCAAATGTTTTTGAGGAATAATATTTTAAAAATGGAATATTTTCATTTTATTTACTAACGAGGACTCCAATAGCCCAATTACAAGACTAATATTTCAATTCAAAGGGTATGTACCAATATGGATGATGGATTTTCATTAAAGATGTAATCTTGGTTGCCTTTTTGATGAATTATCTCTTGAAATCATCATTTAAATGTGATGAAAAATTATATTTAATTATTTATTATAAGGGCCTTATAATCCTACCTAATTTATAGATGAAACTTAAATAGAAACCTGTATATCCATGATCCAGATAGGTATCTCAAACTTATGTGGGTTTGGTATGTGATTAGATAATTTATATCATTTTCCGATCAACACAAATACCCTCACGGTAAATTATTTATCCTCGAACAATCCCATTAGTGAATAGATGTGAAAATTTTAAAAATTCATGTCATGGATACTTTTGATACACTTTTTTATGATTATAGGGAGTAAATTATAATAAAACTTAAATTAAGAATTATAAATGGTAAAATCATTTATGAAAAATTCTATTTAGTTCTCAAAAATGTTAGAAAATTTTCTCATCCTCTATATTTGGATACCAATAGAGTTTTTCAAAGGAAAAAGCGCATTATAAAATTTTAATATTTTATAAAGGGGAAAGAGAAAAATATTTTTTCATTTTCATGTATAGAAATTGTTATATATATATATATTATATTAAAATCAAGAAAGCATGAGTGAATATTTTTCTAGAATGTTTCTCTAATATATTACCTAAAAAAGGGAGTGAGAATTTATCTTTTCATGTTTTGTATTTCAATTTTGTACAATCAATATATACATTACACCTTTTCTATTTGGGTTTGGACCATTTTTCCATATTATTTGGTGAAAATAGTTATGAAAAACATTTTTTGGATCCACCTAAATAATAATAAACCATTTAATTTTGAAAGTATAGTAGATAATAATAGTATTAATATTATTAGTAATCTCCTCACTTACTACCTCATGTATTATTTCATTATAACTTCTATATGTATTCCTACTAGTTTTAGAAAATCCACCAATATGCATATAATTCATGAAAATGGTAGGGTGGCTACCTTGTATGAATTGGGACCATACTAAGGAATTTTGGTTTATCAATAACACCTGAATGAGTTTATACTACGAAATTTCATTAAAGAAATATGACAATAAGAAAGGGTATAAATCATTATATAAGAGGAATAAAAACTTAATGTGTATATTAATTTGTTTCAATTCATGTTGTTCTTTGTTAATTAACACAATTGGAATACTTTCAAAAGTGTAATTTTTATATTTCATTACAACATTTTTTCCACTACTATATAATGTGGAGAATATACTATTTTTATTGAGATGTGATTATAGAGAGATTTCATGATCATTTAAATTGGTGGAGTTTATAAATTAAATAAAATCATTAACATCTCCTTTTATGAATTGGTTAATTGGGATGAAACTTTCAAAAAAGCATACTACATTTTAACATGAAGTACATAATGGTACATGGTTAAACTAGCTCTTATGGATACCTTAAAAATTAAGGATAGAAAATAAAAAATTATCCTCCAGTAGGTATCACATGGATTCTTTAATATTAAAATTTTATAATAATTATTTATATTTCATAGATATAATGTATTCATGGACCTCAATTTTTTTGATCTTGATATCAAATGGAATGGTCTTTCAAGAATTAGATAAGAACAAAATGTATTTTCTTACCATTAATGTTTAGGGCATATAAATATGCAAGAGAGATAATATAATTGACTAGAAAAAGAACATAATCTATTATTCTATTAGGATTAGTAGTGCATTGATTATCTAACCAGATAACTACACTCATTTGGTGTGAGGGACATAGATTATTGATTTCAAATATTGATTTGGTATGAAATTTAATCGAGGATCCTAATTCTATGAGTGTATCACAAAATCTGAAAAAATACATTATTCTTAGAAACGTAAAATCATGTGGATCATAATAGTTCAAGGTTATAAAAATTTGTTTCAAAATATATTTAATGATCGTAGGATATTTTTTATGAGTTAATAATTCCTTCTGAAAATTATCAGACAATGGATTTTTTTTATTTTATTTAAGAGGGTAAAATTTAATTCAATAATTCATAAAATTTCAATCATTTTAGGATAAGTTTTTAAGGTCTATATAGTTTTATATTTTAATTTAGTAATTGTAAATGAGATCAATAAAGGGATGGGTGTTGTCGAGGGATTGAATTTAGGTTTTTTTATGGGTTGTTTATTTTTTCATCTTCATTTTCAATGAGTATAGTTACTTTATCAGGATCGACATGAGAGATAGAGTTATTTTATCTCTATCTAAGTTCAATATCATATATATATATATATATATTCATTAGGGTTTTGGAATATATGAGATTAAAATTATGAATTATTTTTTATTGTTTATTTTGAGATGGGAATCGTATCAATCAATTTTGTATTAAATGTTGTTTAAGATGAAATGGGTGATGGAGGAATCATCTTATACATAATTTCCCATAGTTTTATAAAATAATATTTATATACCACATCAATATTTCTTTTATTAGGGTTCTTAGTAAATAAACTATTTTGGTGTAGGAATTGAGTAGGCTGCCTAGGATGAGGAGGATTACTCATTTGATGTTGGGGAACAAATGGATTTATTTTTTGGATATAACTCCAATGTTTTCCTTATAATAATTGGTTTGTATTTTGAGTATGGAGTTGAGGCGGTTAAGAGATAATATTACCATACCTTAATAAAATTTGGTCTTTCTAACCTGGGTTTTAGATAAAAGAGGAAGGATAATAATATGTATAGTTAGAATCACTTACAAATAGAATAGGTGGTTGTGAGTTTGTGGTTCAATCATATTTTTTGGATTAATGATCCAACTCTCATAAGAATGATTCCCTTGATCATGTTATCATGTATTGAATTTATATATATATTTAGACATGATTCTTTTTATTTTTTACATAGCTACATGAGTTTTTTATAAAATATCACCATCACAGATAACATTAATGAGGGTTAAATCCAAATACAATAATGCCTAATATAATTACTAGATATGGGGTAAGTCATGGGTTTAATGATGGGTACTATTTTCTATAATAATTTTGATGCTGTTATATTATTTGTTTAGTTATTATTATTTGAATTAAAAAATTATACTAAATACCTTTGATATTTAGGATGTTTGAGAAGTTGGAAATAATTTATCTATGAAGAGATAATTCATTTGATTCCATGATATCAGTGAATTTGGATAGCAATTGTAGATACATTATTTTTTAGAGTCAATAAAGGAGAAAAAAAATTATCTAGGTTTTATATGATCATTAAAAGGCCCATTAGGTTTAATTGTTGAGTATGGAACTTAGAATTAACTAAAATTAAAATGATGATCTTGTCCATTGAGGCCATGTAAATGAGGTAAAAGATGTATCAAATATTATTTCAGTTCAACTTGATCTTTTTTTAGTGAATGAATACCATGTCTTTGGAAAGTAAGAACATAGGAAATGGTTTTTTGGGGGTTTCACCTATGATTGGACATATCTAGATCAATAGGATATATGGATAATGGATCAAGTCCTTTTTTATTATTGCTAATAGTCCTAAAGATTCAATAAAGGATTTACTTGATTATTAGTTCAATCAAATATGAGTAACTTATTTAGTGACTATAGGGAATTAAAAGTCACAGTAACATTTTTGGATGTACAAGAAGGCGATTTTCTATCAAAGAATTAGTTTCCTTTATATTTTTCCATTTATTATTTCATTATTAGTTATTATTTTTTATTCTTATCTATTAGTTTCTTCTTGGATATAAACCAAGATCGAATGACTCATAATAACATAATTTTTGGAATGCCTGATATCTACATTAATTGATTGAAGTCAACACACTAAATGTAGTGGTTCTAAAAGATATTCATATTATTTAAGTAGTGGTAGTGGTGGTGTATTTATTTAACCCTAGGAGGATGCTTTTAGATAGAGGTAATTATAAAGGAGACTCTTCTAATATTCTCATCTTTGAGATATTTCATTCAATATTTTCAGATGGGAATTCCCAAAGACAATGTTTGTTTAATGTTATATTGAAATGTTTTCAATTTACTCAAGGTATTATTCGTATTTTGGATTACAAAATGATATCAGAAGAAGGAAAAATGGAACTAAAGGAGACATAAAAATCTCATAGCTTTCTAAAACTAGATTAAATGACGTCACTCTCTATAAATAGGAAGATAAAGCCATATTTGTATCAGGATTTACGTTAAGTATTTAATTGAGATGACTTTTTTGGTAACCTTGGAGGCTCATTAGTCACATGTTTTAATATTTTATTTTTAGAATAATCGAATTCTGCAATGTTTCACACATTTATATAGGACTCTTAGTTTGATACATGAAAAATAAAAGGGTTCTTTCTTTCATTCATTTAAATTACATCCATGAATGTTCTGTAAATTTTATAGTGAATTAGGACGAATATTATTTCAACATAGTGTTAGGATTTGGGTGAAGTAAATTTCTTCCATGTTCCAAGACACTATGGTTTTGAGAGTTCCTTCCTGAATCTGTTTCGGAAATGGTGATTCTAGATTCACTAATTTGGTTTGTTTATTATAAGGATACTTTATTGTTTCTAGATTGACTAATTTCATTTAGATATTATGAGTAAGAATAGTTATTTTTTTAATTTAGGTTACATTTCTTGTTTCATATATATATTTTAATTTAATTGGGATTAATTGTATCAAACTAAAATAAATGGATAAATTTCAGTTGTGAAAGTAGGATCAAAAGGTAAATTGTACGATAAAAATTTCATTAGTATAGAATGTGGACATGAATATTTGTTAAAATAAGTTGAAAATTGAGTTTATTTAGGCCATATAGATATGTTTTATAACCCTAAAACATTTATTAATGTGTTATTGATGATGTGAAATTCCATCATGGGGTTATTACAAGCATGATCTTCCTCAGATATATTGAATGATTTCAACTTAATCTGGAGCCATCTAGTCTCTGTAATGGTTACATTCAAAGATAATATTTGGATGATTTTGGTATTATCATCCTTAATTAAATCATAGGAGGCTATAGTGGTGAATTTGATAATTTAAATTATAATTAACGACTTACTGTTCTGTGATGATTATAACATTTTTCCCAATGAATATGTTAGATGGATAGTGAGTTACACTTTTTTTTGGTGATGTATTGATTAAAAAGACCATATAAAGACTATATAAAAAAGACCGTATAAGTAAATGGACTTTGGAAACAAAGAAACATAAACACTAGTACATAAGTCAGATACAATATCTATCAGTAAGATCTTCTTGACTAGAACCCTTCTTAGACACATCAAACATTATACATATATCTATAAAAAATGGAAGGAAACATAAAAAGGGGTGATATCAGATTCTCAGTAATGGTAAAAAGGGAGAAATGCAGGCATAAAAATGAGCATAGGGTTATGAGAATGTGATCATAACATTATAATATCACACTCTTCATGTCATAAGATCATAAACCTGAATCATGGAATTATGCATAGTAGTTCATAAGACATGAATCATAAGGAAAAAAGGAACATAATATTTGAAATAATAACATAGGAATAAGACATGGAATTGTAGTAGAAACATAAGAATATAATATAATTTCTATATTATTCAATGCATCACTGCCCAGACCATCATAATAGTATGGGTTCACTCCCCATACTATCTTGGTAGTCAGGGTTTACTCCCATGGTAATCTTATCATTATGAGTTCACTCCCGATACCATCATGGTTGTCATGGTTCACCCCAATGGACATATTAGTAGTCATTGTTTATTCCCATGACTATCTTAGTCTATATCATTAGATATAAATATTTACCCAACGCATTGGAGGGAGGGATAGGTCCCACCCATATCATAATCAAATAATACATACCTATGCCATATAATTATAAATAATCATATCATAACATATGAAATGAAATGGGTATCATAAAAATTTAATCGTATCATAACATATGGAAAATGATATAGGTTTCAAAATCATTTCATCAAACACATAACCCATTAAAAGAAGTGATTTTCAAAAGAATATAACCCGTGAAAGAGAAATGAGTTTTATAAACACAATGCCATAAAAAACACTACCATTTAGAGAAGGAATATGAATGGAAACATTGAATAATTTCCCATGAAAGGCATGATAAACACCAATGCTTTTTATCTTAGAAGATAGATAATTTTTAAATATCTTTTAAAAACATTTTTGAAGGAGACTATCTTTTATACATTGAAATCTTATTTTTAAAACATAAATCATCTTTGAAATGATTTTTATTAGAAAATATTTTTGAAATCTTATAATGGATGATTTTAAAACAAAAATTATTTTTTAAAATCCTTTTCGCTTTAAAATAGTATTCAAATATCAATTTTTTTTAAAACATGGGATTTGAAATAAAACAGATTTTCGAACGATGAGATAAATACGGTCATATTTTTCTTAAACGTATTTTCTTAATTATCTTAAGTACCAAAGAGTTGGAAAACAATAAAATAGATGGATATATATTGAATAAATAGAGTATAAGAAACCTAATGAATGTTATTGAGATATGGGTTATAAGATTTCATTAATGGGTGCTTAATCATAATCAATCCGGATAATCGATGATATTGTCTCAATAAACAATTGTGAAATGGTAACTTGGAATCTTACTATCCATGTAAGAAAATGAAATTACATTAATCATAAAATATTATTAAAATAAGTAGATTCATGATATATAATTTCAAATGGAGGTATATACACCTTGAAAAATATCGTAGGTTCGTAAAAAAAACATGTGTCTCAAAGAAGGAAAATTGTGACAAAACTACCTTACAGATTTTGTAATTTTTGAAATGTAAACCCCATGAAATAAAGATAATTGAATGGATATTTAAATACCCATAAATTTAAGAAGAATAATAATTAAATAAATTCATGGTCACTGTATACACCACGCACAACAAAAGAGTGGTGAATAAGGCATGTTTCTCACAGAAATAAAAAGTGAGATGAAATTCTGTTACCTTGTGTCTTGACTTTTATTATACTCAAAAAATACTCCAATATAATAAGTATATATTTATTATAAATATATCATGTAACCAAAATAATATATATAATACTCTATATATGGTTTTCTTATAACCTTATATTACCCATTTATGTTAATGTAACATTTCAGGTAATACCGCTTTGTTTATCGTACATGTTTTCACTTGTAATTCTTGATACTATAACTTAAATAATAATTTAACTATTTATATTATGCAAAAAATTACTTATTTATCATATATATTCATCATATTAACATTTATAATAATATATAAAAGATATATATATGAAATGAAATACACTCTTCATGGAGACAGTAGATAATACATACGCATGAACACTGTATCCATTTTAATGATGTATTGAAAGAAATAAAGTAAATAAAATAAATGGATATATTCATATAATAACATTAAAATATAATTATTATGTAATATATATCATATAATTTTACTAAACCCATCCTTAATTCATTCCATGTAAATTATGAACGAATCACATCGCTTTGAGGAGGTGATGGTGCACACTTCTACAAACAAAGTTATTGTATTTTCAAAAATGTGAATCATGAAGGTAGTATTTACATAATAACTAAATAAGTATAAATAAATCATATATATCATATATAAATATTTATTCAATCATAATTCTCATCCTTATCATGTGGAAAATGTGAAACGTTTAACATCGTTTCTTGAGGCAGTAGTTTGCCATAGATAAGGACGATAAGTTCGTTACCCATTAGATGGATGTGTGTGTAAGTGTAGGTAGAACCCTTAAAAAAATAATATATAAGTATATTAAGGATAATGAATATATTATTTTTCATTTAATTATACTAATTTATTTTGTGGAGAACAAAAATAAAAAATAAAGGAGCTTGAGGAAGGATGTGACCTATTTTTGGGGTAACTCCATTTGGTTTACACTAAAGGGCTTCGTTAGATGGATTTATTCCCCAGTAGAGTCTTAAAAGAGTATATTAGGGATTTTTGTAGTGTATTTTGTAGATATTGGCCAAACCTAAGTGTTTTGATAAGTGTGAAGAATGGGGAGAGGTGGTGGCCTTTTATAGGGAATAGAGGGGACACACTTGGAATTTATGAAAACAAGTTAGGTGTTTCCACATTTTTACCTAAAAAAGTAATCCAAAACTATAAAAATAAATATTTTATGTTTTATAGAATAAATATTGATTTAAAAATGGTGTTTTAATAGTGGATAGGTTATTTGGGACCTTATGTTTAAGTTTTATTTTCCTAATTAACCATAATTTTATTTTAATCACTGTAATTAATCTTAATCACTTTCACTAATATTTTTGTTGAAAAATTAAGTTGATATTATTTGAATATAAATATAATACTGATTAAAACTATGTATTACCATTTTTATAAATTCAATTTTTATAATTAGGAAAATTATGTTTAATAAACATCTCAACGTTGTGGCGAGAAAGTAGGTTTTTAAACTGATAATGTTCAAAAGCTCATAAAGATTTTATATTTAATTTAAATATAAGAAGATTAAAATGTCATAAATTAGGTTAATAAATGTATAATTTATCTAATTTGAATTTAAAACCAACTTAAAATATAATTTAAATATACAAATAAATTAGATAAAAAAGCAGTTTGGAATTAAAATTCATTATTTTTCAGTATTCATCAAAAAATGAAGTTTCTCAGAAAAATAAAAAAACTCACCCTAAGATAAATTAGAAATTTTAAAATAAAAAATGAATTATATTTTATAGATTTCTTATTTTTAAATGTGTCTAAAATTAATTTTATTATTTTTCATAGAAGTACATGAAAATTGTTCATTTGAGAAAATAATATTTTTAAACATATAAAGACATTACAAAAAATTATATTTTTCATTATAAATATCTTATATTTGTATAAAACCATTATAAATAATATTTGAATTTTTTTATTACTATTCCAATTACTATGTTTAACAGCTTGGTTATTACTATCTAGATAAAAAAATTATAACAATAAAATAATATTCAACCAAAACTCAGTGTTTCCTGTAATGCATGCCCAGTCGGTGTTGCGTGTAGTGCATGCCAAGTCGGTTCAATGTAAAATTAATGTTTGACATAGTGCAATGATAGAGATCAATGAAAACTAATTTTTTCATAAAAAGTTTTCATAATATCTCAGGATGTTACATTCTACCCCCCTTAAAATGAATTTCACCCTAAAAAATCATCATTCGGGTAAAAAAATATGAGGATACTAATACTTTATCATATCCTCAAGTCACAATGTATCTTCCTCTAATAATTGATTTCTCCAAAAAAAATGTAACCAGGTGAGTGGTCTTGTTTTGTAGAAAATTCTCTGTACAATCCAAAATTTCAACTAGTTGGTGCTTGTAAGAAGGATCATGATCCAACGGTATAACCTCTATGTTAAGTATATGTGAAGGGTCAAGTATATAATTCTTCATGATAGATACATAGAACAAATCATAGACTTGAGAGAGATTTGGAGGAAGTTCCTAGTGATAGGCTACCATCACAATATGATCAAAAATCTAAAAGGGACAAATATACACAGTGATTAGTTTCCCTTTATTTCTAAACCTCATAAACTTATTCCTATGAGAGATTCCTAGAAACAACTTTTCACTGACTTGAAATTATAAATCACACTAAAGGTTATCCACATAACTTTTCTTCTGACTTTGAGCTTCCATGATATTCTACTGAATAGCTCTAACCTTCTCTGCCATTACATTTTCAATTTAAGTTCTAAATAGAATTCTTTATACAATTTCATCCCAACACATTGAAGATCTACATTTCTTCCCATAGAGGTCTTCATAAGGTTCTATCTGAATTCTTGGAGGAAATCTATTATTGTAATAAAAATAAACTAGAGTAAGGTGTTGATATCAAACACCTTTGAAATGAAATGAACAAAATATAAATATATCCTCTAAGGTTTGAATCGTTCTTTTAGAATGAACAACCTTATAAGGATGATAAGGAATGTTAGAACTCAATTCCGTATCATGTGAATGATAAAGAATTTGGAAGAACATAGATTTTAACCTTAGATACCAATCCGATATAATAGAGTGCGGTACTCTATGAAACCTTACCGCTTCCTTAATGTATATTCAGGAAATATAATCATGAGAGAAGTATTATTTGATAATGATGAAGTTTTATACCTTTGAAATGATATCAAATACCACCCAAATAAAATTAATCCCTTTAGAGGTTTTGGGTAGTCCAACAACAAAATCTATAGTGATGTTCCCCCTTTTACATTTTGGTGTGGGTAATAGATTAAACATCCGTTTATAAATTTTTATTTCATCCTTAAATTTTTGGAACAAAAATCATTGAGATACAAAATTAGTGATGTCTTTCTTCATGACATACCACCAGAAGTATTATTTCAAATCCCTATACATATTATACTTCCAGGATGAATAGATAATGAAGAACCATGGGCTTACACTAATATCTCCTTCTTAAAATTTTTTATAGATGGAAAAAATAAAGGGTTCCTGTACCGTATCATTCCATACCGATTAATGCTAAACACATGAATATTTATAACCTAATTTTGTAGATCCACATCTTCCTTCTATGCCTCTTTAATCTTCACTTGGATAGAGGGTTGGACATTCAATTAAGAAATATAATATTTCACCCATTCCTTAAATATTTCCAGATTCATCCTTTAAAAATATAGAAATGTTGGATCTTTTTCAATCCTCATCATGGATAAGCTAGAACTATCCTTTATACTAAAAGCATAAACCACCCTATTCACTTTCTCTGGGTGGTAATGTATTGAGATGTCATAATATTTTATTATCACTAACCATCTTCCTTGGCACATGTTCAACTCCTTCAGTTTGAATATATATTTTATAATTTTTGATCAATATATATCACACTTTCACCTAAATATAATTCCTCATTATATTTAATGAAAAAATTACAATTGATAACTCCAAATCACGAGTTGGGTAATTTTTCCCATGAATCTTCAACTTCCATGAGACATAGTCTATAACCATATTTTTTTTCATTAGAAAACATCCCAATCATTTTTTGTATTTATCACTATAGATTATAAACCCTTCTCCACTATAGGGTAATGTAAGAACAAGTGCAAAAAATAACCCTATATTTAGTTCCATGAAATTATCCTCACATTTATTTGTCTAGAGGAAGTTAGAACCCTTCCAAGGTAACTGGGTCAGAGGATTAGATAGTTGGGATACATTCTGCACAATGAATTTATAATAACCATCTAAACTAAGAAAACCATGCATCTCATTCACCGTAATTAGTCTAGGATATCATTTAAAAGTCTCCAACTTTGATATATCTACTGAAATACCATATCTTGAGATTTTGTGACCCAAAAAATGAATCCTTTTGCAGCCAAAATTTCCACTTTTTAAAATTTTCATATAGTATATCCTTCCTTAGGGAATTTAGTACAATTATAAAGTGATCTTCATGATCTTCCTATTCACATTGAATAGATAATAATATCATCTATAAATACAACCACAAAATGGTCATGGTTATCTCTAAAGACTCTAATTATAAAATCTATGAAGATAACAACATAATTAGTATGACCAAAAGGCATCACTATATATTCATAATGTCTATAACTTGTATAGAATGTCGACTTGGGTATATCTTATTTTTTTGACCCTCAATTGATTATATAAAAAATGAAGCTTAATCTTGGAAGATTATTGAGCTCCACAAATTCGATCAAAGAACTCATCAATACATGGTAGAGGATACTAATTCTTGATTGTGATGTTGTTAAACTCTAAAAAATCAATTAATAGTCTCATTGATCCATATTTCCTTATAAAAAAAGAACAAGTGAACCCCAAGGTGACCCAATTGGATGAATGAATCCCTTATTAATGTTTTCTGGGAGTTGCTTCTTCAATTCCTGTAACTCAATTGGGGCTATTCTATAGGGAATATTTGAAATTGGTTTGGAACCAAATGTGAGTTATATTGAGACCACAACTTCATTCTTCTATGGAATACAAGTAATATATTCCAGAAAGACATCCAAAAATTCATAAACAATATGCATATCATTGATTCTGATTTTATTTCCAATCATTCAAGATAAGGAGACATTCTGATTGGGAATTATGACCCGCAAACTAGATGTAATCTCCATAGGAAGTTCATAATTATTGTCACATTGATATATGGTTGTAGTTTGGTATAAAATATCAATAATAACTTATGTTCCTTTAAAATTCATGTGATATTTATACAGATAAAGTCAATCCATGCCAAAGATAACATCAAATTCAACCAAAGGAAGAATTACCTGATTTGTAGGATACACATTCCCACAATAATTATCTGAAGAGGAATCAAAGACATGGGATGAGATCATCATACCATTATGGGTTTTAAATTATAATTCCACATATAATAGTTTTGGTGGAATCTTAACAACCTTAGTAAATTATTTATATATGAAAGAATGGGTGGATCCGAAATAAAATAAGACATTAGAAGTTCTAGAGTGGATGGTTACTTTATGTTTCACCATGTTGTTATTTCAATCCTTGTAATAAATAGTTATTTCATGAAATTTACCCATTTACCATGGATTAAGTTGTTTCTTTCATTGATCATCATAAGAAACCCTTGGTTTTGGGATCAAATTAACATAATTCCCATTCTCATTACGCTTATAACACTAAAGAATGGGAGGTTCATTCTGTTCTAATTTTTCTCTATTCACACAATTAGATAAATTCTTCACATCACTTCGACAATCAAATTACTTATGGCCTTTCCTTCCATACATAAAACAGTAATTATACCCATTAATAAAATTTACTCCATGCTTCTTCCCACACTTAGAGTTTAAAGGAAATATCATCTTTTTCTCTTCATGGTTTTTATAATTTCTTTTAAACTCTATCTTCCTTTTATTTTTCAAAACCATGAGATTGATATGTGAATCCAACCTCTATTTCAACGTTGATTGAAAATTCAAAATTTATTCATAGCTACTAATGAATCTTATGGACAATACCCTTCAAATACTTGGATTTAAGAGACTGAATAACCTATCACTTTTATATTTGGGTATGATGGTAATTCCTGAAGCATACCTCTCAAGTCTTGTGAAGTTAGTCTCAAAGGTACCAAAATTTTTATTATCTATTTTCTTCATATCAAGGAACTCTTTCTCCATCTTTTTACGAAGAATATAAGGGAATTACTTACTAAAAAATAATTTCTTGAACTCATCCCAATCTATGGATTAAATCTTATCTTGATTCCTCATATTCTTGATTAGCGTCCACCAATGGGCCACTTCACCTTGTAATTGATAAATTTCCAGAACAAAATTCTCATGCTCTAAACACTATAGAACAGAGAATACATTTTCAGTAGTATAGATCCATTGTTCAAAAACAAGTGGATCAGAAGACCCACTAAAAAAGGTAGACTTTTCCATATGAAGGAGTCAACAAAATTGTGTTCCCTCCATTAGTCATTTAGAAGTCTACCATGATTCATTGATTGAGAAATCTATCTGATCATAGAAACAAGATTTTGTATTCTAGATCCCATAATATTCTGTTTCTCTAGTGGATAATCATTTCATTTTCCATAACAATCACTATTAACAGGGTTCATTAGGGTCCCATCTATTGAATAAAAGACAAAAATTGAGTATAAAATATTTATCATAATTAGGAACCACACAATAATGAAAAGTAACTTATAAGATGTATAAATTATGACACCTTCCTTAATCTATGAAACATTAGGTTTATCCAAGGTTATTCATGACTGAATTTGATTTCAATAATTCATTATTGTTTGTGAATAATTTTTGAATTCCCAAAGCATATCCCCCAGGACTGTAAAACCATGTGTGTAGTAAGGTCCATTTTCATATACCGAGTTACACTAAGTCTGTCCTGATACACCATGATAGAGTTGTTACTCCTAGGTACATATCTTCCATAGAAACATTCACTTTTAGTACCTAGACATGGGTTTATTTCTTGGAAACCACTCCCTCTATCTTTTACCAAGATTCCATGTCATTTTCCTATACTTTCACTTATCCTTATACTTATCCATAGATATTACTTTAGGGTTATAACTATGGTTTTCTCATCTTAGGTTCTAAATGTTAACTAAAAATTTTATCTAATACCAACTATATATAACCTCACATTTCATACATTAACATTACATTAATTTTTCAAAATACTTAAAACATTATAAAAATTGAAACCCAAAGACCATATTTGTCTAGTGCCTTTGGAAGCATGGAAACATAAACACTGGTACATAAGTGAGATACATTATCTCCCACAAGGTTCTTCTTGACTATAACACTTATTAGACACATAAAACATAGTACATATCTTCATACCCTGGGGAAGTAAACATAAAATGGGTGAGCTTAGATGCTCAATAATAATAAACTGGGGAGGAATGTAATCATAAACATGAGTCTAGGAATATGAAAATGTGATCATATAATTAACATATAATACTATTCAAGTGATAAGATCATAAACATGATTCATGGAATAAATATTGGCAGTTTATAAGACATGAATCATAAGGAAATAAAGAACATAATCCATAGAATCATAACATAGGTATAAGATATGGAATTTTTGGCATAAAAATAAGCATATAATATGATTTACATAGTAGTCACGGAATAAATTCTAAGGTCATATTATTAATTTGGTTTCACTCCCCATAATATATTTGTAGTCATGGTTCACTCTTGTGGCCATCTCAGTAGTATGAGTTTACTCAATATACCATCTTTGTAGTCATGCTTCACTCCCATGACCATCTTTTTAGTCAAGGTTCACTCCAAATACCATATTATTCTATATCATGTGATATAAATGTTTACCCAATGCATTGGATGAAGATATATTTCCCTCCCATCTCATAATAAAATCATACATACAAGTGACTCAAAATCGTAAACAATCATATCATAACTCATAAAATAACATGGGTGTAAAAAACATGTAATCATATCATAACCTATGGAAAAGATACATGTTTTATTATAATTTAATCAAAATAACAACCCATGAAATGAAGTGGGGTTAAATATCATGTAACCTATAAAAATGAAACGGGTTTCATAAAAATCATTCCATAAAAACATAACCATTCATAAAAAGAATATGAATGGAAAAATTTAATCATTTCCCTATAAAGTCTTGAGTAACACCAAATTTTGTCATCTTAGATGGGAAATAATTTTGAAATATCTTTTAAAAATATATTTTTGGGAAAATATCTTATCTCCATTGGATTTTTTTAAAATATAAGACATTTTGGAAATGATTTTTCTTAGAAAATAGTGTTAAAAACTCATAAAGGAAACTTTGAAAACTATAAAAAATTATGAAAATATTTTTTCCATGAAAATTATCTTCAAAGATGATTTGATTTTTTTTTGATTTTTTTTTGAAAACCTGGTTTTTAAAATAAAACATATTTTGATATAAGAGAGAAATACTGTCAAATATTTCATAAAAACAATTTATAAATTATCTTAGTACCAATTTGTGGAAAAAATGTTTCTAATACCATGATATATATTGAATAAATAGAAAATAAGAAAAATCAGGAGTGTTCTTGAGATATTTATCATAAAAATTTCATCAATGGGTGCATAATGATAAAAAATCATGATAAACAATGAGATTGTTTCAGTAAACTCTTACCACATGGTAACATGGAATCACACTATCTATGTAAGATAATGAAATTAAATTAAGTTTAAAATATCATAAATTTAAGTATATTAATTATATAACATGTAAAATGGAAGTATATACATCTCTAAAAAGAATTCAGGTTCATAACAAAACATGTGTCTCAATGAATGAATATTGAGAAAATACTATCTTACCGATTTGGTAATTTTTAAAACATAAACCACATTAAATAAAGATCATAAAATGGATATGTAAATAAAAATAAATTTAATAATATGAATCAAATACTAAATTCATGGGTAGTATATAGAACATGAAAAATAAATTAGTTGTGAATAAGGCATGTTTCTCATGGAAATAAAAACTGATATTAAATTCCCTTACCTTGTGTCTTGACTTTCATTGTACTCATACATGCCTCAAGTATAATAATAATAAGTTTATTATAAATATATAAAAAACTATATTCATATATAATACTATATATATGATTTTATTATGACCTTATATTACCTGTTTATGTTAAATTGACAGTTTGTGTAAAAACCACTTTGTTTATCATACATGTTTTGACTTTCCCTTATTGATCCACTTAAAAAAATCATGATAACTTTTTAAAGAATGTAAAACATGAATTATATATCATATATATTCATTTTATGAAAATTTATAATAATATATAAAAGATATATATAGGAAATGGAATACACCATTCATGGAGACGGTAGGCCGTACGTACGCATGCACACTGTTTCAATTTTCATGGATTATTGAAAGAAAGAAATTAAGTGACATATATATATTTTTGTATAATAATATTAAATTATAATTAATATTTCATATATATAATATATGTTTACTAAATTTATCCTTAATAAATTCTATGTAAAGTGTGACTGAATCACATCACTTTGAGGAGGCGGTAGTCCACACTTTCACAAACAAAGTTATTATATATATAAAAAATGGAAAGTATAAAAGTAGGATTTATATAATAAATAAAGTATAAATACATCATAGATATCATATATATCTGATATAAACATATTTTATATCATAATTCCCAACCATAATAGGTGGTAAAGGTAAAATAAACAACATTGTTTCACAATGTGGTAATTCACCATACACAATAATGGTATGTTCGTTTCCCATTAGATGGACGTGTGTGTAAATAAAAGTATAAACCTCAACATAAAAACATATAAATATATTATGTGTAATTAGTATATTATTTGTTTATGGAATAAGAATAATTGAGGTGGTGGAGAAAGAAAATAAAAGAAAGTAGCTCAAGGAAGGATGCTACCTCTTATTTGGGTAACTCCTTTTGGTTTGCACCAAAGGGATTCCTTGGATGGATTTCTTCCAAATAGGAGGATTAAAGGAGTATTTAAGGTATTTTGGGATGTTTATTGAGTTTATATCTTCCAATCCTAATTTGGTTGAGAGGTGTGAAAAAGAGGGCTAGGTGGTTTCTTTTTATATGGAAGGGAGGGGACACACTTGGAATTTTTGAAAATAAGTTCGGTGTTCCCATGTTTTTACCTAAAAAAATTCATAAAAAAAAACAAAACTCAATAATGGAAGTTTTATAGACTATATATTTCAATAAAATGGATTTTGAGAAAGTTTCTATGTTATGTGGGCCCTCATGTTTAATGTTTTCCCATGTTAATCTCAATTTTACCTTAATCATTATAATTAATCTTAATCACCTTCACTAATCATTGGTGTAAAAAAATATGTTTATCTTATTAAAATATAAATATAATATATATTAAAACTATTTATGTCCATTTTTTGAAATTCAATTCATAGAAGAGGCAAAATTAATTTTAATGCTAATCTCGCAGACGTGGGCAGAAAGCGGGGTTTTAAAGTGGGAATGTTCAAAAGTTCATTAAGATTTTATATCTAAATTCAATATAAAAATATTACAATGAGATAAATCATGTTAATAGATTTATAATTTATATAATGTTACTTTTAAACCAACTTAATATATAATTTAAATATATAAATAAATTATATGAAAAATCAATTTTGTATTAAAATTAAATATTTTTCATTATTTATCCAAATATGAAGTTTTATAGAAAAATAAAAAAAATTAACCCCAAGAAATTTTCAACATTATAAATTTAAAAATTAAGTTTATTTTATCAAAATAAAATTCTAAATGTGTCTAATATTTATTTATTTTTTTCATAGAAGGATATGTAATGGAGTTCGTTTAAGAAAATTGTATTTTTAAACATTAAATGTATTTACCATAAATTATATTTTTTCATAAAAAATATGTTCTATTTATATAAAAACATTTTAAAATATATTTGAAAAGTAATTATTACTATTCATATTACTATATTTAATGACTATGTTATAACTTTCTCATTTAAATAATTATATGAATAAAATAATGTTGTGTAGAAACTCAGTGTTGGGTGTAACGCACGCCAAGTGGGTGTTGTGTGTAGCACACACCAATTTGGTTCTGTGTGAATGAAATGTTTTACATAGTTCAATGAAATACATCAATGGAAACTAATTTATTTATAAAAAAAGATTCATAAAAACTCATGGTGTTATAGGGACTGTAGAAGTGAATTTTTATTTGATGAATGGAAGCCTCCTTATTCAAATGGAAGTCTTACATTTTTATGACTTTGGAGGAACCTGATATTAGTTGAATAGATGGATAAAGAAGTTTTTTGAACATGTATTTTTGAAGGGTTATGTAATATTACTTAAGGTTCTCTTATCCTAGAATGTGGTGCAAATGATGAGCCATTATATTTGACCAAAATATTAATAGGAGGTATAAATCATGGAACACAATTTATAGAATTAAAAAAACTTTCTATAATAGGTTTGGTAACCAATGTTTGAATGATATTATTATTATTGTGTAAATGTGAATACTATAGCCATATCATTCATAATTTAGAATACAATAGAGTTATTTACTTAAGATGATTCAGATTTGTTTTCGATATATCTCATAGAATACCAAAAATTTAAAAGATAATTTTGGTCTATATAGATGTTTGAAATCCAAAACAATTCAATATCATGAGAGATAAAGGAACTTCATTACATGATTTATAATTCCACAATAATATTATCAGTGAAAATTATAAAACATAAGATCAAAGTGCTTGGAATATTTTTCCAATAGAAGTATATGGTGAAATGAGAAATATGAAGCAATATTAAATTGTTAAAATCAACTAATTATGGTGAAATTACCAAAAGGATATTCTGGTATAACTATTTTCACATAATGATCTAGGATTAAAAGAATGATTAAGGAATACCTAAATAAAATGGTGTATCCTAGAGAATTAATCATATGTTGATGGATAGAACAAAAAACATGTTTCTATATTTTGGAACTTATATGGAGTATTTGGAAGAAGTAGTAGGTACAAAGAATTACTTAATCAACATAAGTATTTTACACCAGTTGGATAATAATTACTAGAAGAAAAATGGTTTGGTAAAGTACATGATATTTCCTATTTCAAAGATATCATATGTATATTCTACAAGAATGTGGATACCAAAGATATAGATATGCTTGAAAAAAAATACTCATTCAAGTTTATTAGTTGGTTATAAAGATTATTAAATTGTTTTTCATATTTGGTATGATGAAATGTATAATTTATTCCAAATTTTTAATGTTCTATTTAATGAGTAGGTCACATGGAAGGATTAAAATATGAAGGGAATGAAAGTTAAGTGAAAAGAGTCAAAATAAATTCATGTTGATCTAAATGATTGTATAGTAAGATAAATGGTTTGAAAAACATCACATGTATCTGAGACTATAAGAATATAACATATTTCTGAGGGAACATCATAGGGTTGAATAAAAAGTTCATAAGTCCAGCTAGTAGAAGACAGACAAGCATTCTTAGCAAATGATGAAACCACATTCAAAATTTCTTGAAGGAAATGTTCCAAAAATTATAGTTCTAGAAGAATTTGTATCACAATTAAGTTTTCCACAAACATTATTAGTCATATGACCTGTGTAGAGGTATGGAGATGATCATAGATTCTTACTTTTAATGAATTATTATGAACCATAATGTTTATATGAAGCTGATACCATGGATGATTTCAAAATGTGTGATTCATAAATTTTGAGGAGCTTAATTAACTATGATTTAATATAATTTTGGAGTTAATAGAATTAAAAATGTGAATAAATAACTAGATAAAAATTATAATTTCTAGTTGAAAGAAAAATTTTATTAGAGAAAGAGGTATAAGGAAAGGCAGGTTGTGAATAGGTTTTAATTTAATGAAGGTATAGAATTTTCTAAATAAAATTATACAATAGTTAAACAAAATACCATCCAAACTATTTTAATATGTTTTTCTTTTGAAAATTATTACCTGGACCAAATTGATGTGAAGATAGATTTTCTTTATGGGGGTTTGGAGGAAGAAATTCATATAAAGAGGAAAGTTGGTTTTGTGGAAAATTGGAATTAGGTCATTGTGTAAAAACTAAAAAGAATTCTTTATGGATTGAATGTAGAACCAAGGTGTTAGAACCAAATTTTTTATTCCTTAATGGTAGAGAATTTATTCAGTGACAGTATCTAAGACCATTGCTATTGTTGGAAGGAGTACAACATTTTTGACTTCATATTACTATTCCAATATGTTGATGATTTACTACTGGTGGATCTGACAATTTTTCTAATATGGAAGAAAAGTGAGGGATTTTCACAAATTTTTGAAATTTATGATCTTTGTGATGAAAATAAAAACTTCGGTTTAATGAAAAAAAGTGATAGGAAAACCAGGATCTTGGTTTTATCAATGAATGATCACATATGGAAGATCATTATGATATTCTTAATGAGAAAATGTAAGCTGATTTAAAATCCTATATCCAGTTATGGTACAAATTAAATGGATTAGTCCCCATGAATATAAAAGAAAATAATAGCATGGGGGATATTCCAAATGTTTCAGTAGTTGAATGTTTGATGTATTCTATGGTGTGAACTCAAATTAATATTTATCATGTAGTGGAAGTGGTCAACTAGTTCCTGGAAAATACAGGGAAATGTCATATCAATATATAATGTGAATTATAAAGTATTTCAATGTAATATAAGGTAAAACTATTTGTTTCATATAAGTGAGTCCATTACATGGGCTTGTGGAAATATAGGTCAAGGCTTATTCCAAATATTAGAATAAAAAAATCATAAATATTTATACTTTTTGAATAACTACAATATGTTTGATATCTAGATTATAATCAGTGATTCCAAATTCTACAATAGAGGTTCAGTATGTAGATATAAGAAGATAAAAAAATTCATATTTTGGTTGAGGAATTTAGTTGAATAAATAAAATGTTATTATGGAAATGGATTTATTTACTATTATAGTCAAAGTGAAATTAATTTTCCTAAGAATCTAGTGTTTAGTTTATGGAACTAAACATATTAATTTGAAGTACCATTACATAAATAAGATGATAAATAATAGTAAGAAATATTTTTGGTAGATATATGGGAAACAAAATCTAGTAGACATGTCAAAAAGAGTTATGTTCTTATCAAATTGAGTAATCATAAATCCTCTTTTTGGATCAGGTGATTGTAAGGATTTGGAGAATCATTTTACACAGTAGAAGATGAAGGTGGTTACATGGTTCTTTTTAACTTGATAATTATTTTTTATGATATATTTTTGAAAATTTTTGAAGTGTGATTTAGATTATATATGTTTGTTAAATGTATGGAGTGATTTTGGAAGATCATAACTTTATTTATATAGTGGAAACAACAATGTTTTTGTTTATCATTTCTACGATGATGTTTATAGAAAGAGGTTAATATAAATATGTTCTTTTGATGTTCTAATCTCCAGGTTCAATTATTATTAATGTTCATATTAAACTTTTGAATGATAGTATAATTTCTACATTCTATTGAGAGGTTTTATATTAACTTGATTCTATAGTTATACTTAGGATTACTAGAGGAGATTAGTCATGGGATAATTAGAACAAATATTTTCCCAAATCTCATAGAAGTTTCTATAACATTATGACCTAAAGGTACTCTTTATGTACATGAGGTTGGTATGAATATTTTTTGGGACTAATAATCTATGTGATGTTGTGATTAATTATTTTAGTAATCTAAGTGACTCATTAGTCACAAGTTGTAATATTTTCATTCTAGAGGAAATTAATGGTGCATTATTTCTCTTATAGTCATAGGATATTCCGTATGAACAATGTAAATTCAAAGTGATCCTTTATTATTAAATTAACTATCATTTAATAAATGTTTCACATATATATATTAGAGTGAATATGGTTTAAGATTATTTCAACATAGTGTGATTATTTGGGATAATTCACTTTCTTTTATGTTCTAGAACACTAAGGTTCATAGAGTTCATTCCATATTCTATTTCGGCCAGTGTGACTTCCTAATGAATACCTATTATTTTTTATAATGACAATGAAAAAGGTTTTTAAGCACACAATTCCCAATAATCACTTTGATTTTATGTGACCCTGATTATTTCCTATCAACCATCATTTTTTTCTTCTCACCTATAATGTCTATAGAGTCAATGATGCCAGATCCTAAGTGATTGTACTATATTTTCATAATATAGTTTTATTTTTTATTGACGAGGGGTTTGGTTTTGTAAATAAATAAGTGGAATTAATTTAATTTTCTATTGAATAATCTATTTGATAAATTTTTTGATAAGTTAATTATTTGTTTTCTAGGTATATGTCGTTAATGATATTTTTGAAACATTTTATTAAATAAACATCCACTTTATGATGTGATTTTGATCTGAATAACCAAATGATAAGGCTTTAATCCAAGCCCTAACTATAGTACTAATATTATTAAACTCTTGTTGATGGATGAGTATTTATTATTCCAATAATATATTAAATCACCATATCTAATAAATTAGGCCTTTATACAATGAAATAATCTAGTTAACATATGAAATATCAATTTAAAGAAAATTACATGAGAAAAATATCTGAATCACATGGAATCCAAAAAATATATCTCATTGAATTGGATTATTTACTCTAACATTGAATTGCAAAAATAATTTGGTTTAGGACTATAAAATAATGGGATAAAATAAAATAAAATATAATTATAGAGAAAATAGTTTTACAAAATTAACTCAAAAAAATAATAAAAACAAACAAACAAATTTATGAATGAATTTAAAAGATAAATAGACGATGGATTTAAATATGATCAGATGTATATTATGAATATATCGACATATATATAGGTGGTCTATTTGGAATATATTTTAATTAAAGGAAAACAATACTTATGTTTAAATGAAATTTTAGCAAACTTACTCAATTACTACTGAAAACAAATGAAGAAGAACATGAATAGAGCTAGTATATGAATGATATCATGTAATTAAAAAGGAGTATAAAAGGTCCTCTTAACCATTTAGTATGGAATTTTGATGAAAATATCTCTTTGTCATGTTTATAAATTCTAAACCTATAAAAATAGGTTGTGGAATTAATTTATAGGCTAGAGGGGTGGCCAGTTTCCCATACAATCAATCCTTTGAATATAAAAACCTATTTGACAAAAAATAATATTGTATCTAAGATATTATTATTTTTATAATTTTTTTCATCTCCTTTATAATGATTGCCTATAAAAAATTAATTCCATTAGAAATGTGTAACTAATTATATTATAAAGATAATAAAGTTATATTTTCATCCTAAATAGATTTCTCAAATTCTACTATTCTATCATCCCATGTAATTATGGAAATGAAAAATAATAAAAATAATAATATTATAGTCAATAAAAATTCTCCATTTACTATTATATATATTCACAAAATGTATAGTCTCTTTTAGAATGTTATTATAAGAGATATGGGTCCATTATTAATAATTCCCAAAAATGTTGACTAATTTATGGTATTTCATTTAAGTATTTGGTTATGACACATAAACAAATAATTAAATAGTTATTTTTTTTATCATTATTTCCCCCTCTAGATTTCAATCGAAAAGTTAATTTTAATAAAATTTGGTATTTCTAAATATATAACCCTGAAGAAAGTAAAATTTTCATGGAAGATTCTGTTGGACCTATTTTTTGATCCATATAACCCATCAAATGTTTGAAATAAGTAATGATACTAATAAATTATTTTTATAAATAGAATAAGTAACCCAAAAAATTAAATAATAAGGATGAATTTTATGATCAATATATATAATTCCAAAAAAATTGTTAGAATTTTAATAATATTCAACATGTAAGTTTTTGATTAAAAATAATTCTTGATTCAAAATTATGGACAATTATTTAAAGAAAATATAAATTTGAGTTATTTAAAATTACAAATAAATATAAAATTTCATAATCATTGATGTATGAATAACCTTATCCACTTCGATTAATATTTATGTACTCTTCATTTTATATCTATATTGTTATTATAATATCAATTATGTCAATAATGGAATGTATTGATTTTTCCTAGGCTTTTTCATTATAATATATGATGTTAATTTCTTTATTTATTATTTAGTTATTTTTAAATTTTAAATTTTAAATTTATTTTTCATGAAACTCTAAAAAACTGAGTGGTCATGTGTGATTTTTATTAGAATTTGCATCGATATTAATGATTTATTAGGTGAAATAATTCCTAATATTTGTTATTTGATTTAATGGAACGTGTCTCTATACTACAGTGACAGGGAATTCTCCCTAGGTGATTTCATAGCCTATATTGGATCCTAGATTAGAGGTTTTCTATATTGGTTCTGGAAAAAATATATCATATCCTAGGATAATAATAGTGCATAATTTCTAGATACATCATTTTTAATTTTGGGAATTTACCATATTAGATATTGGATCATAATAAATTAATATATTGATCATGGGTAGGTTCCAAAATACTACATCTTTGTTATTTTAGTTTAGTGACTAGGTTTATTTTGGATGCTTGTGTCTGAAAATTGAGGTCAATTATTTGTGTTTTAAAGGTTTTTTGTTTGTTTTTGAGTATTTACATTTAAATTTAATGGGTTAAAAATTTATTTGATATTTTTTTGTTTTTAAATGTAATTTGATGTGGAGATATATGGTCACAAGATTATTTTTCATGGATTGGAATACTTTTTATCAGTAATGTGTACCGATATAGATAACCCTACACTATGATTCAAATGGTTAGTGAAAAATTCTCAAAATCATAAGACCAAAGAGTGCACCATTTTAAATATTCTAGATTGTTGAATCATGGGTTCCTTGAGTATTCTAACTAGTTTTATTCCACATTGTGACTAATTTATGTTGATTTGAAGCTTTTTAAATAAGTTATATATATGTTATTGGTATAAAAGAAATGTGGAATTATTCATTAAATCTAAGGTAATAATTTTTAAAATGGTCTTTAATTTCTTAATAAATTCTCTCATATAAGTAAATAATAAATATATTTAGAAATTATTATTTTTATTTAATGAAAGTTGGTGTTAATAACTTCTAATTATTTATTATTTGTTGTAAAATATTAAATATCAGGTCTTTTGGAAGGTTCTAGGTCATGATATTAGTAAAGGATTGTTTTGAAATATTTAAACATTATAAACTGTTTCATAATGAGTGGAAATTTATATTGATGTAATGAATTAAATAAATAATACTCATTCAATGTTTTCCTTAAAGTCCTTCTAATTGAAGGGTGAAATTCCTTCAGATAATTGGAATCATATTTTTGGTTTTTAAATGATTTTAATTGATTTTGGGATTGAGGGTTTTTTTTGAATTGTTTTTTTATATTGGATTAATATTTTATATTCGGGGTTGTGGAGTTTGGATCCATGGTAGGCTGTGATTTTGTTTTAGGTTTATTTCTTTTGGAATATTCCCATAATAAGTAAAAAATAAACCTTTTAATGTATATATGGGTGATTCAAATTCAACATCTCCTTTGGTTAATTAAGGCCCATCTAAATTGGTTGTCCAATACCCTATATACATCTAATATATGAGTCTACCCTCTTTGATTAAGATTCAAAATATCACTTTAGATATCTTTTATTTGAATTACCATTAGTTAATATATCAATATAACTCAAGGAATATGGATTAAATATTGTGGAGTATATGGGATATCATCATTAAGTTGAAATTAACAAGTCTATTATAGTCATGTTTCCCCCTTAATTCTAGATGGCCTTAGTTTGAAACAGATGATGTTCATAATAAAAAAATTAAATGATAGATGTATCATTCATGTGAATGATAAATGTAAATATTCATTCTTTATTTCTTCTCTAAATCCTTTATGTACCAAATTAAATGATGTTTTATTTCCTTGAGGAAGGTGATAAATAGTTGCTATAAAATTATGACCCTTTCATCAAGTTGGTGTGACATGTTCTTGATATTTGAAAGTAAAAATCCTTGATGGTACTATAATAAAATAATTTGTTTTTGACTATATCTTATTTTGGAAGGGTATTATTTTAACCATAACACTTATGAAGAGATATTATATTCGGTCATTAGGTTTAAGGGTAGGATTGTAATTCCATGAGATTTATTATGTTTAATACTAAGTAAATATCATGTTAAAAAGTGATTGATATATGAAACACATAAATTTGGTTTGTAATACGTATTTAAAATGAAAGTTAATCATTAATACATTTTAAATATATAATGTTAAAAAAACAAATTAACACCCATTGGAAAATTATATGAAATTAGGTGAGATACACATAATGGTTAAATGAGTCAATTTTGTATAAAATTATATTTTCTATAAATTTTGGGGTTTCAAATAAAATATAATCTTTACAATTTAATATTTTAAATATATGAAATTAAATTCAATTTAGAATTTAGTGTATCAAAATTATCTTACGGTGCATTTTATAATTTTTTTTGAAATGGTATATTTTTGGGCGAATATAGAAAAATATAGAATTTTGAAAATATTTTAACCTTTATGAAATTATTATGATATAAGAATGACATTAAAATCACAAAAAAAGTTTTTATAGAAAAATTATTTATTTAAAAAGTGAAATAATTAATATTAAACTATAAAGTTGAAAATTTAAATCAATGTTTATTCTTTTGAAATATATATAAATTTTAACGAAATAAAACTAATTTTGGTTCTTTATTTTTGATCAATTATTCATAATATTTCATTCGATTTTGGTCTGGTTTAATACCCAAATATGTTCCCATTTTAAAAAATTAATATATATAATTCCATTGTAATTTAAATAATATAAAAATTAAAAAAACATTTTAATTTTAAAAAATTTCCTTATTATAGAAACCTTTTTTTGTTATGTTACACATAGTTATTTTAAAATTAATTTATATAAATTATGAGAATTGATTCTTATAAAATGGATTCCATATTTTGGATAATAATATTCTAATTATATAATAAGTACCATTTAAATTTTTAGTTGCAATTAATTGTTACAATTATAGAAATTTTATTACTTTTATGGATAAATAGGGTTAACAGGTGTGTTAAACATTGAGACATGGAATAAAATATTACTTAAAATTATCATAATATTACTTTATTCAGGTATTCTGAATATACCTTATCCGATTTTTGAAATTAGACTAAATTGGAGTCACATTCCTTAATAAATAAATTTAATATATTCAGTAGATCTTAATAAATATAATAGTTTAACATCACTTAATTATGAATGTATTCCTACTCTCATCACTCCTACAAACACATTGAGAAACCTAGAGTATACTTACCCTACCCGCATCACTTCCCAAAACTACTCCCCATACCCCAGAGGTCATGGTGTTAGACTAAAAGACTTTTAAATAAGAACCCCATATGCAAGAACATATATGGCACACAACACCAATCATAGAAGAGAATGCAATACCTGGAGAATTTATGTTATATTATTTTTAGAAAAATGCAATCACATTGATAGATTTTAATGCACACAACTTCATGTTTGAACGGAACCTGATAATTTATTAAAAAATATTTTTTAAACATGGTCATTATAAAATACTCTTTAAAATGTTGGTATGAATAGTTATAAAAAAATTATGAAAAATTTATGGTTTCAAAATGTATAAAAAAATTCATTTTTTATCTATTGATTATAAATAAAATATGGACCACTTGAAATAGAAAGACATGTTTAAAAAAAACTATATTTATGAGATGCAGATTAGTCACAAATTGCACACATAATTTAAAATTAATTTTAAACACTATTAGAAAAATTATTTGAAAAAATAAAATCCATTTTTTAAATATATATCTAAAAATATCTTTGCATGAAAATTTGATAATCTTATGAAAAGATAATTATTTTAAGAATAATGAAAAATATTGATTTTATAGGAAACTACATTTTCATTTAAATTATTTTCAAAGTTAAATTATATTATAAATTTGGTTTAAAGTAAAATTATTAAAATTATGTCAACAATTATCTAATTTAGGTCATTGGAATCAATTTAACATTGAATATTTATATTAAAAAATTTTATACTTATGATAATTTTTCCTTTGGGAAACATCTCTTTCATTGTGTCTATGACTTAATTTTAAAATGGATTATTCCTAATATATGTATTGAATTCATAAAAATATATTAATTATTTTGAATCATCATTATCTTTATTACTTATTAAGTCCATCTTAATTTTTTACCATAATGAATAATGAAAAGAGTAAAAATTAATTAATGCGGTTAATATAAAAATGGGTTTAATGGGGGTTAAAATAAGATGATAAGGGTTAAAGTGACATAGAAAATTATCCAATTCCCATTTAATGGTAATATTTCAACCATTATCACTATAGGGTCTATTATTATCAATACACATGAAAATTTTTAATGAAATTATCCAATATAATAAATAATACAAAAAAGTCAAAATGTCAACCTATTTCTGTTAAATTTAAATTACGTGTTCACCTAGAGAAAAAAGTTGAGAACCAAAATGGGTTAAAATTTTGACAATAATTAAGTTAATTTCATGATGGTAATTTATTTATAATTTTTAGTTATCATATAAATACATTAAATTCTTATGAAATTCCAATATAGAAATTATTTATTTAATAGAAAAATAAAATAAATGAAAATAAAAACATTAAAAGTAAAATAAATTGAATGAATTATTATGTTCCATTATTTTTTTAGAAACATAAATCTTTTTATACATGTGATAAAAAATACATTCAAATTTCATAATAGTATTCCTATTTTTTAAATTTAAAATAAATGAATAATGATAAAATTTTCATTAGTGTTATTATATAATAAAAGATATTTTATCAAATGATTTAAAATTCATAAAAATCCTATATTATTCCATGTGAAATTAAACTTTTTAAAAATATATTATATGATCCATTAATGGACAATTTTTACTTTTATAATTACTATGTTGACTCCTAAAGAGTAAATACTTTGTTACCATAGTTAAGGTTAAGGAGGTGTTTCTGCACGCTATATGAGATTTTGTTAAAATTAATTTTGAAAAAATGTTGGTTTTTTATTTGATTAATTGGATTTAATATATATAATCAGTGGTTATGAGTTATTTAATAAGGTTAATTTTATTTTAGTCTTAAGGTCAAATCTATAAGGTCAAAAAACATTGGATTTTATTTGAGTAAAAGAAAATAAACTTAGAGGTTAAGAAATAAATTTTTTAAAATTGTATGTTATAGGTGTGTATATACCATATCATATATAAAACCATTTAATAATAATTTGTTTTTATCCTCTTTGTGTGAGTGTGAATTCTTAATAATGATTAGTTTTGGGTATTTACAAAAATTCCACTCCTCAACTATAAAAGGGCACTCACTCCCCTTATTCACAACTCTAAAGGAATTTGGATAAAATACCCTAAAAAACCACCCCCAAAATACTTATACATATTATATAAATTATTTGTTTCTTTCATAATACCAACCCTTTGATCCTTAAGAAGAGATCCAATGGAGGTTTCGCTAAGGTAATGTAATTATCTTTATTATGATCATTATATTTATTTCTTCTTTTACAACCCTATATAATATTTGAAAAATTAAAATATAATAACACCATTATCTACTATATACATTTATTTTAGTATGTTTTTGGTATAATATTTATCCATATCCACTTCCATCACATGAGAAATGATATCGACAATTGTGTGTACGATAAACTATCACCTCGTGAATTGATTTAACTCATTTTCCATCACAACTTCTCACGGTGAGAGATAATGATGGATTTAATGTATAAATATAAAATATATGATATAATTATAATATTTGAGTTATAATATAATATATAACTCCTTAATTTTCAATCATTTTATGACATTATGACTTTACTTAGGTATACGATGGACTACTACCATGTGAAGCGATGTGATTCGTTTTTTAGTCACGATTTACATGGAAAGTAATATGGAAAAATTTGATTAATATATGTGATATATATGACATGATATATAATATATAAAATTAATGTATCATACACTTCCATACCCTTTCACTTTTTATGTTAATGATATCATTGCGCGTGCATACGTATGACCTACTGTCTCCCATTAGTGATGTGATTCATTTTATATATTGAATTTTAAATAGTGTTTACAAGGTTGTATTATAAAATTAATACAATTCTGTTGATTATGGACTTATATATAATTTAAAATAATGACATTTTTATTAAAATACATGCATGAGAAAACAAAACAATTAACACCTGATACAATGAAAATAATTATATATTGTTAGGAAACTATTGGTCAAATGTTATTAGAAGATAAATATTCTATAATATATATAATTATGGTTTTTAATATATTTATAACAAAACAAAATTTGTTATAAAGTAGGTTCATACACATATTAAGGGAGTCAAATTAGAGGTAAGAGTTTCTCATCACACTTTTACTTCCGCAAGACATATTCCATATTCACCAGCAATTATTTTTTGTTTTCCATATACTGCACCTTTGGTATGCTGTAAAATGAATTGCTCTATTTTCATATTTTTTAAAGTATCATTTGGTTAATATAATTTTATGGGGCTTACAAATCATAAGTTACAAAATTATTAGTGGTTTATTTCACAATCTTATAATTATTCAGGATTTTTATTATTTATGCTTTCCATTTAAAAATTATTTTATATTTCTATCTTAAACTCAATGTAATTTCATATAATCTGGTTATTTATTAAAATTATCAATTAATATTACCATTTTACCAATCTTTGGTAGTTAAAATGATAAATAAAATGTTTTTAAGAAAATCAGGCCTTATTTTTCTATTATGTTGAAAACCCTTTTTCATTAAAATTCAAGTTTTCTAAATTTTTTTAATGAAATTATTATTGGTTTAATATTCATAATTGACATAAAACATTTATTTTATTTATGATCCAATGTTGATATATTTTATTGATATCATATTTATTCTTTTTTGGATGTTTTATAATCTATTTGACTGAGTATGTACAATTTTATTACCATTCACCATATTATTCCAGATAGTTTATTATTATGTTTATTTTATTGAGGTTTGTATTAACATTTTATATGTTATTTTTTCAATACAAATGTTACTGTTGATTATGTTTCACCACATTTATATGAGGAATACTATGGAATTAGAAAGTGATGGTTGGGGTCCCATTATAGATAGTCCCTCAATACATAGACATGTCTTAGGTGGAAAATCAATTGACTGAATTAGATGGGTTTCTACCCATAGATTAAAAATTTCTTGTGATTGGTATTTACAGTATGTTTAAGATACCTGGAATGCATTTCCTCATTTTGAATCATTTATTTATGTCTATTTTATTATTTTATCATTATAATATTAATAGATAAGTTCCATGATTATGTGATTATTTATATGGATTTATGTGATCATCATTTATTCCTACAATATTATGATCATTTTCTTTTTTTAAAATGGAATAACTTTTAGTTATTTTCTATTACATATTGATTATTCTTATTTAGTAATGATAAATTTTGTTGTATACTTACCCTTAATGAGCATCTGATATCACACCTTTATTATGTTTTATTTTCTATAGGATACCAGAAAATGTTTGGTGATTTATATGTAGGGATACTCTATGAGGAATCATGGTGTTCTCAATGAAAAAACTTTGTGTATTTTATTTTTTTAAATTTATTTTAAATTCATGTATGTATCCAGTTTACCATGACTATTAAACTATTTAGTCCTTTAGGATATGGTAACTTATATCTAGTTCCATTGTAATAAGTAACAACATGCATTAGGTTACTAGAGTTGGGGTCTTTATAATTTATATCAAAGGATGTTTTATAGAATACTTGGGAACTAGATTTAGGAAAAAATATATTTGGGAATATAACCCCATGATAAAAACTAAGGATATGTATAAAACAATATAAAAACTCATTGTATAGTAGTGATTATTTGGATTTCACTGTCACTAAATCCATGTCTAAATACAGCAAGTGAATGTGGATATATAATAGTTGTATACCGGGGTAATAAATATGAAAAAGGAATGTTGGTATTGAAAATAGAATTATCTAATACATGATAATGGGCGTGTCATGCCCTGACATTACATACTCATTTATTTTATTCTTTTCTTGGTCACAGATCTTTCAGGTTGAGGTTCTGGTTGAGTCCTGTTTAAAATATTCAAATTTTGGATGTCTGGTTAGATATTTGGCCTCTACAAGATTCCCACAAGGTTAGTGGATGAAATAAGGTTTAGACCAAGTACTTGAGATATAGGTCCTAGATTTAGACAGAGGCTACCACATGGTTTGAGCACATTCGGTCAAACTATGCGGTATAGTCATGCGATTTGTCCTCGATTCGGAAGAAGCTGCCACAAAATTTTCCCATGGTAGCACAAACTGTGCTGGTTGTTCATGGGATCTCTCTCATTTTGGATAGTATATTCCACACAGTTGGATGACAGTTTGATAAACCATGTGGACAAACCATGAGAGCATAATAGAAATTTTAAAAGTCAAAAACCCTATTCTACCCTCTCCCCCATTATACCCAAAATTGGCCCCTCCCTCTTGGTTGAATTTTGCAAATGAAGGGGTCTTAAGCCCCCTCTTCCTTTGCTTTTCCTCCCTCATTGGTGCCTCCCCTCTAATTACAAGGTATAATTTATTTTTTTTTGTCCATTTATCTCTTTCTTCTCCTCCCCTCTTAATTTCTTGATTTCCCTTTGGCGGGGTCTCATTAGGCCCAACCCTAATGGCTTAGGATTTTTTGTTGGTTGTGTTTTCATTGGATCTAGGGTTGGGGCCCTAATCTATCTTCTCCAATGTTTTCATTGAATTCACATTCCATTGAGTTAGGTTTCCCCCCATTTCATTTATGATACAATCCATATGATTCTTGGGTGTTTTTAATTAATGTATAAATATGATTTTCATCTTTGTAATACACATGGTTTTTTTATCATGGTTTTTTCTTGTTGGTATAAATTGTTAAAAATGTGTTTCAAAGTAAATATTTTTTTATGCCTTTGGGTATGCACACCAAAAATTTCTGTTGAAATTTCAATTGATCCTTTAATGGTAGAATTGTATAATTTGGGTGGTTTTTGCCTATAGAAGTGTTTTATTATATTGATTGAATTGTATTTGGGATTCTTATATAAAATGTGGGGATTTATTTTTTTAAAATGGTTTGTTGTACTAGTTATAAACCATGTATTGTTTCACTAAAAATTGTTTAGGGAAAATATCCTTCTTTTTATTAAATGGTTCCTTGTCTCCCCAAATGACATAAAGTGGTGTTAAGATTGTATTAAAATTTATGTACCCAATTGGTATTATATAAAAGATTATTGGTTTATAAATGATATTTGAGCTCCTTTATAATCTTTAAATGCGTTGTGTGTTTTCATCTCGGCCTTGAAATAAAGTTGGATTTGGGAATAAAGGCCCATTTGGAATTGTGCTCTTGAAATTGGATGTTTGTATCAAATTTGAGAATATTTGTGAAGTTTTTTGGAAGATTACTTGGGATAGAATTGATATAAGGCTCAGTTGGAACTTGTAATATTAGTAAATTTATGTAGTTTTGAAAATGTGAATGCCCAATTGGAATTTTGAAATGTTGAGAAACTGTTTCATATTCTTATGTGATGTGATAGCCCTATTGGAACCATTGATGATGTGATACATATATATTGGATATTATTGTTGGGGATTACCCTATATGATTTATCGTATATGTGGTGTCTGTGTTTGGGGTAGGCAAGTGCGGTGATGTTAGGTAAGACGATTCACGCTTGTGAGGGCCTCCTACTTACATAATGTATTTTTACCATGGGTTCCTAGGAATCTTTTATAGGGTTGAGTGATGGTTACTGGTTAACCCCAATTAGATGGGTTGGTAGCCCCTCTATTTGCTAAGAGGCCAGGTGGGATGTACCACTGGATTGATTAGTTGAGGGCGGGTAGTTGGTTATAGACAATGGGGCTTCAGCATACACCAATAGGTGGTTCTGAACTGAGTACATCCTGAGATTTCTCTAAAGATGTTTATGAAGTTCATAATATTACTATCTATAATTTTGCATGTGTAATATTTTGTATTTTGTTTTATACTTATACTACTAGTTTATTTTTAGCTCAACCTAGTATACCTTGTTTTGGGTTTTGGTTTTTAAATGATAATATATTTTGGAAATGGATATATGGTGTGGAATGTTTTGAGAAAGGGATAACTATGTTTATTTATCTAAAATGAGGAAAACCTCTTTTATTGCTATATTTTAAACTAGTGTTGATGGACTGATTCTGAGAAAGGAAATTCATGCATTATTTGGTGGTTTCCTATTGATCTGTTTAGATCACAGCCTACTTATTCCACTTAGTCTTGGTAGACTCGCTATTTTTTGAAGGTTCAGATTCCTGTTCAAGTTTTCTAGTTGAGCTGGATCTCAGAGCAGTTCAACCTTATTGTTGGAGGTGATTGGTAGGTCACTTGTAGATTGGTTTGGTAGTAGATTTGTTTTTTTCTTGTGTTGATTTGTATCTGGTACCTGGGTCAGTTGTGTACTTGTATGTGATCAGTTTTTAGTTTTTCTTTATGTTCAGTCTATTTATTTTATGTGATTGATACTGGTTTTCGATGGTCTGAAATCATTACCAACTGGTTTATATTTAATTCATGACACTAGTTTCCAACCCCTGGGGATCGGGAATACCCTTTGGGCCATGCCACAGACTGAGTCAGGTGTCAGGTCGGATGGCATCCCAGATTGGTTCAGGACAAAATGGTATCAGAGGTGATGTGGGTGCACCCTTGGTGTTCTCTATGAATGTTTATACATGTGAGGGTATGTATGTGGAAAGTGTGTGTTAGAACATATGGATGGAAGTGGAAAAGCACAGGTAAAATGAATTTGGGATTCCATTGGTTTGTGTTTGAGATCAAAGGGATTATCCTTATTTTGCAAAGTGGTTTTGAAAGAGGAAAATGATTTTGAAAATTAGTTTTTTGTTTAGGAAATGGGGTTTTTATGTAGAAAGTGGATCTTTCATTTGAAAAGTGGTCTTGAAATAAATCAGTTTTGAAAACTGAAATGGAAATGGGATTTTGTAAAAGCGGATTTTCAGTTGTGCTTGTATGTGTTTGGATTCTGAGTTGTTTTTTTGGCTCAAGATTCTCTTTTTGATTATGCCTGTGGTTGATAATGGTTTGGAATTGGTGTTCTTTATGTTGTTTAGAACATGCTTCCTAGAAATGTCCCCAATATTTCTAATGAGTTAGGCCCATTTTTTGGTTCTTTATCAGTTTTTTCATATTCTTCATGGTGATCAAGGTCCATTAGAGGTAGTTAAGTGGATTGAAGAGGTAGAGCGTGTCTTTAGATCATCGGGAACTCCCAAGGTTATTTATGTTCATGCTGTTCTGGGGTTTTTTGTGGGTCCAACGTGGGATGAATGAGAATTTTTTCCTACCATCGATGCATTTTGGGATGGAATGGGATGTTTTTAAGTCTATATTTGTCCAATGGTTTATACCCAAGGTGGTGAGTAAAAATAAGAGGGAATACATCATTAGTATTTAGTAAGGCCAAAAGGCAGTGAAGGATCACATTGACCATTTCATGGAGCTGGTTTCTATTTCTCTGGAGGAGGTGTCGTAGGATCTATTAAAGGCTTCTCTTTTCTTTAGGTGTCTTTATCCATATATCAAGGAGTAGTTCCTTTCTTCTGATGACCAACATTTCGAGAAGTTGGTGGATAAATAATTTCTAGCTAAGTTTGTTTCCAAAGCACTGGGAGTTGGAAATATGGTATCTCTTATCATTTATAAATGTTCCTTATTTAGTGAGGAGTGCATACAAGATGAATGTTTCTTTAAGGAGTATCCATTATTGGTTCTGGATCCCAGTTCATCAGACTATTCTCTTGTGTTTTATTAATGTGGGTAGTTTATGAAAGCGAAGCCACCATGTTGCGTCCCTTCTAGGACCTACCATTTTTTGGCTGTTTGGGTCATTTAGAGAGGTTTTGTTGGAAGTAATTCCCAAATAATAATAATCCTTGATTGGTGGATGTCTTTTCTAGACTATGAGGTAGGAGATTCTTTAGTCACCAGGGCTCTAGGCATAGGGCTCAGAGTGAAGCTTGCACATAGTGAGGAATTTATGGGGGTTTGTAGAAAAACCCCTTGGACCAGTTCTCGTCTCCCAGGTTGGGATGCAAAAGTTTTATGTTTTCTTGTTCTCATCTTCCTACTATTGTAAATTCGTCTTTTCATTATAATAGTGTGATGAACTAATTATTTTGTAACAAGAGTGGTTATGTTTATTTGAATGTGGCTCTTGAATCATTTTTTCATCTTTGAGTGTGCTTAGACCTTATGTGGGCTGGTATCGGTTTTAGTTGAGACTTTTTAAGGTGCTTAGGTTTTATGGAATCAATGAATGATGTTTCTAGTTTTTTATTTGGTTTGATTTTATTTCATGGATTTACCCTCCCATTACGTTAGGAGACTTAGATCGGTGAGGGAAATCCCTATTTCCTAGTTGGGATAAGGGTTTTGTTTGGTTAGTGTGGGGATGTTGAGTTAGTTCCCAAGGTATTGGTTTTTCTATTTGCTCTGTAGTCAGTTTCTTGTTTAAATTTTTGTGGTGCTATTTTCATTTTAAATATTCTATGTTAGCTGAGATCTCGTGTTTTGGACAACCCCTTGTGTTATCCCCTCATTCTTATGCTACAATTTATTCTTGATTGTCCAGGAGTAACTTGTGGAGAGAAATCTCACCACGAGGCATATGGTTTTCTCTCAGTTTTGATCAGGCATGGATTTTATATTTGATTATCTTTCATGTGGGTGACTTTCTAGGGGAAACAATGTCTACGGTGGGTATAATTTTGACACAAAAACCTTTGCTACTCCATTATTGCATTCCTTTCATGATCTCAGATCATTTTGGTTGAGGTTCTGGTTGAGTCCCGGTTAATTTGTTAAAATTTTAGAAGTCTAGGATGATTTTATCCTCTACATAGTCACTACACGGTTAGTGGAAACCATGCAGTTTAGCCCAAGAACCCATGAAATAGGTCCCTGACTTGCATAGAAGCTACCACAAAGTTTGAGAATTCTCTGTCAAAATATGCAATATGGACTTATGTTCGATCCTCTCTTAGGTAGAAACTACCACACAGTTTGTGCATGGTAGCACAAACCATATGGTTTGTTCCTGCAGTTGCTCTATTCTTGGATAGTAGCTAAAACCTAGTTGGAACATGTTTTAATAAACTGTGCGGCCAAATAGTGCGATCTACATAGAAATTTTAAAATTAAAAAACCCTATTCTACCATCTCCCAGTATTTACAAAAACTCTCCCCTCCCACTTGGTCAACTTCGGTGCATGAAGGGGACCCAAGACCCCTCTTTATTTGGTTCTCCTCCCTCCGTGGTGCCCCTTCTTAGTTTCCAAGTTAGGTTTTAGGTTTCTTTTCCGTTTTCCCTCTTTCCTCTCCTCCCCTATTAATTTCTTTATTTCAATTTGGCGGGATCTCTTGTGGACGAATCTTAATGGAAAGGGTTTGAGAATAGGTTGTGTTTTTTTGGATATATGGTGTGCATATATTCATTCGGGCCCTAATCTCTCATCTTCATTGTTTTCATCGCATTCTCACACCATTGAGGTGGGTTTTTCCAAAATTTTCCTTTCCGATATAATCTATATGATTCTTGGGTGTTTTCAATTAATTTATAAACATGATTCAGATATTTATAATCCACATGGTTTGTTTATCGTGTTTTTTTTTCTTGTTGATAAAATTTTTTAAATATGGTTTTTGAAGTAATTTTTTATTTATTTCTATGTGTATGCACAACAAAAGTTTTTGTTAAAATTTTAATTGATACTTTGAGGGTGGAATTGGATGGTTTGGGTGGTTTTTACCTATAGAAGTATTTTATTAAATTGATTGTATTGGGCTTGGGATTATTATGTGAAATGTGGTGATTTTTATAAAATTATTTTTTGTACTAGTGGTAAATAATGTTTTGTTTCTTTGAAAATTGTTTGGGAAAAAAATATTATTATTTTAATAAAATGGTTCCATGTTTCCCCAAAGGGCATAAAGTGGTTTTAGTATTGTATTAAAAGTTATGGACAAATTTTTGTTTTACAAATGAGGATTGGTTTCTATATGATATAGAAGCCTATTTGGAATCTTTAAATGTGTCATGTGTTTTCATCTTGGTCTTAAAACAATGTTGTATTTGAGAATAAAAGCCTGTTTTGAATTACGCTCTTGAAATTGGATGTCAATATCAAATTTGAGAATTTTTTGAGAATTTTTTTGAAAGTTTAATTGGGATATAATTGATATAAGGTAATGTTGGGACCTTGTAATATTATGAAATCTATGTAGTTTTTTAAATGTGAATTCCCGATTGGCATCTTCAAATGTTAAAGAAACGTCTCATAAGCTTATGTGATGTGATGGCCCGATTATCACCTTTGATGATGTGATACATGTATAGTGGGAACTAATATTGGGGATTACAATATACGGGTTATCATATATGTTGTATCCATTTTTTGGGCAGATAGGTGCAACAAAAGTAGGTAAGTTGAGTCACACATGAGAGGCCCTCTTACTTACACAATATACTTTTACCATGAGTTCCTAGTCATCTTTTAGAGGGACAAGTGACAATTGTTGATAAAATCTAATTAGACAGGATAGAAACCCCACTATTTTCTAAGAGGCAAGGTGATATGTTCCAGTAGGTTTTCTAGTTGAGGGCAGCCAGTTGGTTATAGATTACGAGGCTTCACCATACGTCAACAAGGGGTTCTGAACTAAGTATATCCATGGATCACTCTAGGTATGTTTAAGGAATGCGAATGGTTATTATCTATAATTTATTATATTTTTTTAATTGGTTTTCTTTTTATACTGCTAGTTTATTTTAAGCACAACCCAATATAACTTGTTTTGTGTTTTGGTTTTAAAATGGAAATCTGTTTTATAAATAGGAATATGGTTTGCAATGTTTTGAAAAAGGGAAAATTGTGTGTATTTATCTGAAATGTGGAAAACCTATTTTACAACTATATTTCAGAGTAGTGTTAATGTAATTATTCTTGGAAAGGAAACACATTCATTCTTTGGTGGTTTCGTACTAATCTATTTATCTCACACCAAACTTGTTCCACTCTGTGTTGATAGACCCGATCTGTTTTGTAGCTTTAGATTTTTGGTAAGGTTTTCTGGTTGATCTAGCTCTTAGAGGAGTTTGGTCTTTTTGTTGGAGGTTACTAGGAGGTGATTATCCCATAAAAGAGGCTAATATTAATTTCTTATAATATAATATTCATTTTCATTATTAATCATAGATACCATTATTATTGCATTTTACACTTTTAACATTACTTCACATTATGATTGTAATTCCTTCTTAAAATGAACTATTACATGGTTCCTTCTTGAGCTTTTCATAAAAAAAATAATGGTATTGATTTTATGTTTATATTTTATTTTCAGGTCTCCCATGATATAAGGAACAATTCATTATTTTGGAGCACTTGGAGATTCAATTTGGAAGACCACCAAAGTGGGATTCGAACCAACCACATTCTGGGCGAAGTGATTTGGACAGAAGCCGAATAAAAGTACTGTAGATGATATAATTTAAGCCCAATGATTCTAAAAATTTATATTAAGATAGAGTATATTATTGGGAACATTTAATTTTACATTGGCCCAAGCTTATTCAGATGTTTTAATGGTATTCCAGGCGGCCCAAGCTGATGATGAAATTCTGGGCCAGATTCTGAGGCCTAGAAAAACATCCCACCATTTATATAATATCTCGCGAACCTCAAATTATTTGGGGCTTCCATTTTACATAAATTTAGAGGACATACAGAGATACATTTTATCCTTCTATGTACCACTCTAATTCGTTCATATAGAAGGTCCTTAAGGCACGTATGTCTGGTGGATGAAAGATGGATTCCATTTCAGGGGAAGAGTGAAAAAGGCACATATCCATTAATTTTCCACCCAACTTTTCCAACCAAAATTAATTAAAAGCACATGAAATGATGTGGGATCGTTCAAATACTTACAAAATGTTTTTTTAAGACAGTAGTGGTGGAATATTTGAAGAATCTTGGAACTTTATTTTCATTATAATGTTATTATGCGAATTTGTCTTTGTAATGTTCTTCCTTCTCATGTAAGTTGTTCGAATCACCTTAGTTTTCAATAAAAGTTCTTCTCAATATCTTATTATTTTCTTCTTAATATCACCTTTATACCATTTCCTCAAGGTGTGAACTTTTTCACACCAAACCTTGTGATTTTTTTCACACAACGGCGGAGTGTTCATTAATTTGTTGTTTTTACTTCTTCAATTCCACCCTCTCAAGTGTACTTCCTGCTTTCGTTGAAAAAATGTAATCAATGGAGGGATAAATATTTTATGGGTTTATCCAGGGGAGTAGAAAGGGGATATATTGGATGTTATTTATCACTCTCTAAAGGTTATTAATTTCTTTTATTTGAGTTTCTGTCATTCAATGATTTTCTATCTTCCTCTTCCTTATTGAATTTATTAACCCCACTTTTATGTGCTAAGTAGATCCTTTACCTTGGAGTGCTAATGAAAATGATACTACAAGTGTATATATTATTAGAATGTGTTTGGGAAGGTTCTTAATCAGTATGTTATGAGGTTAGTTTGAATTCATTGTATGAATCCTTATCAAGATAATGAAATTGAAATTGTAAAAGAAAAAAAATAATTCATCCAATCCCCTGAGCAATAACTAAGGATCAAAACATTTTATCATAATTTGAATTCACATAGATCTATTAGTGATTTTTTAAATCCATATAAAATCACCCAAATCTGGCCACTTCATACCAAAAAACCTATCTCTTTTTATTGCATGTCTAAGGATCTTCTTAGGTCTCTGAGGATTTGACAACCCAAGCTACACTGCAAGCGACCTCTTAACCCTTAGAACTTGGGTAAATTTGGGCGACACCAAATTTTGGCACCGTTTACAGGGACCGATTAAGTTACTTAGACCAAAAAACTTCTTTTCTTACCCCTATTCTTATATTCTCACCCAAATTCTCTTATATTTTCCCTTTCTTTCTTTTTTATCTTTTGGCGCATGTCCGCCTACACCCGCAATAACTCAAATAGATTAGTTAGGATGGAAAATCCTAGGATAGTGGAGTCAAGTTCATCTAAGGGATTGTTTAAATTTGATCAAAATATTCTTGAAACTCCAAATTCACAAATTAAAACAAGTCTAATGAAGGGTCTTCAAAGAAATCAAATGGTAAACCCTGTGGGTGATCAAATGGGAAACCCAAACCAAGAAGCTCCAAACATAGGGAATGTGGTCGATCAAACCATGAATGAATACCTCAATCCAGTATGGAACAATGCCCCCTCATACATTATACACAATTACCTAGGAGATTCTAACTATATATTTAAACCCCATGTCCTAAACCACCTTCCAACATTCCATGGAATGGAGTCTGAGATGCCCTACCTTCACATTAAGGAGTTCAATGACATTGTAGAAACCATGTGTCCCCCACATCAACTTGAATCAGCTAAAATTAGGGTATTTCCATTTTCATTAAAGGATAGAGCTAAAAATTGGATAAACGATTTGAGACCATAATCCATCAACTCTTGGGACCAACTAAAAATGGAATTCTACAAAAAATACTTTCCCCACCCCAAAACAATAGAACTTAAAAAGAGCATACAAAACTTTTTTGAAAAAGTGGGAGAGTCATTCGATGAAACATGGGAGAGATTCAAAGACACCCTAAACATGGTTCCACACCAAGGTTTTCCTATTCTTGAACAAGTGAGAATTTTCTACGAAGGGTTGGGCCCATGGAACAAAAAATTCATTGACATGATGTGTAATGGGACCTTTAAAAACAAATCCCCAAATGATGCGTATGAGTATCTAGAAATCCTTGGTGAACAAAACCACACATGGGGAACATCACCTTATTCTGAAAAGCCACAAAGAACTACTGGAATGTATACACTTAGAGAATAGGAAAGAATTAGGGCTAGAGTCTCAGCACTCACTAGGAAGGTTGAAGAGATAGACCATAGAAAAATCCATGAAATCCAAACAGTAGACCCTATTTGCACAATTTGTGACAAACATGAACACAAAACAGAAAACATCCCAACCATTCTATCCATCAAGGATGTTCTACTAGGAGGACCACCTACTGAAGTCAATTCTCTAAACTTTCAAAAGCCCCAATACCAAAACACATTCAACCCAAGGTTTAATGACCACCCAGGTTTCTGCTGGAGAGATAACCAATAACCTAGAAAACCACAAGGACAAAATCTGTACCCCCATAAGAACTACCAAGCCGATAAATAGTTCCAAAACCAACCTATACAATACCAAGAACCACCAGTCCATCATCAACAAACCATCCCACCTCCAAAATACACCTTGGATAAACCAGTATATTCAAGAACCAACCCAAACTATTCCCCAAAGCCTACAAGAACAACTGTGCAAACAAATGGAAAGGATGAACTTAGAAGCCTATTATCTAAAACAAGAACTTCAAACCATCAAAACTGGAAAGGCACCCATGCCTACACAATCCATTCCACGAAAAATAGAAAGGGGAGAGTCATGTTGCACTCAAAACACTCATGAACACCTAAAGGCTGTGACTATTTTAAGAAGCCGGAAATCAATTGAGAAACCTAAACAGCTAATTCAAAACCCATCTGAAGATTCAAACTTGGATGAAAATTCAAATGAATCAAATTATCAAACTGAAAAACACGATAATAATGTCAAATATTCAACTCTTAAACAAACAACCCCAGGACCTACACCATTTCCTCAACGCATGAGGGGGAAAACCAAGCCTGAATAGAATGAAACATTGAGGGAAATATTCTCACAAGTAAAGTTGAAAATTACACTCCAAGATTCTATTCTAACCATTCCTGCATACTCAAAATACCATAAGGAACTCTGCACATTTAAAAGGAAATTATCACATAAGAACAAAGTCCATTTAGTAGAAAATGTTAGCACAAAAATTCAAGGGACCATTCCTCCTAAGTTGAAAGACCCGGGTTTCCCTTACATTAATATTGAACTAGGAGAGAGCAAAGTTTTTAAATCCTTGTGTGACCTAGGTGCTAGTGTCAATCTCATCCCCTATGATATATACTGCCAGTTAGGTCTAGAAGATCTCCAACCCACATCTGTCACACTTGAACTTGATGATCGTAACATTAGGGTTCCAAAGGGGATTTTAAATGACGTTCTGGTAAAGGATGAAAAGTTCATCCACCCTGCTGAATTCATTGTCCTTGAAAACCATCCACACTTAGGAAATAAGGAACAAACCCCAATCATTATTGGTCGTCCCTTCCTTGAAACAATCAACTATGTTATTCGTGTTCTAAATGGGAACATGACCATCACCTTTGGAAACATGTGTCTAGACTTGAACATCTACAATCTCACAAATTGGGGATGACGAGGACATTATGAAGTAAACATGATAGGAAGAATTGATAATGATTCCATAGAACATCAAGGAATATTTGATGGATGTTTAAGTCAGGATGAGATTGATTTCCTTTGTTCACATAAAGGATGTTTATCTCCTTGGCTTGAATCATTTTCAAATTGCTCTTATAATGAAGTCTTAGGTCCAACAATCAGTGAAACATTTTAGGAAACCACTTTCATAGAGACCAATCAAACTTACTTCCACAAATCTAATCAAGCCAATCTAGTAGCTAAAACATAAACATGTGGGGAATCAATCCTATCTAAAACTCTAGGAAACAAAATTTATCTTGATCCAATGTCACAATCTTCAGCTAAAATTATGAACCAACCTGATCTTGAATTGAAGGAACTTCCCACTGCACTCAAGTATGCCTTCCTAAGGGACAATAAAACACATCCTATTGTCATTTCTTCTTCTCCTGAAGCCAATCATGAGAAGATGCTTCTAGATGTCCTTAAGAAACATAAGAAATCCCTTGGTTTGACCTTGTCTGATATTCCTGGGATTAGACCACTTATTGGGACTCATAGGATTTTTCCGGAATATGATTCAAAGCCATGTTTCCAACCTCAATGAAGAATCAATCCTAATCTTATGGAAGTAGTGAGGAACGAACTTCTGAAATTTTTAAAATCCTATATCATCTATCCCACAGTTGAGAGTGAGTGGGTGAGACCAATCCAAGTTGTTTCAAAAAAGGATGGAATCACAGTGATAACCAATGAGGAATGAGAGATTCTTCCAATAAGCGTGAGTAGTGGATGGATAGTCTTCATCCACTATAGGAAGCTAAACTCATTTACCAAGAAAGACCATTTACCCTTACCATTCATCGACCATGTCCTTGGGAGGGTGGAATGTCATGCCTGCTACTATTTCATAGATGGGTACTCAGGTTATAATCAAATTGAGGTCTCCCTAGAGGATCAAGGGAAGACTACATTCACAGTCCATTTGACACCTTTTCTTTCAAACACATGCCTTTTTGGGTTATGTAATTCCCCTGGAACCTTCTAGCAGTGCATGATAGGAATATTCTCAGACATGGTAGGATACTTTCTAGAGGTCTTCATGGATGACTTCTCTATGTTTGGGGATACATTTGAGGGATGTCTGAGGAATGTGGGGAGAGTTTTGTCAAGATGTGATGAAACGAATTTGGTCCTAAACCGGGAAAAATGTAATTTCATGGTTAAAGAGGAACTAGTCCTTGGTTATATTATCTCAGGTAGGGGAATTGAAGTTGATAAATCCAAGGTTGACATCATTCATCACCTTCCATCACCCAAAACTGTCAAGGAAGTGAGGTATTTATTAGGACATGATGTTTTTTATAGAATATTAATTAGGAACTTTAGTTCAACCACTCATAACCTTTGTGTTATTTTAGTAAAGGATGCTCCATTTGATTGGATAGAAAGCTATGCGGATTCATTCTCAACCCTCAAATCATCTCTCACCTCTCCTCTGATCATGAAATCCCTAAATTGGAACCTTCCTTTTGAACTGATGTGTGATTCCAGTGAATTTTCTTTAGGAGCTGTGTTAGGAAAACATTGTGATAAAACTCATTATGTAATTGATTATGCAAGAAAATCCTTAAATGATGCACAAATCAACTATAAGACCACTGATAAGGAGTTACTTTCTATTTTGTTTTGTTTAGAAAAGTTTAGGTCCTACCTCTTAGGATCCCCCATCACTGTGTTCACTGACCATTCCACTATGAAATACCTTTTCTAGAAACAAGATGCTAAGGCTAGACTGATTAGGTGGGTCCTTATCTTACAAGTATTTGACCTCACAATCAAGGGAAAAAGGCTGTTGAAAATGTTGTAGTTGATAATCTCTCTAGGATAGAATTTAATGACAAATTATCTCACCTTTATGTGTCTGATTCATTCCCTAATGAACACATATACTCTGTGAGTGACTGACCTTGGTATGCCGACATAGCCAACTTTTTAGTTACATGAGTCATTCCAAAATTCTTACAGACTCAAGATAGAAGGAAATTCCTTTCGGATGTTAGTAACTATGTGTTTGATGATCCATACCTCTATATGTTCTGCCCTGACCAAGTCAGTAGGTGGTGTGTCCCAGAATCTGAAAAAGATTCCATCCTTAAATTCTGTCATAGTGAGGCATGTGGAGGTCACTTTTCATATATGAAAAATTATGCTAAGGTTCTTCAGAGTGGTCTCTTCTGGACCACCCTCTCAATGGACTCCTACTCATTTTTTCAAAGTTGTCCTAGGTTTCAACATGTAGGGTCCATCAAAAAAAGGAATTAAATGACACTTACTCCAATCATAGTGATTGAAATCTTTGACTGTTGGGGAATCGATTTCATGGGTCCCTTCCCAAACTCTAGGGGATATTTGCACATTCTTTTAGCTGTCGACTATGTCACAAAATGGGTTGAGGAGATTCCTAAAAAATCTAATGATCATTAAACTGTGATTATATTTCTCAATGAAAACATCCTCTCTTTATTTGGAATTCATCGGGCTATAATTAGTGATCGTGGAACTCATTTTTGAAATCAGCCATTCTCAGCACTCATGGACAAGTATGGAATTTCTCACAAAATGTCACTTCTTACCGCCCACAAACCAATGGTCTTGCTGAGTTAGCCAATCGAGAAATCAAAAAAATTCTTGAGAAAATAGTTAATCCATCTAGGAAAGATTGGTCAAACAAACTCTTAGATTTTCTTTGGTCCTATCAAACAGAATTTAAAACCATTTTAGGAATGTCCCCATATACGTTAGTTTATGGTAAAGCATGCCATTTTCCAGTGGATATGGAACACAAGGCCTTTTGGGAAATTAATAAAATGAACTATGACCTCTCATTGGCCGAAACCAAAAGGAAATTAGATCTCAATGAATTTTTGGAACTTAGGATGGAGGCTTATGAGAATTCAAGGGTCAATAATGCTAAAGTACAAGCCTACCAATCTCAAAATATTAAATCTAAACACATTTTACCGGGTAAACCTATTCTTTTGTATAGTTATAAACTTCATTTACACCTAGTAAAGTTGAGGTCCAGATGGTCTGGCCCTTATATAGTGCATAAGGTGTATGCCCATGGGGCTGTAGAAATTAAAGATCCCACCAATGGTCAAACCATTAATGTTAATGGCCATAGAGTCAAACCATTCATTGAACCATTTCAAAAATAGGATGTTATTGAAGAAATTTATGAACCAACATTAGATGAGGAAAATACTTAACTAATTAGGGGTTTATGTCGAGCTAGCGACATTAAACAAAAGCACTGCATGGGAGGCAACCTGTGGTTGTCATGTTTCCATTCATTTAATTAGTACTTCAGACTGTTGACCCGTTCTTATTTTATGAGTAAGGATGGGTATGAAAGGGGAGTTCCATATTCATCTGTGTCACATGGTGTGATCCCTGAGTAATACCTTATGCAGAAATTTAAGAGAAGACAATGTATCATTAGTTTATATTATTTTTTTATGATTTTATAGGTAAAAAAAATAATAAAATAATAATAATTTAGATTGTCGACCTGTTCTTCTTTTATGTGTAAGGATGGGTATGAAAGGGGAGTACCATATTCATCCATGTCACATGGTGTGATACCTGAGTAATACCTTACACCGAAATTTAAGAGAAGACAATTTATCATCCGTTTAATTTATTTTATTTTTTATTCATTTTTTAGGTTAAAAAAATACAAAAAAATATATTTTTAAAAAAAATTTAAAGGCATGTCATGGGTCATTGGGAAAATCTAGTCACAACTGTCCAAGCCACTGGGACTCAAACCAAGACTGAAGGGAGACTAGGGAATGCATTCTCAACATCAACCACCACGTGACTTCATTCTGTAAATTTAATTTTCAACATCTTCTTTGAACTTATACCCTACCCCCTTCTAATTTTTCATTTCTTTAAACACTGGGGACAATGTTATTCTATGTTGGGAGGAGATAAAATAAAATAATTGATTTTTTTATCATAAAATGTGTGGAAGGAAAATTTTCATAAACCTTGAACATGATAACACACATTGAAAACTCTGAAATTGGATATCAAATAATTTTGAATGCCTTGATTCTTATTTTAATGCATGTTTAAGTTCATGTACATATATTTTGGAAAGTGCGGTTGTCTGATGTGATTTTTCACCATTTATATTTTCATCCATTTATTTAAAAAAACACAATGCACATCCTCTAGATTGTGGGGTATTAGTTTGAGTTCTTGGTGTCCATAATAAATTTCATAGGGTTGATGATCATTTTAATTTTAAGATGAGTATTAAAAAAAACAATCAACTGCACATAAAGAAATGGATTGACCTAATGTGTGGCTTTAGGCACTTTAGGATCATGACTCCATGGTTGTGTGGCCCGAAGTTGGGCATTTTATCTCTATTTTTGGTAATTATAATTTGTTTTTGATTGAGTTAACTCGAGATGATGCCCAAGTATGTGAGTGTCACTTGGTTCCCTAAGGTCTTTGATCCTGGGAGTCATCGACAAAGTCTTGCTACATGGGTTGACTCAATTGAGTTAAATTTCAATTACCATGGAAAAATTGCAGAAAAAAATACAAAAAAAATTTGAAAAAATGAATACTCATCTTAATATTTAAATTTGATTCCTCCTAGTGCTTCCAAATTTTCTCCCTCGAATGAAAATGAACCCTCATGTCTATTGTGACACACAAAAATTCATCATGCTTAATTGAAATTAGATGAAATATGGCAATGAATTTGAAAAAAGGAATGAGCTTGGGCTTGGGATATGCCTATAGATATAGCTTGTTTTAAATTATTTTTATGGGTTTCATAATTTTATGTTTCTATCAGATCTTTGGGTGAGAAATGTGTTTCATAATGTTTTTAGAAAAGGGAATTCAAATTTCATATTTTTGAGAAAAATTTTGCTCGGGACTAGAAAACTCAATTTGGGGGGTGTAAATAGCCCCTAAAAGAGGATAATATTCATTTTCATTATTAATCATAGACACCATTATTAGTGCATTTTACACTTTGAACATTATTTCACATTATGATTGTAATTCCTTCTTAAAATGCACTATTACATGGTACCTTCTTGAGCTTCTCATAAAACACATAATGGTCTAGATTTTGTGTTTATATTTTATTTTCAGGTCTCCCATGATATAAGGAACAATTAATCCTTTTTGGAGCACTTGGAGATTCAATTTGGAAGACCACCAAAGGGGGATTTGAACCAACCATATTCTGGGCGAAGTGATTTGGACAGAAACCCAATAAAAGTACTTTAGAGGATAGAACTGACACCAAATGATTCTGAAAATTTAAATAAAGATAGAGGATATTATTTGGAACATTTAATTTAACAATGGACCAAGCTAATTCAGATTTTTAATGGTGTTCCAGGCGGCCAAATTGGATGATGAAATTTTGGGCCAGATTCTGAGGCCCAGACAAACATCCCACCATTTAAATCATATTTCGCGAACCACATATTATTTTGGGCTGAAAATTTACTATACATTAGAGGACATATGGGGATACATTTTATTTATGTATGTCCCACTATAATTCGTTCATATAGAGGTTGTTTCATTACATCTTTCTGGTGGATGCAAGCTGGATGCCATTTTGGGGGAAAAGTGGAAAGGTCACATCTCCATTAATTTTCCACACACCTTTTCCCACAAAAATTAATAAAAGGCACATGGGATGATGGGGGATCGGCCAAAGTCTTAAAAAATTCCTATTTAAGGTAGTAGTGGAGGAGTATTTGAAGAATCATGGAGCCTTATTTTCATTGTAATGTTATTATGAGAATTTGTCTTTGTAATGTTCTTCCTTCTCATGGAAGTTGTTAGAATCACCTTAGTCTTCAATAAAAGTTCTTCTTATTCTCTTATTATATTCTTCTTAATATCACCTTAATATCATTGCCTCAAGGGGTGAACTTTTTCACACCAAACCTTCTGATTTTTTTCACACAACAGTGGAGTGTTCGTTATTTTGTTGTTTTTACTTCTTCAATTCCACCCTCGTAAGTATACTTCTCACTTTCGTTGACAAAATGTTATCAATGGAGGGATAATTATTTTATCGGTTTATTCAAGGGAGTATAAAGGGGATGGATTGGATGTTATTTATCACTCTCTAAATGTTATTAATTTCTTTTATTTGAGTTTCTTTCATTCAATGATTTTCTCTCTTCCTCTTCCTTAATGAATTTATTCACCCCAGTTTTATGTGCTAAGTAGATTTTTTACCTTGAAGTGATCCTGAAAATTATCCTACAAGTGTATAGATTATTAGAATTTTTTTTAAGGTTCTTAATCGGTAAGTGATGAGGTTAGTTTGAATTCATTGTATTAATCCTTCTCAAGATAATGAAATTGAAATTGTAAAAGAAAAAAATAATTAATCCAATCCACCCTGAGAAATAAACTAGGATCAACTCATTTTCTCATAATTTGAATTCACATAGATATATCAGTGCTCTTTTAAAACCATATAAATTCAACCCAAGATGGACACTTCATAGCAAAAAACCCATCTCCTTTTATTGTGTGTTAAGGATCTTCTTAGGTCTCTGAGGATTCGACAACCCAAGTTACACTACAAGAGACCGCTTAACCCTTAGAACATGGGTAAATTTGGGAGATACTAGGAGGTCATGTGGAGATTGGGTTTTTAGAAGTCTAGTTCAGTTTTCTTCTATTTAGTTATATCTTTTACCTGGATCAGTTATGTACTTGTATGTGATCAGTTGTTGATTTTTCTGAGTGTTCAGTCTATTTAGTTTATTTGTATGATCCTGGGTTTTCTTGGTATTAAATAATTACCATCTAGTTTATATTTAATTCCTGATAGTAGTTTCTATCCCGAGGGGATCAAGAACACTCTTTGGGAAATTCTGTGGGATGGGTCGGTTGTTAGGTCAGATGTCATCCCAACGTGGTTTGTAATAGGGCCTTATTACACACCTAGTATAAAATTCCTGAGGGATATGATTTAGATAATTCAAATATTCTTTAACAATAATTATAAAGGATTTGAAAATATTTTTATAATCTGGAAACATTCCCTAAGAAAATATATCTATGATTATGTGATTGTCCATGAATAATGTTTTCGATTTATGTTACGTGGTTCGCTAGTTTTACGATTATACATAATGATAAAAAAATTTATGATCTAATATAATGTATTGAATTGTTAAAAATGGTACATATCATAAGAAATAAGAACTGTATGAATGCACATAATCCAAATAATTATAAAGATAATTTCATTGATGGGATTAAGACAATATTTTGAAGGGAAATATTATCCCAAGAATTCTCATCATATAAGGACATAGTATCATGTGCTATCAAGACAAAAAAATATTTACCTATGTATTATAGATTCAAAGGTAAGAAAGATAATAATAGGAAGGTAAGAAAAAAATGGATAAGAAAAAAAGGGATAGAATGGTTTGAACACATGTGATAATTATGGAAAGAAACACCCTATTACATGCTCAATGGAATTGGATTTTCCTTCATGTTTGGAGAGAAATCCCATTAGGATCATGAAAAAATGGGTAAGAAATAAAAAATTTATATTCAGTGTTTTAACCATAATTAGATGGTGGACTATACAAACGAATTCTCCAAGTGTCGATGGAATATTCCTCATATGAATATAATAGATATATAAAAATCTTTTTCCATTAGTAAGGTTTAAGTGGAATTATTAATGTTCTTGTGTATTTAGTCTAAATAATTTTATTATAGGAGTATTTTATCAATGTTATTATAGTTATATGAATTATGAAATATATAAGGATTGTACTATAGTACCCTTTCTTCATGTATTTGTGAGAATATGTTTAATGACACAAATGACACGGAAAAGTGATTTAGTAGTAAAAAGATATTTTTTAAAAACACATGATTGATAGAAGATAACACATAATCTATGTTCAATGTTGAGATAATAATGATAAAGATATTTTTATGATATAAAATTTATGACCATGGAATTGGTTAGTGATTTGTTGATTTATCATTTTAAGAGTTTACTAAATGTCTGGATTTATGGAATATATTCAAAAACCTAATATTTCATTTTTTGTAAGCATGTATATTATCATTAATACTTTATGGTGATCAAGGTATTAAAATAGTAGGAATGCGACATTAAGATCCAATTTATATTGTCTGGAGGAATATAATTTTTATTTAGTGACTTCCTTTCTAAATTTGTTTAGATATTTTTTGGATGAGCCTTGTGGATAACTATTTAAGGAATGTATTGAGTAAATATTTGGGTGTTATTGGAAAATATTTTCTAACCATTTTGGTCTTGTAAAATATTTAGAGATATGAGGGATGAGATGGTATTCTATTATTGAGTTAATGATCGGTTAAATGATAATTTTAGTTCTTTAGAAATGATAAAGTCATCTTAAGCACTCATAATTTATAAAACCTATGATATTGTTATGGAAATTAATAAAGGATGAATTTATACCTATCAAATATGTATATTTACATATGTTACCTGTTCATATTGAAAATGAAACCCTAAATTTTTGGAAATGGATCTTGAAACAATAATGTTATCCAATTAACTTCATATCCAATTAATAATTTATCTTTTGACTCATCATATATTTATGGTTTTAGGTTTTTTGAATTTCTCTTTATCATTCAAATTCTTTTTATCAAATCCCTCTATCACTCTCCAACATTATTTGGGCATTATTCTTTTTTTCAAAGACTATATCACCACTTCCCAAATCTGTTCTCTTATACTGAGACCTAGTTATGTGATTATTATATATAGGCTTTATAATTCCCTTTATTTCTTAGCAATAGGATATTTTATTAACCCTTAAAACATTTTGGTATTTCATGAAAGGTATTTTAAAATTTAAAACCCTTCATCCGAGAGATCATGATTAAATTGCAGGGGTGAAATTTATTTAGGATTGGGGTGAGGGGTAAAATGTAAAACCCTGAGATTATAAATGATAAAAATCATATTCCATATCATATATGACATGAAAAAATAATATTATAGGATAATTTAACAACCTGGTACTTTAAAATATATTTCTTCTAAAATATATTAAATATCTTCCATAGCATGAAATGTAGAAAACAGAGAGTTTGAACGAAACACAACACTCTGTTAAACAATTATTACTTAAACATGACCATTATAACTTAATTGTTAAGATGGAGGGTATGAATATCATTAAATAAATAATGAAAATCATATGGTTTACAAATGAAGAGAATAAACTCAATGGTTATCTATTGATTATAAATAAAATATGTACCATTTGAAAGTGAATAATTTTTTTATAAAAAACTGTATTTTTTCAAAAGGAGGATTAGTTGTGCTTTGTGCACATAATTTTAAATTAAAATTTACCAATTTTTGAAAATTTATTTGAAATACTAAAATTAATTTTTTAAATTTATATTTCAAAATTATATTTGGTTGAATTTTTGTGATGTTTCTGAAAATATAATTTTTTTATGAATATTAAAATATGCAGATTTTTATTAAAAAATTCATTTTCATTTAAATAATTTACAAATATAAGTTATATTTTTAAATATATTTAAATTGAAATTATCTAAATTATATTATAATTTAACTAATTTATTCTATTGGAATAAATTTAATATTGAATTTTGATTTTAAAACATCCTATACTTATGAGAATTTTATTTTTAGAAAACTGATCTTTCTCCGCATATGCAATTTAATTTTAAACTAAATTCTTCCTCTTATGTGAATTGAATTTTAAAAAAGGATTTCATTTTTGGAATAATAATAATTTATTTTATTTAATAATTTTTACCAAATAATATACCATAACGAATAGTGAAAATTGTAATAATTAATTACCTCAGTTATGGTAAAAATGGGTTTACTAGGAGTTAAACTATAATGAAAACTGTTAGAATTGCCTAAATATTTATACAATTCCTATTTATTGGCCATATTTATACCTTTATCACTATAGGTTAAGTATTTAATAGTTTTTGGGAAACTTTTAAATGAATGTTTCCATTATAATAATTTATGTAAAGAAAAAGAAAAAATGTCACCCTATTGCTATTAAACTTCAATTATGTGTTCACATATAGAAAAAAGAAAGATATGTAATAATATGGCTATAAATTTTGAGCATGTTGAAGTTCATCTATTTAGTGTATTTTTTTAATTTCTAATAATCATATAATTACATTAAATTATTTATAAACACCAACACAATAATTTTTTGGTTAATAGAAAAATAAAATAAATATTAATAAAATAATTAAAAAAAATTGATTCAATAAATTATCGAGTTATATTATTTTTTAAGATAAATATATGTTGTTATAAAGGTATGAAAATAATAGATTCAAATTCAATCATTTAATAGATATTTTTAATTCAATTTAAATGAATATTTTCAAAATTGACATTAATGTTATTTTATAATAAAAAATATTTATTAAATGATTTAGAATTACTAAAAATAATATTTTATTCAAATATATTTTTAAATGTTCAAAAATATAATCTATGGTCTATTAATGGACCAATTATTCTAATATAGTTATTATGTTGACCTATAATGATGAAAAACTTTGTCACCATGGTTAAGGTTAAAGTAGTGTTTTTGCAAGCTACATGTGTTTGTGGTAAAATTAATTTTCAACACACATAGTATTTTTAACTGATAAATTTGATTTAATATTTAGAATAAATGACAAAAAATTATCTAATAAATATCATTTTATTTTTTTAATGTCCTAGACCTCTCATGTCTATTCCTTTGTGTAAAATCCAGTGTTTTAGGTGTTATAGGAGGGCACAGTTACTCATTTCAAGTGTTTCCAAAAAATTTTGTTTTTCAAATAGTGAGTTCGGATCAGTGGGTTTCATCAGTGACTTCCGTCAGTAAGTGGTGTTGGTGAGTGTATTTAGTGAGTTGTGTTAGTGAGTGGAGTCGGTTAGTGGCGTCAGTGAGTTTCATCGGTGAGTGGCATCAACAAGTGGCATCAGTGAGTGTCATCGATGAGTGGCATCAGTGAGTGGCATCTGTGAGTTGCGTTAGTGAGTGGCTTCATTGAGTGGCGTCAGTGAGTTAGGCGTCGATGGGTCATGTGAGTGACTCACTGTCGGTGGGCCACATCAGTGAATCACGTTGGTAGGTGGCATCAATGAGTGATGTTGGCCAGTCATGTGTTGGTAGGTCACGTTGGCGACTCACCATTAGTGACTCGATTTGGTCACTCACCCAATGGCGTGTCATTTCCAATTATCTCCAGTTTTTCCGGTTTCACCCCTTTACAGTTTCTTTTAATGTTAAATGAGTTAAATTCCAATTTAATGAGTTTTTTGGGCCATTTAAAATGGAATATACCTCCTAAAAAAATGAATCTTCCTTTGACTAATAAAATGCATGGTCTTGATTATGACGCAGATTTAATCGCCTTTGAAACTGTTCCCCCATAGATTTAGGATATGGAATATCTAAAGCTAAGACCCTTTCTTCCCTTGTGTGTTTCCTTTTTCTATTAATATAGTGGATCCCAGAACCCATATTCCGTAAGTGATCATGAATTTGTGGTTATCTCCCTTGAATCGTGTCTCCATGAAGGTTCCTCCTACTATTTGTACACCCCCTATTTTAGCGTAAGGAGGAGTTGCTGATCGACTATTGTTCCAGGTAGGGATCCCTTCATATCTCTTTTAATTATGAATCATGCAGGGTGGGTTTACTAATGTATTCTTGTAAATACAATTAGATCTAGGTTTAAATAAGATAATAAGAATTAAGAAATGAGGGGATGAGAAGATGATGATGACTATTGTATTGTTTTATATGTTATCTTTGATCCATGTTATTTTTTTCCTAGATAAATTCCATTTGGAAATCATGGCTATTGGTGGAATTTGATTCTGCATGAGAGGTTATTTATACATGTTGTTGGACCCCTATTGAACTGATGTAATTGTGAAATTTATTAACCACATATATTCGATTAAAAAAATTGATGCCCCATGATCAAACTTATTCTGTGATCACCCCTGAATAATGAAAGTGGAATTAAAAAATGAGTGTTTCTATATCTGAATACACCTTGAGTGTTTGGTGTGGATATGTACAGTGTGTGGTTATTTTTGGAATTGTGTCTTATGCAGATCATTTGATTTTGTGGCTGGGGGCATGAATTTGTTTTTGGGGTGGTACAAGTGGTGTAATGGAATCTTAGGTTGAGATATTGGTTGATTTTGGAATGGATGAACTTATTATGTAGTGGGACTACATCTGGGATGTGTTATGGTTGTTGGGGGTGTGGTATGTTTATATAGTAGGGTTGTTATGTTGGTTGTGATGATATTTGTTGCGGGTTTTGGCTATAAGTTGGGGGGTTTTCTTGTTTAAAGAAGGAACATAGAGGCATGAATTTGAAAAATGATAATGGAAGTGGTTGGCTATAGTGATAAATGGGTAGGAAGTGTGAATTGGGGTATTTTATTATTGTTTTCATCCTCTATTTTGATTGGTTATGAGGCTAGTTTTGTGCTGTGGTGGTTATATTCTAGGATAGGGATGGAATAACTGGTAAATGCTTAATAACATTTAATTGATTGAGCATTAAGAGGTTTTCTTTTATCATCTTTGGAAGTGATCGTATTTCATCCTCATACGTGTATTTAGAGGTAGTATCAAAGGTAGTTATATGGGATGACTATTGTTTGGAACCCCATAAGCTTGGTTGAGTGGATGCTACCTACCTATATATACATGCATTTCATTGTTAATTCTATATGCACCCCACCATAGTTGAGTGATAAGAGTTGAAAACCCCCATTGTTATGGGGGAGGGTGTCTTTCCAAAACATCATAGTGGGATGATGGATGAATGGACACCTTCTCTTCACTTATCCCACTTCCAGGCAGTGATATCCCAAGAATCTTCTTGTAGGTTGTGGTTTGTGAGGCCCAAGTGTGTGTAGGAGAGTTTTGATTCCCAGGTGTCTTCAGGATGAGATGTGTGGTGGTTCGCGGGTGTCTTTGGGTTTTGTTGTGGTTTGTGGACCAATTGTTTGATGGAAGGATGAGATGTGGTTGTGAGGATTAGGTGTCTATGGACGGGATGTGGCATGGTATGTTTGGAAGAGGTGGGAGTTCCAAGACATCTTCCATTTTGGTGTGAGAGAAGTAATCAGTGGGAAAGCTGTTCGGGGTAACCTATCATCATTGTCTCTATATTTCTTTACATGAATTACATTATTTGGTGAGTATTCCTTTCAAGAGTTTGGGGTGGATAGTAAACCTTCACAGTTGATTTTGGATTCTTCTATTTTATCATAGGGGAATTAGTATGATTCTACACTTCTGCACGATAGACTTTGTTTTTCCTACTGAGTATACCTGTATGCTCACCCTACATTATAAAACTACATTTAGATTTCCATGAGGACTACTTGGAACTTGATGTACTGTACTAGCTCAGATAGTAATAGTTACTGTGTCACTTCTTATCTTCATTTCATTGGAGACTTTTGTATTTGTATCAATAATCATTTTAAATATTCATGTGGGATGGTTTGGATTTTTTATTTGTGTATATCTATCTTGGAGTTGTTTTTCGTTAGTACATCTTATCTCCAAATCTTGGTTACTATAAAAGGGTAATGAATCCCATTTTTTTGATATTTCTATACGCTTGGTGCTGGTCTCCACCCTAGGGCCTACTAGAGCTAGGAATCGGGGGTCATTATCTGTCTTCCTTCATTGATAGCTTCAGAGGGGAATCTTTGGAGGGAGGAGGTAATGACATAATGGTATCAGAGGTGATGGTTGAGAGATAGGATGAAGTTTGGAGTTAGGCACCATGAGGATTGCATGGGTTGGTAGGGAAATGGTGTTAGGTGACCATGGTGTGTGACATAGGTCACAGAAGACTGGCTAGGACACGTGATTTTTGGGCCCCCTATAATCCGACCCAAGGACTCTGAGCTTACTAAACAACTAATTGAGGCTATACTATTTTCAGGGTAGAGGACCTAGGATTGGTAAAAACATCATAATGACTTTTTCTCTTATTTGAATTGGGAATTTCAAGGAATATAAATAATAAAAAGTTAAAATGAATCTTAAATAAAATTCCATACTACTCAGGCTTAGGAGTTCCTTATTTAGTTTTTAGATATGACACCTAGTCATCATACATAAGTGGCTCAGGTAGTGGAGGCTCAGTAGGTCAATCCATCTGATTATTAGAAGTTTGATATAGATGAGGAGTAAAACTAGTGGTAGATAATGTTACATGATTTCCAATGGTAGACCTTGGAAAAGTACAAGGGAAGTGTCTCAAACATAGGGATGGAGAATTAGCTCGAGGAGTTTGAGATCACCTTCAGCCTCATCTAGGATCTGACAGAGTACTAGGTTCTGTTGGTAGTTAGTTCAATGAGAGGATCTATGCATCAGTGGTGGAAGATGTACTTGGGGGAGGGAAAGGTGGCTTATATTCCCTAGTTTTATTTCAAAAAGGAGTTCTGGGAAGAATTCCTTTCTTCGACCTTGAAGGATGAGAAGTGAAAGGAGCTACTCTCAATCCTACCAAGAAGTATGTTAGTATGGGAGTTGGGGATCAAATTCAAGGACCTCCAATTATTTTATCAGGATCTCATTCCAGATGAGGAGTCTCGAGAGAGATGCTTTGATTAGGTAATTCATTCCACTCTCTAGTACGCATCTACTCCCTTTACCTTTCTAACATACATAGAGGTATAAAAGAAGGAAGAGGTGGTTGACAAAATTCACCCATGAAGAGGTCTACTATGATAGCGGATCTAGTAGGGTTCTTTGAAAGGAATGTCTACCAATGGTTGGTCTCTGAAATTAGAGACATTGAGGATCTGACCATCAGGGAGTCGACCTTAGCAGTTTCCATCTCAACCTTAGATCGGTGTGTTTTGTCTATTTAGTTTATGGGAACTTTTAGATTTAGTTCCTGATGGATGTTCGAGATTGGTTTGGTGGATATGGGAAGGTTCAATGCCTGCTTTAGTAGTAGTTGCTCGCCAAGCTATTTCAGTAGTAGGGAGAACGAGCTCCTACTCCACCGAGGGAAGGCTGAGTAGGTGGAGGATGACCTCCGGGTGTTCCTTAGGGAACTTGAACTAGTCTTGGTTGAGGAGGAAGTCTTCAATAGAGGGGAAGAGGATATGGGCATGGACAGTTACACACCACAGAGGCATCAGTCCCAGCAGGACCAGAGATCATTCTAGGTAAGATTAACAAGTTCATTACTATTGATTGTACTTTGTTAAATTTGTGATATTCACACTTCTTTGTTTCACCCACTCTAACCCATTTTTTGGGGATAGAAATAGAGAGTATTTACATACCCTTGGCATTGAGTAACCCAGTCAGATGCTATACCATCTTTTTGGATATATACAAGGGATATAGATTGATGATGGGGCCACATCAGTTCTATGGAGATCATTACATACAACAGATACAACCATATGATGTCATTATTGGTATTAAATAGTTTTATTCCATATATTTTGTTATCAACTACATCCATAGGAGAGTTGTGTTTTTAGATGTAGTTTAATAACATTTGGATTTTGTCAGAGAGCAGAGCTATTAGGTGGGTAGTCGGTGTTTGGAGCCTCTTCTTTCCTTGTCAGCTGAGCTGTCAGTGGGATCAGTGGATGATGAGATGGTGGAGGATCCAAGAGTTTTTAGGGGAATTCATGGATGATTTACCCAAGGAGGTTATGACTATACCCCCTCACCATGACATTGAGTTCGTGATAGACTTACAACCCGATGCTAGTACAATTTCTATGGCTCCCTATCAGATGGAACCTTTTGTGTTTTTGAAGCAGTGAATTCAGATCGAAGAATTGATGAAGAAGGAATTTATCATGCCTAGTGTGTCCCCATGGGGTGCTCTTGTCTTGTTCGCAAAGACGAAATATGGTGGTATGAGGCTATGCATAGACTAATAGAGAATGAATCAGGTGACACTCAAGAACTATTACCCTATTTTGTGAATAGATGATCTTTTCATCTAGATGAGTTGAGAAATTTGGTTTTATAAGATTGATCTGTGGTCAAGGTATCATCAATAGAAGTTAAAGGAGGGTGACATCCTGAAGACTTATTTCATTTGTAGGTATGGGCACTTCGAGTTTATGGTTATGCCATTAGGTGTTACTAACACACTATCGATGTTCATTTGACTTATGAACTCCATCATTCGTGAGTTCCTAGACCGGTTTGAAATCATATTCATCGATGAAATTTTGATTTACTTGAAGTTAGAAGAAGAGAATACCGATTATCTTAAGACTACCTTGGAGGATCTTTAATGACACTAGATCTACAAAATGTTTTCCAAGTTCATGTTCTGGACATGTGAGGTACACTTACTTGGACATGGGGTATCACATTAGGGCATTGTGGTTGATCCATCGATGGCTGAGAATGTTTTTTCTTGATAATAACCTAAGAACTGGTAGAGGATCCAATTTTCTTTGTTCTAGCAGGCTATTTATAGAAATGTTTACCTAATTTATCCCACGTTTCTGCTCCATTGATGGCTCTGACTCGAAAGTGCTAGGACATTGTGTGTAATGAGAAGTATCAGGCAGCTTTCAACTACTGGAAAGTGAAGTTGGTCAGTGCTCCATTGCTCGGGTTTCTCGAGAAAGTGGTGATGTTCACAGTATTTTTCAATGCTTCCCATGGAAGATTGTGATTTTTATTGATGCAACAACGGAGAGTGATCTTTTATGGGTATATGAATTTATGTCCCTATGAATGTTACCATTCCACCCATGATATAGGAATAGAAGAGGTCCTATTTGTGCTAAATTTTTGGCTGCATTACCACATTGGGGAGGTCTTTGTGGTCTTCACAGATCACAAATGCTTTAAGTATATGTTTTCCTAGTGACACATGAACTTGTGACAAAGAGGTGGATGAAGTTTTTTTAGGACTATGATTTTGAAATCTATTAAACCTTAGTAAATGAGAATATGGTGGATGATTCCTTGAGCATGAAGTTGTAGAAGGAGGTAGTTAAGGAATCTATTGATGCTTGGATGGTGATGGAGGAGTTGGAAACAATGCACTTTGATGTAGGAATGGATGGTGGAATAGGTTGTCTGTTTCAGATGATAGTTCAACAGTCTCTGATGCATCATGTGGAAGAGTTTTAGTGGGGAGATTTAGAGGAATATGTAATTCATGATCATGTTGGCTAGGGTGATGATCCAAAAGAATGGTTGGAGGATGTCCAGAATTGGATGTTGTTCTAGGGGAGGCTATTTTTTCCAATAGAAATTCATGGGGGAGTCCCTTATGAGTTTCAAATCTTACCTTTAGGATTACAACCAAGAGTTTCCATGATTTACCATGGATTGAGGGACCAGTTTTGGTGGCCCAAGATAAAACATGAACTTGCAGAGTTTTTAGAAAAATGGTTAGTGTGCCAGTAAGTGATGGTTGAGCACAGTGTTTGTGGTGGTTTTTTGTAGCCCTTAGATGTCCCCAAGTGGAAGTGGGATGATATATATATGGATTTATTCACTGAGTTACCCAGCGCTCAGGGACGTTGTGATGCAATCTAGGAAGTAGTGGATTAGCTGACAGAATGAACTCACTTGTTGGAAATTAATGAGTTGGGTGTAGTGGTTGCCTTAATACTGAGGTATGTGGATGAGGTGGGGTGGCTGAATTGAGTTCCAAGATCTATTATCTTGGACCGAGATACACATTTTTCCTCACAAGTCTCGAGGGGAATAAAACATGATTTTGGAACTCCTTTATGCCTCATCATTTCTTTCCACCCTCAGATAGATGGGCAAGCATAACAAACAATCCAGACATTGGAGGACATGCTGTGAGAATGCATCTTGGACTTTTGATGATCTTTGGTATGAAACTTACCTTTGGTAAAGTTATCTTACAATAAAATATATCAATCATCCATTGGCGTGGATCCATTTGAATCTTTGTATGGACGGCCGTGTCGTTCAACTTTTTGTTTTATAGATGTTGGGGAGATAGATGTTCTCAGATCTGAGTCAGTGAAGATTACGATAATGATTTCCCAACTTGTTCGTGAGATGATGAAGGTAGTGTAGGACCAACATAAGTAATCTTCCAATCATAGGAGGAGACCCTTGGAGTTTGAGATTGGAGACCATGTGTTCTTGAAGGTTTTCCCTTACTGTGGGCTGTGGAGGCTTTGTAGAGGGAGTAATCTTTCTTCCAGTTTCATTGGACCTTCACGGTGTGGGGGAGATTTGGGGAGGTTGAAAACCAGTTGGAACTAACACCATAGTTGGATATGGTCCATGACGCATTTCACGTCTCCCACATTCGTCGGTACCTTCATGATGAATTCCATGTCATTGATTGGGGAGAGTTAGATATCGAGGACGACACAATGCTTGTGGAGTAGCCAGTGGATATATAGGATCATTGGGAGAAGATGATGCATGGATGAACCATTCCTTTAGGTTGATTTTTGTGGAGGTATGGTGTCCTGGAGGAATGTACTTGGGAGAGAGAACTGTAGATGCGTACCCAGTACATAGATTTATTTTGAGTTTTTTACTTGTTATATTTTTCTTTATAATGATCGAACCTTGTTTTATATAAGATGAGTTGTTTCCTTATTATGTAATGTGTGATAGGGTCCTGACGTATTAAGAGTTGAGGGCATGATCCATAATCAAGATGAATTAATGTGGATGCAATTAATCCCATTCGGGCAAGTCAGTGCCACCCAAAGCTGATAGTATCTTGATATAAAGGAAGGAATTCCCTGATTCATGTGTCTGGATAGTTAGCGCTTGAGTGGGGTATCTTGGTATTTTTGTGTTATAAGATGTCAGAGGAGGTGTTCTTGGATTTTGAGGTTTCACATCAACTTATGAGAAGCACAAGGTGGGTTTTCCTTGAGAGGTATCTTACAGGGTGGTTTTTAGGAACTATCTTTCTTCTGGGTTGGTTTTGAATTCTTAAAGGTCAAAATAGTTTGAGTGGTTTCTAATAAAATATCCTGAGCCTCTCTAGTCAATTCATTTGTGAAAAATATAGTGCTTGAGGTATTTAGTAGGTCATGATGATTCATTTCAATACTCTTCCAAAAATCCAGTTTTTCCAATGGTGAGTTAGGATCTGTGGGTCATGTCAGTGACATGCATCGGTAGGTGGAGTTAGTGAGTAGTGTTGGTTAGTAGAGTAAGTGAGTGGAACAATTGAGTGGCATCGGAGACTAGCTCCAATGAGTGGAATCAATGATTCAACTGTCAGTGGGTCATGTCAGTGACTCACTATTGTTTGGTCGCGTTGGTGAGTCACGTCGGTAGGTGGCACCAGTGAGTTAGGAATCGAAAGGCTGTGTCGGTGACTCAACATCAGTGACTCACACTAGTGACTCATCCAACAGTGAATCATTTCCAATTTCTCTCTAGTTTTTCCAAATTTTTTCCTTTGACATTTCCATTGACATTAAATGAGTTAAATTCCTATTTAATGAGGTTTTTTGGAAATTTAAAACTATATATCGTTCTAAAAAAACTGAATCTTCCATTTACTCATAAACTACATGGTCTTGATTGCGATCTAGCTTTAATGGCCTTTGAAATCATTTCTCCCATAGATTTAGGATCTGGCCTATCTAATGCTGATACCCATTACTCCCTTGTGTGTTTCCTTTTTCACTTTATACTAAGGCACCTAGAACCCGTCTTCCCCAGGTGATCCTTCATTTGTGGTGAGACCCCCTATATCGCATCTCCTCGAAGGATCCTATTATTGTTTTTTCACCCCATATTTTAGCATAAGTAGGAGTTTCTAATCGATTTTTGTTCCATGTTGTGTTTTTATAGCTAAATTGCATCTGAAAATCATGGTTGTTGGTGGTCATTACCTATACAAGAGTGATGATTTATACTTGTTTTTGATCCCTTGTTGAATTGATGTAATTGTGAAACTGATTAACCACATATATTTGGATAAATAAATGGACGCCCTAGGATCGAACTTATTCTATGATCACCCCTAAATAATTAATGTGGAACTAAAAAACAAATGCTTCTAAATTTGAATATACCTTGAGTGTTTAGTGTGGATGTGATGTGTGTGCTTCTGTTCACCCTTGTGTCATGTGCTGATCATATGGTGTTGTTGCTTGGGGTGAAACAGTATGTATGAGGTGGTATGGGTGGTGTAATTGAATCTCAGGTTGAGAGATTAGTTTATTGTGGAATAGATTGACCTGTTATGTAGTGGGATTACATCTGGGATATATTACGGTTGGTGGGGCATGGTATGTTCATATACAAAGGCTGTCCGGTTCGTTATGATGAGGTGTTTTGCGGGGTTTGGTGGTATGTTGGGGGTCTTCTTGTTTAGAGAACGGAAAGAGCATCATGACTTTAAATAATAATAATTGAAATGGTTGGATTGGATGCTAAGTGGAGTGTTTTATCACAGTTTTCTTCCTCTGTTTGACTTTGTTCTGAGGGTGGTTGTGTGTTGTGGTTGTTAGTTTATAGAGTAGGGATGGAATAATTGATAAATTTTTAATAAGGTCGAAATGATTGGGAGTTAAAAGGATTTATTTTAACAAATTTAGATGTGACCATAGTTTATCCTGATACATGCATTTAGAGGTAGTAGAAAAGGCAGTTCTAGGTGATGGCTGTTGTTTGGAACTAGATTGGTTTGGCTGAGTGTTTTCTACATTTACACATATATGCATGTATTTCCTTGTGAATTATATATGCACCCCCCATAGTTGAGCTCTAGGTACCGAATACCCCCAATATTACGAGGGATGATTTATTTCCCAAACATCCTGATGGGTGGATGGATGGCTGGTCACCTACTCTTCCTTTCTCCCTCTTCCAAGCAATTATATCCCAAGACTCTTTGCTCATGTTGTAGTTTTTTAGGCCCATGTGTGTGTGGGAATGTTGTGATTCTCAGGTGTCTTCAGGATGAGATGTGTGGTAGTTCCCAGGTGTCTTTGGGATGTGGTGTGGTTTGTGGCCTAGGTGTCTGCAGGTGGGTTGAGATGTGGCTGTGATGCCCGGGTGTATGTGGGAAGGATACGGTGTGGTATGTTCAGAAGAGGTGGGAGTGCAAGGATGACTTCTGTTAGGGTGTGAGAGTTTCTAATCAATGGTAAAGTGGAAAGGGACACCATATCGTTAATGTTCTCTATATTACTTTTCATGACTTACGTTTTTTGGTTAGCATCCCATTGGAAAGGTTGGGGTGGCTAGTATACCTTCTTAGGTTCTTTTGGTTTCTCCTATTTTCTTATATGGGAATTAGTATTCTTGTCCACTTGTGCTTAGAGACATTGGTTCTCCTACTGAGTATACTTATATTCTCACCCTAGGTTATAAAACTTCATTAAGGTTTCTATGAGGTTTATGTGGAACGTGCTGGACTATACTAGTGTGGATCATAACAGTTGCTACGACGTTGCTTAGATAGAGTTTTGGTACTTTCTTTGGAGACTTCATTATTTGTATCAGTATTAATTTTGAACATGTATATGGGATGGATTGGCATTTTATTTATTAATTTATATCTATCACAGAGTTGTTTTATGTTGGTACATTTTATCTCCATATCTTTTTTACTATAAAATCATAATGACTATAATTTTGTGAGATTTCTATACCCTTGGTTCTGGTCACTACCATGGGGACTATTAGAGGCAGGACATCAGGGCCGTTATATTTTCCTAGATTTCTAGATCAGGAGGGGAATATTTGGAGGGATGGGGTAATTCTAATTTTATTATTAAAGGTAAAATTACCATAGTTAAAACACTACTTACTATAGTGAAAAACTAAAATGCTAAAAGTAAGGAAACTTATATGTTAAAGAAAAACATGTTTAAAAGATGTATGTGTTAGGGTGGTAGAGGTATAAAATAACCATATATCCTTAAAATAATTTAATTTTCAATTTTGGATCCACTTTAGTTGAGAGTGAATTCTAAAATATTGAATAGTTCTAGGTATTTAAAAAAATACTACTCCTCAACTATAAAAGGGCACTCAATCCCTTCACTTATTCACACCTCTCATGCAATTTGACTTTTTCAAACCCTACCAAAATACCACCTAAACACAATTATAAACATTCAATAGCTTATTTATTTCCCAAAAATAAAAACCCTATCGTCTTTAAGAAGAGATCTAAAGGAGGTTTCTATATGAGAAGGTAATTGTTTTCACTATGTTCATTTTTTTATTTCTTCTTTTACAACCATAAGTTATGTATTATAACATAAAATTTTATAAAACCATTATAAACTACATAAATATATTTTATTATACTAGTGGGATATTATTTATCAATCTTCAATTCCTTTAAATGGGAAATGAAAGCATGAATCATGTTTAGAAGGGACTACCGCTTCACGTACTGATGTAAGTTATTTTCACCAAAAACTTCTCATGGTAAGAAAAAATGATGGATTTAATGTCAATATATAATATCTATGATATAATTATACTGATAAAGTTATAACATTACATATACCATCTTAATTTAGATTATTTTTAAAATATGATAATATAGCTTATGTGTATGATGGACTACCACCATATGAAGTGATGTGACTAATTTTTCAGTTATGCTTTACATGTAAAGAAAGATGAATAAATTTAATGAATATTTGTGATATATATGATGTATAACCTAGAACACAATATCCCAAAGCTGATGTATAATTTTATACATTGGAACAATATAAAAGTATTATAATCCCAAAGGATCAAATAGTTTAGGAGTATTGGTAAACTAGATACATACCATAAATTTTTATTATAATTGAAATAATAAAATCAAAAAGTATTTTATTTGGGAAATCCATTAGTAAACTTAGATAATCATTTCATATCAATCAAAAAACACTTCCTCATATCATGGAGAAGATAATACATTAGAAAAGGGATATCTCAAATGCTTAGTAAGGGTAAGCATAAAATAGAAGCTATGAATAAATAAGTCATAATCAATATAACAAGGTAAAAACTGAATTTTTTTTAATTTAGTCAAAAAATTGTGCATAATATGGAAATAATAAATTATGATCAAATAATTACTTATAAATAATCACATGAGCGTTAAACTTAACCATATATACTATAAATAATCAAATAATCACATGGAATATTAGTAACTAAATTCAAAATGATGAGATGCATATTACTAGAAATGTAAAAATACCATAAAGTCCTTATCCCAAGAAATTTAATAACCTAAATGCCTTGTGAAAATAAATCTATATAAATTGGTAAGGCCTCAAATAAAACCCATTCTGGGTTTCCTCATGAGACCTATCATTGCATTGAGGGACTATAACAGGCCCCAACCATAACATAATAAGTCGAATACCTTCTTTAAATGAATGGGGTGAAATATAATGAACACAATAATCATATTTAATATATAATATGAAATGAAAATAATTTAACCAATCAATAAATATAATCAAAAACCATCTAGAGTAATGTAAATGGTATCAAAATAGTATATCCTCAGTGAAACTGATCATAAACTATTTTAATAAATAATAAGGATGGCATCATTAGAGTTTTAATGAATTGAGTACTTATATAATAATTTGTTTTCATTTTGGAATTAAATAGTTAAATTTGTTATAAATGTATAATGAAATAATTGGTATTTATAATTTTTTAATCCATAATAATAGAATAGTAACTTCATCTATTAGAGTATTAATTTTTTATGTATCTTATAAGTGTAATCATGATATATTTATATCACAGAAGAAGTAAATAAATGTTTTGGTTATGATAAATTAAGTGTTGGTATTTTTATAAGTAATAAATATTTAATTAAACATTTATAAATAATATAATGATGTTATAGAAGATATGTTTTTTATAAAATAGATTCAGAAATAAATATTTTATTTTTTTATGATTATAAGATAATTTATGAGACGTTAATTAATGTTTCAAAGAGTTATAATGTTAGTTAAAATTTTAAAACTGGTATTTTTTTTGAATAAATGATGATTTTAATTAAATATTAAATTTCTCATTTTTGGAAGATTTTTTTTTCATAAAATGGAGTTCATTTATGAATTCTACAAATTAAAAAAATGGTCATTGTATGTTTTTTTGATTTTTATAAAATAGTTGAATTTTTGTGATGAGTAAAATATGGTAATTTACAGAATATATAAAATATAAGTAAAATAAAATATTACATGAGTAATATATGATTTAATCACCATAATATCTTACCAAATTCATTAATTTAATATAAATAGTGATAATTCTCAAACTATTCATAGTCTTGAGCCAAAATAATAAACTTATGAATAACATTATCAAAAAACACCCCTCTCATCCACTATACATACCACCCCACCACCTCTTCTCCTAACAAAAAAAATCCCTTTATATTGTTTAATTTTTGAAAAATTACCTTCCCAACACTATTCCCTTCATATAAGACCTACTGGTCTCACCAAAATTTCATAAAAATGGTCCTTAAGGGGGTTCTTAGGGAAAATAATTCAAGAGGTAAAATCCTCTTTCTTTTTATTTTATATTCCTTTTTAATTTATTTTGTTTTCTTATTCTCTATTATCATACCCATATCTAAGTGGGATAAATAACATAGTATATTATATATACTATAATTTAATCATGTTGATATAAAAATTCATCATAAAACTTCTTCTCCTCTCTCTTTTGTTCTAAAAATGATAACATCATCCGTGATATGTTGATTTACAACCATTGTGGATAATACACATTCATTTTTCATTATCACCCTCAAGGTTTGTCATAAAACCATTATTATGGTTAAATAATATTTTATTATATATATTTTAAGTTATTTAATGTTCTGTAACCAATATATAATCATGATAATGAATAAAATGATATAAGTTTGTGCTGATCCTAAAAACAACCAAAATAAATTATATCATTTTCATTAATGTTTTATCTAATGAATAATCCTGATATTATAAAAAACGATATATGGTATCAATTAGAATTTTGGAAACATAATAACTCCATTTCATTCAACTTTTGGATTTTTTTCCTTTTGACATGAAAATCCATAATGAACCAATCATGGAAACCAGGAAATAAATGCACCTAAAACATTGAAAATAACAAAATATTATTAATAAATTGGTGTAAATATGTGCTAATAATATCATATAAGTAATTATAAATATAAATATAGTTCTTTAATATATTAATAACACTATTTAATCCATTATAGATGAGTTTTTAATAAGTTTTAATTAAGAAGAACCTAAGGTAAGGGAATTGTTGACCTAATTTCCATTCTTTGGGTTAACCTTTTACTTTGTTGATTATGTGGTCTATAATTATTTTTGAAATTAATTTTTTTTTATTATGTTTCATTATGTTTATTTATAGTAAATACACATATTCCATTCATTTTATTATTTCTCACATCAATTATATGATATTTGTAAGGTAATTTTCATTAAAAATACTCTTTTAAATTTATATTTTTACAAAATTCAAAATTATTGTTTTTATGTAAGTATTATTATCACTTTACGGTTCGCAGGAATTTTTATGATGAATTGTGAAACCTATATCTCCCTATAATCCATTGGGTATTTTATGTTGGAGGTCTACTGTAAGGTTACTCAAAGTGTAACTGTGATGGTTACACCATAAGGTAGTCGTGATGGTTACATTGTAAGGTAGCCATGAGGGTTACATTATATGGGATCCAAAAGCATTAAAAATACTATGGTAGACATAATGGTTAACATATTAAGTATATAATTTCCTGAGTTACTTTTATAGTATTATTCATGTTTTCTGTGTTTTATAGAAATATCATGTTTTCACAATGTAACTATATGATACTTATTGGGCTAGAAGTATGTCTTTATGAAATTGATTTCAAATGTTTATGAGTATTAATGGACTAATAGTTTCTATCCTTATCTTTATGTCACTTAGTGATCATTTTTTTCTCATCTAAAGTTTTAAAAAAAAATCAATAGGGTTTGAGGATGGGTAATAGAAAAGGAGAAGCCATGATAAATTTTGTGAAGACATTTCATTAAAAGATATAATTTTTTAATAAAAAGATTTGTATTATGGATGAAAGGTATAGTGACATTTCAGTAACCACTTTTTATGATTTTGGGATGATATGTATGAATTATATAATATTTTATAAAACTGTAAACATAAATTATTTCAATGAATATAAGGAATTGAATTGTAAATGAAGTTACTAGATTATGTAAGGTTTTAGGCCAAGTACTTATAATTAGTATCAAAGAAAAATTTAGATAATGGTGGGGTTTGAATTATGTTAATATAATACCAAAAATGATTTTAACATTCTAATTAATTTTAAATGACATAAAATTTAAGGATTACCATGTTGATTTATCTATGATATGGTTGTTTAGAATGGTTTTTTTGGAGAAGAAACATGTAAGATGAAGTTGGAAGGCACTCAGAGGATGATATCTTTCCGAATCTGCAACTTAGAATGTTAGGAATTGGAACTAAATAGTTCATGATAGTAATGTATCAGTTGACATAGAATATAAATAGCGGTGAAATACATGCAAGAGAAAAACTAGAGATACCAAAAAATAACATGATGATAGTGGAACATTTTATGAGGAAAAACCCTCTTTATTTTAGTGGATATTATGACTCAGTGGTGGTTGAAGGGTAGATTAAATCACTTGAAAAGACATTTGATTTCATGGGGTGTTTGGGTAATAAAAATATTAGTATCTCTATTTATCATTTTGAAGGTGAATTTGACTAGTAGTGGTCAGTGGTCAAAAATGTTAGGGATAACGAGGATATTTATTCCTTGGAATGAGATGAATTTAAGAATATTTTCCTTGAAAATTATTTTCCTAAGGTGGTTCAACATAGGATGGAAAATAAATTCCTTGAATTTAAACAAAACGAGAAAAGACTTTTATTTTGAGGTAGATGATCATAATTTCCTATAAATCTCTCCTTGAAAAAATGTTATGTGTTTTAGAAAGAAAGGAAAGCTAAGTCCATGGTTCATTTTACAACCTGAAATCATTGAGGAAGTAGAAATCGTTGCCTAACGAGAAGCTTTACCTTCGAATTCATCTTAGGTACATAATGTTTTTCACGATTTGATGTTAAGAGAGTATGTACCAGATTCAACTTATGTTTTGAGCCCATAAGTAGTTCAATTGGAAGAGATCCTTTCTTTTGAATAGAAACTTTTTCCGTTTCATGATCGTATAAATGAAGTATTACAGAATAAGGTAATTTACCAGGTTAAGGTTTTGTAGAGAAACCACATAGTTGAAGAGGAAAAATAGGAATTTGAAAATTCTATGAGGGAAAGGTATCCTCAATTGTTTAATAAGTATATAAAAATTGAAGGATGCAATTTCTAGAAGGTATGAAGAATATAACAACACAAGTACTTATATTATAATTTATTTTCAGTTTGGAATTAAATATTTAAATTCATTATAAATACATATCGAAATAAGTGGTATTTATAATTAAAAAACATATACCAATAGAATAGTAACCCCAACTATGAGGGTATAAATAAAAGTTATGTATCATATTAGTGTAATTATGATATATTTTTATCATAGAATATGTAAATTCATGTTTTCGAAATGATAAATTACGTGTTGGTATTTTTTTATGTCATAAATATTTTATTAAAATTTTATAATTAATTTAATTATTTAAAATAAATTATTCATTTGAAAAATAGATTAATAAATAAATATTTTTTTATTTTTATTATAATATAATTTTACGAGACCTTAATTAATTTTTCAATGTGTCATAAATCAGTCAAAATTTTAAAACAGGTATTTTTTAAATAAATGATGTTTTTAATTAAAAATTAAATTTCCATATTTTTAAAATTGTTTTCAAAAAACAGAGTTCATTTTTTATTTCTACACATTTTAAACAGTTTATGATGAATTTTTTGGATTTTTTAAAATTACATGATTTTTTGATGAATAGTAAAATACAGTTATATACATTATATAAATTATAAGTTAATAAAATATTCCTTGAGTCATTGTTGATACAATGACCATAATCTCAAACAACCTTCATTATTGTAATATATTTATTGATAATTCTTAAACTATTCATAGTCTTTATCCAAAATAATAAACCAATTAATACAATAATAAGAAAAACCCTATAATCCACTATAAATATCACTCCTCAACACCTTTTCTCCTCCCACCTCAAAGCCTTGTATATTTTATAATTTTTGTCCAATTCACTTAACATGAGTCTTAACTATGTCAAAGACCTACTGGTCTCACCAAAAGGCCAAAACCAAGGGGCTTAAAGAGGTTCCCAAGGAGGATAATTCAAGAGGTAAAATCAAATTTCTTTTTCTTCTTTTTATCCTTTTAATTTCTTTTCATTTATTGTTCTCTATTCAACTACCCATATAAATGTAGCATGAAAACTATAGTATCTTATATATAATATAATTTTATCATGTCCACGGAGAATTCCACTATCAAACTTCTTCACCTCTTCCTTTTATTCTAAAAACGAGAACATCATATGTGATGTGTTGATTTACCACCATCATGGAAGATACACATTAATTTTTCATTATCACCTTAGATGATGTTCATAAAAACATTGTTATAGTTTAATAATATTTATATATATATATTATAATTTATTTAATATTTTGGATCCAGTATATAAACATGATTTTGAATATAATTATATAAGTTTTTGATGATTGTAAAAACTACCAAAATAAATTAGATCATCTCTAATAAGGTTTTACCTAATGATTCATAACAATATTAGAAAAAATTATACATATAATCATTTAAAATTTTGGAAAAATATTAACACCATTTCATTCAACTTTTGGTGTTTTTTATCCATTCGACAAGAAAATCCATAATGAACCAACCCTGAAAACCAAAAATAAATGCACCCAAAGCAATGAAAATAAAAAATATTATTAATAAATGGGTTGAAATAAGTTATAAGAATATAATATAAGTATCTGTAAATATTAATATTGTAATATAACAAATTAATAATTCCCTTTAAACCATTATATAAGAGTTTTTAACATGTTTGAGATAAGATGAACCAGAGGTAAGGTATTTCTTAACCCACTTACATTATTTGGATTAACCTTCTAATTCATTAAATATGTGGCAATAAAATTATTTGTTAAATAAATTTTTATTATATTATGTTTTATTATTTATATTTATTGTGTATACATATATTCTACTAATTTTACTAATTATCACTTTAATTATATGATATTTTTAAGGAACTTTTCTTTAAAAATAATCTTTTAAATTTCTATTTTTACAAAATTAAAAATGAATATTTTTATTAAAATATTATTATTATTTTATGATTCATGGGAATTTTTTAGGATGAAGGGTGGGACCTATATCTCCCTCAAATTAATTGGGTATTTTTTTGTTGGAGGTCTAACATATGGTTACTACAAGTTTAATTATGTTGGTTATACCTTAAAGTAGCTGCAAGGGCTACATTATAAGGTCACCAATAGGGTTACATTATAAAGTATCCAAGAGGGTTAAAATTCATATGGTATCTATGAGGGTAAAAATATTATGTAATTAATTATCCATGATACCTTTATGGTATTAATTATGTTTTCAAGTTTATCAAAATCTCTTGTTTTCTCAAATAAAATATTTGATACTTTCTGTGTGAGAAGTATGTATTTTTGAGAATGATTTCATATTTTTATGAGTATTAATGGACTAATAGTATTTCTCCTACTTTTTTATGTATCATACTGAGATTTGTATTCTCATCCAATGTTTTAAAATGTTTTCCATAGGGTTTTAGGATGGTTATGTGAAAAGGATAATCTAAAATGAATGTTGTGAAGAATTTTGATAGAATAATTTAATTTTTTATTTAAAAATATTTCATTATGGATTAAATGGATATTTTTTAATAGTGAAAACATTTAATTATTATGTTTTTATATTTATGAATTATGTCCTAATTTTCCAAAACTCTATAATGAAATGATCTTTGAGAATATAATGAAGTGAATTCTAAAGGAATTTACTAGATTATGTAATGTTAATGGCCATGTCCTTGTATGATTATATCCCAATTAATTTATAAGTGAAATAAAATTATGTATTTCAGTTTGTAAAAATTATTTTTATAGTTCAACTGGAACATTACTTGATGATATAACGTTTCTTTCAAAATCAACATTTTTATTTTAAAACTAGAAAATTCATAAAATATTATCAAAATAATTTTCTTTGAAAGTAAATTTTAAAAACTAAAAATTTATAGAATATTAAGAAATAAAGTTCTTTAAATATAGCCTTAGAAAATTTTAAATGATGCTTCAAATGATTGATTTTCTTGACATTGTGAAATTCAATAAAATCCATATATGTTAAAAAAGAACCTTCCCTTTTCATTGTAAAAAGGTTAGAAAAGATCCATGTTTGTAAAATGAAAAGAATATTCCTTTCCTAATGTTTTTTAAAAGTAAAATATTGGTAAAAATTATTTTATTAAATTATTTCGAAAATTATTAAATATTTTTTATTTTTTTATAAAACATTGTTTTTAAAAAGAAATGATTTTTGACCGAAGAGATAAATAATTAATATTTAAAAAAACATTTTCTTAATTAAATTAAGTAACCAATAGAGGAAAAATGGTACTATTAATTTTATGAGTTAATCAATAAATATATGAGAATAAAATAAATTTATTTTAAGACATAAATATCAATTAATTCCCCCAAGGGAGACTTAAAGAATAACAATCCCAAATAATGATCAGATTGTGAAATAAACTCTTACAACATTGGTAACTTTTGTATCACAATACCATTAAAGAAATATCATTAAATGAAACATTAAATACAATGAATATAAATTAATTCATGATATAAAATAAAAAAGGTTATTATACACACCCAAAAAATAAATAAGTGGTGAATATTATGTATGTCTCATGGAAGTAAAAATAAAACTAGAAACCCTTTCCTTGAGTCCAAATCAACATGTACGTTCCTTATCTTATAAAATAATAATAAAATGTTATTTATTTAATTGTTTATGAACCTTTTTAATTTTTATTATTAATTTATTTTACTTATTAACATGTTATATATGATTACTTAATCTATTAATTTTACACCACATTTTTTTAATGATATTTGGATTATGTGTCGAAATGAATTTTGTAGATTTAGTATGCCCAAAGAGGTCATTATTTAATCATATCATGAATAATAATAACAATGAATTAATTTTATTATTGAAACACCAATTATACTTTTAAAATTAATCAATAAATATGGTTATGAAAAACGAATTACATTGCGATCATGGAGATGGTAGGTCATACGTACGCATGAGTAACATTTCCATTTTTTAATGATAATTATAGTAAGAAGGAAGGTAATATTTTATACTTATATAATGATTATAAAATCATAACTACAATTTTTTTTTCTGTAAGTATAAATACATATATATATATATACTATCCATGTTGTGATGAAAATAGAGTCAAATTGCTTAGTCAAGGGGACAATCCACAAATACATGAATGCCGTTATCATCATTCCGTGAGTGAAAATGTAAATTTTTATTATTGTATGTTCATAATGATAAGTATGAAATTAATATAATAATTATTTATTAAATATCAAATATATTCATTAAATTTTATCCTCATCACCTTCCATGTAAAGTGTTAGTGAAAGATGAATAACATCGCTTCTTGAGGCGGTAGTCTGCCATACACACGAGAAACAATATTGTATCCCCTACAGAATGGATAGAAAAATGTATATATGATATAATTAAATTAGGGACATAATTATCTTATAAATATCATATATATAATTTATATTCATAATTATACTTGACCATTATAGGTGGTAATGAAAAAAATGACATCAATTTGGAAGGAAGTAGTCTGTCGTACACATGAATGAGGATTTTATAACATATTCTCTAGATGTTGGGATGGTTTAGGTAATTAACATGACATAAAAATATCTATGTATATGGAATATAATAAGGTTATTATTTGAAAACACTTTAATAATAATTTAATGAATTTTAGGATTAAATAAAATAAAACATCTTGTTGAATAACGTTGTCTTTTCTTTGTGTAAACTCATTAGTTTTACACAAAAAGCCTTCCTTGGTTGCCTTTATGAATAAAATATGGATTACAGGATGAGGGTATCGATGTTGGGAAGTTATTTGGGATGTTATTGGAAGAAAAAAATGGTTTTATAGTGTGAAAAATAGGTGAGAAAGAGTGACCTTTTATAAGCGAAGTGAGTGACACAATTGTAATCATTATACGAAAAAGGGTGTACCCACATTTTTCACATGAAAAAATGGTCCAAAATTGATTATAATCAATAATTATACATGTTATGTTCTAAATATCAACATAAAATTGATTTTATATAAGTTTTTATGTGATTTTATTTATTACAATTTTAGGTTAAACCATATTAAACCCATTTTACCATAACCGCGTTAATTAATAAAAATTGTTTTTACTATTAATTATTATAGAAAACTGAAATGAATATTTTAAATAATATAAATTGTTATGATTATAAATATTTAATCAATTTTAGCAAATTCAATTCATATTATTGGAAAATTGTAATTTATAATTAATCCCACAGACGTGATGACAAAAAAGGTTTTCAAAGAGAAAATGTTCAAAAGTTTAAAAAATATTCATATCATAAGTGAATTTGAAAAATTAAACAACAAAATAAATTGGATTTTTAGATATATAATTGAGATAAACTTTATTTTAAAAGAGTATAAAATTTAATTTAACTATATAAATAATTTTAATGAAAAGGTAGTTTTCAATTAAAATTCAGTATTTTTCACTATTTAATGAAATGTGTAACATTTCAAAAAAATCCCAAAAATTAAACCTATTAAAATTTTGATATTATAATTTAAAAATTTAATTTAAATTTATAAAATAATTTTTATAAATTTGGTGAAAATTAATTTTATATTATGTTCGTAAAGCATGACTAAACTAGCTTTTAGGAAAAAAACAATTTTTTTTAAAAAAAATATGTTTTCTTTTAATTGAATATTATTGTATTTATAATAAATATATGAACAATGAATTTGTTTTTAAATGTTTAAACCATATATTTTTCAATATTTATCTATTAATATTCATTTCCATCGATTTAATGGTAAGGTTATAACAATATACTATATTACTGTTCATTTAGACGCAGAGTTGAGTCTTTTACAAGCTATCGAAGAGATTAAATTTAAAGAAGTATATTTTTTGGTTGTTTAAGCTCAATGTTATCTTTCTAATATTCTGTTGAGTAAATTTTTCTTCTTTTATAATTTTGTGGTGTTATATTCTCCCCACTTTAAATAAATTTTATCCTCACAATATGATCTTAGACTCATAAAACAAGGGTTTGATATTTGAAAATACCATTATTGAAAACCCACCTTATAAAACAATTTAATTAAATATAATCTTAATATAAGGGAAAGGTAAGAAACAATTTCATATTGAATAATACATAACTAGTTTTCTATGTATGATAACATTAGTGTAAAGTGATGATGTTTACATGGAAGAAAAGCGTAAATAATCATAAAGAATGACAAAGGTCATTAATCAAAAGAAAGGAAATGATGAATTTAATGTTAAATACCACAAAGCCATTAATCTATAACGATTTAAAAGACTATATGATACATAAAATATAATATTAATTGGAAATATTTTTTTCAATATCTTTTTCTAAATTTTAGGAAGTATTTTACAATCTTAAATTAAAAAGAAATATACTTACTTGATACATTTCTATTTCATTATCACAATTTCATCATTAGGCTATTCTTCGATCAATTCCTAATTCATCTCTTATTCAAAGAAATGAATATCAAAAAATTAATTTTTTTTCCTAATTCACTAAAATTCACTTTTATTGGATCAAAATATCTGTAATAGAAAGATATGTAATTCCTTATATCTCTAGTAATAATTATAAAAAATTCTTAGTATATGTTATCTAGAATGAATAAGTCATCATATAGTAAAGTAATACTTAAATCTCTAAATCCAGATCCAAAGTTCAACATAAATTTTTTTTTAAATGGATAACCATTTTAACCTTCCCAAATATTAATATTCAAAAAATTACAAAAAATGTCACTAAATTTCCAAAATGAACTTATCATTAAACCCATAAACAACATGAAGTAGAAATTTCTCATCAAATACCAACCATGTGAATAAATTAATCATGTATTCTATTGAATAATTTTAATTACATGAATTAACATTTTTTTTTGAAAAGACGAATTATTTCTTTTCCCATAAATAAAACAAATATTATTGTATAGATTCCTTAAATCCAATATTTTTGTTAACTCCATCAATGCTAGATTAAACCACTTTTTCAAAAAATTATTTAACAGTTTCAAGGTATCAATTCAATCTAATTTAATTTATCCATATTAATCATCTCATTATACTAACATAATTATCTCAACATCAAGAAAATATTAAGGGTTATCTTTACTTTTATAATGTGTTTTCGAAGTAGGTCAAATTTCAACTGTATAATTTTCCTTATTCATTGGTACCATTCAACATATGATTTCAAATCCTTAATGAAAATGAAAAAAAACCCAATAGTTTTGCATTTTATAAATCTTATAACTAGGATATTATTTATAAAATACTGAAATGACATAATTTTGGTATCCAAATAAATTACATTAATCCTCCAGCTACATCTATAGTAATATCATAAGCTTGACCATGATCTATTTGTTACTTTTGAAGTATATTCCATTGACACATGGTGAAGTTTTTTTCATAGTGACCCATATAATTATAGTTAAAGCATTTAACATTGGATGTTTTTTTCTTCCCCTTTAAATCATAAGAATTAAGTCCTTTCTATCCATACTATTAATAAACTACCATTACTTTGAAGTAAGTACTGTGGTTTTTCTTTCCAGAAATATCACATGTGAGAAAATCATAATTTCCCTTCTTCCCTTTATCCATATTTTTCTTTACAATATTATTATTCTCATTATTCCCTTAAAAGCTATAAATCATAGATAATTAATTATCTATATTGTTATCAAATGATACTATGTACTCATATTATGAGAATGTTTGGGAGACTATTTACCATTTCAATATTGTAATAATCCCAAAAAAGAAATGATCATTCTTTCTCATTGGATTACAAGAATTGATTCGGTTCCCATTTCTTCCTCTAGAAACCATTTCTAAATAATGGAGTACACTATATTAGATCATATAATTATGAAACATAATGTATAATACAAATATTAGTAAACTAATTAATATAATTTGAAAAATATATATATAGCTAATCTCATAGTAATAAATAGAGTTTCATTGGGGATATATTTATATTCAAATATTTCATAATATATTTAAAATAAAATGTGAATTATCTTAATTATATCCCCTAGGAGTGTCAAAAAAAGGATGTAGTAAGGCCCTGTTTCATGAACCAGGTGATGATCAGGTCAAGACCAACACAATCATTTTGGAGTTATTACCCCTATGTACATTTGTTTTAGCACCACATTTACTTGTTGTATCTAGTAAGTGATGAATTTTCTATAGAAAAACCACATATCCTTAAAAAAAATTCATATGTTATTATATAATTGTCTTTAAACGACATCATAGGTTTATTTTCCTTAATCTAGGTTTTCTTAAATCTAGTTCCCATAGTTTTTACGAAACATCCTCTGATAAAAACTTTTGTCCTATAACTCTATTAGCCCAGATCTAGTTTCTACTTTATTACATTATCATAATATATACGCAATAACATCCCGAAGGATTGAATAGTTAGTAGTCTTGGTAAATTATAAATATAATTGATATTTTTATTATAATTGAAAACATAAAATTAAAAAATTATTTTCTTTGAGAACACCATTATAACCCTTATTGTATCCCTATATATAAATCAAAAAACACTTCCCAGTATCTTCAAGAAAATAAAACATAAGAAAGGGATGAGATCATATGCTAAGTAAGGGTAAGAGTATAATGTATTCTATGAAGAAATAAGTCATAATCAATATTTCAAGGTAAATAATTAACAAAAATGACATTTGATCAATTACTAGAGCATAATATGGTAAGAATAAATGATGATCAAATAATTACATATAAATAGTCCCAAGATCATGAAACTTAACTACATGTATTGTAACTAATCGAATAATTCTATGAAATGTCAATAACTAAATTCATAATTACAATAATTTACAATGTTGGATATAAAAAATATACCATTTAGTATTATTCCAAAACATCTAATACTACGAAGGCCTTGTGCAAAGAAATCTATATAAATGGGTAATGACTCAGCCAAAACACAATCCAGTTTGTCTAATGAGACCCATAGATGCATTAAGGGGCTATAGTGGTCCCTTCCCATCACTTAATAAGTCCAATTTATTCTACATATAAAATGGGTGAAACACAATTCACCTAGAAATTCCTATTTAAACTAGCATAGAAAATGTAAATACATTCCCAAGTTATTATACTTAATCATAAACCATCCAGAGTAAAGTGACTGGTATAAACATAGTACATTTATGACAACCCTACTTTCTATTACAACTTAAACATGCTTTATTACATATAAATTCACTTGATACAATAAAGAAGATCGAGAGGTTTAGTGTCTTTGGGGCTTATGATCATTACATAAAAACTTTAAACTTGAAATACAACATCTTTATTGAAAACTTCTTTTACATGACCACTACATTCCTTCGTACTTAGCATTGCATGGGATAACCTGAGGAAATGCATAAGAAAAGGGTGATCTATAAAGCCCAGTAAGGGAGTACACAATGAATAACATGAGGAGTTCAATACATGTTAGGCAATAGGAATATCAATAGAGCATAAGAGTAACATGAACATAAAGGCATGATAAAGCATGATAATCATAACACGGAAATGTGGCAACAACACTTAACATTGAATTAGCATGAGCTAAGGCTCATTGCACATGGAGCATGAGTAAACCCTCATTGCACTTGAAGCACGAGTAAACCCTCGTTGCACTTGAATTATAATGAGTCAACACTCATTGCACATGACTTATCATTATACTATACTTTACCCAATGTATTGGAGCGCTATAAGGGTGCACCCTTCTTAAACATTTCATTTCATGCATAAGTGTGCCACATGGATCATAAAACATGGATTAATAAAACATAATCATTTATTCCATGATAAAGGAATGTGGAATTAATACATGAAAATTTATAATAAATAAGTAAATGTGCACAAAGGTGAATACCCTTGATGGAGAAATGGGCATGGTATTCACTACACAATGATATTGGCTTAGAAAATCGGTGTGATTTCGGCAGCGTAACGGCGTGACATAAGAATTCATAAAAATGGTTAATGAGAGAGAAAGGGGTTACTCATCATGTTTACATGTAATGGAAGTAAGGAGGTCATATAGATACATGTCCCAACAATTGAAAAGGAATTTAGATTCATGATACAAAAGTATTTCTTGAATATAAAAGAGGAGAAAAAAGTTCCTTTCAGAATTTCGGCTTAGTAACGGGTGTACATGGGAGGCATTTAATGAGAGAGAAATAGTCTCCCATCATTAAGAAAATAAGAGGGAAGTATGGGGGAGGTGTGAAACCATACCCCAACATTCATAATTGAAATTAAAAGGGAAATCCAACTTAAAGAAAATTGACAAAAATGAGAAAGGAAGAAAAAACCCTTACTTGGATGTGTGCTTCCAAAGGCTAGAGAGAGGATTGTGAGAGGATTATTGGGAGCTTGGGGCACCTTGAGAGGATTATAGAGAGAGTAGGTAAGAGTTTGGACTAACTACAAGGGATTTGAGTGGGGAGGAAGTGGGATCTTGGTTGGGTTTATATAGGAAAGGTGTGGGAATTCTTTATTATTTAGGTTTGGGACCCCTTATATTAAAATAATCCAAACCAAAAACCATCCCATGGTATTTGCCCATGATTTCTGGAAAAGGAAAGTGGAAAACAATATTTTACAAGGCCAAGGTCTGAACTTATTAAAAAATTAGGGTTGCTTATATGGAGGTGAGTCACACTCCTATGGAAATTAATTTAAAAAGGCAAAGTGTTGAATAAGTCTTGAGGGCTCCATTAATGCTTTGAAAAGTAAGTCAAAAAAACCCAAAAACTCATTATTTTAATGATAAAACACATATTGGACGAACATAAGGATTATGGTATTTTATTACATCACCATTGGGTCATTATGATGTCATAAAACACATTATATATTTAAATGGTATTTAATTTTTAACCAAAAATTTGACTATCTCAGAAAATTATGAAACATTTACCGTTGGATAATTTCGACGTCCTGATTCCAAAAATATTATTTATTTTATCTAAATAATTTTCTAAATATGCGAATTTTCAATTTTAAAATAAAAACTGATATTTATAAAAATTCACAAGTTTTGACAAAAATGGCTTTCAAACCTTAATAAAAATTTTACTTGCATTCATAAAATTATAAGATCATTTATAATTAATAAAAATTAATTTAATATTATTAATAATATTTTATTAAAATATTATTTAATTCAAAAATCCTTTAATTTAATAAAATATAATTCTTAATTAAATAATAACTAAAAACACCATTTGTACTTTAAAAAATAATTACAATGTATCAAAAATGACTAGAAATTATATTCATTATTATATACAAAAATAATGTACATGAACATGGTGCTACTTATTTGTTACATAACCTCTTAAAATCGCTGCATAAGACCTAAGGGTAAGGTGTGCGATGGTGACAGACTCTTGGGGTAGCTTGGATAACATCGCTCGAGTGGTAATCTCTATCAACTTCCACTTTTCCTATAGACGGTCATGTTCAAGCTTGATATAATGAAGCTCAGCTTTGGATTGGTCAAGGGAGAAGCCCAAAGATGCCACCTCTTTTCCAAGCTCCGAAAAATGGGCTTCGTAAGGGGCAATTCTACTGGATGAGGCCATCACTTCCTTTGTCTAAGTAGAAATGGGTTCGTTAAAGCCTTACATTTATACTACTCAGATGATAACTGTTCAATGGCTATAAAAGTAACGGTCACAAATATTAACATAAAACTAAAGAAGTTGACATCTTATAAAAACATTTTTCATAAAGAAACATTTAACTGGATCAAGAGGGATTTTCCATTAATGAAACTTTGGGTCATTACAACATTCCCATTCAAATTGATCATAAACAATTCAAAGAAATAATAATATATATTTTCAATGATCACATGGAACATTCCTTGAGGAAAATAACTATTCATTGAAAATCACCCTTTTTATTTTGAGATAAGAAAAATCATAGAATAAAGTCAAAATGATTGTCTTTTCTGGTCACTTTTAAAAAATATAAATTCATAGAATATTAGTGAAAAATTTATTTTAAAAACTCATATAAAATATCAAGGGTGTTTCCAAATAAATGATGTTCATGAAAGTAAGTAATTCTGTACACTCCATATAAGTTAAAAAGACAATTCCTTTTAAACTATAAATAGGTTACAGAAGATCCTAGTTCAAAAAAAAGAATGAAGATTCCTTTCAAACTATTTTTTAAAAATAAAAAAATAGGTAAAAATGGTTTTAATAAATAATTTGGATAATGATAAAACAAATTAGAAAACATATTTAAAAAACATGGTTTTTGATGAAAAATTATTTTTGACCGAAGAGAGAAATAAAGTAGGATTTTATTATATAAAAACGTAACCATTTTTTTAAAAAAGAGAGAAAAAACTATACTATTATTTAATATTGTTCATTAATAACTATAAGATAATAAATTATATCAAATTTGTGATCTAAATATAAAATTATTTTTGAATGGATACTTAAATAAGAAAAATCTCGAATAATGATGACATTGTGAAATAAACCCTTACCACTTTGCTAAATTTTTTATCATAAGCCCCATGAAGGAAATTACATTAAATAAAATAAAGATAAATTAATTAATGATATAAAATAAAAAAATGGTAGTATATACAGCCCAAAAAGTAAATAAGTACTGAATAGGGCATATGCCTCATAGAAGTAAAAGTGCGACGAGAAAATCTTACCTTGAGTCTAAATTATCATATATTATTTTTATCTTCCTAAATAACAAACTTATGCTAATTATTTAATTGATTTTAATTTTTTTAATTTTTATTATTCCTTTTATTTCACTTTCTATAATGTTTTATATTTTAATATAATCAAATAAGTTTATTTCAGATGTTTTGATGATATTTGGCTTATGCGTAAAAATGACTTTAGTAGGTTGACTATAGTCAAATATGTAATCATTTAAACATATAAATAAAAATTATAATGGAGTAATTATCATATTTAAAAGTAAATTATATTTTTAAAACTAATCATTAATGAAAGTTATGATAAATTAATCATGTTAAGATCTTGGAGATAGTTGGTTGTAAGTACACTTGTGTAACATTTCCATTTCTCAAAGATCATTATGGGAATGAGGTAAGTTATATTTTATCCTTCCATAATGATCATAATATCATAAATAACATTTTACTTTCTTAAATATTATTATATATATCATCCATGCAGTGATGAAAATAGATTAACATCACTTCATGAAGGCATTAGTCCATACATACATGAACAACGTTATCATCTTTCAGTTAGTAAAAATTGAAAAAAAGAAAATGATGTATTATCATTTCAGAACGATAAGTATTTAATGAATATAATAATTATTTAATTTATATCACATAATATTTATTATCTTTTATTCTTATCACCTTTGATGTAAATAGATAGTGTAATATTAATCACATCGGTTACCTAAGATGCAGTCTTCAGTATAGACGAGTGATATTATCATATGCCCCATATAATTGAAATTAAAATGTATATAAGATATAATTATTTCATAGGTATAATTATATAATATATATTTATATATATCATACACATATATATAATTTAGATCCACCATCACACCAAACCATGAGAGGTGTAAATGGGAAAAAATGACTAGCATTGGTTCGTGAGGCGGTAGTCCACCATACATGTGAATGATGATTTCATAAACAATTTAACGGAAGTGGGTTTGGTTTTAGGTAATTACCTTAACATAATAAGATATTAGTATATAGAATATATTTATTTTATTATATCATTATATTTCAGTAATCACTGATAGATGTGGATGGAGAAATAAAATAAAAATGCTCGTTGAAGAACGTTACCTCTTCTCCAGGTAACCTTCTTAAGTCTGTTTAAAAATCCACACTAGGATGTTTTTATGACAAAAATAAGGCTTATAGGATAAGTTAATTGATTTTGGGAATTTATTTGGAAAGTTATTGCTTGAACAAAAAGATTTTAACAGTTTTTAGAAGTTAGGATAGGGGGTGACCTTCTACAAGTGAGGTGAGTGGCATACTTATTATTTAAGAAAAGAAAAAGGTGTACCTATGATTTTCACATTTAAAAAGGTAAAAGAAGAATTTTTATATATACTCATACATTATAAATTACAAATAAGTCCAAATAATATATTTATACATGTTTTTAGGTCATTCTATCGATTATAATTTATGTTTTACCCACGATAAACCCATTGTGACCTTTACCGAGGTAATTAATTTTTTATGTTTTAACAAATCATTATAATAAAAAATTAAGTTAAAATTACATGATATTAAAATTATTATAATTCCAAACATTATAATCATTTCAAATAATTAAATTCATATTATTGGAAAAATTTATTTTATGTTCAATCCAGCAAATGTGACGAGAAAGATAGTTTTTACTGAATAATGTCGAAATATTTACAACACTTTTATATAATAATTTAATATGAAAATTATGAAGATTATATAAATTAAATTAATATATCTATAATTTTAACTAATTTTATGTTAAATAAAATTTAAAATAAAATTTATCATTATAAATAATTTGAATGAAAAGGTTGTTTTAAATTAAAATTTAGCATTTTCACTATTCATTGAAAAATGAAACATTTCTGAAAAATACCAAACATTCACTCTAAGATAATTTTTATATTTTAATTTAAAAAATTAAGTTAATTTTTCTAAATAAATTTCTAAAATTTTTAAAAATTTATTTTATATTATGTGTGTAAAGCGCGACAAAACCATCTTTTAGAAAAAAAATATTTTTTTGAAAAATATTATTATTTTTAATTGATTCTTATTTTATTTATAATAAATAGTTAACCAATGATTTTTTAAAAATATTAAGAAATATAATTTTCATAATTTCTTGAGGATTATTATACTATCTAATTTAAAGGTAATTTTAAAATTGTATACTATATTACAATTCATTTAGACTCAGGGTTATGTGATCTATAAGTTATCAAAGATATTAAGTTTGATGAAATATATTTTGTAGGTTGTTGAAGATAGGTGTTTCATGTTGCATATGATATCTAAAAAAATGTTCTTATTTTAGTGTTTAGGAGAGTTACATATTACATGTCATAAATTATGTAAAATTAATATATAATACAATTTCTCACCCATTCAACCTTTAAGGAAATGATATCGTTGTTTTTGTGTGTTTGCAGCCTACAAAATCCATGAAGCGATGTGATTCATTTTCTATATACAATTTTCAATAATTTTTATAAGGATTAATATAATGAAAAAAATATTTTCTATAACATTAATATAAATATACTTATGATGGAACTATATCCAATGTAAAAGAATCATAAATTTCATGAAAAAAACACATGAGAAAATATGTTAATTAACATGAAATACAATGAATATTATTAATAAATAGGTTCTTAAATGTTATAATAGTATAATATATGGTATTATATATATTATTATATTTCTCTAATATATTTAAAAGAAATATTTATTTATTTACAGGAGGTTGAGACACATATGAAGGGAGTTAAGCCTAAGGTAAGGGTTTATCGTCACACTTTTACTTTAGTGAGACATAAACCATATTCACTAGTTATTACTTTATTTGGTTTAGATAATTCCCTTTAATATGTAATATCATGAATATAGTTATATTTACGGTATTTAAAGTTTCAATTGAGTACTTATTCATTTATGTGGATTAAAATTCAGAAGCTACCAAAATAGTAATGTTTTGTTTCACAATCTCATCATTATTTGGGATTATTTGTTCATATGTCTCCCTTGGGAGAATTATTTGATATTTATAGATTGAACTCAATCTACTTACTTCTAATCTAGTTATTAATGAAAATTTTCATGTAATAGTACCATTTTAAACTCTTTGGTACATAAAAATATTGAGAAAGTGTTGTTGATAGAATTTGGTCTTATTTCTCTATTTAGTCGAAAAACTATTTTCATCACAATCCATGTGTTCCAAAAATTCTTTCAATAAAGTTTTTAATAAAATTATTATGGTTTATTTCTTCATCAAGGTTGTAGAACCATTATTTTATTTATGAAACACTGCGGATATACTACTTTGATATTATCCTTATTATTTTTTTAAATTGTTTATTATCAGTTTAATAGGGGATGTAAAATTTTATTACCATTCACGACACTAATTTGTATGGTTATGAATATGTTTATTTTAGTAGTGTAAATATTATCATTTCATATGTCTGTTTTTAAATATGAATGTTTATATTGATTATATTTCACCCATTTCATGTTTGGAACACATTTAATTTAGTAAGTGATGAGTGGGGACCGATTATAAAGTGACCTTAGATGTGTTGAAAAATATCAAGAGAAAAATTAGTAGGGAAAATTAGACATGTTTATATGAAAACAATTTAAACTATTTTATAAATAGTATTGATTTTATATTTCAGATGTATGACATTATTCACTCCATCATTAGGAATCAATTATTTATTTCTATGTGATCATTCAATTAGTTATAATATTCATCGATAAGTTTCATGATTATGTGACTATTTATATTTAGTTATTTGATCATCATTTATTATTTCAATTTTATTCTCACATTATTATTTTAAATGGAATGTGTTTCAGTTATTTATCTACCCATATTGATTATTATTATTTATTCATGATAGCTACTGATGTATGAATACCCTAACTAATAATTTAATGTCACACATTTATTATGTTTTATTTTCCCCAAAATACCTGGGAATGTTTTGTGATTATTATTAAGGGATACATTGTGATGAATAATGAAATTCCCAACAAAAGCACTTTTTTTATTGGATATTTTAAAAATTATGTGAAATAAAAGTATGTATCTAGTTTACCAGACTAATAAACTATACGGTAATTTGGTATGAAATAAATTTTATCTATTTCCAATGAAATAAAGTAACCATTGGATCCAAGTTACTCGAGTTAGGGACATTACACATGGTCTCACTAAAATAGGAATCTGAGATATATTAAGGTGTACGCCAAAGGAATGTATCTGAGGAGAAGGTATAAGTCTTAAAGAAATTCATCCATGTTTATTTTTTATTCTAACTCCATAAAATATATTTTAAAAATAAAAATATTAAGACATGAATATCAATAATATGCATAAAATATGTTATGTTGATGGAAAAACTACTTCTTTATTCTTTCAATGAAATAGGAAATGAAAACTTCCCTCATGGGAACATGTAAATTACATTATCCCTAAAGTGATGTATTTCATTTTTCATCATCACCTAAAATGGATATTTATAAATATGGATTTGAAAGATATATATGATAATGATTAATTAATTTTTAGTCCATAATGAAGTGATATTGTATAATCTCTTATCATCCATCTATTGGAAAAGGAAAATATCACTCATTCGTACGTGCGTACTACCGCTTCTAGGTATGAAACATTTCATTTTTCAATATGATATCACATGGTCAGTCACATGTATGGTTTTAATGAATATATACCTAAAATTATTAATATTTTATTAAATTAATATTATCATTATATAATAACATGTTCCTACTCATTCAATAGCTATAACATGTTCATGTTTTGGTTAGTTTTCCAAGCTATAAGAAAAAATAAATAATTATTCTATCATGAATTAATATGGAATAATATTAACTTGTAATATTATTTAATAATTATGAATTTATGATATTTAAATAATTAAGTAGTTTTCAAATTTAGAATTATATTTGTCGATAAACCTAATTTTTCACTCACTTCATTAATCACCTAAAAGGAAAATTTTAGTGCGTTACGTGAGAATCAGTAACATGATATCTATAAAATAGTTATGAAACACATTAAATATTTAAAACTCATGAATTAGAAATTAATTAACATTATTTAGTTGATGAAACCAGGACTGAGGTTTGAGGGCCTAAGCCATCAAAAATGAATATGCATTTAAAATTGAATAGTTTTCCAAATAACATTGATTTAATGAAAGAACTACAATTAAATAAATAATAATAAATTTTAATGGAATTATACATAGTAACATAATTTTTAATAATTTTATGGTATATATTTATAATATTTATTAACTTTTTATATAGGAGTATAGAATATCTTCGACCAAGTTTCAGTTCAATATAAGAGGTTAATTAACTCAATTTCTATTTATTTAGTTAAATTTCTTATTCATTGATTGTGATATTACAAGGTTATTTTTCTTATGACTAATAATTTTCCATGAAATATTTTAAATTTTTTTATTTGGACATATATTTATGTATCATAAACTATTAATTAAGGGTTTTCTAACTCAATTTTTATGATATTCATAAGGGTTTCTCATCACACTTATATTTTTCTGAAACATATTGCATATTCAGTATAGGTTTTATATTATACTGTGTATATACTAATACATGTATGTTTTAATCATAAATTGATGAAATTAAGGGTATTTAACATTATATCTTAACTTCTATAGTTCGTAATATTTCTATTTAAGAGATACCAATGTTGTAAGTGTTTCCTCATCAAAATTTTCATTTATTGAAATATGTATAATATTCAATAACACATTTAAAATTCTATGTGTATATTCTATCAATGAATGAATTTTATGGTACATTTCATAATAATTATATATATTTACAATGCTATATTTTTTCTTCATTTGATTATATATGAGTTATAAATTTTCCAAACAATTAGGGATTGTGCTACAATATTACTTTTCATCAGGACTTTTTATAGTTTAACTTCAATTTTGGGAAATTATATTTACTTTCTATGGTTAACCACATAAATTTTGATCTACTCTGATTATTTCAGATGTTTTGAGTATTTATTCCATTTTCCACAACTTTGGTACTCAAAAATATAGAAATATTGATTTTTAGCAAAGCTGTATGTATTTATCATTTTTGGTAGAGATTCATTATATTCTTTTTCAATTTTGATTATTATTTTTTAAATATGTTCTTAGAAAATAATAAAATATAGATAAATTTATTTTTCAAAACTATTTTACATTATTTAGAATTTTTTTATTGAATTACATTATTATTTTATGAATGGATAATTTTTTACTTACAATAAGTAAAGGTAAAATTTTTGTTTTTAAATTTTTATGGAATGAATATTTTTTTTAACTATAATTTTTTTTTATAAAAATGAAGTATCCTCTATATTTTTCAAAAGTTCTATAAATAAAATCCCATTCCCATTTTTTTAGAATTTCTAGTTTTAAAATGTTACAAAAAAATAAAAATGGTGATTCTTATTATTTTTAAAATAATCATTATTATCCTTTTATAAATTTAATTTTCATATATTTCAAGATATTTTAATGGATTTTATGTTTCACTTGGGATGTGATCTTCTGATTCCATACACTTCCTTTATCCATATATCTTATGATGATGATCATATAATGATGTCTTATGAAACCCATTTCTGTCTCATATGTTAATAAAACTATAATGGAATGATGAATACTCTTATGTTCTTATTGAATTATGTGAATGGTTTAATCTTATTTGACCAGTTGTTTCATTATATCCTTTTAATGTATTAGGAATTATTATATACATATATAGATCTCAAAGGTTTAATGGGTGATTAACCCATGTACATTAATGTCTGTGATAGGTTTTCTCAATCCTAACAGGGTACATGAGAGGATTTCTTAATCCAAATAATATACAAGTGACTATTTAAAAATACCAAGAATGTACATCATATTTTTTACCAATCCCTTGAGGGGAAATAAATTATTATAACAATACTATTAGGGTATATAGGTAGGTGTCCCGAGATTATGTGGTACATGGGTTGTTATAGAAATCATACTCTATGATGACTGTCATTATGAGTAGCATTGATATATAATTTCTACGATTATGTTTACGACATACTTGTATACTAAAATCTGATTTCTTTTCCTAATGATATGTGCTTATGGATCATAATTGCTTCTCGGTGATTCCAAAATATTATGAATGATGTTTTTATGATAAATACATATTCCATGAATCATGAATTACAATATATTAATTATTTTTCATCTTTTCTTAAGTTATTATCATGTTCTCATACCCACATGATCATTATATGGCTACTTATTAACTTCAACTATTAATTACTATGATATTCCTTGTTGAATGTTTGATCTCACGCTAATTATGTTTTCATTTTACGAGGTTTTAAATCATGATATTATATCATATATATGAGAATAGTATTATGAGTTGGTAATTTTTTGGTAAATGTTGAATAATTGTTATGAAATAATATTTTCCATATATAATAGAAAAAATTTCTTATTGATATGAATTATATAAGATATTTTATGTAAATGTTTTTTTTCTAATTCTATAATTCTTTATATTAATATGGATATAGTTTTGTAAGTGACCCAATATTTGTTTGAATTTATAATTATGTAGGTTTATTATTGGTTCAATAATGTTGGAATCAAATCCATTAAGTAAACAAGAATTTGTTTTCCAACTCATATGGGTGTGCTATTTTAGCGGGTCTTAGTTAGTGAAAAATTGGGATTTAGATAACATTAGAGTTTTGGATGTTTTCAAACAAGGGCATTTTATGAGTTTTGGATACCATCCAGTCTTAATAATTCTAAGTATTATCATTATATTAACGGCATAATGATTCCATTTAGATCAATGTGAGGGATTTTAAAGCGATTACGCTTGTTTTTAGAGTTGTTTTAAATTGAATATTTATCTATATGTTTCCCATAATATTAAATTGTGATTTATTGTAAAGGATATTTGGTAATAATATTATTGGGGATATAAAATTAAAGGTAAACATTAAATTTAGGACTAATACATTCATTGATGTTGAAGTAATAGTGGTAAATTAATAAAATATATTTTTAAAATTTAATAAAAATTGTAATTGTATAGAAAACAATTTGATTGAAAAGGGATTTAAAAATTAGGTGTTTCAAAATGTTTTTAAATAAGTTTACTATAATTTTTTAAATATTAAAGGAGGTAATTTAAAGGGTAAATTATTTAATAGTACGATATGTTTTTTATGTAAATGGTTGATATAATATGATGAATAATGATGGAGTAACATTTTGATCATATATAATTTTTTCTATTGGAATTTATTTTTGTGACTGAAAATGATTATAATATTTTAGAGAAAATAAAATTAGGAGATATAAATTTTGTTTTAGTGTACTCATGATTGATTAATATATTTTGAGGACAAATTTTACATTGATTTTTGATAAATATGTAATAATTTTCTTGAAAAATAAATTCAAAATTTATCCAAGAATATCTTTATGATATGTTATTTATAATTAATGTTTTGTGATTTTATCAAGGTAAATGAGATTAATATATTTTTTTCTTCTTCACATGGTTTATTAATTTTATTTACTTAAGACAACCAATTTTGTTTTAGTAAATGAATAGATACATGATGAATAGTTTGCCTTCTATTTTTTCGATCTTATGTTAAGATAATAGGTACTTTTATTGCTTAAGGAATGAAAAATTCATCGTGAATATTTCTGATTTGATTTATGAGATGAAGTATAGATGGAAAAATTATCAGAACACTATTAATGAAATATATTATTTTTATGGACTAGAAATAAATTGAGTAGGTTTATTTACTCATATTCAATGTCTCAATTATAAAGAGAAATATTCAAACAATGTAAGATTAATGTAAATCTATTGAACCTTATAAGGTATGTATCACCTAACTATCATGAGATACTCTTTGAAACTCATTCACAAGTACAAATAACATAATATTAAATGCATGGTTTAAGATATAATTAGTAAATAATAGGTTTTATAATATTACTAAATATATCAATGCTTATTTTAAAATAAAATATAATCAGCTTGGATTTATTTTTTTTCATTTAAACCTATCAAAAGTTACCTTTCCTTGCAAATTTGTTTCTTTTTTCATAAGTTTTAAATATTCATTATTTTATAATTTTTCAGATTAATTGATTTTTAATTCAGATTCCACACATAGAATTGATTTTTAAAATATTTTAAACTCATTTAAATTATACAGGAAATAAAAACATTGAGTAAACAGTTTCATTATGTGGAGAATGTGACCCCTTGATATTTTATTATGTACTACTATAAGTAAATATATTTTCAATACTATGTGATATGCAAAAAAAAAACTAAAATCTTTCAAAATTTATAAAAATTAAAGTTGTTCATCCATAAATTATGAATATAAAGTATTTGTAAAAATAAATTAAAACAAATTAGTCAATGATATGAAATAATTAGAAGCACACTTAAAGGATAAACATTTAACATTTTTATAAAAGTAGTTTTTATTTAATTTTAATAGAAATAAAATTTTGAATTTTAGAATTTGAATTTTCATAATATAATTTCATATTTTATTTCCGCATGAAACAATTAGCTTATGGTAATTTTTTTATTTTCTAAAGTAGTGTATTTTTGGTTGAATAGTGTAAAATACCTATTTTACAAATAAAATAACTTTTATTCTATGAGCATAAAATAATAATTTCATGAAAATTCTAAAAATAATATTTTAATGACTAAATTTATATTTATTAATTAAAATAATTCAATATATAACATAATTTTGGACAAATAAATCTACGTTTGAAATATTTTAAATCTAAGTAATATTTTTATTCAAATGAAATATATTTTTGGTTATTCCATTTTAAATTATTCAAAAGGCTCCTTTCAGTTTTAGTTTAGTTTTAAATTAAAATCAATATACTTTTTTTAATAATGATCAAATTAATTCAATTTTAATTAGTAATGTACATTATTTTGGTATTAAAACATTTAAAAATTATAATGGGATTTTTTCTAAAAATAGGTTTTCATTGGATTCTATGAATGTATTTTGAAAGTACCTTTTATCAGTTATTAGAGTTTTTTCATTTAAAAATTATTCATTATTTTGGATAAAAATATATAAATTTCAAGATATGGATGATTAGATTTTTTATTCATAATTAATAGTTATGTTGGTAAAATATTTTTTACCACAGTATGGGTTAAAGAAGTTACCGGGTGGTTAAACTAAGATATAAGGAGTCATATATCACTTAAACACACACACACACACACATAAATATATATGATTATATGGTTTTATTTTTACCATACCATACCGAATAATCTTAATTAGACTATGTTTTTTTGACTTTCAATGATAAAGAAATTTATTATTTTCAAATGTTATTATTATTTACAAGAGTTACACTACCCTCATTTATAAATATATACTGCATATCCACAGTAAAAAACATTCATTTAAAACCCTAGATTTACCAACCACTTTCTAAATAAAATCCCAACATTCCTCACCAAATCATAGTGGTCATGGTATAAATTAATGACCTATCCTTGAAGGATTGATGGGTTATCCAATGATAGATATCCCTGGAGGTGGAATAGGTCTTGTCCGAATTATTTCAACTATATTTATGCTTATACCTCCAAGAAATATATTATAAAAAAATAAAAAAATGTCATCATAATCATTAATGTATAAAAATAGTATTATTTTTATGAAATAATGATATTTTACCTCTATTTCATCCAATGGAAAAACAAAACTTTGCCTGTGGTTATGTGAAGAATACGATCTCAATGAAGTGATACATTTTATTTTTTATGACCTAACCCCATTAAAGGTTTAAAAAAATCCATTTAATAGAAATATTTGATATTTATTACATAATAGTGATTTATTATTTATATTCTATTATCTACCATATTTCTTTTCTATATATTAGAAAACGAAAATGTCACCAGTTTGTACATGTGATCTACCACCCCCATAAATAGAAAAATTCGATTTTTTCCATATTTAATGGATTATTATAAGGATGTATTTAATTAATAACTATGATATTTATAAAATAATTATTTTTTAAAGTGATATTATCATTATAAGATAATATGGACTTATATATTGAACTATTATAATGTGTTCTTGTCTTGGTAGGTTCTTCCACCTACAAAAACATTATCATAGTGTTTTTTAAATGAATTATTTTGGATTTTTAGGTAATGGTAATATTATATAATAATGGTAAATTTTTGATATTTTAAAAATTTTATTGTGGAAATATTTAAAACTATATTTTCATATATATTAACATTTTTGTTAAAATGAATAATCTTAGAAAAGGAAATTTCAAAGTTTTCTTGTGAACCATTAATATAAATTACATAAAATCATTATTAATATATAGAAAAATATAAATCACATTCCATAAATTTTTATTTTTATTCGAGTGATTTTGAAACCATGACCAGGGTTCATTAATTGGAATTGTCAAATTAGAATATGTCTGGAGTACTGAATAGTTAAAAAAAATATTTATTTAACAAATAATTAACATGAAGCTGGTAGTAATAAAGTAAATGTGAATGATATATAATAAGATATGTATAATATTATTCTATATTAAATGTATTTTATGTCTAAATTTTTTATACTAGATGTTAGAACATGTTTGACTGTGTGCCACTTCGGTGGTGGCGTGTTGGTGAAGAAGAGTGGTACAATAATGCCGTTCTTTGGGAGTATTAGGGTTTGAACCATGTAAGTCCTCCTTCAGGGCGAGCCTCTCCCCCGGGATGTTCCCTTCTTGCCGGGTATCTCAGTCTCAACTGGGCGGGAAAAAATGAGGCATGACCCAATGTGCTGATAGATTGCTTTGACGAACCATCACCGATTGGGCTGTCACCCTCCGGGACGCTCTGCCATCTTAGATGCAAATGGATCCTTCCCCAGTTGGGGCTCTACTTCAGGGCAGTAACCTCTTCATGGTGGAGGGGGGTTACCATGTGTGGACGGTTCAAAAAGGCCACACATAGGAATTCCCTTTTAAAAAAATGTTTGACTGTGGGGAATTCTGAATAAAATGGATTTTTAACATAATTTTATTTCATATAGTTATATAAATTATTCAATGACTATATAATTTAAATAATATTTTTTGTTTTAACCACTATTTTTAATTAATATTTCAAATAATTTTACTTTTATTAACATTTATTCCAAATCATGATTTAACTAATGAATTCTTAATAATTGTGTTGGGATTTTTGAATGTGTTTATCATATCACTTTTATATAACTGTGAAATATGTCATATTCACTAGATGATTTATATTATGTGGGGTATATAATTCCCTACATATGTTTTTATTAGACAATAATTGAATTCATTAGATTTTAAAATACATAACTTGTTCTATATTTCATGGGATTTTGATTCAAGAGATACCAATATTGTAAGGCTTTCCACATCTCTATTTTCTTTTAAGAAGATGTATTCTATATTCACCACATTCATTCATTTATGTTATATATATTTTAACCAAAACCAACTTTTATGATATTATTAAAGAATATTATGGGAATTTTAAAAACTATATAAGGGTCTTTATTTCTTAATGTTTTGATTCAAAAGGTAACCAATGTTGTAAGTTTTAATTTTTCAATCTAACATTTAATTTGATGTGTTTATGTTTCAATTTACATTATTGGAAATTATATAATTTTTCTCCTCTAAGTTCATTCTATTTCCTTCTTATCAGTTTATTTATAAGGATTTCATGTATTCATTCCTTTCCCCCCCTCTTTGGTAAAAAAAGTTGAATGCATGTTTTTAAATGTGAAATATTTATTTCTCCTTTTTGGTGTATAATATTTCTCCCCCATATCCAAGTTATTAATAATTCTATTATATATGTTAATACCAATGCTTTAAAAAATATATAATGGTTTTTTCTCTATTTAACATTTATTCACAAATGGTTTAATGAAAATTTATTATCATTTTTCGATCTTTTTTATTTCTTAAATTCATTTAGAAAACTTAAAATGTATTTTTAAGATTTGTATGGAATTAATGAACTTTACTATCATCATATCCTTTATTTTCAATGAATATTCCTTTAAATTTTCCATTGGTTTTACAGTGAAAATCATTTCGTCATTTTCTAGGAGTTGTTTTACTTTAAATGTTAAGAAAAGTAACAAATATTTGTTTTTTTAAAAATCATTAATCCAAATATCTAATACAATTCATTAGTATCTATTTAATATTATTTTAATGATTTAACGATTCAATGGGGATATGATATTATAAAACAATCCAATTCCTTTCTATGGTTGTATTATGATAAGAAAATTTTAATGATATATCATGATAACCATTTTTTCTCATGAGTTAATTAAACTATGAAGGAATCATGAATGTTAATATGTTCATGTGTCATTTCAATGAATTATTTATTATTATTCTATGGGTGGGACTATTATATGGATTTAATTATTTGGGAAATTCTTTATAAAAAATGATCTCATAGGGTAAATATGTGATTATCCCAATCAAATAAGGGTACGTGGGATGTTTTCCCAAGCATAAGAGCTTAAATGAGAGGTCTTATCAAACCCATTTGTGTATATATAATGTTTTCACAATACCAATAGGATACATGGGATGTTTTTCCAAATCACAGGGGTAGATGGGAGTTTTTCCAAAGCCTAGAAGGTACACGGGAGGTTTTTCTAATCCAATGTAGGTACATAGATTATTAGAACAAGACTATTATTTGATAAATGTCATGGTGTGTGAAACATAACCTTTGATTTATATATTTATTTTTATTCCACCCATGTATAGAATAATATAATGCCTTATGGTCATCATATGTTCTCTTTTATCGTTATTCATTATTAATTATTCCATAATCTAAGGATTCATGACTTTTTATGGAAGAACCATATGTCTTGACTCATTATTTATAATCTTTGAAATGTTAGTTATTTATTTTTAAGGTATTTTATTATTATTATACCCATATGATAATCGTATTCCAACTTAAGATCCTTGAATTACAATTCCTAATTTAACCCTTAGTGAGTGTTTGGGATCAACCTTATTATATTTCTACTTACATATGTTATGAATACAGATATTATATAAGATATGTCTATAAGGATATCATGGGTAGAAAATTTTGAAAGATATTATGATGACTTATTATGAATTATGAAGTTCTTAGTAAAATTGAAAAATTTAAATTTTACATGAATGAAATGGGGTTTGTTACATAATATTAAATTAATTAAATCATTATAACTAAAAGGGTATTTTTGGTATTTTTGATTCATTATTTATCTTTAAAATTGAAATTATAGAGTTCTAATATTGGGCCTCTTAAGATTATATTATATTCAGTATGTAAAGAAAAAAGTTTTAAGCTTTAGATGTGTGGGTCATGGTATCCTCTATCTTGGCATAGTTTCCATAATATATTGAATTATCCCATAGTCATGGTGGAAGTAGATGAAATCTACTTTAATGGAAAGGGGATGTAATCCATGCCTTTCTGCTTGTTAGTAGTATTAAGATATTTTCATGATTTTTTACATTGACATAATCTGGGAATCAATATATACTGTGAAACCAATTCATAGAGGTATTATATAATAATAAATCCTATAATGAGATGCTAAATACTTATTGGGATGTTTCCATCTGCGTAACCTTTGATCAATTTGAAAACAATTTTTAAATATGGCTATGGGTACATTATCTACTATCTTGGAAGATCCTTAGGATTAACCGATTAAATATAAATATAATGTAACTACTCTTTTAGTGTTTTATTTCATTTGGATATCATTATTAGGTACAATTTATGACTGTTTATATTGTGAAAATATTTTTTCCCGGGGAATTCATTAATTTTTATGATGAAGGTCCAAGCTTATGAACTTTCATTTTGATTATTCCTTATTTGATTTTTTGGTTTTGATAGAATAAGTAGAGAAATTATTAATTTCAAGGACATGTGGTGTAAAAAGCACTTAATATGTCTGGGAAACTACCATAGGCTATGTATTCATGTCAAAATGATATCTTCCTTTTTATTGTGGTGAATGTAGTATATTTTAGTATCGTGTAGAATTTTGGTTTCATTAATAATGTAAATAAAATTTCCTTGTGTGTTTATTGCATAATTTGATGGTTTTAGCCAATCAACCCCTTCCATTGGGATAATTGTGGAGAATTAGATGATTTATCTATTTGGTACATTTGAAAGTAAATGGTGGCCCTTCATTTAGATAAATCATTATGTGTAGGTTATCCTAGGTTATTTAGGACCAAATCCCCCCAAATTAACATTCCCCATTTCCACCTCTCAAATTATTTCCATTTGGGTCTTAAATTTCTCATATAATTTTATTTTTATTTGAGGAAGATATGGAAAAGTGATTATATATTATAGGAAATTAAAATGTTCCTTGATGAGTAAGATCTCAGTTTTAGTCTCTATGGAATTTTATGTCCTATTTCCCCATGTTGAGCCATTAAAATTATAATTGAATATAATTTTAATCCTTTAATTATCCTTCCATTTCATATTTATTAGAGTAAAAACTATTATCGTGTAGATAATTATCATAACTCAACCTCACAATACATTATTATATAATTTATTTTAATGTCACTTTTGTTTCGCATTCTGTCATGGTTGAATTTCCTCAGAATTTTGATATTTTGAGGGGGTAGTTCATGTTTATTGATTAGTGCAATGTTAGTACTAAATGTTATGTAAATATATGACATGAATAAAATTTATGTAAGTTCAAAAGTTTATTTTTTGTGTATGGATAATCAAACTATGTAATATACCCATATGAGGTGCATAAGTGATCCAAGACCATCTGGAATGTTAGTGTATGATTTGGAAAATCATGTGATCAAACTATACAGATTTCCATGTTATTAAAATAATTTAATTAAATATTTAACTCTCTCAAATTAATACCTTTTTAGTTCCTACCTTCTTTTAATTTTACTCAATTGACATGGGTGTTCCTCTCCTCTCATTTTACATGATTCTAAGCTAGCCTCTCCTAGATTTACGTGTTGTATAGATTGGATTCTCCATTAAAATCACATCCATATTTCATTCTCCTTAATTTTACTTACTTTCTCCTTTATCTTTTTACCCTCAAAGGGTTATTATCATATACATATTCTTGATATATAATTTTTCTGGGGTTTTTTATGTTTTTTTGATTTTATCTGTTGTCTCAACCACATTGAATCATATTAAAAAATATTATCAATTCTCTTTGAAAAAAGGAATGTCTATGGTAGGTTTCTCCTTATCAAAAAATAATATTTAATATCAAGATTAGTTAAATGGTTTTATTGTTTTTGTTAGTTATTTTATAAATATTATTAATTAGATTTATTAGTATTATCCAAGGATGTTAGTCTTATTTAAAATTTCATGTATAGAGAGAGTATTCTTTATTTAGTTTTAATGTAAAAAATTATTTATAAATACATTGAATAACTTGTGTTTGTTTAAACTTTAACATGGTTTTTTAATATGACATAAAAATTTTATGAAGATTATATAGTACATAAATAAGTTTGCATAAATATTTTACCTTGAGGAGAGGTATTATTGATTTGTAAAAGGATTTTTTTGTTACATTATTGATTTAAATTTTATGATGGTTGTTTGATTTATTTTTAAATTAATTTTCAAAAAAATATTTTGAAAAGGATAACTAAATAGTGGGTTAGGGACCTTCATGATACTGTTTTCAAGATCATTGACCCCTATTTCATACCCACTATTTTTTATTAACATAATGCTTATATTTTTATTTAAGTTATTATGTGATGAATACCAAAGTAGTAGGAAGTTTACTTTTTTTGTAATTATTCGTATGGAAATGTGTTTAGCTCCGTGAAGGGTGTTTGGAGGTGAGATTTAATTTTCTTTTTTGAGTTGATTATATTGTGTGTGATGAATTATTTGGATCACTGTGATATATTTTTATATAATTACATGGGTATCTAGGAAATAAACATCGAAACAGTTTATTTTCTACTATATATCCAAACTTCAGCAGTTTTCCATAAGGATAATGTTTTTTCTACATAGGGCATTTCTACTTTGTTATTCTATGTAGGATAACATAAGGATTTTGAGAAGGATAATGATATATATTATTAGATATTTTTATATTATATTTTTCTATATGTGCCTAAATTATCCCTAGTTCCCCTATTTCACATTATGTTTTAGTTTATTTTACATATATATTAATATAATATTGTAATAATTTGTTCTATGAGGTCATAGAAATGAAAACTTAAAATCATTATTAAACATTTTTTTTTGTTTTAAAAGATAAAATATGTAACTGTTTTTATATTGATTAATATTCATCATTCTAATAAAAATATATTTTATAAAAGAATTCATAATGGTTATTTAAATGGAAATTAAAAAATTAAAATGAATATTTAATTGATTGTTTCATGAAATGGGTTTATAATTAAATTATTTTCATTGTGCAATGATGTTTTCCTAATTTTAATATTATTATCACACAAATCCTATGAATGGTCAAGTTAGTTCTTCCATGATTTTATGGTTTGTTATTGTATCCTATTTTTTCAGGTTGATAGAGATTGAATATAGATATATATTGATTTCATATATAGATTCATATATTTAGTTTGATCTATTATATCATTATGGTATCATTAATTTATCAACAACCTATGCCTCTTCATTTTACTAATTTGTATAGATTATTGTGAGTCTGCTATATTTTTCTACTGTAGGTTTAGTTGAATTGGTATTATACTAATTATGTTTCCTTATTCATTGGAATTATAATTCATTATATTCATTTAATTATTCTTCATTTTGATAATTTTTAATTTTTGAATACTTATTTATTTTACATGGTATTAATATATACAGAGTTTTATTGTAATATTTTTGGGAGGAATTTCATTTTGTATTATTGATGTATATTGTGAAATTATTACCAATGGTTGTTATTTATGCTCTAGAAAATTTCTTCAACTTAGGGTGATTGAGAATGTGTCTAAGTTCCTATCACATTCCCAATCCGTTACAAAAATTAGTGGTTTTCTAGGTGGGTTTGTGACAAGTTGACACTACTTAAACATATCCTATTGGAAACTACTGAGAATGAGAAAAAATAAAATGTTCTCTTATGTCACAACATGGAAATATGTCTGGATAAGAAAATTTACCTAAGTATATTCTGAATATAATAATGTAAAGTCAACATATCCTCATGGTGGTACATTGAACTATGTTTTCAGTCTACTGTATCAAAAATTATGGTACGATATTTTTAAGATGTCTACCTCTAACAATGATGTAGTATCAGGAGTGAAAGTGAGGTGTAAATATTGAAACATAGATTAGTTATCCCCAAATCCCTATATTCATTTTTCAATAAAGTCCCATAATTTCTTAATTAATTAATTCAACTAATGAACAAAAATTGTTAAGAAACCCTATAAAATCTATAATTACATACATATATAAAAATTCAAAACTATTGGATTTAAATTTTGGACCACCTAACTTGATTCGATGATAATTATTCACCCAAAGGAATTCCCCAAAATCGATGGTCACAATGGCGTAGATCAGATTTATGGATCTAAACCCCTAAATCAAGATCAAGAGTAGTAATATTTTATGAATCTAGATATTGATATCCCAAATAACATTAAATTTGAAGAAATAGAGGATTAATTTTACCAAAATATCACGGGAAGAGAGAAGACAAGATGGAATAGGCATTGGGATGAGATCCAATTACCTAGAGTAGAGTGAATATTTGTTTTGGTCATGGAATCTCAATGAACAGAGGTCAGAGAACCTTTGAAACCCTCTAGATATCTCTAAAATTGTAAAAAATCCCCAAGGTTCAAGTCTATGTGAAATAAGAGGCGTTTTAGGGGTTTGAGGGATTTTAAAACTAATATTTGGATAAAATAAAACCACACACACAGTATTTTTGTGGTACAGGCACACAGTTTGAAAAACCTTGCACCAAATGTGCTATCCTTTACTGTCTAGGGTTTCACGGTTTCCTAGGATTGGGTCCGTAGTTTTTCAAACCATGTTCCAACTATTAAAATCCCCTTAGCCTAGGTTCGCACAATTATCAGGGCTAGGAGCACAGTTTACCCTAACCATTTTCTAATTATGTACAACCCATTTTTCTCATTTTTTCTTAAACCTCCACCCAAACAAAAACAAAATTCGTTAATCCAATGAAAGGTACTTAAATAAAACAAAATGTACCTGCATTTAAGACTGAGATAACTCCAAAAAGGTCCGGATCTTACAATCTCCCCACTTTATAATATCTCATCATCGAGATATACTTCCATGCTTTTATAAGATTCTGAGCCAAAAATATTGGGGAATTGATAAATCATATCTACTTCCCTTTCCCATTTTTCCTCCTATACACGTTCATGTATCAATAGTACAGAAATTACCTGAATAGTCTTTCCTTACAATACTTTCTTACTATGATCCAACACACCTCTCAGATACTCCTCGAAGGATGCATCTATCTCAAGGTCAACACCATCCAAATCAATCAAATGATAAGTGTTAGGGTGATACCACCATAGTTTTGACCCAAGAAAATAATCATTAATGGTATTTTATCTCTATGGAAGAGACAATTAGTATGCTACATGAGCAATTCTATTGACAATATCAAATAGTCCAATGATCCTGAGTGCCAATTTTCCCGATCTTCATATCCTGTGGTGACACAACATTGGCGCCACATGAAGGAATACATGATCACCCTCTATAAACTCTAGGGGTCAAATCCATATAATGGTATACAACTTTAGTGTACTCTTAGATGTAACCATTCATTTTTGAATCAACATCACCTACTCCAACAAATCCTACACAAGACTTGGTCTCAGCCACTCTAACTCACCTACTTCCATCCAACACAGAGGTGATTTTCATGGATTACCATATAGAGCCTTCTATAGTTCCATCTTCATAGTTTCCTAGTAACTATTGTTATAGGAAATCTCCATTAAATCCAATTGTATCTCCCAATTTCTACTGAATCCCAACACACATGCTCAAAACATATCTCAATCACCTGAATAGCATGTTATGACTGCCCATTTGTATGTGGGTAGAAAGTTTTACTCAATAAAATATGAGGACCAAGTTATTTATACAAGCCCTGCTATAAGTGTGAAGTGAATCATTAATCATGATCCAAAACAAAATTCCATGGAACTCCATGAATATAGACTATCTCTTGATCATACAGCTCTCCCAACTACTCTATTGTGAAGGTTTCTCATATAGGAAAGAAATTCTATACCTTCGTTAGTCGATACACAATGACCCAAATAGAAAAATTCTTCCAAAACATCTTTAGAATACTTACCACAATGTCCATTGTCACACCATACCATTTAAATTTTGGAATAGGCAATTATTTCAGAAAACCTCTAGGTCATTAATGATATGCCTTCACCTATTGAAAAGTAAATCATCATTTCATGAACTATGCTATCTCCTTTTTCATTATAAACCACCAAAACTACCATGTTAGTTCATGGAACACTTTGGTAACATCTGGATGTACCTCCCACTTTGAGGCATGGAATTTCGGCACAAGATCCTCTCACATGCTCATAGGCAAAACTACTCGATTCTTTACATAGATGATCTAATTCTCATCTATCAACCAGTCTGAAGGTTTCTACCCACATTCAAAGCATTACCTCAAGGAAAAGAACTCTAGATCTTCATATTGTCTTTCCTAGATACTTCTAAAAAGTGCATACTCCACTACAACTGATACAAGATTCATCTACTACTAACTCTCAAAACCACCACATGCATATGTACTAGCTACGTCACCATCATCCACTTAGCACTAGAGTCCAAAACCATCTACATATAATCTTTCCTACTCAAAGCATCATCCACACAATTTCCCTTACTGGGTATATATGCTAGCTCAAAATCAAAATATTTCATATACACTACCCATCTCTATTTCCAATGATTTAAATATCACTGTGATTGCATGTATATGAAAATCTTGTGATCGGTAAACATCATAAACTAATCTCCCAATAAGTAATATTTACAACAATTTAATGAATAAAACACTAATTCTAACTCAAGTCCATGTGTAGTGTAGTTACATTCATGCGACCTCAACTACTGAGACCCATATGATAAAACTTTATCCCCTTACATCAACACAACTCTGAGTCCGACCCTAGAAGCCCTACAATACAATGTGTACTCCTCACCTGACTTAGGTAGGATCAAAATAGGAGATAATGGTAAATGATTCTTCAAATCTGTGAAAAATTTATTTCATGACATCATCCATTCAAGCATAATACCATTTTTATTATGTCCTAAAAGTTTCACTACCAAATGGATAATGTCTTGGGTGAATCTCCTATAATATCTATATAATCCCATAAAACATTGGATATAAAAAACCTTCCTGGGATGATCCCAAGAAACCACTACATGAAAATTCTATTGGTATAATAACACCCCTTTATCCAAGATGATGTTACCGAAGAAGTTTACCTGGTTAAATCACAACTAACACTTATATAGCTTTGCATATAGAAAATGTTCTCTTAGTATACTCTAGACGATGTCAAGATGTTGGGCATGATCATGAGGATTGTTGGAGTACACCCAGAGGTCCTCCATAAACAACATAAAAAACTGATCTAGATATGGATGAAAGAACCTATTCATCATGGCCATAACACTATTTTTTCATTTTTCAACCCAAATGGAATTATAATAAACTCATAAAGGCCATAATGTCTCCTGAAAGTAGTCCTCGGTATATCAGAAGTTTTAACTCTCAACTAATAACTCCACGATCTCAAGTTGATATTTGAGAACACATATGATCCCTTCAACTGGTCAGACATATCATTGATATGTGGGAGAGGATTTCAGTTCTTCACAGTCTTCTTGTTCGACTTCCAGTAATCGACCCAAAAACATAATCTCCCACCAGCCTTCTTTCTGAACATTACTGGTGATCCCCAAGGTCATGTACTTGGATGGAAAAATACATTATTCTTGAACTCCTCAAACTGAGAATTGAATTCTTGAAGCTTATAAGGTACCATTCTGTATGGTGGAATAGATTCTGGATCAACCCTCGACATGCGATCAATAGTGAATTCCACATCCCTCCCAGGTGGCTGTAGTGAGAAGTCTTTAGGGAAGATGTGATGAAATAGTTCCACTAATGGTGGTAATAAATCATGATTTAAACCATTTTCATCTATTAGAATAATAGAAACCTAGGCTGTGATCTCACATAGTTTCCGAGTAACTATCCCATTTCGGACTTCTGAGATATCCTACCCCCACAGTGAATGTATTTATTATTCGTAGGATACGTAAGTGTTACTCTCCTATAGTAAAAATCAATGTCGGTTTGGTATGTGACTAGCCAGTACAAACCCATAATTAGGATGAAGTCTATTATATCAAGAATACAATGATCCCATAGAAAACGCTACTCCCTAACCTCAAGTGAACATCCCTTTCATAAACAGATATCTCTAGAAAATATTCCCATCAGTTTATTTATAGTCATTAATTTTATCACAAATATATACTACAAAGATCAAACCATTAATAAATTATGTAGATATAAAGAAATGGGAGGAACCCATATCATATAGGTATGTATATAAAGTACAAGCTACTATAATAGTACCTCTCACTATCAATGTCCCAACCTCTCTCTCAACAAGTGTAGGTTGCACCATATGTAGCTATCCTAACACTCTTCCTTGTGATGATGTCTGGCTCCATTGAGTAGTACCACTCTACTGATATGGGATCTCTATCCTTGAAGCCCCACTTCGACTACCTATAATTCCTTGTCCAGAATAACACCAGCTACCAGACTGATATGGTGTATAAGACCCCCATCACACACTCTGACTCTGTCCAACTACACCCTCAATACCCATATATTGTTGCAACTTGATGAACTTATATAGGTGTCCCATATTACTATAGGACTAATACTCTAATGGTGGTTGAGGAAAGTGCTGATGATAAAGTATAGGCCATGAACATTGATGACAGTTTAGTCCAATAAGGCCCTGTGCAACCAACCCTCCAGTCTGTGTAATCTACCTCACACTAACCTGGATGAAGTTTTCAAAATGGTGCTTCCTACTCTCAGAAGTCACACCTCTTGATCATCCAGTACTAACTACCTATCTAGTACTGGAAATATCCCCTAAGATACATTTAGCTATGAGAGCTTGATCGACCACCTCAGTAAACTTATTTAATTGGAAGAGATTGACATGGGAATTAATCTCAAACTTAACTCCATCCTAAAAACACTTCATTATACCTATATCATCTTCAATTAACAACAGAGAAAAACATTGAATGTATGTAAATTTTCAAGCATAGTCCGTCACCAACATGCTCCCCAGAGTTAGCCTCATGACCTCTACTAATTTCTCCTGCCTCAGAGTTTCCAGATATAAGTTCCCCAAGAACATCTCCAAGAAGTCCTTTTATAACATACCATCAGTCTGTTCAGTTCATTCCTGAGTGTCACACCATATATTTTATAATCCTCATAGAATATAATTATCCAACTTGACCCTTATCTCACCAGGAGTCTCCAAATGGTCAAGTATCATCTCTATGGACTCAACCCAAAATTCGAATCGCTTTGGTCCACCCATACTAATAAATGTCATAGGGTGATGTAATTAGAACTCTCTTATAAAGTCAGACATAATTTTTAAAATAATCACTTGGTCTCATTCCATGAATTTCATGAGGCCAGTGTGGTTCTATCGAAATTTCTCCCCTTCATCTTCACCTGGCATTATCGGTGCCTCAAGTTCACGGATTGGAGGATCATTCATAGCCATTCCATTGGTCATCCTATCAACATGCATCTTCATAGAGTAATAATTTATACAATTCCAAAAACAAACATTAGGACAAGGATTCATAACATTAACATTCTTAAATAAGTGTGAAAACACAAAAGTCAAAAAAAGTATTTTTTCCCAAGTCTCACCATGTGGTCAAAACTGAGGTTCGATTACATCAATTAACTATCCTACACCTAGGTCTTGGTTATCAGAGGGTATTATCATTATCATTATAAATTTTTTCATAATATAAAATCATTTAATATCATCTTGCATTATTTTAAAATCCATTTCAATTTCTTGTTAGGAACCATTTTCATTTCAATTTCACCAGCAAAGAAAACAGTTGAAGATTAAAAACATACCCATAACCCGTTTTCCCTTGTGTTCCTAAAATGATGTATTTCAAAATAATAACGAGTTCCTAAATTATGCATGCATACTCAACACTCCTTCCGTATAGGTCTAGAAGTCAAAAACTAGAAAACCTCAAAAAAATTAGCACATCACACAAAAAGTGTGTCACCAAAGGTTAAATAATATTCAATTGTAACAACAAACATCTATAAAAACAATCCCACCCCAAGTACTCAGGTTTTACCCCTTACATGGGTTTGAAAATACCATGCAAGAGCTCATTACCAATCCTCAAATCTTTCTAGTCTCATTTATACATTTTCACAAACATTATGAAAAAAGAGGAAGAAATTAAAAATAGATGTTGTTACTACATTCTAACATCTCGACCTGGGTTCCACTCAGCGGTGCACTGAGCCAGTAGGTCACATGACTTCAAGAGCACCTCTCCATATGATTGAGTATTCTAATTAGAAGGGAGAGTGTGGTAAATTAGTCATGGAGAGACTATACCCTCTTTCATCAGAGTAGAATACCAAAATGAATAAATATACAATTGCGGAAGCATAAATTAACATAAACAAAACCAATGTCACATGATAACCAAAATAGGAGATAGAATATTAAAAATAAAGTAAAATATGCCATGCTAAATTTTGTGTCATGTTTCTAAAATGAAACTGAATGTAAAGATATTAATGACTCCCAAACAGGTACTGAACCAAATTTGGTTACCTCATCCAAGATCCATCCCAAATCATCAATCAGATCTAGGGCTATTTCCCTTAACATGTCATACAACAATAAAGTCTATTCGAGTACTGACCAGGAAGCCTGAGTTGGGTGTGTGTACAACTCAGTAGGCCACCACCAACAATGTCTAAAATAAGTCCAGTCAATAGTGTATTCATTCGAATTAAAAACTAAATAAAATGTATAAATAAATAGTTATCACACTATCATTTATTCTTTATCAAACAACATTAACTTCAGGGTTCCACATCACACTCATACCTCAATACTACCTTCAACTTATTCCAGAGCCCAAATTGTTCCCTAGGTAATTTAATATTTTAATATCTAATTTGACTCATGTTAGAGATCAAAATTTTCAAAGGTGATATGATATCTAAGTACCTGATTTGAATCATACATGAGTTCAAAGTATTATCTTGCAAGGCTATATCTATGAGTTCCTTTATCCCCATTATTTAATTTCACATTTAATTTCCCATGTTACCAAAATCAAATTCATAAGTAAGATGAACATGTTACCATGATTACTTGTCAATAGAATGACCATGTTAACATTACATTACTCCAAAGTATAATGACCATGTTACCATTTATATTTCTCAATTGAATGATCATGTTCCTATTCGTTTACTCATAAGTAAATTGACCATGTAACCATTGTTACTTCCCAATTTAGAATGGCTATGATTCCATTCTTTCACACATAATTAATTCATAAATTAATTATTCATCATCAAATCTCATGACTAATTCTCTAATTATTTTATTACCTAAAACACCTTAATTAATTACCCAATTAATTAAGTATAATAAAGCCATAAATTAATTCATGAATTAATTATCTCAAGTAAACCTTTTCAACAAAACATAATTAATTATACAATTAATTTTCTCAATTCAACAACCCCAAAAAACAAAAATAGTTCTACAACTAATTATCTATGTTCTAATCCTCAAAACTCATAATTAATTTTACAATTAATTATCCCCAAATCCCACCATTCATTATTCAATAAAATTCCTTAATTCTTCAATAAATTGATTAACCACATTAATTAATTCAACTATGGAACTCCACTTTCTAAGATAACCTTGAAAATATACAATTTCATACATGTATACAAATTATTGACTATGGAATTTAAAATTTAGACCGCCTACCTGGATTTTTTGATGGCTATTCGGCCAATGGAAATCACCAATATTGAGTTGCACAACAATGTATATTGGATTTCTGGACCTAAATCCCTAAATAAAGAACAAGATTATTAAGGTCCTACGAATCGAGATTGAGGTCTCCCCAATAAGTTTAGATCTAATGAAATAGAGGATAAATTCCCTAAAAATGTTAAGGAAAAAGTGAAGAATAGATGTAATAGAAATTAATATGAGATCAAATTACTTGGAGAAGAGAATATCTTTGTTTTGGGATTTAAATATCAAAGAACAAAGGTCAGATGACCATGGAAACCCTTTGTAAAGACATGAAATAATCCAAAATCTTCAAGTTTTGAGTCTAGGTTAAGAAATATGTGTTTCGGGGGCTCATGAAATTTTAAAACTAATTTTCAGATAAAATAAAGTTGCGCACATGGTTTTCTGGGAAGAGGTGCATGCTTTATGAAATCGTGAACCAACCTTGTGGACCCTCACTATCCAAGGTTTCGTTGTTTCATGGTTTAGGGTGGATGTTTGGTCAAACTGTGCACCATATATGTGTATCCTATCTGTATGGGTTCACACTGTTAGCTGGGTTGGTTGCACGGTTCACACTAATCATGCGCCAACTATGCACAACCCCCCTTTTCCATATTTTTATTAAACCCCACCTAAAATCACCTCCATTTTATAAATAAATGAAAGTTACATAAATAAAACATAAGTTACCTGAATTTAATCCCATGATAACTCCAAAAAAGGATGGGATCTTACAAATATCAGCCATGATTAACACACATTAAAAAATATTTCAGAATATCTAGTTAATATCATATGAAACAAAGTATATATCACAATGTATGTTATCACATTTCTGAAATATTTAAATAATGAATAATAATATTCCAACATGCAATGATATTTAAAGTTACAAAATTTTATTGAATTTTAACATGTAATAACCATCTCCACTTCAATCACCAAATAAAAATAATAATTGAATAACTATAATAAATAATATTTAATAATTTTAACATAATGTCATGATATTATTTATTTACATCTCTCTTGAATAATTGTAACACTAAATTTATTTATTTTATAGTATGAAAGTTCATATTTCCTCTTTCTTCTGATAATCCTATAGATTATCAAGAATAATTGTCTACTTCAAGTAATAAATCAATATCTTCAATGTTGAAATTATTATAAAAAATTTTTATTTCCAAAATAAAATTTTATATTCTAATATAATATTATTTTTATTTGGTTTGAAATAAAATTTATAAATAAATTTTTAAAATTATGAATAATAAAACAACCATTTCATGTGAGAATTAAACATCAATTTCATTGCTTTAAATATAATTAACATAATAAATTTAATATGTAAAATTTTAGTATTATTAGTTATAAAAATTCTACTTCATAAATTTATCTCCCTTGTAAAAGTATAAAATTTATAATAATTCATTACCATCAATAAAATTACTTAGCATGCATTTTACACATCTTTTCAATAATTTTTAGATTATCACATATTCATTCCTTTAGAAATTATTTTTCTATGTTATCATCTAATTATGGGTAATCACACTAATTTAATCAAAGAATCATAAAAAATGATAAATTTTCACTTACATAGTTTAAATAAAGCGAATTCACAAATCCCTTACATAGTATTTCTTTTCCAGTGTAAATCAATGGATCTGGAGTGATATATGGGAGTGATATAGGGAATAATTCATCTTGGAATAAAAATATTAACATTCCAAGAAGAAGCCTAGATCCGTTGAAAATGTATTGATAGACTCTGGAGAAGGATTTGATATCACTCATACTTGTGTGAAAAATAGAGGATAACAAATGAGAGCAATAAACCTTTTTTTTTTCATAAATACCCCCACCTTGGACAGTCTGTAAATTTTAAAAATAATGATAATAATAATTCTCCTAAAAATTTGTATAATAATGGAAAATTAATGATATATTGATTAAAATCATCTAGAGAATAGTTATAAATCATAAAACAATTCAGAATTAATTAATTCTATGATTTTAGTTTTTCAAATTCCAGATAATTCATTTTTTTGTAGAAGAAGAATTAATTATAACAAACTAGGTAAAATTGACACCCATATACATATCAAGTGGTTTATGAAATGGTAACATTTCTTACCCTTATACAGTGCTATAAAAGAGATCACATAAGTTTTTTTTGGGCTTACCTTAATGCAAGCTTTCAAAATCCCTCTCAACCCTTACATAAGGTAGGAGGTCTCTAGAAGGGTAACTCTTTTACCAGTTTACAATGCTATTCTAAGGCTCACATAAAGGTATCTTGATAGTACCCTTTCACAATGATTTAATTTTTTTTCCACCTTTACAAAACTAAGAGAAAAAAGGGATTACCCATACATAATATTTAGAAATAGTAAAAGAATATTTCTCAACCATGGAAGCTCATTTTACATTTACATAGTGGTGGACTAACCTTTACGCATGTTACTGTCTGTCTCTATGAAGCACATATGAGATATGAGAACAATTACATAGTAGGGAAGATAACCTTATGTATCCAGATTTATTCTTAGCTTACACTTGCATAAAAGAGATGAACCTTATACGAAATACAAAAAATATCACATAACCTTAAGAATATTATTGAAAAATCTCCTTCCCTTTACAAAACTCCAAACTAATGTGTAAGAATACTTATTTTTTTTCAAAATATTATATTTTATATTAAAATAAATTATAAATAATTTATAAAAGTGTTTAATATTACTTTAAAAAATTTAAAAATATTTTGAAAATTGTAGAATATTTTAAAGAAATCTAAATTAATTTTTAACACTTTGAAATTACTTCATTAACTTGTTAAATCACTTTAAACCAATTTTATAAATTAAAAATCATTCTAATATATCATATAATATTTATAAAACCTTTCAAGTATCACCATAAACCCTAGAATAATAGATGATGTATTAGTAATATCTTGGACCAATACATTACATAACACTCAATCAGTTCTCTTCCTCGAGAATTAAAATTGAATTGGGGGAGAGAGAGGGGAAAAGAATAGGGGATAAATCAACAATCCCACAAGATACCACTCAATTTTCTCAAAATATTTGGAATAAAAAAACCAATAGAAAAATAGAATGTACAGATAGAAAACACTTTAAAACAATCTCTCATGGGAGGTACCTAAGAAACAAAAGAAATACCATTAATGATAAATTTCACCAAGAGGATAATAAATGCAACATATCAACACGTGATAAAAAAATTCATCCCTAAATTGAAATCATTAAATAACTTTGAATAATTTAGCACATGTTTGTGACTCTTGTTTCCATGATATATCAATACCAAGGCCACGCATATAACCAAAACAAAACCAAAACTCCATTATTATCCAATAAAAAGAACATCATATTAAAAAAACACATCAAAATTAACAATTTTTTTAAAAACACTTCAAATTGATAAAACAAAAGGGAACATAAATATATTTGGGGGAAATGACATTTATCACTAGCTTTTCTATTATTTTTCATAGGTATTCCATCAAATGGAAATTAATACATGATTTATTTTAATTAATCATACTAGTAAATTTAATCCATAAAAACTCTTTTAAATCATTCCCTATAATAAGGTATTGATAAAAATATTCTCTGATAAAACACTTTTAATGATTTTTACAAACTATTTTTAAAATAAATACAAACTTCATGAAAGAGTATAAATTTTAATATTTATGAAAAAATATTGGCACAAAGTAAATATTTCCAAGAGGATCTCACTGAATATCACTATACATCATGAATAAAACATCAATGGGTAACATACACTATGAATTTTTTCCATTTCCCAAAAATATTTCATATTTAAAATGAGTTACATGATAACTCACGTACATTGGAAAGTTTCATGTGGCCATCGAATTATTTTTATTCATATAACAAAAATCTATCATTTTCATTAGAAAAATAAAATTAATATTAATACACAAGACATCCAATTAAAAATAATACATGAATCATAATAAAAAAAATGTTTAAAGCATCCACCTTATCTAGAATTATTAGTTTCCGACATTTGTTAAAAAATATTATTTACTAGGCACACACTCAAGGAAAATATATAAGGATTTAAAATTACATTTAACATTTACTGCAAGTGTATACCATCATATTGAAGAGTCTTATATCATAGTCACAAAATATTTATCAAACATTATAAACACCGTGATTAGAATAAACAAAGGTACCACAAGTATTCAAATAAATAAAACCAACTAACCACACAATGATATTATCCAATTTATGTGGAAATAACTCACCCATATATAATTAAAACATTTCATAATATAATGTTATATGATTATTAGGTGTCCCATATCTTAATATTCTCAAAGAAATAACATAAATATTACCAGAATAAGGGAAATAACTTCTAATTATGTAAGCATAAAGGGCCACAACCATATAATAAATATAACCACATGCATAACCCACAAAATAAATAAATTTAATACACAATATAGTTACTAGTTAATCCAAAACATAGAAGAAATAAATTAAAAAAATATAATTTTTTTTCTTTCCTTGATCTAGGGATCATATCACCTAGAATGAGTACAGAGAATACAGATTAAAAAAAGAGGACAAATAAAAGTACCCCTTCTATTTGACCAAATATCCACCACATCAAGCCCAAGAGAATAGTATATATAATTCATATGATGAATGAAATATATCCCCAAGACCCAAAATGGTCAAGAGGATAGAGTTATATTATGATATAAACAAGGTCATGGAAACCATTTCCCTAGATAAAATCTCTATTAAATAATTATTAAAAAGGAAAGAGTTATCATAACCTTATATGAAGGATGATAGGTTTGAAATTGAACTAAATGTTTTAAGTGATACAATATATCTTGGATCAAGGATTTATTACATGTGTTCAATCGTGTGAATGAGGAGGCATCCTTACACTCATTCTGAAGGGATATAAATTTATAAATGATGATAAACCTATTTATTCCCATATTGGGACTAAAAATCAATATATTTTGGGATCAATTAGGAAATTCAATTATCTCACCATACATCATGAGTAGTGATAAGAAATTTAATAATAGATTGAATAAATTGTCAATTTAGAAGTCACCCCTATGAATAAAAAAGAAACTTGGCCAAGATACTATCCTCATAACACCCCCCTAAAACTTATAAAATCATATTTTAAGACCTAAAGGTGTGAGTTTGAAACTAAAATGATGAAGTGATAAAAAATATCACTGTTCATGGATTTATTAGGTGTGTTTGATTGAGTGAATGAGGAGGTATCCATTCACTCATTTTGAAGGGATATAAATCAATGAATGATTGTAAACCTCATTATTCACATATTAGATATAAAAATGAAAGGGTTTAAAAATCATAAAAAAATTTCAATGGTATCACCACACAATAATATTAGTGATATAAAATCCCATAAAAGAGGGAAAATTTCCATAACTATGAAGTTATCCATGTAGGTGAAAAATAAATTGGGTATGAAAACTATCCTAAAAAAATCCCCCCCAAAATAGCAAGTTTCTCACAAATCATAAGGAACATGAATAACTGTTGTCAATATAATCCATGTAGTATTGCAATAAATAACTAATATTTGTGATCACTATAATAAATATTCAAGGTAATGGTTATCACCAAATCCTCCAACAAAAAATCTATCCCAAAATCCAAAATGTATCGCTCATACTTCTATACACTCTTATACTTGATCTCTATATGTGTCATAATCTACTATTTTCATTATAATCGACTCTATAGTGATTTTATAACACATCATGCTAATCATAATTACCATAAACATGAAGGGGACATCAACCTAGATCCAAACTCTAAAAATAATAATGATAGGGTCTCTTAACCTGATACAATGATTATTGAAATTTAATAAATTAAATTTTTTAATTATTCCCATTTTATACCCCATATAAATATAGGTTCATAGAAGAAATATGTTATGACCCAAAGTTTAATTAATGGAAATCCCTCTTGATCTAATTAAATGTCTCTTTATGTTTATATAAATTGTCAACTTCTTTAGTTTTTTGTTAAGAATTTTGACCGTTGCTAATATAGCTGTTGAATAGTGATCACATGATTAGTATAAATATAGGGCTTTTACAAATCCAATTTACTCAGACAAAAGAAGTGATGAGCTCATCCAGTAGAATTGATCCATACAAAGCCCATTTGTCAGAGGTCGGAAAAGAGGTGGTGCCCTTGGGATTCGCTCTTGACCAAGCCCAAGATGAGCTTCATCATGTCAAGTTGGAATGGGACCGTCTACGGGAAAAGTGGAAGTTGATAGAGATTACCACTCGAGCAATGTTATCCGAACCACCCCAAGAGTCTTTCACTATCACACACCTTACCCTTAGGTCTTATGTGGATGTTTTAATGGGTTATGTAAAAAATCTCTAGTACTATGTTCATGTATATTATTTTTGTATATAATAATGAACATACATCCTTGTCATTTTTTTGATACAATGTAAATAGTTTTTAAAGTAAAAATAGTGTTTATAGTTATTATTTAGTTAGGAATTCTATTTTTTTTAAATTAAGGGATTTTTGAATTAAATAATATTTTAATAAAATATTATTATTAAATTAATAAAATATAAATGATATTATAATTTTATGAATCCAATTATAATTTTTATTATGGTCTGAAATCCATTTCTATCAAAACCCGTGAATATTCGATAAGTATCGGTTTTTGTTGTAAAAGTGAAAATTAATATATTTAGAAAATTATTTAGATAAAATAAATGTTATTTCTGGAATCAGGATGTCAAAATTATCCAACGGTGAATTTTTAATAATTTTATGAGATAGTCAAATTTTTGGGTAAAAATTATATACCGTTTTAATATATAATGTTTTTTATGACATCATAATGACCCAATGGTGATGTAATAAAATACTATAATATTTATGTTCGGCCAATATATGTTTTTCCATTAAAATAATGTTATTTTGTGTTTGTTTGACTTACTTTTCAAAGCATTAATGGACCCCTCAAGACTTATTAAACACCTTGTCTTTTTAAATTGTTTTCCATGGGAGTGTGACTCACCTCCACATAAGCAACCCTATAATTTTAAGAAGTTCAGACTTTGGCCTTATAAAATATTTTTTTTCCTATTCACTTTTCCAAAAACCATGGGCAAAAACTGTGGGATTGTTTGTGGTTTAGATTAATTTAATATAAGGGGTCCCAAACCTAAATAATAAATAATTCCCTCACCTTTCCTATATAAACCCACCCAAGCTCCCACTTCCTCCTCACTCAAAGCCTTTGGAGTTTTTCCAACCTCTGCCCTACTATCTCTAGAATCCTCCCAAGGTTTCCCAAGCTCCAAAGAAGCCTCTCACAAGCCTCTCTCCAACCATTGGAAGCACACCTCCAAGTAAAGGTTTTTTCTTCTTTTGTCATTTTGTCTAATTTTCTTTAAGTTGTTTTTCCCTTTTAATTTCAATTATGAATGTTGGGGTATGGTTTCACACCTCCCTCATACTACCCTATTTATGTTTTAATGATGGGATACCCCTTTCTCTCTAATTAAATTCCTCCCATGTACACCCGTTACTATGCCGAAATTCTGAAAGGAACTTCTCTCTCCTCATTTACATTCAAGAAATACTTTTGTATCATGAATCTAAATTCCATTTCAATTATTGGGACATGTATCTATGTGACCTCTTTAATTTCCATTACATTTAAATATTATTAGGAAACCCTTTCTCTCTCGTAAACTGTTTTTATGAATTCTTATGTCGCGTCATTAGGCTGCCAAAATCACACCGATTTTCTAAGCCAATGCCATTGTGTAGTGAATACCATGCCCATTTCTCCGTCAAGGGTATTCAACTTTATACACACTTACATATTGATTATAATGTTTTATTTATGAATTCCACATTCCTTTTTTGTGGAATAAATGATTATTTTTTATGAATCCATGTTTTATGATCCATGTGGCACACTTATGCATGAAATGAAATGTTTAAGAAGGGTGCGCCCTTATAAAACTCCAATGCATTGGATAAAGTATAGTATCATGATACATCATGTGAAATGAGTGTTGAATCATTCTAATTAAAGTTAAACGATGGTTTACTCGTGCTTTATGTTCAATGAGGATTTACTTATGCTCCATGTGCAATGGGCCTTGTCTCATGCTAATTCCATGTTAAGTGTTGTTGCCATATTTCCATGTTATGATTACCATGCTTTATCATGACTTTATGTTAATGTTTCTCTTATGATCTATTGATATGCCTATTGTCTAACATGTATTTTACTCATCATGTTATTCCATGTGTACTCCCTTTCTGGGCTTTATAACTCACCCTTTTCTTATGCATGTCCTCAGGTTGTCCCATGCAATGCTAAGTACGAGGGAATGTAGTGGTCATGTAAGGGAAGTTTTCAATAAAGATGTTGTATTTCATGCTTTATGTTTCTATGTAATGATCCTAAGAACCAAATACACTAAACCTCTTGATCTTATTTGTTGTATCAAGTGAAGTTTTATGTAATAAATCATGTTTAAGTTTGTAACAAAAGAAGGGTTGTCATAGTTGGTATCAGAGGATTGGTTTAGTTATTTTTGGGATTAGGATTAGAAATCCCTAGTAAAGGCTTAGAAACAAGACTAAGTATAATAAAAACATCCCTATGTTTTGGTAAGTATTGAGTAAGTGGTTTATCAAGAAAATACATCCCTGTCTGGATATGAGCAGGTAGAGGCGGCTCTGGAACAGATGTATCCTAGGGGTAAAACCCTAAAACACCGCTTTGAGCTAGACTCAAACATGCACTGGTGCTCGACAACGGGACTTGCTGCACTCTTGGTTACGACACTCCCGGGAGATATTCTTTGGTAAATTCACAAGCATAGTATGAACCATTATTAAGGGAATAAAAAAACCCCCTAGGAATATATATTAGAAAGTTGATAATGAAAAGCCAAGATTGAAGCCTATAGACTCATGAGTTAAGGAAATAAAAGTTTATTTACAAGTCATCAACTTTTGTCTTTGGATTACCCTTTATGTGTTAACCCTAAATTTCCTTTTATTCCAGCCAATGGATGGAAATAGTATGACTCGGGATAACAACCGTTGTGAAGATCAGTGTGATGACTGTACTAATGAGATGCCTAATCCAATGGGAGCGGGAATCACAAACTTTGTCACGCTTCTCTCCCAACTAACTCAAGCATTTAATAGAAACACAGGTCAAGAGGAACGTTCAAACCCCCCTAAGAAAGAACAAGTCACTATCGATAGCTTCATGAGACAAAGGCCTCCTACTTTTAGTGGATCGTCCGATCCCACGATCGCTGAAAAATGAATCAACTCCATTGAAAAGATCTTCTCCATCCTTCAATGTTCTGAACAAGAGAAGGTTCTCCTGGCGGCATATCATATGGAGGGTGAAGCTGATCAATGGTGGACGTTGATAAAAAATACGAAGCCTAAGGAGGAGATCTAGGCATTGGAATGGAAGGATTTTCGGAAGATGTTTTTCGATAAATATTTTCCATGCACCCTCCGGCTTAAGATGGAAAGGGAATTCCTTTCCCTCAAGAAAAAATATGATGAATCTGTTGGAGCGTATGAGGAAAAATTCACAAGGCTTGCACGATATGCTTCTGGCTTTGTCTTCACCCCTGAATGAAAAGTTGACTGCTTATTTGGTGGGTTGAAGCCTAGCCTACGGAAAGCATTAGCAATCTGTGACTTTGACAGCTATGAGGAAATTGTCCGATGTGCCCTCAAGGTCGAAATAGAGATCGGAGAATCACTAGGGTATCATGGGGATAAGAAGCATAAGGTGTACTTCAATGATGGTGGACTGTTGGATAAATCCAACGGTGCAAAGAAGATCCAACACCCCACTTGCCAAAAGTGCAGAAAGAAGCACCCTGGAAATTGCCTCAAGGGGATGAGGAAATGCTTTAGGTGTGGAAGAGAAGGGCACATAGCTGTTAACTATTGGCAAGAAAGACCCGTGGCTACAATAGAGGAGAGTAACACTCTATTCGAACCTCAACACATTGTTAAATGCTTCAAATTCAAAGAATCAGGTCATTTTTCATATCAGTGCCCTAATACAAGGGATTTCAGAGGCAACCAATAACCTCCAAGGCAACAAGGAAGAGATTTTTCCATCACATCTGCCAAAGTGAACCTCAAAAACAATGTAGTGATAGGTATGACAATTATTCATTCAAGAATAGTGAATGTACATTTTGATTCAGGTTATATGCATTATTTTATATCTCGAAAGTTTAGTAGAATAATCCCAACACAACCACAAATCATGGAAGTGAAGATTTCGGTGTGTACGGAAAATGGGGCAATCATTGTATCCCATAAATATAAGTCCTCACCTGTTATAATCTGCGAATTGAATTTCCTGGAGAACTTCGTCATACTCCCTCTGGTGGAATTTGATGCAATTCTTGGCATGGATTGGCTTTCCTTATATAGAGCCAACATAAATTGTCAGGAGAGGGAAATGGCACTCCATATGGATAATCGACCCATGATTCTTTACCAGTTTAAGGAGGAAGATGAATCTCCTTTAGCTCCATCATCTCAAGCATGGATATTACTGCCCTATGAGCATGCTTATCTAGCTCAGATGATTTATTCTAAGGAAGAAACCATCCTTGAAAAATTCTTATTGTGAGGGAATTCGCAGATGTGTTTCTGGAGGAACTGCCTAGTCTTCCTCCTAGAAGAGATATTGAATTCTCAATTGAACTTATACCCAGGGCTTTACCAATATACAAGACTCCATATAGAATGGCTGTTGTAGAGCTTGAAGAGCTGAAGAAACAACTACAGGAGAATCTGGATAAAGGGTTTATAAGACCATGTGCTTTACCATGGGGTGCACCAGTCCTCTTCGTCAAGAAGAAGGATGGGTCAATGCAGCTTTGCATCGATTATCGTGAACTTAACAAAATCACGATAAAGAACAAGTATCCTCTCCCAAGAATTGATGACTTGTTCGATCAGCTGCGTGGAGCACAATACTTATCCAAGGTGGACTTGTGGTCGAGATATTATCAAGTAAGGGTGAAGAAGGAAGATATCCCCAAGACTTCTTTTCACACAAGATACGAGCACTATGAATTCATTGTAATGCCTTTCAGACTCACTAATGCTCTAGAAATATTCATGGAATTAATTAATAGAGTCTTTAGAGATTACCTAGAAACATTTGTGGTAGTCTTTATAGATGATATTCTAATATACTCCAAAACCAAGGAGGATCATGAGGAGAATTTAAGAACTGTACTAGAGAATTTGTGCAAGGAGAAGCTCTATGAAAATTACAGAAAGTGTGAGTTCTAGTTGAAGGAGGTCTCATTCTTGGGCCATATCATCACAAGCAATGGGATATCTATGGATCCCTCTAAAACAGATGCAATTGAGGGATGACCGAGGCCAACATCGGTAACGGATATCAGTAGCTTCTTGGGGTTAGCTGGATATTATCGATGATTTGTGAGTAATTTCTCACGATTTTCCAACCGTCTTACCAAGAAAAATCAGAAGGGAGTAAAGTATTCTTGGAGTGATGAATGTGAAGAAAGCTTCAAGGAGTTGAAAAGGAGGCTTATCACTACGCCTGTGCTCACTTTACCCAGAAGTGGGGAACTTTCTGTGGTATTCAGTGATTCTTCGAAGAAGGGATTAGGTTATGTGCTGATGCAGAATGGTAAAGTGATAGCCTATGCCTCAAGGAAGTTGAAAATCAATGAGCCAAACTATCCAACGCATGATCTAGAGTTGGTAGTGGTGATATTTGCCTCGAAAATCTGGCGGCACTATCTCTATGGAGAGAAATGTGAGATATATACTGACCACAAGAGTCTTAAATATATATTCACACAGAAAGAGCCTAATATGTGATAGAGAAGATGGATAGAGCTCATAAAGGATTATGACTATTCAATCCATTACCACCCTAGGAAAGCGAGCAAGGTGGAAGATTCCCTAATTAGAAAGGATCCAACGATTCTATCAATGATGAGAATTGAGAAGGATCCAATCGTTTTAGACTTGATGAAGATGGACATGGGAATCATAGAAAAGGTAACATCATCAATCCTTTCACAAATTATTTCTCAACCGTCTCTTTTGGAAAGGGTAAAGGATGCTCAAATGGATGATGTGGGAATTCATGAAAAAGTGGAAGCTATCAAAAAAGGGAAATCCTTAGAGTTTAATGCTAATGAAGAAGGAATTGTGCGGTTTGAGAAAATATTATGCGTTCTATCAAGTCCAGAGCTGAAGAAGGAACTTTTGGATGATGCACATAGTTCAAATTTCTCTATTCACCTAGGGAGCACAAAGATGTATCGAGATCTATGAGAAAACTTTTGGTGGGATAATATGAAGAAGGAGATCACTGAATATACATCAAAGTGCCTGGTGTGACAGCAAGTGAAGGCAGAGAGGCATAAGTCTAAGGGGATGATGCAACCATTTCCCATACCAGAATGGAAATGGGAGAACATCACCATATAATTTTTCTCCGGACTTCCGAGGACATCCAAATGCAACAATGCAATCTGGGTTGTTGTGGATCGTCTTACAAATACTGCACACTTCATTGCTATTCGGGAGGATTTCTCATTGGATCAAAGGTCACAGATATATATCAGGGAAGTGGTAAGGTTGCATGGAGTACCACTATCTATTGTGTCTAACCGAGATCCAAGATTCACCTCTATGTTTTGGAAGAGTCTTCAATATACTCTGAATACTGAACTGAACTTTAGTGCAGCCTATCATCCTCAAACTGATGGCCAATCCGAGCGGACTATCCAAAAACTTGAGGATATGTTGAGAGCGTGCTCAATGGACTTTAAAGGAGGATGTGATCAACATCTTCCTCTGGTTGAGTTCTCTTATAATAACAGTTTCCACTTGACCATCCAAATGGCACCATATGAAGCCCTGTATGGAAAAAGGTGCAGAACACCGGCATGTTGGGATGAGGCTGGTGAATGTAAGCTGCTTGGATCAGAAATGGTTGAAGAAATGGTGGAGAAGGTGAAAACCATTCAGCAGCATATCAAGGCAGCCCAGAGTCGACATAAGTGTAATGAAGATAACCGTCGACGAGACCTTGAGTTTAAATTTTGAGACATGGTTTTTCTACGCATATCTCCATGGAAGAAGGTCATGAGGTTAAGAAAGAAAGGGAAGTTAAGTCCAAGGTACATCGGCCCCTTCGAGATTCATGATCGCGTCGGGGATTTGGCCTATCAAATAGCACTTCCACCTACCATGGCCAAAGTAGATGATGTATTTCATGTATCCCTCTTAAGGAAGTACATACTGGAACCTTCAAATGTACTCCCTTCTGAGGTGGTACAATTGGAAGATGATATTTCTTATGAGGAGCAACCAGTGAAGATCTTAGATCATAGGGAAAATGTCCTACGAAATAAGACAATGCCCCTCTTCAAGGTATTGTGGAGAAACCACAAGTTTGAAGAAGCGACTTGGGAATCAAAGGAAATGATGAAGCTGAGTTACCCACATCTATTTTAGTGTGGGAAAAGGAAAATTTCGAGGGTGAAATTTCTTAAGGGGGAATATTATAATGACCCACAGATTCATTAATGGAAATCCCTCTTGATATAATTAAATGTCTCTTTATTTTTATATAAAATGTCAACTTATTTGGTTTTATTTTAAGAATTTTGAACGTTTCTAATACAGCCGTTGAACAGTGATCACATGATTAGTATAAATATAGGGCTTTAACAAATCCAATTTTCTCAGAAAAAAGAAGTGATGGACTTATCTAGTAGAATTTCTCCATAAGAAGCCCATTTGTCAGAGCTCAGAAAAGAGGTGGCATCCTTGGGCTTCGCTCTTGACCAAGCCCAAACTAAGCTTCATCATGTCAACTTTGAATGGGATCGTCTACGGGAAAAGTGGATGTTGATAGAGATTACCACTCGAGCAATGTTATTCGAACCACCCCAGGAGTCTGTCACCATCGCACACCTTACCCTTAGGTCTTATGCAGCGGTTTTAAGGGGTTATGTAACAAATCGCTAGTACTATGTTCATGTATATTATTTTTGTATATAATAATGAACATACCTCCTTGTCATTTTTTGATACATTGTAAATAGTTTTTAAAGTACAAATAGTGTTTTCAGTTATTATTTAATTAAGAAATCTATTTTTTTTTAAATTTTTGTATTTTTTAATTACATAATATTTTAATAAAATATTATTATTACATTAATTAAATATAAAAAATCTTATAATTTTATGAATGCATTTATAATTTTTATTATGGTTTGAAAGCCATTTCTCTCAAAACCCGTGAATTTTCAATAAATATCGGTTTTTATATTGAAAGTGAAAATTAACATATTTATAAAATTATTTATATAAAATAAATGTTATTTCTGGAATCAGGATGTCGAAATTATCCAATGGTGAATTTTTTATAATTTTCTGAGACAGTCAAATTTTTGGGAAAAAATTAAATACCATTTAAATATATAATGTGTTTTATAACATCATAATGACCCAATGGTGATGTAATAAAATACTATAATATTTATTTTAGGCCAATTTATGTTTTAAAATTAAAATAATGTGATTTTGGGTTTGTTTTACTTACTTTTCAAAGCATTAATGGACCCCTCAAGACTTATTAAACACCTTTTCTTTTTAAATTATTTTCCATGGGAGTGTGACTCACCTTCACATAAGCAACCCTATTATTTTTAGAAGTTTAGACTTTGGACTTATAAAATATTTTTTTCCTCTTCCCTTTGACAAAAACCATGGGAAAACACCATTGGATGGTTTGTGGTTTAGATTAATTTAATATAAGGGGTCCCAAACCTAAATAATAAAGAATTCCCTCACCTTTCCTATATAAACCCACCCAAGCTCCCACTTCCTCCTCACTCAAATCCGTTGGAGTTTGTCCAGACTCTACCATACTATCTCTAGAATCCTCCCATGGTTCCCCAAGCTCCCAAGAAGCCTCTCACAAGCCTCCCTCTAGCCTTTGGAAGCACAGTTCCATGTAAGGTTTTTTTTCTTCCTTTCTCATTATGTCCAATTTTCTTTAAGTTGTTTTTCCCTTTTAATTTCAATTATGAATGTTGGGGTATGGTTTCTAACCTCCCTCATACTTCCCTATTTATGTTTGAATGATGGGAGACCCCTTTCTCTCTCATTAAATTCCTCCCATGTACACCCATTACTATGTTGAAATTCTGAAAGGAACTTCTCTCTCCTCATTTACATTCAAGCAATACTTTTGTATCATGAATCTAAATTCCATTTAAATTGTTGGTACATGTATTTATATGACCTCATTACTATCCATTACATTTAAATTTTATGAGGAACCCCTTTCTCTCTCATCAACCATTTTTTATGAATTCTTATGTCAAGTCGTTATGCTGTCGAAATCACACTGATTTTCTAAGCCAATGCCATTGTGTAGTGAATACCATGCCCATTTCTCCATCAAGGATATTCACCTTTATGTACACTTACTTATTGATTATAAAGTTTAATGTATGAATTAAACATTTCTTTTATCATGGAATAAATGATTATGTTTTATGAATCCAAGTTTTATGATCCATGTGGCACATTTATGCATGAAATGAATTGTTTAAGAAGGGTGCCCCTTATAGCGCTCTAATGCATTGGGTAAAGTATGGTATCAGGACACATCATGTGAAATGAGTGTTGACTCATGATAATTCAAGTGAAATGAGGGTTTACTCGTGCTCCATGTGCAATGAGGATTTACTCATGCTCCATGTGCAATGGGCCTTGTCTCATGCTAATTCCATGTTATGTGTTGTTGCCACATTTCCATGTTATGATTACCATGCTTTATCATGCCTTTATGTTCATGATTCTCTTATGATCTATTGATATTCCTATTGTTTAATATGTATTCTAATCCTCATGTTGTTCCATGTGTACTCCCTTACTGGGCTTTATAGCTCACCCTTTTCTTATGCTTGTCCTCAGGTTATCCCATGAAATTCAAAGTATGAGGTAATGTAGTGGTAATGTAAAGGAAGATTTCAATAAAGATATTGTATTTCATGTTTTAAGTTTTTATTTAATGATCCGAAGTCCCAAAGACTCTAAACCTCTCGATCTTCATTGTTGTATCAAGTGATGTTTTATGTAATAAATCATGTTTAAGTTTGTAATAAAATCAGGTTTGTCATAAAATATACATGATCATTTCCTATACCTATACATCGAAAAAAACATCACATGACATTGAATATCTGTCAAACTTGAAGTTCCCTTGGTCTGATTATTTGGGTGCCTAAAATCTAGTTTCCTAGATTGTCTCTCTAATTTATGGTAGACAATATTCTCAATAGAAATTGTTTCCCTTCTAACCCATGCATCCTCACTAGTTACTAACTTGATAACCCATCATATATATCAACCATTTTGATTTATACCACTCAGTCATGACCCCCTTCCAATAAAATTACCCCTCCAAGGACAATACTGAGGTATGAGAGATAATTATGACTAAAGCCTACCTATAGTGGACCACTTGTTGGTGATAAAAAATTAGGGTATGATGTGCAAACATATGGGTCTATTTACCATAAAAAATATATGAAATGAAAGAGATAAGATAGAAATGAACAAACATCTCCTAATAATAAAAAATGAATATGAAAACCCAACCCATAATATGAATGTAAAAACATAAAACTAAAATAAAAGATGACATTAAAATATATCCTTGGCAATGACCACAATGCTCTAACATCTTAAAAAGAAGTCCTTGAACTAGTAATGTCTATCTTGAACACCAAGAAGAAACTTGTGACCTGAAAACTAGTTTACATATACATAGTGGGAGAAAAACATGAATAATTAGTAGGATCTTCCCAACAACCTCTCATAAAAAAATTTGAACGAAGCATATTAAATCACAATAAGTAAACAAATGAAACTAATTTTCCAACTAAACTAGTTAAATATTCTAATAAAAACCTCACCAAGGTTATATATCTCAAGGTATCACATAAAATAGATCATATAATATAATATAAAAAGAGGGTACCTCACTAAAACATTCCCATCAGTTTTCTACTCTATTAAAACACCACATTCCCTGATCCCCCTCTCCACAAAATATTACCCAAATATACTTGGGATAATTTAATAAATCTCAAAGACATTAAGTCTAATATATCATGAATCATATAGATAACATCATCTCATTATCCCATGAGAACACCCATATAGTAACCATGTAGTTTTCTAGATCCACCATATCCAGTACATCAAGTATCATACCTTAGGCCACCACAAACCATACTGAATATTCCAAAAATAATATTGTGATACTATATCGAGAGAAACTTCTATTTTAAATAACCGCATCACATTATCATACTCTATACACATATATGGGGAATGATAAACACTATTAATAACAGAACATACTACTATCAAGAAGAGAGATAAGTTCCATACGGGGTAGCCTTCCATCCATTCCTCAACAACCAATATATTAGGGATAAAAACCTACCATATTCAAATGGGTGTTAACCTCCCTATATAGATGGGAGAGGTAGTGTATAAAAAAAAATACTATATATAAATATTACATCTACACTATAAAAAACTAGTTATCCTTTGACTAAACATAAACTAATGTTTCTTTTAACTTTCTTCTTACACTTCTAAGGTCATGGTAGGAAATAAGAATACATGCATTGATCTTTACTTTCAATAGTTAATTAATTATCAATTCGTTACTTGATAATTTTTTTCCATGATTTAAATTTTAATCTTCTATTCCATGTTACAAGAACACTATTAATTATATTCTTTTATTCTCAAGTTATTTATCATCATAAATCTTATATCAATAAATAACCCAATTTTATCATTAATTCCATTATCATTTCATATTCATCTGGGTACTCTAGGACTCAGCCAAGATTCCCTAAAAAGGATTCAATTGTAGTGTGTAGTATCAACCTATTTCACCAAATTAGAAACTAAAAATATAAATATCATCCAATCATGATCCTTTAAAATAATAGATTCATTATCTATAAATCACCCCAAAATTTAGAACAATAACAATAGAAAATCCCCACGTCAACTCATTTTATCTGTCCTTATTCCATCCCCAACACTATTGCACATAACAACACATCCTGCATCCCATGACAACAACATAATCATAAAAATAGTGAAACCATTCCCCCATCATACCAAAATTATTGTATGGAACTGACCTTATACAATACATATTCTATTGATATAGACTACAATTCATTTTCTTTCATTAAAAAAGATCATTTAGGATTTTAGTTTTAGAGAATTATTTTATAATTATTACATAAAATCCCATATATGAAATAGTAAAAACTTATATTTACTATCCATTTTCCCACCAAAAAATAATTTTAAGAAGAACAATGTTTTCTTTTAATGAAAAAACAGCATCAAATTCAACTTGATATTTTCTTTTCTCTTACCCATTATCAAACCTATGAAATTAATTTCAAAATGTGGAATGAGAACAAAAATAATTCTATGCAACATTAAAAAATGAAATCCATTAGTCTAGTGAAAATTTTTTAAACCTATAAAATAATAATTTTTATTATATTATTATTAAATCTTTTGAAATAAATCATTTCTACATAAAAAAACTCATTTTTCTAAAAAGAAACTATTAAAAACCATAATAAGAATAGATAAAACATGTAGAAAACTTGGGAATAATTTTCATATCAATATTGCATATAGAGTAAAACTCACAATACACATTTAATAACCATCACATTTTTACATGGAATAAAGATCATAGTATATTCCAATAATCCCTTAGGGGAAGCCAAATTAGTTAACTCTTTCCCATATTTGGAAAAATCATCGCATTATATTCGTATATTCTCTTAGAATAAACCCAATCATTAAACTCCACCCATATAACCTATGAATTAGAGTGATATAATGTGATCAACCACCCTTGGTTTATAATTTTACTAATAATCCTCACAAATAATTCCTATGAACTGTAACAGATTACATAAAATCTTGTATCATAAAATGTTATTTTCTCCCATGTGAAATCATTTTTGGATATTAATATATCCCTTTATATTAAAACCATTTTCCAAAAACTAAAATTTTGAGAATAATAAGAAATAGGTTTTTTATTTGAATAAAACATTAATTCATATAAATAAATATAAACATAAAATAAAGATTATGGTGGTGGAAAAAATTATTATTTTCATATATGTTAAAAAAGAACATTACTTTTTTCTCTTGTAATGAATGTCAATAAATTCTGAAAAAAGATTCATCTTCAAAACCTCTGAAAGAAAGTAGAATGAGTTATAAAATTTCTTTCATAATTCTATTATTTCTATATATATATATACATAAATTAAATAATTTTAATAATATGATCATGGATGAAAAATATAGTTTTAAGGGAATCATTATAATATGATTTTTGAAAATTAATGTCCCTTAACTTGAGTATTATTTGTCAGGTACATTCTTTATCTTCATGATTAATAAAAAAAGATAATTATTTAATTTTATAAGATCATTTTCATGTTTATTATTTCTTTTATCTAATTATGTCCAGGTAATAATAATTACTTAATCATTTAAGTTCACATCAAATGTTTTTACGATATTCAATTCATAAGACCAAAACAACATCAGTAAGTTGACCATAACCAAAGAGTTCATTATCCCATAATCTCCAAAATAATAATTATGACAGAATTACTTTTTTTATACATATATTATACTTTTAAAACCAATCATTAATGATTATTGTGAAAAATGAACTAAATTACAATCATAGAGATAGTAATCCTTACACACGCATTAGTAACATTTCCATTTTTCAATGATCATTATGAAAAGGAGCTAAGTGTTATGTGGTTATGTAATCAATAGTAACATTTCCTTTTATATTTCAAATAAATATTTATAATAGAACATATCCTTTTGTTATACCCGTGATAAAAATATTATAGTTATTAAAAAAAGCATTGTAGCATTTTTTTAATATTGATTACATAAAAAATTATAAATGTTTTAATCACATAAAAATAGAAAAATTGGACATGTATTTTAAATTTGTATGATTATGGAGGATTTATACTCATATAATAAAAATAATGGTAGTGTTAGTGTAATGCCTCTTTTATTTTTAGTAGATCTTTCAAATATACCAAGTAATATTTTCATAGCCAGATGCTGATACGATGGAAGATTCCACGACCTCGTGAGCTCAGAATTGATATTTTAAAATTATTAAATATATTAATATCATGAATCATAATTTTTCTTGAATAATTGGAACAAATCATGAATAGAGGCTCAGATCGGAAATCATAGGCTGCTATTGGGATCAGAATGTGGGTTTTTCCCGAGACACGACATAATCTTTGTTGGCGTCAAGAAATTGAGAAAATATTGATGTTGGAAGAAAATTATTTATATAGTTATGTTTTAATAAAGTAAAATATGATACCTTTATAAATATACAGTTATAAAACAATTTAAGGGATATATACCTAACCCTATAACTGTGAGAAGAGTCATTGGAGGATGAATTTGCAAGTGATAATGGATCCCAATCATGATCGAGGATCATTTCTCCAGTAGAGGTTTTCGATCTAACCAACAAAATTGATGTGAGAAAATATTTCATTAGTGATAAATAAAAAATAAGGTAGTATTTTTGATTTATGTGGATTCATCTTGTTTGTTTTTCCTATATCGAACATTAATCAATTTCACTAACAAAAATTGATTAGCGCATCGAAGGTTGATTTATGGTCAATTTATTTTATTTTTTCTTGTTTTTCCATTCTCCATTAAAAGGGGAATGAATCAAGGCCATCCAAAAAATAAACGATTTTTATTCCTCATTTTTTGGAATGTGATTTGTATTCCTGTTTCTTCAAACATTTATTATGGTCAATTTTTTCCTTCTATTCAATGAATACATGGCATATGATCATTGTACCACTATTCTTCAATAAAATTAATAAATATCACGCGTTTAGTTCATGATAGAGGATGTTATTGAGGTGTGATGATAATGGAGGATTATCAAAGGTGGATATGATCATTTTAGTTATTCATGATTTTTTGGATTTGAAACACAACGATGGTGCAAGGTAGCAGTGGTCGATTTCCAAGTGGATCAAAATCTATAATCTAATTTAAGGTGATGGTGAGGGTTTTCCAAAATAGATCCAAGAACACTTGTGAGTATCATGATAATATTGGAGGTATAATGAATAGAAAAAGAGATGTGAACGAACTATGGACTTTGAATACTCTACGACACATGACATGTAATCTAGAGAAAAATTCTTTAGGATACACTGGTCTCTAATGCTAGGGTTTCTATAGAGAATTTATTATCATTAACTATGTCACCCAATTTTTACATACCATAATGTACTCTAGGAGTACATGTTCATAGACCCTACCTTGTAAATGGGCACGACCATAGTACATAGTCACAACCAATTGTATATGGTCTTAAGAAAATTACTTGGGAAATGTGTATGCTGACCTATACACACCAAAAACCCAAAGAGAACACACCTTGTATTTATATATTTATCCAATCACAACCAATTGTAAATGGGCTTAAGAAAATGACTTGGGAAAAGTGTTTGCTGACCTATAAACTCCCAAAACCCAAAGAGAACACACCTCGTATTTGGATAATTATATGTTGTGTGATTCAGAGAGACATAAGAATACCATAGAATGGAAAGACAAACCATTTACCCCTATTACACTCGGTGTACTTACCCTAGGATGGTTTGGAGACCTTCATCTCCTCACTGTGGACCAGGTTCAGTTAAGTATGAGACCTTGTCCATTTACATTGAGGGTTCATTGTGGAATTATTTCCAACGAATATGAATGTGTTCCCCATTACATGAAAAAATTTAGATTAATTTTTATGTATCCCCATATGGGAATAGTTATTGATCCTTTATCATTCCTAGGTGGGGTTCATGGTACCATCATGATGAACATGCATTGGTCCTCGATCCCATATCTAGAAGGTCAATTCAGTGGGGTTCGTGGTGTCCCCAAGTGGAACTTGGTGTGATCCACTACCTAGATGATGAGATCTTTGGAGATCTAATGAGTATATATTTTTTAGGCCATATGAGTATGACCTCTTGAACGAGTGTCATCAGTGACAACATGTTTTAGGGAGTGATACCTCATGGATTAGTGTTACCTAGAAGCCTAAAAAAAATATCCTATGGATTTAATTGTTGGTTGAGGGATTTTGAGACTGGTTTTATGTTATGAGTATTTCGGGGTTTTAATTATTTATGTGTCTCTCATCTTGTTGTAATATCATGTGTTGAGTTGATTACTTTTAATTATTTAAGTTTAGTTATTTCAAGGTGTTCTACTGGCCATTATTATAATCACCCATGAATTGGATCTTCCTATATATTTCATTTCTTATACAGATGATAGACCTTTTTACAGAGACTTAGGAGGAATAGGACAAGGAAGAGAAAAATGTGATAGAAAAACTGCGGTGTTTACACAGTGTTTCATTTAATAGTAGTCCCCTCCTTCTAAACAGGCTGGACTCCTATGTAGTTTTTGGGTGGGCTTGTATTTTCCCTCTTTTATCACTTTACAATACATTATTCATACTCATATTGGTTGATATAATTTATTCATCCATTTGTATCGTTTTTTACTTATCACCATTGTATGGTCTTAGAGACATGTGTGTGCATATAGGTATATTAGGCCAATGGCTCCCATTTTTTGTGATATGACAACTCATAGTTGGTCTCCATCCCATGGTCTATTAGTGGAAAGCATGGGGTTGTCACACACTACTTATCACTATAATTTTTTCCCCTTGTGGGATAGGTAATGAATGTTAAGGTCATTCTGTAGTCTTCATCATTTTATATTTAACATTAATTACTCGATTTTCCCATTATAGTGGTAAGCAAAATTACTGAGGTTACTATTCATATCGAATAAAATAGGGACCTTTTTTTCAAATGTGGAGCCACAGATTCAAAATATGGAATCTATTTTTCAAAATTAAATAAAAAAATTGGTAAAATTTAAATTTAAATTAAAATGAAAAAAACGAAATGGAAAACATCTTTTTCTTTAGAAAATGGAATTTCTAAGTATAAAATTTTTATACTAAATTGAAGTATAAATATCATTTCAAGAAACATAATTGGATTTTGTTAATAAAAAATTAGCTAAATTAATTTTAAAAATAAGAAAAAATTTAATTTGAATTTTTAAATAATTTAAATGAAAATATAGATTTCAAAAAAATTTATATTTTTATCTATTCACTAAAAAAATAAATCCTTTCAAAAAATTATTAAAATTTAATTGAAAGATATTTTTTACATGATGATTTCAAAAATGATATCATTTTTAATAAATAACCTTTTGAATGTTCAAAAAACTTATTATAATATTCACTCCCAAAAAAAAAATTCATTTTTGAAGAAAAATATTTTTAATGACTAAAATAATATTAATAAAAATTTAGAGCTTATTTCCTAAAAAATAATTAACAAATTTATAATTATTTGGAAGAATAGATATTTCAGGATCCATTTTATCCTATTCATACTCAAAAAATCAATTACTAGGTTATAAATATTATATTTAAATAATTATATTTCATAGTCCACAAATGATTGTTATTGAATATTTTCTATGCAGTAAAACATAGTATTTTTTTTAAAATAATATCATATTACATTCCACCCCACTTTAATAATTTTTTAACCTATAACTTGAAATTTGTTTTGGTAATCAAATGTTTTCATTCTAGAAATATCTTGGTTGAATTCCCATATCTTAAAAAGTTTTAATATATTATCCTCTTGATTAGAGTCATATAGAATTATGAAGGTCATCTCAAACAACAAATAAATAGGTTTCCAAGTTGTAAAATATTGGAGTGATGTAAAAATATGGAAATAGAAGAGAAAAAAAACTCAAAGTCTCATAGAGAGTGATATACAACATAGTTAAGAGAATGTTAACAGCCATAATGTAATAAATTTTTGATGGGTTAAGAGATTATCATTTCATCATAAATGAATGTAATAGTATAATTTTTTTCAAGATTATTTTCCCTAGAGTTGAAGAATTCATTTACCTTATAGAATAAAATAATTATGAAATATAATTACTTGGTATATATAAATTTTCCATTTAATCGTTTACCCCATAATATCCTCTTTTTCTCCAGTGATGAGTATTAAAAATTATTATTTTCACATGACACACTAAAATCAACTTCCATCAGATCATATACTTACACAAATGGATAAAACGTTTTGTATCCTCTCTTCATACATTTACCAAAACCAAAATTGTTAAAACAATGTAATATATAAATCTTCTTAAAACGTCAATATCTAAATCTTACCCAATTTTTAACATATATCATTCAATAAATAAAAATTCTTAAAATCATTCAAAAAATTAATCAGTAATTTTGATGTCCAAAATATTAGAATGATTCAATCCTATATTCTTCCGAAATAAATTTTCCATTTACCTCTAAATAACATCAGTAACTCTTAAAGTATCATCCAAAAAAAATAATCTCTAATCATATAATCTCCAATATATTTAATCAATTACATAAATAACCTAAATAATCATAATGAAACATTAAAATCATATATTCCCCAAAATAAAATTCAAACTTTAAGACTCAATTTGAATCCAATAGCGTGTTATTTACTTTAATCCTAAAATGTTTGCAAAAATAGTGAAAATATTCTAAACTTAAATTAATATGTTAATCACAAAATCAATTTTCAATATCATCCTTATTTAAATGATAAAACATATATTCAAAAATATTAATTAGAAAAACTATTTCATACTAACCAGGACATAAAATATGCAATTAGTTAGTGGTACATCATTATCCCTTTTGGTTGTTGGTTCAAGACTTATTACCTTGACATAGGAGAGAGATTATTTCCTTACCTTTGGGTTGTCCATTTACAAATAATATATTTATATAATTCATATAAAATTACAAAAAATATGAATAAAATCCTAAAAAATAACTGTTATCATCAAATATCATATTTCCTCTTTCAGGTTATCAATAATTTTAAACTTTTGACCCAAAAAAAGAGAATCCTTCCTCAAATAAATTCTCCCAAATTAAACACATTGTTTAAAAATTACTCAAACACCAATAAATACTCAATGAATGTGTCTTAGAGGACTCCCATCAAATTAAACATCAATAAAATATTAATGCATTTAATCTTACGATCATCCTTTAATATACCACTACATCAAAACTGTTTCATTATTATATGAATTCACATTCATAATTAAACATTCATAATAATCCATTATCCTTTATTTCCTATCACATTCCATAATTATTATTGGAAGAATTTTTTTAAAACACTTTTTAGGAAAAATGGAAGATCTCAAGAGATCATAACTTAGGTTCATCAAACACCATAAGAGATAAAAAACATTATTCTAGAGATTAATACTGTTAGAAAAATTCATACTATATAATATTCAATGAATTTAATTTACCTTTTTTATGTAGGTCTTCCTTGATATGATCTTTAATATGATAGGAAATATCGTCCCAATTTCTGGAAAAACTCTTCTTAGGTGTCCTTACATTAATTGAATTCTTGTGTACAAATATAATCTTTTTTTTGATCCACACACTCTTCTCCACATTAGTATAAAATTCATTCATTTTATCAATAATCATTTTAAAATCCCCCGGTGAAGAATTAATCTCGAAAACATCCACTTTCATTTCCTTCATAGTGTGGAAAATAAACATAAAACATTTTTCTTTTTATTTTTCCTCCATCCCTATTTATAACATAATATCATCAATAATAAGTAGTCTATGAGACACTACGTTATTCTTAGTGAGAATTTCCAATTTAGGGTTCATTGACCTGTTATAATATTCCACAACCATGGATATTTCATGAAAATGATCTAGATCTTACATCTTTTCATCAAACACGGTTTTTAATGGAATTACCACACATAACCATTAGATCAACACTATAAATAATAAGAATATTTTTACCCACCAAAAAATGTATAGTTTATTCAAATTCTGGGGCCTTATCCCTAGTATTTTTTGATATATGTTTTCTCAATGGGTTAAGGTATGTGGGAGTAATCCTTACACCCTTTAGGTTTCATTCCCTTACTCACAATGTTTCTCTCCATATCTTGATTTCCCCTTTGTACTTATTTGTTTTTGGGATGTGAAGTCCCTTACCATGCACTATATCTGCACTGTCCACTGAAAAAGGTCCTTTCTCACTATCTAAAATTGATGGATAATATATTTCTTTATTAATTTTCATTGGATATTCACGTTTCTTGGAAATAGAAAACATGTTTTTCAACATGGTAATAACCATATTCCACCCTTCTAGGTCAATAATCACTCACCAAATATTCATCCAAGGATTTGAAATAGTTATGTAGTTGGATTGAGGAAGGGGAATTATTCTAGTTAAAAGGAACAAACATTGTAGATATTTTTTCATCCAACTAGATTGATGAAATCTAATCTTATTATAAGAGAGTATATTGAAATAAGATGTCATTGAATAAACTAGTGCTTAGAAGAAAACCAAAAGCAAGCTCCTGTAGTTCAAACCAACCGGAAGACATAGTTTGAGTATATGTAAAACCAGTGGTGTAAGAGAAAAAACTTCTATCTACCACAACTGAAACACTCTGTTGGACACCTTAAAAGTTGTCCTTCAAACTAGGAAAAATGTGTACAAAATATATGTATGGTTGTAATGCCCCAACCTCTTTCCAATTAGAATCACCTATTATGAAACCACCATTACATGAAATACTATTAGGGTGTCCCACATGATTATAAATTTTCATAATGATAAAAACCCATATGTAAGACTTCCCTTGCTAACAAAGTTGGTAATTATAATATTGGTGTCCCAAATAAAAACATAATGAACAAAAATTAGACTGGGTATCGAACACAATTTGATGGAATATAATCTCTTCACCTAACTCGATCCACACAACATTAATAGGAGACCCAGATACATCAATTTACATGAATATTTGTGGCATAATGGGGTGGAATATGAATCTATAATGAATATCATAATCAAAGAATCTTACAACAAGGTAACCCAACATTTCATGGATCATGGGATTTTTGGTAAGGAAGGGGTTGGACCAAAAACATACTCATATCTCCAACATATTGTGTTTCAAATCCATTATTAGTTTTGTTCCTCATAGTTGTATCTATTTACTAAAACAAGGTAAAATGATTATGAGTATATCATTCATAATAACCCATCATATGAGTAATCTAAATACTACGATATCCTTATTCTTACTATTTTTTATTCAACTACTTATATTTATCCAAAATAAAAATAATTTCCCAAAAATTCGATTCTTTATGTTTATATAAGACTTTTAACTTGTGTTAAAATAACCTCCTAACAATTATTATATCTAAAACATTCCTTTTATACCATCTATAATGACTTGGCCTTAAACATTACATATTCTAGTGACTTAGACTAGAATTCATTTTCTTTCATTATAAAAGATCATTTAGGTTGAATGATTTAGATAATTAGTTAATATTGATTACATACCCATAACGTATATCAAAAAGAGGAAAATTCTATTAAGTAGTTTTTTCCAAAAAAAAATTTAATAAAAAATATATTTTATTTTAATAAAAAAGTTTTATGAATTTTAACTTGACATCTTTTTTCACATACCCATCCGAAAAACTAGTGAAAAAAATTTTAAAACATGAGGTAATACAAAAATCTTAGTACGGAAAAAAATAATCAAATCCATTAGTCTATTGAAAATGTTGCAACCCCATAAAATACTCATCTTTATCAAAATTTTATTTGATCTTACGAATTAAATAATTACCTCATGAAAAATCATTTTTAATTAAAGTAATCATTTTTATAACCCATAACATGCATATATAAAACATTAAGGAAACATGGGAATCATTTTCACATCATCCTTAAATTTTGATTAACACTAATATTTACAAATGTAATAACAATAAAAGTTATTAAAATAATAACCATCGAAGTATATTCCCATATTCATTTAGGAGAAACATAATTATTTACCTCCATCCCATATTTGGAATAACCATCATAGTATATTCCTATATTCTCTTAGGAGAAGGCCAACCAGTCAACTATTTCTGTTTAAACAATGAATTTTAGAGATATAATGGTATCATCAAGCTTTGGTTTATAATATAACAACCTATCCTCAAAAAACATTTCCACGAACTATATCAAAATTTATAAAATCTTTCATCATAAAATGACATTTTCACCTATGAGAATATACTTCTGGATATTGATACATCCCATTCCTTTAAATATGATTTTCCTAACTAAAATTACCAGAACAAGGTAAGAGAGGTTATTTCGTTGAATATTAAATGAATGATTATAAATAAAACTGAACCACAAATAATGGTTATGGTGGCAGGAAAAGATGAAGTCACTATATACATTCAAACAGAACATTCCTTTTTTGTTTGTAAATAATGTCAAAACATACCGTAAAATTATTCATCTTCAAAACCTTTGAAAAAAATTCAAAAGATATATAAATATACTCTATCTTTATTTTGTATCAATTTAAATACATCCATAAAATATTTTTAAATATAAGTACATGGAATAAAATGATAGTGTTTAGGGAAACATTAAAAGACGATTTTTAAAAATGTAACCCTCTTATCTTGAGTTAGAATCATCACAAAAATTATTTATCATCATAAATAATAAAATTATATTAATTATTTACATTATTTAATACATTTATCACGTTTTTTTTCAATTTATATCACTTATTATAATGTTATTACAATTACTTCATTATTTATGTTCACATTAATGTTTTCTTTGATGACGTTTGGTTCATATGTCCAAAATGACTTTGGTAAGTTCACTGTAGTCAAATATGTTACTATAAAATCATATAAATAATAATAGTCATTATATAATTACCACTTTTATTCATAAATTATAATTTTTCAATCATTCATTAATGATGGATATGAAAAATAAACTATGATACAATCATTGAGATGGTATGTCATATATATATATGTGTAATAATTCTGTTTTTGAATGATAATTTTATAAAGTAGAAAATTATCACTATATATGTTTTTAATTATCATTTTATTAAAATATAATATTATTTTTCAACTATAATTGTATCTATTATAAATGTGACATGGTGATGAAAAATAAATCAGATCACTTTGTGGAGGTGGTAGTTGACACGTACACATAGACGACTGTATCATTTTTTATTGAATGTAAAGGTAATAAATAAATGATATATTATCCTTTAATAATGATTAATATTTTTTTAATATCATATATAAACATTAATTCTATAATTATAACAATATGTGAGAGGTTTTGATGGAAAATGAATTACATCAGTCCACAGGGCAGTTGTCCACCATAAACATGAATGAGGAATTAGTTTCCCAATTAATGGATGTTGGAGATGTATATAAGTTATTTCCATAACATAATAACATATAATTATATTTAGTATTTTTTTATAATTTTATCATGGTTGAATAATGTTTTAAAGAAGTAGAAGAAGAAATGAAACTAAAACATGCTGTTAAAAACTACATATCTTCTTTAGAAAGTCTCATTTTCATAATACATTATGACCTCTTAGATTGATATTATACAAAAAATAATGCATATAGAATGTGGGGAGGGATTTTAATAAGGTATTTGGGTTGTGATGTGACTAATTAACATTATTTTAGTTGTATGGAATGGAATGAAGTGGTTTCATTTTATAAGAGAGGGGATGATAACTAATGGAATTTAATAAAATATTAATTTATTAAAAATTAATTTTGAAATAAAAATATATCCTAATTTGATAATATTAGAAGATAAGATGATTATTATTTTAAATAATCTCATACAATAAATTTTGGACATGTTTAAATCACATTTTTACCCTTATAATATTTTTAAACCTTTCATTAACCATTTTTGAGAATTTCAATAATATAAAATATTTATACACTTTAAGGGTTGATAATGTTACTATAAAAAAGAAACCTAAATGGACCATGGTTTGTGGTATTAAAAAAATAACATTAATTTCTATAAACCTAATATTTAAATTAATTTTAAACCATTTGATAAAATATTATTTTCTATACAATATCATAAATTTCATTTTTTGTTAGAAGTTGATCTTTTTTTATAGATGTATGAAGATCCATTTTAGGTATTAGTTTTTTATTTTTTTGTGATACATTTTATGAGGCATGTATTGGGTGAATTTATGTGAAATTAGTATGTTTTGGGGGGGGGGTTGGTAGTATATGGTAGGCACAAATTTTTTCCAAACTGTGCGCCCTACCCAAGAAAAACTTGAAACCCCAAACAGATAGGGATTGTATGGTTTGTAACACCATGACACCAGTTAAATATAGTTAGTGCATTGTTACATAATATTGTAATGATATAAGGAATCATGTCCTGAAAGACTGATCATTTTAGTACCCTTGAAAGTACTAGATACATTCATAAGTTTTACATTAGATAATGAAATAAAAACATCAAAAATATTTTGTCCCCTTTTGAACATACTTATATACTTATCCTATCCATGTAGGTCAACCATAAAATACTTCTTCACATCCTAGAAAAATTAAAACATATAAAGGGGTGATCTCAGATGCTCAGAAAGGATAAAAATATAGAGGAAACTTTAATAAATAAGTATAAACATTTAAGACAATGTATTAGACTAAAGAAAAATCCTTTTAAACTTAAAAGTTAGCATAATATGGAAATGATAAAATAAAATAATTCCATTTAATTATTCTTATGGATATTATACTAGTAGAATAATCATATTAAAAATAAATATCCTCATTTATAATGCGGGAATGCATAATACCAGACTTCATAACCACATAGTCAAAGCCTAGTTCCAAGAAAACAAATAACATTTTGTCAAGGCATTGTTCCAAGACACTAGTTTGTCTCATGAGACCTACCGACATATCTAGGAGCTATATAGGTATCCACTCATCACTTACTAAGTCCAATGAATTCCTCATATGAAAAGGTTTAAACATTACATAAAAAACCTTATTAAAACTTGCATAAGAAATCTAAATACTTTACCCATAAACCACGAATGGTGTAAAGATAAAACATCCACATAAAACAATATCACGAAACCTTAAATATAATATGGATGTTTTTTATCATAATAAATAAACTTTAAACAAGCTTAAAATCCATCAAAGGATGTTGACAAAGATAAAATCAAAACTTTTTTTAGAGATATATCACTTTCTATTTTGAAATCATTTAAATGTTATATAATTATAAAAGAAAACATTTATTTTAAAAATATTATTATAAGATTTTACGGGAAGCATCGATGATGTTATACCGGCGGAAAATAGCCACACCCGCAGTATAAGTTAAAAAAAGACATTCTTACCTTAATTTTGTCGAAAAGGTCACAATGTACCTTGTTTGGAAAACGACGGAAAGTTCCTTTCAAAAAATATTTGTTCAAATAAGGGTTTAAATTAATTTAACCTCTAGTATAGTAAATATTAAGAATGTTTTCAATTAAATTTTTATGAAATCACAGATGTGGATGATAAAGAGGTCCTAGTAGGAACTTACGTAAAAACGACATCGGATAATAAAGAGATTGTAAAATTAACCCTTACCTTTTACTTTACCTTCATCGATGGTATGTTAAAATCTTTTATAATAGTTAAAAAAATTTCATTAAATTATAAAATAACTATATACATAAATATTATATCATATATGATCTTATAATATTGCATTGTCAATAATATTCTAGTGGTATCATCGTTTCAGGTGTTAACTGATACGTTTTCCTTTATATGATTGAAAAAATAAGTGATGTTTTTTATGGATAGGATGTATTTGATTCTTATACATAATTATATTATGTTAATAGAACTTATTTTTAATCATAAAATGAAAATTATTCTTGAATGATTATGATGGGGAATGAATCTCATTGTGTTCGTAGAGACGGTAATCTGTACATATGCACGAGCGAGAATATCATTATATTGATGGAAAGTTCGTATGTAATTGGATGGTATATCATATCTAGATAATCATTAACATGTTATATTTATTATTTACATCAGTAATTCTCATTATTATTCCTATACAAATAATGAATTATTTGAATAACAAACTACACCACGATGTGGAGACGATAATCCGTACGTACGCACGTATGGTGACATTTTCATTTATAGGATGGATAGAATAATTAATATGGATGTAAATTTTTTATAATAACATAAAAGTATATAGAATATACTTAATTTATTATTTTAGAATGAAAAAAACAATGAAATAGGAAGAGGAAAAAGAAAAGAACTTGAAAGAGGTGTCGAAATATTTAACTCTTCTTTGGGTTCTTCTATTTCATTTGATCAAAATGGATACATAGGTTGGATTTCTGACCAAAGTAAGGATTCCACGATGAAGGGAGGAAATTTGGGAGGATATGTGGGTAGGGGTTGTCTAATAAAAAAGGATTTGGATTTGTGAAATTAAGATAACAAGAAGTCCCCTTTTATAAGAGAGGTGAGGGTCACTTTATGAAAATCTTGAAATATTATTTTATAATAATATCATTTTCGGTTTCTAATGTATCAAAAATGAATTATTTAAAGGATAAGGTGGGGATGGGTCGAAAACCACTAAAACAATAGGTTGTATATAGGTTTAGGTCATCATATTAACCTTATATTCTACATTTAACTCTTAGTTAAATGGTTTGACATTTACCATGTATTTTTGTATTTTTATATTATATGGTTAATAAAAAAACTATAACAAGACAACAAAACCCCATGTGGTTCATTATTAATATATATAAACTTATCTAAGCACTCTGGACAATCATTATAATTTTATGAATATTAATTCAATTAATAATGTATTATTTGTTTTAAAAACTCAATTATGTCAATTTTGACACTATTTAGTATTTTATTTTTTTGAAAGCAATAAAAACATTATCACTTAGAATAACATTTATTTAACCAACCCTAAAATGTCATATTAACCTATAAAATTTGTTTAATTCATCATAAGTCTCAATTTACATTTATTTGGTTATTTATATTATCAATTATTTTAATATTTCATTAATAAGGTAATTACTGTATCATCATTGTGTCATAAATAAATAAACTTATATAATGTCTAAAAATTATAAATAAAATAAATTTATTTAGTAAATATTTTTATATTTCTAATTATATTTATAGTCTAATTTATATTGTGTTTAAACCTATATTAAAAATGGTTTAGTTATTAAACTTTTAATTTAACTCTTTTAACTCTTCTTTAAATAAAATAATAATAAATGTTCTAATCTAATACAAGTGGACCAAGAGGATCATATTTTATTCCTAAGGTTTTTTTGGTCAAATTAAATTTATCCAATAGAATTAGGACATGTGTTTGGGTAATTATGATATCATTTTTACCCTTAATTACCCTATTTACTTTTAACCGTGGTAAATAAAAGTCAAAAGTTACAATTCACCAAAAAATATTTTAATCATATTGAACCACATTTTACTTGATGATATTAACCGTTTCTATTGGAGTTTTGAAATTCAACTCACAGAAGTGGTAAAATTATGTTTTATACAAATTTTCAAATGCTCTTAGGAGGTGGGTAAAAGATGGTAAAAAGTTCGATAAAATTTTATATATCTAAACTTGTTATAAAATGAATCCAAAGAATTAGGTTGAACATATATAGGTATTATGTTTCAATGTTGACCTAAAATAAATTAAAATAAAATAACTGATTATTTAAATAAGAATTAAGTTTTAACCAATAACGCAATTTTTTTCACTCTTCATCAAAAATTGAAAGTTTTCAGAAAAATACCAAGACATCATCCTAAGCTAATTTCGATATTCCGAATCCAAAAATTAAGTCCATTTTGAATGATAAAATTTATAAAATTTTAAAAATTGGGTATTAATATTCATAACGGCTAGTTTTATTGGTCGAGGTGTGTTAGAATCTCGAAGTTTTGTAAAATGCAAGATATTGTATTATTCAAAAGGAAAAATACTGTGGAAACATGGGGTGTTACATTCTTCCCTCTTTCAAATAATTTCATCCTCAAAATTTCTATAATACTACCGCACAAAAAGATTCATTTGGTTCTTCATCAAAAGTTTCTATGGTTCCCACGTTGCCTCTTCTATCTTATGGATTCTCCATAGAACTTTGACTAGATGAGTGGTCCAGTTTCTGAACACTTGTTCTCTTGTATCAAGAATTTTGATAGGCTCTTCTCAATAATACAAATCAGGTTCCAGTTCAATTTCCTCATAGGTGAGTACAAGAGTTAGGTCACACATGTATTTTATGAATAGTGATACATAGAAAACATCATGAGCTTTGGAGAGACTTGGAAGCATTTCCAAATGATAAGCTACAACTCTAATTCGTTCTAGAATTTCGAAAGGTCCGATGTTCCTGGGACTCAATTTACCCTTCTTACAGAAATGTATGACACCCTTCCATGGAGATACATTAAAAAAACATGTTCTCCTTCCTGAAATTCCAAATCCTTCCTTCAGTTATCGACACCTCACTTTTTCCTACATTGAGCTTCTTTGATGTGGATTTGGATAACCTTCACCTTTTCCATTTATTCCTTTACACGTTCTGGGCCAAAAAGTTTTCTTTCACCAATTTCCTCCAAAAAATTTGGTGTACGACATCTCTTTCCATATAATGCTTCATATGGTGCCATCTGAATAGTTGAATGGAAGCTATTATTATAAGAAAATATTACCAGTGGTAGATATTAATCACATATACCTTGAAAGTCAAGTGAGCAAGATCTCAACATGTCTTCTAAGGATTGAATATTCAATTCTGATTGTCCATCAGTTTGAGGGTGGTAGGCAGTGCCTAAACGAAGTTCAGTATCTAGGGCCTTATGAATACTTTTCCAGAATCTTGGTGTAAAATGGGGATCACGATCAGAAACAACCGATAGGGGAATTCCATGAAGTCTTACAAATTCATTAATATATAGTCTTTCCATATTTTCAAGTGGTAAATCTTCTCTTGTAGAATGAAAATGTGTTGACATTTTAAGATGATCAACAATGACCCATATTGAATCATTCCTGTTAGGAGACTTTGGTAACCCCATGAAAAAGACCATTGTAATATTATCCCATTTCCACTCAGGTATTGAAAAAGGTTTCATGACTCCTCCAGGTTGTTTCGATCCAGCTTTCACTTGTTGAAAAACCATACATCTTGACACAGAATCAACAATCTCCCTCTTCATGTTATCCCACCAAAAATGTTCTTTAAAATCTCTATACATCATAGTAATAATAGGGTGTATAGAGAAATTGGAGCTATGAGCATCATCCAACAATTCATTCTCTAGATCAGGTATACTAGGAACGCAAATTATTTTCCCAAATATCAAAATTCCATCTTTATATACAAAGTTGATCAATCTCCCATCATTAACAACTTTAATTTTCTTTTTAAATTTCTCATCATCAGTCTAAGAACTTTTTATCCTTTCTAGTAAAGATGGTTCGACAACCATTTGAAAAAGAAATCATGTTTCACCTTCCATGGTTATTCCCATATCCATCTTTACTAGATCCATGAAAATAAGATCCTTTTTATCTCTCATCTTGTTCAAAACACCATGATACTTTCTGCTCAAAGCATCTTCCACCTTATTTTCCTTCCCTGGGTGGTAGTCTATAGTTCAATCATAATTTTGAGTAGTTCAAGCCATCTCCTTTGCCTCATGTTGAGTTGTTTTTTTGAGAAAATATAATTCAAACTCTTTTGATCAGTATAAATCTCACATTTTCACCATAGAGATAGTGTCTCTATATCTTCAAAGAAAAGATTATAGCATCTAAGTCAAGATAATTAGTGGGATATTTTTTTTCATGATGTTTTAACTGTCGCGATGGATAGGAAATAACTCTATCATTTTGCATAACAACACAACCAAGTCCTTTCTTTGGAGCATCGCTATAAATAACAAATCCATCATTCCCCGATGGTACAGTCAAGATATAAGAATTAACTACTATTCTATTCAATTCTTCAAAAAATTCTTCACACTCTTTGGTCCAAACATATTTAACCTCTTTACGTGTGAGCTATGTTAATGAGTTAGCCAATTTGGAAAAACTCAGGACAAAACGCCGATAATAACCTGCTAAACCAATAAAACTACGTACCTCAGTTATACTCGTTGGTGCTGGCCATTCTTGGATTGCCTTTATCATATAATTATCAACAAATATTCCATCCTTAGAGACTATATGGCCAAGAAAGAAAATCTCATGAAGCCAAAATGCACAACTTATAAACCTCCCATATAATTCATTTTTTCTAAGAGTCTTTAGGATAATGAGCAAGTGATTTTTTTGATATACATAGCTTTTTGATTATACCAAGATATCATCAATAAATACCACTAAAAATTCATCAAGATATTCCTTAAAAACTATGTTCATTTGATATATGAAAATAGAGAGTTCATTAGTCAGCCCCAAAGGCATTACTGTAAACTCGTAATGCTAGTACCTGGTTTGAAATGATATTTTCAGAATGTCTTCCTTCTTCACACACAACTGAAGATATCCAGATCGAAGGTCAATCTTGGAATAATATTGAGCTCCATGAAGTTGGTCGAATAAATAATCAATGTGAGGTATGGGATACATGATCTTTATTGTTATAGAATTGATCTCTCTGTAGTCAATTCACATCCTCATAGATATATATTTCTTCTAAACAAAAAAGGACATGGGATCCCCATAGAGAAACATTAGGGTGAATAAATCTTTTATTACTCAATTCCTCTAATTTTTTCTTTTGTTACACTAATTACACAGTGGCCATTCTATAAGAGGCCTTCGATATGGGCTTTGAACCAAGAATTGAGTTAATGGAAAACTCAATTTCTTGTTCTGGAGGATGTCCAGGTAAATCCTCTGGAAACACAACAACATATTCCATCACAATAGGTACGTCCTCTATTCGAACATTCTTTTTTTTTCACCCATTTTTATTTCATTCTCTTCTTCGCCAATAATTGAATTTAGTAGAGCTACTGGGGGAGGATCTAGATAAGAATAAGGTGGTGATGTTTCTTCTCTAAAGATAAAGTACTCTTTATCATCATCGAATATTGTAACCTCCTTATTCTTAAAATAAATTTCTACATCATAGTCTGAAAGACAATCCATTCCGAGGGTTATATCAAATTAAATCATGGGTATGATGATGAGATCAACATATAAAGAACATTTATATGCCCTAATGGGAACTGATTTATAAAATTTTGTTGCGATGATACTTCCCTTAGGTGTTTTGACTGACAACTCCCTTGTTAACTCAATTTAAAAATATCTATTTTTCTTAGCTAACTGGGAAGATATGACACGATGTGATGATCCGGAGTCAAATAAACAATTGAAAAAACTCGAGGAAACCATTAAATTAACTACCACCATATTTTTCGGAGCTTCAACCTTGGCAGTTTTGATCACATAAGTTTGGCATTGCTCCCTTGGCCTTTTCTAAGGTAAGATCACTTGGCGCTTAGGAAATTCATTTTCATAATTCCCTTTCTCTAAAATTGTAGCATTTAACATTGATAGCCTCTTTCTTCCCCTTAAAATCACGATCTTGGAGGCCTTTTTCACCACACTTATTATAGACTCTCATTCCCTTCAGGCAAGCACCGGGGTGTTTCTTCCCACATTTACCACAGGATGGTTATTAAACATTTCTTTTCTTCCCCTTATTTCCATTTCCATAGTTTTCAAAAGACCTCTTCTTCTTCTTCTATGCCTTAATGTTATAAGACGTAGAGAATTCTTTTTCTGTCTTGATAGCACATGAAACAATATCTTCGTATGATATGATGGATCATGATATTAATTCCATCCAGAGAAATAGTTTTAACCAATCAAGGAATTGATCAATATTACTCCTTGGGTTATATATATAATCTGCAGCATGCCTTACTAACCTTGTAAAGTATGTCTCATATTTTGTAACATTCTCATCATCTATTTGCCTCACACTCAGAAATTGACTTTCCATATCTGCTTGATGGTCATGATGATAGTATTTTTCTATGAAAATTTCTTTAAACTCTATACATTCCATATTTGATAATTTATCATCTTCCGTTGTGTTTTTAATCAATGACCACCATTGATATGCATCTCCCATGAAGTGATAAACTACCATGATAACTTTTTCCCTTTCTCTGCTCCCCAAAGCTTAAAATATTTTCTCAAAGGAATTTATCCATTGCTCAGCTACTAATGGATTTTTACTCCCATTAAATGTTGGTGATTGTTGCCTCATGAAGCGGTCTATAATTGATCCTCTACGTTGTGGATAAGGGTGATGCATACGGGTAATGTTATTATTCATAACCTGAGTGAGTTGTCCCAGTATGGTGATAAGATGATCAACACTAGTTGCATAACCAGATCCATTATAATTATCTTTAGTAGGATGGAAATACCTATATGGATTACGTGCATTGATACTGTTTCCATTCATTCCACTAGGTGCCATTTATAAACAATGGCATACTCTAGATTAGTTTATAAATCGAAATACATAATATGAAACATATAAAACCCTTAACATATATTGAAAAATTTATGGATATAATCCATAATCATAAAAATGTTTTGTCTGAGGAAGTATATACTCATAAACCCTTCATAATGGTTTGTAATGGAAATGAGAAGTATCCTAAGCATATCCCCTGGGAGTGTCGTAACCAAGAGTGCAGCAAGGCCCACTGTCGTGCACCAGTTACCGTTCAAGCCTAGCTCAAAGTCGTGTTTTTAGGTTTTACCCCTAGGTACATCAGTTCCAGAGCCGCCTCTACCTGCTCCTATCCAGACAGGGTTGTATTTCCTAAAAAACTCACATAATCTCTACAGTACCAAATTCTAGGATGTTCTTCTATACTAATCTTCAAAGTCTATATTTGGGAAGTGTTCTCTAATCAGAGTTTGTCTAAATATAGTTTCCATGGTTTGTACTAAAATTCCTCTGATACCAACTGCAATGCCCCAACCCCAGTTACCCAAAGTCAGTTCATTATTACATAACATTGGTCTGATATATGGAATCATGTCTCGAAAGACCGATCAGTATAGTAACCTTGGATGTACTAGATACATTCATAAGTTTTAAATTATATCATGAAATAAAAACATCAAGAACATTAAGTCCCCTTTTTAACACACTTATATCCTTATCCAATCTATACAAGTCAACCATAAAATACTAATTCACATCTTGGAAAAAATATAACATAGAAATGGGTGAGCTCAGATGCTCAGTAAGGATAACAATATAGTGGAAACTTTCATAAAAAGGGATAAACATTTAAGGAAATGTATTAGACTAAAACAAACGCCTTTTAAATATAAATTTAAGCATAATTTGGAAAAATAAAATAAAATAATTCCATTTAATTATTCTCATGGATATTTTACTAGTTAAAAAATCACACACAATATCATTAGCCACTTTCATAATGATGGAATGCATAGTTCAGACTTCATAACCACATAGTCAAGGCCTTGTGCCAAGTCTACAAATAATATTTTGTCAAGGCCTTATGCCAAGACACTAGTTTGTCTAATGAGAGCTACCTATGTATCAAGGAGCTATAGCGGGCTCCACCCATCACTTACTAAGTCCAATTCATTCCTCATATGAAAAGGTTTAAATATAACATAAAAATTCATATTAAAACTAGAATTTTAAATGTAAATACATTATCTATTAACCATGAATTTTGTAAAGATGACACATAAATATTCAAAAATATCACAAAACATTTAATATAATATGAAAGTTTTGCATCATAATATATAAACTTCAAACAAGCTTAAAATCCATCAAAAGATGTTGACATAGCTGAAATCAAAACTTTTTTTAGGGAAATATCTCTTTCTATTTTGAAATCATTTAAAAGTTATATAATTATATATGAAAACAATTATTTTGAAAATATTATTATAAGGTTTTATGTGAATCTTCAATGATGTTATAACAGTAGAAAATAGCCACACCCGTCGTATATGTTAAAAAAAGACATTCTTACATTAATTTTGTTAAAAAGGTTATAAAGTACATTGTTTGGAAAACGACATCAAGATTCGTTTCAAAACATATATGGTCAGATAAGGGTATAAATTAATTTAAACCTTAGTATAGTAAATATTAATTTTTTTTGAATTTAATTTTTATGAAAACACAGATGTGGAGGATAAAGAGGTTTGCGTAGATACTTATGTAAAAACAACCTCGGATAATAAAGAGATTGTGAAATTAACCCTTACCCAGTACTTTTCCTTAGTATATGGTGTGTTAACATCCTATATAATAGTTAAAACATTGTTATTAAATTATATAAGAACTATATACATAAACATGATATCATATATGATCTTATAATATTTCTTTGTTGATAATATTTTAGTAGTATCATCGTTTCAGGTGTTAATTGATTCATTATCCTTTATATGATTGGTTACGTAAGCCAAGTTTGTGATGGATAGGATGTATTTTATTCACATAAATAATGATATTATGTTCATAAACATTATTTTTAATCATAAAATGATAATTATTCTTGAATGATTACGATGGGGAATGAATCTCATCGCGTTCGTGGAGACGGTAATCCGTACGTACGCACGAGCCAAAATATCATTATATTGATGGAGAAATCATATGTAATTGGATGGTATATCATATATACAGAATCCTTAAAATTTTATATTTATTATTTACATCAGTTATACTCATTATTATACCCATCCAAATAATGACGGGTTTGAATAGAAAACTACACCACGATGTGGAGACGGTAATCCGTACATACGCACGTATGGTGACTTTGTCATTTATAGGATAGATAGAATAATGAATATGATTGTAAAAATTTTATAATAACATCACAATATATAGAATATACTGGAGTTATTATTTTAGAATTGAAACAGCAAAGAAAGAGGATGTGGAAGAAGAAAAGAACGTGAAAGAGGTGATGAAATATTTACCTCTTCTCCAGGTTCTTACTTTTGATTTGATTAAAAGGACACCTTAGTTTGTCTTTTAGACCAAAGGAAGGCCTCTAGGATGAATGGAGGAAAGTTGGGAGGATATTCGGGTAGGGGTTGGCAGATCCAAAAGGCTTTGGATGTGTGAAATTAATAGAAGGGTAAGTGACCTTTTATAAGAGAGGTGAGGGTCACTTTAGGAAAAGCTTGAAATATTGTTTCATAATAAAATCATTTTCGGTTTATAATGGGTTAAAAATGAATTATTAAAAGGCTAAGGATGGGATGGGTCGAAAACCTCTCAAAAAAGTTTATTTTTACCGGTTTTGGTCATCATATTAACCTTATCTTTTAGATTTAACACTTAGTTAAATAGTTTGACATTTACCATGTCTCTTTGTATTTCTATATTATATGGTTAATAAACTTACTATAAAAATCCCAGAGAATCCAATGTGGTCAATTATTAATATATATAACCTTATCTATGTCCTTTGGCTGATCCTTATAATTTTATGAATATTATATCAATTAGTAATATACTAATTGTATTAAAAACTCAATTATGTCAATTTTGACACTATGTAGTATTTGATTTTTTTGAAAGCCATAAAAACTTTATCACTTCGAATAAAATTTATTAAGACATCCATAAAATATAATATTAACCTATAAAATTAGTGGAATTCATATGAAGTCTCAATTTACATTTATTTGGATATTTATAATATCAAATATTTTAATATTTCATTAAAAAAATAATTATTGTATCATCATTGTATCATTAATATATTAAATTATAAAATGTCTAAAAATTATAAATAAAATACCATTATATAGGAAATCGTTTTATCTTTCTAATTAAAATTTATTGTCAAATTTATATTGTGTTTAACCCTATATTAAAAATAGTTTACTTATTAAACTAAGATTTTAACTCTTTTAACTCTTCTTTGAATAAAATAATAATAAATGTCCCAATCTAATCTATGTGGACCAAAGATGATCATATTTTATTCCTAACATTGTTTTTGGTATAATTATACATATCCAATAGAATTAGGACATGTGTTTGGGTAATTATTATATCATTTTTACCCTTAATTACCATATTTACTTTTAACCGTGGTAAATGAAATTCAAAAGTTAATATTCACCAAAAAATATTTTAATTTTATTGAACAACATTTTACTTACTCTTATTAACCATGTCTCTTGGATTTTTGAAATTAAACTCACAAAAGCGGTAAAATTATGTTTTATACAAATTTGCTAATCCTCCAAAAAGGCGGGTAAAAGACGGTAAAAAGATTGATAAAATTTTATATATCTAAAATTATTAAAAAATGACTCCACAGAATTACATTGAACATATAGAGGTATTATGTATATATTTTGACTGAAAATAAATAAAAATAAAATAAATAATTATTTAAATAAGAAGTCTATTTTAACCAGTAATGCAGTGTTTTTCACTATGCATCAAAAAATGAAAGTTTTCATAAAAATAAAAAAAATTCACCCAAAGATAATTTTGATATTACGAATCCAAAAATGAAGTATATTTTGAATGAAAAAATTTATAAAATATCAAAAGGTGGTTATTACTATTCATAACGGCTAGTTTGATTGGTCGCGGTGTGTTAGATTCTCGAAGTTGCATATCATGCCAGCTATTGTATTATTGAAAGGGAAACGTATCGTGGAAGATTGGGGTTTCACATTCTTCTCTCAATGAATTAATGTTTTCCTAGAAATTTATATAATAATATGGCACAAAATTATTTGGGTGGTTCTTCATCATATGTTTCTCTGGTTCCCACGTTGCCTCTTCCATCTTATGGGTTCTCCAATGAACTTTTACTAGACGAGTCATCTGGTTTCTCAGCACTTGTCCTCTTGTATCAAGAATTTTGACAGGCTCTTCACAATAAGGCAGATCAGGTTCTAGTTCAGTTTCCTCATAGGTGAGTACATGTATTGGGTTACGCATGTATTTTCTCAATAGCGATATGTGGAACAAATCATGACCTTTTGATACACTTGGAAGAATTTCTAAACGATAAGCTACAACTCCAATTCATTTTAGAATTTTGAAAGGTCCGATGTACCTGAGACTCAATTTACCCTTTTTGTCGAAAATTATAACTCCCTTCCATGTAGATACCTTCAAGAAAACACGATCTCCTACCCAAAATTCCCAATCATTCCTTTAGTTATCGTCATAGCTATTTTTCCTACTTTGAGCAGCTTTGATGTGGGTTTGGATAACCTTCACCTTTTCCATTGTTTTCTCAACAAGTTCTGGGCCAATGAGTTTTCTTTCACCAATATCATCCCAACAAGTTGGTGTGTGACATATCTTTCCATATAACGCTTCATATGGTGCCATCTGAATACTAGAATGGAAGTTATTATTATATGAAAATTATACCATAGGTAAATATTGATCCCACATACCTTGAAAGTCAAGTGAGAAAGATCTCAACATGTCTTCTAAGGTTTGAATAGTCCTTTTTGATTGTCCATCCGTTTGAGGGTGGTAGGCAGTGCTCAAATGAAGTTCAGTATCCAGGGCATTCTGAATACTTTTCCATAATCTTGTTGTAAGATGGAGATCATGATGAGAAACAATCAATAGGGGTAATCCAAGAAGTCTTAAAACTTCATTAATATATAGTCTTTCCAAACGATCAAGTGGAAAATATTCTCTTATAGCACAAAAATGTGCTGACATGGTAAGATGATCGACAATGACCCATATTGCATCATTCATTCTAGGAGTCTTCGATAGCCCCATGAAAAAGTCCATCATAATATTATCCCATTTCAAATCAGGTATGGGAAGAGGTTGCATGACTCCTTCGGGTTGTTGACTTCCAGCTTTACCTTGTTGACAAACCATACATCTCAACACAAAATCAGCAATCTCCCTCTTCATGTTGTCCCACCAACAATGTTCTTTCAAATATATATACATCTTAGTGCTACTAGGGTGTATAGAGAAATTAAAGCTATGAGAATCTTCCAAATATTCCATTTTTAGATTAGGTATATCGGGAACACAATGTCTCTCCCCAAAATTCAAAATTCCATATTTATATACAAAGTCTATTAATCTCCATTCATTCACAGCTTTAATTTTCTTTTGAAATTTTTCATCATCGATTTGATAAATTTTAATCCTTTATAGAAATGATACTTTGGAAACCATTTGAAAATTAATTGATGTTTCACCTTCCATGGTTTTTCCTATATCCATCTTTACTAGATCCATGAAAATAGGTTCATTTTCAACACTCATCTTTTTCAAAACTCCATGATCCTTTCTGCTCAAATCATCTGCCACCTTATTTTCCTTCCCAGGGTGGTAGTGTATAATGAAATCATAATCCTTGAGTAGTTAAAGCCATCTCCTTTGGCTCATGTTGAGTTCTTTTTGTGAGATAATATACTTCGAACTCTTGTGATCATTATAAATCTCAAATTTTTACCACAGAGATAGTGTCTCCATATCTTCAAAGAAAATATTATAGCTGCTAACTCAAGATCATGAGTGAGATTGTTTCGCTAATGAATTTTTAGTTTTAGTGATGGATAGCAAATAACTCTATCATTTAGCATAAAGACATGACCAAGTCCTTTCTTTAAAGCATCACTATAAATAACAAACCCATTTTTCCCCAATGGTAGAGTCAAGATAGGGGCATTAACTAATCTTCTCATAAATTCTTCAAAACATTCTTCACAATCCTTTGTCCAAACAAATTTTACACCTTTATATGTGAGATTGGTTAATGGGTTAGCCAATCATGCAAAATTATGGACAAAACACTGATAATAACATGCTAATCCAATAAAACTCCGTACCTCAGTTATACTCATTGGTGTTGGCCATTCATGGATTGACATTGTCTTAGAAGGATCAACAAAGATTCTATCCTTAGAGACAATATGGACCAGAAAGTAATTCTCCTAAAGCCAGAATTCACACTTGCTAATCTTCCCATATAATTCATTTCTTCTATTAGTCTTTAGGATAATGAACAAGTGATTTTATTGATCTTCCTAGATTTTTGTCTATACCATGATATCATCAATAAATAAAAATACAAAGTCATGAATATATTCCTTGAAAAGTCTTTTAATAGATCCATGAAAACAAAGGGTGCATTAGTCAGCCCAAAAGACATTTCTGTAAACCCGTAATGCCCGTACCTGGTTTGAAATGCAGTTTTTAGAATGTATTTCTTTTTCACACACAACTGATGATATCCAGATCGAAGTTCAATTTTTGAAAAATTTTATGCTCCATGATGTTGGTCAAATAAATCATCAATTCGAGGTATGGGATACTTGTTCATTATTGTTATAGCATTGATCTCCCTGTAGTTAATACACATCCTCATAGATGTTTCTTTCTTCTTAACAAAAAGGACAAGGGATCCCCATGGAGAAACATTAGGGAAAATAAATCCCTTATAATTCATTTCCTCTAGTTGTTTCTTTAGTTCCACTAATTCCATAGTTTCCATTCTATAAGGGGTCTTCAATATGGGCTTTGAACAAAGAATTATGTCAATCAAAAACTCAATTTCTCGTTCTGAAGGATGTCCATGTAAATCCTCTAGAAACTCATCATCATATTCTTTCACAATAGGTACATCCTATAATCGATCATTCTTTTCCTCACCCATAGTTATTTCATTCTCTTCTTGACCAATAATTGAATTTAGTAGAGCAACTGGGGGTGGATCTAGATAAGAATCAGGTACTGATGTTTCTACTCTAAAGATAAGGTACTTGTTATCATCCTCGAAAATTAAAACCTCTTTTTTTTACTATAATATTTTTCATCATGGTCTGAAAGACAATCCATTTTGAGGTTTATATCAAATTGAATCATGGTTTTGATGATGAGATTAGCAGATTAAGATCATTTATATTCCCTAATTGGAACTGATTCAAAAAAAAAATCATTGCGATGATAATTCCCTTAGGAGTTTTGACTGACAACTCCCTTGTTAAGTCAAATTTAAAATAAATAATTTTCTTAGGAAAAAGGGAAGATATGAAATAATGCGATGATCCAAAGTCAAATAAATCATCGGTTAAACTCAAGGAAACCATTAAATTACCTGCCACCACATCTTTCGGAGATTTGACCTCAGTACTAGTGATCACATAAGCTTGGACTTTATCCATTGTACTATTCTGAGGTATGTTCCCTTGGTGCTTAGGAAATTCATTTGCACAATAACCCTTTTCTCTACAATTGTAGCATTCAACATTGAAAACCTCTTTCTTCCCCTAGCAATCATGAGCTTGGTGGCCTTTTTCAACACACTTGTAACAGACTCCCATTCCATTTAGGAGAGTACCGGGGTGTTTCTTCCCATAATTACTACATGATGGATATTCAACATATCCCTTATTCCCCTTATTTCAATTTCTAGAGTGTTCAGTAGATCTCTTCTTCTCCTGTATTTCTTGAAAGTCGTAAGACTTAGAGAATTATTTTTCTAACATGATAACACATTAGAAAATATCTTCCTATGATAAGAAGGATTGTGAGACTAATACTCATTGGAGAAATGGTTTTAACCTATCAATGAATTGATCAATCTTACTCCTTGGGATATGTATATAATATGTAGCATGCCTTTCTATCCTTGTAATGTTAGCCTCATATTTTCAACATTCTCATCCTCTTTTTCCCTCAGAATCAAAAATTTCCTTTCCATATCTGCATGATGGTCATGAGGAAACTAGTTTTCTAAGAAAATTTCTTTAAACTATGTCCATTACATATTTTATACTTCATCATATTCCTTTTTTTTGAATCAATGACCACCATTGATCTACATCTCCCGTGAGGCGATAAACTTCCATGAGAACTTTTTCCCATTCACTACTCCCCAAAGCGTGAACTATTTTATTAAAGAAATTTATCCATTGGTCACCTAGAAATGGATTTGTACTCCCATTGAATGTTGGTGATTTTTGCCTCATGAAGCAGTCTAACATTGATCCTCCAGGTTTTGGATCAGGGTGCTCTATACGGGTAAGGTTATTATTCATAACCTGAGTGAGTTCTCCCAGTATGGTGATAAGATGATCAACACCAGTTGAATCACCATCTCCACTATAATTATCTTGAGTAGTAGGGAAATGCCTATGTGGATTACGTGCATTGATATATTTTTCATTCATTTCAATAGGTGCCATTTATAAAAAATGTCATACACTAGATTAGTTTATGAATCATAATACATAATTCCAAACTTATAAAACACTTTACATAAATTGAAATGTTTATGGATATAATCCATAATCATAAAATTGTTTTCATTGAGTAAGTATATACTTATAAACCCTTTATAATGGGTTGTAAAAAAATGAGAATTATCCTAAGCCTATAATCTGGGAGTGTTGTATCCAAGAGTGCAGCAAAGCCTGTTGTCATGCACTAGTTCCCATTCGAGTCTAGCTCAAAGAGGTGTTTTCAGGTTTTACCCTTAGGTATATCTATGCCAGAGCTACCTCTACCTGCTCAAATCTCGACATGGATGTATTTCTTGGAAAACTCACAAAATCTCTATAATACCAAAATTCTAGGAAGTTATTATATACTAATCCTCAAAGTCTATCTTTGGTTAGTGTTCTCTAATCAGATTCTTTCTAAATCTAGTTTCCAAGGATGGCACTAAACTTCCTCTTATACCAACTGTAATGAACTAACCCCAGTTACCCAAAGTTGGTGCATTATTACATAACATTTCCATGATATAAAGAATCATGTCCTGAAATACTGACCAGTTTTGTAGCCCTGGATGTACTAGATACATTCATAAGTTTTACATTACAACATGAAATAAAAAAATCAACAACATTTTGTCCCCTTTTAAACAAACATATATCCTTAGCCTATCCCTATAGGTCTTCCATAAAATACTTCTTCACATCCAGGGAAAAATAAAACAAAGAAAGTGGTGAGATCAGATGCTCAGTAAGGATAACAATATAACAGAAACATTAATAATTAAGCATAAAAATTTAAGGAAATGTATATGACTAAAATAAGAGACATTTAAACATAAACATAAGCATAATATGGAAAATATAAAATCAAATAATCCCATTTACTTATTCTCAAGGATATTCTACTAGTCGAATAATCACATGCAATATCAATATCCCCTTTTATTATAATGGAATGCATAATTCCAAACTTCATAACGACATAGTCAAGGCCTTGTTCCAAGAATAAAAATAATATTTTTTCAAGGCCTTGTGCCAAGACACTAGTTTGTCTCATTATACCTTCCAATGCATCAAAGAGCTATAGCGGGCCCTACCCATCACTTACAAAGTCCAATGCATTCCTCATATGAAAAGGTTTAAGCTTAACATAAACATTCGTATTAAATCTAACATACTAAATGTCAATAAATTATCAAAAAACCATGAATGGTGTAAAGATAATACATCCACAGTAAAAAATATCACAAAACCTTCAATACAATATGGATGTTTTGTATCATCATAAATAAAATTAAAACATTCTAAATCTTTTTAGAGAAATATCTCTTTCTATTTTGAAATCATTTAAAAGTTTTATAGTTATAAAATAAAAAATTTATTTTGTAAATATTCTTACAATATTGTATGGAAAGCTTCTACGATGTTATAACGAAGGAAAATATCCACACCCACTGTATAAGTTAATAAAACACATTCTTACCTTAATTTTGTAGAAAAGGTAATAATGTTCCTTGTAAGGAAAACGATGGAAAGATTCCTTTAAAAACATATATAGTCAAATAAGGGTATAAATTGCTTTAACCCACAGTATAGTAAATAGTAAAAATGTTTTGAATTACATTTTTATGAAAACACGGATGTGGACGATAAATAGGTCCCATTAGATACTTACGTAAAAACAACCTCAGATAATAAAGCGATTGTGAAATTAACCCTTACGTTGTACTTTTCCTTAGTAGATGGTTTGTTAATATCCTGTATAATATTTAAATTTTTTTATTAAATTATACATGAACTATATACATAAATATGATATCATATATGATCTTATAATATTGTTTTGTTAATAATATTTTAGTAGTATAATCATTTCGGGTGTTAACTCATTCGTTTTCATTTAAATGATTTGTTACGTAAGCCATGTTTTTTTAAGGATATGATGATTTTATTCATATAAATAATGATATTATGTTCATAGACATTATTTTTAATCATAAAATGAAAATTATTCTTGAATGATTACGATGGGGAATGAATCTCATCGCATTCGTGGAGACGGTAATCCATACATACGCACGAGCGACAATATCATCATATTGATGGAAAAATCACATGTAATTGGATGGTATATCATATATAAAGAATAATTAACATTTTATATTAATTATTTACATCCGTTATACTCATTATTATACCCATCCAAATAATGAAGTGTTTGAATAAAAAACTACACCACGACGTGGAGATGGTAATCCGTACGTACACACGTATGGTGACTTTATCATTTATAGGATAGATAGAATAATGAATATGGTTGTAAAATTTTTATAATAACATCAAAATATATATAAGATACTGGAGTTATTATTTTATAATGTAAACAAAAAAGAAAAAGGATCTGGAAGAAGAAATGAACTTGGAAGAGGTGATGAAATATTTACCTCTTCTTCGGGTTCTTCCTTTTGATTTGATCAAAAGGGCTCCTTAGGTTGGATTTATGACCAAAACAGACCTCTAGGATGAAGGGATGAAAGTTTTTAGGATATTTGGGAAGGGTTTTTCTGAGCCAAAAGAATTTGGATGTGTGAAATTAAGAGAAGGGGAAGTACCCCTTTATTAGAGAGGGGAGGGCCACATTAAGAAAAACGTGAAATATTATTTTATAATAAAATAATTTTCAGTTTATAATGAATCCAAAAGGAATTATTTAAAGTATAAGGTGGTTATGGGTCTAAAACTCTCAACCAATTCGTTTTAGATAGGTTTAGATCATCATATTAACCTTATCTTTTAGATTTAACTCTTAGTTAAACAGTTAGACATTTACCATGTCTCTTTGTATTTTTATATTATATGGTTAATAGTATTACTATTACAAGACAAGAGAATACCATGTGATTTATTAATAATATATAACCTTATCTAAGTCATTTGTCTGTGCCTTATATTTTTATGAATATTATATCAATTAATAATATAATATTTGTTTTAAAAACACAATTATGTCAATTTTAAAACTACTTTGTATTTGATTTTTTTTGAAAGTCATAAACACTTTATCACATTGAATAAAATTTATTTAACCAACCCTAACATGTAATATTAACCTATAAAAGTAGTTTAATAAGGTAATTACTGCATCGTCATTATGTCATAAATAAATTAAATTATATAATGTATATAAATTATAAATAAAATAAAATTATGTATGAAATAATTTTATCTTTCTAATGATTTTTTATAGTCTAATTTATATTTTGTGTAACCCTATTTTAAAAATGGTTTAGTTATTTTACTTTGAATTTAACTCTTTTAACTCTTCTTTAAATAAAATAATAATAAATGTCCTAATCTAATCCAAGTGGACCAAATAGGATCAAATTTTAATCCTAAGGTTGTTTTTAGTTGAATTATACTTATAAAGTAGAAATAGGTCATGTTTTGGGTAATTATGATATCATTTTTACCCTTAATTACCCTATTTACATTTAACCATGGTAAATAAAAGTCAAACGTTACTATTCACCAAAAATTAATTTAATATTATTAAACCACATTTTTTACTTTATGATATTAACCATGTCTCTTATATTTTTAAAATTCAACTCTAAGAAGTGGTAAAATTATGTTTTATACAAATTTTCTAATGCTCCTAGGAGGTGGGTAAAAGACGGTAAAAAGTTTGATAAAATTTTACATATCTAAACTTATTATAAAATGAATCCAAGGTAATATGTTGAAAATATATAGGTATTATGTATCTATTTTGACCTAAAATAAATTAAAATAAAATAACTAATTATTTAAATAAAAATTTGGTTTTAACCAATAACACTGTGTTTTTTCACTATTCATCAAAAATTGAAACTTTTCAAAAAATACCAAAAATTGTCCCTAAGCTAATTTTGATATTCTGAATCCAAAAAAATGAAGTCCATTTTGAATGATAAATTTTATAAAATTTCAAAAAGTGGGTATTATTATTCATAACAACTAATTTGATTGGATACAGTGTGTTAGAATCTCAAAGTTGTGTTCAATGCAAGCTATTGTATTATTCAAAGGGAAGCTTATGATGGAAGCTTGGGTAGTTACATGGTTGGAACATAAAATGTCAAACCTTTTAACCTCTTCGGTGTAGTCATGTGCCCCCATAGGATATGTGAATTATTATGGTGCATGGTTTGGGAAACCATGATCCCTAGCCCAGAAAACCTTGCTCACAGATTTGTTTTTACAAAAATTAGTTTTAAAATTTCCAAACCACCTGAACATCACTTCAATTCGAACCAAATCAAAAATAACTATTTACTCTTATTTAATATGCTTTCAGATTGATTGCAAGGGATTCCAAATGGCGATCTTGTTGAATCCATGAACAGATTGAAGAATCGGCACCTCTCCTGGTTAGAGATTCTCATCCTGATTGGTTTCCCCCTCTCATATATCCTTCTCATATTTTGAAAGGATGATTTCCTCTGTTGGATATGGTTCAAACATAGGTTTTCTTGTATATTTATCCATTCATTTTTTATAGGATTTGATTCTAGATCTTATTCATTATTTTGTTCTTGATCATTTTTGCTCAGTTGGATTTTTTTGGTGAATCCACATATACAAATATTAAGGTAGGTGGCATAAATTTCAAATACCATAGTCCTAATGTAACTACATGTATGTCATTATGCAACATAAATTTCTATGTTTGGAGAATTTCCTATGGAATTTAATTTGATTAAATTAAATTTCCATGTAATAATTGAATGTTTTAAATTTGGAAAAATTTTAAATTGGTTGAATTGGATTAATTAATTGGTTAAATAATTAATGGAATTACGTGATTATTGAAGTAACGAGATGTTGGAAATATGGAATTGGCCAATTAAATTGGATTGTGTAACATGGTAATTTTTGAGAAAAGGAATTGATTGATAAATAAAATAATGGGATAGTTAGATTAACCAAGAATAGTTATTGGGTTATGTGAATAAATGTTAATAAATAGTTTAATGATTATTTTCTCATATTATTCCATGTTATTAAATTAGAGATGTATGATTAAATTGAAAATAAAAATGTTAAACCCTATTGTGAAATCTTAATGAGAATGTTAATGTTTATTAGCCATGGTAAATTTTGAATGTGTGACATATTGTGTTATTTTTTTTGGGGAAATGGTTTTGGGACACAAAATAATTCTTCAAATACCCATGGGCTCCTAACCATGGAATTCTAGGCCAAAATTACTACATGTGATAATGAGTGTGGGGCAAAGACATATATATCAAAATCCAACTTGAGTGATTGATTGATAATGGGTGTGGGATATGGATTAATGCTTCAAAATACCACTTATGTGATTGTATGATATATGTATTATAGGAGACAGAAAAATGCTTCAAATACCCATGGGGTCCTAGACAAGGCATTCTAGGCCCAAAATTTCGACATTGGATGATGGTTTCTATTAGAATTTGTAAGGATTAAAATTAAATGGATAATGAAAAATCATTTGATAATGAATTTTGATTCTATATGTGATATATGATATCCATTAGAGGTATATTAGAATCCTATATGGGCCAAACCAGGTATTTTTGGGTTGGGTGTGTTTATGAACCTAAGAAATTATGTGGTTAATTAAAGAATAATGAAACATGAAAACTATATAATTTATTTATTTTAAATAATTAATTATTAAAATGTGTACAATATAATTGATTGGATATAGTTTTATATAACATTGGTGGTGGGATAATGAGTTATTCTCACACTCCATTCAGGTTTCCTGATTGATACCCAAATAGACTTTATGTATAAAAGACAAGATAAGGGAAACACCCTATGATAGATGGTTGAATTGGGATGAACCATGGATGAGGGAACCCGATATGGTGTTGGAAGCCATTTAGGGGAGTTTTCAGTGTCTTTAATATGATGTTTCATTTCTACACTTGAAAGTTATTTGGAATGAAATATCTACTCTGTAGTTATGGATATTGTTTTTAGTATTGGGCATCACGTGACACTAGTTTGTTCTAGTTATTGAATTATTCTGGTTGTTGGTTATTTTATTTTGTTATTTCATGATTATTTATGATATTTTGTTTTTTGATAAAGAATGTGAAATATCCCCATGATATATATATTAGACCCTCCCTACTATTCATTAACCTTTGACATATAGGGAGGCATGCCTGAGGTCATGTAACTGATCATATCAGAGAACCCGTATATGGTACCCAGGTTGAGATGTTATAAAGTTGTATCAAAGTAATGTTTTATTTTATTTACATTGAATTATTAATTTGGAAATATATATAAGAGACTAGGGAGAGTTAGACCATGGAAATGCGCTGATTCATGGGAGTTGCTAACCCATGTACGGGGGGGGGGGGAAACCAATTACTCGGGGTGGGATTATTGTTATTGATGTTTTTTGTCCCAATTGGATGTTATTTTACCTTATTTCATAATCCTTTTTGTGATTTTATTACCTTTTGAGATTTGAATAGTGGTCGCTATGGCATGGAAGTTGATTATGAATTCATAAATCTAGGAAATCAGGATTTATTCTGACATGCATCATTTTAGGTCTATACGACAAAATTTTTTTGGGTACGTTTTTGGATTTAAATTGTTTTTCATTGTCTATTTAATTGAACTCAAAAATATTCTTTACATGAGTTAAATTTTTTAAAATAATTCAAAATGTGGAAAGTGTATGTCTGATGATAAATTGTAATATGTTGTTATTTTTACCCTTTGTTAACCATGCCCTAGATGTTTTATGGTTAAGGGTTATATTAGTGCCTCAGTTTTGATTATGTGGAAGGGTTTGGGGGTTGAATTGTTATAGATTTATGTCAATAACTCTTGTTAAATGTGTTAAATTTGTGTAATTTTTTTCAAAGAAATGGGTTTTTATTTGTAGTGATATGCCTCCATGACAATTCATGTTGATAGGAAGATAAGAAGATAAGGATGGAGATGATCCTCTTGTAAAGGAACCCGAGGCTCAAATAGCACTAGGTGGGGAAGTTGGAGAGAAATTTCATGAGAAATTTTCTCATATTATACAGTTCATGGAAAGAGGCAATGGTATGGTTGTAGAGAATATATCCAACTTGATCTAAGAGTTTCAATTGCAGAACCCTCCGAAATTCACCAGAGGGTGGACCTAAGGCCACTGTATTTTCGATTGAGTCAATCCAGACAATTCATGACCTCTTGGAGAGTCATGCTGAAAAATGATTCCGACTGGATACTTATATTATAACACCCCATGATTTTATGGTATGTATCTTATTAAATAAATTCAATTCATTTGATAGCATATGCTGCACAGAAAACCAATCTTAAATGAACAATAATATATTATTGAATACTAACTTGGATGTTGAAATAGTAATATGGCCATTAGGAATAGTAATCCAACCAATAGAATAGTAATCTCACCTATAGAATTATAAATAAAATCTATGCAGCTTATAAGTGAAAATATGACATAATTATATCATAGTTTTAGTGAATAAATTTTTTAAAAATGACAAATTAATATTTTTGTATTTTTGTGAAATAGAAGTGTTTATTTGCAATTTTATAATTAATATAATAATCTAAAATATTAAATATTTTCATAAAATATATCCAATAATTAATATTTCACTATCTTATTAATAAGAGATAAATTTTTTCGACATTAATTAATTTTTCAAAGGGTCATTAAATCAGTAATAAATTTAAAATCAGTATTTTTTAAATAAACGTTGTGTTTAAATAAAAATTAAATTTATGAATTTTGAAAAATTATTTTGAAAAAATAGAGTCAAGTTTTGAATTCTACCCATTATGAAATGGTTGGGTTTAATTTTTTAGAATATTTCTGAAATAGTATAATTTTCGATGAATGGTGAAATAAGGTAATTTAAGGTATTTAACATTTTATCAAAATACATGAATTATTGAGTCATTTGTAATGAATTAATGTGGTAATCAACCATTGGATTGAACTCACTTGAATTATTTATTGTATTTATTCTCATCAATAAAAACTATTGATAGTATTGACCCAAAATATAAAATAAATGAAGAAAATAATAAAAAAATACCCCTCTCATCAACTACAAATACTACCACTCACAACCCCTTATCCTCAAATATTCCAAGACATGATGCTTTTAAAATTTATTCCCAATCCTATCCCCATGTATATCCACCATGTCAAATAGCCTTTGGTCACAATAAAATATCAAACCCAACTGCATTAAGGAGGTTATCAAGGAGAATAATTCAAGAGGTAAAACTCCTAATCATTCTCTTTCAATTTCTCTCAATTTCATATCTTTTCTTATCCATTACTCATATCCTATATCAAAACATGGCTGATAACTCCATTATCTTATATATAATATAATTTTATTGTGTTAGTGTAAAATGCATCATGAAACCCCTTCTACTCTCCCTTTTATTCTAAAAATGAAAATATCATCTCTGACGTGTCGATTTATCACCATCATGGATGAAGCATTTTAATTTCATAATACCACCTACAAGTCTGGTAATAAACCCATTATAATGGTAAAACTATAATGGTAAATTTATAAGAAAACTTTTTTTGTTTTCTGTAACTATTATATATAAATAGTTTTAAATAATGAAACAAAACAAGTTTGTGATAATAAAAAAATCACCAAAATATACTAACATTCATTATTAATATTTTATCTAATGAATCATCATAATATCATGAAAAAACAGAATTATAAGAACATTTAATCTTCTTAATGTTCATTAATAACTTATAACTTCAATTCTATCTTATTATTCCCATTTTACATGATCTTCCATTCATGTATACAAGTGAAGTAACCGCAAAAACCAAGGAAATGAACACTCTTGAATGACAAAACTAAATCTATTTATTCATTAAAAGTCCATAAATGAAGTTAATAAAATTATAACAAAACAAATATATTTTGAATATGTTCTTATTTAAATAATTAATGAATCTAATTTCATTATCTAGGATATTAAGTACAAGTGAATAACACTTTCATATATAAGGTAAGGTATTCTCCCCAAACATCAATTTTTTTCCTTCGAGTTTCTCCTTCTCCCTCTCTTTACCCCAATATAATTATTAATTCTTATTATTTACTCCTATATTCTTTGTGTATGTTCTATTAATATGTAAATTTTTAAAATTTTCTTTATTTTATGGGGAAATAAATGTTTTATATGGTCATCTTTTCAATTCCTCATGATAGGCTTGCCTGATTTCAGGAAACATTCGAATTTCTTACCCATTTCATGTACAAACCATAATCTAATTAAAGAAACCAATATTGTTCCAAAATCAATATTATTATCATGAAATACTATTTATTTTTTTCATTTCTGGTTTTATGTAATCAATTATGAATTTTCCTACTTTAAAGACACTTTTACATTTTCCTTTGATCGTACAAAAGATTCCCTTTTCTAATGTTTATTAAAAAATATTTTTTACATGGTTTCACTTTAGTTAGACATCATTTATCATTATATATTCATATTTTCTCTTATGAATGTCTAAGTATGATTTAAATCCATTATTTCATGGAAACCATTATGAAGTTCCATTTGACCATTTATTCTTTGTGTTTTGTGTATATACACTTCTCTTTTATTAATGATCATCATTTGTTGAAGATTTAATTAAATATCCATATTTAATCTATCATGGATATTATTATTTTCTTACCTATATACCATTTTAAATTTTAATATTTTTATTTAATTGGATCTATGTATGAATAATTCTTTGGAGATGTAGTGATGGGTGGGGCCCAATTATAGATAGGCCCTTGATGCATCAAAAGGTCTCGTGAGGAAAAGAAGTTTGAAATAAACCCTTATTGTTTATTTTACAAGGATAATTAGATGGGTTTTTACCCAAATAATTATACCATATTGATTGTATATTGGTTCATATTCTAGATACATGACATCCAATAAATAATCATTTTCTTTATTCTGTATTTAGTTATTACATTCCTCGAGGTTTTCACTATGAAAAAAAATCCATGGAAGTATTTTCAGTGTAGTTATATTATTGGAATGTGATTTTAATATTAATTAACATTATATAATGTTTATTTCTTATTGAGTTTTCTTCACTTATGATTATTTCATATAACCCTTATTGAGCATTTCTGCTCCCCATTTTATTTTTTTACCTTCCCCATGTTGTGAAGATGAAATCTTTGAATAAGTGAAAAACAATAGTCTATTTTCTTTTGTTATGTTCTTTGTTTAATTAGGGATGTAATAAGGAACCAAGTATGCCTATATTTCTTATAGAGTATTAATATAATTGATCATTGGTGATGTGATATACTGTATCTATTTCATTGAAATAATATAACCACTAACTCTAGTCTACTGGGGTTGGAGTTGTAATAGTTGGTATTAGTGCCAATTTAGTAGGAACCTTAGGAACTAAATATTAAAGAAGTATTATAATAATAATAACTCACTATAGTGAATTTTTGGATCAATACTCATGATTATTATAAGATAACATAGTGTATGGAATGATTTAGTGTTGGATCGTAATATAAGTAATGGAATAAATACCTCGTAATATTTTAGGGATTTCCCTACTGAGAAAGTCAACATAGTTAGTTTTGGAGCAGATAAGATCATGTCCATATTCGGAAAACATACTGAAGTTATGATTAATTACCATACATTACCTATGTTGGATCATTTCATGTGGAATAAACCCCAATATTTTTGTGGGACTACTAATCCAGTAGTATTTTAGTAGTGGATCAAGTCCCTTGAAGAGATATTTCTAGAATTATAATGCAATGAAAAAGAAAAGATAGTACTAGTATTATATTGTCTCAAGGGAGATGATAATCGACAATGGTTTTGAGTCCAAAATACTAAGGGGGAAGATGAAATAGAATATATGTAATAGAAATTTTTTAATGAAACATTAACCAAAAGCTATTTTCCTTATGAGTAATGAGCTGAAATGAAGAGAAAATTATTTAGCTTAAAGGAAATAGAATAATGGAGTGTTTTAGAGTTTGAGGCTACCTTCACAAGACTATACTAGTATGATATAGATTATATATGTGATTCATAATACATGATTGATCATTTATTTTAAGGTCTTAAGACAAGTCTTCGAAGGGAACTATATTACCAAAAATTTTCATCAAATGATGAAATATTATTAAGTTCAACCAAAACAGAGATATAATTTTCAAGGTCCTATATGTTTAAGGGAAGTAAAGAGACTAAGTGGTCATATAATAACCAGGAAAAAAGTGAATAATCAATGTAGAAGAATGGAATGAATCAATTTACATTATGCGGAAATTGTGGGAGGAATCATCCGAGTAAATGCTCGAATGTCATGTGAGTTTGTTATAAGTATAGAGAAAAGGTTCCTAGAGGTATTGATTATAAGGGTAAGGAATAAATAATTGATGTTAACTTGTTTAAATATAATGAAATGCGTCATTATTCAAATCATTTTCCTAAGAGTTAGGGGAAGCTACCACATAAGAGGGAATGGGGAGATGGCCATGATTATATAATCATTGTAGCTCATATAGAAGTACCCAATCATGTGGTGGCTGATACATTAAACAAATATTGAAATATAACCAATAATTTATTTGATTATATATCCTCAAACTCTTCTATATATACCAAGTTCTCTAAAGAAAATTATATATTTACCTTATGATTTGGAAAAGGATTTATTAGTCAAAACTGCAAAGGGAAGTCTCATTCAAACAAAAATGTGTTGGTCAGTCCCCATTATGACCCATAAAAATGCTTTAGTTGCTGACATTATCATTATACCCATGGTGACATTGATAAAATACTCAATATGTATGGAATTTAGAAAGTGATACTATAAATATATTGTCTCATTAATGAGTATTTTATGATATTGGTAGTATTCATTGATGATATTCTAGTGAATTCTAAAAACTATGAATACCATGAGAATAAATTTCATATTATTCATCAGACTCTCAAAAGGAACAGTTTAAAAGGTAAATTTATCAAGTGTAAATTCTGGATTCAAGAAATTTATTTTACTAGTCATGTTGTCTCTAATAATGGTATCTTAGTTTATCCTATGATGAAAATGGAAATCCAAGAATAGACTACAGCAACGAGAATAACCATGGTATATTGTTTCATTATGGTAGTGGGTAACTATCGGTGTATCATATTGATTTTTTCCCAATTATCTAAAATGTCATCCAAGATCACATGTAATGGGGTTAATTTTTTTGGAGAAAATAATGTATATAATTATTTTAATAATTGAAGATAAGAATGGCCAATTCTCCAATTTTGGCTCTTCTACTAGGAAATGATGGGTTTTTGATAAATAGTGATGCATCAATGAATAGACTAGGTTGTGTCCTTATAAATTTTTTTAAAGTTATTGCATAATAATCGAGGAAATCAAAGACACACAAAAAAAATTATTTAACTAATGATCATGAGTAATTATATGTGATATTATCTCTGAAGATATATTGACTCTATCTATATGGTGAATGATGTGAGATATATATAGATCAAAAGTGTTCGAAAAACATTTTTATATAGAAAGAACTCAATATGAGTCAAAGTTGATGGATTTATTTACTCAAATATTATTATTTCTCAATACACTACCACTCATGAAATGAAAATAAGGCAACTGATGTATTAATAAGGAAAGATCATATACTTATACCCAAATGGGGATCAATAAAGATCCTATGTTCATGGATTTAGTAAAGATGGATATGGGAATTGTTAAGGAATAATAATAATAACTCCCTTTTCAAATTATTGTGAAACCATCTTTACTAGAGAAGATAATAAGATCTCCATCTTATGATGACAATTTCAAAAGAAAACCAAAGCCGTTAAGGATAGAATATTGGAAGAATTTGTGTTTGAGGATGGAGTTTTGAAATTTGGAAAGAAATTGTGTGTTCCATAAAAATCAAAGCTAAAAAGGGAACTATTAGACTATGTTCACCACTCAAATTTTCCTATACACCATGGTAGTACCATGATATATAACGATTTGAAGGAACATTTTGGGTGGGATAATATAAAGTAGGAAATTACTCACTATGTGTCAAGGTGGATTTTTTGTCAATAAGTAAAGGCTGAGGGACAACATCATAGAGGATTCATGAAACCACTACCTATTACTATGTAGAAGTGGGATGAAATTAAGATAGAATTATTCATATGAATTCCATAGACAACGAGAAAGAATGACGTGATATGAGTTATTATTTATCGCATTACAAAACCGACACATTTTCTTCCTATAAGAGAAGATTTACCTCTTCATCACATATAAAGACTCTATATTAATGATGTTTTGAGAAATTATGGTGTACCTCTATCAATTATCTCTGATCAAGATCCCTGTTTGACATCAAAATTTTAGAAGTGTCTTCAGAAGTCTTTGGATAATGAGCATCATTTGAGTATTTCTTATCACACTCAAAGAAATAGACAATCTAAAAAGAAAAATTCCAACCTTGGAAGACATGTTGAGGCCATTATCTAATGACTTTAAAGGTATATGGGATCATTATTCTCCTTTGTTAATGTTTTCCTACAAGAGTAGTTTCAATTATAATATTTAAATGGTTTTATAAGAAGCATTATATAGTAAGAGATGTCTTACTCTAAATTGTTGGGATGAAGTTTTTGAGATGAAACTTATAAGACTAGAAAATATTGAATAAAAAACAATAAAGGTAAATACCATTCATGATGATATTAAAGATGTTTAAATTAAATAAGAGTTATGACGAGAACCAGCAAAAGAATTTGGAAATTAATGTGGTATATCATGTCTTTGTGAATTTATCTCTATAGAAGGGTGTCATAAGGATCCATAAGAAATAGAATCTAATCCCCAGGAACATTGGTACATTTTAAATTATAGAAACAATTGGAGATGTAGCTTAATGATTTTAAAATCTACCAAGTATCTCTAAATCTCATGATGAGTTCCACATTTCATTGTAAAAGAAGTACATGCTAGACCCAACACATGTACTCACCTATGATGAAATTTAACTAGAACCAGATTTATATTATAGTGAAGAGCCTATCGATTTTCTTGAATGTAGAAATAATGTATTGAGAAATTATATGACTCAAATGGTAATGGTTTAATGAAGAAACCTTAAAATGGTAGAAGAGACCTGAGAACATGAGGATGTTATGAAGAAAAACTACCCTCATCTGTTTAGAAAGCAAAATTCATTAAAATTATAAGGTATAAATTATTGAAAGGGGGATGAATATAAGACCCCATGATTTTATGGTATGTATATTCTTAAATAAATTAAATTCATTTGATATCTTATGTTTCAAACAACACTGAGCTTAAATGTATAATAATATACTTTGAAATAATAACTTGACCGTTGGAATAATAATATGACCATTATGAATTTAAATTCAGCCAATATAATAGTAAACTCACCTATGAAAATATAAATAAAATGTTTCCAACTTATAAATCCAAATATGATATAATTATATCATATTTTTAGTAAATATATTTAAAAAAAAGATAAATTAATTGTTTTTATTTTTGTGAAATAAAAATGTTTATTTACAATATAACAATTAATATAATAATTTAAAAGAAAAATTATATTAATAATATAAAGACCTGTAAAATTCAAGGAAATTTTTTTCTTAATTTTCTTGGAAATTTTACAAGAACTCAATTTCTGACGGCACCTAATTCTGAGGCCCGGTGTGCCCGGAATCATTTTTTGAAAATTAGCTCGGGTACGTTTAGTGAATGAATGAGTGGGTTTTTCAAACTTTTGAACCGTTGCTCGGAATTGAAATCCGAGGACACCGATGGAATCACATCGCCAGTAATTACTTAGAAAAACCTTTTCCAGAGTTGCGTTTTCTCGGGTGTGGTTTTTAAATTTTTGGGGTTAAGTGAAGGAATAAAATAAAATTGGTGCAACAGATTTTTATTTTATTTTGCTTAACCTAAGTTAAGTGGATGATGTGAGACCCACAATATCCTACCCACTTGGTAGGATATTTGTGATGTGGGACCCACACGAGCCCCACCTTTTTCAACCCCCTCCTTTAATTAAGTAACACACCCGCACCCCCTTTTTAATGAAGTCAACCCTTGCGTTTAATCTGGTTAATAAATGCCCCATTAAATGGGCGGTTTAAGCTTCTCAATTAATATAATTAATTGATTGTTTCTTTTTGAAATTCAAACGTTGGCTTGTGTTAATAAAATAAGACAATTCTTATTTTATTAGAGGTTGGTTGTGCAAGAGGAATTGGGGGAAATCACTCAAGACGTGAAGCACTCCATCCTCGACGAAGAACGTGAAGGGCCCGAAGAACGCCGACCTCTGAAGAAGGTTGACAAGAACGCCAGATCCTCGGAGATCAACGACGCGACGCTGACGAGTCCTTTCTCCGCGACGCGACGATCCTCCTTCCGTGATGCTTCTTCCGTGACGCTTCTTCCATGACATTCTTTCTCCCATGGAAATCTTCGAATCATCAACCGCTTGAGGTAGGGGTTTTGGTTCAATTAAATCTATGTGATTTATATCCTCGGCATGTGTTTAAAATTTTTCGGAAGCCTTTTTAAACCTCTAATTCGGTGGGTGCGGACCAACGAACAAGTTAGAACCCACCGTTTCTTCATTCTTGGTGTGCGGATCGGTGGGCGGCGATGAAGCAGGCCGCAAGGGTGTTTTGAGGTCTTCGCAGTGAAGGACCGGTCCCGGGAGGGCCGTTGGCGAAGACAGCAGGCAAAACTAACCACCAGAGCTCGTCCGGTGGTCCGCGGAAAACACTGCCGGCGCGCCGCCGGGAAGGGCCGCCGCGACTGAAGCCGCAGCGGCAAGCCACTGGTCCCGCAACCGTGCGGGACCGAGGGAGGCGGGATGTGGCACTCAGCCGCGTTCATTGGCAAGGGGCGGCCCCCACGCGGGGCCGCAGTTTCATCCAAGGGGGCGGCGCCCCTTTGCGCGGCCTCTTGGCCAGCGCCAGCACGCCGAGCCGAGCCGCCCGGCCGGACCGCCAGGCCAGGACGGGCCGCGCCCAAGAAGGCCGAACCCGAACCCAGGTTGGGTCGACCCAGTTCGGGCCGACCCAGGGTGTACCGGGCCGGGTCAGACCGGGCCTGAACCCCCCTAATACCGGACTTTTCGGTCTATTGCCCATAACATGGGCTACAGACCTTTGATCGATGCACCGCTAGTTGCGTAGCGATCCATGGATCGAGATGGTCATTTTGGTCTATTAAAATCACGGTTTGGAGTACATTGGGTTCGACCGGGTTGGTTCGTACACGAAACCAACAGGGCCCTCAGAGTGGAAACGCTTATAACTAGAGCTCCAAACGTCCGATTGACGTGTCGTCAACTTTGTTGGATTCCTCTTAGTGAGACAGACCTTTTGGCTTACTCCGCTCGAGGTTTGGACGCAGTGGGAGTATGGTCGGGTTGGTTTTGACATAAAAACCAACCAGGCCCCTGGGAAGAAAAAGCCAATAACTCTCAGACCGGGCGTCCGATGGACGCGCCATCTGTAACGTTGAGTTCCTGGTGACGATACAGAACTTTTGGATACATCAACTCTGGACTATGTGTCGGTTGATGTATCAGCCCCTCGACTCTTGGAGTGGACCCTCCCGAATGATCTTTCTGTGTGCAAGAACCCTATAGTTGGCTGCGACTGTGACGACAATGACGAATGTACAGAAATCCTCTGTGGATTCGACGACAACGACTTCAACACTCAGCAATCCTACGTGGATTAGTGCTAAAGATCATGTGTGGGTCAGATCCTGTGTGGGTCAGCGCTCAGCGGTCCTGTGTGGGCCAGCGCCTATAGATCCTGTGTGGGTCCGATCCTGTGTGGGTCATTGCAGGGGTTAGTTACCTATCGATCCTGTGTGGGTCATTGCGGGGGTTAGTACCTATCGATCCTTTGTGGGTCATTGCGAGGGTTAGTACCTATCGATCCTGTGTGGGTCATTCTGGGGGTTAGTACCTATCGATCCTGTGTGGGTCCGACAGCTTAGATGAATCAGTGGCTACATCTGATCATCTCTATTGTCTTACGAGAAGAAGTATACCTGTGTGAGCTGAACCTTGAATTGCTTTCCTTTGTGGATTTTGTTGTGCTATCCTATATGGATGTGATCAAACTTTGGATTGGGTGTTGGGCCAAACTAGAATTGATAACTTAGGTATATGTATGGGCATATACCTAAGGAATGTCGGATGTTACATTGTGATTGTATCTTTCCTTTGTTGATTACCCTTTGTGGATTCTGGGAGACCTTCTGGGGTCTCGGCATCCCTACTGAGCAGCTTATACTCAACCCTGCACAGGCTATGCCCGCACTACGTTGTGTTGGTTGTAGACGACAGACAACGCTGATCGTGGTTGAGGCACGAGGAGCAGGTCGGTACTTGGATGTGGACCACTGGGCGGGGCATACTCGGAGCGGACGGCTGGACCCGAGGAGCTGTGGAGGCTATCTGTACCCACACATTAGGTGGGACTTCCAGTGGATGGCTCGAGGCTACGACTTTACTTTTTCAGTTGTTGTACTCCCTTTTTCAGTTGTACTTTACTTTTAGTTTGGGTTTGTATTCTGGCCCACTTACTTTTCCTCACTTACTTTGTACCCAGTTTTTACTTAGTGTTTAATTCTTCTGCTTTCTTGCTCTGTGGTGTATGTTTACTTTACAAAGGCAATGCCTTCCCTTTTTACCGGGAATTAAACCTTGGTGCTAGTCGCCAGCCCCTGGCCTATGGAAGGCGGGCTTGGGGTAGTCACGGCACGAGCCCCAAGGACGGGTCGTGACAAATTGGTATCAAAGGAGTTTAGTTCTACAGCAGAACACATGACTCTGATCTTTTTCTATGTGAAAAAATAGTGTTAAGAGTATCGAGTGTGGTTATCAGTCCAAGGAGTCTAGTGTTGGTGTGACGGCCGACGTATCTGTACACCAGGACCCTGACTTCTGATTTCCAACTTAATGCATGAAAACATTGATTGCATGTGTGTTTCATGTTTTCTTTGTGATTACTTTGTGTCAGCTCACCAGGTGTACTGTTAGGACCGTGGCACACCTGTCTCTTTTCAGGATGGCCCCACGACGACATCCAGCTAGGGTTCTGAGCGTTGTGCATGACGATAGCCCACCGAGTGACGAGGCCTCGGTACAGGGCCCTTTGATAGTAGAGGGACCGGTGGTACCTCTACCCGCCGAGCCACCGATGCTACCAGCCCCAGCCGCTGACGATGCATGTTGCCTTAGTGCACTGCACGAGTTTCAGCGTCAGCGACCGCCCAGGTTCTGTGGGGAGACGACCCCTCAGGCAGCCGAGGATTGGCTGGAGGCAGTTGTTTGAGTTTTCTGTTTGGTGAGGACACCATTAGACCCCATGGTGATCCTCGCAGTGAGCCTCCTGCACGTTGCAGCAGGCAGATGTTGGAGATTGATGCTCTAGGTGCATGATGAGGCATCTCTTCTCTAGACAGACTTTGAGAGACTCTGCCGCTCAGAGTTCGTCCCATCCACCCTCCATGAGATACGCATCCAGGAGCTTCTACAGCTGCGGTAGGCCAGCTTGACGGTCGCCCAATACTCTGTGAGATTTACTGATCTCTCGCACTATTTGACAGACATGGTACGGGACCCATTTTTCTGGGCCCAGACCTTTGAGCAGGTATTGAGGCATGAGATCAGGGCATCGCTGATCTCCCTCAGCATTCCGACTTAGGAAGGGGTACTGGAGAAATCCCTTCTCATCGAGAGCTTCCTTGCTGAGGCTACATCAGCAGCGTGACCTACCGCAGGGTGGCACGTAGCAGAGTCTTCTTCAGCAGGTAGTCGACAGATGACTCAAGGATCCAGGCAGAGCAGAACCTTAGGTAGATGACCTCAGGACATTGGCTCAGTGGTGCGGGGCACACATCGCATAGCCAGTCTTTCGAGAGGCAGACAGTGCTACGCATGCGGTGGGTAGGGCCACATGGCTCGTGATTTCCCGACCCGCTGTACCGAGGAGCAGCATACGGTTGAGGGACCACCTAGGAAGAGGTAGAGGGTTGATCGTTGCAGTTCGGAGGGAGTAGGCGGACGAGGCAGAGGAGCTGGCCGAGCAGCAGGTGGTGGGAGACACTTTGAGGCTCTAGCACCACCACCACCAGGAGGTCCACCCCGATCACAGGGAGCTGGCGGGCAGAGACAATCACAACTTCAGGCAGCAGAGGCCTACGACCACGGAGCACCCGAGATGATTAGAGGTACTATCTATGTCTATTCCACTCTTTCTGTAGTTCTTATAGACATAGGAGGGAGTCATTATTTCATATCCACTACCCTTTTTTGGAGCTCAGAGATTCCGACAGAGCCGTTGGCTCGATCCTTACGGCTAGAGACTCCTACGGGAGCAGACTCGACGATTACATACTGGTGTCACCAGTGTGAGATTACTATAGGAGGTGAGATCTTCGGCTGGGATCTTCTTGTAGCGGCATCGAGGCCTTGCAACATCATCTTGGGCATGGATTGGTTATCTACAGTCCATGCTCAGATTGACTGTATCAAGTGCAAAGTGCGGTGTGTACGCACCGACGGGAGCAGGTTCACCTTCACCGGTGAGAAGGGAGCCTTCACAGCACAGGATGGACTCTCGTAGAGGATATGACAGCCCATCACTTATCCGTTGGCTATCCTCATCCTAGGATCAGTTGACGTGTGGAGTCCTGTTTTTCCTACAGTGGTGGATCAGTATGCAGACGTTTTTCCTGACGACATTCTAGGACTACCTCCTCGCAGAGAGGTAGAATTTTATATTGACATGTTCCCTGGGACAGACCTAATATCAACTCCAGAATATCAGATGGCTCCCGCCGAGATTCGAGAGCTATGGGTATAGTTGGAGGACTTGTAGGGCAAGGGATTCATCCGACCCAGTGTTTTACCCTGGGCTTCCCAGATATTGTTCGCCAAGAAGGCAGACATGAGCTTGGGACTTTGTGTCAATTATCATCTTCGGAACCAGGTGACTTTGAGGGAAAAGTATCTGCTACCAAGGATTGATGGCCTCTTCGATCAGCTCAAGGGAGCACGGTGGTTCTCGAAGATAGACCTCAGGTCAGGCTATCATCAGATCAGTGTTCGGGACGAGGACGTGTAGAAGACGACCTTTAGATGTCAGTATGACCAATATGAGTTCTTGGTTATGCCATTTGGTGTAACCAATGCTCCATAAGTGTTCATGGGCCTCATGAATAGGATCTTTTAGCCATACCTCGATCGATTTGTCGTGGTCTTCATCGACGACATTTTGAATTACTCGACGACTGAGGAGGAGCACGCCTACCACTTACGGGTTGTACTAGGCACACACCGAGAGCACCAAATTTATAGAAAGCTCTCGAAGTGTCGGTTTTGGATACGCGAGGTTGACTTCTTGGGACACATCATCTCTAAGGTGGGAGTTGCAGTGGATCCTACAAAGATTGAGGCAGTGCTAGCTTGGGATCCACCCATGAGCGTGACTGAGGTGAGAAGTTTCTTGGGACTAGCTGGATACTACCAGAGATTCGTGCCAGACTTCTCCAGAGTTGCGACACCACTCTTAGATTTGATGAATATGGGGAAACCCTTTGTCTGGTCAGACAGATGTCAGCAGAGTTTCCAGGAGCTGAGACATTGATTGAACAACGTGCCTATCTTGAGGCTACCAGAGGAGGGAGTTGGGTACGTAGTTTACTGCGATGCGTCAGGGACCAGACTCGGATGTGTCCTGATGCAGGAGAGGGCTGTGATCACCTATGGATAATGCTAGTTGAGGCAGCATGTGAAGAACTACGCTACGCATGACCTGGAGCTAGCAGCAATGGTCTTAGCTCTGAAGATGTGGCGACACTATCTGATGGGTGAGTGCTTTACAGTCTATTCAGACCAACAGAGTCTCAGGTACATCTTCTCGCAGAAGGACCTAAACCTGAGATAGTGGCGATGGGTCGAGTTCCTCCAGGACTATGACTTTGAGATAGTCTATACTCCTGGGAAGGGGAATGTAGTAGCTGATGCTCTCAGCAGGATGATGGGCATTCAACAACTTGGGGAGGCTATAGAGCAGCTATCCGCTTTGAAGATATCCATCATGGATAGAGATAGAGAAACCTTCCTTCAGTCACTCACAGTCACTCCTCCACTACTCTAGCGGGTCAGAGAGGCACAACATGGGGACACCGACTGTGAGACGCGGTGTGCTCAGATATCCTCAGGACAGGCACCTGATGGTTTCTCTTTAGGAGGAGAGCATGACCTCCTTTTCTGAGGACGTACCTTGGTACCAGTTTCTTTACGAGAGGAGGTGCTAAAAGAGTTTCACACTTCCCCTTTGGCGGTACATCCTGGAGTGGCGAAGACGTACCAGGATCTCAGACGACAGCACTAGTGGCCGGGCATGAAGAAGGCTGTGGGAGAGTTCATTTCTCGATGCCTCACCTGCTAGCACGTGAAGGCAGAGCACCAGGTACCAGCAGGCTTGGTAAAACCCTTGGAGGTCCCGAAGTGGAAGTGGGACGACATATCTATGGACTTCGTGACTGCACTTCCATGCACCTCCAGAGGTCACAACTCTATTTGGGTGATTGTTGACTGACTCCCCATGTCGGCTCACTTCTTACCCATCAGAGAGCAAGGCTCAGTGGAGAGCTTGGGATGTCTCTACGTTGAGGAGATTGTATGGCTCCATGGTGTTCCATCATCTATCGTCTTCGATTTAGATACTCGCTTTACTTCCCTGCTCTATAAGGGGTTTCAGGAGGTGTTCGGGATGCAGCTACGTCTGAGCACCGCCTTTCACCCTCAGACGGATGGTCAGACGGAGAGGACCTTTCAGACTATTAAGGACATGCTCTGCACATGTGTCCTCAACTTTGGTCACAGCTGGGAGGACCACCTACCCTTGGTGGAGTTCATGTATAACAATAGCTACCACTCCACCATCAGGATGGCAGCATACGAGGCATTGTACAGCCGACCTTGAAGATCTCCACTATGCTGGACAGACCCTGGGGAGTCAGCACTTGTGGGACCAGAGATGGTCCAGCCCATGACAGAGAAGGTCCAGGTCATCCAGGAGAGGATGAAGACAGCTTAGAGCCGGCAGATGTCTTATGCTGACAGGAGGCGGAGGCCACTAGAGTTCAAGGATGGCGACCATGTCTTCTTACGGGTCTCACCTCGATGTAGATTACGAATATTTGGCCGAGGTGACAAGTTGTCTCAATGCTTCATCGGACCATTCCAGGTCCTCAGCAGGATTGGCGAGGTGGCTTATCGCCTGGCTCTACCACCTCATTTGCACCGGGTGCATGATGTCTTCAACGTATCTCAGCTGAGGAGATACGTGCATGACCCGATGCATATCATTGACCATGGGGATCTAGACATTGATGATGGGGTGACGTTTGCAGAGGTCCTGGTGTAGATTGAGTATCGACAGGAGTGGGCCCTACGTGGATGGTCGATTCCTGTAGTGCGCATCAGATGACAGCATGGGAACCTCCAGGAGAGAAATTGGGAGCGGGAGGCTCAGATGCATGCTTAGTACCCACATTTGTTTCCCTAGTTTAATATGTATCTTTACGGGGATGTAAAGCCCTGAGGTGGGAGTGATGTGAAGACTCGTAAAATTCAAGGAATTTTATTTCTTAATTTTCTTGGAAATTTTACAAGAACTTAGTTTCTGACGACACCTGATTCCGAGGCCTGGTGTGCCCAGAATCATTTTCTGAAGTTTAGCTTGGGTATGTTCAGTGAACGAACGAGGGGGTTTTTCTAACTTTTGAACTGGTGCTTGGAATCATAATCTAAGGACACCGATGGAATCACAGCTCTGGTAATTGCTTAGAAACACCTTTTCCCAAGTTGCATTTGCTAGGGTGTGGTTTTTATATTTTTGGGGTTAAGTTAAGGAATAAAATTAAAGTGGTGCAACCGATTTTTATTTTATTTTGCTTAACCGAAGTTAAGTAGATGATGTGGGACCCACAATATCCTACCCACTTGGTAGGATATTTGTGAGGTGGGACCCACACGAGCCCCACATTTTTCAACTCCCCTACTTTAATTAAGTAACACACCCGCACCCCCTTTTTAATGAAGTCAACCCTTGCGTCTAGTCTGGTTAATAAACGCCCCATTAATTGTGCAGTTTAAACTCCTCAATTAATTCAATTAATTGATTGTTTCTTTTTAAAATTCCAATGTTGTCTTGTGTTAATAAAATAAGACAAATCTTATTTTATTAGAGGTTGTTTGTGCGAGAGGAGTTGGGAAAAATCACTCAAGCCGTGAAGCACTCCTTCCTCGACGAAGAACGTGAAGAACGCGAAGAACTACGACCTCCGATAAAGGTCTACAAGAATGCCAGATCCTCAGAGATCGATGGCACGACATCGACGAATCCTTTCTCCACGATGCGACAATCCTCCTTCCACGATGCTTCTTCCACGATGCTTCTTCCATGACATTCCTTCTCCCACGACAATCTTCGAATCGTCAACCGCTTGAGGTAGGGGTTTTGGTTCAATTAAATCTATGTGATTTATATCCTCAACATGTGTTTAAAATTTGTCAGAAGGATTTTTAAACCGCTAATGCGGTGGGTGCGGACCAATGAACAAGTTCGAACCCACTGTTTCTTCATTCTTGGTGTGCGGATCGGCGGGCGACAACGAAGTAGGCCGTAAGGGCGTTTTGAGGTCTTCACAGTGAAGGACCAGTCCCGGGAGCACTATTGGCAAAGACGACAGGAAAAATTGACCACCGAAGCTCATTCGGTGGTCTGCGGAAAACAAAGCCGGCGCGCCTCGCCGGCACGACAGCCGGAGGTGGCGGCCGGCACCGGCCGACCACCAGGAGGTGGCGGCGCCCGGCGCGCCCCCAGGAATGGCCGCTGGCCCCGTGACCGCACGGGACAGAGGGAGGCGGGACGCGGTGGTTGGCCACGTCCGTTGGAAAGGGGCGGCCCCCACACGGGGCCGCAGTTTCATCCAAGGGGGCGGCGCACCTTTGCGCTGCCGCTTGGCCAGCGCCAGCGCGCCGGGCCGAGCCGCCCGGCGGGGCCGCCAGGCCGGGCTGCGCCAGCCGGGCCGAGCCGCGCCGAGGCTGGACCGGACCTGGACCTGGGTTGGGTCGACCCGGATCCGGCTGACCCAGGGGTACTGGGCCGGGTCAGACCGGGCCTGAACCCCCCAAATATCGGTCTTTTCGGTCTATTGCCCATAACTTGGGCTACAGACTTCCGATCGACGAACCGTCAGTTGTGTAGCGATCCTTGAATCTAGGCGGTCGTTTTGGTATATTATACTCAAGGTTTCGGAGTACTTTGGGTTCGTCCTGGTTGGTTCGCACACGAAACCAATCGGGCCCTCGGAGAGGAAACACTTATAACTTGAGTTCTGGATGTCTGATTGACGTGACGTAAAATTTGATGGATTCCTCTTAGTGAGACAGAACTTTTGGATTACTCAGATCGAGGATTGGATGCAGTTGGAGTACAGTTGGGTTGGTTTTGACTTAAAAACCAACTGAGCCCCTGGGACGAAAAAACCAATAACTCTCAGATCGGGCGTCCGATTGATGCGATGTCTGTGACATTGAGTTCCGGTTGATGATATAGAACTTTTGGATACATCAACTCCAGACTATGTGTCTGTTGATGTATCAGCCACTCGGCTTGTGAAGGGGACCCTCCCGAACGAGCTTACTGTGTGCGGGAACACTATAGCTGGCTGCGACTGCGACGATGATGACGACTGTACATAAATCCTCCGTGGATTCAATGGCGACAACTACAGCACTCAGCGATCCTACATGGATCAGTGCTACCGATCCTGTGTGGGTCAACGCTCAGCGGTCCTGTGTGGGCCAGCACCTACAGATCCTGTGTGGGTCCGATCCTGTGTGGGTCATTGCAGGGGTTAGTTACTTATCGATCCTGTGTGGGTCATTGCGGGGGTTAGTACCTATCAATCCTTTGTGGGTCTTTGTGGGGGTTAGTACCTATCGATCCTGTGTGGGTCATTGCGGGGGTTAGTACCTATCGATTATGTGTTGGTCCGATGGCTTAGATAAATCAGTGGCTACATCTGATCATCTCTATCGTCTTACGAAGAAGTATACCTGTGTGAGCTGAACCTTGATTTGAGATCCTATGTGGATTGTGTTGTGCTATCCTGTGTGGATGTGATCGAACTTGGGCTTGGGTGTTGGGCCGAACTGTAATTGATAACTTAGGTATATGTATGGGAATATACCTATGTAATGTCGGATGTTACTTCGTGATTGTATCTTTCCTTTACTGATTACCCTTTGTGGATTCTGGGAGACCTTCAGGGGTCTCTGGGTCCCTACTAAGTAGCTTATACCCACCCCTGCATGGGCTATGCCCGCACTAAGTTGTGTTGGTTGCCGATGACAGACAATGCTAATCATGGTTGAGGCACGAGGAGCAGGTCTATACCCAGAGGTGGACCACTGGGCGGGGCGTACTCGGAGCGGACAGTTGGACCCGAGGAGCTGTGGAGGCTATCTGTACCAACCCTTCAGGTGGGACTTCCAGTGGACGGCTCGAGGCTGCGACTTTACTTTTTCAGTTGCTGTACTCCCTTTTTCAGTTGTACTTTACATTTAGTTTGGGTTTGTATTCTGGCCCACTTACTTTTCTGCACTTACATTGTACCCAGTTTTTACTTAGTGTTTAATTCTTCTGCTTGCTTGCTCTGTGGTGTATGTTTACTTTACAAAGGCAATGCCTTCCCTTTTTATCGGGAATTACGCATTGGTGCTAGTCGCCAGCCCCTGGCCTATGGAAGGAGGGCATGGGGTAGTCACGACATAGGCCCCGAGGATGGGTCATGACAAATAAAATAGATTCATGAATTAATATTTTGTTGAATTATAATTATAAGATAATATTATTAGACCTTAATTAATTTTTCAAAGCGTCATAAAATCAGGGATAATTTTAAAATCAGTTTTTTCTCGAAAAAATGATGATATTAGTCAAAAGTTAAATATCTCATATTTATCAAATTATTTTTAAATAATTGAGTGCATTTTTTAGTTATAAAAATCTAAAAATGATTAGGTTTAATTTTGTGATTTTTCTAAGATAGATGAATTTTTGATGAATAGTGAAATACAATAATTTATGGTATTAAATATTTTTTTCCTTCTACATGAATTATTAAGTCATGGATGATGTAAGGATTCAGTAAGAACCCATTTTTTAAAACTGACAAGTATTATTTATATTATTTTTTCACATGAATAATCACTATGTATTGTCTTGTGCAAAAATAATAAACAAATGAATAAAGAAATCATAATACACCCCTATTTTCCACTATAAATAAAACCTATCATCGCCCCTTATCCTCACACCTTATAAGACTTTAATCATGTAAAACTTCTTCCCAACCCTTTCCCCTAGTCTCTCACACATATAAACGAGCCTTTAGAATCAATAAATGTCAAAACCCAAGTTCCTTATGGAGGCTATAAAGGAGAATAATTCAAAAGGTAAAACCCTCAATCCCTCTTTTTCAATTTGATTTATTTTATTATTCTTATATCACATACTCTATCCAGACATGAATTATAATTATATTATCTTATATATATTGTAATTTTATTATTTTAATGCAACATCCATAATCAAACCCCATATCCTCTCCCTTTTATTCAAAAAAAAAAATGCAAATATTGTCTATGATTTGCCGAATTACCGCCATCATGGAAAATGCATATACATTTTCTAATACTACCTTAAATGAATTGTCATATAACTATTTTAATTGTTAAAAAAATATAAATTTTATACGATAACTTATTTATTATTCTAGAACTAGTATATATACATAATTTTAAATAATGAATCAAAAATATTATGTGATAATCGAAAATTTACCAAAATAAAAAAACATTCATTGTTAACATTTTATCTAATGATTCATCCTCATATCTAGAAAAAATGAAATATAAGAACTTTTAATATTATAAAAGTACATTGATAACATATAATTTCATTTTTTAACAACTATTCCCATTTTACATGATCTTCCATACATGTATACAAGTGAACTAATCATGAAAACCACAGAAATGAATACTCCCAAATGAAGAAATTGAATCTATTAACAAATAATAAAGGCTGTAAATGAATTTAACAAAATTATAATAAATATAAAAATCGTGAAGAGGTTTTTAGTTAAATTATTAATTAATCTAGTTTCATTATCTAGGAAATTAAGTACAAGTGTAAAACACTTTTGGACATTATGTAAGGGATTCTCCTCAAACATCCATTTTTCCCTTCATATTAATCCTTCTATGTCATTATCCCCATATAATTCTTAATTATTATTATTTACCCCTATTAAATTATGTTTTTAGGTATAAAAAATATGTATATTGATCCATTATTTTTTATTTATGAGGGAATACTTGTTTTATAGCGTTCCCCTTTCAATTCCTCTCGATAAGCAAGCTCGATTTAAGGGAACTTTCTAATATCACACCCATTTTCAAGTACACACCATAATATGTTTTAAGATACCAATATTTCTCTAAAATAACACTTATTATCATGAAAAAATATCATTTTGAAATTATGGTTTTATGGAAATAATTATTCCTTTTAAAACAATAAAGACACTTTTATATTTTTCCTTTAATCATGCCAAAGAGGCTCTTTTCCAAAGTTTTTGAAGAACTATTTTTAAATGTATCCACTTCAGTTGGACATAATTTATCATTATATATTCCTATTTTAACTTATGAATGTCTAAGTATGTATTAAATGCATTCTTTCATGGAAACCATTATAATATTCTCTTGGACCACTTTTTCCTTATGTGTGGTATATGTATACCTTCCTTTTATTTATTATCACAATTCATTGATGATATCATTAAATATACATATTTCATATATAATGGATATGATTATTGTATTAACCTTATTCCATATATACTTTTAATGTTGTTATTGAATTGAATCTATGTCTGATGAATAATTTGGACTTGTAATGGTGGGTGGGGCATTGTTATAGATAGTCCCTTGACGTGTCGATTGGTCTCATGAGACAAAACAAATGGGAGCCAAACCCCTTGGTTTTTGTTTCCAAGTATAATGAGATGTATTTTTACACACAAAACTAAACCATCTTGATGGTATAATGGTTCATGTTTCTGATACATGATTTCTAATAAATAAGCATTTTCTTCATTCGGTATTCAATTATTACATTCTCCGTGGTTTCCACTATGAAAAAAATATATGGATTCATTTCTATTATTAGTGTACTGATGGAATGTATTTTATATTTTATTTACCTTTACATAATTTCTATGACTTATATACTTTTCTTCACATATGATTGTTTCATGTAACCCATATAGAGAATTTGAGCTTACCCTTTTATTTATTTTCATTTCCTACGCTGTGAAGATGAAAAATTTGAATTAGTGCCAAGAAGTAGTTTATTTTACTTTGCTATGATATATGTATAATTTATAAATTAATAATGGAACCATGTATGCCTCTAGTTCTTTAAGACTTTTATACTAATGGATACTTGGAAATGTGATCTCTTGTATCTATGGAATTGTAAAAAAATAACCACTGACAATAGGTAACTAGGGTCATGGTTCTTACATATGTGTTATGTAGTTAGGTGAAATGTTTTTGGGACATCCACATTTGAGATGGATAGCTAGAAATTATGATATGGATGGAATTCCTAGAGATTCTCATGGAGAAAATTTATCTTGAGACAATGAGATAAGAGAGGGAAATCTAGTTTATGAGACTGACTCATGGGATCATGTATACGATGGACTATTATTGATGATTTATGGATTTATAGTGCTTTTCTCCCGCATTGGTAGGGGAGGGGGATATCTCAAAAAAATGGTTTTAGGATGAACTTAAAAGTGATATTATGTCCCAGTTGAACATATTTTGGTTGAATCATTTTTATGAAGTAGTGAATCATGATCGCATTTCCAAGGGGAATATGAAGGTGGAGTCTAGTGAAGGATATGTGGATTCTACAGGATGATTAAGAGTCACATATTCCTAGAGTTGGAAGCATTTATTTGAGAATACCATCCATGGAAATAACAGGAAGAGTGGCTTGGTGGAAGGGATAATCCCACATGGCATTACATGAGTGACCTATCACCAATATTGTAGGTACAGTCAACTTCATAGATATTGTTCCAAACACTAGTAGATTTATGAGATTTTGGTAGGATGGGACATCTATAGTGGTTATGTAGGTACCCATGATAGATGGGTAGTTATGAATTGGATTGACAGAAACAAAGTATATGATGGTGGTGTTCTACCCCATAATAGTTAGGAAATTATAGTTTTACTATCCATGAAGGTAGAGGCAGTGGATGTGGTAGTTATAGGAAAGAGTCATCATATAAGTAGAGTGATGTAAACCAGGGGACTCATTATTCATCATAAGGAAGAGGAGTAAGATAGTTTCATGCTGTTAAGCCTACACTTTTGGATAGAGAGGTTAGAATTTTGATATTTATATGTACTATTATTTTAGATTATACACTTTCTAGTTCATTATTTTATTCTGGTGGCACTCATTCAATTATTTTTTTAATAGGATGGCGTTGATGCCTCATTTATTATTTTTAAGCAAAGACCTCTATCAAACTGGGTAGAGGGAGACCCATTATATATCCTGAAGGCCCAATACTAAGTGGTCTAAATACAAGCCAAAAAATCCCATGTTTTGACCCAAAGGGCCCTAAGGTGAATAGTACTACTATAGTACCTGGGCTGCTACATTACATGCTATAGTTCCGACACTACTACAGTCTACTACTACTATAGTACTACTACCAGTTACCTGCTATAGTGCTGCTACACTACTATGGAAATTCATCCCAACTCAGATTCGATCCAAGGTGTTTTGGATGCCAAGCAGGAGCCTGTACCACTTGGGTACGATATGAATTATTGGAGAATGGATTTATAGTTTTGAGTGGGGTTATGATGATCAATACATCATTGGGAGTATGGTCATGAGACATTGTTTTCATGAAAATGGTGTTATATCGAGGTTGGGAGTATCGTTTCTGTTGGGATCATTACATTATGTGTATGTCAGTGTTTGAAATAGTTATAGGTATAGACTAATTAGTGGTGTACTGATCCCACATAGATTGTTACCGCATGAACACGACTTTTACATATTTGGAAGGGGAAAATTATATTCACTACAGAGAGTGGAATATCCAGAAGGGCCATGAAGGGATTGTTCATCAATAGTAGGGGGTTTTCACCACCATGTTTTATATTCAGTTGATGGATTATGGTGGTGTAACAAATGTTATATTTTCACTCATAGTGGATAGGTTACGAGACATGTATCTTGAGGACTTCCCTAGGCTACCAACTGAGAGATATGTGGAATTAATGATTGATATCATTTTGGGGGATGAGCCAGTTTCTATTCTACCATAAAGAATGGAAAAGAGAGTTCTTCAGGTGCATAAAAATCAACTGGAAGAGTTTATAGATAAGGGGTTTATTCATATGATTATGTCACCTTAGAGTTCTCATGTTCTATTTTTATTGAGTGGAGATTGGATGTTTCACATGTGTGTTGATTACTGTAAGTTTAACTTGATGACTATGAATAATTGTTATCCTCTTCTGCATATCAATAATAAATTTGACTAGTTTAGATGATATTCTGTTTTCTCTAAGATCAACTTGAGATCAAGGTATCATCAGTTGAGAGTTCAACCATCTGATATACGTCAATCAACTTTCAAAATAATATATGGCCTTTATGAATTCATTGTGATGCTGTTTTGGCTGACCAATGCACCAGAAGTGTTTATGGAATTGATGAACTGAATATTCCATCCATACTTAGATTAGTTTGAGGTAGTATTTAGGAATTAAATCTTAGTGTACTACAAGACTCATGATGATCATGAACAAAATCTTGAAATCATCCTAATTACACTAAAATTGAATTGTCAATATGTCAATCTATCAAAGTGAATATTTTGGATTAATCAAGTATATTTAATTATTCACATCATTTCATAAGAAGATGTGTCCATGGACTTATAAAAAGTTCATGTAGTTGTTTCTTAAGACCTGTACAAGAATGTCTTCAACATTCACAATTTTCTAGGATTAGTGGGTTAGAATGAGACATTCATCCATGAATTTTCCATATTGTTTGCACCTCTTTCAAGAATAACCATGAATGGGATAATGTTTGAATGGTTTGAATTATGTGGGAATGATTCCAAGTAGTTTAAGAATCATTTTAAAACTTTTCTAATATTGATCATAACTGAGCTAAGGGAGTGTATACAATGTTTTGTGATGTATATGGGTTTGGGCATAGAGAAGTGTTGTTTCCTAGAGATATTATTATGGTGTATGTTTCATAGAAGTTTAGGCCACATAAAAAAACTACCATAAGAAGGAATTTGAGATAGATGTAGTTGCTTATGACTTGAAGTGATCGAGGAATTACCTGTTGGGTGAAACTTTTATTATGTATACTGATCACAAGTGCTTAAAGTATAAATTTTCCTGATGCAATTTTAATCTCTTCTAAGGAATATGGGTTAAGTATGTTAAGTTGTTTCATTTTTAGATGGAATATATGACTGAGAAGGGAAACAATGCTGCTGATGCTTTGAGGAGGAAAAAACTTACTCATACAAGTTGAGAGTCTAGTTCTGAGTGGAAAATGATGAATTTACTAGATGATATAAATGTTTTCGTTCAAGAGGGTCAGAATTAGATGACCCTTTAATTAGTTGTAGTGGATTATACACTATTGAGATGGATCTAGTATAAGGAGTATGAGGGGCCATAATGTTTTACCTTGAGGTAAATATTTGAATGTGGGAGTTACCTTTAGATTGGACCATTGATGGGGATGGAATCATCTATGTCAAGAATCGATTTGTTATGCCTATGAGTCTATGAGAGGAGAGGAGATGATGCATTAATTTCATGCATAAAAAAGAGTGGTACATATGAGTTTTAAAAAGATATATCATGACCTACATCAACAATTCAGGTGGTCAGGATTGAAAAAGGATGTTGAATGATTCTTGACATTATGGGGAACTTGTAAATAGCTGAAGGTTGAGCATCATGACTTGGTGTTTTACTATAGGATTTTTCCATTTTGGAATGGAATTGGGATAAAATTACCATGGACTTTGTGGAAGGCTTCCCAATGATGCATATAATCAATGATGCTATTTGGGTGGTTGTGGTCCGATTGATGAACATAACTCATTTCATGCATATACACGAGGCTTTATCTATTGATCAGTGGGGAGACTTATATGTTTGGGAGATAGTTTATTTACCAAGGTGGCACAAAGTATTATTTCGAACCATGACACACATTTTACTTTTTGTATCTAGAAGGGAATGCATACTGTTCTCGGTAAACTAGGTTTTCTAAGTACGACATTCCAGCAACAAAAAGGTGGGAAGTTCGAATGTACTATACATGTTAATGAGGATATGTTTTGGGCATGTGTCCTAGAATATAGTGGGTCTCATAGACGCACTAGGTATATTTAGAGTTTTCCTATAACAACATTTATCAGGAAAATATTCATATGGAACCATATGAGGATCTTTGTTGTAGGCCATGCAAATACCCCCTATGTTGGATGGAGGTGGGTGAGTCATAGTTGTTGGGACTGAGTCTCATGTAGGAGATGTCAGAGAAACTTCAAATAATTTAAAAATGTATGGATATGCCTCAGATCAGACATAATTCATATTTTGATATATTTTGAATACCCCTTGTGAATATAGTGGGTGATCATTTTATTCTTTAGGTGTTTCCTGGATTGGTTCACTATAGGATTCACAGGAATGGTATGTTGGCACCCATGTTTTTTTGATAATTTTTGAGGTTTTGTAGAGAATCAGGCTCGTGGCATAACAATTGGTTTCTCCATAGATGTATTGTTCTATTAAATAAGTTTTTCATGTTTTATAATTTCGATAGTATCACCTCGACCCTTCACACGTGATCAATGTGGATGATGTTGAGATTGAGGCTGATGCATCCTTTGAAGAGAATCTTATTCACGTGTTGGATCATATTGAGAAATTTTTTCAGGGAAATAACATTTTAATAATTCATATATTAGGGTAACATGTGTGTTTCTAGAGAAAAATTGGGATATAGAAGAAAATATGTGGGCTTAGTGGCCCTATATTTTTACCTCAAAATCATAGAGATTATTAGGAGTACAACATAAGGATGATATGTCATAATCTACAGAGATTGTAGGATCATAATATTTATATATATATGTATCAATATAATTTTCTAGAATTATTTTTTCATTTTTTTATACATTGGTTGAGGAATTTCTTTGGTGGGTTTGGGTGAAATTTGGATGTTTTGGTGGGGTTTAGGATAATGCACTATTGGCACATAGTTTTCCCAAACCATGCATCTTGACCCAAAAAACCCTAAAACCCCATATAGAGTGGGATGATATAGTTGGGGCATAGTTTGTCAAACCTTGTACCCTATTAAGAGTAATCGTTCCCCCATAGGATAGTCACTTGGTTAGGGTCACGATTTTGAAAATTGTGCACTCATAGCTTGAAAATAGTACATGTAGATATATTTTTCACATAAAATTAGTTTTAAAATTACTCATCCAACTATGATTCACCTTAATTTGAACCAAATCAACCCTAAATCCTTTCTCTAATTTTTGGATGCTTCCAAATGGATTCCAAGGGCTTCAAAACTGCATTCTTAATGAATCAAATATTGGATTGTAGAATCATCACCTCTTCTTGTAAGAGATTCTCATCCTGATTTCCTACCTCTATTCCATATCTTTTTCATCTTTTGAATGGGATGTTTTCCCATGTTAGAGATTGTTTAAAACTATGTTTTCATGGGTTTTTATTTGTTTGATATTATTTCTAGTATTTGGTTTTATATTTTATTTTTCACGGTTTACTTGATCATTATTATTAAATTCTGGGTTCTAATGGAAAACTCTCATCAATGATCTTAAGGTAGGTGATATAAATTGAAATCCCCATATTCCTGATTCAATTATGTGTTTGTAATTGTGAAATTTCAACTTCCATGTCTGGGAAATTGCATTAGTAATTTAATTTGATTAAATTTAATTTCCATGTGATAATTGAATGGGTTGAATTAAGGGTAATTGTAAAGTTGTTAAATTAGATTAATTAATTGGTATATTAATTCATTTATTGATATGATTATATAAAGGATGTGATATTCAAATTATGGAATTGGTTAATTGTTTAGATATGAAATTGATTGATAGTGAGAATAAAGGGATGATTGGATTATCATTTAAGGGTTATTGCGTTATGTGAATATATGTGAATGAGTGGTTTAATGATTATTTGATCATATTTTACATGTTATTAAAGTAAAGAGTAGTGATAAAAAAGAAAATAAAAATGGTATACCTTGTTGAGAAATGTTAATTGGAAGGTTAATGTTGAATAACCTTGTTTATTATGGAATGTGTTATATATTGTGTGATTTTTTGATAAACAGGTTATTAGATGTGAAATAATGCTTCAAATACCCACATGGTCCAATCCATGGAATTCTAGAATCAAATTCATGCATGTGATAATGAGTGGGGGACACAAAATGACACTTGTAAATCTCACTTGTGTGATTTATTGATAATGAGTGTAGGACATAGACTAATGCTTCAAAATCCCAGTTGTGTAATTCCTTGTTAAACAGGTTGTGGGGTTCATACTGATGCATTAAATACCCATGGGGTCCTAGCCAGGGAATTCTAGGTCCAAAATGATGGCATTGGACGCTGTTTCTAATTATACATGATACAAATTGAAATTAAATGGATAATGAATGACCATGTGACAATGAATTGTGATTCTCTATGTGATATGTGATATACCTTAGGGATAGTTTAGAATCTGGTATGGGATGAAGATGACGTTGATGACTTTGGTGTCTTTTTGAACATGTGAAATTATGTAGTTAATTAATGAACAATAAAATGTGAAAACTATTTAATTTATGAACTGTAAAATATTCTTAAAACAACTGAATACATGGCTATTGATCAGTTATGGTTTTATATGCAGTTGGCGGTGGCCTATTAAGTTTTTCCCACACCCTACTCATGATGGCTAATTTGTACCCAAATAGACTTCATGCTTGTGGGACAAGATAAGGGTCAATGACCTATGATAGATGGCTAAGTTGAGATTTAGTAGGGATGAGGGAACAAGGATTGGTGTTAGGACCCACTTGGGGGAGTTTTTGGTGTATTTATTTTTGGTTTTCATTTTTAAACATGATACAAATTTGACATGACATATCTATTATTTATTTATTGATATTATTTTTAGTTTTCGTTTCATCATGTGACATTGGTTTTTTCTGGTTACTGTATTATTCATGTTGTTTATTGTTGTCTTAGGTTATTGCTTGGTTATTTCTATTGTTGTGATGATTCGATAATTAGGGTATAGTATCCCTATTTTATACATATTAGACCCTCATTCCTCATTATCCACCTCTAGCATACAGGGAGGCGTACTTGTGGTCACATAACTGACGAGATTGGAGAACCAGTAATTGGAACCCAGGTCATGATTTTACAAATTTAGGGCCATTCATTTACTTTGACTTTATAATATAAAGAAAGAAAGGAATTAGAATAAAATTAATAAACACCTCTATAATATGTCATTTTTATATATAAAAATTATGGTTCAAATAAATTCTTGAAATTATAATAATTTTAATATTCATAATATCATTTATTTTTTTTCCAATTAATTCATTAATTCCTCCAATTGAATTGTTTAAAAATTTTCGATTTTTTTTTCATCCGATTTTTTTAAAAAGATACCATGATGAAGATAAATAATGTATCCCTTAAATGAATATTTATAGCTGAACATATCCAATAGTTATCCCAATTTTAAAAATATAATAATTATTAAAAATAAGAGTGTGATATTTCTAAATTATATATATATATAAAATATTAGAATGCTTATAATCACATCCAAATGAAAAAATGACCACATATTTTACATTTTTATAGTCAAGGATGATAAAGTGTAAAAAAAATTAAATCATGTGCTGGGGTAATTCATTAGTAACTATCATTTTATTTTTAACCATAATTACCAAATTTACCCTTTATCATGGTAACCAAAATTTCAAAGTTTATAGTTCATGTTGACCAAAATTAAAAGGGAACCATTTTCTAAAATTTGGCACATTAATTCACAACATGGAATCCATTTTTCAAATTTCAGTAACAAAAATGTGTAATATTTTAATTTATAATAAAACTGAAAGAACCCAATGATTTTTTTAAAAAATGTCCCATTTTATGTATAAAATGTATTTATAATAAATTAAAATTTAAAAATCATTTAAAACCCAAAATTAGATTATTTAAAACTAAAATAATGTAATTCAATTTAAAAATAATATATAACAGAATTTTTTTTATAAATATTTTAAAAAATATAGTTTTCAATTAACGTCATTATTTTCCACTATTCACTAAAAAAAATCAAAATTGTTACAAAATTATTAAAACTTAATCCTAATTTTTTTAACTGGTGATTTGGTAAATAAAATATTTTTCATAATATAAAATTTCCAAACTTTCCAAAAAATAATAAAAATATTTAGTCACAAAAAGACCTAAAAACAATTTTGAAGAAAATATATTATTAATGAAAAAAATAACTTAATTCAAAATTTAGTTTTTATTTCAAAAAAATAAATTAGTATGACCATCATATATTCCTTATTTTATTTAATACTATTAATACATTCCAATTCAATATCTATGTTATTACGATCATATTTATGTAATAGTTTTTTACTGCATGTTTAAGTTCGATGTTGCGCATTTTGAAATCTATCAAACATAGTATTTATTTTTGAATCTTGGGATATTCAAGGAGTCCATACCCCATATCATATCCCTATAAATCCACACCCATATAATCATCATAACTTGAACCTTGTTCTATTATCACTACCTCAGGTATCCATACCCATTATTCCAATTGTAGAAGGATAAAATTGAATCATATCATGGATCTAAATCCAAAGCGAATAAAAATGTATTTAATGAATTATTTAGCACTTAATTCAAATGATTTCATCAAAAAATAAAAATTTCATACCAGACTATATCAAAAAATAATGGGATCACTCAATCCCAAAGAAATGATTTAAAGAATATATAAATTCTTATTACCATATATAATTATCAAATTTGTTAACAAAAAATTTGAACAGATATAGCCTTGTAAATACAAATGGATAAATATTATTTATTTAATTTGGAATACCACCTTAATCATCATTTTCATTTAACAACAATCTCATGTAATATTACATCTACAAGACCCCTTTAAAAAATCAATACATTTCAATCTATAAGTTATTATAAAATTTCAAAGAATATTGTCTATTCATAACAATTATAATAGACAATACACTATCTTGTAAATCTCAATGAAATAAGAATACATATAACAATGAATGCAATCAAAATATTAAATATTTCAAATATAAATATTAATATTCCTAAAGGTAATGGTACTTATTATTCCAAAATTAAAATAAATTCTAATATTTGATAATCGAATCCTTTTCAATATTCAAATAAACACAATTATGAAATAATGTTCTTCAATAAAATTAAATAATTTTTACATCATTAAATGCTGATATATTTGTTTGTCTCTCTTAATTATCAGAAAAAATATCAATATTCTAAAAATTTCGTGTTATTATTTTCAATTTGTTCTAATATTTTTACATATTGTCAACCATTATTGGAAACTTTATATAATAAATCATTAACTCCATTATTGAAAATATTATCAAAAATTTTCATTTCAATGAGAAATTTCCAGATTCTATGATAACAATATTTATAATTTTCCTGAAATATTATTTTTATATCAATTATAGAAATTAATAATTACACATAAACCATTTTATAAAATTTATTAACAACCCTAAAAATAGATCAAACACCATCTAGTAAATATCGATGAAATAAAAATATATATAACATTAAATGTGATAATACATCTCAAATATTTCAAACATTATTATTAATATTTACACATGCAATGATATATATGATTCCAAATTTTAAATTCTAATATAAGATAATCATATCCCTTTCAATATTCAAATAAAATAATTATCAAATAATTATCATCAATAATATAATAGAATTTTTACATTATGAGATGCCATTATATTTACCTTTCTCTGTCTCAAATATTCTTTGAAAAAATATCATTATTATACAACATGAATGTTCTTATTTTCACTTGGTTATAAAATTAGTATATATTGTCAAAATATATTGGGTACATCCTGTAACAAATCATTAACTCCGTTATAGAAAATATAATAAAATATATTTATATAAATAAGAAATTTCTAGATTTTAAGATAAATTTTCTTTAAGAATACATGACATATTATTTCTATAACTATTATAGAAATTAAGAGTAAGAAAACAAATATTTTATGAAGCTAGTAATTTTTTTTTCATGGCATGAATAATATTAACAAATTAAATCAAATGCATAAAAGTATAGCATTATTACCAATTTGTTTCCTTCATATATTAATCTACCATATAAAATTCAAAAAATTAATAATATTTCATTGTCATCAAAAAAATTACACAACATGCATTTTATCGTAAATTTTTATAAATCACAGATTGTTAAATATTCATTCCTCATGTGATTATATTTCCAGATTATTATCTGATTATGGAATGTCACATGCATCTAGAAAAACAATTCTTAAAAATAATAATTCCCCACAGTCATAGAATAAATATGGTTGAGTCGAATCTCCCATACATTGTATTTTTTTCTACTATAAATCACTACACCAATAAAAAAATTAGAGAGTGAGATAGAGAATCCTTCAACTTTGAGACACTAGGTTAGTGTGTGAGAATTAATATCATAATAACTACAGATATATCACATTACACTAAAGAAGTCTTTATTATCACCCCAAAATTATATATACAAGTTAAAACTCATGAAATAAAAATAAACTCATTTTATCATTCATAAATATCCCTCCTCGGAAACTTCATAAATTTTCTAGTTCAAAAAATCATTTAATTATCTTATAAATAATTTGAATAACATTTTTGAATTTATTAAAATCATACAAATAAAGGATAATAATTTTAAAATTTTTATAAACAAATTAATACTTTAATTTCTAGAATTTAATTTTTGTATAAATGAATTTTCTAGGTGGGTGAAGAAGAAATTCAAAAAATGGGTTAGAAAATGATACCCATACAGATATCATGGGGACTGAATATGGGTAACTTGTCTTACCCTTATACAGAACAACAAATGGAATCATGTAAGGGTAGCTTAACTTACCATGATCCACATAGGAAAAATTACACCATGACTTTATGCACTATAGAAGGTCTTCATAAGTTAACTTGTTTTATCATTAGGTTGCGCTATTCCAAGGCTAAAATAAGGGTGGATTGGTCTTTACCTTACACAAAATTTTTAAAAATATACCTTCTTTCATTTGACAAGGATAAAAATGGGATTAAACTTATATGAGCTTTAGGAATACTTCGTGACCTATACATAAGGGAGGAAGCTCATCGTACTTTTACAATTAGGTGGGATTAACCTTATATAGGAAACATTTAACCATTATATAATGACTAGGATATCTTCTAATCTTTATTTGGTTTGGAATCTGCCCTACTATATTCAGATTAAGTCCTATTTTAACCTCATGTATGATGTTATGTCCATTATGTGATATATATAAAATATCACTTACCCTTACATGGAATACAAAAAACACTCATTACCTTTAAGGAACTCCAAAATCATGCGTTAGGGTATTTATTTTCTAGAAATATTACTTTTTTTAAATTAAATAAAATATAAATAATTAATAAAATGTATTATTATTACATTTAAAATTCAAAAAAACATTAAAAAAATTAAAGCATAATTTAAGAAAATAATTCTTTGTTTCCAAATAAAATTTTAACACAATGAAATTACTTCCTTAACTTATGAAATCACATAAAAATTTCATTATAAACTAAAAAATCATTAATAAAAAATTTCTAACCACTATAAATGTACCATCATACTACTAGAAACCCTAGAATTTGAAATTAAGTCTCTGTATTCTTTTGAAGAATTATAATAGTGTTTCAATGGTTTTATAGAATTATATGTATGTAAGATGATTGTTAAAATGATTGAATTATTTTTATTTTAAAAATTAATTTTTTATTAGAATGGTAATACTTGATAGGAAGAAAACTTTTTATGTTTAATTTATAATGAAACATACTTCATAATATGTATTTGTATTAGGTAATGCAATTTACTATCTTAAAGACAATTTTTTCCTAAAAAACATTTATATTTCGAGAAGAAATAATTAAAAGGTTTTCTATCACGTAATTTAATAATTTGGGACTAAAAATATTTTGATGACATATACGGTTTGGTTATATAAATCAATTGGTACTATTGAAGCCTTAAGGGATGATTTTGGATCCTTAGGGGATCCAAGATACATAACAAGCTAGGAATATGGAATTAAACATACTAGGTATTATATGAAATCTTAATTGAATCAAGGTAACACTAGTGAATGATAATCCATTTCTATTAAATATTTCTTCCATTCAACTGATTATGTTCCCACACTAAATAATAATGAATATATTACAAGTATACTCTTCATTCCTTTAGATATTTTGAAATGGTTACCCTAGGGTGCTCATTCATAGTTCATTATCATTCTTCCCATTATGACGAATTTGTCATTAATACACTAACCATTATTTCATTTATGTTCCATGATTTTACATGTTAATTTTGATTTGATTTTTAATTTTGTTTTAATATAATTAACCATTATAAGTTATTTTATTTTAAATGAATTTTATTTTTTATATATTGTAGTTTAAATTATCTACCATTGGTTTATTTAATATCTATTTCACTTAGAGTACACGTGTTATGCTAAGGGGAGTGTTAAAATCATATCCTATATACACCCTCTAGGTGAATGAAGACATTGTTTATCTAATATAGTAACTTTTAGGATCTACATGGTGGTGGTAGTTACTCATTTTAATACAGACTATAGTTTAGTGGGGGTAACATAATGAGTGTTGAACATACTTTTATAGGGAGATGTGTAAGTACTATTTCTACCCATTTTAGTTTTTTATTATACTCATATAGAGCATCTTTCCTCTTTTTATTCCCAGAAAATATTTTCCCATATTTTATGTTATTAGGTTCATGTTTTACCTGATTTCAAATTTGGGTGTATTTAATGCTTGTTTTTATTTTATTTTATGTATTTTGTTTTTTAATTTATATTTTATTAACATTTTTTTCCACATTCATATTATATATAAATAACATATACATATTAGAAGAAAAAATTTCAATTATATGGAATGTAAATACTAGGATCTTTAAAATATCCCCTTTAAATGTCATTTTATTTCATTGGGTGAAATCATTATCAAATGTTTTTTATTATATAACATGAACTTGCTTCCAACTTGTTGGGGTCAAGAATGAACTTTTTTCCTTATAACATGATTATTTAGGCACAAATAATAACTTTATCTATTTTTATTTAGATAAAATCATAGTAGAGACAATATTTTTTACATTATTTTGTGAGTTTCCTACTAGGATGTTCATAGAATCATCAATATTCAAGATGTACGTTATATATCATTTCAAGATAACAATAGTTTGGATGTGTATTGAGATTATATGGGTTTTTGAAAATTTTCATATTTAATAATGATATTTAAATATTTTTGTTTATAAGGGTAATTTAAATTTGATGGGGAACTAGTGTGACATATAGATTTCTTACGCGCATGTTTTATGGTATATAGACTGTGTACCTATGTCCGGAAACATATATAATGATTAATTTTTTATTTCATTCTCTTATTATGATTATGTTTACTATAATTATTCATATAAATTTATTGATTTGATTTTATTTTTTCACGTTATTTTTTTTAATTTCATTATAATGGATGGAATTCACAAATTAATTGATTTTTTAGAACCGTTTCTCTACGAAGAGGTTATAAAAATCTTGTAGAGGGAGTTATGAATAAAATTACATTGGAAAATCATTTCATTGATACAAATTTTTTGATGACTATTGTGAAAACCATTTTATTTGGCACATATAATCTATTCATAGTCTTATTCCCACTAGAGAAGTGAGTTATAACCTATACTAAGATAATGATCAACCCAACGGGTTTCTATGTCAAAACCCCACTTATAATAAATGAATAAATTATATTCATGATGAAAGGAGAACCTAAGAAAATATATTTCATATTTATATTTTTAAAACTCATAATCCCATTGATGAGAAGAAAATTAAATTTATTCGCTAATCTAGATTAAACAATAGTGATGAATTACTATTCAAGGAAAACTATATAAAATAATAACCAAGAACAATTTCAAATTCATAGTCACATAGTAATAACACCATGACATGATAGAACTTTCATAGTGAAAAGGATTTTTATTCCTCCATAATAGTAGTAATACGATGATGGAATTCTGTAACACCTTTTTCCATCATGATAAAATTGTAAAATAATTTGTCCCAAAACATAATTTTAATGTTAGATTCATTGAAATAGGTCTTAAATGAATATTCAATATTAGGTGATTCTAATGATGTTACCCACTAATAATGAGGTAGAATATGTATGAAGGACAAGCATAAATAATTTTTATATAATAAATAGTGTATCTAAAGATGGATTCATTGAGAAGTAAGAAAGAATTCCATGATTAAAAATGGGATGGTGGTGACCCATGAAGACAAATCCATTCAATTTAATCCACAATGATTTTGAGTGGTCATAAAACATGATATCAATATGGGAATTCATGACATGAGAATCATCAATGTCTATAAGGCACACAATTATTTAATCCAATTTGGATGATGGGTCATCCTTAATAATTTATTTAGGTGATCCATTATAGGAAGAGTGATTGTGGTCCATCAGTTCCATTAAGGTTAGTGGTATATTCTAATAACCCTAATGTTGCGGGGTATTAACCTTACATACTTTGAAGAAATATTGTATTATTATGTGGGACATTTCTTTATTGCATTGAGTCAGTGGTAATAGGGTGTCTTTTTAACCAATCAGATTTTTAAAAATTATATATTGCGGAGAAAATAAAATATAATAAAATGAACATGATACCAGTTAAGGTAAAAAACATGTTACATCATCTAGCACTGTTACATTTTTTTAAAAAGGTTATCCAAATAGTATATAACTACTCATTTTGTGGCTTAATTTAATCACCTCTCAAAATCAATACATTATAAAATAGAAATATTTACCAGAGTTTTGAAATATAATATCTTGATGATATAAGGAATGAATATTCATGAGATATTTTTCTATCATATTACTATTTTTATAAACTTAATAATCATATACAATGAATGTACTGATTTTTAACATCGTTGTGTTTTTGTAAACTATATTAATGGTATCCGTCACATATTCTATGTAAAATGGGACTTGATATATATCCAGTCCAATGTATTCTTATAGGGGATATCATATTAACATGTCAAATATTGTCTCCCAAAATAGTTTTTGGTGAGGAGGATTCTAGGAGACATATTCTTCTTATGTTTTAGGAGTTTTATACATTTATTTAAGAAGAATCATTAAGGATTGTTTGAAGACCCAAGATTTTAGAACCTTTAAATTAACACTATTTTAGATTTATGGTTTACATGCCACACCTAACTAATATAACACTAAACCAAAACAAAATGAGACTTATTAAATTTAAATGAATAATATAATAATAAATAGATATATAGTCAATAATAAATTAACATAACAATATAATTTTATTAGTTGCTAAAAAATGATGCCTTTCGAAAAAACATAAAAAATGATGAAGTAATTAATATAATTACTTAATTTAATTTAGTTTAAAAGTTTATTATAATAGGTAATATTACTATTTTGAACGTACTAATTCAACAATAAATAATTTATAAATTAATATTAAATGAGGCTGAGGATAATTTAAATCTACGAAGTCATTTTTCACTAAATAAATTTTCTCTTGTTTTTTACTTTAAATTATATATTTTTTGAAAATAATAATATTTTCTTATTAAACATTATTTTTATAATTAAAATTTCAAAATTATCCTAAATTTCTATTTTTCATCATTTTAAAAAGAATAATTTTTATACTAATAGTGAAAAATATCATTTCTACAAATAACATGGATTTTATGTCAATATTCGTATATAAGTATGAAATAGAAAATAATGAAACATTTTTTTAAGGACAAAAATTGATCTTATAATTTAGTTTCTAATAATAGAAATGACTTTTTAATTTACAAACCCATAACTATCATTTTAAAACATTTTTTAAATAAAATAAATTATACATTATGTATTTTAAATATAATATTGTCACTTTTAGACATTGAATCAAACAATTTTTTTTGAAATATATAATTTCTAGGTCACAATTATATGAAAAAAACATTTTGTTTTTGTTCATAAAGGATAAATCCAAAAGGTAGAAACTATTTACATTAGTAATGACCAAAATAGTAAAACTATGTAACATAAGAGTTAAATTATCAATCATGTAAATAACATGTTTATGAATTGATTTGTTGAGGTTATTATGATTATTATATATTATCTTATCTATTATTTCTATATTCATATACCAATTTCCTTGAGTTTTACATCCCGTTATTGAATCATCTTTTTATTTATTAAAAGTCTTCCCCTATCACTTATAGAAGGGTAACTCCATTATTTAATTACCCTCACACCGATGCCAAATTATTCTTCCAAAAAATCCACCAAACCCTCTCATAAACATTTTTTACACTATAATTATTTTTTTGTTCTCAAAAGGATATCTATTAAAGTACTAAACTCTTTTCAAAAAAGACAATCTAAAAAGTGAGGTATAAATTAAAAACTACTTCTTTCTCATTTTTACTTCTTAACATCCACATCTTATTAAAAAATTTATATTACACCATATAAAAATGATATCATAAATATTATTATAAAATATGTATTTTATTATAATGGTAGTATAATGATTATTTTTATTTCTCACTTTTTGAAGAAAAATTTTTTTATTCATGCTTTATGCAGGCTAAAGCCTTCATAATGCAAACTGTTTTATTTTCCTTCACCAGCTTAAAAATATAGTCCTAATATTTATTTAAATATAAGATTCATATATTCTTGAAAAATTTTAAATTTATAAATGATAACCATATTCCTCATTTCCTCTATTATATTGAAATTCAAATCATTATATACATTTATGTGTGGACAACCCCTTTAATGGAATGTAATATTTTTTGGTTTTTATTTATTCCATTAATTAATAGTCCTAATAGTGTTTATAAAGTATAAATATAATTATTATGAAATTATCATGTTTATTTAATGAAAAATTTGACTACCTATAAATATAATGAATAATAAAAAACAATTGTAAATAATACTGTCTAAAAGGTAAATCTAAGAGAATAAATGATTTATTTTTATTTTTCAGTGACCTCATATAAGTCATCTTATTTTTATAGTTCTCTAAAATCAAAATATAAAAAAATAAAAACTACATAAGATCATTTTTCATATAGTATAATGATATTACAACCAAATGAGGTCACAATCATCTATTAATTATGGTATATTATTTTGAAAACCTAAATATCTAGTTACTTTTACAATGACATAGATTTATATCATGGATCATGTTGGAATTTTAATTTATAATATTATTTGTTATAAATGATTAATTTTTTTTTTAAAATAATATTATAAAAAATTCAACTTATTGATTAAGAAAACACCCCCCATTAACTAAGAATCATTGAAACATGATCTTCATGAAATTCAACAATCATGATTGAGATGAAAAATATCATTGGATAAAATTATACCATTATAATTAATAATAAAACAAAAATTCATTACTTTTTATGAACATATAATGATAAAAATTGTAGATTAATTAATAAAAACAACAATGATATGAAACTGGATGAAAATGATCAAGACTAGTCACACCTGATATCAATAATAGATAATAAACAAGTAATATCTTATAAAAACTATTATAAATGATGTTTATACATGGTTATAGATTTCAAAATGGTTCAAAAATGGGTGATTATGCATGTTAATTTATTTAATGTGTTTTGGGTGCATTGCGACTAAGAGTGAATTTAGGAAAGGGTTGTTCCTTGTCTTAATTATTATTTATTGACTCATGTTACAAGTTATGCAAGATGTATCCTTTTAATTGTGATTTATTGATTTAATATCCCATGAATTTTATATTAATTATTTCCTTATAATTTAATGGTTGTAAAAATCCAAATAATGTTCTTTTTTTCAAGTTACTTTTGATAACAGTTTTACCCTATCCATAAAAGGTTTTGGTGACTTAATTAATGTTCCTTGATTAAGGATAATTATCTTGAATTTATTTCTTATATGTTGGGTATATTCTTCCATTTGAGGGTATTATGAGATATTCTCTTAATTTTTCATGCTTTCCTCATAAATCCAATTAAAATTATTTCATGTCTCATTGGATGTGTTTCCCATAATGGATATTGGTAACTCAAATCTCTATTCCTTGAGTTATAATGTGCTATATTGAACATTTATTTTCCATACTTAGGTTCTCCCTCTAATATATATTTTTATTGAGTATTTTATAAACTTATTAGGGAAGATTCTATTTTTATGCAATTATAGTTTTATTACTTCTCTTTAAAATGTTTGGTTTCTAAAAAGTAATTTCCAATTATTTAAAAAGTTCCTTTCATAATAAATTTTTTAATATCTTTTCTCTACATTTCATATGGAATCATTATGTCATTCTAAAGGTTTTATTATTATTATTTTATATAATTAGTTTTCAAATATTTCACTTTACCTCTTTAAATATTACGTCGTAGAGGGCCACATAAGATTATATTTATGTCCACGAAAAAAATTTATTGTAAAATATATTTTTTATTTTCACCTCCATTTTTATTTTCATTTTAAAAATGATTTACACTAATATGATTTATTTTAAATGATAATCTATCAAATAAATAAATAAATAAATATATATATATAATTTGGAGGATATAACATGAAATATGAATTCATTATATTATGTATCCCTTCTTGGTGATTCAATTCTATGAATTATATTGGAAGGAATTTTTTATCTATCTATTCATCCATATATGTTTCCATAATTAGATAAGGGATGTGTTATTTTTTAACCATCCACCTTCATTATTTGGAAGTATTATTTAATAATAGTTTCCATTAAAGGATTAATATACCATACCCTTTTTATTGTATAAACTTCTTTAGTGTATAAACATAATTTTTTCTAATGGATTTCTTATATGAATACTATATTTTTAATTACATAAATTTAAGGTTGTTCACATACATTCCGTACATCAATTTATTGGGTATATTATTTTCTTAATCATATACAATTTATCTATATAGTGTAAATAAAATACATTTTTTTTGTACTAAATGGAATTTAACTTGAATGTTATTTGACATCATTGGGTACCAATTGTCATTCCATTGGTTCCATAAGATATGTTATATAAAACACATTTTCATTACATGGGTTCTTTATGAGATGATTTTATATATAATACAAATGTATGATTAATCATTATGTGATAAGTGGGACCTATATAGGCCTTCAATGCATTGGGTTAAAAATTATATCTCATTAGATAATAGTGAAATGCGTATTCTTGGATAACCCACTATGGGAAACAAGTTTTGATGATTTATCAATTATGGGAAACATATTATTGGATTCTTATCCACCATGGGTAACATGTGAGTGAAGCCAGATTCATGAAGGGAAATATGACCTATTACACGGTGCACTATTTTATGATTTTTATTCTAATATTTGTTTCATATTTTTATGGTATCCTGATATTATTTTCTTCAGTGTGATGTTAACTGTGTAATTTTTCTACTCGATATTCATTCATTATTATTTCATTTTATTATGATTTATGATTTATATTTTATAGAAAATAAATTTATTATGTATCAAAATTATATTGATATTCGCATCTTAATCTCATTTATTATATTTGGTTGTTATATCCTATGTTTAAAGCTATTGGGAATCTGAACTCACACATTTCTTATGTATCAATTTTTTTGGTAATGAATATGAATATGACCTGTGATAAGGCTAGAATGGTGTCTAGTATGGTTTGATTATAGATTAATATTTATATGATCTGTAAAATACGATTTTTATGAAATTTTACAAATTGAAAGTAAAAGAGAGTGTTCTCCAATTTTATGGAAATTATTTTTAGATAAAGTACTACAATGAAGGTTGTATAATTTTATCTTGGATCATCTCACATAGTGTAAAATTTAATTTATAAAACTTTGTTTTTTCATACTGAATTTAGTAGTGCAGGTCTAGACTACCTCATTTGTTATCAAAGAGGAGCTTAGGTATATTTTCAGATAACATTAGTTTTTTATTAGAAGTAGTGTAAATAAAACAACTCTCTTGGGATAAGTATATGGTTTAAATCCATGTATAGGATGATAAATTATTTTTTGATAAATTAGAGAATGTGTTGTTCTCCTACAAATAATATCACTATTTGGATATGAGCAAGTGTATATGACCAAAGAATAAATTATCCTAAGGGTAATCACCCTATAAAATGTCAGTTGAGAATTGAATCAGTCTCACTAATGTGTGTGATGAGTGGGCCTAAGATTTCACACATGGATAGACAATCCCGAGTGATATTCTTTAGCAAATCACATTCACTTGGTAAAACATTATAATGGACTTATTTCCTATTTACACTAAATTATTTGGTTAAGAATTATTAGAGAAAAAAACATAATGTAACATTGAATGAACCTTGAGTGTGATATAATTAATCAAGTGTGACATAGAAAAAATGAATGGATCATAGGTTAAAATGAATGTGTCACTGGAGATGTAAAAATTGGATTAAAAATTCATATACATATTATCGTTTATCATAATTTTATTAAATTATATATTAATCATTTAGGTAATAGTGTTTCATTAAAATATGATAAAAAAGAAGCTAATAAAAGTATCAATCCCAAAATCAATATTTTATATAATTGTATACGAGAGAATACAAGAGTGGTTGAGAATTTTATTGTATTATAGATATGATAGAAAAATTTTAGTATTATTATCTTACATAGAGTCATTATTATGATATATTAATTGAAATTATGTTTTGATAATCTTAGTTATTTTTATTATTGACAAATATTTATCCATGATATTATGGTGTATTATAAATATTATGAGGATTATTTGAATCATCTAAGGATTTTCATTCACTAGTTCTTCTTTAATGTTATGGAAACATGTATTATATGAAAAAAATAAAATTCTTTATTATTTTATTAGAATGTTATTTTTTTAGGATAACTATTGGATAACAAATGATTAATGTATGGATAACTCACAGGTCTAATAAATGATTGATATTTATGTAATAAAGGGGTGATCTATTTTGATAATAATGAGTTAGATAGTATTGATAACATTATAAATTTTATTGATTTTTTGAAATGTTGATCCACGATATATCTAGTGACATGTATATCATTTTGGGATCACATTATGTATACAATAGTGTGTGAATTTAAGTACTATTTATTAATGATAATGGTTATTTTATATGGAACATTTGATTTCTATAGTTTAATGTCTTTGACATTATTATAGTTTTGGGAAAGGTATGTAAGTTTGAATGAATAATTTTATTTGATAAAAGTTAAGTAACATGGTACAACCTAAGAGATTAACATAATGATATATTAGAATATATATCATAAATTATGGATATGTTTAGATAAACCTGACCTATATTCTTTAGTCAGTGAAAATAAAAATTTAATAGTTGCAATTTATTTAAGGGGGTATAGTGTAACAATGTGAGATTTTGGAGCATTTAAATTAATACTATCATCGATAACTTGTGTCACCAAAAAACCAAACTAAGAAAACACCCAAAAAATAATCTATGATATATTAAAATCACCTGAATAATATAATTATTCAATAAAAATGAAATAATAATAAATTAAGTTAATTATATTTTATTCTTCATATTTTAAAAATGATTCCTTTTGAAGAACCATTTATGAAATGGTATAAATAATTACTTTATGAAATCATATTTGTTGAAATTAAAAATCTATTATTATAGGATATATTTTTATATTTAAAAAATTAGTTAAATATTCAATTATTTGGAAATTTAAATGAAATAATAGTAATGAAACTTGAAGTATAAGTAGTAATTTTTATAAAAAAATAGTTTTTCTATAAATTTTGTATTTTTATAATGGAGTAAGTATATAAATATTATATATTTAATGTTTTAATATTTTTTGGAAGTTTTTATGTCTATATTACAATAGTGTTAATTTGTCTAAATGTTATCAAAATATTTATTTTTAATAGAATAATGAAAAATATAGTTTTTATAGATAACATAAATTTTATTATTTGTTTATTATTTATGTATGAATTTTAAATTAATCAAAACTTTTTTCTAGGAACAAATATGTATTTTATAAGTGAATATATATTTTAAAATTTTGGTTTTAATTTCCAGAAAGATATTTTTCATTTTAAAACATAAGTTATACCTTTTAAAAATTTGTTTTCAATACATTATAAATTTATTATATTAAAATAAATCTTTACTATTTTTATAAATATACTGAAATAAATTAGATAAAATAATTTTAATTGTCAGGTTATAATAATGTGAAAATGAAGATTTTAATTTTTGGGAATAAAGGATGAATTACCCATGTAAAAACTACTTTCTCTGATGAAAACCAAAATGGTAAAAATGAGTTACCAAATAGTTAAAGGTACATAAATGTTAATGAAATTTTTTATACGAGTGGTTGATATGTTTCTCATCATTATTATTTTCCCATAATATTATTTCTTAATTTTGGATCCACCTTACTCAAGAGAGACATCTAATTATTGAAATTTTTTGGGAATTTAAAAAAATGTCATACATTTTATGTTATAAAAGGGGACTCCTCTTCTAATATCCCCTCAGACCACAAAAAAGTTTTCACTCAAAAACTTTGAAAATATCTCTTAAAAATTCATATTCCCCATAAAAAGGTTCTTCAATTATAAAAAATTCATCAATAAAATATTAAATCCCTTAAAAAGGTTTTTATCAAATAAGTGATTTTTAAATTTCATTCAACAAGTTTGTCACTTTTATTTCATTAGGTGCACTAAAATATAAAAAAAATCAATCAAAACACCATAAAATTTCAAAATCAGTATAAATTTAGTATTGATATTTATTATAATTCTTATATTAAAAATTATAAACTTTTTATATTATATTAAGGAAAATAAAACCATCATTCATGCATTGTATATACTACATCCTCAATGAAATAACATATTTCATTTTCCTTCACCCCAAAAACTGATAGTCCAAATAGGTAATTTAATATTTATGTATAATATTTTTGATTTGTATTAAATTCTAAAATGATAAACCATGTTACTTTTTTCCCTTTTTCTATGGGAAACTAAATCATCATCCATGGATAAATGTCCACTACCTAATTATTTGAACATCATATTTCCATTTTTAATTATTTCATTAATGTATAGAAATAAATTTTTCTTTAGAGTATATATATTATTTTTAAGAAAATATTAAGGTTTTTTGAGGGCAAATTTGACAGCCTATTACCAATATGAGTAATAAACAAAATAGTAAATTAATATATCCAAAAGAACATCCTATGAAAAATAAACATGCTCTTTATATTTTTTTAGGAAATCCATTAGTTCATCTTATTCTTTTAATTGTATTTAATTCTAATATATCATAATAATTAATAATAAATAGAACAATTATTATTTTATTATATTGATATTACAACTAAATAACTTCATAATCATCTATTAATTATTTTATATTTTGGTTTGGGTTGGTTTAACCACCAACTAGAAAAATAATTAAAATTTATTTAATTAATGACTTTAGGTATTTAACTTCAATTAAAATATTAAAATAAATATGTAAATAATTTTTTGTTATTAGTTCTATAATTTTAATTCAAAAATTTAATTGATTTTTAATAAAGTGTTCTTCATTTGTGAAGAATCATAAAAACATGAACATTAAAAAATTCATATTTGATGATCATAATGAAAACACCCATATAATGAATTTATAACATTATAATAATTATAAAAGATCCATTTTATTACATACTATGATATGATAATGATGAAATATTGGTTAATAATGAATAATAACACTTGTAATATTAAACTAGTAAAGAAAGATCAATATTACTCACACCCAATATCGAAAATAGATAATAATTAACTATTACACATATAGAGAATAATTATAATTTAATATTATAATATATATATATATATATATGTGTGTGTTTGAGTGAAAATGTTCTAAAATGGGTGATCATGATTGTTAATTTTCTAATATAGGAGGTTTGGTCCGATTGATAATGAGTATGAATTATTTTATTTGTTTATTTTCTAAATTTTGATTCATGGAGACATTTATCATGTTATACAGCATTATTTCATTATATAGTGTTATTTTAATTTAATATCCCATCAAATATGAATAATTATTTACATATAATTATTTTGACATACTAATCCTAATCGAGTCATTTTCTATGAATTTCTTTGGACTCATAAGTTGTCCTAGTCGTAAGAGTTTTTGGTAACTCAATTTTCATTCATTTATTCATGATTGTTCAATTTAATATAATTCAAATAACTTTAGGACATCATTCCCTTTGATTAAATTTTGTAATATTCTATCATATTTTACAAGCATACCATATAAAATCACTTTCAAATATATAAATACTCATATTTTATATTTCTCATAATTGATATTAATATCTCAATTCTACTTCAACTAAATTATAGTGATTCATATTGAACTTTTATTTTCAATTATTGGTCTATTTTACATAAATATTTTATTAAATGGTATGTTATAATACTCATTAGAAAAATTGTTTTTTTAAAAGAAAGAAGGTTTTATTACTCTTTATTTAAGGTGGGTATTTCATAAAGGTAATTTCAGATTAATAAAAAGGTTACTTTCAAAATAATATTTTTATCCACATTTCCAGTAAAAAATATTTTTTCTTTTTAAGAGAACCACTACTAAAGAGAAATTTTAAAATAAATTATTTTTCAAAATATTTCACTTCATCTTTTAAGAAATTTATTTCTAATGAGTCATATATTTTGGTTTTGAATGTGAATATTCAATTTTTTCAAAATCTTGTTTATGAATTCGCTAACATTTTAATTTACATATTCAATAGGTTTTAACCTAATGAGACTTATGTTAAATTATATATTATAATATATATATATATATAATTTTGGAGAATGAAATTACAGTATCATAAAATTTTATTCATGATCCATTCTTGGGTGATAGCCATCAAATTTATTTTATCTAAGGATGTTTTTTCATCTATGTCAAAATATTTATGAGTTTCCTTTTTTATATTATGGATATGATTTTTTTCAACCAACCACATTTATATAATGGATTAATTATGTAATTAAAATAACTTTTGATAGAATGATCCATTATAACCATTAACTTTATTATTAATATTTATTGTATAATAATAATATTTTACAATTCCTTTTTTATGAATACTAAACTTTTGATTTGTTTTATTTATTGGTGTTCACATAGGATCCATAATTTGACTAATTGATGAACCTTTTTTCAGAATTGTATACCTTTTACCTTTATGGTTTAAATTTAATATGATTTTTTTCATTATTGAATAGTATTTTCTTAGAAAGTTAATTAATTAAAATAGATAATTTTTTATTCCATGGGTTATTTATATTTTATTATTTAAAACCCATTTTATTAGATTTGTTCTTCCTGAAATGATAGTTTGTGTCACACATTTGTATGACTAATAATACAGTTATTGGTGATCCCCAAATATCCCTCCAATATATTTGATAATGCTTTTAATACCATGTGCTAATGGTGAAACTAGTTGTTATGATTAATATGTTAGGAGAAATTGATTTTTTTTGTTGATAATCTATTTGAAATAATTGGGTGATGTCTAATCCACAAATGTAAATTTTTTTTTGAATCATGATCCTCTGAGGGAAACTAGTTGTGTTAGCTAATAAACCATGTTTTTAATTCTATTATTATGGTTGAACCATTTTTATAATACATCCTAATGTTATTCTCTCATGAATCGTGATCCTTGGATTTTTTAACACACTTTTTGATTCATTACATTTCCTTCACGAAATAATTTATAATCAATGGTTTGTTAGGTATATATTCCCCATGTATCCTTATTATATCCATATTCTCTTCTGATATACACTTATGATATTTGACTATTATTACCCATTTTACCCTTATTAGGCATTTGAGATCACCAATTTCTAATGTTCCCCTTCCCCCAAGTTATGGGTATTAGTGTAACATAATATAAACCACTAATAGAGAGTTTTATGTTTCATTTTTTGATTAAGGTTTTCATTTTTATATAAAATGTTTCCTAAAAATCTTTTCTACAAAGACAGTACACAAAAATGTTCTCCATGTTTTTTGTGACTCTAGATAGATGTAAAATATTATTATTTTTACTTGTTTTTCATTTCAATTGGATGTCTTTATCAGTTTTAATTTGAAAAAAATGTATTTTTAGAACCAGAATTTAGAATTTGGGTCTAGTGTCCCTCATTTAGACCCTAAATAGAATATATAGACAACTATTAATCAATTTTATTGGGCACAATCAATTTACATACAAATTTTTTTAATAGTGAAAATGTAATTAATATTAATTGAAATTATTCTAGAATATTTATAAGAATATATATATATATACATGGTCCAAACAAGTAAATTATTATAATAAGAATGAATATAATCTATTCCCATCCGTTGAATATTATTTTCAATATATGTCGCCATCAAGTAGAAATATGTTTTTCCTCACAATGATGTTAATTTTGATTAATTATAGTGGAAATATTTATTTCTTGGATTATTATTTGATAAAGGAACCACAACAAAAATGGTTATGGGGTAATGTATTCCTAATACTTGTTTTAAAGGATGATATTTTCACATTATGTAGCCTGATATTCAGTTCAGTAAGACCAAATTTCTGATGGCTTTTAAGGCTATTAAGAATCATATATTCCATCAATACCTCAATTCTGTCATAATGATGACAGTTTATGAGATCATGTTATATTAAAATACATAATATTTCCACATACACAATTTAACGATTTTTTTATAAAAAAGATAAAATATTCTCCGTTATGCAATAAAATTAGTGGCATTCTTATGGAATAGAGAGGTGATATTCATTGGGAATGTGGGGTTGGAATGAGATATTTCATGTTATCAAGAGAAAAAAATGGTCCTTATACATTGATAATATCAAAATAATGTTTTGATAATTAATGACTTATTAGACTGGTGGGTTATTATCTATGATGTTTTATTAATTTCCCAAAGATAACTTCTCATTTGATAAACCTCACCCATAAGGTAGTGAAATTTTTGTTTAGAATTTACTATTAATCCTCATGGTTTTATTTAATGTGATGGATAAAATCATCATTCATATTGATATTAGTAATCCATAAAAAAGTCTAGGGTGTATATTTTTATTCCTCGAGAATGAGGTTGGGTGTGTACTTATGTTGGATGGTCACATAGAGGTGTATAACTCTTAATAACTTTAACATAACCAGAGGAATAACCCCACTAAATATAAATAGTTAGAAGAAGTCATGCATAACCTTATTTATTAGATATAATTCATTATTAGTCATAAGTTAATATTGTATACCAATCATAACTGCTTCTGCTATATCTTCACTAGAAAATATTTGCATTATTGGAAAATGTAATTGGTGAATAATCTACAGAGATGTGAATTTTACATAAGCTATAAACTATGTTAGAGTAGTTTTTTATGGATGCTGTTAGTCAAACGTATTTTGGGAAATCATGGAAGGAATATAGTTACTTGTGGAAGATTAATAGTTTATTTTACTGAATTTAATTGGAGTTCTTAGAGGATAATGATAATGTTTCTAGATAAATCTCATTATATCGATTTTTTTGAAATTATTCATCAATAGAACCCATGGGAAAGAGAATTTTGGTATATTGAAATAATTTTATAACATTGAAATACCACTTTTATGTTGTTTTTGTCTCATAGGTGAATAATAGATTTTAAGAAATTCTTGGGGGTCTCTCATACCGAGTTGAAATTAGAGATTTGAAATTTTCATCACACTCAATAGATAACCCATCACTAAAAAAATGTTTTATTATGACACAAAACACTGAAATAAGTATCCTTGTATGATATTAGGCATCAAAAAATATTTTTTGGTGAAAACATATCCAAATGCGATTTCAATAAATAAAATTCCATAAATGTTTCTTCAAACATTACATTTCACCATTTAAAAATTTTATAATATATCCATGAATATATTTCTTATATTACAACTAACCCTACCCTTAAATAATTTATACTTTATAGTTATGGATTGAATGGTTAAATAGCCAAATTACATATTGATTGGAGATAAATCAATGGTTGAGGTTTTTTTTAATTATATATGTACTATATATCATGATTTTATATTCCCACCATGAACACATTTATAAGTCATACTCTCAATTTATATCTTAATTATGGATGTTCCTTCAAGAGTCCATTAGTTCTTATATAATGCTGATTTTGGAATACTATCGATAAATATATAGAAAAACAGAAAGGGATACCAAGATTCTATATTACATTATTTTTAATTTTTTGTTAAATATTGATGTTCTATGTGATTACCAACATATATTGATTGCGTTTTCAAAGAATAATCGATTTTAATAAACCATAATGATTTATAAATTTAATTATTTGTATAATCAATCAAACATATATTCATTTTTCATGACAGAGTTCGATTAATATTCATAATAGGAAACATGAATTTTTTACTGAAAGACAATAAGGATCGAACAAATTAAAATAATATTAGAAACTCAAGTAATTGAGATTTATTACACTGATTTTCCCCACTGATTATAATATTTTTATAGGAAATTTTTTTTTTGAATGTATCACCCTGTTTGGGTCACCATTAGCATAGAAATAGAAGAATATAATTCCAAAATATGTAGAAACCTACAATATGGATTAATATTATCATAAAAATCACAAATATTATATATTTTTTTCTCTTTAGATGACATCAAAAAAAAATTTCATTATTGTATTCCAATTAAAGAAGTTTCATCCTGATCCCAATAGTGTTTTATATACGGAGGATGTGTAACAACCTAACTCTTATAACCTAGATCCATTAATTACCTTACAAAATTGGTATAAAATATAATAGATCAATTCCATAAGTATTAAATATATTAGAAGTATTTGTGTACTAGATACATACAAAATCCTCTCATTAGATTTGAAAACATGAAATTTAACATAAAAGTTCTTCAAATAATAATATTATTTATTATAATATATTTCTAAAATCATTCATACATCCACTCTTGGAATCTTGGGGAAATAAAAACATAATAAAGGGTGATATAAAATTCTCATTTAGAAATGTTATACAACATAATATATTATTGAATAAATAAAGCAATAATAATTTTTTTTGATAGAAATAGTAAAATTTTACATACAACTAATATTATAATAGGGGAATATATCAATGGAAAACATATAAATATCATTAATCACATTGATTACACTAATTGATTTTGTAATTAATGAATAAATAATGTCAGACATCAAAATAATACTATCAGATCCTTTTTTCAAGACAACATAAATATATCATCAGGGCTACCTTCCAAGAAATCAAAAATAATTTTGAAGAAATACAACTAATTCTTAAGGTGGATTGCCTCATGAGACCCACTAATGCATTGAGGGTTTATCATGGGCCTTAACCTCATTTACAAATTCTAACTAATTCTTCATAAAAACATTGGTGAATAATTAGTACAATGCATAATCCAAATAAAAACCCATATTTTTAGACTAACATATGAAATGAAAATATTTTTCACTATCAATAATAGATCGTCATAATCATAAGTGATCAAGATAAATATGGTGGATAGTATTTTTATATTTTATCCTCACAAAAGAATATTATTTATCAAAAAATGATGGCATAGATAATTTTAATATATCTATGAAAAATTGATTTCAGAAAATAAAATTTTCCTTTCAAAATAACATATTGTAAATAAAATATTTTTTTTGAATTCTAGGGAATTTTTTTAAAATAACTATAGAAATATTTAATATAAAAAATAATGAAAATATTCATCATGGTGGCTAAAAATATAGGTCAATCTATATAAAAAATATTTATTTTTTTACTTTTTAAATAAAATCAATATGTTCTAAATAGGAAACACTAAAAATATTAATTTTAAAACAATTGTAGAAAAAATTAATTAACATTGATAATTTTCATAAGATAATATTTAATTTTATATAATAACCATCATGAATCATTTTTTAAAAACATTTACCTTCAATAAAAAGTTTGTCAACCAAAGTGGATGTAATTTCATATTTTCTTTAATAAACATTTACTCAATAGTATTAAGTTATAAAAGTGATAAAATTGAAAGGGAACATGAAAAATCAATAAATAAAAAGTGAATAATAAAATATATATATTCTAAATTAGTAATAGAATATAGTTTACATCAATGAAAATTTAAACATAAACACTTCAGAATAAAAATGATATAGTATAATAAACCGTTACCACAATAGTAAATTTTGAATCATAACCCATTAAAATAAATAACACTTAATAAAAATTTAATTAAAAAAATATTAATATATTCATGATATAAAATTTCAAATTGGTATTTTAGTCACCACTAAAGGGGAAAGTTTATCAGAATAGAATATATCTCATATAAACAAAAGTGAGATTAGAAACTTTAAAAATCATAACATAGAAGCCAAAATTAATAAATGTTGTGATTAAGTGTAAAAAAAGTTAATTCACATAAAAAATTGTAAATATAAACTAAAATATTCAGTTTTCAATATAAAACTAATTATTTAATAACTCAGTAAACAAAGATGTTATTTAAACCAATGAAAGGGAAATGAGTTGTGAAACCCAGTTCCCAAATCTTGACTCACAATGCATGCACAATAAATCATTCATAATAGACTTATATTAATTACCTATATTATTAATAAAACATTTCAAGTCTAGTAACTTATTATTATCCATTTAAATTATTTTACTACCATGCCTTAAATATTTATTAGATCATCGAAGTTCATGTCTTATTTTTTTGGGATGTTGGGTTCATAATAGCTGAACAACTTATGTTGGAATACCATGGTGAAAGGGTTAATTATTACATTATGTTCATAATATTATTGTTTTAATAATAATAATAATAAAAATAATTTAGAAACATTAAATACAATTTATTATAATACATTAATTGTGGACTAAAAGATGAATCACATCTTTTCTTATATGTGGTTGTCTATTGGTATTAAAGTTCAAAGATATCAATTTTTTGAGGCTATATGGGTAAAAAAATATGTTAAATCTCTTATTAAAATAATCATAATTATATAAAAAATATAATATATATTCATTAAAAACATTATCATCACTATTATTATGATGTGGTGATGAAAAACAAAACACATTTCTTTGTTGAGGGGGTAGTCCACATGAATGCACAAAATATGATTTTATTCCCCACATGAAAGAAATGGAAATGAAAAAATTATAAATTTTACCTAATAAAATAATAATATATTGGATATACTAATTTTATTATATTGAATTTTTATTCCATAATTGATGGAGGTAAAAGAAGATATAAAAATGACTATGTTTTATTAAGTCAATTAAATTCTCTTTAAAGAACCTCATTTCACTTGTAGCCTAATATATATAGGTTGGTATTATGGTGATCCCTGGATCTCAAGTAGGTGTATTGGAATTTTTGAATGTAATTTGGGATGACAATAATCAAGAAACTTGGCTCACAGATGTGATAAAGGGAGTAGTCGGTGTAACATTAAATGTAAGTAGAGGGGAACCCACAAAATTTGTCAAAGTATTAAATAAATAAAAATTAAATTTCTTTTTCACATGGATCCAAATTGATATATTTCTTATATCAGATTTGGTTTATTTTAAATATGATCATAATTTTACTATATCATTTAACAGATGGTTTATCCCATATATTTTATTTTTAAACTCACCTTAAAACTTTTAACTATTAAGATTATAACAATATTTCTTACTCATAGGTGTCCTGAATGTTACTATATAATTGAAAATGATCCATAAAAGTACAATGAATTATTTTATCAACCATATATGATTCCATTGGGTAATAATAATATATTTATGAATTTAAAATCATTTAATAAAATATTATTTCACATTAAATACAGTTAATTTAATATTTAGGACTATTGAAATAATCATCTTCAAAAAAATATATAGAACAAAATGTAGATTAAAGCCAATCATTTTATACATCAATAATAAATTTTAAATATCTAAAAAATTCATGGAAAACCAAAATCCACCAAAAAATATAACATTTTATGAATTTTCATTTCATTAACCTGATTTCTAATCTTCTTACATAAGAGCTGTGTTAGTGTTACATAAGAATATATGGTAATTAGTCCTTATTTAAAAATTAAAAAAAATCACTGTGGAAAAAAATCCATCATCTTTCATATAAACATTTATAAATGAACAAAAAAATTTCCAATCAATCTTACAAAATAATAATGATATTAAAAAAAGAGTGTGACATTTTCTATTTATTCTTTACTTAAAATAACATTAAGGTTATTATCAATGAAAAATGAGACCATGTTTACATATTTTTAATTATTTTATGAGGATTGTCAAAATAAAATCATAAAATACAAATAAGGGAGGTGTTATAAATATTTTTAAGGTCTTATGAATTTATTTTCAACATTATATATATAATTTTCCTTTATTTATGTGAGAAATATTTATCATAATTACTATTTATATTGGAAAAATAGAAAACTGAACAAATTTATGAAATTAGAAACTATAGATTGAAAATGATGAATCTTTTTAACTAAAATAAATTTCATATTATATTTAAAAATTATTATTAACATAATCCGGCCAAACATGATGAAAATGATCATATAGAAAAATTCATTTCAATTTAGAAATAATATTTATAAGAATAATAACAATAATATAAATTAAAGAAAAATATTTTTTAATTTTGTAATCAGATGGAATTTGTTAAAGATAAAAATAAATTCAAAAAATGATACTCTATAAATACTTGAAAATAAATTAGAGTTTTCTATAAATGTTGTATCTTTCTTTAGTCATTGAAAAATAAATCTTTTTTTGAAGAAATAACTGAAATTAAAACCACGATTATTTTTATATATTGATTTAAAAATGATAACCATTTTTTCAAAAAAAATTAATAGTGTAGGAATGTATTTATAATATCTCTTCAGAAAAAGAAATAATAAACTTTTTTAATGAGAATTTTTTTTAAATACAGATTTACATTTATAAAAATTTAATTCTTATTTTCTAAGAATCCATCAATATATTATTATAGACTAGGAAAATGATTCATATATTTCCTTATGGGATTACTCATATTTATAGTCATCAATTCAAAGACTGTGATATAATGGACCCAATTTAAAAATATTATTTCAATTTTTTTTCTTGATGTTGTGGGTCATATGATCTATCAGACAGTATATTAATTTAAAATCATAGGATATTATATCATAAGAACCTAAAATAAATTTTATCACCACAATTTGATCTTATGAATCTTAATTAAATGGTTTAGTATTTTAAAATCCATTTAAAAAACTTACATCATAAAAAAAGTTAATATAATTTCATTTTGAAAAGTGGGAAATGGAAATATGATTTTCATATGGATTAAAATATAACAAGGATTGCAAAATTTAAAAAATTTGTAGGATAAAAAAATGTAATAATGGGGGAGAAATTTAATTTCTAGATAATGATGGGGAGTGATAGAGAATGTGAGGAAGATAAAGTTAATAACAATAAAATCCTAAATCATTACAGGATAAGGAATTTCATCAATTCATTAGAAATAATGGTAAAATTTTGTCATTTTATTTCTAGATTATATTCCATGATTTTATGGATTCTTTCAATTTTACGATAGATATCCTAAGAAAATATACTTAATAGGTTTATTTCTATTTTATAATCACAATTTAATACATTGTTTATGCTTCAATAAATTTTACCTTCTATATCACCTCTTACTTCATGCAATAAATATTCATGATGACTCTTCATGAATGGAGAAATAAGATTAAATTTTAATAGATTGTAAGATACATAGAATAATAAAAGGTTATTCCTCCTTTTTTTAAATGTAATGGATAACATTGTCTAAAATAATCAAAAATATTAATAATCCTTTATATGATGAAACATTAAATTAATATCCAAAGCATAAAAAATAAAACCCAATGTTCAACCTAAATAATTTCTTAAGTAACTAACCATAAAATTCATAAAAAATATTCATGAATATGTTGAGAACCTAAAAATAAGAAATATTTTATCAAATATTATTCTTTGTTCAATTTAATATTAATCACTAAATAAAATTAACAACTCATAATGCGACACACCAAACATTTATATTGCCAATTATATAATCTTGAAAATTTGATAATATACCTCATAAATTACCTAAATCACAAAAAATGATATATTAAAATCATATATTCATAAAAAATATAACTCAAACATTATTATTACAATAAAATCCCATAATAGAAATAAAATATTTCCATTTACTATAATCATATAATATTCTCAAAAAAGGGCACATCATAAAAAATAAAATTAATCACACAGTCAGTAAATCACTTTTTAATCCCATGATTATATTTATGATAAAATATAAATTCTTAAAATGTTATAACCCATTTATCCCAACTAACTATACTAAAATAAAGAACAGTATTAAAAATTAATTTTATCAATACCATTCAGTGTATGTCCAAAAATTATAAAATCATTCTACCCAAATAAACATTTTTTCAAAACACATATTAATCGAAAGGGTTGTACTCTCCTAATTGTATATAAAAAATATCTTTAATCATTATAAAATTACCTCACATAAAACCTCTTAATAAAAATAAATATTTTTACATTTATGTTCAAGATTAGACTTATCAACCCATGCCAATTTAGATTTATCCCATATCACAATGGAATATTACATGTATCTATATGTTTTATCATCCCATTCTACATAGTGGTTCATAAAAAAATTTTAATTAACCAAATAATATACCTCAAGAGTGTATATCTAGGTGTGTATACATAGGCCCACTCATCCTGAATTGATGAAGATTGAGTTATTACCCAATACGCCCCTTTCATAGTTATTAATCATAGGGGAATTAAACCCATAGTTCCATCCACAATCTAGTATCCATATGGGGATTTATTTTAAAAAAACAATACAATCTCAACATTAAAATTCTTTCTAATATTACACTATATTTAGATTTATCCATATAATCCATCAAATGTTTGTCATATCTAAAATATTACCATATATTTTGATTTATCTATAGAATCTATTATATGTTTATTATATCTAAACTATATTTTCGTAATTCAACATCCAAAGGGTCATACTAAACATCTATTGATATTAGAAATATTTTAACCTAGAGAGGGTTGTTGTAATACTTCTTTTTCACATGATAAAAGAGTTCACATCATAATGTATTATATATTTTACCAGTATTGGGATACTATATACAGACATTATTCTCACATCTTAATTGAAAACATGAAATAAATAATATATTGTGACCATTATTATTTCATACATTATATCCCTGAAATCATTTATAGGACCCCTCTTAATATCTATAGGAAAGAAGAAAAATAACCAATTGTGAGACTAGATGACTTTCAATGGAATTTATAAATTAGAAGCCATCACAGAATGATAAACTATTAAATAATATATAATATATGAAGAAAAACAAAATATTAAATATAAATAATATCATAAATGGTGAATAAATCCAATTATAACATATATCCATAAATAACTATCTTGAAAAGAATTATTATTTATGGAATGTATAATTCAAGGAATTATAATTATACCATCATGGAATTATTCCAAGACATCATAATCAAACTATCAAGTCCTCCTTCAAAGACATCTTAAATAATTGTGAAAGTATACATAAAATACTATTTCTAGTTTGTCTCATGATACTTACCGATATATCAAGAGGATATAACATGAACCAACCATCACTTAGGATTTCAAATTCATTCTTCATATGAAAAGGGGGAAGTAGTAAAAAAAATTTATAAACAATATAAATAAAAAATATTTGAAAAATAAAATAAATAATGTCAATATTATTCCAAGATAATAATAAAAAATCATGATCATAATCCACACTCAGTAATAAAATGTATGCTAACAATAGATTATATCCCTAATAAATCTTAATATTTATTAAAAGATATTTTCATAGATGAATATAATTTTAAAAGATCTCTAAAACATTTCTTGAGTATAATTAACATGTCATTTTGAAATAAATTATTTAAAATATAAAAAATTCTAGAATATTTCGGAAAAATGTTATTGTAAATTATACAGAGAAACATATAAAGGAATATTCACTGAAAAAATATTTATGAATTCAAGAAGAGGTGGTCAGTCCATATATGTTATTATGAAATAATTTTGAACTTTTTAAATAACATCAATATGTTCCACAAAAGAAATATTAAAAATATTCATTATAAAAATGTTGTAAATAAAGGAAATTATTCTTTAAAATAACCATAAAAAATAATTTAAGTGTAAAAAATAAAATTCTTGAAATATTTTTAGAAAACATGGTAATGTGAGAATTGTTTTTCCACTAATGGAAAAATATGGATGAGTACTTACTAAAAAAATGTTTTATCGATCTTATTAAATAACAAAGAGAGTAAATTGAACAGAAAAAATCTCAATTACATATATAAAATGATAAGAATAAAATTGATAGATTTTAACTTGTATTTTTTTTTTAAATTTCAACTAATTAAAATTTAAATATAAATAATATCGAATAAATATGAGATTATAGAATAAATAATGGCCACTTTTCTTAAATTTGTATCGTGGCACCCTTTAATGTAATAACATCAAATGACACATTAAATTTAATGAATCTAAAGTGATAAATAATGTAAATTATAATTTTTGGTTAAAAAACACATATATGATACATGAATTGATTATTTAATATGTCTCATATAAGTAAAAGTGAGATGATAAACATTTACAAAGATCATAATATTTAAGTGATAATTAATAAATGAAGTGATTATTTGTAAAAATTATAATAACTAATACCTGAATTGGAAATAGAACCTAAAATAATCATATTTATTTGAATACATATTCATAAAATAATATAGTCAATAATGAAGGTTAATAACGCAATGAAAAAAATTTAGCTAAGAAACCCCATACCCTGAGTCCGAATTTCCATGCATGTACTTTATCTCCATCATAATAAATATACGTTAATTATCTATATTCCTAAAATCCTTCAGACGATGTTTTAAATTATTTTTATATCTCCTTTTCTCATTTATTATCTCACTTTATATATTTAACAATTATGTTAATTTCATATTAGTTTTTATAAGGATGTTCGGTTTATAGTTTCATAATAACTTTGATAAGTTAACCATGTACATAGTGGTCAGGATTATATAATCACAAAAATATTAATCATTAAATAATTATCATTTTTATCAATTAAGTACAATTTTATAATCATCCATGAAAGATGATTATAAAAAAAACCACATCGCTTGGTGGTGGTGGTTTTCCACACATGTGTAAGATATGAATTTACAATTTTAACAGTTTAAAAAGTTATGTAAAAAATTATTTTTCTAGAATCATTATTAGGTCATTAATATCAAATATAAATCACTTAAACAAATCATAATAATCATCCTGGTGTAGTGGTGATAAGAATAATAAACACATCGCTTTGTAGAGATGATTATCTAAACATATGACTGAATGATGTTTATGTTTTCCATATAATGAAATTTAGATGAAAAAGGATATGAAATTCACATAATAACATCTAAGTATATGGTATATAAAAAGTTTATTAAATTTTAATTTCTATGAAATAATTGAATAATGTAAAATGTAACATAAAATAAAAAAGGTTCATTAATAAGATTACCACTTCATGGAAAAACTCCTTTCGATTATACCTTAAGACTTTGAGTATGGTATTTTGGTGAGATCAGTAAATCTAGGAAGTGGGAATATAATTTAAAGTTATTTTTAGTGGTTAAAATTTTAAAAGAATGAATCATTATTTTTTATGAAGGACGGAGAGGTTTTTTTATTTTTTAAGAGAGAGGTGGGTCACTATTAGAATTAATTATCTTATTGAATTAATATATATTATTTAACATTTTCAAGTCTTTCCAAATTTAAAAATTTAAAATCTAGGTTTTTAATGAGTTTCAATAATCTCATTCAAAAAACAATATATAATTTAGTTTTTCTTTAAACCGTTATCTCATGCAGTTAAATCTACGTTAAATTTTTTAATGATTACCAAGATGAATTTTTTTTCTCTTTATGGGTGTAAAATGACACCATATAAAGAAAAACCGCCTATAAATTGAAAATGGGATGTATGATAGAACATATGACATTAACGTGGGATATGATAATAGTTTTAGGTATTTTAAATCATTTAATAAATGATTACTTAATAAAAATACCATTAATTTCATTTTTCAGAATATTAAAATAGCTTCATTTAAAAAAAATATCATGATTGGAATGTATTTGGATTTTTTATAAATCAATAATAATAATTATTTGTCTTAAAATCTCAAAAAAATCATTAATCAATAAAAAAACTATTTATGTGTTTTAAAAATTCATTTTCTTTATTTTTCAACTGCTTGCACAAGAACATAGTATGCGATCATTAATCACTTAGGGTAATTATTCTGACATTAAATATTTTTTATTGAATTCTATTATTAAAAAAATTAATTAATCGTTAGTATAACAATTTATATCTTAATTTATCAACTTTTTATCCCTCTTACAATATGTTTTATATATTCAAAAAATAGTTGGACAATTTTTATTTCTTATTATATAAAATAATTTTAAGGTAATTATCAATAAAATGACACCATGTTTCTATATCATTTAATATTGGGTCAATTTGGTAAATCGAATCTCATAAAATTGAAATAAACATGGTTTAGATATATTCTTTAATCCTTATCACAATATATTTATCCTTATTTACCTGATTTAACTTTACTACGATGAAAAATATTTACAAAAGTTACTATTTATAATGAAAAAAATAAAAATAGAACCATTTAAAATTTTAATATCATAATTAAAAATATGAAATCCATTTTATATTATTCAATTAGTATAATATTATGAAATTTAATTTTCAATAATCCCAAAGAATGTGAAGAAAAATAGTTTTCAAGAAGAATAAATCTCATTGAATAAAATTGTTTTTATACCAAAATAAAGAAAAATTTCGATTAAAATAACATTAATTGGAATATGTTTAATGAAAATAACTAATGAAATTTTATAATTTTCTAAAAATAAAATTATACATTGTAAATACTTTAAATGATATGATATCCCTCTATAAAATTATGTTTTTTCACTATTCACTGGAAAAATCAACATCTTTAGAAAATATCCGAAAATGTTACTATAAAGAGATTTTGATACAATGATTTGAAAAATGAAAAATTATTTATCAAATACATATTCTAAAATTTTGACAACATAATTACAACATATGTTCATAAAAATCATTGAACACGATTTTTGATGCAAACAAAAACTTGAAATATAAAATAACATTGCTAAAAACTTAGCTCAAATTTTAAAGGTATTTTAAAAAATTCACAGAGTAAGGATAATATATATAGTTAATAATATGTGAAAGAACCCTATTTTCAATCAAGTAATAGATCCTTTAAAGTTATATTTTATTTTTTATTTTGGACCTATTTTGGAAGCCTAATGAGTTAGTGAAGATCCCGAGGGTTTTTGGGGCATGTTTGGATCCTATAACTAATTTTTTGGGAAAATATGTCTGGTGCACGTTTTATAGTAAACTGTATGGGAAGGCCACATGGTTAGAGCATACCGTGCCAGTGGCAGGTTTTTAGACATAGCTTTACTGCATGGTTGGTGTACAGTTTGAGTAACTGTATGAGTGCCCCTTTTCCTGAGGTACCCCTACAAGGTTTGCAAAGAGTTTTTCAAACCATGCAGACAAACCATACACATTCCTTTTTCAAGGTAATTTTACTATTTTCCCCTTAATGATCTAATTAATCCTCCAACATTCTATTAATTCAATTTTATATGGGATTTACATATTTTTCGTCCCATTGGAGCTCTTTGAAGGCCTAAGCTAGGGATTGGAAGATCTCCTTCATCTTGGATTTGATAAAGCTTTTTTTTCATCACGTTGGATGCAAAACAGTATGTACTCGAGTCCATTTTACCCATTCTTCTCCTCTTTTAATCTCAACATAGTTATCGAGGTGTGAGAATTTCCCCATTTTTTTCAGATCTACAATTTTATAAGCCATACTAGAGGTCGATATCAGAGGTGAAGGATTGTACAAACCTAAGGTAGGTGGCCTATAACTCATCCCTCATGTTTGTTGATTTTGGAATGGCCATGTGGGCCCCACTGATTTCATCAGGTACCTTTTATTGAATTTATATGTCATGTTTAGAATAATTATAACCCTTTGATTATTCTCTTTCCATAGATGTGATTAGTTGTGGGTGGTTACACCCACACTGCACAACATCCCATGTAGGATGATAATCTATAATTGTGTTTTTAGTGTTTTGATACTTTTGAGAAATAGTTAGGATGTTATCAAGCTTGACCACACTAATGGCTGGACTCGTTATCATAAATTCTCATTGTATCATGTAATGTTGAATGTAATTTACCCTATTACTTCCACTTGACCTGCCTAAGGTAAGTGCTTAAAATTGATAATTAAATATTAAAGGGAATTTGGAATGTATACTACATATATGACTTGAACCAGTTAAATTTGAATGATTAAAAGGTTACATGTTCATAGAACACCTTTCTACATTCATGGAAGGTAGTGAAATGAACCTTAATTATTGAATATTCCTTGAAAATAATTAATAAATTTTGCATGCTACATGAAATTGTCACACTAATGAAAGGAAAGTCTTGAACAAAACTCAGAAGGCTAGCCTGATAATATATCCTCAATTAACTTCCTATAAAAGAAAAGAAAAATATTTTTTCAAGTTAGAACTACAACATATAAATAAATCCGTTTTCATTTGATTACTTAAAAACAAAGTACAACTCATTTCCCAAAAAACAAGTTCAATATGTTAGTGATAAATTTTCATTTTTAAAGGGAAGGTGATGTTATCATTTTCAACATACACAAAGAGGATAAAACAATTTTATTTGAAAATAATTTTCATAAGACATATTAAAACCACCCCTCACTTTCCAATAATAACATTACATAAGAAATAACTATATAAGATACAAAATAAGTTAAATGAAATTGATACATACAAGAATCATGTTCAACCCTAGAAGAAAGTAATAATGAGTAGGTGTAACACTCTGAACACAATTACCCTGTGTCGGTGCATTATTACATTACATTGGCATGATTAAAAGAGATCAAGTTGAGAAATACTGATTATTTTAGTATCTTCATAAGTACTAGATACATATGTATGCTTTAAATTACATTATGAAATGAAAAAGATACATTATGTATCATTTGAACACACTCATATTTCTAAGCATATCCCTACAGGCCGGTCATAATATAATTCTTTGTATCCTAAGAAAAATAGAACATAAGAAAGGGGTGAGCTCAGATGTAATAACCTATGTATTTATAGAATAATAATTTTTCATATTTAGTAATATTTGTGAAATAAATATTAATTTTACTTTAAAGGTGATTCTATGTTCGGTGGATTACCCAACACACAACAATTGTAACACCCCGACCAATCTTGGATGGTGGCAGTGCATTACATACAATATTGGCATGGTTAAAAGGAATGAAAATCCCAAAAGAACTATTAGTTTAGTAGTTTTGAAGAAATTATATACATAAATGATACTTAAATTACATTGGAAAAGTTTACAAAATACAATACCTAACGAAAACTAAAAACTGTATGCACAAAAACTCAATAAATGATCTCCTCTTTATCACCAGTTGAAAGTAAAAAATAAAAGAGGTGAGCCCAAATTCTCAGTAAGGGTTACAAATTGTGGAATCATGGATATAATAATAAGTGAATCATAATCAATCTGACATAATCAATATGGCATGGTGAATTGATGAAAAACTCACACCATTAATAAACTGAGAATGAAACTGCATCCATAGATTTTTTCATAGTGAATACCTCATGGATAATAATAAATGACAATGAATAATAAAAATTCTTATTAATTGGAGGCCATGTATTGATCAAATGAAACCATAACACAATTAAAACGGTTTAGTTCTTTGGGTAGCAACCCTTCTAATCTTTGGAAACAAACTCGAAGGGTTTGTCACCAACTGGTTTGTCCCATTAGACCTACCGATGCATCGAGGGGCTATAACAGGCCCCACATGCCACTATAATACCAAATAATTATTTATATATTGATTCAATACAAGAGAAATATTCCTTTTCAATATTCGTGTAGAGTATAGTATATAGATTCATCAATATTTCTATAATTTAAATAACTTTGCAAATAAACACCATATGTAAAATTGTATACAGTTTAGACAACAACATATCTATGATATGAGATTATCGATATTTAATATAAATATTATTTCAAATGAAATGTGATCTCAAATGGGCATTAGGTATACCACATAAGGATTATTTGGTGTACTATACAAAGTTAGTCACAACAAAATAGTAGTGGAGACAAAGTCTCTTACCACAATGTTATCGATCGAATCATATGACCAGAACTTAATAAACCTCCAATAAATCCTTGAATATTATGAATATAAAGAGAATAATGTTATTATTTATCAAATGGAAGTACACATATACCATATACAAGAAATAAGTGGCGAACAATGAAAATCTCACAGAAATGAATGTGAGACGAGAAACCACTTACAAACATTTCGGCATGGTAACAAGAGTTACTACAAGGCTTAATAAGAGGTAAAGGGTTATTCCATTATTTATATGTCACAAGGGAAGTATGGGGGAGGTGAGAAAACATACCCCATCATTAGGAATTAAAAAATAAAAGGGCACAACATAGTGGAGATTCTTGAACAAAAGTGAGATAGAGTATCTCTTACCTCATGCTTGAAGGTGTTATTGATTGATTATCAATGACCTGAATAAACAAATTAGGCTTATTAATTCATAAGTCCAGAACCATTAAATTATGAAAATGATTTATTATAACCTTTTTTAGTACTTTCAAGGCCTTTTTTATTAGGTATAATGTTCAATTTCATTTTTCGGGCTCGTTTCATTACTTGTTTGTAAAATATCGGTTCACATATATTCAAGTTCGGATAAATCTGAAAGATGGAAGTGGTTGTAAAGAAATGAAGTTATATTCCATTAGTGAACTTCTAAGAGATTACATGTTTTTGAATATAATTGGTTACTTAGAGTGAGATCAAATTATTACATATATATAACCTTAGTGACAACCATTTTGGTTAAACGGTGGGATCGATTACAATGAACTTGTTTTGCTTTATAATTTCATACCATTTGTACAAAAGGATTACAGAACTAAAAATAGGATATATTACATATATAATAATCAAGTTCAACCATAAAACAATTGGTTTCATGGCCATAATTGGAGATTATAATAGAAATTGATACACCATTGTCCTTGAATGTGCTAAATTAGCACATCTGAAACGATGCTTTCATTTTATCCAAATAAAGGGTGGGGAAAGGAAAGAAGATAATGAAATATAACATTAGAATAAAAAAATTATAGTACATGTATGTTACTGGATTTATCATATTATTTGGGTGAAAGGAGGTATGGGGGAGGTGAGAAAACATACCCCATCATTAGGAATTAAAAAATAAAAGGGCACAACAGAGTAGAGATTCTTGAACAAAAGTGAGATAGAGTATCTCTTACCTTATGATTGAAGGTGTTCTTGATTGGTTATTAATGACCTGAATAAAAAAAATAGGCTTATTAATTAAAAATTCTAGATCCTTTAAAATATGTAAATGATTTATTATAATCCTTTTAGTTCATTCATGGACTTTTTGATTAGTTATAATGTTTAATTTCATTGTTCGGGCTCGTTTGATTACTTGTTTTTAAAATAATGGTTCACATATATTCTAGTTCGGATAAATATGAAAGATGGAAGTGGTTTTACAGAAATGATGTTATATTCCATTAGTGAACTTCCAGGAGATTACATGGTTTTAAATTTAATTGGTTACTTAGGGTGAGGTCAAATTATTACATATATATAACCTTAGTGACAAACATTTTGGTTAAACGGTGGGTTTCATTACAATGAATGTGTTTTTCTTTATAATTTAATACCATTTGTACAAAATGATTATAGAACTAAAAATAGGATATATTACATATATAATAAACTAGTTCAACCATAACACAATTTGTTTCATGGCCATAATAGAATATTATAATAGAAATTGATAAATCGTTGTCCTTGAATGTGATAAATTAGAACATATGAAACGATGCTTTAATTTTATCCAAATAAAGGGTGGGGAAAGAAGAGAAGATAATAAAATATACCATTAGAATAAAAACATTATAGTGCATGTATGTTACTGGAGTTATTATTTTAAATGGTTATTAAAGCGTAACCATTGTATTGGAGGGAATGAATAGAACTAACCATATTATGATTACAAATGTTTCTTAAATGTTTTTACATTTATCCAAAAAATATAGAGGCTTAAAATGATAATGAATACAATTATATGCATAAATACTCTAATATTTTTAAAAGGTAGTTTTTCCAGCTATTGATGGAGAACCCTTTTTAAATATATTTTTGTCAATTTTATACTTATAATTTGATAAAATAATCTAATTCTTTAGAAGTGTGATATCAAAATGTACGTTGTGTAATTTTTTTGGTATTTTTCTGATAAAGTTCATTTTTAATGAATAGTGAAAAATACTACATTTTATGTCAAAACTGCCTTTTCATCTAAATTTTTTATGGTTGGATTATATTTTTAAATGGGTCTAAAGTGTAATTGGATTATATTTTTACCATTTAATCCAATTTTGTTCATTGGAATTCATTTCACATTGAAATTGTACATGAACACATGTCAATCATTTGGTAGTTTTTACTTCTTAAAAAAACGCTTTCCAGTTTCCACAATGGAAATCAATTTCAAATTAATTAATGAAACTTATATGTTTTGTGTTCGGTAAAATATAAATAATTTATAAATTCGGAATATCAAAATTATCTTTTGGTGTATTTTTGGTATTTTTCTGAAAACGTTCAATTTTTGATGAAAAGTGAAAAACACAATATAGAAGTTTAAAAATCGACTTTTACATTTAAATTAAATTTTTCTACTATTGTGTATTGAATTAAAAAAACCCGACATAAATGGTTGTTATAAGTAAATAAAATTTATTTGAGTAGGATGAAAATAATTTTTAATGAATAGTAACTTTTGATTTTTTTACCGCGGTTAAGGGTAAATAGGGTAATTCAAGTTAAATATAATATTATAATAATTTAAAATTACCTTAACACTAGTCTTGGACTTATTGGATGAGTTATGGCCCACCAATATGATCCTTGGTTAGATCTTTTGGACTTTGAAAGCCACTTGCAAAAGATAATTACATTAATATCTTTTTATATGATGTAAAAATAGAAATATCATAAACATGTATTGTTTTGATAAAAGAATTTTAATGTATAGATATATAATTGATATATTTGACTATAAATATTAACTATAAATATAAAAAATATTTCCTAAATCATATAATTTTATTTACAATGATTAGGTATCAAATAAATAAATTTATTTATGACCCAATGATGATGTAATGATTAACTCAGAAATGAATGTTTTAAATAAATGAGATTATAAATATTAAAATAAATTTATTTTGAATCTTTTTAGGCCGTTAAACTATTTTATGGATAATTATGACTTTTTATATATGAATTAATGAAGTTTTTTTTTCAATTGATCAAGATGTTATGGATTTTTAAAAAGTCATGATATGAATAGTATAAAAATTAACATAAATGAGTATTTAAATAAATAAATATTTTATTAAATGATAAAATAGTCCTAAAAATATATTATTCATCCAAATGAAATATATGATGTTACATATATCATTAATGATCCATTTTGGGTGTCTTGGAATTTTATTGTAAATATATAAACCATATAGTATGAATATACAAGAAGACATAGTAAAAGTTAAAGAAGTTAACAAATGGATAAATAAAAAAGACAAGGATTAAAAAATATAAAAAAGGATCCAATTATTATTAGATGATTTTATTTCGACTTATATTCATTTCATCTTCACATTTAATGTAGTTTGGACCTTTTGAAACTGAAAATAATTTTATAATAAAATAATACATTCCAACTTTCCTAAAAGGCCCCTCCTCCCTCTTATAAAAGGACACCACCTCTAACCCATTACTCAAACCTCTCAATCCCCTTGGATTGTCCAATGTCTACCCAAATAAGCTCTCAATAATCCCTCTATTACTCATAGAGGACTTACCCTAGACCTAAGTTAATTAAATATAGCCCTTTGTCTCAAATCAAAAGAAGTTACATGATTTGAGGTAACGTCTTCTCCCATGTTTCTTTCCATTATTTTTCCTTCTCCACTCCCTTTGCTCTACTTATTATTGGTTTATATAACAAAAAAGTATCATAAATATACTAGATTTTTGTTATGATATGTATTTGAACTACACTTACACACACCTCCATTTAATGAATACGAACATACCGTTTCTTTGTACGGCGAACGGCTGCATCATGAAATGATGATTGTTTGATTTTCCCCTACCACCTCTCATAGTGACCATTATGATAGAAATGTAATTATATACAATATTTATGATATTTATTTTATCTCTATGATTTTTAATTCTCTTTTAGAACATATCTTAATTGTTTTCATGTTGTATATATGATAATTTCATTTCAGGAAGTGCGGACTACCGCCCCCTCAAAGTGATATGAATTGTTCATGCTATACATGGAATGCATAAAGTATGGAATTAATGAAATTATTTAACATATATAACATAGATATTATAATATAATTATAATATATACCTATGTATCATTTATTTTTCATTCTATTAAATATGAAAAATAATTGAAAGTAGTGTCTATGTGTACGTACAACTTACCGTCTCAAAGAACGGTGCATTTCATTTCAAATATCAAAATGTTATGGAATATTATAAATACATACATACTAGATTTATATGATATCTAAATCCTAAATATCATTCCAGAGATAATGTAATTTTGACCACATGGAAAATATGTAATCATAACATGTTCATTTTTAACACAATTTCCAAACATCGACAAAATGTCTGATATGAGATCAAATAATGGAATAATTGTTATAGTAAGGTAATAGGTTATATAAAAGGAATAATAAACTTGAAAAAGGTTTTGAAGAAAGTAGGAATTAATTAAATTTTATTATTTAGGAAATTAATGAATGAACGAGTCAAGTCAGACACAAGGTAAGAGACATTGTCTCAATCTCCTTTCATTGAGGCATGTTTTGATAATATACAACTCCTGCATTTATATGGTGTATAATAAACTGATTTCACATTTATTTTCATTCTATGGGAATATTTTTTTCGAAGCATTTTACTAAATGAAAAAGGAATTTTTTTGATGTATGAGGTGACAATGATCTCTCTGCCAACATAATCATTATTTGTCTTCCTCTAGAAGCCTTAATATTTTTTAAATGAAAAGGAAGCCACTTATTCTGTATTTAGGTGTTTTGGTATTGAAAAGTTAATTTTAAATGGATAGATTATTTAAATATCATGAAATGATATCTTGTGATATAAAATTAAATGTTATTACTAAAATGTTGATATTTTAAATATTTTATGTGTTATGATTATGTAATGGTTCTTGGACATTTGATAGGTGGTTACGTAATAAACCAAAGAACGGGTGGTTCCATGATAAACCAAAGAAGGGTTGTTACATTTTATCCTCCAATGAAATTGGTATGGAACTCGGCCGTATGACTTTTCCATCTAGTAATATGAGTGGAAGTCGACTGTATGATCATTCCATTTATGTATGTTTATGTCACATGATACCTTTATATGATATGTGTTATTTTTATGGGTTTTATGGTAATATTTTTGTATCAAAAGGGTATCCAATGATATTTTATTCAGTAAAGAGTATATAATAATTCATAAAGGTGAAAAGTATTACTTATGATAATGTATTCATGGTTTTCTTGTTGTTTTGAAAAATAATAGTTTTCATTATTCATGTATCCCATACTGAACTTTTTATTCTCATACCAAGTTTTTGAAATGTTTTTCATTGGAATTAAAGTGAAATAGGGTCAAGGATGTGATCAGTGAAAAGTCATGATTATTAAAATAGGGAACTAAACATGTTTCGTTTCATTTAAGAGTTTTTATTTTATGAGAAAAAATGGATACTGAGTTGAAGTGTCTACATATAATATTTAAATTGTAATGTATATGTTATGACCCAATTCTCTAAATCTCTAAACCGGAAAAGATCCTTAATGTTAATTATTAAATTAATTCATGATTTTTTAATTTTTAAGGCTGGGACCTTACAGTTAGTATCAGAGGTCAATTTAGATAACTTCAGAGGTTAGGTTGTTTTTTAAGCATAAGTGACATAACCATAATGGTTAGCATATTTGAAGGAGTCATAGTTATTTTAGATAAACTAAATTACTTTAAGATAACATGAATAAGTATATATTATTGTTTTCCATCCTCATTATATATTATATGATGATATTACTGATATACTCACATTTATCTCTTTAGTTTTAGTAAATGGATGGATTTAGAAGGAACCAACGTAACATTGGATGTGAAGGACACTATGGTGGTTTTCTAAATTAGAAACCGAATGAAATGGAGGCTCCAATGAGAAATCGTATTTCAATTCTTAACCATCCATCTATATTCATGATTGAGCACTTGATCCTTGGTGATTTTTCTAAGGCATCATATATGCGTGAAACTAATCCCAATGGAATTTTAGGTTATAATCATAAAGGTAAGTATATTAAAAAACTCATGTGTCAAGGATATGGAATGAAAAACACATGAAAATGCTTTAAATTTAAGAGAAGATGTTTCAGATGTGATAATGAAGGTTATAAAGAAATAACCTCCCATGGAAAAAGAAATCATCCAGTTCACTCCAGGAAAGTAAAAAAATTTCTTTCGGAGGGATCAATTGAATGTTTTAAATGTGGTGTGCATGGTCAGTATACAAATAGAATTCCTATTAAGAAGGTTCGAGAATGGTTTCAGTAGTACCGTAGAAATATTTTTTTACCAATATCTAATGCCATCCCAGTTTTGTATGAGGAAAATGAAAATGACCAATGAAAGGTATGGATTATTTCTTAGCTGATGTATTGACATTATTGAATCATAGGATATGATTCCTATTTTTTATAGGAATGAAGTATTACATAATTAGTTGGAAAATAATGGTTAATGGATCATGAAGAACTTTTAATGCGTATGAATTCTATATATAATGGATTCAAGAGTTATGGTACATTTTAGGATAATGAAATGCTTCAATGTATTATGGATATTTTGAAGATGGGATTACCTTGGAAGACTTTTATAATGTGTAACCATGATGTTTGATATATGAAAATTTTATTCGATAAGGAACGATATTTTCTTGTGTGGACATAATGGATAACCATAGAGGTTTATATGATCTTTTTCTTTTGAGTTGATAAATGGTTTTTTTACATTTTGGGATGCAAAATGAAATGTAATCAATAACCTATGAAGATAAAATAGGTTATGGTTATTTTTGAAGAAATTATCTTTTTTACAATGTTTATAAGAATGAAATGGATTTAGAAAAAGGACAACCCACAGGATGGGTGACAACCCATCACGTCTGGCAAGGCCAAGGGAATCGAACCCACAACCGAAGGCCGATAAGGGCACATCGCCTACCACTGGACTACTTGAAGTCCTTGGTTATTATGACTTATTCGTTTTAGTTAAATGATTTTATTGATAAACAATAAGTTGATTTTAAATATTATGTTTTATCAAATTGATATACATAGTATAGGAAAAATATTTGGTGATTAAGTGATAATAGTTATTTTGGAAGACGTTTGCTCTTTTGGGAACACTATATGCTTAAAAAAAATAGAATACTATGGGATATCATTTTTAGAGTAATGGTTGAATTTTTTTTGGAAGAATATATATTTTTATTGTGGACATATAACGATTTGGGTTATTTATTGAAATGATTAACCTATCATAGAGAATATGTGATTAGGTTAATTACTTTTCATTATGATACTTTAAGAGTAGCTAATATTATTTAGTGATAAATGCTAAGATTTTTTTGGAAGAAAATGTGATCAAATCCTTATGAATTTTGGGTTTCATACCTATTTGGGATTATTTTTAATAAATTTAAGGTCAATTTTGTTTTGAATGGTCTATTTTGAACTTTGGGTATTGTTTGTTCAATTTTTGAGATTAAGAGTAATATTTATTTTTATAAAGGATTATCCTTTTGGGGATTATCTAATTTTGTACTATCCATTTCAGTTTTTTTAATGTCTAAAGATAAGGAAAATATATAGTTCACCATTTCTAGATTATTTGATTCTCTAGATGTTGACTCTATCACATTAAGTGTGACCAAGTAATCTTGAATAGTAATTATTTATAGAAAAGATATGTTTTTGGTAGAAATTTAGTAAAGGATGATAGTTTACTTGAAAAGTATGTAAATTTCATTATGTCCTTTGTTAGTATCATAAATAAATTCACCAACATCATGAAATGGAACGTAAAAAATAACTTTATCCATTTAATTTTCTTACTGGGAACCCAATGACCATTTAACACATCACATGTTTGTGGTTTTCTTTTTATTAACTTTACCCAGATCATGTTTTCTATCACTCTTTATCAGAACATGACACTTAGATTCTCCTCCATATCCATGTTTTCATGTAATCATAGTATTTTGTATCTCAAGTGAACTTTGTACTTAAATTTATTTCTATTAATGTGATAGTTTTATTAACTCTTTTTCCGATGTGATACTTTCAATAAAATTTCCTTGCCCAATTCGAAAATTGTAAACACACAGTTTCCAAAATGGGGGAAGGTTGTAACGACCAAAGTATTTATAGAATAATATTTTTTCATATATATTAAAATTTGTAAATTAAATTTTAATTTTAATTTAAAGGGGATTCTATATTTGATTGCATACCCATCACCAAACAATGGGTTTCTCTGAAGTCAGATGTTGCAAACAATGATGAGTCATACTAAAAATAATAATAATATAATATTATTATTTTAAATGGATGTTAATTCCTAGAAATTTTATTGGTTGGAATGAACATAATTAACCATATTACCATTACACATTTTTGTTAATTGTTTTTACCTTTATCCAAAAAATTAAAAGGCTTAAAATGAGAATTAATCCAATTTTAAGCACAAATACTCTAATATTTATAAAAGGTAGTTATGACACATTTTAATGGAGAACCATTTTTAAATCTATTTTTTGTTACTTTAATATATTTAATTTTACAAAATAATCATTGTCTTTATAAGAGCTAAATCGAAATTTACTTTGGGTAAATTTTTGGTATTTTTCTAATAAAGTTAATTTTTTAATGAATAGTGAAAATACTGCATTTTAAGTCAGAACTGCCTTTTAATCTGATTTATTTATTTGGATAGATTATCTTTTTAAATTTTATTGAAACTTAATGGATTATATTTTTACCTTTTATTCCAATTTTTGTCATTATAATTAATTTCACTTTGAAATTGGACATGAACACATGTTAATCTTTTTTGTAGTTTTTAATTCTTAAAAACATGATTTAAAGTTTTGACACAAGAAATTAATTTTAAATTAATTAATGAAACTTATATGTTTCTAATTTGGTAAAATATACATCATTTTTGAATTCAGAATTTCAAAATTAGATTTGGGTTTATTTTTGGTTTTTTCTGAAGACGTTAAATTTTTGATGATTAGTGAAAAACAATACATTGTAGTTTAAAAACCGAATTTTTCATTTAAATCATATTTTTCCACTTTTGTGAATTTAATTTTAAAATATTACATAAATGGTTATTATTAGTAAGTAAAATGTGGTTAAATAAAATGAATTTTTCTGGTGAATAGTATTTTTTGATTTTTATTTACCGAGGTTAATGGTAAATAGGGAAATTCAAGGTAAAAATAATATGATAATAATTTAAAATTATCTTAACACTTGTATTTACCTTCTTTTATGAGTCATGGGAAACTAATAAAATCCTTGGGTAGAATGTTTTCCCTTTGGTAGCCACTTGGGGAAGATCATTACATTATTAACTTTTTATTTGAAGTAAACATAAAAACATCATAATCATGTAATGTTTTTCTAAAAAAAATTAATGTATGGTTATATCAATGATATCATTGAAAATAAATATTAATTACAAATATAAAAATATTTTATATATCATTGTATTTTATTTATAATTTTTAGACACCAAATAAATAAATTTATTTATGAATCAATGATGATGTAATGATTTCCTCATTAATGAATATTTTAAATAAATGAGATTATAAATATTAAAATAATTTAATTTTCAAACTTTTTATGCCACCCACAAATTTTATTAATAATTATTAATTTTTATCTTCGAATTAATGATGTTTTTTAGAATTGATCACATTGTTATAGATTTTTAAAAAGTCATGACATGAATAATATAAAAAGTAACATAAATGAGTTTTTAAGTAAATTAATATTTTATTAAATGATAAAATAGTCCTAAAAATCTAATATTCATCCAAATGACATATATTATGTTATAAATTTTCTTAAGTATTCATTTTCAGTCTCATGTAATTTTATAGTAAATATATTAACTATATATTATGAATATACAAGAAGACATCATAAGAGGTAAATAAGTTAACAAAGTGTCAAATAAAAAAATATAAGGATTAGAAAATATCCAAAACCTGTCAAATTATTATTTAATGATTTTATTTCTCCTTATATTCATCTTATCTTATAATTTAATGAGTTTTGGACCTTTTGAAACCGAATATCTTTTTATAATAAATTAATACTTTCAAACTTTCCTAAAGAGCCCCTCCCCCTCTTATAAAAGGGAACCACCTCTAACCAACCTTTCAAGCCCCTTGGATTGTCCATACAGTTCCCAAATAATCTCCCAAAATCCCTATATTCCTCCTAGAATCCTTAAAATTATCCTATTTGAATTAAAGAGATCCCTCTGTCTCAAATCAAAAGAAGTTACCCGATTTGAGGTAGCATCTTCTCTCAAGTTTCTTTCCATTTTTTTTACTTCTTCACTCCCTATGATATTATTATTATTTTTTATATAAAAAATCCAGTATAATAAATATAATGGGTTTTTTATGAAAAGGATTCTAACTACTCTTACAGACACCTCCATCTAATGGATACAAACCTACTGTTTTTGTGTACGGTGAACTGCTGCCTCACGAAACGATGACTATTCAATTTTCTCCTGCCACATCTCATAGTGTACATTATGATGAAACTATAATTATTTATAATATTTGTGATATTTATTTTATCTATATTCTTTTTTAATTATATTTTAGAACATAAATTTATGATTTTCATGTTGTATATATTTGATAATTTTAATTTGAGAATGGAAAACTAGTGCCCCCTCAACGTGATATGAATCATTTATGAAATACATGGAATGTATAAAGGATGGAATTAATTAAATTATTTAAAATATATAACATATATATTATACCATAATTATAATATAACTATGTTTCATTTAGGTTTAATTCCTTTAAATATGAGAAAATTGAAAGTAGCGTTCATGCGTACGTATGACTTACCGTCTCTATAAATGGTGCATTTCATTTCTTAAATCCAAATGGTTGGGAATATTATAAATAAATATATTTTGGATATATATGATATATTAATCATTAATATCATTCTCAAGATAATTTAATTATTACCACATGGACAATCTGCAAGTGTAACAAGTTCATTTTTTTACTCATGTTCCAAATATAAAAAAAAATAGCCAATACGAACTCAAATAATTAAATTATTGTTATAGAAAGGTAATAGGTGATATAAAAAGAATAATAAAATTGGTAAAGGTTATGATGAAAGTATTAATTAAATTATTTATATTATTCTGGAAATTAAAGAATGAATGATTCAAGTCAGACCCGAGGTATGTGACTTTGTCTCAATCTCCATCGATTAATGAATGTTTTGATAATATACAACTCCTTGTTTTATACAGTGTATAATTAACCCCTTTGAATTTTATTTGCATTTAAAGGGAATATTTTTTCTCCAAAGCATTTTATTAAACAACATAACAAATGTTTTTTAACATATGCGGCGAAAATGACCTTTCTACCATCGTAATCTTTATTTAGTTTCCTCTATAAGCCTTAATGTTTTTAAAATGAAAAAGAAACCCATTATATTATTTTTGTATTTTGGTATTGGAAATGATTTTTGAAATGGATTGAGTATTTCAATATCTAGAAATGATATCTTTTGATTGGAAATTAAATTTTATCACTGAAATGTTGTTATTTTCAATATTTTAGGTTTTATGATTATGTAATGGTACTTGATCATTTTACATGTGGTTACGTGATAAAACAAATGATGGGAGCCTCCATGATAAACAATGGGAGGATGGTTACGTTATAACCTCTAATGCATTGGGTATGGAAGTCACCCATATGGTTATTCCATTTAGTGATATGTGTGGAAGTCAACCATATTGTTATTCCTTTTATGTATGTTTATGTCCCAAGTTACCTTTATATGTTACATGTTCTTTCTTTTGGTTTATTGGTAAAATTTTGGCTACAAAAGGGTAAGAAATGAAATGTTATTCAATTAAGAGTATTTACTTCTTCATAAAGGTGATAATAATTAATTATGATAAAGTATTCATGGTTTACTTGTTGTTTTGAAAAACTAACAGTTTTCCTTCTTTGTGTATCCTTTTCTGATCTTCTTAGGATTATCCCAAGTTTTTAAATTGTTTTTCACAAGACAAAATGTGTAGTAGGTTCAAGGATGGGATCAAAAAAACGTTATGGTTATTAAGACATGTAACTAAACATGTTTCTTTTCTTTTAAGAGTTTTTAATTTATAAGAAAAATGGATACTGAGTGGAAGTGTCTACATATAATATTGAAATTTTTATATATATGTTATGACTTAATTCTCTAAATATCTAAATCTGAAAAGAACCTCAATGTGAATTATTAACTTAATTCAAAATTAAACAGTGTTTAAGGCTGGGGACATACATAATATGCTTAGTAAGGATGACAGTATAATGGAAACTATCCTAGATAAGAAAAAACCTTTAATCCAATGTATAAGACTAAAACACAAGCCTTTTAAACATAAACATAAGAATAATATGGATAAGATTAATCAAATAATGTCATTTACTTATTTACGTGGATATTCTACTACTCAAATAATCACATATAATATCAATAGATAATATTGTAATAATGGAATTCATAATTCCAAGCATCATAACCACAAAGTCAAGGCCTCGTGCTAAGACCCTAAAAATAAAAATTTTCAAGGCCTTGTGCCAAGAAACTAGTTTTTATCATGAGAACTACCAATGACTAGTGGGGATATAGCGGTCCATGCCCATCAATTAATTTTTCCAATGAATTTATCAGATGAAATGTTTGAAACACAATCTTAACATTCGTATTAAAAGTAGCATATGAAATTTCAATACTTTAACAAAAAATCATGAATGGTATAAAAATACCACATCCACAGTCAAACATAACTCATTAAATATAATATAGAAGGTTGTATTATAATAAATAAACCTCATTCAAGAATAAATTACAATTATGTATATTTACATAGATAACAATAATCAGTAAAACCGTTTGAGAGAAATATCCCCTTTTTCATGAAAACATTTAAAAGTCACACTATTTATTAATGAAGTTGTTTGAAAGTGTGTTTTGAATCAAAGTGTCCCATACCACATTGAAACATTTCAAATGAATTTTAATTTCAAAATGTTCTTTTCCATATAAATAAATCTTTTAAACCATTTTTAAAACATGTACATTAATGAGAAAGATTTATAATAAAAAATCTCTATTAATCATATTTTAGGTAAAGAGTTCTCAACCAAATGAGAGACACTTGAATAAAAATAATTGAGATATAAAATTAATAAAAACATATAATATCATGAGAATAAATGTATTAATGATATAATATGTCAAAGGAAAGTATACACACCATATAATAGTGAAATGGCGCATAACAACAAAGAAGTCTTAAAGGAATGTAAATTGAGACGAAATCCCTTATAAAGACCGCATCCTTATATTAAGGATAAATAAATGGAATAATTATCTATGAAAAATATAAATAAACTCAATATGATTGGATATTAAGTATAAATCAATCAGATGGGATTCACATATATTATTGTAAAAACCAAACCAATGACTTGGATGTTTAACTCAATGAATGGAAATTGAGATAAGATTACCCTTAACAAGTTCATATCAACGGATTGAGAATTTGTAAATGGAGTGATTATGTGTATAAAAAGTATATCAACAAAAATTTTACCGGAAATTGCAACATAAATAAATAAATAGTGATTCCATATATAATTATGGAGTAAAATAGTCAACAAAGTATGCGTAAAACCTTATGAGTGGAAATTGAAAATTTAAAATCCCTTACAAATTTGGTAAATTACGAAACATACACTCTATGAAAGAAGTATCATACAATGATGATTTAAATACTCATAAATTAAATTATATTACACAATGAATACAATCATGGGTAGTACATACAAAAAAAAAGAAATAGTGGCAAATATAGCATGAATCTCAATAGAATAAAAGTGAGATGAAAACCAATTACCATGTAATTTAGCTTAATTGAGGGTAGTTTAAACTACTGTATAATGGTTAAATAATTTTTATTAATTTATAGAAGAACCACATACATAAATATGATATCATATATAATCCTCTAATATATTTCAGTTGATTAATTATTTTAGTTGTTAACTAATTCATTTTCATTCATATGTTTTGTTAGGTAAGTCATGTTCATTATGGATAAGATGTATTTGATTCATATCCAGAATTATGTTAAATTAATAAACATTATAATTAATCATAAGATGAAAATTATTATAGAATGATTATGATGGGGAATGAAATCTCATCGCGTCGTGGAGACAGTAGGTCGTACGTACACTCGAGCAACAATATCATGCCATTGATGGGGAAATAATTTGTAATTGGATGGTTTATTATATATAAAAAATAATTTACATGTTATATTTATTATTTACATCAATTATACTCATTATTATACCCATCCAAATAATAAAGTGTTGAATAAAAACTACACCATGACATATAGATGGTAAGCCGTACGTACGCACATAGGGGACTCTGTTATTCATAGGATGGATAGAATAATGTATGTTGTTCTAACATATTTATAATAACATATAATTATGTAGAAGGTTCTGGATTTATTATTTTTGTATGTAAAAAATAAATAAAGAAGAAGTGGAAGAAGAAAAGAACTTTTAAATAGGTGATGAAATAATTACCTCTTCTTCGAGTGCTTCCTTTTGATTTCAACAAAAGGGATCTTTATTTTGGATTTATGATCAAATTAAGGCCTTTAAATTGATGTGAGGGTAGTTGGAGGATATTTGAGAAGGGTTTGTCTGATCTAAATTTATTTGGGGTGTGAATTTTAGAGAAGGGGAAATACCCTTTTATAAGTGTGGCGAGGGGTGCTTTAAGAAGAGCATGAAATATTTATTTATTATAAAATCAATTTCAGTTTATAAAACCTAAAAATTTATTTATTTCAAAGATAAGGTGGGTATTGGTCGAGATAATCTCAACCAATATGTTTTAGACATGTTTAGGTCACCATATTAACTTCATATTTAAGATTTAACAATTAGTTAAATAGTTTAACTTTTACCATGTCTTTGTGTATTTTTATATAACATGGTTAATATAGTTACTATAAAATAACAAGAGAACCTAAAGTGGTTAATTAATGACATATCTAACATTATATTTTTCCTTTTTTTAATTTATATTTGTATTAATATGATACCATTTTAAAAAATAATATTAGTTTTAGAAACACAATTATGACAATTTTTTCACTATTTAGTATTTGGTTTTTGTAAAAGTCATACAACCTTTATTTCTTAAAAAAATACATTGAATAAACACTTACATATCTTATTAAACTATAAAATTCGTGAACTGTATAAAAATTTTCAATTTACATTTATTTTAATATGTATAATATCAATTATTTTAATCTTTCATTAATAAGGTAATGACAGTATCATAATTGTGTCATAAATAAATTTAATTGTTTATTGTCTAAAAACTGTCAATAAAATTTCCCAATGTAGTAATTCTTTCTACTTTTATAGTTAATATTTATAGTCTAATTTATCTTATGTAAATACTTATATTAAAAATGGTTTAGTTAATAAAATTTTAATTTAACACTTTTAACACATCTATAAATAAAATAAAATAAATGTCCTAATTTAATCCAAGTGGATAAAAAATGATACTATATTTTTCCATAGGATTATTTTGGTTTAAATACACTTATCTAGTAAAATTTGGACATGTGATTGGTAATTTGATATTATTATAATATTATTTTTACCTTTAATTACACTACATACTTTTAACCGTGGTAAAATAAATTCAAAAGTTACTACTCACCCGAAAATATTTTCATCCTATTGACCCAAATTTTACTTACTAATGAAAGATGTGTCTAAAAGATTTTTGAAATTCTATTCAGAGATATGGTAAAATTATATTTTATACAAATTTGCAATTATGCCTATAAGGTGGGTAAAAGACATTAAATAGTTCAATAAAATTTAATATATCTAATATTATTCTAAAATAAATCCAATTAATTATGTTGGATTCAAGTAGGTATTATGTATATATTTTTACATTAAAATAAATTTAAATTATAATATATATATTCAAATTAAAAGTCAGTTTTAAACAATAATGTAGTCTGTTTCACTATTCATAAAAAAAATTGAATGTTTTCAGAAAAATACAAAAAATTCACCCTAAGATAATTTTGATATTCCAAATTCAAAAATGAAGTATATTTTACAAAATTAAATTTTTAGTAGTTTCTAAAATTAATTTTATTATTTTTCACAAAAGGACATAAAAATTAGTTCTTTTAAGAAAATAGTTTTTCTAAATACATAACTATTTTAAGAAAACTTATACATTTCATTATAAATATGATTTATTTCTGTTAAGACATTATAAAAAACATATTAAATTTATTTTTTACTATTAATATTGAAATATTTAATTGATAAATAAATATATCGTTTAAATAATTATACTACTAATGTGTTATTTCACAGAAACACAATCATGCGTATAACTCAAGAGAAGTTGGTGTGGCGTGCAATATAAGATATTAAATTATTTTAAATTGATTACATACTGTGAAGTCTTGTGGTGTTACATTCTCCCTACCTTCAATAAATTGCATCCTCCCAATTTAAACTCAAGATTTAAAAGTAGGGTTCTGACATTTCAAAATATCTTAGTTGAAATCCCACATCAAAAAATGGATTAATGAGGCCTCTATTTTAAAATGAAGAAAGTGATGTACGGAGGATATTAGAAATAACACCCACTAGGTTTATATGTATTAAAAACAAGGATTTTTAAGAGAAACTAACAGTCATGTTCTGATGGAGAGTGATAGAGAATATTATTAGGAGAAAGTTAAAAATCTGAAAGACATAAACTTATGATGGGTTAAACCGTCTTTGATTACCCAGTAGGAAGTTTAATCTGAAAAAAGTTTTTATGTTAACTTTCATAACGTTGGGGAATTTATTTATGATATTGAATTATAAAATAATTAGATATACTTACTTTACAAGTAGAGTTTCTTACTTTAATAAATTTATACGGTACGCTCATCTTTTCTCCAGAAGATGAGTATTAAAGATGACTTGGTCACACCTGATGCACTAGAACCGACACATAACGAATCACATAATCCAAAAAAGATAAAATTTATATTTCCCTTGTCTTTATACATTAAATAAAACCAAAATGGTTAGTATAATATCAGACAATACCCAGAAAGGATAATACTTTAGAGAAAGAAATACTAATCTTAATCTCCAAAATTAAACAGACAATACCCAAAGTTCAAAAAATACCATTTAATAAACAATTTCCGTAAAAGTGTTCAAAATAATACAAAATGAGCTTGAAACCCAAAATTCAGAATTATTTGGTTACATATTCTTCCATAAAAAATCATTACATCTATCTCTAAATAACATCTACTAATCTTTATGTCACATACTTAAAATTAGTTAACCAAATCACATATTCTATATGATAGGATAATCATTTCCACAAATAACCCAAATCTCCATGAGTAAACAATAAAACCATAAAATCTAACCAAATAAAAATATAACATTACTCCTCAAAGGAAATCCATTGTTTCATATTTTCCATAGGTATATATTATTCCCAAAAGAGTGGATGACTTCCAAGTTAAGATTTATCACATAATCAACAAATCATTTTCCTATTATATGGATATCCATTTGATAAATCATACATCCCAAAAATCATCATATTCTTGATCCGTAAAATAATTTAACTAAAATGAATTAGTCATACTAACTAGGGACATCACATAGTCCATTGTTAGGTGATAAATTCTAGTCGAACTTTGGTTGTGGGTTCGATTCCCGCAGCTTTGTCCAACATGACTGATCGTCACATGGTGTGTGTGTTTTCCTTTTTCAAAAACATTATATTTTTATTACGTTCCCAAAAACTGAGGAAAATTCCTCCAAAACAACCATAACATATTTTAACCATAAATTTTATATCATACCTTGCATTTTCATCCCAAAAAGTAAAAACCTACAATTGCCTCAAATTTAAGGATCATATAAACCCAAATGGTTCTTTATAATTATATCCACAAAAGAAAAGATAATTCTTCCACAAATAGTATTTTCACATAAAAAATTTAAGGGTTACACATACAAGAAAAAATTCTTCCAAAGTAATCCAATCAAAAAAGAGAATTAATACATTAATTTTTTTTATATCCATTAATTTCCACATAGGTTCTAACTTTACCTAGTGGTTATACTATAAAATAGAACATTGACTTGGGTAATTCCCAGGTCCCCTAAAATTAAGACAAATGACTGTAAATGGATTCTTAGGATTATTTTTATTTTCTTCCATAATACTCTTAATTTTTCCTTATCAGTTATTTATATTATGTCCTTATTTACCACATATAAATCATTTTCATTATTCCATTGAGACACTTTCATGGGTGTCCCCATCCACATTTTTCACATAATGTAAATTGAGCTTCTTATTCTCTATGGTCTCCACTGTTGGATCTCTTATAATTCTCTTCCATTATCTTCTTTGTTGAGTTCAAGAGTTTGTTAATGTATATGTTTTTGATCATATTTTTTTAAATATCATTCAGTATGAAAACAATATATTTTATGCCTATCAACATTTCATTTTGTTGCTCAATTCCACCATCTTTCCAACCTTTTACATCATGTAAAATGTTACTATTACTTCCTGGGAATCCAGCCATTGAATAACACATGAAATCATAGTGTGAGTAACAATGGTAATAAAATCATTTAGAGAATATCATGACACTTTAAATTCAATATAAAACAGCATAGAATTTAACCAAGGTTATTTATTCTCATCTTATATTAAAATCCATCAAATCGATTTGAAAAGAAAATGTGAATTATCTAAAGCATTTCCCCTGGGAGTGTCAAACCAGGTGCATAATAAGGCCCATTGTCATGTACCAGGATACCCCGGGTCATGCATGGAACTCCTTGTCATAGTTTTCACTCCAAGGTACATCAATTCCAAAACCATTTCCAGTTGTAGTATCTAAACTGAGATGTATTTCTTGGAAAACCCACATGATATTTACACCATATTTTATTTGGATTTTTTTCTATACTAACTCTCAAAGTCTATCTTAGGGTAATGTTTTCCAATGATAGTTTCTCTAAATCTAGTTTCCAAGGATTGTACTAAAATTCATATGATAGAAACTATAACGCCCCGACCCCAGATACCTAGAGTCAGTGCAATATTACATAACATTGGCATTATTACAAGAGATTATGTCCCAAATGACTGATCGGTTAAGTTTCCTTAGAAGTCCTGGATATATACATAAGTTTTACATTACATTGAGAAAATAAAAATAAAATTTTTGTCTCCTTTGAACACACTCTTATACCATATACAATACCTATAATTCAGTCATAATATAATTCTTCTCATCTTGGAAAAATTAAACATAAGAAAGGGGAGAGCTCAAACACTCAGTAAGGATAACAATATAGTAGAAACTATCATAAATAAGAAAAAAAAATTAATCCAATGTATAAGACTAAAACAAAAGACTTTTAAACATAAAATTTAGCATAATATGGAAAAGATAAATTAAATAATTCCATTTACTTATTCACATGGATATTCTACTAGTCGAATAATCATGTGTAATATCAATAGTTAATCTGATAATGATGGAATGCATTATGTCGGACATCATAACCACAATTTCAAGGCCTCATGGAAATATCCTAAATATAAATTTTGTCATGGACTTGTTCCATGACAATATTTTGTCCCATGAGACCTACCAATGCATCGAGGGGCTATTACAGGCCTCTCCCATCACATACTAAGTCCAATGCATTCCTCATATGAAAATGGTGAAACATAATCTAAACATTAGTATTAAAACTAGCATTTGAAATGTCAATACTTTAACAACAAATCATGAATGGTATAAAAATATCACATCCAAAATCAAACATAACTCATTCAATGCAATATGAAAGACTATATTATTGTAAATCAACCTCAATAAAGAATAAAATATAATGAATGATATTTACATAGAAGAAAATAAACATTAAAAAATTTTGAGATAAATATCCCCTTTTTCTTGAAATCATTTATATATAACACTATTTATCAAAGAAGTCATTTAAAAGATATTTTTGAATCAAAGTGTCTTATAATTTTTTGAAACTTTTTAAAGGAAATTTAATTTCAAAATTTTCATGTCTGTATAAATAAATCCTTAAAACCATTTTTAAAACAAAGACATTAATGAGAATTATTTAAAAGAATAAATCTTTAAAAATTATATTTTTGTTAAATAGTTACTAACTAAATTATAGACAGTTGAATACAAATAATTGATGCATAACATTAATTAATACTATATAATATCATGATAATAAAGCGTTTCATGATATAATATGTCAAAGGATAGTATATACACCTTATAAAAGTGAATTGTCGCATAACAAAAATGAAGTCTCAATGGAATGTAAATTGAGACGAAATACCTTATAAAGAATGCATCCTTAGATTAAGGATAGATAAATGACATAATTATGTGTGAAAAATATAAATACACTCAATATTGTTGGATATTCAGTGTAATTCAATTAGAGGACATTCACACATATTCTTGTAAAAACAAAACCAATAACTTGGATGTTTAACTCAATTAATTGAAATTGAGCTATTATTACCCTTAATAAGTTCATATATATTACTTGATAATTTATCAATTGAGTTATTATGTGTATCAAAATAATATAAATAGAGAGGGGAGTGTAAATTACTACATAAATAAATAAATACTAATTACACACAAAATTTAGGAGTAAAATATTCAATGATGTATGTGTAAAACCCAATGAGTGGAAATTAAAATTTGATATTCCCTTACCGATTTGGTTATAACACCCCATGATTTCATATTACGTTTTCTCTTGAATGAAATTCAATAACTTGCACTACATGCAATACCGAGTTCAACCACACCACGAATTACCAAACTAGTCATTCAAAAAGAATTTATGAATAGTATTAACTGAATTTTTAATTTTATATACTCCATATAATTTTAGAATCCATATTATGTGTTTCATAGACATAATATACGAGCACATTCATTTTATTAGATAAAATAAGTATAAAAAAAAGCAATTTTACTGCCTTTTAATGGAGAACCCTTTTTTAAACCAATATTTGAAACTTTTATATATTAAATTTAATAGAAATAAATTATTCCTTAGAATTGGGGCATAATAATTTAGTTCTAATAAATTTTTGGTTCTTTTCTTAAAACATTTATATTTTGATAAATAGTTAAAAATAATAAATTTTAATTAAAAACAACGTTTTTACTTGAAATAATTTATAGTGTTAAATAATACATTTTATTGGTTTTAAAATATAATATAAATATATTTTTATCATTTAATATAATTTAGGTAATTTTATGTAATTTCACATTTTAACTGGACATTAACAATTGTTAATATTTTGATAGTTGTTATTTCCTAATAACACATTTCTAGTTTTGACAACAAGAATTAATTTTAAATTAATTTATGCCACTTATGTGTATTGAATTTGGAAAAATGGATTCCATATTTTAAATTAGGAGGTCCAAATTGTGTAAACAGGTAAATTTTATTTTTAGACATTATGAATATTTACTTCAGTACATATTTTATTTACCATGGTTAAAGTATAAATATGGTAAATAAGGGTAAACAAAAATTATTATAATAATATTAAATTACCCTAACATGTGTCCTAGTTCTGTTTGTTGATACGTGTACGACCATGGGTATCCGTGGGTCTATTTTGGGACCAATTAGAGCCACATGAGAGTGATAATGACACTTTATATTAATTAATTTAAAGTAATGACAAAAATGACATAAACATATATGTTTAAGTAAAAAATATTTTACAATGTGTTATATAAGTTATCATTTCGAAAATATATATTCATTAGAAATATAAAACGATTTAATTCACAATTATATTTTATTTATCATTTTTAGATATTAAATAATTAAATTTATTTATAAAACAATGTTGATGTAGTAAATACCGTATTAATGAAGGAATCAAATAACTGGTATTATAAATAAAAAAGTAAATATAATTTCAAAGTTCTTATGATAGCCATGAATTTTATTGGTGAATATTACATGTTAGGATTTATTGAATGTATCTCGTTTGATGTAATCAAGTTGTGATGAATTTCACATAAACCAAATACTTAATAGTGTGAAAATTGATATAAATGAGTTTTTGAAACAAATATTATATTATTAAATTATATAATATTCCTAAAAATCTATAGTTCAGAAAAAGGGAATAAATAATTTTATATATGTAATTAATTAACCACTTGAGGTTATCTTGGAATTTTATAATATGTTTATTATCCATATATTTTAAGAATATAACAAGACACAGTAATAGTTAAACTATTTACCTAAGAGTTAAATCTAAAAGATAATTTTAATATGGTGATCTAAACCCATATAAAACCAATTGGTTGAGTTTTTTTAGACCCATATCTACCTTAACCTAGAAATAAATCATTTTAGATCCATTAGAAGTAGAAAAGTATTTTATTCTAAAATAATATTTCATACTTTTTCTAAAGTGACCCTCACCTCTCTTATAAATGGGCATTTCCCCTTCTCTCAAAATCTCTCCTCCAAATCCATTTGGCTTGACCAAACCCTTACCAAATGTCCTCCCAAAATCCCTCACCTAAATCTATATTCCTTAGATTGATTATAAATCCAACCTATAGAGCCCTTTTGATCAACTCAAAAGGAAACACCCGAAGAAGTGGTAATAATTTCACCACGCTCTTTCAAGTTCTTTACTTCTTCCACTTCCCCTTTCATTATTGTATCCACAACAAAATAATAACTCTAGTACCTTCAATATAATGATATTTTAATATAAATATGGCACAACCATATTCATTATTCTATCAATCCAATTAATGATAAGGTCACCATACGTGCGTACGTACGACGTACCGTGTCCATGTCGTGGTGTAATTTCTTATTCAACACTATGTTATTTGGATGGATATAATGATGAGTAATATGTATATAAATAATGAAAATAACATTATAATGTCTCCATAAAATTAATATACCATCCAATTCCACACCTTTTAATCTTTAAGGAAATGACATCGTCGCTCGTGTGTACGTACGACTTACCATCTCCATGACGTGATGAGATTCATTTTCACATTCACCATTCAACGATGATTATAACAATATATATTTTTAATAAGTATTTAATATATAAAATTATAATTCTACTGAATAGATATATATATGTATATATATATATAAATATATGTATGTACTTATATATATCTTATTCATTTATTTCCATTCAATATGATATGAAAACTTAAACAACGTTTATGTGTAGGTACGACAGACTATCTCCATAAATGATGTTTTACATTTCATATATCTATCTACTATACATATTTATATTCTAAATATACATGATATATAAATCATGTGTTACATTCTAGAAGTATATAAATCACTATCTAAATGATATGATCAAGAATAACATGTTAAAACACGTACGACAATGAAAACCGTTGTTACCCGAAATGTTAATTTAACATGGAAGTCATTATTAAATGGTTAGTATAAAGTCATAAATGAATCATGAATGATATAATAAATATGAATATGGTTCTGGTAAAACATAATAACATACTATGGTCATTATACAGGAGGTTAAACGTAACCTTGACCAAAAGAAAGTGCAAGGTAAGGGTTATTTCCTTAATCTCATTATTATCTGATATTGTTTATGTGTAAGTATTTTCTGGGGAATATTTATTATCCATGTCCATGTTTCATAAAATACTTTTTCAAAATAAAATTTTAAAGGTACTATTTAACTAAAAAATCATTTTAAATGTTTTAAATATTTATTCTTCAAAATCATTCACATTAATGTCTATATTTTCAAAATAGTTTTAAGGATTTATTTATATTTACATGATTGTTTTAAAATGTCAATTTATTTGAAAAGTTTCAATGTTGTATGGGACAATTTGATTCAAAAATCTATTTTAAATGACTTCTTTTATAAATGTGTGAATTTTAAATTATTTCACAAGAAGAGATATTTCTCTCAAAAAGTTTCTCTAATCATTTTCAACTATGTCAAAATACATTACTAGATATTATACTTATTTGAAGTTGATTTTTTATAAAACAATATTCCATATTATATTGAACGATTTATGATGTGTTTTCCTATGGATGTATTATTTTTATACCATTCAATGTTTATGGTTAATGTATTGAAATTTAGTATGCAAGTTTTAGTACAAATGATTATGTTATTTTTCACCTTTTCATATGAGGAATGTATTGGACTTAGTAAGTGATGGGTGGAGCCCGATACAGAACCTCAATGCATCGGTAGATATCATGAGACATTTATTCATGGAATTTGATAAGGCTTTTCCCAAATATGATATATGGTTTTGAATGAGGCCTCAATCATTTTTAGACGCCTTGGATGATGCTTTGAAAAGATGTTTTAGAATGTCCGACATTATACATCCCATCATTATGACAATAATATTGATGGTTCATGTTCTTATTCGACTACTAGAATACCAATGACAGTGTTTTAATATTGCATTATTTACTCTGCTCATATTTCTTCCATAAATTTTACATGATTATTATTTGTAAAGGCATGTGTTTTCAGTTATTCACCATGCCTAATGTGTATGTTATCTTCTGCTATATTGCTTACACTTACCGAGTGTTTGAGCTCACCCATTTCTTTTGTTTTATTTTCCCAATATTCCAAGAAGTGTATTATGATTGATAAGTAGGGTTATGCTAGGGGATTAATGGTATTATCAAAGGATAATTTAGGGTTTTTTTAATTTTCTAATGTGTAATGTAACGTTCATTCATGTAATCTATTTTCCAAGACTGCTAAATTGATCGGTCCTTCGGGATTCGATTCATTGTAATCATTCCAATGTATTAAAATAATGCACCGACTTTGGGCTTGTGGGGTCAGGACATTACAGTTGGCATCAGAGGAAGTTTAGAAACAACCACAGAAATAGATTTGGATAAAATATTATTAGAGAACATTACCCTAAGATAGACTTTAAGGATTAGAATAGAACAACTTCATAGAATTTTGGTAATGTATAGATTTTGTGAATTTTCCATGAATTACATCCCTGTATGGATATGAGTAGGTAGAGGAGGCTCTGGCAGAGATTTACATAGAAGTAAAAACTCTGACAAGGAGTCTCGGGTTTGACATGGCATATCCCGGTACACGACAATGGTTCTTACTACCCTCTTGGTTATGACACTCCTGGGGGATTTGCTTAGGATACTTCTCATTTTCAATACAAGACATTATGATGGATTTAGGAGTAAATAATTACTCAATGAAATAATTTTAGGATTATAGATTATATACATAATATTTTCAATTTATGTTGCATATTTTACTAGTTTGGAATTGTGCATTGTGATTCATAAAATAACTTGGAGTATGCCATTGTTTTGAAATGAAGCTTAGTAGAAGGAATGCGAATTCCAATAATATGCAAGATCGAAAGATTATGAATGATCATATCCTTCATTGTATTAAGCCAAAATTTAAAAGATAAATAGTCTCTAATGTATTACCATCATATGAAGAAATAGTATCATGTGTTAATAAGATAAGTAAATAATTCTTTGAGTCTTTTTTCTTTGAAGGGAATCAAGAGAATAAAAGGATGGTAGAGAAAAAGATAGATAATGGGAAGAGGGGAAAGAATGATTTTCCCATATGTGATAATTGTGGAAAGAATCACCTTGGTAAATGCTTGAAGGGAATGTGAGTTTGTTATAAGTGTGGAGAAAAAGGACACCAAGAATGTGATTTCATGGGTAAGAAAAATGTTTCAAATGTACAATGCTTCAACGACAAGGAGTTGGGACACTATGAAAATCAATGTCCAAATCATCAGAGTATGCCCTAAATGATGCTATTAGATAATAATCGAGTTATTATACTACCACAGATAAAGAGGAATGACTATTGTTATTATGTTGTTATTAAAAAATTATTTCATTTTAGTGTTGTATCAACTATGTACAGGTTATATGAATTAGATAAATAATTAAGGATTGTACTACAGTACTATTTCATTAAGGATTTGAGATTGTATGGTACCAAGAAAAGTGACACAGTTTCAGGTAATTTTTTTTGGAAAATACATGGTTGAAGTAAAGGTGAACCATATTATGGTCGAGATATTGAGGTAGTGATTTTGTAATAAGAGATAATTGATTTGGATAAATTATATTGGATATTTTGACTACCTAGGAACTGATTAATGGACTGTTTGTTCCATCATTATTGGAATATTCAAAATTTTTGGATATGAAGAATATATCTTGTTTATATAAAGAATAAGGGATAATTAATATAATAAATATGGTTTTATGGTAATTTAGGGTCTTCCCATGTTTTAAAAGAATACATGATGAAGGTATTCATATGTAATTATGTGGCAAAAGAGATCATAATTTTGTTTACCTTCCTTATAAATCTTGGACTATGAGTTTGGAAAGAAGTATTTTGGATAAGTATAAGCGTTGAAATGGATTAAGTTTTACATTGGATACTATTATTATGGTTAAATCATTTCTTAATATTATTTTTGGATTGTTATAAAAAGGAAAACACACAACCAAAGGGCGATATGGGTGGATCACCTACCACAAGTACACGTGTTTTCCTGGTTTGTATTATATAGTTTATTTTAATATTCAGACGAATGAATTACAAATTGATTATTTTTCAAAACCCTATACGATTATGATAAATAGAATATTTTTGAATTATTTTATCTTTTGGAGTGAAAGATGAGTTTGTGGTAGGAATTAGTTGAAGGATGAAACTCTACTTTTCAAGTATATATATATATATATCCTCCTATAATATGAATAAATTAATTCCTATTCTTTATGTAAGAGATATTAAAACCAAAAATGTGTTATCCTAATACCATATGTTTTGTTGAACCGAAGATATTTTACATCATCTTAGATTGGTGGCTTTGAGGCTCTCAATTTTACGCTTGTTTGTGATTAATTACCTCAATAACTCTCTCCAAATGTTTACGTTTTTCTTCCAATTATGTTTCTTTAATTCCCACCAATGTTATCCTAATTTAGATCATAATTTTATGGCAACTTTTTCATTTCCCTTTCCCACTTATTATGAGTAAATTTTATTAACCCAATTTCTGATGCGAGTTTTCCACAAAGGTATTTTTCTATTTTTCACCATTTATTTTTGAAGAAAAATTTAAAATGGTGAGGATGAAATATATTTAAATAGGGGAGAATGTAACACCTCATTAATTCATAGTACATTATCTCTTCAACGAAATTCAATAACTTATGCTACACGCAACACCGAGTTCGAGCACATCATGACTTACCAAACTAGCCATTAAAAAGGAGGTTATGAATAGTATTAACTAAAATTTGAATTTTATATACTCCATATAATTTTAGAATCCATATTATGTGTTTCTTAGACATTATATAAGTATAAATTTATTTTTTTCAGATAAATTAAGTATTTTTAAAAAAATTCATTTTTACTGCTTTTTAATTGCGATCCTTTTTTAAAACCAATATTTGACACTTTTATATATTCAATTTAATGAAATTAAATTATTATTTAGAATCTAGACATAAAAATGTAGTTTGGATAAATATTTGGTACTTTTCTGATAACTTTCATATTTTGATGAATAGTAAAAAATACTAAACACTAATTAAAAACAACTTTTTTAATCGAAATAATTTTTAGTGTTAAGATGTACATTTTAGTGGTTTTAAAGTATAATTAGATTATTTTTTATAATTTAATATAATTTAGGTCATTGTATGTAATTTCACATTTAAACTAGACATAAACAAGTGTTAATCTTTTGATAGTTATTATTTCATAGTAACACGCTTTTTGTTTTGACAACAAGAATTAATTTTAAATTAATTTTTGCAACTTCTATGTTTTTAATTTGAAAAAATGGATTCTATATTTGTAATAAGGAGGTCCAAATTGTGTAAATAGGTAACTTTTATTTTTAGACATTATGAATATTTACTTCAGTAAATATTTTATTTACCCTGGTTAAAGGGTAAATCAGGTAAATAAGGGTAAACAAATATGATTATAAATGTAACGCCCCGACCCTAATTACCTAGAGTCGGTGCATTATTACATAACATTGGCATGATCACGAGAAAGATCAAGTCATGAAAGACCGATTAGTTTAGTAGCCTTGGAATAACTAGATACATCCATAAATTTTACATTACATCATAAAAAAAACATCTTGTCTTCATATCCCCTCATACTATCCCTGAAGGTCATTCATAAATTACTTGTTCATAATCCTGGGAAAAAAAATAAAACATTGAAAGGGGTGAGCTCAGATGCTCAATAAGGATAACATTATAGCAGAAGTTTTCATAAATAAGCATAAACACTTAAGGCAATTTATAACTAAAACAAAAGCCTTTTAAACTTGAACTTCAGCATAAAATGGAAAAGGTAAAATGAAATAATGCCATTTACTTACTCACATGGATATTCTACTAGTCGAATGATCACATGCAATATCAATAACCACTTTCATAATGATGGAATGAATAATGCCAGACTATCGTAACCACATAGCCAAGGCCTCGTGCCAAGACTACAAATAAGATTTGCCAAGGCCTTGTGCCAAGAAACTAGTTTGTCTCATGAGACCTACCGATGCATCGAGGAGATATAGCGGGCTCCACCCGTCACTTATTAAGTCCAATGCATTCCTCATATGAACAGGTTTAAACATAACATAAACATTCGTATTAAAACTAGAATACGAAATTTCAATACTTTAACCACAAACCATGAATGGTATAAAAATAGAACATCCACAGTCAAACATAACTCATTTGATACAATATGGAAGATTGTATTGTATCACATTAACCTCAATCATGAATAATGAAGGATTTTGACATAGATTAAAATAATCATCAAAACTATTTGAGGGAAATATCCCCCTTTTCTTGAAATCATTTAAAAGTCACACTATTTGTCAAGAAGCCATTTAAAAATAGATTTTTTTTGAATCAAAGTGTCCCATACCACTTTGAAACTTTTAAAAGGAGTTTAAATTTTAAAACTTTAATGTCCATATAAATAAATCCTTAAAACCATTTTTAAAACATGGACATTAATAAGCAAGATATAGAAGAATAAGTCTTTAAAACATTTTAAAATGGTATTTTGGTTAGAGATTCTAACCATAAGAGAGCACTTGAATACAAATATTTGAGGTAATCAAAAATTTGTAATATCATGAGAATAAAGGGATTCATGATATACTATGTCAAAGTACATTATATACACCACATAAAAGTGATTCGGTGTATATCAACAAAGAAGTCTCAGTTGAATGTAAATTGAGATGGAATCTCTCATAAAGGCTGTATCCTTAGGTTAAGGATAAATCAACGAAATAATTATGTGTGAAAAAATATAAATACACTAAATATGATTGAATATTCAGTGTAAAACAATCAAAGGATATTCACACATATTCTTGTAGAAACAACACCAACGAATTGGATGTTTAACTCAACAAATGGTGAAAGAGTTAAAATTACTCTTATCAAATTCATATTAATGACTTGAGAATTATCAATGGAGTGATTATGTGTATCAAAAGTATATCCACAGGAAGGGGAGTGGAAATTATGACATAATCAAATGAATAGTGATTCCACACATAATCTTGGAGTAATATAATCAATGAAATATGCGTAAAGCCGAATGAGTGGAAATTGAAATCTCAAAATCCCTTATCGATTTGGTAACTTACGAAACAAACAACCATGAAATAAGGATCATACCATGACTATGTAAATACCCATAAATTAATGTATATTACACAATGAATACAATCATGGGCAGTACACATACACCACATGTAATAATTAAGTGGTGAACAATGGAATTCTCACGAAATTAAGAGCGAGATAAGAAACTCCTTACCACGTTAATCAACTGAGTCGTATGGACAAAAGTTAATAACCACCAAATTATTTACAGAATAACATGAATATAAAGATAATCATGATAATATATATCAAATGGCAGTACACAATACACCACTTTCAATAATTTAGTGGTGAACAATGGAAATCTCACGGAATTGAAAGTGAGATAAGAAAATCCCTTACTTGTACTTTTTCCTTGGTCGATGGTAGGTTTACCTCCTTTATAATGGTGAAATAATTGTTATTTAATAATACAAGAATCATTTAATTTAATATGATATCATATATGATCTTTTAACATTGATTTGTTAATAATATCTTAGAATTATCGTTATTTCGGGTGTTAACGGGTTCATTTTACTTTATATTCTTTGTTATGTGAGCCATATTCGTTATTAATGGGATGTATATTATTCATATCCAGAATGATATCAAGTCCTTATATACTATTTTTAAATCATCAAATTATAATTATACTTGAATGGATATGATGGACAATGAATCTCATCGCGTTCGTGGAGACGGTAGTCCGTACATACGTACGAGCGACAATATCATTCTTTTGATATTAAAATAATATATAATTGGATTTTATATCATATATAAAGAATCATTATCATGTTATATTTATTATTTACATGAGTTACACATCATTATTATACCCATGCAAATAATAATATATTGAATAACAATTACACCACGACGTGGAGACGGTAAGCCGTACGTACGCACGTGTGGTGACATGTTATTCAAAGGATGGATAGAATACTGAATATGGTTGTACCATATTTATAATAACATCACAGTATATATATGATACTGGAGTTATTATTTTATAATGGTAATAACAAATAAAGAGGAAGTGGAAGAAAAAAAGGAACTTAAAAAGGGGTGGTGAAAACATTGCCTCTTCTTCGGGTTCTTCCTTTTGATTTGATCAAAAGGGCTCCTTAGGTTGGCTTTCTGATCAAACTAAGGCCTCTAGGTTGTATTTAGGGAAGTTGGGAGAGTATTTGGGCAGAGTTTGGCCGAACCAGAAGGCTTTGAAGGTGTGAAGAAATGAGAAGGAAGAGTGCCTTTTTATAAGAGGGGTGAGGGGCACCTTTGGGAAAGCTAGAAATATTAATTTATAATAAATTCATATTCAGTTTCTAATGGCTCAAAAGTTGACTATTCAAAGGTTAAGGTGGGGATAGGTCGAAAAACACTCAACCAATAGAATTTAGACAGATTTGGGTACTTATATTAACCTTATCTTTAAGTATTAACTACAAGTTAATTAGTTTCACTTTTACAATGTCTCTTTGTATTTTTATATAATATGGTTAATAAACTTACTATATACATCCAAGCGACCCCAAAGTGGTCCATTAATGATGAAAATATCATGATATAAGTCTCTTGGCTGAAACTTAGATTTTTAGGAATTTAATATCAATTGATAATATAATATTTGTTTTAAGAACTCTTTTATGTCAATTTTGACACTATTCAATAGTTGATTTTTGTGAAACTCATAACAGATTTATTACTTCGAACAAAGTCAATTAAATCAATCCTAATATATCATATTATCCTATAAAATTATTTTAATTCATTAAAAGTTTCATATTATATTTATTTGGGTATTTATAATATCAATTATTTTAATTTTTCACTATTATAGTAATTACTGCATCATCATTGTGTCATAAATAAAATAAATTATTTAATGTCTAAAAATTATAAATAAAATATAATTATGTAGGGAATCTTTTTATCTTTCTAAAGAATATTTATAATCGAAAATACAACATATATAACCCTATGTAAAAATTGTTTTGCTAAAAGATATATGCTTGTGTCATTTTTGTATTCATTTTAACTTAATTAAAATAATGTGTCATTATCACTTACAAGTGGATCCATGGGGTCCCAAAATCGACCCAAAGATTCCCATGGTAGAACATGTATCAACCAATAGGGGTAAGACACGTTTTAGGGTAATTTAGTATTATTATAATATTATTATTTTTTTAACCCTTATTTACCGGATTTACCCTTAACCATGGTAAATAAAATATTTACCGCAGTAATTATTCAAAATGTCTAAAAATAAAAGTTAACTATTTACACAATTTGAACATCCTGATTCCAAATATGGAATCTATTTTCCTAAATTCAAAACACAGAAGTGGCAGAAATTAATTTCAAATTAATTCCCGCTGTCAAAACAAAAAGCGTGTTTTTAAGAGATAATAACTATCAAAAGATTGACACTTGTTTATGATCGGTTTAATTGTAAAATTATGTCCAATGACCAACATTATATTAAATGGTAAAAATATATTCTAAATATACTTTAAAACTACTAAAATTCATAATTTATCACTATTAATTATTTTGATTAAAAAAGTTGTTTTTAATTAAAATTTAGTAATTTTCACTATTCATCAAAATATGAAAGTTATCCGAAAAGTACCAAAATTTCACCTTAGGCTAAATTAGATATTCTGAATCCAAAAATGAAGTCCATTTTGAAATATAAAATATATATAATTTTAAAAATTAGGTATTACTATTCATAACGGCTTGTTTGATCGGTTGTGGTGTGTGTTAAAACTCGAAGTTGCGTACAACACACGCTACTGTTTTATTCAAAAGAAAGAAAACCGTGGAAGATTGGGAAGTTTCATTTTAAATTTTTTTTGATGTCTCCATTTGGTCAAAAAGTTTAAAATATTGTATTTAAAAAGTTTTCACTATTAAAAGTTGATAAAAGTGAAATACTGAAAATGAATCTGTTCTTGCATTATGACTAAGAAACTCATAATATGGATTCTAAAATTATAAGGATTATATAAAGTTTAAAATTTAGTTAATACTATTCATGACCTCTTTTAATGGCTTTTTTTTGTAAGTCAAGGTGTGATTGAACTCAGTGTTGCGTGTAGTGCAAGTTATTGAATTATTTTGAAGAAATAACACACTATGAAATCTTGGGGTGTTACAATAAAAATATTAAATTATCTTTATATGTGTTTTATTTATATTTTTTGATACATGTCTGACCATGGGAATCATTGGTTCGATTGTGGGCCCCATGGAGCCACATGAGAGTGATAATGACACTTTATATTAACTAATTTAAAGTAAAGACAAAAATGAGATAAACATTTATCTTTTAGTAAAAAAAAATTTAGAAAGTGTTATTTAAGTTATAATTTCCACTATAAATATAAATTAGAAATATAAAACAATATCATACATAATTTTTTTTTATTTATAATTTTTAGAAATTAAATAATTAAATTTATTTGCGCCACAATGTTGATGCAGTAATTACTTTATTAATGAATGAATCAATTAAATGGAATTATAAATATTAAAATAAATATAATTTCAATGTCTCTATGACATCCAAGAATTTTATATGTGAATATGACTTTTTATTATAGAATCAATGTATTCTTTCCGAAGTAATCAAGTTGTTATGACTTTCCCATAAACCAAATACTAAATAGTGTTAAAATTGACATAAATGAGTTTTTAAAAGAAATATTATATTATTAAATTATATAATATTCCTAAAAATATATGGTTTAGAAAAAGGGATCAAATAATATTATATATGTCATTAATTTACCACTTTACACTCTTTAATTTTTTTGTATGTTTAGTAACCATATAGTATAAGAATACAATAAGACACAGTAAAAGTTAATCTATTTAACTAAGAGTTAAATCTAAACGATAAGGTTGATATGGTGACCTAATCCTGCCTAAAACCTATTGGTTGAGTGGTTTTAGACCCATACACACCTTATAATAGAAATGAATCATGTTTTATTCATTAGAAACCGAAAATTATTTTATTATAAAATAATATTTCAAGCTTTTTTATAATGTTACTGTCACCTCTCTTATAAAAGGGCACTTCCCCTTCTCTCGAAGTCACACCTCCCAATACATTTCACTCGACCAAACCCAGCCCAAATACAATCCAAAATTACCTAAAATAAATCTAGAGTCCTTACTTTGATCGTAAATCCAACCTAATAATCCCTTTTGATGAACTCAAAAGGAAACACCCGATGAAGAGGTAATAATTTCACCACCCTCTTTCAAGTTTTTTTCTTCTTCCACTTCCCCTGTCATTGTTTTCTCCATCCCAAAATAATAACTCCAGTAACTTATACATAATTTAATTTTATTATAAATATGTTACAACCATATTCATTATTCTATCCATCCTATGAATGATAATCTCACCAGGCGTGCGTATATATGGCGTACTGTCTCCACGTCATGGTGTAATTTGTTATTCAACACTATGTTATTTGGATGGATATAGTGATGAGTAATATGTATATAAATAATGATAATAACATGATAATGTATCTATAAAATTAATATACCATCCAATTCCACAACTTTTAAACATTATGGAAACGACATCGTCGCTCGTGTGTACGTACGGCTTACCGTCTCCACGACGCGATGAGATTCATTTCCACATTCACCATTAAATAATGTTTATAAAAATATATATTATTAATAAGTATGTAATATATGAAATAATAATTCTACTGAGTATATATATATATATATTTAAATATAAATGTATTTACTTACATATATCTTATTCACTTACTTCCAAGAAAACGGAAACCGCGTTTATGCGTACGTACGACCTACCGTCTCTATAAACGGTGTTTTAAATTTCATATATCTATCTAATATACATATTTATATTCTAAATATATATTATATATAAATAATGTGTAACATTCGAGAAGTATTTAAATCATGATCTAAATGATACGATCGAGAATAACAGTTTAAAACACGTACGATATAGAAAGCAATTGTTACCTAAAATGTTAATCTAACATGGAAATAATTATTAAATGGGTAGTATAAAGTCATAAATGAAAAATGTATGATATAATAAATATGAATATGGTTATTTTATAATTTAATAACATACTATGGTCATTATACAGGAGGTTAAATATACCATCAACCAAAAGAAAGTACAAGGTAAGGGTTATTTTCACAGTCTTATTATTATCCGAGATTGTTTATGTGTATGTATTTTCTGGGATATATTTATTATCCATGACCATGTTTCATAAAATAATTTTTCAAAATGATTCTTTTAGAGGTACAATTTAACTAAAAAATCATTTTAAATGTTTTAAATATTTATTCTTCTAAATCATTCTCATTAGTGTCCATGTTTTCAAAATAGTTTTAAGGATTTATTTATATAGACATGATTGTTTTAAAATGTTAATTCCATTCAAAAGCTTCAAAGTTTTATGGGACACTTTGATTCAAAAATCGTTTTTAAATGACTTAATTTGTAAATGTGTGTCTTTTAAATGATTTCCCAAAAAGGTATATGTCTCTCAAAATGTTTTACTGATCATTTTCAACTATGTTAACAGAGTTTACTGGATATTATACATGTTCAAAGTTGATTTATTATAATAAAATCTTCCATATAGTATTCAATGATTTATGATATATTTGAATGTGGACGTTCTATATTTATACCATTTATAGTTTATGGTTAAGGAATTGACATTTCTTATGATAGTTTAAATACGAATGTTTAGGTTATGTTTCAACCATTTCATATGAGGAATGTATTGGATTTAATAAGTGATGGGTGGAGCCCGCTATAGATCTTCCATGCATTAGTAGGTCTCATGAGACAATTCGATGTGGAATTGGCCAAGGACTTTCCAAAATTTGATATATGGTTTTGGCCGAGGCCTTAATCATTTTTAGAAATATTTTCCAAGGCATTGACAAAATGTTTCAGAATGTCCAGCATTATAAATTCTCCCATTATGAAAACAATATTGATGGTTCATGTGGTTATTCGACTAGTAGAATACCCCTGACTATGTTTTATTATGGAATTATTTACTCAGCTCATATTCCTTCCATAAAGTATAGATGTTTATTATTTGTAAAGGAATGTGTTTTTAATTATTCACCATTCAAAATGTTTATGTTATCTTCTGTTGTCTTGCTTACCCTTACTGAGCATTTTTTCTCACCCCTTTCATATGTTTTATTTTTCCAGGATTCATAGAAGTGTATTATGATTGATAAGTAGGGTTAAGATATGTGATTAATGGAATTCTCAAAGGATAATTTATTTTGTGTTTTATTTTCTAATGTTTAATTTAGCGTTCATGTGTGTAATCAATTTTTCATGATTGTTAAATTGATCTGTCCTTTGGGACTTGATTCTTGGTAACCATGCCAATGTATTAAAATAATGCACCGACTCCGGGCTTCTCGGGTCGGGGTGTTAAATTTTTAACCTATCAAAGATACATCTAATGAAATAAGGAACACAAAATAATGTTTTAAATAACCATAAATTAAATTATACTACACAAAGAATATAATCATGGGCCATAAATACACAACACAAAAAGAAATAATGGAATATATAGCATTAATCTCACTGGAATAAAAAGTGAGATGAAAAACCATTACCTTAAAATTTTCTTTAGTAAAGTGTAAATTAAACTCTTTTTGTAATGGTTAAATCATTACTGTAAAATTATACAAGAACCACATAAATAAATATGATATCATATATTATCCTCTAATATATTTCCATAGTATCGTTGTTTCCAGTGTTAACTGATTCATTTTCCTTCATATTTTTTGTTACTTAAGTCATGTTTTTTTTGGATTTGATGTATTTGATTCATATAAAAAATGATATTATGTTATTAAAAATTACTTTTAATCATCAATGGAAAATTATTCTTGAATGGTTACAACGGGGAGTGAAATGTCATTACGTCGTGGAGATGGTAAGTCGTACGTACACTTGAGCGATAATATAATTGCATTGATGGTGAAATCACATGTAATTTGATGGTATATTATATAAAAACAATAATTTAAATGTATATTTATTATTTACATCAATTATACTCATTATTATACCCATAGAAATAATGAAGTGTTGAATAACAAACTACACCATGACGTGGAGAGTGTAAGACGTACATACACAAGTATGATGACTCTGTTATTCATAGAATGGACAGAATAATTAATATGTTTGTAAAATTTTTATAATAAAATATCAGTATGTAGAAGGTACTGGAGTTAATATTTTATTATGGAAACAACAATGAAAGATGAAGTATAAGAACAATATAACTTTGAAGGAGGGGATGAAATAATTACCTCTTCTTCGGGTGCATCCTTTTGATTTATACAAAAGGGCATCATAGGCTGGCTTTCTGATCAAAGTAATGCCTCTAGATTTAAGTGAGGGTAGTTGGGGGTATATTTGAGCTGGGGTTGGCTAAGACAAATTGATTTTCTAGTGTAAATTTGAGGGAAAGGGAAGTACCATTTTAGTAGAGAGGTGAGGGGAAAATTAGAAAGAGCTTTAAATATTAACTTATCATAAAATAATTTTTGGGTTCTAATAGCTCAAAATGGATTTATTTATAGAATAAGGTGAGGATTGGTCGAAATAATCTAAAAAATAGGTCTTATATTAGTTTATTTCACCACATTAACATTATCTATTAGATTTAATTCTTTTTAAAATAGTTGTACTTTTACAATGTCTTCTTGTATTTTTATATTACATGGTTAATATAGTTACTATAAAATTACAAAGTAATATAAAGTAGTTCATTAATGAGATATATTGCATTATATAAGTACTTTGGTTGAATATTTTATTTTTTGTAATAATATATCATTTAATAAAATTGTATTTGTTTTAAAAACTCAATTATGTCAATTTTGACACTATTTAGTATTTGGTTTTTTATAAGTCATAAAAAATTTATTACATCAAACAAAATACATTGAATCATCCCTAAATATACTTAGTCCCCAATAAAATTCATTCATGGCATCAAAATATTTAATTTACATTTATTTTAATATCTATATCATCAATTATTTTAATCATTCATTAATTAGGTAATTATTTAATCTTCATGCTGTCATTAACAAATTTAACTATTTTATGTATAAATTTTTAAATAAAATAACATGATGTATTAAATATTTTTATCATTATAATGAGTATTTATAGTCGAATTTATCTTATGCATAACTCTATATTTAAAATGGTTTAGTTAAAAAAATTGAATTTAACACTTTTTGCACCTCTTTAAAAAAATATAACAAATGTCATAATCTAATCCATGTGGATCAAAAAAGGTTCATATTTTTTTACTAAGGTTGATTTTGGTTGAAATAAACTTATCCAATATAATTAAAACATGATTTGGGGTAATTTGATATTATTATAATATTATTTTTATCATTAATTATCGTATTTACTTTTAACCTTGGTAAATAAAATTCAAAAGTTACTGTTCACTACAAATTATTTTCGTCGTATTGAACCACATTTTACTTAGTGATCAAAACCACATATATTGGATTTTTGAAATTCAATTCACTGAAGTGGTAAAATTACATTTTATGAAAATTTGTAAATGTTCCTAGAAGGTGGGGAAAAAGGCATTAAAAAGTTCAATAAAATTATAAATATATAATCTTTTTATAAAATGAATCTAATTAATTACATTGTATTAATATCAGTGTTATGTATCTATTTTTAAATTAATGTAAATTTAAATTTAAAAATAATTACTAAATAAAAATTCAGTTTTAAACAATAACATAGTGTTTTTAACAATTCATTAAAAATTGAATCTTTTCAGAAAAATACCAAAAATTCACCCTAAGCTAATTTTGATATTCTGAATTCAAAAATAAAGTCTATTTAACCAAATAAAATTTTTAGTAGTGTCTAAAATTAATTTTATTATTGTTCATAAAAGGGCATAAAATGTAGTTCTTTTAAGAAAACATGATCTCTAAATATTTAACTATTTTAACAAAACATATACATTTCATTATAAATACGTTTTGTTTATGTGAAAACATTATAAATAACACCTAAAATTTATTTTCTACAATTAATATTATAATATTTAATTGATAAATAAATATATCATTTAGATAAATATAATATTAATGTGTTGTTTTGCATAAACTCAATCATGCATATAACACAAGCCAAGTCGATGTGGTGTGCAATATAAATTATTAAATCACATTAATGTGATAACGTACTATGAAATATTTGGGTGTTATAGTAGACATAGGTGAATCCAAGAAGTAAAGAACAATACAAAACATACTAATACATGAGAATCCATCCCCGTTGACATGTCACACATGATGAAAATAAAAACACCCAAATCCCCGACCAACATAACATAGGATAGACCGAGGGGACCAATACTTTAGCAGTAAAGCCATATATATCCCCCTATTATGGGACACATGTCTGTATGTGAACTAATAGGGTAGAAATCATTCGAGAAAATTATATCAATATTCTATGTTCCCATGTATCATTTATATAGTTGGTGAGACAATTGTTGCAAATTGATCATCCAATCACATGTGTGTATAATAATAATTAAAAAAATAGGACTCACCCCGAGCCACCCCGATGAATGATTTCATGTCATAAAATAAACCAAGCATAAAGAGTCCAATGCAAGAAACTATAATAATGGATCAAATGGATTTCACAATAAGGTAATCACATTTATTATATACATAAACATGGAATGAGTAACATCCAAGGGATGTTTTAAGAATATAAATTACCACCATTTTTACAAAGATTCCAAATGGGCCTTCAAGAATTTCACAAAACTAGAATTTATCCAAGATATAATTTAAACCATTCAAAAATAGGTGTGAACATACAATTTTTTTTTGTAGAAAGATATTTATATTAACCCCATAAAATACCCATGTTTCTCATTCAACGACAAACTCTTCCATTAAAAATGCTGAACGAGCTAGTTGCAGAAAACACGTGACAAAACATGCTAAAAAACAAAACACACTTCTTTATAAAACAAAAACTAACATTAAAATCATATAAGGGGACTCAAAATAAAAATTTTCTTCCTCCCAGTATTTTTATAAAACCAAATGAATCATTTTATATCCCAAATAAACCATAAGAGCCAACTAGAAAATTTTTCCAACTCAAGGCTCACAATAATTAACAACACATTTATTTAAAAGTCCAAAGGGTAAAAACCCACATTTCTATTCCATACATTTATTTAAATTTCCAACCCAGATTCTAAACATTACAAAACAATTTCCAAAACTAACATTATATTTTTTAGAAGTCCATGGTGTGCCCAATTTAACCAAAATAATACTATTTATCATGAAATAGGGCATAAACACCACTTTGCACAAAAAATAAATTAACCAAATGATTAAAAACAATACGTATCATATATTTAATGTGAGAACATAATGAAAATAAATAATATAATATTATAAATTCATGTTAAATGGGAAACCTACCTCAAATCCAAGGTATAATGGAAATGCACACCCGAAAACCCCACCCGAGGGTTTTAAAACCATAAACCTATGATGATAATCCCTAAAATAAATAAAATACCAGAAAAAAACCATGAAAAAATAGAACCCTAGGTTGAGAATTATGAGGTAATAAGATACAACCATTAAATAATTTTTGGAGGAGGATGAGGGGAGAGTGGAAATGAAAAAAGGGAAAGATTTTAGGAAGAATCAGTAACCTTTGGTGATAAAGCAGCCTAAATGTGTACCAAAACAATGGGGAATGAAGGGGGGGGGGAACCCATTGGTAGATACCCAAAATACAGGTCTTCAAATGGGAGGTGTAATCACATAAAGTTTACTTATAGGTTAAAAGTTCATTTTCCTGTAATGGGTTTCATGGTTTTTCTGCATGGTTTTGTAAACCATGCACAAACCATACGAATGCTACTTGAAAAATTCTACAACATTTCATGTTTAAGCTTCATGGTTTGGGAGAACTATTCTCAAACATTGTGACCCTATTAATTGTCAAAAAACCCTCAAATGAAGCCTTAAAGACTAGGGAATCCCACCCAATGATACATGAATGATGTAGACATAATATAGTGACATCGTGGGTGTTACAAAATGTCCACCATGAAACTTCATCCCAATACGAACCAAGGTACAAACAAGAGGGAAATATTAGAAAAATAATAAAATTAAAAAAAACATCATTTATACTTAGAACATTATAATAATATCTAGATACCCAATGAATCAGATCATAAACTAAAACTTGAAAAACTGGGTCTCACAATTCTCACCACTATTAACGCTTTCAGCCCCTAGAAAGCCATTACAATTTATAACTGACTGATCAATGCATAAGGATTTCATATCAACAAAATCATAACTCTAAAAACATGTAAAATTCACCCACCATTAATGAAACATTATCCTATTTCCTGAAACAAAAACAATAAATTCATACTACTTCCTAGGAATCAATGGAAAAGATCATGCCATCGACATACCCACACCAAGGAACAAATTTTTGGGCCTTCTCCCAATAAACCCAATGATTACCCAAGCCTTAGAGAAACCATGAAAGACAATGATTTTAAGGGAGACTATAATGTAATGACCAATATTAGGAAACAACTTACATACGTGAAATCCTTCAAAGAAATCTCAACAAGGCCCATGGTAGGTCTCCTCACCACTAGGAAGCACATACAACAAACAAATGAGAATTGTTCATGAACTATATTTGGGGTTCTCCCACAATGGCCCACCAAAACACTTCCACCTTGACCACCCCATGCTAATAAAGAAACATGTTAATCCGAACACAAAAAGGCCATTTAAAGCACCTACTCCCGAATAGAGGGGATACGAACTGATAAAAAAAATCCCAAATGAACCGAAAACATCCACCTCATGGGGAAAAGAGGGAAGGGGCCCATTAATTAGACCAAAAAAGCCACAAATAACAACTACACAACACTCTTGACCTAGAAACACATAAAACCAAGACCGTATATGGTTAATATGAGTGGTCCACCCAAAGACAATGATCTGAAACCAACATTATTGAAGGGGAAATCACATACCTTGCGTGATTGTTAAGTCCTGCATCATTTTTTTTAGCTAGAGGGAATTTATAAAGATGAGAAAACACAATAGTAATACTAAAACTTCTCCACCACAATAGTAGATGTAAAAATTTACCAAGACCACCCACACCACCAGGATTCTTGACTACACACCAACTTCACAATAAGACCTATTACTAGAGCTCTACTGGTTGAAGAATCTACAACGATGTAGTTTGTAGTTTCTAATATCTAACTGGAACTCCATCCTTTAGTTCAACATGGGGCCACATAAAACTCTAAGGAAGAAATGATATATTATAATAAACCATGAAACTCACTTCATCAAACAACACATTTTCACCTAGACAATGACTTGAGAATACCCATCACCATTCTCCCTCCCTCTTAATGTAGATAATAATTAACTAGGAATGTAGTGAATAACATAAACATCATCAAGAAAAACAACCACAACCAATATAATCACTATTATTTGATGTCACTTTAAATCGAGCCTAAATAGATCTATATTCCAAAAAATAGTTTGTGGAATTATTAAAAGAGGTGGATTTAACATTTGAGATGAATCCTTTAGTTAATCAATGAGAAATCTTGAAAATGGAGAACCGTTCATAGAAAAATAAAAAAATCCAATAAATGTTTAGAAAGTCACTGTTCATTTCCCCAAAACCTATCAACCAACAAGATTCCATATCGGGACATAGCTATAGTGTCACTTCGATATCACGAGGAATCATAACGAAGAAAAAACACTTAAAATACATAAAACCAATACACACAACCAATGGTTTTCAAAACACATCAATTTATAGCTTAAAACTAGTTGAAAAAACATAAAAAATCAAACATTCATTATTTTCACACCCAACAATGGTATTTCATCGAGTCTCACTCACATTCACATTTCCATGCCACCCTAGGAACCCATCCACTATGCATATCAGGCATACATCCACACATCCATATAAAACCATGCATGTGAGAACCCATGAAAACACCAAAGGATAAAAGAAAAAAACAAAATTTTCCAAAACAAACCATTCAATTCAATTTATAAATCATGATCATTAAGAAGGAACACTAACCACTAAGTCAAAATGATTTTCAGATTTACTCATCAGACCTCTTTACCCTTCTTGAAAAAGATACCCCATATGTCTCCATCAAAAATATATTTCAATTTTATAAAAACATATCCCATAATACCATGAAACCTTATTTAATTAAACCATTTGATTAAATCTCCCTTTTTTCAAAACAACTTTCAAAACAACTATTCGCTTTCTATATAACAAAAAATTTCATTTTATGAAAACAAACTTTCTATGTTATTCCACAAATTAATTTATATAAATGCCTTTTCCTACTTTCAAAAGTCAAACTATTTCCATTAAAATAACACTTTTCACAATTACAACATGAATGGTTCTGAAAACAATTTTTATAATTCATAGATGGCCCAAAACAACTCACAAATGGGACTAGTTTCAGTTAGTGGCTTGACCATATGGTTGGCCAGAAGATTCCCAACACACCCCCAACACGAAGAGAATTCTAGGACCATGAACCCACTCTACATGGATTTCAGGGCCTATGATCTCACAGAGACCTCAAACCAGACTCCCTTTTCATACCCCAATCACCAAACAATTCTTAAAGACCAAACAAACTAACAAATCCAAACTTCCCTTGGAAACATGAGGATCAGAATGAGCTAGAGTTCGTGATGCTCTTCTTACACAAACCCCTCATGTCATAAAAATCATACTCTATCTATTGGGATAACCCCAAGTAACCAAGGGAACATTGAAATGTAACGATCACTAAGATCTGACCTACTCTGATACCATTTTTTCATGAACAAGCCAGATTAGACCCTCAATCGGTCACCCAATTTGGTCCGCTGCATAGCCCGATGGGCATTCCTAATCCCCACATGCTAGAAACTATAGAAATTAATCATTAGAGTACAATTGGGAATGATTTCTCCCAATAAAAAAATAATAAGAAAAAAAGAAGAAAGAAACGACAACCCAATATACATACATAAAATTGAACTGAACATCATTTATACAAGTAACTGAAAGTAAAATTGAACAGTACAACTAGACCAACCAAACATGGCAAGAAAACTAAATCCATGTGACCCCACTGGCCAATATACAACCAAATGATCACATGTTTCACAATGTGAGTGAACTCGAGATGAACCTGGACCAATGGATAAAAACTGAAAAAAACTATAGACATGAGTATTAAAATTAAGTTGGATAGCCCGATAATCTATTCCCAATGTACATCAATTAAAATAAAAGAAACATGCATTTTAATGTTGGAACGAAAATATATAAAAGTAATACTTTGTCATATGATTACTCAAATACATTTTACATATCATTTCCCTTATTCACTTCCAAAAAAAGTTTAATCTGTTAATGATACATTTTCATTTTTAAGGGGAAAGTCAGGTTTACATTTTCCACTTACACAAAGAGGAAAAAACACTTTTTTGTGAAATTTTTTTTTAATAAGGCATATTAAAACCAAACAACACTTCCTGATAAAATTAATACACAAGAAAGCACTACATCAGTTACAAAATAGGGGCAATGGAAAATATACATACAAGCGTCATGATCAACACTGTAAGAAACTATGAATGAGTAGACATAGGTGAACCCAAGAAATCAAGAACAATCCAGAACATAATAATTCATGATACTCCATCCCTATTAACATTCCAAACATTATGAAAATAAAGACATCCCAAATCATAGCTACCCTAACTTAGGACAGATTGTGGGGCCCAATACCATAGCAATAAACCAAAATATATCCATCTACTGTGGGACACTGGTCAATACGTCTACTAATAGTGAAATAATAATTCTATAAAATTTTCTCAATATGAAAGGTTACCATGTTTCAGGTATAAATGGGGTGATCTAACCGATTCTAACATAGAATCTACTCACTTGTGTATATAAGAATAATTCAAAAACATACCTCACCTTGATCCACCCCAAAGACTGATATCATGCCATAAAATAAACCGAACATAAAGAGTCAAATCTGATGTACTCTAATAATGGATCACAGGTATTCCACACCAAGGACATCACATCCATTATATACATAAAATAAGGCATGAGGAATGACTAAAGGAATTTTTCATTATAAAAATTATCCAAATTTTTAAAACGATTCCAAATGATCCTTTAAGCCTTAAAAAAACATGAATTTATCAGGGATACACTTTCCACCATTAAAAAAGAGGTGTGAGCATAAAACCTTCATTATAAAAACATTTATATAAACCCCATAAAACACATAAGTTGAAAATTGAATGCCTAACCATTCCATTAAAAATGTCGAACGATCCATTTTCTCGAAAATTTTGCCAAAACGTGCTAAAACCCAAAACCCATTTCATTATAAAACCAAATCAATAATTGAAACCATATAATGAGCCTCAAATTACTATTTTGAAGCTTATAATATTTTTATAAAACCAAAACAATTATTTTTTATCCCAAATAAACCATAAGATCCAACCAGGCAATGTTTCTAACACAAGGCATGCAATATTTAATGAAATAACTTTTATTTAACTCTCCAAAGGGTATAAACCCACATTATCAAGCCATAAATTTATTTTAATTTTTAAAAAATATTCTAAACATCACAAACCACATTACAAAACTAGCGGAACATTTTTTACAAGAACTTGGTGTGCCTATTTTAAACAAAATAACACTGTTCATCAAGAAATAAGGCATAAACCCCACTTTTCAAACCAAATAAATTAACCCAAGGCTTGAATATAATAATTAGAATATATGTAAATTTTGAATTTATAAAAAAAATTATGAAACTAAAATTATATAGTCATGAGAAATGGGAAACTTACATCAAATCCTAGGAAGAATGAAAATACACATATGAAAACACAACCAGAGAGTTTCTAAAACTTAAATTTCTAAAGACCAGACCTAAATGAATAAAAAACCCATAAACAACCATGGAAAAAATAACACTTGGTCAATGATTACCTAGGGAGAATAAAAGAAAATTAAATAATATAAGGAGGTGGAGGGAAGATTGGAGAAGATGAACATGAATGATTTTAGGAAGAATCACTAACCTTTGGTTAGAAATAGCCAAAAGTGTGGCCCAAAATGATGGATAAATAAGGGGGATCCCTCTGGATGATACCCAACATGTAGGTATTAAAATGGGAGGTGTATTCACTTTAATAATACTTTTTGTTTAAATTTTATTTATCTTGTAATTGGCTACACAGTTTTATGGCATGATTATGTAAACTATTCGAAAACCATGTGAATACTACTGGAAAAACTAACTAAATTTTCTGGTTTAAGTTGCATGGTTTTGGAAAACTATTCTCAAACCATGATACACCAAAAATTGTTTAAAAACCCTTCAATTACACCCCAAACACTAGGGTATCCCATAGAGTGATCCTTGAATTATTTAAAACAATATAGTGACACCGTAGGTTTCACAAACTCTCCACCAATAAACTTTGTCCCAATAATATCTAAGGTAGAAATGAGCGGGAAGCATTATAAAATGATATAACTTAAAACTCAAAACCCATCACACATAGAACCCAAGAAAAAGGATTATATTCCAAATCAACCAGACCATAACCCACAACAAGAAAAACTAGGTGTGACATTGGTTATCCATGTTATGAAAGGAATACTGATTTTTATAAAACCTATGATGATATGAAAACAATTTTTACTTTATTAATTTTTTTGGTTCATAGATATTAATTAATTTATGGGGAACCCAAATAGTTCTAGGTGGGTATGTTACAACTTATATAATGGGGCAGCCTCGATACCGCTAGTTGAGCCAATTATATCTTTTATAGTGGTGATTCCCAAATAGTGTTTGTTTGTCTATTATAGCATATACACAAGGTGTACCCAAACAAGCATCTAATGCATTCATTAATGGTTATGTTCTCTATATAATTATATTTTATGTTAGCCATATGTTTATTCCAATTGTATGTTCTTTTTAATTGTAATATAATGTCAATGTTACACGATACAAATACATTTTATCAATGATTTTGATGGGTTTATAATGTTTCCTTCGATCGATATTGATATAACATGGATCATGATTGTGGATTATTAGGAATAATTACTTTGATAATGCATTATGACATGTTTTATGATTGATGATGTAGGTATTTATGGGTATGATATCTTTAATGATTTTCTCATATACTCTGATTATGTCATCACAACATTATTCACTTGTTATGAACATTGATGAAATTCAATTTTTAATTATTATGTTTAACAATATTGATCATTTAAAATCACCCTCGTTATGTTTTTTTCACCAATTTAATAATTAATTACTATGAATGAATTTTGTCTAAAAGGAATTTCATATGGACGATGATGATGAATTAATGTGAAATAAATATGGGTTAAGTGGGAGAAACTCTAATTTAATGATATGTGTAGTGTTTAGGTATGAGTTTGTCATAATTCTCTAAAAATATAAACCTAAAATTATTTGAGAAATTAAGTGCTCATTTTTTCTCATTTGATGTTGTAATGTTAGTATGGGAAAAAATTGGGTCACAATTATCAGTAAAAAATATAAAAATGTAATGTTTATGATTTTAGCACTAGATACCGTAGTTAGGGTTTGAGTCTATTATACATTCAACTTATGAAATCATAAAATTGCTACAAATTTCCCCCATGAAACAATTTAGCCACCCAATGATCCGCTAATATAATAATATAATGAAAAAATATCACCTTTATTAGCCATATCATCACCACCTCTTACTCCCTTTATAGCCCATTATATCAATTTCATTATCATATCTTTTATATCACTACACCAACTCCATGAATCATGCTATAAAATGAATACATCACATCCAAAAAATGACATAACCAACAATCCATAATCACCAAATTAAATTTATACATGTTATCCTTAAAAATTTAGAGCCCATTTTAATTTCACACGTAGTAACCTTGATCTTTCAAAAAGTAAAGAAGTATATATATAGACTATAGCAAAATCCATTTGAAATCACGTTTATCTATAAGTGAACTTTATAATTAAGAGACATTATAATCTATAAATAGTATACATGTGTTTACCATGATCCATTAGAACCCATGTATATATAAACTATACCTCATGAAATTAAATAATGTTCATGTATAGATATAATTTAAATAAATCAATCAATCAACAGTAAAAAATAGTTTTTTATCAATCAAATGAACTATTTAAAAATCAAACATAGAAAAATAACAATCATAATTGAAAATATAAATAATCACAATGTTGTATATTCGAATAATAAAAATTCCATGTGAATGAATTATCCACATCAATATAGGTTCCAACGACTACATTATATAAGATACCACCAACAATTAACAATTAAAAAATCATGGAAATATCTTAACTTATACATATTTTACAAATTATTCAAAACTATTAAAGCATAAAATATATTAAATATTTTTATTATAATTATATATAAAAAATTAACTATCAATATTTATTAAATGATAAAATTCACATTTCTGATATAGTAAGTTCTGTTAGGCCTCTTAACCCCTAAATTACTGCACTAGAATCCTTAGGCACAGAAAAAAATTTAGTCCAAAATTACCTTCTTTTATGAAGCCATTATACATATTTTATAACACATTAGATATAAGGGTATAATTATTTATTAACATTTAATAATATATTTTTTTAAACACTTATGTCCATTCTTTCAATCCTTGGTTTTTTAAATTTTGGAAATTCTTTCTGACTAAAACTATTATCTTCATCCAAATATCTTTTACCATATATTTAACATAAAATCCATTATTTTAATTCCAATAGTAAGAAGTAACATTTTGAAAACAAAGATTCAATATATTTTTTTATAATAGGTAAATAATAGTTGGTTGAGAAAATTTACAAGTTATAACTCAATGGTGGTTTAATTGATAATAACTATTCATCTATTTTGACAATGGACATTCAATTTTCAAGAGTTGCATTCACCCATAACAATAATGATTTGATCCAATGACCCATCCATATTCAAACTCATTCTTCATTTATTTAATAATTCCTAATCCAAATTCATGATTTTTTGCATCATTATATATCACATTCTTCATTAAAATGTGGTATTTGAACAATTCATGGAAACCATATTAAATAATATATACCCATTTAATTTATATTATAAATATAAATGAAATTATTTTTAAAAACTTATACAACTAATTATAATAATTTATCTCTATGAAAATAGTATTAAAGAGACATATTTCATTCTTTCACATCAATTTTTTTATTATAGATTCCCTTTCGTATCACTATTTCCATAATCCTACAGAATTCCAATCAGAAATAACATAATAATAGAATAATAAATCTTTTTACACCTCAAAACAAATTTTTTATTATATGAAATTATTAAAGTACAAAATCACTAGTTGGTACATAAAATTTAAGGTAAATAGCATCACTATTGGAAAATTTACCACCCATAGGGTGAAGAGAAATAACATAATCGAACACTCTAATTGTAACCTCAAGAGATATATTGGAGGCAAAGAAATCAGAAACACGATTGACTTTTATACACATATGATAATTCTTGATGATAGATGATAGGAGGTATTTGAATATTCCAAATTCCTAGTCCCTATAGGATCCCATTATCAAAATAGTGGACCCATATATTTTATTACCACCAAAACATAATAATAGACTATCAAAAATATAAAATTTAATTAATGATGGGAATTCAGAAAAATTCCCCATAGAAATAAATGTATAAGATTTGAGTATTACATAAAATATAACAAGTAAATAAAAACCCATCCATGTGGATCAAATATTAACCCTCTTGATTTAGGGAAATAAATATTAGCAATTGCCTTTGTAAAATAGAACCCCTATCCATGGACCATATCATATCCACCAACCACGATTAGAGAGTGAAACATAACTTACTCTCAGAGGTCAAGAATAGGTAGATAATGAATTTTCCTATATTATCAAAATGTATATTTTATTATAGAATATAATGGTGTATTTATATATTGGGAATCAAGTGGTATCCCTTCTCTTATTTTGAAGTGACTAGAGATTGGAAATAAATAATTATAGATATGCACATTCCATTTAAGAGGTTATAAGAGATGGGTTTAGTTAAGGGTACAATGGGGTTTCTAGGAGAATTTATTAAATTCCAAGATCAATTATTCCATTATATAATGGTAAATAATCAATGTACCTCGCCTTAAAAGTGGTAAAAATACTCTACCAAAGATACTTGTTTCAAGATCCCATGATTCCACCAATATGTTCTATTAGAACTAAATTTTGAGAAAAAACAATGGCACAATTTGAAGAATTTCAAAAACATTCATGGATGAATAAATTTATGAATAACCTATAATTTTCTAGAGTTAAGAGGTTGAATAAGGAGACAAAATCAAAGGGAGAGGACACATGTTAAATATTAAAATAAAGACATGGTAGTAATGATGTACCACATTTTTACACAGAATAAATCTAATTTAATATCACTTAAAACACATGAATTATTTATGTATATAATACAACATATGAAATCATAATATCTTTGGTATGTGAGGAATGTACTGGGCCAAGTTGGTTAGAATAAAATAAGCATTGTAAAAATCCAGTTTCTAGATGAATATACCATTACTATTTTGACTCCATATATTTTTAGTGAACATAGAGTCCTTTAACCCAATTATCATGACGGGTCTCTATGTGATATGGACTTAACTTCTCACTGCATGGGTGTACTCTGTGTTCTTGGTGGAGGGGTTAGGGGAAACCATGATTTTTGGACACTAGACTATTTTTTTAACATCCCCCCACCCTCATCACATCTGTTTTCCCTTTTCTAATTCATATCACAACAATTATTTTATTGAGTTCCACCATACCCACATACATGTAATGGGGGTATCAATGATTTTCATAGGGGGGTATCATGGGTTCCATAATCACTAAAACAAATGACACTATGTGTGTAGTGGTCCTAGTGTAGTATCCTAGGGAACTATTGTTGTAATTTGGTTCACTCTTCACTCTGAAAACCATAACGACCTTGTACATTGGATAAAATAGCCTCAGACAACCCAAATGACCATTATAATAATGACCTTAACCTATCCCTATTTCACACTACAAGATCTTTTGTACATTACTCCCATTACTATTGTGATGGTTTTCTCCAAGGACAAACGAGATGTAATATAACATGAATATCTAATTGATGACCCACAACATGATGTGGTATAATGATCAAATTGTATTACCCACCCCAAATAGTGTGTAACTTTATTTTGAACACATTGTGGAGAACATTTAGAGGGGAAAACCTATACAATATAACTCTAGAACACCATGATCACTCCCTCGAAAACATTGACTCCTATGAAATCTTATGGGAATGCCATGGGAAATTGGGCTACTTATATCGATCATATCCTCAATATTCTAGTGTCATTTTTATGTCATTAATGTGAGATAAATAATGGCATATATGGATATATGAATTGAATAATATCAATCATTTTAGTACCAAAGTTTCAATAAATTAATATTTATAATATATAGGTGGTTTCAAGGAGTCACAGAACTTGTTGGTGAAGCATTCCACCTCCTAGGAACCAAAAAATAATAAATTATTATTATATTTTATCAAGGTCATGTGTAATAAATATTCAATAGTAGAGACACAATTTTAGTTATAAAGACTTATTTTGGATTATTTTTAATGGTTCTTATTTTAGAGTATTATTTTTTAGTAATTTTATATTGTTTTTTTAATTATTTTGGAATGTTTATAGTTCATTTATCTTTTATTAGGTAATATAAATGTTCTTATATGTGTATACTATTTTATATATTTGATACATTTTTTCATTCTTGTTTCTAACTATTGACTATATTTAGGCTCATTTATTTTTAATGTACTATTGAATTTCAATATTGTCTATATAAAAGGTTTTTGTACATATTTGGTACATAAGATGGAATTTTTGATGCATTGGAATGTGATTGATGTTAAGAGTCTAATCATATTTTCCATTAATTAGTATAGAAATGAAATAAAATAAATAATTGAAATGAAAAAAATAATTCTAGATGGGATGTTTTTAGAAAATAATTTAAAAAATATTTTCATCTCCTTGAAGAAACCATTAGTGATGACATCAATTCCTTTGTATGAAAAATTTGAGGCTTCATTTTCATAATAATTTTATGGATTTTTATTAGTGGGAATTGCTGGGTAATATTTTTGGGAATTGTACATTTTTTATATAAGAACCTATTTTTTTCATTAATGTAAACAATGGTATCAATTATTTTTGTTGAAAAGTATGCGTATGCGAGATAAGGGAATAAAACAACGAATATTTCTAACACCAAAAAACATGAGATAAGATATATTTTAGGGTAATCATTAATTATAGTGTTGGCACTGTAGATGATTGAGAGTATACATGATATATTAAAATTCTACATTCCTATTATAAATACTATTATCATAACAGTACATGATATAAGAGAAATTATATTCATTTAGAGTAGTTAAATATATATATATATATATATATAAATATATTCATTCTTTATTGGATTTTTTATTCATGAATGATTATTACATCATTAGTAAAAATATTCCTTTTTTATATGGCCACCTAGTCTCATTTTTTATTTTTAATGTTAAAATATCATTTTTTACCAATAAAATTATTTTTCCATGGTCCCATCATTTTTATTTATTTGTTTTTGATATTGTTTACTTGTATTATTTTTTATGGTAAATTGTTTCCCTTTTTTGACATGATCATAATCTTTATAACATATTATTAAATTATAATTGATGGAATATAAATGAATCCGAGGAGGATTGAAAAAATTACATTTTAAGTAATTCGCATTTAAAAAATTCATGTATATAAATTAAAGGGTTTCAACAACCATAAAAAATATAATTATGTCAAAAGAGGTACAAAAATAATATATTACATTGTCAGAAAATATTGAATTTATTTATATATGTAATTATTTTTTATTTTCTATAGAACTAATTTGGCATGTATTTATAAGGAATGAGATGGAATATAGTGATGAGGCTATAATATTTATATTTTATATCGGAAAATAAGATTCAGTCTCAATGAATAATCGAAGAAATTCATTATCCACATAATTTTTGATTGTATAGTCTAGAACCAATGTATCATTTTTAAGACTAAATAATTGACTAAAATGTTTTGTAAAGGTAATTTTTATATCCCATGATTTATTTTTTAATGATGAACCAAAACAATGACAATATTAAACCACCGATATTATATATTTATATTGATGGAATGTTATGAGGGTTTCAACTAAATAAATAATCCATTAGTATAAATTTATTTTAGAAAAGGGTAATACATTGAACTCCACACAAACAATTTATTCAAGGGATCATGTTTATCATCTATGTGAAATATAGAAATATTAGTGTAATGTTTGGTAAAAATAATCTAAAATGTAGATTGTGTAAATGGATAGTAGTCACCTGTGGCCTCATTTCACCAATAACACACCTTCAACCATATATATGGAAAATTAATACCATGTATTTAAAATTTTATTGAGTATATGCTAATATAATCTATCAACTAATAGATTAATTATATGACTGAACTCTGAATTTTGATGATATATTATAACCTAATTACTTTTTTTGGAAGGATAATATAGATAGTCTACTTATAATCATTTTTAAAATATATATTTGTTTTAAATAATATGATAACATTATGTTGGTCAAAGTAGTCTGCTCAAGTGGGGGGGGGGGTTGATTGAGTATCTATAAAAATTTCTGTTAATGGGTATTATTTGAAGTTCACGAAAATTTAAAATTCAATTGACAAATTAGCGATATGTGAATTTAAAAGAGCTTGAATGTTCAATTAATTTTTCAAAAGAGTGATTAGTCCATAGTTATATCAATATGATAATTAATACAAAATTTTAAAGTAACATAATAAGTAAATACTATTATAAACACTTTATAAGACAAACTATCATAGTTTAATTTTAATTTTATGAAATATTTGATAAAATAGAGTAAAACTAAAAGTAAAAACACAAAAAAAAAATGAAACACGAAAATTAGTCTCAAGGAGAGACCTAATCCTCTACACTTGGTTCTAAACTACCACCAATAAATTTAAAATAATAAACAGTTTGATCCACAACCAGGATTAGGGTTCTCAACATCACACATGTTTTATAGGTCACAAAACCTCTACCATAGTTATTCGTGGGTACAATCTACCAGGTCACACAAGGACCTTTCAACACATATATGTGTGTGTAAAAGATGTAAGAAGGTATGATTGGATCGATATCTTGTTTCCTTTAGTTTTATACAGGAGACAATGTGTTATTTACTTACAGATACACACAATGATCAAAATTATGAAAAAATTCTCACAAGTGAGAAAATAAATATGAGAAATGATTTAGAAGGCTCTATGTGTCTTGAGATTTTTCTCGGGTCTCTTCAGATGTAACTGAGATGCTGTTTTTGAGTACTCTTCTGGAAGATGACACTAAAACAGAGTGTCATATTATAGCTTCCAGGTATAAGTATTATTCTGTAGGTATATTCTTCTTCTTCTTTGATATGCTGATGTAGTTTGGAAATTCTATGTACAACATGATTGAGATTGCCTCGTGTGTTCATTTATTGTTCTTGAGTTCACAGTGGGGTGTATGAACGTCACTTATGTTCTTCTGTATATCTATCATACGATCATGTCACACTCTTCATACTTATTCTCTTTTCAAAATGATTTTATATTCTTGAGGTACAATAGAGAGCACGATCTTTTCAGGTGAATAGGTTCATCGTTCCTTGTACGGTCTGCTAAAAGTCCTAAAAAAGAATATTATATATTACCGTATCATTAAATGACTCAAATATGACGGCTAGAAATTATTTTAATAAATGAAAATTTAAATAGTATATCAGGGACTAATCTGTCGGTATCTCCTTCTGTCGATGGCTCTACCCATATGTATGTCATTCAATAGTACTTTCTATACTTTGGTGACTCATTACATTGATGAATCATTTTAACTTTCAGTGAGTCCTTACATCGGTAGCACCATTTATCGGTAGGTCACTTGTACTGATTATAGGTTGATTTTATCAGTAGATCATCTACATCGGCGCGTCATATGCATCAGTGGGTTAGTAAGTCATATGCATTGGTAGGTCTTCTACATTGGTAAGTCATATTCATCGATAGGTCATCTGCATCAGTATGTCATATACATCTGTAGGTTGTCTATGTCGGTAAGTCATCTCTTTTGTTGGTGTCAGTCTATTATACATGGAATATTCTTTTTTCTAGTCTGGTGTGCCATATAAATGTAAACAAAATGTAATAAATCTATGTTAGATCATATATATACAAGATTTCATATATTGAAACTTAAATAATTATGATTCAAATGTTTACACATGATTAATATAAATTGATATGATTAATAAGAACTTACATTAATCGACATGATTTGGTATTATTAAAACTACTAATACTTTATAAGATGACCAATAGTCCCCTTTGGTCCAACACATTATTTTAAAAACAATGAAATAATGTAAATCGACTTGATTGAATAACTTGAATTTAGGATTTACATATTTTCCAAAAAATAATAGTTCTTTTATAAGGATCCAAATAATGTTGGGTTAACACCATATAATATTGTTTCTTGCATCATATATTCAAATATGGGTTTTAAATAAGGGGAAACTTTTCTAAAAAATCCCATGATCATAAGATTATATAAATTAGTTGGGAGGATAATATCATCCACTATATCAATACATAAATTATCAAGGTCCATATATATGAGAATTTTCTCAAACCATTTATACTACAATTATATTTCAAACATTAGAAATATTTGATTGAAAATTATTTAAAATATATGATATTCTTTGGAGAATATTCTTCTCACCATATAAATTTCATAACATAAATATCAAATGATATTATGTTGAGAAAGGAAAATTAGTATCTAAACTGTAGGAAAATGGGTTAAAGTATAATGGCTAACTACAATAGTTCTAAAGACATTATTAGTGCATATTAAATGGTCCTAGAGAGAATTTCCATTGATAATTCCAAATAAATTCATACATAGAAATAATCATATTATGATTTCATAGCTATAAGAAATATCCCCACTATCATAAATACAGAAGATGAAATATTTCCATATATCCTTGTATAAGTTCATATCTATTCTTAAATCCCATAAGAAATTAAAACTGATAATTTTGAGGATATCATATATTGTATTTTGACCATGAAGTCCCAAAATAAATTAATTAGTAATATAAGATATAATGAAATGGTTATGAATATATGTACCTCTAAAAGCAATTAAAATGTTTTTCACAATTTGAATATGAGATGCCACCATCCATAACAGAGTGTGGAAATTGAATATTGGAAATCCGATATTGGAATGATTGTTACCCAAACAGTTATATGAAAAATCGTTTATGTGAAAATTAATTAACCAAGAGTAAATGTTATATGGAATTTATTAAATAATTTCCCATTATATTATAATTTTAATTTAAAATTACAATATTTTGAAATTGAAAAATTAATTTTCACAACTATGATCTAGTAATTATTTAATATAAAAAAAAATTCATATTCTAATTGAGATGTGAATTATTGGGGATACCCATACATTCATTTTTTCCAATCAATATATATATATATATATAATATAAGGTCTCAACTAAATAAATATTTGAAATGGATGAATAGTCATTGAGGGAATAGATCTATAAGAAGAATGGGATGAAATTATTTTAAGAAGCCTTTGTAAATAGTCAAAAGATAAATAGAGAAATATGGGGATGGAATTTATTAAAAGGAATATTCATTAAAAACCAATAGTAATATAAGAATGTATATATTCCAGACTATAAAATACTACACTTTTTCATCTAAATCCATCTTAATTATCAGAAAAACTATAACACTCATATATATACAATTTAGGTTAATGTTGAGAAAATTTATCAGGCAAGTTATATCACCATATAAATTTTTATACATACTATAAATAAATAATGATCATTATATATTTTTGTTGGAGGGAGAGGGTTTATATAAAAATTATCTATCTTCTTAATTATGTTAGAAAAAAAATTACAAAATGTGATTGAGAAAAAGATTTTATAATGAAATGGGTTCATAATTAAATGACTAATAGTAATGATGTTAGATACCACTTTTCATGAAACTTATCCTCCCATGAAAAAGTCTATAAGTACAATAAAAAATTTATGTTTAATAATATTTTAGATAGTGAAAAATAAAAAACTATGTTATCCATTGGGTCTGTGATCACTCTATAAGAAAATATAATTTTCCACCATTAAAAAGTTCATTTTCAAATTGAGATTTAACACGGTTGTATTTATATTTCGAAAAACTTGTTGGTGAAATTAAATTAAAAGTGTCACATTTCAAATCAAATATAAAAAGTATACATTATATAATTTTCAAATAAAAATTGTATAATAAAATTGATGAATAATACAAATCCATGATTGAATAGTGATCCTCGATGATATTAGTAAATGATATATATACTACATGGGAGTTCAAGTTTTATTTTTATAACCTCTCTATTATTCATAATTTGAATTTATTTATTTATTTACAAAAATAATGTGGTCATTGAACAATTATAAGGAGATAATAATGTAGATTCATATGGGTATAACCCTTTTATGGGAACATCTAGAATTGTGTAGTGAGTCATATTGGTCGGTTCATCGAAAAGAAGAATCAAGAACTAATCCTATGTTTTAAATAGTGGTTGATATTTCAACAAACATTATTGTTGATAAAATTTTAAAATAGAAATATAAAATTAATTTTTACTATTTCTTGGATCAAATAAAATATATTTTCGTTTATATAATATATTGTATTTTGATTTTTGAGAGTTGAAAGTCCACAAAGATTATTTTGAGTAAAATAAATTTATTCAACCAAGTATATAATCACTATTGAAACCAAATTAGTTAATTTTAATTTTATACCATATCTATTCTTATTTATTTGGTTATTAATTTTTTACTAGTTTAATATAAATAATATATAACAACTAACCCAATTTGTAATATATTTTTTCTATATAAGATTCTGAATAGGTTATGGAATATTAACATGACATACGGATATTAAAATTTTATTATGAAGGTGTGAGATAATTCTATATGGGAATTAATATTTTTGAATATTTATTAGGAGTATTAAATATTATGTTGTTTCTTTACTAATGGGTCAATAGTATTTACGGATATATTAAAAATAATCTTTCAAAGTTATATCAATTTTTCTTTCAATTTTTCATGTGAATAACCAATTTAATTGATCAAGATCAGCATCATACCATTAATGATAATTATTTTTTGGAGACATAAAGGGAAGAAAATTAATGTGAATTTTAATAAATTCAATATTTATATCAGATAAGTGAGAATAAATGAGAATATGTTAAATATAAAATTCTTTATTACCCAAATAAATTCATTATTTTTATGTCTTGAGAAATTAATATTATATTCTTATATTTGTATATTTTATTGGATATCCCCATATTACTAAAACATAAAATTGGATTTTAAAAAATAAAAGTAATTAGAGAAGGTCTTTTTAGACAAGTATTTAAAATTATTGTTCAAATATAAGTGCGATTATTGATACCCACCTCCATTTTTTTTATTTTTTAAATATAATAATTATGAGGATAGATGAGAACCAAAAAAGTAATCCACACCACCAAAAAGGGCTATAAGTGAGTTCAGCAAGGAACCATGCCCAAGATAGAACCCACCCAAATTAAGAAACCCAAACAAAATAACTTAAAATGATTCGGCCAAGGGGCTCAACCCACAATGAAGCCCATGAAACCGAAGGAACCAATTGGTCCTCTGACTCTCATCCCATCATTTACCTGCACACTTCCATCCTCACATGCATCTCCCACATCACACCACCTCAGGACATAGTGCCATTGATCAGAAACCACCATGTCAGAAGCAGAGAATCCACTCGGATCAGGAAACAGGGAAGACACCGGGAAAAAAGATGATGAATGGATCCCACACAATAGATGACCACCAGAGATCCCCACCAATTGTGAAAATAGAGCAAACGGTTGAGCCACTATGAATGAAGTATGTGCAGATCCGCCACACCAAACTTGCCACAACTCATAACTTCTTACTACACAACCATATCAGAAGTCACTACCACCACCAAAATCATCGATGAATCCATAAATCTAGACCAAATTGGAATATTGTATGTGGTTATCATAACATTAGTATAAGAGATAAGGGAATGTAAAACCTAAGTTGTAGGTACAATAAAAGAACCCTAAGAGAACATCTATAAAGGGACTAAATCCAGAAAATGATACCTACAATAGGGCCATTTGGGAGATTCCACAAAAATGAATCATTTAAAGAGATCCATACCATGATATGATAGGATAGAATAAATAGTATGCATCCCATGAAGTTCAACCACCACCAAACTAAAATGAGGAACATTACGCCATCAGATCCAAACCAGAAACACGGTAGACCATAGATGTGGTAATAACAATGACCTGAAAACATGTTTTGTCATTGGATAATTAATTCCGAAGGGACAAAGCTCTAGTATTTAACAAACATTGGGTGACCAAGATGAAATCCACACCACAAAAACAATATTTCTTGAATAATTTACATAATTAATATGGTACCTTTTGTTCAATACCAACATTTGAAAAAAATAAACATAATGTTTAATAAAATTTATATAATATTTTGGATTTAATTGGAATATAAATTTGTAAAAAATGAATGAATATTCACATTTAAACATGTGGATTCACTTAGTGTATAACACCCTATATCTATATACCTAATGATGGGTTTAAAAAATTAATCATTGAATATTTGAATTAATACCTATTGAAAAGTCCAAAACCTAAAAATCCAAAATTTTATTCTAAAAAATGATATTAAGTCACCAGTATAACAAATAACTATTAGGATTTAATTTTTATTGAATTATAAAAAAACATATATATAGAAACTCACATGTATTTATTCTCAAATGGGATTGTTTTCAACTATAAAATGAATTTATTATTTTTTATTAACTATGAGGTGACTTTAAAAAAGTTCACTACACATGATAAAATTATAAATGTATCATACATAATAATTTTCATTATAATATGGGTTAATTGAAACAATTGAAGGGTGAGTATAAATGCCCAATATGGTTAATCAGAGGTATCAAAAATCAAATCACATAAGAGAGAATATGATGAACATATCAGTATGTGTGATAAAATATTTAATTTCATTAATGAATTAATTTTATAAGTTCATAATATTAATGAATATATTTTATAATTTCATAGTTTCTATAATAAATATATGAAAATTTTCAATCAAAATGAAAAAATTTTATTATAAAAAAATTTAATGAAATATATAATTTTAATTCAATGTCAAAATTACAAATTTTAATATTATGATTTTATTAAATTTAATTCATTTTTTACATAATAATTTCAAAATGTTATTATTTAATTATTGTTAGAATTTTCATATTTAAATTATTTAGTTTAATTGTGAAATATAATAATTTTATAAATACTCTATCTTTTCTGACATTATCATTAGATTATAAAGACTTCAATGTTTTCCAAAAAAATAATTTTTTTGAAAAATATATATTTAATATGGTTTATAATTTTTAAAAAAATATAATTTCTATCTCTAAAATGAATTATTGCTTTTTCGGAAGTAACTATATTTTCTTAATTGAAATGAATAAAATTTGTGGTTATTATATTTTATTCATGTTTTAAATAATTTACATTTAGTTTTGATTGGGTTTTAAATTAAAATATTTATCATAAGAATAAAAATAATCAAAATTATTAATTAGGAATAAATATTTAATGTGATTTTGGTATAAACCGACTTTTATTCTTTAAAAATTATTTTTCACCAAAAAGAGTTTTTATTCTGTTTTATGATCTTATCAGTGAATTAATTTTGGCCACATATAGAAATTTTATAATTGAAATTTGGTTCCATATTTGGAATCATCATTTTAAAATTTAATAATTTATCCAATTTAATTTTTAGGCATAACGAATTGTAACCGTGGTAAAATTTTATCTCCAAAATAATGAATAATATAGTTAATGAGGGAGGTCGGACAAAAAGATAAGTTATGAAAAATAAATAAAACATGTATAAATGTCATTAGATGATTTAATGTTAACTTAATCCTATCTCATAATTGAAATTGGAGTAAATTTGAGCTAATTTCCTAAAAAATGTTAAATATTATCGCTTATGGTTCATAATATTTATAAGATAGCCACTCATATAACTTAAATAGGGAACCTCATTTCCTCACATGTATGAACAAATTAAGCAATCTAGATCAAATATGATTAGTATAAATATATTCTAAATTATCTTCCCCATATATTCGAGGCCTTAGTCTCGCCAAAGTCCAATCTAAGAAGGATTATGGAATAATTTAATGGAATATATCAAAAGGGGATTAGTAAGGTTTTATTGAATTTTTTCAAATTTATGTTTCCATATAACTGAAAAAAAATTATTATATCCATCCTAATATAATAAAAGTAGTCATTATAATATACTTAAATTTTATTATGTTGATAGAAATATATTTTATTTCACCCTTTTATTGAATGGAATATGAAGATTTCACGTATTTATTTTTGAAAAATAAATCCTATAGGACATAATTTGTTTCAATTCTCATCACCATTGCACAAAGGAGGATATAATTATGGATTTACTAAATTTGTATGATATTTATGGAATAATTATTACTCTGGAATGTGATGAGGTTATATACCATCTTACTCACCCATCTATTTTATAATGATAATGTTTCCCATGTATATAGGTGGACAACGGCCTCCACGAAGTGATTAAATACATTTTTTATTTCCTACTAATTGTTTTTTTATAAAGCTAGATATAATTATTAAATATTATACTTATGAAATAAATATTGTTTTGTAATGTATTTTTTTTCAATATTATATCAATTTTATACATTATAATTATGGAAATATCATTCTTATGTACGTGAAGAATAAATCCTCCCTGAATTGGTACATTTAATTTTTCATTATAGAATTACAAAGATGGTTCTAAAATAATATTTAATATTTAAACATGATATTAATGAACTATTTAATATTATTTAACTTTTTAAAATATGAATTATTCTACCATAGTTACTGAACAATTTTGATCATTGATATTATGAACTAAACATCCTCAAAATGTCCCATATAAACTTCTCCAATGTAGTAACGAAATTAAAAATGTAATAAATTACATAAAAGAAATAATATTAAGAGGATAAACATCTAAAATGTTTTGTAAATGTAAATTATTAATATAATTTTATATTCATGAACATAAAATGGAATATGTCATGTGTTGGGATATTATGTAAATGATTTTCCATTACAAAAATGAGTTAACTAATTTAAAATAAGTTCATCCCATGTAATTATACTTTTAAATGTTTCAATAATATAATCTTTCATAGTAAAAATATTTTATAAATATATTTTCACCAATCAATTTAATTATACAATAGATTTTAAAGCATATATTTATATTATATATAGTATAAGTAAATATGAATTTTTTACAAAATTGAAAAGAAGGTTTATTTTAACATTTACTGCATTACAACATTTTAATACAATCATGGTCATTATTTTTAATCAAGAATACTCAACATAAGTTTATTGTTTTTATAGATGATAATTTAACAATTTTTCTGGGAATTTTGGTTTAATTTTTTCATTGATAATAATATATTTATTCTAATATTATGAGATATCTGAATGTTATACTTCTTATGAACTTTAATGAAAACTTTTATGAGTCTTATGACATGAAAGGAGTCAAAATATTTTATCCATGTTTTGTTACTGTAAAATTTTATATGATGATGGTTGAATTTAATATATCTCTCCAATTCATTATGTGAATATATGATACTATGAAAATAAGAGTGGAATCAACTCTAAACGTGATTGCATTATAGGATTTCATGTAATGTCCCCAAATTGAAAGGCACTAAACTAGTGCTCTGAGCCCGATCGATACATGACCTCATGCTCATATCCTCATGCACTAGAGGATGAAGACTAATAAAAAGTATCTAATGGAACACATATTGTTATTATACCATAATTATTAGAGTAATCCAAAGAAGATAATGTAAAAAATAAAGGAATGAATAAGCTTTAAAAAACATTCATTACCAACCATTTTCTCAAAACTCAGAAAAATCCCAAAAACAAATAGTAAATATAGAATGCCATGTTAGACAATGTAAAGTGTAACAAAACCCAAAATAAATATGAGTAATGAAATCCCCAAATAAGTCATAATTGTCTGTCCATATTTCTCATCCTTATAAATGTCACACCAATATCAATCATCGGGCATACATAATTTTCCATTGTGATGACCTATACCTATGGAATCTACTCGGGTAACCAATGACTACCTAAGTAGGCTATGAGTAAAACATAGTATCCCAGCACCAATGGTGTATACAACATATCTAGGCTAAATATATAGCATATGAAGGTACATTATTAATAACAATATAAACAAAATATAACATGATTACATTAATTAACCAACTTCACTTTGAACATTTCATCATTTATTCCCTGGGTTGATAATTTACATTATCACACTTTAGTCTATGCAGGTCATATAACTATTCTTAAGGGTAAAAGTAAATTTCCCTATCTCACTATGGAAAAAAGTACACCATAAATTACATAACACATAACTTTGAGCCTTTTTCTAGGTACTCTCATATAATGCAACTGTTTTCGGAATAAAACCATAGTCTGAATCCATAAACCATGCATTATAGTGGTGATTTATTGTGCATTAGTCCCACCTAAATTTTGTACATATATCCTCAATTCAATACACAAAAACCACTAATCCATGTTCACATTTTTATTTAACTATAAAAAATTTACCAAACCAAACCACTTCCATTCACCACATGTATCTTTTACAATCATAACTCTTCAAAAAAATATTCCATATTCATTCCTTAAACCATTAAAACATTTTCCTATTACATTCCTGAAACCTTAAACCCATTTACCATTCATATCATAACTCATTTAACAAACTCCGGATTCACATTCCCTATTTAATTTTCACATTTCAACTATTTACCATACATCATTTAACACATTGAATTTAACTAATTTAATGCATTCAAATTATACCAATACCCCCTTATTCCATATCAACTACTAGACACAATTTCCAAGACTGATATTTCATAAATCATGATAACATGTCATCATATTTACCATGGGATATTTTTCAAAAAAGTTTAATTATATTCTTATCAATTCAATTTTTCCTATTCTTGTAGGTGGAACACCCCATGTGTGGACCTTAACCCAGTCTAATGAACCTCAATGAATCCCACAAGGATAAAGTGGGTTTCAAAACATCATATAACCTATTAATTCACAATTTCATCCATGGAAAAGAAAACGGTAATCACAATGACACAAGCACACCACCATATACACATATCTTTAACCACAAGACTATGTGATATAAATTATATACCACTAACCTCATTTTTGAAGATGAATGCTCTCTTGACATTAGGCTTTGATCTAGAATCAAACACCCATTAAATCCTTAAAAAACATTCCACTGTAAAAAGAGGGGTTTAAGGATTATGAAGAAGAAAAATGGCTATACAATCCCTAGTCTAGATTATATAACAAAGTTGAGTGTTATACTCTCCCTGATATTCAATCCGCACCCAACGAAACTCTAAATGATTTAGAAATGATGTAGATCAATCCATGAGAAGATTTGGAGATTTTGGTTTACCAATTTTTCTATTGGAGGAATAATATAGGTGATAATCAATATAAGAAACTTAAATACTAAGGGGAAAATTGTAGGATATAACCTTTTTAATGGGATCATGGTTTGGATGGTTGGTTGGCCAAAAAATGCAATAACTGTGTGGCACCCTCTATCTAAGAGGGGCATAGGTAACATGTTCTCCTTGGAAGGAAGAATAGCTTGAAAAACTATGTCATGACTGTGCAGGATGGCTCAATCCAAGACTACATGGTTTGACCTCCACCAATTCAAAGTTTCTCAAACTGTATACCCCACCACCATAAAAGCACTGTTAGGGTTCAGGGTTACGACTAATCATGCTCCAACCTTGTGAAAAGAACTCGATAGTCACTTTATACCACATTTCATGTCCCAAACCCTTGAACACCTTTTACCCTCCTCATAGACCTCGTAAAAATATAATTAACCATCATAAATTTATCTAAACCAGAACTCAAACAAGAATGTACCTCACTAGACATACGGGATCATAAATCCTCCCCACACAATAATTAAATTTCCTCGAGGCCCTCTCACAAGCATCAATGAGTATTTGAGGTAAAAATATCGGTATACTAGGATTGCATTTCCATCTCCCTCTCTATGCTTCTTCCTAAAAATTACCATAATATTACAAAACTCGACCCAAATGATTTGTATTACCCCAAAAGAAATTCTCACAGTGATCTAAAATATGTAAAAGATTCTCCTTGAAGGATGCATCGACCTCATTCTCAACATCATCAAAATAAATCACCTGATATTGGTCATGGTGATATCTCAAAATAAGTGAAACATGAAAATTTTCATACATTAAACCACACTATTATGAAAGTGCCAATTGATACCCCACCAATCTGATCATCTCCACAATCTCAAATGTCTCCATGTATATGGGAATTTTCAAATATGGTATCTAAATCTAATGGTGACCCAACGTTTGTGACACTCGATGAAACACACCATCACCCACCTTATACTGATGAATTCGATAGAATTTATCCACTTATAAATTATTCATAATCTGATCCATATCCTTCTGTTTCCAAGTCACATGAACCTACTCTGATGTCTCCTTCAAAAGTCTCAACCCCAACAACTCTAATTCCCTTGCCTCTATAAAAAATAATAGAGATCCACATGAAATACCATAGAGCACCACATATTGTTCCAGCTGAATAGTCTCCTATTAACTTTTATTATTTGTGAACCCAACAAGTGCCGTGTGTTTCTACAAAGATCCACCAAAATAAAGGAAACATTCCCTCAACATTTCCTCTAGAACATCAATAGTACACTCTAACTACCTATTTGTATCCAGGTTGAAATCCATACTAAAAAATAACTAGTTAATAAGTACATTATTTAATAATTTCCATAAGTGTTAAGTAAAAAGGGGATCATGATATAAAACTATATCCCATGGCATGACATACAAACATGATATCTCCTGACCATACAACTCACCCAACTAGTTAATGGTGAAGGTGCCTTTTATCGGTATGAAATGATCCACCATGCTTAACCGATCAACAAATACCCAGACCGAATGATTCTTATGAGGTGTCCTCAGTAGATCCACCAAAAAATCCATCATGACGTCATCCAATATCCACATTGGAATGGGAAAAGGATATATAAACCCAATGTTAACTAATGTTTGACCTTCTTCTGCTAACAAGTATAACATCATGTCATGAAACCCACATGCTATTTCATCATCCATGGCCACCAATACTATCTACAAAGATCAGGAAACATTTTGGTTAAACTAGGATTCACCACCCTTTTAGAAGCATGTAACTGAAACATCGACTCTTCCCACATACAATTAAGAGAAACAACATGACCACATATATAAATGACTTTATCATCACCAAATATCCAACCAGAAGGTGATTCCCCACCGTCAATGCTATCCCTAAAATCGAAACACTCTGGATCCCAATACATAATTTCATTGATCTATATCATAAGTGTTGAATCAAATTATATTGATGCAAGGTTTATTTACCCTTTCCCATCCTTCATGTTTATATTTATCTCAGTAAATAATTCCATTGTTCTCCACTCATAATCGTATTGTTGAATCGCATGATTTTAATTATTATTACTTAATGAATCCACAACTTTGTTTCACATACCTCACCTATAAAACCGCTCTAAATCAAAGTAACTTATATACTCATACCATATTATCTACCTAATATTCAAATCATGTTTGGAGAATATGTAATTAAAGAACTTATGATTAGTACACCTAGTAAACATCTCTCCCAAAAATGTAATGCAACCAAAAAATTAAAGAATAAACCACTATAACTAACTAAAGATCATGTATTGGGTAATTTGATTCAATATGCCTAAAACATCATGACCCATATGCCAAAACCAATTCATACATCATCAACACTTCCCCATGGAAAATACAAGACAAATCACAATATAAGGTGTACTATTTACCTGGATTAGGTAGGATCAGAATCATTGCAGTAGTAAATCTCTTCATTTACTCTTGTAAAGAAATATCACGTGCCCCAAACCATTCAAAATTGATGGACTCTTGGTAAAGACCAGAGTATTGATTCCAAATAGGAAAACTATTCAATAAAACTTCAATAATCGCCCACCAAACCCATAAAACAATGGTCAATAAAATCATTATTAGGATTCTCCCAAGATATAAAATCCTAAACTTTCTCTGGGTCTACATACATAGATTCCATAGAGATTATGTGACCCAAGAAATGTACCTTTTTAATCATTGACTGATCATAGACTAACATTTAGATATATTTGATTATAGATTAACCTCTCATAGTTTAATAAATACCATGCCAAGATATTTGGAATGATCATCATGAGTCTCGGAGTATACAATGATTTCATCCACAAAAATACTAATAACTGGTATAGGTATGGTTGAAAGATTCAATTCATTAGGGACATATTAATAACATCTATGCCGGTCAACCATAAAAGAAGTAAAAAACTTGTATATATCACAACTTATAATAAAATTAGTTCATGTTATATCATAAGGTATCACCCTCAATTGATGATACCCTTATCTAAAAACTTTATTGTAGAACATAGATGCCACACTCAATTGGTAGAAAATAACATCAGCTAGAGAAATTAGATATAGATTCTTTACTATAATTTGATTTAACTTAAGATAGTAGAATGAAAACCTAAATGTACCACATACATTCTTGGAAAACTAAATTGGATATCAACAAGGTGACATATTGGTATGAATAATACCATTTTTATTCAATTCATCCAACTAAGTTTTGTGTTCATATAGTTCTATAAGATCCATTATATATGGTGGAATAATAACCAACAATACTCTTGACAACAACTCAATTGTGAACTGAACATCTATCTTAGGTGGAAGCCCTGATAATTCTTGTATAAAACACATCATAAAAAGTTTCCACCACAATAAGAAATACAAGATTCAATACTCAACCTCCTAAAGTATATGATAAGACACTTGTACTGTGCATTCACCCAACTACTAACAGACAAGCCTTGCATGTCCTTATTAGATATCCCATTCCACATTGAGAAAAAAAGTACACACTACTAGGGATGTGAATTTTACCCTATAGAAGAATCAATAAATATGGTCCCAGAGTAACATTATCCAATCTTTCCCAAATATCAAGTCAAAACCCAATATCTCAACCAGATAAAAGTCCCATTGAAAACAATACCCACAAACCTCAAGGTCACACTCCATAAATTTCTAGATACTCTTTTTCCAAACATCTAATGGTGTATAAATTAACATAACCCCACACATATGTTCAACCAATAGGCCCTACATACCCAAAAAATGAGTAGATATAAAATATTTTCAAGTTATTATATCAAATAATTCACTAAAAAACATGAAAGATAAAAGAATCATACATAGAATAGTTAATGGTCTAGCATCGCCACATTTTGGTGCTAGATGAACTACATGAAGATAACCTTCCTCTCTACCAAGGGCTCTGGTCTACGTTCCTAGTGATATACTACCTTCCTTACAAGGAAGAAAGTTTCTAGGATTACCATGTCTGACACCCTGATAGTACTAACAATAGAGAACTAGTTTCCTACCTGACATTTAGTAACCAATTTTCTTCCTATACTCTAAATCAGGATTGATCCTTAAACCTCACTCAGCTTGCTATCGTGGTTTCCAATAGAATCTCTACACATGAACCAACCTTCCACACACTCACCACTCAACTTCTGGCCCAAGAAACTGACCTTTAATTTGATATGTTCTACCACACTGATAGTAGATGACTCGATTAACATCCTATGATACAGGTCCTCCACTTTGACAACTCTGTCCACCACATCCCTAGTGAAAAATCTCAATGTGGCACTTCTCTCCATTAGATGTCACACCAATGGACAACACAACATAAACCACAAGCCCACAACTAGATTCATCCTTTAGTTTCCCTTATTAAAAAATAGACTCATCCACCACTTCAACAAATCTATATCAATGGAATATATTCACAATGGAATCGATCTGAAGTCGAAGTCAATCCTGGAATTGTCTCTCCCAAGCTACCTTGATGCATACCAATATTGGAAAAAAAATTAGTTCGGTGAAAAAGTCATCATAATACATCACTGACATAGTCCCTTAGGTAAAATCCATAAAATCTGTAGCCTTCTCTTGTCTCATAGTATCTAGATAGAAATATTATAGAAATTTTCCTTTAAGTCTTTCCATAACATTCCATCTTATAACTCAGTCTGAACTAAATGTCCAACTAGAACATTGCTGGTACCAGCAACATATAAGATTCCAACATGACCCTATTCTCATGAGGACTGTCCAAGGCATCTTAAATAATATGGATGGACTATATCCAAAATTCAGTTTCCTCATGTCCGCCCTCTCCAGCGATTATGGGAGGGAACTACCATTGAAACTCTTTGGTTAGGTAAATCATACCCAGCGTGACCCACCGATGGTCTCATTCAATCATCTTCATAAACTGAGAGATGTAATTAAGAAAACTACTACAACCCTATGTTAGAATAGAATATAGAGGTTTCTTTGTATGATAATAGTGGAAAATTCTTGATGATATCCTATTGTCACCCAACATGCACACATAGTCGTGGATGAATCTGTCCTCAATTACAAACACAAGTATCAACACATCTAACCTAAAGCATATGTAGTTTTCACAAAATACGTCTCTCTACAAACCATAAACAACAGATTCCATATACATTATCCCAACAGATATAGTTCCACATATACATCTACCCTCAATAATCATTACTACAGGTCATGGTTATCATGGGGTAATCTATGTAACAAAGTAACAACATTTTATTATAATCCCATTTTAACCACACCCACATTCACAATAAACAACATCCTATATTAGGCAGCCTTCAATTTTCGCAACTTTTACAACCCAATTTTAACCCATTTATAACTCTATTAAAAACTATTATTTAACCATTATATCAAATTCCACCCAATTAAAAAATTTCATCATCTTTATTAGACACCATTTCTTTCCAATTTCAATGAACATGTAATTCATATATCTGTCACGTCCTATAATTCTTCCCCATGTGATCATACCATGATCTAGGCCACCTATATCCCTAGGTTCCAAAAATAATGCAAGAATGCACAAACTTCGTCCATTTCAACCATGAACAAAATATCATAAAATATTCACATCACATAACAAGTTTATAAACCAATGGTGAAAAATCATTAAACTGTAACAACACACATCAAGAACAATAAACCACAATACTGGTACTTGGGATTTCCCTCTTACATGGGTTAGCTACTCCCATTAATGATCTCATTTAAAAGGCTCTGCCACATCTTAATTGGTGATCTACTATCCTGAAATAGTAAGACAATATAAAATAAAACCACTTTGATACCACTTTGTAACATACCTATCCCAGAAGCCACTACACCAGTGTCCTGAGTCCGGTCACCACATGAAATTAGGTGTGCCTCCCTATACATGAGTGGATTTCAACTTATAGTGAGGGTTTAATAGAAAAAATGAGGAGACTATACTATATTTATCATATTAAAACACTTTAGATAATGTAAAAGTAAATGAAATAATAAGAAATAAAAAAATAAACATTTATTAACAACCATTTTTTCCAAAAAATGATTTAATCTGTGAACCATATAGTAAATATTCTATGTCATGTCAAAGAGTGTCATGTATTAGAATACAGAAAATAAAGAAGTTCGATGAAATATATAAAATGGGTCATGACTCAAAGTCAAGGTCCCTCATCCCTACACATCCCATGCCCATATCAACCATCTAGAATAGGGAAATTACCCTTATTCTAACCTAAAACCATGAAATCATCATGGGTACCCAATGGAGGCCTGAGAAGGTGGTGAGTACCCCTTTGTAGGCCACATCCAAAGGATTATGAAAAATATCTAGTATAAATAGATAGTGTATGGAGTTGTATGATGATTAAAAACATGAATAGAATATAGGATAATTCCACTGATTTGCAATGATAACTGTAATAATTTCATTATTTATTCTATGGGTTAATAATTTCCATTAACATAGTTTATCCTATATCAGTCATATAACTATTCTTAAGGGGAAAAGTATGGTTCCCTATATCACTAGGGAAAAAATATAAAAATAGTTACATTACACATAATGTAGAGCCTAAATATAGGCAATCTCATTAAAAGAAATTATCAGGGGTATAGAGCACTAATCTTACTCCCTAACCCATGAATTATAGGGGTGGGTTTTAGATCCTTAGTCCCACCCAAACCCTGGTTGTACATCCTAAAGTAAATACCACACATACCACCAAACAATGTGCTCATTTTTCGTTAATCACTAAAAATTTACCAATAGAAACCACACCGATTCATAAAATTTATAATTTACAACCAGTAGTCATTAAACACACATTCCATATTAATTCCTTAATCTATTATCATATATTCCATATGCATACCATAATCTATAAAACCTTTTTCCATGTCATATCATAACCCATTTAGCAAATTCCTTAGTCAAATTCATGAATTTTTTTATAGATTTACATTGTATCCCATAAGTCATTTAAAACATTCACTTTAATTCATTCAACCCATTCAAATTATACCAACACCCTCTAATTCCATGTCAATAACTAGACATAATTAACATGAGTTCTGTTTCATAACTAAAGATAACATGTAAAAATATTTACCATGATATCTATTTCATAACAATTAAACTCTATTAATATCATTTATATTTTTAATGTTCAAGAATGTTTCATACCTCATGGGTGGCGCTTAACCTCATCTCGTCAACCATAATGAATCATATGGGGATCAAGAGGGGTTCAATCAGTGTTTAAAAAATTAATTCACCATTTTAACCCTATAAAACCTAAAAAAACACAAAATCCCAATCACAACACAATTTAAACATAAATTGAACCACAATAATATGATATTTAACTTGTAGAAAACCCACCTTAATTTCTAATATGAATTCTCTCTTAACCTCATCCTTTTTTATGTAACAAACTCCCCTTGAATTCAAAACCTATGATCCACTAGAAAATATGGTTTTAGGTTTTTTAAAAAGAAAGAAAACTATATAATACCTAATCTAAAAAAATAACAAATCTGAGTGTTAGACTCAGCTAGAGCTTCAATACAGACCTAACTACACTTCAAACAGCTTAGAAATGAAGGAGATAAATCTCGAGGACCATGGGAGATTTTGGTTCATCACAATTGCTGCTGGATGATGAATAGGGGAGAAAGTTGTGTGAATAAACATAAAAACCATAATGAAAAATGGTAAAATCCCATATTTTAAATGGGGTGCATGGTTTGGCTGTATAGTTGACCAAAACACACAACAACTATTATCTACCCTCTATCTATGTGGGGGTATGGTCACATGCTCTCCTCAGAAGCCCACATGGTTTTAAAAATAATGCGTTTACCATGAAGGATTGATATGTTATTTCCTATACAATTTGGACTCTCCTTTTCATGATTTCTCATACCAATCATGCCAACTTAGTGAAATCATATTTATGGAGACCACTTATAACAATTCACCAACCATGCGACATGCACTAGATGGACACTTTTCCACCCCTTTATGTCACGAACCCCTAAGACACCTCCGTTCCTCCTTATACACCATGTAGATATTTATTTAACCATATTAATGGTATTTAAAGATGAATTCAGCAAATAACTTAGTTCACTAGAAGACTGGGATTTTAAAATTCCTTTTAGGGTTATTATATTGGTTATTGTAAGGATATTGTCACAAGTTAAATATTTTTTTTCAGATTCTTTCTAGGTGTTTTTTATAGAGAACATTTTATATCCTAAGTTATATAATTGTGTTTATATATGGTTTTATACTTATAAAGGTGAAATTTATGGTATTTAATGAAATGGGGGTTTTTAGTGATTATATTTTCCTCAAGATATTATCATGGTTATGACTATTCCTTTACGATTACTATAATAAAATTTAAGAAAACCAAAAAGAAATAATTTTTTTCATGAGAAAGTGAAATTTTATTTTGGCTCATTGTTTATTTTATAAAAACGATAACCTTAAAATTTATTTTTATATACTCGAAATAACAATTAGGTTTACTTTTTAATCACATATTGAGATTTTTTTACAATCCCATATTTTCAAAAAATCATAGGGCATAGGGAAGTGTATTGATTTTATAAAGGTCAATGGTGAAATATGAAGAATTAAAAGAATGTGTAATGATTGAAACAAGAGTGGATATATAAGGATGTAATTTTAAGAAAAATATGCCCAATATAGAAGTGTTTACATATTATATAATTTTTATACAAATTCTCAAATTGTATAAATTTTAATGATCCTTGAAATGTCAGAATGTAATCTCTTTTATATAAGTAATGTAATTAAATGATGATTATGTAATGGCTTGTTATATATTGAGAATATTTTTAATTTTATTAAATATAAATTAATATATTCATTAAAAAACCTCAAAAAAATAAATATAGTTCTTCTTATTAGAAAAACGTTTCATAGAAAATTCTAATAAACATGATGAAAATAATAAGAAATAATAACACTTAGGGAATAATTATATCTCAAGAAAAATTGGTTTCATTGAAATCAAACATTTCTATATTAGAAAATAAAAACCATTCCTCTATCATAAATATCTTTTCATATCAACTAATATATCTGTTAATCATTAATGAAATAATAAAAAACCATTTAGTCATCCTCGGACATTATCAGTATATTCACCCTTAAATCTACCCTAATCAATAAACAATGTCCTTGGTCATTTCCAACATGTATCCTCTTGAGAACATATCATTATCCAATTAAAATAAGGGATATATCAAACCAAACAATTATAATATAACATTTTGAATAATAATAACTTGAATACAACACATTGTATTTACCACATTTTTTATAAAACTATTAAAAACCCTTATCAATACATCATTGATTAAATAAACTAATAAAAATAAATGGGTATCATGGAAATATACATAAGAGATCCTCAAAATATAATCAATGATATAATCTAAATGTAATATTTATATCACAACCCTGATAAGGAATAAGATTAATTTAATTGATGTTGACCAAGATTAAAAATTATTTCCAAAATAAATTTTAAATAAATTTGAAAAAATATATTAAATAACATTTTCATTTTTAACTCATTGTAATAGAAAAATACCAAAAAATTGGAATATTATTTTATATGAATAACAATGAAAAATATAATTGAATGTTTATAAATAAAATATTTGCTGGGGGTGTGAAAATCTATTCCTTAAGATTAAAATAAATAATCAATTCACACATTTGTAATGAATATCAATAGAGACTCATATGGAAAACATTTTGAAAATATTCAATTTAATAATTTCTAAGGAATGCAAATTTTTTCCAAAATCACATTTTTCAAATATTAATGTATAGATTAAAAATACTAATAAATGAACATGATGAACAAGGATATAGAAGACAATGTTGTTAAATCAATGATTTAATGAAATATCACATTTCGATTTTCATATAAAACCCCTTTTAATATAAAAGAAATTATAAGGAACATAATATAAATTGATTTTAATGATATTAATGACATTATATTTTAAATATATAGGATATATATCATGTAACAAAATACACATGCATCAATGAAAATATGATGTAAAAACGACATTTATGATAAGAAATTGTAACATATTTGGTGATAATTGAATAAAGAATCTATTGAAGTATGGAAAATAAAATTTGTTTATATAACCAAAATTTACATTAAAAATTGTTCCAAAATAGTTTCACGTGTAAATTTTTTTACCATATCAATGAAATTATTTTCCCAATGAATTTGAGTTTAAGAACAATAACCCTTAAAATAAATGAAACATTTTAAATAAGAATCCAAAAATGAAATGATTATGCGGAAAAAAATATATATAAATATTAAAAATATAGTATTAAAAATTATACATTGTAACTAAAAAATATATTTGTATATACTAATCATTGATGAAGTGATATAACACCAAAAAAGGAAATGGTGTTAAAAAATACCATAACATCGTAATTTCACTTGGTCAATCATTTTTTGACACACAATATCATAAATTTAGAGATATTAAAAATATATAATAAACCATTTTCATATGTATCATATATTAAATTACCTTATAAAATCTAGTTGACCCTTTTCTAGAGTCCATATAAATTATAATTGTTTATGATTAAACATTCTTGCTTCCCACACATGTTTTGATTCACCAGTTAGGGATCATGCTTCGTGGTCTTTGTTTTGTCACCTCTACAATGTTATTTATTATTTAATACATTTATTTTATATGATACTTGAGGTACATGGATATTTTATGGATCATAGAATAATTATTCTCATAGAAATTTTATAAATTCCATTTTTAGAAGTTTTGATTGTGTATAATGAATTTCCATTATCAATATATATATATATATATACACATTATATAATTTTGAAAAAAATAGTATATTAATAATTATTTCATAATATTAAAATTATGTAACATTACAAAATCATTTAGGAAATAAAAGTCATTACAATATTAATTTAGAGAGTAAAACTAACTAAAAAACCTATAATAATAATTGAATGAACAAGAACATGCTATTTATTATATCAAATTTATAAGAGCATAAAATTTTCATAAATATTATTTCTAATTAGTTAATACATTTTTATAACAATACATGTATGTAGGTTCTGAAAAATTAAATATGATTTACGCAGAGGTTATAGGCTGCACATACACATGAGTGATGCTTCCATTTTCAAATGGATTTGAGGAAATGAAATTTAATAATAATTTATATTTTATGAATATTAGTTATATTATAAATATCATATATTTTTTAATTACAGACATATATATAAATCGAATCAAGTGATCGTGTGATGAAGAATTCAATTCATCATACATTTAGGCAGTAGTCTGGCACATATGGCCAAACACGAATTTAGTTTTTCCAATGTTGGAAGTGAAGTAGAGAATTATGTCTATATAAACATAATAAAATTAAATTATAGTAATAATACACACACAATTTTATTATTCTAGTCATTTATGATCTATATAATTTTTATGAAAAATGAAACATGAATGTTCTTAGTTATAATGTACACATCTTCCATGGATAGTTACAATTCAAAAACACATTAATCCTCAATAGTTTTTTATTTTTTGAAGGCCAAAACGTCTAGGTAATAGATATAGATTTTGGAGATGAATTTTGGAAGATCATTTTTTAGTTATAGATGTCAATTCATGGGGATAAATATATATAAGAGGTTGTCATCAATCAGTTAGATTAGTGGAACCCACATAAATATTATGAACATTATGATAAAATAAATGCCTTTATAAAAAAATATTACTCAAATTTATAACATTTTTGAATATATGATACTTTGTAGTAAAAAACTATTCTAATCAAATTATTGTAATTTTTAGAGATATTTTAAAACTTATATCCTAGTTTATCACCAAATTTGATACTTTTTATCAGTACTAAGATGACTAATTTTTAAATGAAATATTATCAATATAACTACATATAAAATAGATATAATTTTAAAATATGAGTATTTATACAAAAAATATGAAATATATTTAAAATTAACTAATTTATATTAGTGGTATAAAGTTATTTTATTATTATTATAGAAAAAATAATAATTTCTTTATAAAATTATATTTTTAATATAAAAATGATTTGAAACACAAATATGCTTTGGAATTAAAATCTATGGAATTAAAAAATTTATGACTAAAAAATGAAGTGTTATGTGGATTTATTAAAAATTAAAAACCAAAAGGTACCATGTAAATAATTAATTAAAGATATATTTTTGGTATCTATGAAAATTATATTATTCATATTCACAAAAAATTAATCCTTTTTAGAAAAAACCCCAAAATTCACATTTGGCACATTTTGATAGGAATAATTAAAACTTTACCCTCATTTCATGAAATTAAATTTAACAAATTGAAATATTATTTTTTTAAAATAAATAAAAATAAAAAATAAAAAATAGTTCTGTTATAAATTAATCATTTTTTTATAATTATTTTATTCATATTTGAAATCCATTACAGACCAGTGTTATTTTTTTAAATTATATATTCATAATTTATTGTTGTTTGATATTACATTTATCAAATTATAATTAACATTATATTGTTTATTGTTATATCAAAAGATACTGAATATGGTTTTCATTTAACATTTTATGTAATAAAATGTTATTTTCCAAACTCCTCCATCTAAAGATATTGTAATGAAGGAAGAGAGACAATTACCCTCAATTCCTATCACTGGTATGCCCCAGGATGGAGAATCATACTGAGGGTATATAAAAATATCATCAATGGGAGCCATTACCCTCTTATATATAGGTGGATCATGTAGTAGTGTAAACTACCACCAAATATCTATACCTGATAATATAAAGTTAAACAAAAAACATCCCACCAGGGATGGGTAATATAAACAAAAAAACAATGTGTACATTATAATGTACCAAATGTAATGTCCTACAATAGTTACCCAATAATATCTCTAGTGTATACTATAAATGTCCAACATGGTCCCCAAAATCATACTAGGAAACTAAAATCAGATTATATATGTTGGATTATAATAACATGTATAATCAGTAGGGACATAACCATGGTCACAAGTGAACATGTGAAAGAACCATTATAATGCACCAGTTAAAAAAACTGCATAACCAAAGAGATGCTATACAAGTCATCTATCCAAGCCCATACAAACCATGACTCTCTCACTATATCCACAATCAACCATAGTAAAAGAGAATCGAGATCATAATAAGTAATGGAATCCCTTTGGCACTTCCCCACTAATATTCCACTTTGACACCCGAAATTTGATCCTCACATGATCCCATCATATCCATATATGTAACATAATAACCACTAAGTGAACAATCTCAAATGAAGGAACCTAGGCCATTTATGATGTGGGTTGGGATGAATACTAACATAAACCACCCCCAAATTCTCTAGATTCAGGTGCCATTTTCAAGCATCACCGTAAATCATTCCTTAAGACACTTGGGTCATCAGATACCATATCCTAACAAAAGAATAATGTTGTCATGAATTTGAAAGAACTTAACCCAATTGAATCTACCTACCACACATTCCCCCCACTATATATCATATATCATTATAGCCTTATTAAATCAAAACACACCTGGAAACACCTGGGCCATCACCACACATCATGAACTAAGACCCAAGGGACATCACTACTAAATGTAGTGCATGGAAGAGGTGGTACCCAACCATCATTATCACCAAAATCCCTGTTATTGGGGAGAATAGCATAGACCCATAACCTCTAATAATTCATCTGGTCCTACAACTTGGGTGGGGAAAGTATAGATATAACAAAATGATACATGACATATTGATAACACACAATACTTAACCTATGTGGTCACAATAACTTCACTAGCATGACACACATCACCACCACCATACTACACACCAAATTTTACAACCAATGCCTCCAATATAAGTAAACAATCACATAACCTTCAAAAAAATTTATTTAAATTTAAATTGTCTTTCATTTATCATTAAATTCATTTAAATCATTTTACCACATATATATTTCCAATATATCCTGTTTATTTAGAATCATATTTTATTTATCATAAAAATTTATTGCTGGTTTAATGAGTATACTAACACAACCATTGAACGACACAATAATTTCAACTCACATCACCTGTCATAACCACACCTTGCAAAACCAACCATCTCTCCACAACATCCACATGTGTTATCTCAACCACACCACAGAACAAAACAACCACACTATGTAACAAAAAAAATCCCATTCCTCAAAATTATCATGCACCAAAACCTATATGAGATATAGATATCACACATCATAACCACATCATAAAAAACCACCACACAATACAACACCACATCACATCACCACTATCAAAATAATACCCATATTTTATCCACACCAACTAACAATGACATAAAAACAATTACACATAACACAATATAGCAAATTATCGCCACCACCACACAGTAGCTCATTACACAAATAAAAACACAACAAGGAAACTACACACAATATAAACACATTTTGAATTCCATAATTTATTCATGGTCATACATTTCATTACATGTTTATTTAGAATCCGTATTTTTTCACAAACCATATTTACTAGATAAATCATTGTTTTACTGAAATATAAATTCTTATTATTTTATTCTACTTGTGGTCAAACAAAAAAATAGTAAGTGTCTTGTCACATATATTATATAATTCAAAAAACTCTACCAAAAACATTTATTTTCATCATTGGAAACATGAATGCACAATAAGATCAACACCATATTTAAATAAAGAAATGTATTTGATATCTCCCAGATACCCATCAATTTAGTTATTATAATTTATTAATATTTTACAATGAAAATTACCAGCCATAAAAATGAATGAAAAACCATGAAATCCTAACACATAGTATGTAGATTAGTAATAATGAGGATCTCCTTATTCAAAATTTTTTCTGGTAATGCTCCACACCCATGGGTGAAGAATAAATAATCTTATAGGCCACAACTACACAAGAAACTCATGGATCAACATACAACATATTAAGGAATCATTAAAACACAAAAAAACATCCCCAAACCAATGAAACATCACCTAAAAAATTCCCTATAATAACCATTGAAGGAAATTGAGGGATAAAGAGTTAGGAAGGATATTTAGATATCAACTACTAAAATAAAAGGATAAACATTGGGAGAATAGGGATATAATAACTCCCAAAACAATATAGGGTCTCTCATAAAAATGAGAGTGGGATTTATGGGCTAATGATAAATGAATTAGGTGAACAAGGGATATAAATAGTCAATAACTTGCCTAATTTATATCATAAAACCAAAATTTATGGTGTAAAATTCATGGCTTTAAAATAATAAACATTGATACTAATGATTATTATATAAAACCTTTGAAACCAAAAAATATACTGAAGATCATGGAATATATGGCTCTAAATCCTTTTTTGATGCCATAAACTTATTCTTTAAATTGTAAAACAATTTCATACAACACGCCCCTACCAGACATAACCCTTAAATCATATCCCATTTAATCCATAAACAATATACATACATAATAAGCCACTTTTTACACCATAAAAGTCCTTATACAGATCTATTGTTTCTCTAAAATCTTATGAACATCTTATAGCCTCCTTTATGCACACTCTGACCACAATACTAATAATGAATCATGCCATGAATTCATGGACCATTACATTAAATACCTCTCACACAAATATCACACTGAATAATGAAAAGAAAACCCAAATAAAAACGGGTTTGAACAACTTCACTTTGAGATAAATATCACTTTTCTTGCAACATCCCAAATTCTACCACCAACCAAACTTGCCAAATCTCCACAGACACAAAACATCCCGTGCTACCACATCACCGGACAACCATATAAATAACTATCACTAGGAATAAAAGAATTCATCATGTACCAGACACAAGACACCATATTTTCACACAACCGCATCAACCCACACATATACCAAACCAAAAGGAATACACAACCAACAGACTCTACCACCCCAAGTTCAAAAATAAAAGAATATCATATTCTATGTCTAGAAATTATACATTTTTGTGGCTCTAACTCACATTAATAGTTTTATTCCTTCCAAAGTATAACATGTATTGATTAAGAATCAGGACATACCTTACATAGATATTGAAATATTTATCAAAATTCATAACATAAAAAAATCACATCTCATAAAACAGGGAGTTCCAAAATCACATCGACTAGAAAAAAAACCCATGAAAAAACTCAAAACATCACCGGGTACAAGGAACACTTGTACTTCTCTTAATTCTATGTACTCTCATCCATGCCACCATTCCTCCATAAAATGTGTAGCAAGGTAGTGGTTCATCCATAAAACAATATCTCCTTATGATCCTCGATTTATACATGTTCCATCATGAATGTGTTAAAATACTTGATATCTAACTATATGAAATCGATGACATGGGTGTTATCATAATGATACTAAAAAACAAGAGACACATGGATTATTTTTGGTGTCCCCTTCATACTCGATAGAAATAAAAACTTATACAACATATCTCTGAAATACACCAACACCTAAAAGTGGCCAACAAATTGTGGAGAATGTATACTCCCCCAGCCAGTCCCCCATTTCCCACATCATAGTGAGACTATAAAAAACACATGGTCTCGAACCTCAAACTCCATGGGAAACATCATAAATTAATAATAGTCTTTATAATCGTCACACTTATCCCTAATCATATTTGAACCCAACAGGATCTCCTTGGTTGTGATCAGAACCTCATCTAGGCCATGAACCATTGACTCCCCAACCTCCACCTAGCACAATTTAGAATAATATAACCATCCATAAAATTATTATAAAAGGTCCATTCCAAAGGATGTGAGATAGATTTATTTTTATGTACACTTCAAAAGAGGCATTTGACTTACCCATGATCTAGAAAAGTCAAAGATGCATGATCAAAACATAAACTCTTGAATTGGATGGTCGGATCTATCTTGACATCCATATAGGGGTGTAAGGTAGTGCTCTAAGACAACATGGAGAAAAATTTGTGCTAAAATAACATTCACATTTGTGAAGTAAAATGCAGATAATGATTGGAGATGATGGTACCAGGTACCATGTAATGCAGAACCACATCATCCATATGCATCCTCTCTAGTAAATCAATGATAATCAACGTACATATCAAAATCAAGTGATCATAATTTATCACTCAGTCCATTATCACCCAAACTGCATCACAAAACCCCAGATCCAGAGGAATATTAGTGATGAAATCCATCATGATTTCCTATCATTTTCACATGAGAACATTTATTTACAAAATAAATTCTAAGAACATGGTGCTCTGCAATTACATGCTGAAAATACAGACAAATAATGATAAACTCTACCACTACCCTTTTTATCCCTAGCTTCAAAAGTTATATTTTCAAACCATAATAAATATTTGTCACACATGGATGTACCACTAAATGTAATCTGTGAAACTCAAGGAGAACTTCCCCATGATACACCTACAAAAAAACAACCAACCCCAGAATAACACCTATTTTTGACTATCCTCTGATCATCCCTTAGGGGAATCACCATAGCCAACATTATCACAAATAACCACAGCCTTTAAATCTATCCACTACGAACCCTACACCTTCCACATCAATTAATACCACCCAACTATATGAAAATGAAAACTATGTAAACAAATCTCTATGATATTAATATAAAATTCTAAAAGATACTCTATCCCTTTCCAAATATACCATGACTCCTAAACTATATCTCTTGGATAATTATGACCCAATTCATTAGCGACCACATTCCCCCCAACTTAGGTGAAATAGATATCAAATTTTTTAACCAATGGATACTCCATCCATATCCCATATTTTACATTCAAATTCCACTGAGAGGAAAAATATTTTAGGCTCGTATAATATGTGAAAATGGAAATGTTCTTACCAATTAGGTAATAAGACCACTACATTATTTAAAAAAATACCACTGATTCAAATTCATGGGTTTAATATTTACACTAATGGAGATATAAATTCCTAAAACCATAAAATATCACTACAATATACTACATCAACATACATCTGAATCCAAGATGGTATGAATCATATAAAACCCCAAACAAAACACCCTCCTGGGAAAACTAAACAACTGGAGCACTAAATGACTGAAACTATAGGTAAAAGAATGCAGCTTCAAATTTTATCATTTCACACAATTTCATTGTCATTCCTAGTCGATTATATTAGATGGGATAAAAATAAAGAGAAATAGAGAAAAACCAATGACAATAACTAATTAAAAAAAGAAAACAATGAATATATGAAATGTTTTCGGGTGATTTCATATAAATATCATCCCATTCCATTGTTGGGTCTAATTCCACACCCTACCAAGGCACAAAATGTATGATAAAATGAATGTCTCACATCCATAACATACACATGGAAAATTTTACATGGAGTTTGTGGTGTCACAGTACATTAAAAAAACATTGAGATTCTAGAAATGATCCTCCTATTATTTCATGCATATCAAGATATCATTGATAAATATGATGATGAAATAGTTCCAAAATTCATGGAACATAGATTTCATAATCCCCCTGAGCATGGAAGGTGTGTTCATGACACTGATCGATATGACTATAATTTCAATGTTCCCAAGACTTAAACTAAAGGGAAAATTCTCATTCCCCATAAAAAATTCCTCAAAAAGTGACATCTAAAACATAGTTTGGTCATTAGAAACCAACTATACCCCCTTAGATTGTCTAAATGATCATATATACTTGTAAGAGGGTGATAGTTCTTGAGTATCATATTATTCAACAATGATTAGATTATACGTAATTTCATACTACTATATGCATTATTAGTGGAAGCACTATTGAAACCCATGGAGACACACTAGGTCTAGTAAAATCTCACTACATTATATCATCCAAATAAAACCACAACTATCACATCACATTAGGTTCCACTCAATACTGTTCCATCAATAGAAGAGAAAAAATAGACTACATATCTATCCAAAACTCAACATCATGTAGTGTGGGTAAGGACATATCCTATTATATGAAAACAACCAAGAAATACATTCTATATATGTCGATATCATCAACCATATTTTCCATTAACATCTCTACCAACATTAAAAAAATTGGATCCACTTGTCTGACACTCTTCAAATAATCTCGCTAACCAACGAATGCCACTCACTAGCCCTCCAAATTAGAAAATGAAACCATAATCCAAAAATAGTTGATGAATTCATTCATTAAATTAATCTATTGAATGTGGTGGGTAAAATTGAATGGTTGTATCATATGGAAGAGGAAGTCCCCCATTAATAGGTTTTTCCATATTACCCATCTAAATCCCAACACTCCTTAAACAATAAATCATGAAATCCTATCATCTTGGAAAACAATAGGAGAACTAACAGCCCTATTGTTTAAAATCTCAATGAATATAATAAATAGAGATAAACCAATGAGTTTGATGAAACATAATAAAAAAAGAAGAAAAAGCTGTAGATTACAAGCTAAAAATACCTCGAATAACTCCGGGCACTGCTGGTGATGTTTTCTGTATTGCATGTATCTGACCACAAATAGATCATTTTACACTATTCTATTAACCTCCATTATAGTGATATGGTCTAGTTCCCCATGGTAGGAGACTATAATGAGGATTATCTCTAAAAAACACATTCCCTCAAGTAATAAACATGAACTGGAATTACCTACTATTGAATCTACCTGAGCAGAAACTGATGATGCCACCGAAAATGGGCATGAACACCAACTAGATACTAGACTACCTGGGTAGTTAACCATTGAGTCTGATGGTTCCCATGTTCTAAAAATATGTAAAAAACATAGGAAACCTAAAATAGGTTCTTGGTATTCACCTACCTATGAAGAATGGAAATGGATCTTCTCTGGGTGGTTCCACAATATCTAGAACCTCGGCTTCCTAAAAACACGTGACCCACAACTAGAAACTATACTATTTAAGAATAAAAATAGTATAATCTCTCTTGGATCAACTCCCATGTAAATAATATGCTCGATAACCTCTACCTAATTTTTCACCTCCCGATATATAGGAATCATAAATGGGGTGACCGCATACTAGGTCACTAGGCACAAAGCCTCATCCAAATGTTTCTCTTTAGTCTCCCCGTCTTGAAAAAAATCCCATGAAAAACAAAATATAACCATGAACCTAATTATAAGATATCGTAAACTCTGTCTCCCCATCATAAGAGAGAGAAAATTATAATTATTTTCAACCTTTTTAATTGAAGAAGGGAACTACGAAGGGAACACCCTCTAAAATCCATCCAGAACACATCCACCAAAATATGGTCCTAAATAAGTAGAATAAACCATTGAAACACTACTCATGAAAACTAAATAACATTAAATAAAAATGAAAAATCACATAGTGATTGGATCAGACAAAAAATGATGACATCTTCCTCCTACCAATTCTATTTCTCCACATCCGACACACTTCCCCCAAAAATCTCCAAACTCTACAACTATAAGGCACACAAATCCTAAAATAAAATTTGTTTTTACTCCATTGGATCAACTCAATGATGATCAACTAGAACATATTACTGTCCCTGAACTACCTAATGTAGTGAAGGATTAAAACTTTAATCCATTCATGATAAGAAATGAGGACATCCTAAGCCATGTATCATGGAATTTTAAACAATATTATTTATTTATATATTTATATTTTCCATGAAAACAAAATTTCAAAATGAAAATAATAAATCCCGATGCATGTACATCTCATAGGTATCTTATTATAAAATATGTCAATAATACTTGGTCATCCGATAAGATCATATTTTGCACACTCGATCACTGGGGGCCATAAAATCTCATTTCCTAAATGGAATCCCAAAGCTATGTCATGTAAGAAAGAAACTTATCACAATTTCCATACCATTCCTTAAAAAACCTTTACTTCCTAACTTAAAATATATATAATATCTCAACCAAGATCCCTATATAATAATTTTTAATAAGGTCATCGATCCAAATATTCCATAATGAAGGATGCGAGATAATGATTCCTAAGTCCTGCCTCTAGTAGTCCATGAGATGGTCACTAACAGTAACTGTATGAAAAAATTCATAAATGGGTGTAACCGATCTTGAATATAAAATAGGACGAGGTGATAAAAAAATACCACCAAAAAGACCATTATGTTAATATAAAGGCAAACCATCCCACAATCCCTGTACAAGATGAACATATAAAAATCAAATATAAAATAAAAATTACCAATGGAAACACTCTATAGGAGTGACTCAACTAAAACTTCATCGTAAGCTATAAATTTCCAACACAGTCACAAACATCCTCTTGGAAACCTAAAAGTAGTTAATATATGTATGGGGTCATAACAAGTATACCCATTAGAGTGATAACCAACGTCTCATGTGTGCATGGGAAAATATCACCCTTATGCGCCGGTGGAAACAAATTATAGCCAACATGACCATATATAGATCATATGACTAATCCCAGACCCACCAGGGTAGTCTCACTAAATGATACATCCAATATATTCTCATAACATAAAGATCAAAAAAAGAAATGTTCCCCACTGACCATTCCCCTCACATATTCCTCTCTCACAACCCAAAATCCAATATATTGTGACCCTATCCTTTCAATACATGTTGCATCTCAACCACATCACATATTGTATCTCCTGAAGACACAAGGTCTATCTCTGATCATTGTTGGGATGTATCCCTACCAACCACACCTATGGACAGTCTTTTATCGTATGATAACATTTGGAATAACCACCCCACGTCTCACCTGAAGACGCCTAGGATACCACATGTCATATAATATTCAGAGTAGAAGGGTATCATGAACATTAAGGGCATGAATATAGTTACCTCATCCTATAATGCATGATCCTTCCACATATCTCATCTCATCACATCATCAAATCACAACATGCATGAAAAATACTAGGTTTTCACTACACATCTCACCCGATGAAACCTAGTTCATCACTACTAAATTAATAGTGGGGAATGGTGCGTAACAATCCATTCATATCACCATGATCATAGATGTTAGGGAAACAACCAAGAACCCATAACCTCTATGTTAAGGTATGGTTATCCATCGGGGTGGGGAAGTTGTTTAAATAACATAAATATACATGATATATAGATAACACACAATACCCAACCTATGGTTTAAAAAAATTAAAATAGTGGACTCTATATCACCACCACCATACCACACACCAACCATCATAACCATTTCCACTACTATACAACATACATCAGATAACCATCACAAATTAGACATGATTCCACCTCCATTTACTAAATCAAATTATTCACATTTACACTGCCCATCCATTTATCATCCAAATAATTTAATCCATTTTAATAAAAATATACTTCCATCCCATCACATTTATTTACCAACCTCTTTCATTTAAATTTTTCAACAAATTTTTTTTCATGGCTAACTGGGAAACTAACACACTCTTGTCGCTACACAACTAGCACAAATCACTTCCAAATTCATCATTGCACCATACTGAAAAATCCATATTGACAAAAAAACTCATTTCTCATCTCAACCTCATCTCACAACACAAATACTACACACAAAAACCATATAACATCCTCCACACATCCTAAAAACTAAATACCTCAACCTCTGTGCACCACAAATACCATACATTGCGACCACATATCACAATACTGGCACACAGAACAGTGACACTGTACAACACCATAATGAAAAAAGACGACTTCCAATCTTTGAAAAAAAAACACCACATCATATCCCCAAAACATCTCACAACACACTCGATGACTTCTAGTAGCTCACATCATACCATAATCGAAATGGAAACACAATAATCAACCCCACACAAAATAAACACAATTTAGTTTCTATAATTTATTATTGAAATTTTATCTCATTAAATTTTATTTATCATTGGTTTTTTCACACAAACCAAATTTCCATTGGTAACTAATTATTTAGAAAAATATACATTCTTATAATTTTATTCATATCATTATTAAACAAAAATATATGTTGGGTCTTAACACATGTCATCTACAATGCTTGAAAGGGTCCCAATATCCATTATCCTCAGTATTTGAAACAAAAATGCACAATATAATGCACAACGTAATGAAAATAACTAAAACATGTCATATCCCCTACTATTTTTTATGATTCAAATTTATTATTTTATTAGGAAAACCCATATTATCCACCCAAAGGATATAACATTCTTATAATCCTATCACATAGCACATAAACAAGTAATAAGGAGGATCCCTACCTTAATTGGTTTTGGTCTCTCTACACAACATATGGAAAAGAAGAAAGAAACTTGAAAACCACAACCACACATGTATGTCCTAGATCCACTTGCACTACATCAATTAATCATAAGAAAAAAAATCCCAAAATCCCCTATTCCAAATAAATATCAATATAGTGAATCCACTGGAAGAAAATTCCAAGGTAAAGGGGAAAGAACTCAACTCTTATTGGAAAAAAGAAACTACTAAAATAAATGGTCCGACATTAAGAGAAGAGGGTTGGAGGATCTTCCAAGATCACCCAGGGTTTTTTCAAAAAATGATAGAGAGAGAGAGAGAGTGTGTGTGTGTGATGATGAAATGATTAAAGAGTTTGATGATTAAGATATATAAAAATTATATAATTAGATTTATATATGGCATAAAAATATAATTTACCATGTAAAATCCATATCCCCATAAAAATAAACTATAAAAAACCTCGGCCATAAAACCCTAGAAATAATAACTTTAATTAAAAAATGTCCTCTAGGTCATAAAAGATTATTTATGTTGTAATATTTTAATTAATGGTGTAAATTCATTTCACACAGTATTTCCCCACAAAAAAAATTAATCGTAATCTATACTCAATGCATGCAATAAACCATCGAATTATGCAGTAAAACCATCTGTTGGATTATTGAATGTTTCTATGTCATTATTCTAAAACTCTAATCTCCATAGAACCTCATTTAACCACCTCTGACCAATATCCAAATAGTAAACGACAACATGATGGGTTAGGAAAGAAAAATATTTTACAATTAGTGTATTACATAGTTGTAATAACCTCATAATACTATGCGAATGATCCAAGGTCAAATCCAGGTTAAGGAGTAATTTATATATAAACTATAACAGTAATATAAAAGTGTTATTGTCCAGTGTATTTTGTATCTTGAGACAATTATTTGGTTTTCAATCCACATGGTATATGAGCTATCATAGGCCTTTGATTTATATAGACACCTTTCCATTACTGGTGGGTACCATGTGTCATGGTGAGAATGACAGAATGTCCTATCCCAACATATATAATGTGTGGCATGGTCACACCTAGGTGTCACTGAGTTTGTGGAACTGAATGTGGAAAGGTTGAAATGACACTTATTAATCATCCCTCCATCATTTTTAATTTTTATGTCTCATGGATATGATAAAAACCATGTAAAAATCTGTTATGTATGATAATGCTATTAATAATTTTGGATAAACCAAAGAAGAGGAGTGGTTCCATGCAAGAATTACTATAGTGGGTGAAATGAATGAGAGATAGGTTAACTAGAACCTATCATCCTACCTTATGCATAGATTAATTTTTAAATTGGTATTTATGGATTCCGTAAAAAGGACTATTAGAGTGAAATCCAAAAAAATTGTCTTAATATAAGAATACATGAATTTCCGAGTTTTAAATTATTGTGATGACTTTGGTCAGGGGGAAGGGTGGCATATGAATGGTGAAATGATAGGATTTAGGTTTAAAATTTAGGCCATCAAGTTATATTACTCAAGGGAATTTTGGAGTTATTAGGTTGGGGATATTAGGAAATACAAACCCTAGTCCATTAATATTTAAATATATAATAAAATTGGATTAATGGGTCTTTCACAGCACTTATTGGTTGGGATGAGGCTTAACTCAATTGGGTTATTGGGTCTGCGTGTTTTTTATTGTTTAAAATAACGTATAAAAATTATATATAAACATATATATATATATATATATATATACTCTACATGAATTAATTATAAATATATAATCTATAAAATTTGTGACAATGAAAATATTTATCTATATCTGGGAAATTTAGTTGGATGGAAGTGGGGACCAAAAAATTCTATTGTGTGTATAATTTATTGGATTCATCAAATTTGAAATCATTGTGAGATATCATGATCTCAATGAGTATGATATATAATTATATTAGTGAATATGCATTTGAAATAAATTTTTCATAAGAGGCATATATTTATTAATAGAATGTGTTATAGTCATAAAATATATCTTAATCAATGCATGTTATTGTTTATATAAATGATTATAGAATATAATGTTGAAGGATAATATCTCCAAATATTATAGAGAATCTCCATATTTACATTTATTCCTCAATAAATTTTGGGATATATAGTTATAGTCCCACTCCTCATCATAGATTATTTAAATTCATATATATTCCACGTGAGTTTAAAATAATCTATTGTATTTATATTTATTCATGAAGGGAATAATTATTATCCTTTGAGGTGAAATATAAACACTCTCTGTCACTGATCATATAAGGACTTGTGTATTTCCTTATGATATATTAATAAATAATATTAATACAAATTTACTGATTGGTATTAAGACACAATAACAGATAAAAAAGGTGTTCTGATATTAGTTTGAAATTTACTAAATGAATCATGATGATCTTTTAAATAAGGTCACATAATAACATTATATGGTATTAGTAACAAGTCAATAAACCTCATAAAGAAACAAAAATGTTTAAAATATATATTGAAATTTTATAATTGATTTATTAAATTAATCATGAATATATTAAATAGATTAATATTTGTTTAAAATTTATTTCTATTGAGATGAGTTCCACTTACCTACCTCATAATATAATTCATTAGTGAAATTGATCAATTGACTATAAATATAAATACTATATTCCTAAAAAACACAATAATATTATATAATAACTTATTGAGGTATGATATATAAATATAATAATGGATTATATATGAAAGTAAAATTTAGGGGATGTGATAAGTGATTTCAAATGGGTTTATGAAGGACTATCCATAACAAAATTATATAAAATATTTAAAAACATTTACACCATAAAATAATAGATAGTTTATCAAATAAATTAAAAAATGTGATATGTAACAGGATAATTAATAATAATATTTCAAACAAGTCCATTATAATATTATTTATTAAAGAAAGAGGGAATCAGTAATGAAAAAAATAAAGAAGTAAAGTAAAAATAGTTAAATTAAAATGTTGGAGAAATAATTGAAGAAAATGAAACAAATATGAAAAATTATAAATATATATATGTATATATTTTAAAATAGATACAATAATGTAAAATTTAATAAAAAAATAAGATAATATATATTTATGTAAAAATAAAATTTATGGAAATGATATTGAGGTATGAATATCTATATAATATGTCCCATAATCATTAATCTTGGCTACCTGAAACTTAATTTTTATATTTCAAAACACTTTTAGGGAAAGTGAGAAACCATGTAACACAACCGCACAAGAACACATCAAACACAACAAGCAACAGAAAACCACCAAAACAAACAACAAGAAAAACCAGCTCAATAGTTAATAATCATAATATCCATACTCATCACCACACTCGACACATGAGTTCTCCTCTGTAGTGGCTGATTCCCATTCAGAAGCTAGTTTATATTGCCTCCAGAGATTGTCGCCTTGGACCCGACTCCCCATTTTATCTGAAGAGTGCTGCTCCTGGCTCGGTTGTATGGATATGCTGTCTTTTTTGAAGGCCAGGATCACCCCGCGATCACGCTTGGCATAAGCTCTGGTAATCTCCCGGAACGGCAGATAAGAATAATCCTTTCTTGTTTTCCTTCTTGGTAAGGCCGACAGCGATCCAACATTGTTATTCATCTTCATTTTCCCCCCTTTAAGTATATCACTAAAGGATCGAGTGCCAAATTCTTTCAGGTTTTCTTTATTACCACCAGATGAATACCCCCTCTTTCCAAAATGAGCTTCTGACACAGGTTCCTTGAATCCCTTTTTCTTTCCCTTCGTCGCACCAGGTGTATTGCATTCAATCATCAAGAGATACCTGACCTCATCTCTATTGGTTTTAGGAGAGTTCTTCCCCTCACCCTCTGCCCCTGTCTTACATACCTCTTCTTTGTCTTCCAAGATCCCAACATCCTGGATCGGTATCTTTTCCACCGGTAAATCTGTCTCCTCGCGACCCCCCTTCCTACACTAGATTCTCCTTGTCACCCTCATCCACACCTCCGGAGAGGACTTCCACATGATCTGTTACCAAGTCGACTTCTGATAGACTATCAAACCTGTTACACAGCTGCAAAATAGGTCTCACCGGTAGAGCAGGATCTCCCTCCTCTCGGATCCTGATTGGAATGGTCACCTCTATAGCAGACACAACCCCTTCTCCTTCAGCAAGTTGAACATTCACCTGCACGGTTCCATTCCTTTGAGGTTCCTCTTTCCCCTCCTCACGAGAACCATTTTCCTCCTCCCATGATCCCTGCCAGGAAGGCCCCTCCAAATCCTTCCTCAGCCTTCTAAAAATGTTAGACACCGTTGGGTTGATAACCAAATTTTCTTTCGCCATAGAACCAAGAGCACGAGCTTTATACTCCTTGTGAACTCCTTCCAAAGCCTCCTTCTCCACTAGGCCCAGCGGCTGATTCCTGCCACAACTATCCGGATCGTGCACCCTCTGAACTGGGAAAGCCCCCCCCCCAAAAAACTGTAGGTCCAGTATCCTTTATAGCTTCCTACCTCCTTTTCGCAACCTTTGTTGGTGGTCTCTTTCAGAAAACCCCCAGCGAGTGTCCTAGAAGATTACAGGAAGAACAAAAATCAACCCAGTTTTCATAAATAACCCTTTGATTACATATATACTCCTCTCCTATGGTAATCTACACATAATTGAACGGAATCTGTGAGGCATCAACTTCAACCCAGACGCGAGGATTAACCAGATGACATACATCCTCCGTTCTGCTATCTGCGCATAGAAACCTCCCAATGAGGTTACCCAACAATCTGATAATAGACGGATTTTGAAAGGGCAATGGGAGGTTAGGAAAACAAACCCAAACTGCCGCCGAGGGGGGATCCCGATCCATATGAAAAATTGAAGGACCGATGCAGGAGGGTGAAACGACTCCCGTTGCAGATGCGAGGGGCCGACGACCAGGCTGTAATAAGGTCATCCCCCGATACAAATCGAATCATGATGTGGTGGCTGTCCAATAAACCAACAACCGCCCTCTCTTGGAGATCCCAAGACGTGATCACGAATCTCTCGAAGGAATCAACTAAAGGTATCCGCTGTTTGAAGCGGTCCATCCGTGTGAGGTTGAGGAGCACCGAGGACTCCGTGAACTTTGAAGGTGAAATCCAGAGATAAGGGATTCCATCAAGAAGAGCCGGAACCTTGGGACAGACTGACACTTTTGGGAACCAGGGAAGGAAATTAGGGTTAGAGAAGGGCTAAAAAGGAAACCCTACTCTCCCGAGTAAAGGCGAAGCCGCCTCCCCCGCAGAGGGGGGAGCAGCCAGAGCTTCGAGCACCGCCGTCCCCTCCAGGGGAGAAGCATCACTAGGGTTCGCCCGAGCACCGTATAATCATTAATCATGCATTATCAGAATATATGATAAATTATAGTTCAAAAAAGACAAGATTATAGAGGATATTCATATTTAAAAAATATAACATCAACCATTTATGATTAATTATATTTTCAATGATGTTTACTAGATTTTTCAATTATTTCCCTTCAACGATTTTAAGGTGTAATAATTTAAATGGGATTTTAAAAAATTATTTCTCCAATGAATCGATAGTAACTATTAGTGTTATGGGTTTATATTTGATGAGTTATACAATTTCATTTGTATCATTGGTGTCCAATAATCCACACTATTTATTATTATAATTGAATACTTTTCACCATATATTTTTGTAACCACAAACAAGTACTATAAAAAAGTTATGTAATATAATTATTAAAATATAAATATACAATTATAAATGTTATATAATTAAATTAACTAATAATTGGTATTGATTTTTTTAAAATAAGTGAAACAAGAATAAATAGAATATTTTTATTAAAAAAGAACAACCTGGACGTTGTAGTTAGTATAAAATGAAAATGAAATGAATGTTGTTTTAAATTATTCATGAAAACTAAATGGAACCATAAGATTATTTTTTACTTAACAATTTCAAAATACTAATCAAGAATTCATGATTTAATATTGATTAAATAGAATTAATGAATCATTATAGGTGATGATCATATATGATCTATGATAATACTTTGTTACAACTGCTTTGGAAACTGTCATTGATTTTGTAATTTATTTTGTAAAAGATTTTATTTTACTATGATTAAAATATCTAAAAAATTTGTAATTAATGTATGAGATGTATTATTGAAATGTTTTTATAAATAATTATATTTAAATTGTGTATCAAAATTGGTGTGTTATTGTGGAAATAAATAGTGAATGAAATTATCAATTTATTGTAAAATTATTATTTATAAAAAAAATGATTTCTAATAAAAAATTATTCAACTAAAATTAATATTTCATTTAATGTATATAATTTATTAAATTTATAACGGCCTCCTACAAGATAAATTTCATATGAAACTACAAATATTGGTTTTGGGTTTGAAAGTAAATTATTGTCAATAAAAAATGTTATTTAAAAATTGGAGAGATTATAACATAATATTTTTTTTGAAATAATTTCATCATTTTTGAATTATTTTTAAAATTATATAATTAATGTTTACATTAAAATTTATTATTTAAGTAAAAAAAGAAAAAAATAAATAATAACTATAAAAATATAGCATATTTTTAAAAAATTATATAAATTGAATTATTTAAAAAAAATGTAAAATCTAAATATAAAAAAAAAAGTGGATTAAATAATTATTTAAAATAAATATATCTTTATAAATTAATTTTATTTTATGAACTATTATATTAAATTTATTATATTATATATATTTATTGATTTTAAACATTCATATACTCTATTTATAACATTTTTTATATTTTACAAATAATTTTTTTAATGCTTTTAAAAATTTCTATTTTAACCATTATATTTCAAAATATAATGATAAAAATTAAAATAATTTTTCCATCTCAAATCATCCAATATATAAAATATGAAATAGTTATATTTCAATCATGTGGTTTTCAATTATTGATATTGATATTTAATCTATAAAATGAATATCTAATTTCATATATTTGTTACGATGAATTATTTTTATAATATATATGTTTCATTATAGTGATAGATGGCCGTTTTATCGCCATGTTTTATTCATTTGATTTAACTATATTTACTATCCAATAGTACATATACTATTCGTATAGAATATACCTATCATTTTTGAAATATATTTTTATCCAAATATTAAATGTTGTTCTTTCCGTGGAATTTCCAACATACATTATTTATGGTCTACCTCAATGCAAGATTAAATATTTTTAACCAAATTATTTCATAATTAAGGAATAAAAAATAAAATTGTGATATAAATTATTGATTTAAATTCCTATAAAAAAGGACACATTTCAATATGACCAACTTATAAGTTTATCAAGTGAGAGACTCACTATATCCATGATTTTGAATATACCAATATACATATGCTATAATATTATATAGGTTAATGTTTTAGGGTAGGTAATTTTTTATATAGAATTTATTTTCTATTAACCATAATTCTATTCTGTGAAATTACAGAGATTAGAGTTTTACCATCACAGTTATATTCAAAAATTTCATGTTCACTATAGTAGCATAAAAATAACTTAATAAATAGTAGTGAAGGGATTCTAGTTTAATTAGATGATGATAAAGATTCCTCTAATGTAGATACTAGAGACATAAAAGAATATAGATTTTTACTATAGGATAAATTTCTATAAATAGGATCACATAATCGATGAAAGGAAGAACTAAGATAGTCATGCTAGATAAATAGCATATACTTGTCCGTTGATGTCATAAATCCATTTGTTACATCGAATGTGTTTAAATATATGATTTTTAGGCCCAATGCATATTTGAGATGGTATACGGGTGGATAAAAATTCTTCATGTTATGAAAAATATCATATCTCAAACATTTTCCAGTTTATACTATTCATGAAATCCAAAATAATAAAAAGATATCATCTATGTGAAATAAATGTTATGGAAATACATTCCAAAGGTAGGAATCCCTAAGGGTTTCTAACTAAATAAATTGATGTATCCATATTGGATGAGTGGAAGGGATTACAGGATCATAACACCATGTTGGGGGATGTATTTATCAACTTTTACACTCAATTATTTATTTATTTCATGTTCCTGACTATTTCTGAAGTCACAGTATGTGATTAGATACCCTTAATCTAGCAATAAGGTATTGGTATATACCAATGTGAATGTCAAAAAATATATAAGGTATCCTTCAACTGTGAAAAATTTTATGTATAAAATTTTCTCTATCAATGAAACCATTTTTCTGTAACATATATTCTCTATATTATTACTTAGTGATACTGGTCCATAAGTCGCTATATTTTAAAGCCACCTAGCTGAGTTCTCGGGATTTTAAAAACTTCCAAGATTGATAGTGATGTATGTAGTGTTAGGATTAATCTAATGAATTATATTAATATATATCCTCATTAATGTAATCATTACTCATATTGTTTATTTTCCCATAAAAATGAACAGGATTCCATTTATTTTCATTTGGAAAGGGCTGATCGATGAATTTTAACATCATTTAATAAAGGAGAATATGTGAATAATTCCAAGTAATCAATGGTGTGGGATATATACAGGAGATAAACTTTTTGGAAAGAATAAAAAATAATATAACATAAAATTATTAGGTTTTTCTCATAAATTAATCGATTCATTGAAAACAGATATCCCCGAGTATGTGGGACAATTAGAATAATGTGATGAGGCTTGGAGTGAATATGACCCATAGAGTTGGGGATGATTGCATATAGAAAATGGACTCAAAGAGGTACTTCCATATGGAATATGGCCCTAGTAGAGGATAATATAAAATTGATAAATATGGGATTTAACAATTGTAAGGAACTATATGTATCCCATCGAAACCAAAATCAAAGCCCATATAGTTCAAATGACACAGTTTTGAGTCTTGTGACAGGATCATACCTTGATGTTTAGTATCACATGGTAATTTCATTATCATTTAGATTATCATCCTACTACTTGGATTTTGTTCAAGTAGTTAATAATCGTCATTCATGGATGTGGGTTTTCATAAGGGTGATGAAGCTATATGACATTTTGGGTGATTAAATTGTTGGATTTGGGGACACGAGCCTCAGAATGGTTTCGTGTAACTAATGATTTATTAGAAGTATGAGTTTAAAGAGTTAGACAAAGTGACTATTTTAAATTGGATGTAACACCCCGAGATTTTATGAAAATTATTCTTTTTAATTTCATTAATGTCTTGTGTTGTACGCTACACCAAAAGGAGCGTGCACAACACACATCTTTGACTTGCCTTGCATTACACGCAATCGCGACCTTCCTCGATAGCGTGTGTAGTACGCAATACTGAGTTTCACTAAACAACGATATGCTATTAAAATATTATTAAAACTAGCCGTTATGAATAGTAATAACCACCTTTTAAAATTTTAGAAATTTTATCTCTCAAAATGGACTTCATTTTGGGATTCGGAATATCGAAATTAGCTTAGGGTGAAATTTTTGTACTTTTCGGATAACTTTTATATTACAATGAATAGTGAAAATTACTAAATTTTAATTAAAAACAACCTTAGGAATAAAATATGACCATTTATGCCCACTTGGATTAGATTATGACATTTATTATTAATTTATTTAAAGAAGGGTTAAAATAGTTAAAATCAAAGTTTAATAAGTATATCATTTTTAATATAGGGTTATACATAAGATAAATTCGACTATAAATATTCATTAGAAAGCTAAAACTATTTCCTATATAATTGTATTTTATTTGTAATTATTAGACATTAAATAATTTAATTTATTTATGACTCAAAGATTATGCAGTAATTATCTTATTAATGAAATATTGACATAATTGATGCTATAAATACCAAAATAAATGTAATTTGAGACTTTTTATGAATTAAAATAATTTAATAGGTTAATATGACATGTTATTATGATTTTTATTAACTTTTTTTGAGCTAATAAATCTGTTTTGATTTTTACAAAAATCAATTACCAAATAGTATCAAAATTGACATAAAATAGTTTTTAAAACAAATATTATATTATTAATTGTTATTATATTCCTAAAAATCTAAAGTTCGGCCAAATTACTTAGATAAGGTTATATATATTAGTAATAAACAACTTGGGGTTAGTGTTTCTTGTTATAGTAAGTTTATTAACCTTATAGTGTAAGAACACAAGAAGACACGGTAAAAGTAAAATTATCTAACTTAAAGTTAAAACCAAATGATATGGTTAAAATAGTAAACTAAACTTGTCCAAATTATATTGGATGATATTATTTTGACCCATCCCCACCTTAGCTTCTAATTAACACAATTTGGAGCTATTAAAAACCGAATGTGACTTTATAATAAAACAATATTTTTAGTTATTCCAAAGGTGCCCCTCTCCTCCCTTATAAAAGGGCACTTCCTCCCTCTCTTCCTCACACAACATTGAGCCTTCAAGATCGGACAACCCCTGCCAATTTCTTCTCTCCCCTTCCCTAGAGACATCCTAGAGGTACTGGTATTCTTCAAAGACCAATTTTATTTCCCTAAGAGTAGGTATCAAAGAGGCGCTTCAAAGAAGAGGTAATGTCCGTTACTGATTCTTTCACCTTTATTTCTTCTTCCACTTCTTCTTATTAGGTTGTTTAATTATGAAGTAATAACATAAGTATTACTCATATACTGATATGTTATTATATGTATGAAAAAACCCTATTTCACTATCTATCCATCCTACGTAAAATGAAATCACCGCGCGTGCGTACGTACAGAATACCGTCTCCACGCCGTGGTGTAATCTATTTTCCACCACCACCTTACTTGGATGGGTATAATGGTGTACATAATAACTATATATGATTATTTTAAAGTGATATTAATTCTGAAATATTATACATACACTCCAATACAATCCCACGATCATGAGAACGATATCATCGCTCGTGCGTACGTACGGACTACCGTCTCCACGACGCGACGAGATTCATTCTCCACGTTAACCATTCATGAATGATTATATAGTATATATAATAAGTAATCATGAAATATATGACATAATAATGATACTATATTTATGTGTATATATATGTATGTCATCTACTTAATTCCATTCAACTCAATAAGGAAACGAAAACACTGTTCATGCGTACATACGACCTACCGTCTCCATGAACGGTGTATTTCTTTCCATTTATTGATATATTATATATATGTATATTATTAATATATATTATATATAAATTATTTTTTATATTCTGGAATTAAGTAATCATGATCTAAGTAATCATATGAATAATTACAAGTCAAAACACGGATGACAAATGAAACGATTTTACCCAAAACGCTCTTTAACATGGAATTTACAAAAGAACGGGTAAAATAAAGTCATAAGTGAACCATATATGATATCATAAAAATAATTATGATTATGAAATAAGTCAATAACATTATTTAAATCATTATACAGGAGGTTCGGACACTTACGATGCAAATCGGACCTAAGGCAAGGGAAATATCACAATCTCATTTTTATCCAAGATTGTTTATACTTTGGTATTTACTGGGGTGTATTTTATCATCCATATCCATGTTTCCTCAATATGTAATATTATTTCCATCCACATAATATTTTTTAAATCCTATTTTTCCCTTAGGTGAGTTTTTAGTAAAAGATATGAAAGGAATATTTTGTCGTTTTTCGTACGAGGTACTTTTTGACTTTTCTGACAAAAGTATGAGAAGAATGTTTTTTTAACTTATACGACATGAATGGATTTTTAAAACATTAGTTCCAAGAATCATCCTTTACAAGTTTTCATGTTTATTTTTAATCAAATTGTTTTAGTTTAAAATTTTATGACATGTTAAGAAAGGAAACTTTTTTTGAAGTAGAAAGGATATTTTCCTCAAGAATGGAGTTCAAGTGTTTTATCAAAATTATTTTCCATCCAAGATAATATAGGGTTGTGTTTCTATCCCTATTATTACATTGATTTGACTATCCTATGATGGAATTATTTTTATGAATTCCTTTATCTTATATGAATTTTTTTATGATGTCATGATGTTTAAGAATCCCATTTTTATTACATGGGTTATGAAATGATGTATGATTTATGATTTTGTGGCACACATAAGAATGGTATCATTATGAGATGGGTGGGACCTATATCACCCTCCAATGCATTGGGTAAGGATTTATGTCTCATGAGATAGACATGGCTAGAATGGCAGGTTAAACCGGTTCAGTAAAACAGGACTGAAACGAGGAGTGAACTCGATTCAGAAAGGGACTTTGTCCACTAAAATGGTCTTGGCAGCAATGCCTTGGCTACTATGGAAATCATTACATGTGATTAATGGATGCCACAATTAAATGTTTTATTACCATGCTATTTTGTCATTCTTAATGTTTCTTTATGATCTATGCCTTACGTACTTCCTTGTTTTATGTCATTTCTCAAGCTTTTTATGTTTTAACATCATGGTCATGTTTTTAAGTTCAAATGTATATGGTATGTTTTATTTTATCCATACTTACCCTTACTGAGCATTTGAGATAACCCTTTTTATGTTTTCTTTTCCCCAGGATATAAAGAAAGGTTTTAGGTAAGAAAAAAATGGAAAGATCTTTATAGGAGATGTTGAAGATCTTTCACCACGATTAGAAGATTACGTTCCATGTTTCCAAATACACTAAACTATTAAGATCCTTGTTTTTCTGTTTTTGTTATGTATTAAGTATTCTGATAATGTAATGTAATGTCCATGTACGTCAGGCTTCGGGTCTCTACAGTTGGTATCAGAGGAAAGGTTTAGTCAACCTTTGGAAACTAGGACGCGAAAACGTTAGTGAGATCCCTAGAGATATTTATAAGGTATGTATAGGGATGTCCCTAAGGATAAGTATACATATAGGATATATTCCTAGAACTATGGTAATGATATTAGATTAAACCAAAGATGTTAGATATTGAAGATACTCCCCCTTTATTATGATTTTTGTCTCTCACACTATTCTTTTTGGGTTTTAGGAAATGGTTGGAAACAAGATGATTCACGATAATGGAGGATATGATGGACAATGGACTGATATTCTTCATGAGAAACCTAATGAAATGGGATTTGGAAGTCCAAAAATCATTATTATGCCGAATCTGAAATCTCATAATATGATCAATAATGTAAAATTTGGTAAGTTTCATGACTCAGCTAATAAGAGAAAGATGGAGTTTCATGATGATCATAGAGGAAAGAAAGTTCAATTTCCCCTATGTAAATCTTGTGGGAAGAGGCATCAAGGAGAATGTTTCAAAGGAACTGGAAGATGCTTTGGGTGTGGAAAAGAAGGACACAAAGCCATTAAGTGAAAAGGAAAAGGTTCAGTTAACACCAGGGATGAGGATACTGGAATTGCTACGACATCAACAATGGTTAAATCTTTTAAATGTGGAATGTACAGGAATCATGCAAACCAATTCCCTAAGGGAAACTCTCATAAAGAGAATTAGTATGGTCATATGGGTAGTATTTATGTTGATGATGATGAAGAGACTACAAATGATATGTGAGATGAAAGAATTGTTGAAGCTCGGTCAATGGTTTAAGAATGTAGTGGAATGATTACTTGTTTATCAAGTGTAATGTTATATAAGTAATCTCATGGTACTATGGAATAAAGAGAAATCTAAGGATTGTTACCCTGTTGTCTTTCCTTGAGTTTTGAAAGTGTATGATTAATTGTAGTGGTATCCATGAAAGGTTATTCAGATATTTTTGGAAAGTAGATGATATGCGTATAATGAAGGGATAAGGAGAAAATTAAATGTTTGATAGTATTCATGAGCTCATGACTGATATAAGGAAATATTTATATCATGGATTGAGTATAAAGAATTTTGAGGATTTTGGTTTGGGGAAAGTGTTAACTTTTAACTGTATTCATGTTTTCACTAAGGTTCAATGGGTATTCATTCTTCAATAGAATACATAATTAAGGTATTCAAATGTTTGTAATTTGACCAACAAGATACATCTTATGATATATGGGGGATAAATTATGGCATTCACGTGATTGTTATGTGAAATTTCAAGTAATCATATTCTTTATACTATGAGCTTGGACCGAAGTATTTTAGATAAGCCTAAAGATTGGAATGGATTATGTTGGACATAAGTTAGTATTGTTTAAGTATAGAACTTTTTTTCGATATTATTGATGGGATGTTATAGTAATATAGATTTAGAAAAAGGACAACCTGCAGGATGGGCGACAACCCATCGTGTCGGACAACGCTGTGGGAATCAAACCCACAACCGAAGTGCGACTGGCCTTTATCGCCTACCACTGGCCTACAGGAAGTCCTTGTTTAGTAGAAACTAGTTTTATTATATTATGCAGTATGATATAAGAAGTATAAGTCCATTTTAGAAACCATATACGATTAATCTCACTATAGATGGACTTATTTATTTTTTAATAACATTTCTTACCTTTTGTTTGAGACAGATGGAATGACCCATCATTCTATCACATGATCTGCTAACACATCACGAATGACAAATTCAACTTCATTTCTTTAAGATATGAAGTGGAAATGGTCCAAATAATGACCAACGGTGACACAGTACCAAAATCATGAATGTATTTCTTCTAATTCCAATTTCATCAACTTTAGGGAAATGATATTGAAAACCAAAAATGTTGTCCTAGTGCTCTTATATCTGATGAATTAGATGGTACCTTATATCGTCACAAATTTATGGCTTTGTGATTGTGGGCTTTTACATAGCCATGTTCTCTACCACTCTCCATCAGAACATGATGGTTAGGTTTCTCTTCCATATCCATATTTTCACCTATGTGGTAACCCAGTGATTAGTTTATTTGGGTAACCGTTACGTTTCATACTTTTGTTTTTAAAGAATGGTTTTGGTATTCCTTTTTACGATGTGGGTTTCTTTTAAAGAAACTTTCAAGTAGTAAACCATTTATAACCCCTATGAATTTCGAGGGAAAAATTCATTTTAAGGGGGGTAGAATGTAACACCTCGGGATTTTATGAAAAATATTATTTTTAATTTCATTAATGTCTTGTGTTGTACGCTACACCAAAAGGAGCGTGCACAACACACATCATTGACTTGACTTGCATTACAGACAATCGTGACCTTCCTCGATAGCGTGTGTAGTACGCAATACCGAGTTTCACTAAACAACAATATTCTATTAAAATATTATTAAAACTAGTCGTTATGAATATTAATAACCACCTTTTAAATTTTTTGAAATTTTATCTCTCAAAATGGACTTCATTTTTGGATTCAGAATATCGAAATTAGCTTAGGGTGAAATTTTGGTACTTTTCGGATAACTTTCATATTCTGATGAACAGTGAAAATTACTAAATTTTAATTAAAAACAACCTTAGGAATAAAATATGACCATTTAGGCCCACTTGGATTAGATTAGTACATTTATTATTAATTTATTTAAAGAAGGGTTAAAATAGTTAAAATCAAAGTTTAATAAGTATATCATTTTTTATATAGGGTTATACATAAGATAAATTCGACTATAAATATTCATTAGAGAGCTAAAACGATTTCCTATATAATGTTATTTTATTTGTAATTATTAGACCTTAAATCATTTAATTTATTTATGACCCAAAGATGATGTAGTAATTATCTTATTAATGAAATATTGACATAATTGATGATATAAATACCTAAATAAATGTAATTTGAGACTTTTTATGAATTCCAGTACTTTTATAGGTTAATATGACATGTTATTATTTATTTTATTAACTTTTTTCAAACTAATCATTCTGTTATGTTTTTTACAAAAATCAATTACCAAATAGTGTCAAAATTGACATAAAATAGTTTTTAAAACAAATATTATATTATTAATTTTTATTATATTCATAAAAATCTAATGTTCGGAAAAATAAATTAGATAAGGTTTTATATATTAATAATAAACAACTTGGGGTTCGTTTGCCTTGTTATAGTAAGTTTATTAACCTTATAATGTAAGAACAGAAAAAGACACGGTAAAAGTAAAATTATCTAACTTAAAGTTAAAACCAAATGATAAGGTTAAAATAGTAAACTAAAATTGTCCAAATTCTATTGGATGATATGATTTAGACCCATCCCAACCTTAGATTCTAAATAACTCAATTTGGAGCTATTAAAAACCGAATGTGACTTTATAATAAAATAATATTTTTAGTTATTCTAAAGGTGCCCCTCTCCTCCCTTATTAAAGGGAACTTCTTCCCTCTATTACTCACACCACATTGAGACTTCAAGCTCGGCAAACCCCTGCCAATTTCTTCTCTCCAATTCCCTAGAGACATCCTAGAGGTCCTGGTCTTCTTCAAAGACCAATTTCATTTCCCTAAGAGGAGGTATCAAAGTGGCGCTTCAAATAAGAGGTAATGTCCGTTACCGATTCTTTCACCTTTATTTCTTCTTCCACTTATTCTTATTAGGTTGTTTCATTATAAAGTAATAAAATCAGTATAACTCATATACTGATATGTTATTATAAGTATGAAACAACCCTATTTCACCATCTATCCATCCTACGGAAAACGAAATCACCGCGCGTGCGTACGTACGGAATACCGTCTCCACGCCGTGGTGTAATCTATTTTCCACCACCACCTTACTTGGATGGGTATAATGGTGTACATAATAACTATATATGATTATTGTAAATTGATATTTATTCTGAAATATTATACATACACTCCAATACGATCCCACGATCATGAGAACGATATCATCGCTCGTGCGTACGTACGAACTACCGTCTCCACGCCGCGATGAGATTCATTCTCCACGTTAACCATTCATGAATGATTATAAAGTATATATAATAAGTAATCATGAAATATATGACATAATAATGATACTGGATTTATGTGTATATATATGTATGTCATCTACTTAATTCCATTCAACTCAATAAGGAAACAAAAACAACGTTCATGCGTACGTACGACCTACCGTCTCCATGAATAGTATATTTCATTCCATTTATTGATCTATTATATATATATGTATATTATGAATATATATTATATATAAATCATGTTTTATATTCTGGAATTAAGTAATCATGATCTAAGTAATCATATGAATAATTACAAGTCAAAACACGGACGACAAATGAAACGATTTTACCCGAAACGTTCTTTAACATGGAATTTACAAAAGAACGGGTAAAATAAAGTCATAAGTGAACCATATATGATATCATAAAAAAAATTATGATTCTGGAATAAGTCAATAACATTATTTAAATCATTATACAGGAGGTTCAGACACTTACGAAGCAAATCAGACTTAAGGTAAGGGAAATATCATAATCTCATTTTTATCCAAGATTGTTTATACTTTGGTATTTACAGGGGTGTATTTTATCATCCATATCCATGTTTCCTCAATATGTAATTTTATTTCCATCCACCTACAATTTTTTAAATCCTATTTTACCCTTTGGTGAGTTTTTAGTAAAAGATATGAAAGAAATCTATTGTCGTTTTTCGTACGAGGTACTTTTTGACTTTTCCGACAAAAGTACGAGAAGAATGTTTTTTTAACTTATACGACATGAATGGATTTTTAAAACATTATTTCCAAGAAGCATCCTTTAAAAGTTTTCAAGTTTATTTTTAATCAACTTATTTTAGTTTAAAATTGTATGACATGTTAAGAAAGGAAAATGTTTTTGAAGTAGAAAGGATATTTTCCTCAAGAATGGAGTTCAAGTGTTTTATCAAAATTATTTTCCATCCAAAATAATATAGGGTTCTGTTTCTATCCCTATTATTACATTGATTGGATTATGTTGTGATGGAATTATTTTTATGGATTCCTTTATCTTATATGAATTGTTTTATGATGTCATGATGTTTAAGAATCCCATTTTTATTACATGGGTTATGCAATGATGTATGATTTATGATTTTGTGGCACACATAAGAATGGTATCATTATGAGATGGGTGGGAACTATATCACCCTCCAATGCATTGGGTAAAGATTTATATCTCATGAGATAGACATGGCTGGAACGGCAGGTTAAACCGGTTCAGTAAAACAGGACTGAAACGAGGAGTGAACTCGATTCAGAAAGGGACTTTGTCCACTAAGATGGTCTTGGCAGAAATGCCTTGGCTACTATGGAAATCATTACATATGATTAATGGATGACACAATTACATGTTTTATTCCCATGCTATTTTTTCATTCTTAATGTTTCATTATGATCTATGCCTTACGTACTTCCTTGTTTTATGTCATTTCTCAAGATTTTGATGTTTAAACATTATGTTCATGTTTGTAAGTTCAAATGTATATGGTATGTTTTATTTTATCCATACTTACCCTTACTGAGCATTTGAGCTCACCCTTTTTATGTTTTCTTTTCCCCATGATATAAAGAAAGGTTTTAGGTAAGAAAAAAAAGTGAAAGATCTTTATGGGAGATGTTGAAGATCTTTCACCACGATTAGAAGATTACGTTCCAAGTTTCCAAAGACACTAAACTATTACAGTCCTTGTGTGTCTGTTTTTGTTATGTATTAAGTATTCTGCTAAAGTAATGTAATGTCCATGTACGTCAGGCTTCCGGTCTCTTTATTGGAACTATCTAAAATTGGTTAAGGAGATAAATCCATAGTTATTCATCCTTTATATCATATAATAAAATGAATATGGTGCTACATAAACCACATTTCCTGGACATCTATGTTATAAATATATATTAAAAAAGGGATTGAGGGGAAATTAAAAATTGATTCCACCACAAAATGATTTTCTGGGATTATGTACCTTCAATCTAATTTCTCAATAAAAATATTTCTCCATATGAGGGAGGACATTTGGTTTTTTTCATACTCCTTGGATGTTGTCCCACAATGGATACATTTTGATCATGTTAATTTCATGATCATCAAACTATTTCACTCCCATGTGATTCATGATTGGTGTTTGAAACAAGTAATAGTAAATAAAAAAAATATATGAAACTGTAAAATTATAATTTAAAGGTTACTATAGAATAATGCTACCCGAACTAAAGTTATCCTAGGTATTTAATATAATAATTATTACCATCATTTGTACTTTACAATTGTGGAATATAGACATGTGGGGAGGATATCATGGAATACACTAGATTAGATACCTAAGGTATAAATTTATTCATTCTTTATAGATGTACAATGAGGGATGAACATTTTTGATTTATTTAAATATAATTTTGAATCATAGGGAACATGGAACAATGAAAGCTTTTCCCATAATAAACTCAATAATGTTTAGTTGACTGCATGAGTGTTGGGGTTTAAATGCTTTTGTTACCATAACATGGTTATGCAATTTTGTGACTAAATTCGGTATGGCGATCATGTATCTCTAGAAAATATTTATGATCTCATCATATAAATGGAGATGAAAACTCAGGTAATTGATATGTGGTTGGGTGAACGTATAGTTGAAATTACATTGTGTTATCTAGTGGACAGATTTTGGAAATCTAATCTAGTAATATGATACCCTATATCACAATATTTATTAGAAAATTTTAATTATTACATTAATTACCTGTGGAGTCTCCTAAAATAAATCTGAAACCTTGATACTTTAAACAAGATAACATTCCCGCTTTATACATTTATTCTATTGTGTAATGTGAATATCTCATTCTTTGTGTATCTCACTATTTATACATTGAGAAAATTTGGGGGGGGGGGGTTATAGCCAAGCTATATTATATATATGAAAATATATATGTTAAATAAGACATGTATAGGGATCAAAGATTTTGGAAATTATCCGAAAATGTATGTTCTCTTGTGCAGTGTTGCAAAAAATGGTCACATGACTAAATTCCATGAACTATCACATCTCCCTAGTGTCTAACATGACTAATATAGAACATGGGATATTTCTACTTGGGAAAAACATGGTTCTACCTCATTACTAATAGTGAGTGTTGACAGTACTTCCATCAATAGCCCATTTCATCCTCTATATCCCACTAGCGGTGATCTTTGGTTGATATATCAGGAAATATTTTTTAATGGCATTCCATGAATCTAGAGTGAGTGAAAAATTGATGAGTGTGTGGTCATATAATGTTTACTCAATAATGATACACTAAAATGGGTTGGTTTTTAGGAAACCAACACCACAAGATTCCCATATAAGGATCATGGATCATTTGAATTTGTCATTGTAAATACTCTTTACTTATTTTGATTATCTTAGATCATCAACATCAGTGTACAAGGTTACCCCCCTCCCTCAGAAACAATGTCCAGAATCAAATTGTAGGAATCTGTTATAATTAAGTTTACATTCTGTAGAGTCACATAGTCTTATTTAAGACCATTTTTACTCTACATAACTTCTATTATTTTCACACCATCCCCTATATATATCTATTGATGGAGGGGGGGGGGGGGCTCCAAACATGTGGATTAGACATCAGAGGATTCACATAACCTCATCATGTGACTCGAAATCTCCATAAATTTAATGCCCCAATATTTTTATTCTATACTAAAATTACTTATGTTTCTATCATTCCTTATGCTCAACACCTTGTAATCTTATGCTACACGCAACCCTGAGATAACATACATTACATAGAAGACGGAGTTGTACATCCATTTAATGGAACACCTATTTCAAAATAAAATTTTGACCCTTTAATAAATTTTATTTTTCAAAATAAAAATCATTTTTGTATTCATAATTTCAAAATTATATTAGGGTGAATTTTGTGTATTTTTCTATGAATTCATATTTTTTATGAATAGTGAAAAGTACTGTATTACAGTTGAAATTACCTTTTCGTTTAAATAATAATTCATTTTAAATTAAATTTTAATCATTTTGAGATTCACAATATATCAATTATATATATTTTAATCCAATTTAGGTAAATGTATGTTTTTTATATTGAATTTATATATACAAACATAATGATTTTTTGAACATTTCCACTTTAAAAAACCTCATTTTCACCATGTGTTTGGGATAATCATTAAACTTAATTTTTCCTCTTATATGAGTTGAACTTCTAAAAAGGATATAATAATTTTGAATAATTATAATATTTATTGTTTAATAAGATCAACTATTTTTTTGTCAAAAAGTTTTAGTGAAATTATTACAAAATAGTCACACTGATTTAGGGAAAATTTAGTTTACCTTGTGGTTAAACAATAATCTTAAGGGAAAAAATGATCTAAAAACACGTTCAAAAGCCATTTTTGCACATATTTACGTCAAACACCATATTTGTTTTGAAATTAATGTGTTAGTATGACACTATTCCAGGAAATTGACTTATATAATAACTTATGTAAGGAAAAAGTGAAAAAAGTAACCCGCCTTACCTTTGACAATTATAAGTCCATGAGATATGTAAAAAACATAACATTTTCCATTATACATATAACATTTAAATATAAATGAGTTAATTTTATCAAAATAATAGATATTTAATATTTATAGATTATTAATTACCTAAAATCCATAAGAAACACCAACATAGTGATTATTTAGTTAATTATTTAAATAATTAAATACATAAAATATTAAAAGTGAATAAATTTGAATTAATTATTGTATTAACTTATTTTTTAGATAAATATTTCATTTGAAACATATTTGAACATAATATATTTTAATTCAATATTTTTTTATATTTTCATATTCAAACTAAGTAAATAAAGTTAAAATTAAAATATATGATATTTTATAATAAATAATATTGTATTTAATGATTTAATATTTACTAAAAACAATATCATCATAAAATTATTATTTAAATTTTAATAAATATAAAATATGGTCTATTAATGGACCAATATATATTTTATAATGAACATATTGACCACAAATAGTAAAAACATTGCTAGCACAATTTGGGTTAAATTTGTGTTTTGGTGCGTAATATGTGCTTGTTATAAATTAATTTACAACTCAAATGGGATATTTATATTTTAAATTATATATCAAATTTATAATTTAAAGGGTATTTATTTTATAATAAATCTTACTCTATTTTACGCTCAATGGTAAAATTACTTTGTATAGAAAACTAGTTACTTTAATAAAAACGAAAATGGTAAAATCATGGAAACCTAAAAGTTAATGAAAAAAATTAAAAAATCCACTTTTATTTGTGAGGTGGAGGCCTGGAATGAAAATAATTTCTCTTTAATCCATGTGTTTTTTATTTTTTTGTGGCACATGATGTATGTTATACCTCCCAATTATGATTACCTTTTTATATTTATAAGAATTCAACTCCCCCCTCCACTATAAAAAGGTAGTCATCCCTCCCACATCACCACACCTCCCATGCCATTTGGAATATTCAAAATCAACACAAATATGCTCCAATAATTCATCCTCTACATATATTCCTAACTTAGTGAATTAGGTAATCCAAGGATGTCTTTTGTTAAAAACAAAAATAAGTTACCTGAAAAGAGGTAACATTATTCAATGATCCCTATTGTTTTATTTCATTATAAAACCAATAAATTATCAATATTTGATGATTACATAATAAAATAACTATCGTAAATATTATTAAACGTTTTTTTGTTATTTTTTATACATAAAAATACACACACTTCCATCAAATGGGTAATGAATATACCGTTTGGGTGTACGATATACCACCTATCTCAAATCAATATCATTCGTTTTTCGTTAACCACCTATCATGGATGGGAATTATGATTGTTACACAATTTTATATGATATTTGTGATATGTATGTTTTCCTTGTAGTTATGTATTGTCACGACCCATCCCCATGGCTCGTGCTGTGACTACCCCAAGCCTGCCTTCCATAGGCCAGTGGGCTGGCGACTAGCACCAAAAGGCGTTTTCCCTAAAACTAGGAAGGCATTGCCTTTAAAACCTGAAAAATCACATAACCAAGCACTCAAAAAGATATTAACACAAGAAAAATATATAACCAAAAGAGAGTTGAAAGTAAAAGGGGTCGGGAAACAACCCCAATAGAAAAAGTTGAAGTACAACTGAAACACAATACAACTGAAGAAAGAGAAAAGATAGCCACTAGATTGTCTTCCAAGGTACCTACCTGAAGTGTGGGTAAAAATAGCCTCCTCAGCACTCCACATACACCAATATACTCTACGCACCGACACATCGTATGGTCCACCTCCAGGTACCATCCAGTCCTGGTACTCTCAGCCTTAGTCAGCGTTGTCCGTCATCTGCATCCAACACAACAAGGTGCGGGCACAACCCGTGCAAGGGTGTGTATTACAATACTCAGTAGGGACCCTGAGACACTCAAGGTCTCACAAAATCCACCATGGATAAATGAAAAAGTATGAAATCAACAGATAGCCTTACTTAGATATATACCATACACATACCTATGTTATCAACTAATCAATCACAATCGCGAGGAAACACAGAGGTTATGAATCAGCTCACACTAGGATTTATTCTAGGGGTAATATCTAGTAACATTCCCAGTCACAATGTCGAACACCTCGGCTGTTGGAGAAATCATCCACTATCAAGTATAGTGGGTCTACAACATCACACAGAGGTGCTTCCCACTATCCTTGGACTGTTGAGTTACTCCTACTCTTGAGTACCATGGGTCTGCCACGTCACACAGAGGGACTCCACACCTCTGGTCTGTTGCATCACACCGAGGTGCTCCCCCACATGTCCTGCTTAGGTACTCCTCTTGTCAAGTATCGTGGGTCTGTCGCGTCACAAAGTCCCTCCCCACTGTGGGTCTTCCACGTCACCATGGCTCTCCCCACTGGGCCTGTCAAGTCACTCTGAGTCGAAATGGTCAGTAGTAGTCAAGTATCAGCCAGCCATTGGGTTCCCACACAATGCTCGCTCTTCCTTGAGTGGATCGGCTCCACAAGCTGCTGGATGATACTCAAACTGCCATGAATTCCCACGAAGAAGTATCTCAAAGGTCTTCCACGTCATAAGGGTCTCAACGTAATAGATGGCACGTAAATCGGACACCCAATCTTGGAGTTGTTAGCTTTTTAGTATTGAGGGCCTAGTTGGATTCGTGCTCAATCCAACCTGATTGTTCCCCATCTTAATCCAAAACTCCCGTGGTGTATACTCAAACGGATCATCTCACTCCATGATTTCCATCTCCACTGACAGTTTTTTAAATAGACGTTTGGTAGCAATGTTATGGCCAAAAGAATGTGATTTGGTCATAGTGGACCTGAGTCTGGTCTGAACCGGTCAGACCGACTCGGCCCGACCTGGTTTAGGTTGACCTGGCCCGACCCGCAAGGTCCGGCCCGGTAGTCCGGAATGGTGCCGCAAGGGAGGCTCAGCCGAGGGGGTACCACGTGGGCGTGGGGCAGCTCGGGCCGGCCCGTGGCGGCTCAGCTAAGGGCGGTGCGAGATCGCGGGGTGGCTCGGCCATGGAGAGGCTCTCCGACCATGGGGAAGCGGTCTGGTCGTGGGGCGGCGGTCCGGCTGTGGGGTGGCTGTTAAGCTGCGGGGAGGCGGTTTGGTCATGGGTAGGCGGTCCGACCGCAGGGTGGCGGTCTGGCCGCGAGGCAGTGGTACGACCGCGGGGAGGTAGTCCGGCCGTGGGGCGGCGCCTCGGCTGCATGGCAGTGCAGAGTCATGGATGATAGTGATGAACGTAGTTGGCGTGGAGGACACGGGGCGGCGCTGTTGCATCATTGCCTTCATCGCTGCCGACAGTGGCATCGACCACCATTCTCGTGCCCCAACCATCGATGGTTTCCGCCCTCCTCCTTTGCGAAGAACACCAAATGATTTGTGGAAGGGTCAGACCATGTTTTTTTGGCCCGTACCCTTTGCGTTAGTGTTGTAGAATATGGATCAACATGAACATGAAAAAGGACATCATGCTTTACAACCTCCAGCAACGTTTCATTCCCAAACTTCAAAAGAATCCAAGGAATGAAAAAGGGAAAATATTCACATGTAAAAAACCCCTACCTCCGGTTGTTTTTTGACATTTGTGTGAGATGGAAGTATAGAGGTTGATTCGTTGTAGATGAAGACGTCACACATCAGAAGAATTCCCGAGGAAGTAGGTCGAATTTGAGGTTGGCGTTCTTCATTGGCAGAGCATTCTTCGATGGAGAGAGTTCTCTCAATATATAACTTCTCCAAATTCCACCAAATTTTCAAAGTATCCACAATGTGATAGTTTTCCCCAAATTTAATTGTTGGCACCATTTCAAATTGAGTTAATTAATCGCATATGTTGGCATAATTACGTATGTTGCGTTGGCTTAATTAATGTGGAGGAAGCTCAAGAGGCTCCTCCACATTAAAGAGGGAGTTGGGAGGTTTTTCCCTCATTAAGAGGTTCGAGTGGTCCCCACCTCCTAAATCAAACATGGGAGGTTTTGGGCTCGGGTGGTCCCCACCCCATAATATCCAAAAGATGGTTGTTACAACAAAATGAAATTAAATGTTTAATAATTTTATTTTTATCTTCCCAAGAAAATACCAAAATCTATCTTTCATCCTCGACCTGCTGCGTTCGAGGTAAAGGTCTCATTAAGCAAATATCGGCATTCCGAGTTCAACAGTGCCCTCAGATTTCAATTCCAAGAACTGGTTTAAAAGTTAGAAAAACCCGATCGCACATTTACTGAACATACCCAAAACAATGTTCAGAAATTCATTCTGGGAACTCTAAGTCTCAGAATCTCTCACAGAAAACTTTCACAGACTCATAAAATTCCCAGTTAATTAAAAACAATTACATGGAATTTCTAGGTATTTACATTCCCCCCACCCTAGGCTTTATGTCCCTGTAATCCACAACTCAAAACTAATAGATCAAGTGGTGGTACTGAGCACACATCTGAGGCCCTCAATCCCAAGTGCTCTCCTAGATTTTCTTGTGCTACTAGAGAACGTGAATCAGAGGTATCAACAATCCACGAAGGACCCACACAGATTGATCCTCAATCTCTACTGGAACCTCCATAAAAGTCTCCCCATCGTCAACATTCTACTCACCATGGTCGATAATGTGAGAAGGGTCGTGCACATATCTCCTCAGTTGGGAAACGTGGAAGACTTCATGCACTCGATGTAACATAGTTGAAGTAGTTAAGCGGTATTCCACCTCGCCAACTCTATTGAGGACCAGAAAAGGTCTGATGAACCTCGGAGATAACTTACTTCCTCGGCCAAATCTCCGTAGACCTCATCGGGGTGAGAGATGTAGAAAGATGTCGTCACCATCCTCAAAATCCAGAGGTCTTTGTCTCTTATCGGGATATGACTTATTCCTGCTTTGTGAATCCTTCATATACTCCTGGATGATCTACACCATCTCTGTGGTAGCCTGTGCCATCTCTGGTCCCACTAGTGCTAACTTCCCTAGGTCTCTCCGGCTTAATGGTGATATGCAAGGTCGTCCATACAATGCCTCAAAATGTTCCATACCTATTGTGGAGTGATAGTTGTTGTTGCATGAAAATTACACCAAAGGTAAGTGAACCTCCCAGATGTGATCGAAGTCGAGGAATCAAGCACACAACATGTCCTTGAGGGTCTGAATAGTCTGCTTAGTCTGACCATCTGTCTGAGTATGGAAGTTAGTGTCAAACAATGGTGCATTCTGAAAGACTCCTCCAACCCCTTCCATAGCCGGGATGTAAAACATGAATCATGATCAGAGACAATTTTCAAGGGTACTCAATGTAGCCACATGATCTCTTGCACATAGAGGCATCCCAAGATCACTACTAAACCCTACTCACTAATCGGTAGGAAGTGGGATGATTTGGTGAGTTGTTCGATGATAACCTAGATAGAGTCATGACCTTTGTATGTACATGTAATTCATGTCATGAAGTCCATTGATATTCCATCCCACTTGCACTCTGGGATCTCTAATGGATGAGCCAAGCCTGTAGGTACCTGATGCTCTGCCTTCATTTGCTGAAAAGTCAGGCACCGAGAAACAAACACTCCTACTGCATTTTTTATTCTCAACCACCAGTGCTATCATCAGCGATCCTGGTACATCTTCACCACTCATGGATGTACCGCTAGATGGGAAGTGTGGAACTCCATCAACACTTCCTCTTTAAGTGACACTGGTACCATGGTATGTCTTCTGAATAGGATGAAGTTCTCCCCACATTCAGAAAATCCATTAGGTGCCTTCCCTTTGGATATCTGAGCAAGTCAAGGCTCGCAGTCACCGTCCCCACGTTGCATCTCCCTGACTCACTAATGAAGTGGGGGAGTGACTGTAAGAGACTGAAAAAGCTGCCCCATCTCTATCCATAAAAGATATCTGTAAAGTAGCTTGTTGCTCCGTCGCCTCACCAAGAAGCTATATACCAGACCTCCTACTGAGTGCATCTACTTCATCATTCCCCTTCCCATGAGTATTGACTATCTCGAAGGCATAGTCTTGAAGGAACTCTAGTAAACGTCGCTGTATTAGGTTCAGGTCCTTATGGGAGAAGATATACCTAAGACTATTATGATCGGAGTAAACTGTAAAGCGCTCGCCCATCAGACAGTGTCACCACATCTTCAAGGTGAGAACCACTACTGCTAACTCCAGGTCATGGGTAGCATAATTCTGATCATACTGTCTCAGCTGTTGAGAAATATATGTGATCACTTCTCACTCCTGCATCAAGACACATCCGAGTCCTGTCCCTGATGCTTCGTAGTAAACTACATACCCTATACCCTCCTCTAAAATCCTCAAGATGGGGGAACTATTCAGCCTCTGTCTCAGCTCTTGAAAACTCTGCTGGCATGTCTCCGACCAAATGAAGGGTTTCCCCTTCTTCATCAACGTTGATAGTGGTTCTGAAACTCTGGATGAGTCGGGCACACAACTCCGGTAGTATCCAGCCAAACCCAAGAAACTTCATACCCCAGTCACACTCCTGGGTGGCTCCCTAGCAAGTACTGACTCAATATTTGCTGGATCTACTCCAACTCCAGCCTCTGATATGACATGTCCCAGAAAGTGAACCTCTAGGATCCAAAACTGTCACTTTGAGAGATTACCATAAAGCTGGTGCTCTCAGATTGTGTCCATAACTACTGGAAAATGATAGGCATACTCCTCATTAGTAATTGAGTAGATTAGAATGAAGTTGATGAAGAACACTACAAAGAGATCAAGGTATGGCTGAAAGATCCTATTCATGAGTCCCATGAACACTGCTGGAGCATTGGTCACACTAAATGGTATAACGAAGAACTCATAATTTCCATACCGACACCTGAATACCATCTTCTGAACATCCTCGTCGCGTACTCAGAGCTGGAGATAGCCTGATTTTAGGTCTATCTTCGAGAACCACCGTGGTCCCTTCTATATTTAATTTTCTATATTTATTATTCCTTGTTTCCACATGATATATTCTACTGTATGTCTCCCTTACTGATTATTTGTGCTCACAATTATTTTGTTTCACTTTCATAGGTTATGAAGAATAAATATTTGAATGATTTCATGGATAAAGAATATTTATGGTCAATATGATTTTTTTTATTTTTTCAAATGAAATTCGTGATTCAAGTATATATATAGTTTACCAAAACTGCAAAAATATTTAGTCTATTGGGATGTGATCACTGGTATATTGTGCCAATGAAGCAATGTAACCTTTTTATATGGGATGTTGGACTGCGGTTATTTAATGTTGGTTTCATGGAATTTTTACTAGAAACCATGGGAAATAGATATAAGAAAATATAGATTTTTTGAATGTGAACCATTGAATGTCATTGATGATAAGTCCTCACATAGGATAACATCCTAAAAATTTATTATGGAACAGATTATGTGGATTTCTGTTCAATATATCCCTATCTAGATACTATAATGAATTGTAGATTTTGAAAAAGTGAATCTAGAAGAAATAATCCCAAAATGTGTTGGATTATTATATCTTCACCATAATTATAGTGCACAGAAAGTCTTTGATTACTGTACACCTAGTTTAAAAATCCAAGGGGATTTTCTTGGGTTAATTACTATTTTATTTATAATCCATCGTGAAGGATTATAATAGATGATACCCATGGATGACCTTGTCTAAACCTAAGGTGTCCTAGATTGAAAAGAAAGTGTTTTGATTTATCCATAATACAATTTATTATCATTTTTATATTGTTTCCATCATTATCATGGTTTCCCAGCTGCTAATTTTTATTTTAACTGAATGGAAGAAAGCAGAATGAATTATATAAATAATTCATGTGATAAAGCATTGTAGTGATTATGGGAAAACAAATTTTTCATTGAGAAGAGGGAAATAAATTGTTATTTTTCACGATTAATTATAGTGTTACGTGATAAATATCCTAAACATTAACCACCTATTTAACTCAATTAAGAATATAATAATCTTAGTTTATATTAAATGTATTAAATAATACAGTGGAAGAAAGAAATAATAATTATATTAATGTAATAATTATGTAATTAGAAACCAAATACCATGTCTCAAAGGAACATGAAAATGTTTTATGAGTGGAATATAAGGGCCTAGATCATAGAAATATAGATTTTTTATAAATGGATTTGGCGTCCTTCCTATGTTACCATTAATAGTACAATATATTATATACGGTAAATATGGGAATTATCTATGCAGTGCAATAATACATGTGATGACTCCTTGTCCAAGGATGAACCTGTGCTATTCCAATCATTAAACTATATGGTTTAATGGTTATATATACTAGGATATTATAATTATGATATATTATATATATAATAATCATGAAACATATAAGGAATGATACATAGTAGATTCTATTTAAGGATTTGAAAACATAATTTAAAAGGTACTGTTATCCAAGAAAATTGAATTAGTTCAAATTTAAAGATGAATTTTATGAAGTAAATGGGATAGATTTGGTGATATTTGAACTGGATTGTGATTGAATGAATAAATTATTTAGGTTATATTTGATAATATATGTTGAATTTAAGGATTTTGTAATATTTCATGTGTTTTCTTTTGAAAAAATGAGTGTGTTTGTTTTTATATAAATATTGTTTTTATGTGAGGAAATCATTAGAGTTATAAATAAATCATGGTTTTATATGTTAAAATATTATAAAAATGAAAAATTATATATAGAACTTTTTATTTTTCATATGATGATATTTTTTGGACATTTTAAACATTTATTGTGTTTTAGGAAAAATACCTTTTTTTATTTTGAATAACCCTTTTAGACCCACCATAGGATTTTATGTTATGTTAATTATGGCCAATTAGATAGTGGGATATATATAATAATCACAGTTAAAAAATTATAAATTTATAGGTTCTATTTTCTAATATATTTAAGCTCAATCTATGGATTTCATTTTTGGTCAATATCTAATTTTCATTCATGAGATTCTGGGGTTTTTTAATACAATATTAGATTTTATAGTGATTTTTAATGGGGATTAATGATATTTTTGACATTCATCATTGGGTTGGAGTATATGTAACCTTTAGTTTTAATATTTTGATTACCATGAAATATTATTTGGGAAGAATTTAATTATGATTTTGGGGATGTATTTTAAATGGTTTGAGATCACTTTTACATTAATATATTCCATGATGCTGAAGATATTGAGAATAATTAGTATGTAGGTTTATTTATTTCTAAAATTATCTATGTTTATCCTTTTTTGTGTATACATTTTGATGTAAAATATATTATTTATCCATATAAATGTATATAACTTATGGATATTATATTTTAGTTTTTTTTAATATATAATTATTGGAAAAAAATAATGTTATCATTTTATGGATTTTGTGTTTCATTATAATTATATTTTACTTTATCAGAAATAAAAAAATCATCTTTGATATTCATTCACTAGAATAAGCGATGAAGTGGATATTGATCAGAGAAAAAACAAAGGATGAAAATTTTATCATTAAATATGTGGATACTAAGATAATCTTATGATGTTTTTTATGTTGATGGTAAAATAATTTGTAAAATATAGGAAATGGATCTTGATTTTTTTATCTAGTTATGATCATTTATGATGAGTTGGTTATTTTTTCACCCATAACATATCTTTGGTTTTGTGGTTGTTAAATTTATGCTAACCATATTATATATCATTATTTTCTAGTTTTTGTTCATTAATTTTCTCCTCAATTACATATTTTGACTTCCAACTAATGTTCTGAAATTTGGAAACATAGTTTTTTTATTCCAAATGACCTTAATATTTCCCTTTCCCACTATTTAAGAGCATGTTTTATCAAAAATTTATTATTATGTGGGTTTTATATAAATTTATTATCGAATTTAAATCTATTGAATTCTCATATCAATTCTCATTTAATAGTATATAAGTTATTTAAGGGGTTGTTCTGTAACTCCCTGATATTTTAAAATAATACTATGTTCTATAGCATATACAACTCACAACACTGAGTTTAAACTAACTACAAAATATTATTATTCAAATATGACCATTATGACCAATAAATAGTATTAATTGGTATGAATAGGGTTATAAAAAAATTTAAAACATGTTAAAGGGTTTAATATAATATAATTTTTCATTAATTATCAGCAAAAATCATTTTATACTTCAAAAGTACATTTTTTTAAAATTGGTTTTATTTTTCATTTGTTTGTAGGACATAAAATAAATTTGTACCAATTATTTACTTTCATTAAAAGAACATTACTCTTTAAATAATCTAATGAATGTTATATTCTAGTGAATGTATTGGGTTTTTTTGGAGAATATTGATTTTTTAGTGAATAGGGAGAAATACTAATTTTGATTGAAAGATGTATTTTTCCAATAATTTAAAAAGTTCCATGTTGTTTTAAAATATTTTTGAAGTAAAATTGTTATCATGTGTTATGAATAACCCAAATAAGGTTGATTGGAATTTATTTTAATGTTTTATTTAGTATAATAAAAATTTTAAACCAAAAAAAAATCATTATTTGGTAGAACAACTTTTCATTGAAATTTTTATTTTAATCATAAATTAATTCTATACACTTATAAAAATATAATATGGATATATTGATTTAAAATATGAAATCAATTGTAAATTTTGTTTTTAAATATGTCCCTTATATTTTAATGGTCAAAATTAATAGTAACAATAGTAAATAAGGGTGGTCTGAAGGATGATTTTCACACGAGAGCCACCTCCTGTGAACGATCCTAGACGAAACCCTTGCGCCCACACTGGGAACCAAGAATTGAGATCCTTTGCAGATGTTGTTAATGGTCAACCTCCTCCTAAGGAACCCAGGACCTCCGAATCCATATTTCCAAAAGCTTATAGGCATCGAGGTTTAATAACAATTTCATTCTCATCGGAAGAGGTAAATCTCCTTTCTATAGACCTTCGATTTTCATTAGTGGGTAAATTCTCCAAACGTCGTCCCTCATTGTCTTATTTTTGCAAAAATTTGGAAATCATTGGATTTAAAAACATTAAAATCGTGCTTTTGAATTCATTACACGTTCAGTTTTAGTTTTCCCTAAATAATGATTACTATAGATTTTGGACCCGAGCTTCGTGGTATTTTGGGGGTTCTTTCATGAAAGTATTCAAATGGTCGCCTGATTTTGATTTTGATGTTGAACCCCCTATTGTCCTGATATGGATTGGATTCCCTGGTCTTCCTTTGCACCTATTCAAACATAATTCTTTATTCTCTATTTCTTGAATATTTGGTCAGCCTCTCAAAATTGATAATGCTACACTAAACATGACACACCCTTCGGTTGTGAGGATATGAACATAAATTGATATTTATAATGAAATTCCTATGAGATTTTGGATACAAAATGGGGAGTAAGGATTTATACAGAATGTAGTGTTTTAGAATGATCCAGATTTTTGTATGAAATGATTTAAAATTGGCCATTCTACTAAAATATGTAGGATTGAAATACATCAACCTCACCCATGACCTCATTTTAAATCAATGTGGGTTGAAAAGACTTCTCCATAATTGTTAACTACTAACCAGATGGGAATCCCCATGAATAATAATTTGACCATGATCTTCAAGAATAACCCAAACCCTCAACATGTTCATCCCTGTGAAAATGTCAGCCCTCATACCATGGGAGAGGTCTCTATACCTGAGGCTCATGTGATTAACGAAGTTGGTCATGAGAATAATGAGGTTTTGAAGTGGGAATCTAATGATTATTTTCAGGAGGATGTTGACAAGATCTCTCAAGTGGAGGTTGATTTTAATCTAAAGGATCAGAAATGGGAAAAACCCATTTTTGACTCTGATGGTTTAATCCTTCCAAATTATAGGAAAACTAGAAAACCTAGAGATAACGTAACTTTTGAAAGAACTACTATAACAAGATCATTAGCTGCAAAAAGTACCGATTTTGAGGTTCCTCCACAGCATGTATCTATTGAACAACTTCATGAATCCCCAAGAACTTCTGATTATTCCGATTTAGATACTTCCTCAAGTGAAGATAATGAAAATGATATTCCATATCGGGATTCCTATCAGTATGAAGAGGAACCAAATTTCTCAAAGGAACATGACTCTAGGTTTTTGGAATATGATACAACTACCTTTTGTAAATAAAAAAATGGTGAAATGATTTCTGATGCTAATCTTGATATTAGAAGGAGGATGTTTATTCGAGTGGGTGAGGAATTTGAGAAAGATCCAAACAATGATTTTTAGGACATACCATGGCAATGATTTTTAGTTCCTGATTTCATTGACCAGTTTGGATGGCGATCAATGGGGAAAGTTTCTTCTGATGCATATGCTCTGTTTAATTCTGCTGGCCTTTGGGAAATTTCTGAAATGTAGCTCTTCCATGTAGTGTGTTCTACTCTTCAGGACTTCTGCCTCCTGTTATTCAGTTTTTTTTGGATTTTTTGAGATGCTCTAGCCGAATATTATGCATTTTGTTAGCTTCTACCTTATTGTACTTGGATTATGTTTGGATGATTGGATTTGGCTTCACAACTTTCAGTTGGACTGAATTTCTTAGGAATAACTCTGATTTTTTATCTGTTTATCTACACTGTTCTTGATGAGTTTACTGCCTGATTTCTCTTGGTTTCTGCCTTGTTTATGGTTTCTTTGCTTGCTGAAAAACATGTTTTGTGATGGATAGATATTGTTATTCATCATGTTGCTGTGCTGGAATTTTTTTAGCTATATATATATATATGAGATTGGACTACTGTGGTGAGATTTTGAAGATGAAGATTACTTCTGTCATCACACCTGTACAGTCTGCATATAGTATCTCCTGGAATGTAAATGCATGGTTTACTCCTATTTTTCAATGGATTTCATGATGGCTGCATGAGTCCCCTGGTTATTGTGTGAGCTATTTCTATTTCATCATGTATCTTTATTTTTTTCTTTGTGTTGGTGTAAGTTATTTACACCTAGTGAATAAACTGTATACACTTTTTGTATTAATAAATTCCTTGGGGGCATGTATCGGGTGACCGATTCATGTCACCATTTCCCAAAAAAAAGTAACCGTAGTAAATAAATGTCACCATGGTGAAGATAAATTTGGTAATTAAGGATAAAAATGATCTGATAATGAGTAAAAATGACCATAATACATGACATTAAACTATTTTATGAGTTTATTTTACACATATGGAAATTCCGTAACACATTTCATTGATTTTTTACTTTCTTAATATTTATGTAATAGATAAAGTAAAAATGTGATATTTCATTTATTTATTATTTAACATATTATGTGTAGGGAAAAAAACTTATGTTTGGTCATAAATATTTATTTTTGGGGTAAACTTTTTTTTTACCATGGTAATTTACGTCTAATTTTTAGTGATCGAATAATTACATTTGATGATTATGCAATTATGACAAAATATTTATTCAATTAATACAAAAATAAAATTTATTAAATTAAAAAGTGTAAAAGTAATATAATTTGAGTGATTTATAGTCTCCCAAAAATTTTATTGATATAAATGATATATTGGAGATGTTTTCATGTTACATATTTTTATTACACATTATTTTGTTTTCATTAATGTCGAATTAAATGAAGAGTTTCCAGAATAACATTAATGATATTTTATGATACTAATATTTTGTTAAATTATTTAAAAATCATTAAAATATTTCAATCAGATAGATGGGATAATATATGGTGAAAAATAAAATCCATTGGCCATTTTTGGACTTATTATTTCATAAAAAAATTATGAATTTTTAGGAATGAAAAATGGGTTACTGTGGTAAATGTTAGAACATGTTATCTCAATTGATAAACTAGAAGATTTGGTTTAAAATACTACATAAACTTGTAAAAATTTAAATTTTGATTATATTTTAACCATATAATATCATATATTCATATTTATGTCCAATTTTTTTCTGTTTTCGCCTAAAAATGAATGTATTATATTTAAAACTTTCTATTAATCCCATTCATTCCATTTCATTCACTATAAATGCCACCACCACTCATATCATCTATACACCACATAGAGACACATATACCATAAAATACATAAAAAATATCATATATTCAACCTTATTAATTTTTTTAAGTATTTTTCATCCAAAGAGACCATCCCTGGATCCCTTGAGTAAAGATCTAAATGAGCTATTTCAAAGAAGAGGTAAATGCCTTTACCGACTATGCCAAATTTCATTAATCCAAAAATTCCAATAAATTTGTTACAAAAATACTTAAATAATATAATTTTTATGATTATTAAAATGATATGTTATTATTATTTTATGGAACAAATTTTTTCTATCTCTTTTCCATAAAATGGAATGAAAATTCGTTTATCCTATATATAGGTGGCGTACTACCTCCATATAGTGGTGTGATTCCTTTTTCCTCACCACATTACTTGGATGGTCATAAATATGTAAATAATTAATATATATTATATTTATGAAATTTATATTCTTATGGGATTATAATATCATATATATCTTCTGGACTTCTAATCCTTTATAAAATGATAACGCCACTCATTCATATGTTTGGACTACCGCCTCCATGAATCATTGTGATTCATTTTTCAAGTATGATTTAATTGGATGGTAATAAGAATGGATTTATTGAATATATAATATATTTATATCATTATTAATAATCTTAAGATTATGCATATATGGTCAATGTACAAGGATAAAAATTAACTAACAAAAACATACATGAAAAATGAATCAACTACCTCACAGAACTGTGATTTTAATATAAAAATGTTACCCAATGGGTGATAAAATGATATAAGTAAATAATTTATGTTATGATATATATATATATATATATACATATAAGTTAGTGTAGTTATTTAATATATATATATGATAACCCATATGTGTTATATAGGTGGTTGGAACACATATTAAGGAAGAAGGAGCCGAGGCAAGGGTTTCTCATCAAACATTTGTTTCTAGGTGACATATTCCATATTAGCCAATTTTTTCATACATGGGGTGTGTATAAAACAACATTGATATGATATATAAATTTTTACATTATATTAAAGCTATTTAATTATTCAATTAATGTTTTTCATTTAATAGTGGCTATGATTCAAATATCACCAAAGTAGTGAGGGTTTATTTCAAAATATCAACATTATTAGGGATTGATTATATTTAATTATATGATGGTGAAATTATATGATGTTCTTATAATAAACCTTATAAATATTATTTTCATACATGAATTTATAGAAATTAAATTTCAACACTTACATTTTCAACTCTTCAAGTACTAATGATTCCAAAATCATTTTTTAAGGATAACCAACCTTGTTTTTCAATTCCACATGGAATCAATTACTTCTATATCCATATTTTTTAAAATATATTTTAATGGAAGTTTTCACAATATGATAATAATTTATAAATGAAATTATTACCCATATCATAATTTTAAAATGGATTAAACGGAATATCTAGGTTTCTTTATAAACAAAATTTTTTTTACTTTTCTTACACAAGTGCGAAAAGAATGTTTTTTTGAAAATATTGGATTTTGAAAATAATCAGCCTTCATTATGAATAAATGTTCTTTAGAATAATTCTATTGTTTTATATGTCATTTCCTAAGAAATTAAATCCCATATAATTTAGAAAATGTTGTTTTTAAATATTTATATCAATGTGAAAAGTGTATTTCCTTCAATAATGTTATTAAAAGAACTTACTATATTTCAACTCATCCCTAAAGAAAATAACTTTAATATTACACGAGTATATGGGATGATGACACCATCTTTATTATTTTTTTATGTTTTATGATAAATGTGATAGTGGAATGTATTGAAATTGTGTATGTTATTTCTTTCAAAATATACATTTATTGAATAAGGCATGTTTTTATGTAATATTCTTTATTCATATAATGAATTCACTAGACACATTATGTGAAGGGAGATGCCCATAATTATATATCCCCTATATGAATATGTTGTTATTGTGATAAAAACCAGTTCGATAACCTTATTAAATTGATTTTTATGTATGGACACACATAGTTTAAATTATCTTAGCTTAATGCCTCGATGATAAGTTTCAGTGGTTTGTCATTATAGATGATATCATTATGAAATCAATGACTAATTTCAATTTGGTTATTCAGAATAACATATCTGGATATATTTTTCAATTCATGTGATTATTTATATAACATCATTTTATCGTCATTTAATCTAGCCATATTATTCTTTTTCCCATGTTATTTATGAAATGAAATGAGGTTTTAGTTATATTTTTCCAATATTTATTATTTGTTATATGATCTTGATAGCTTCTTAAATACTTATCCATTGCTGATAATTTTAGCTCACCCATATATTTTTATTTTCCCCAAGATGTGAAGAATAAATATTTGAATTATTTTAATTATGTTGAATATTTAGTTTCACTACATTTGGCATTTCATGTTTTCAAATGTGATGCAAGATTCATGAATATGTCTATTTTACCAATAAATTTGAACTATTTGTTCCTTTGGGATGTGATCCATTCTATTTATTAAAATATAATAATATAACTTTAGAATTTTGGGGAGACATACATTTTATGCATACAATTTTAGAATTTCAAAACATTGATTTTGGTAATTAAATGGTTATATATTTCCCATTTATTTAATTATTTGTTCATATTTTAGAGTATTCAATGTTAATTAAGTTGAGAAAAAATAACCAAAATGACTACTTTTCACATAAATAAACATTCCACTATGAATAGTTACAGTTTTATGATTTTTTGGGTTACAAACTAATATTCTAGATGAAACCGTGGTCTAAATGATTGAAATTGAAGATTTACATTTCGAAAAAATTATATGCCACGAAAAAATTACATGCAATGAATATATTAAAATATATAATGTGAAGAAAAACAAAAAAATGTGGGATTTGAATCGTTCTAGGTGTAACACCAACTTTCACATGAAACTATCTAGGCCGACCATGTATTGATATTTTGATGGGCATTTTAATAAGATATTTAATATTTATTACACGAGATATTAGTTAATAGACCAGGAAAGACCAACCACTCATAATGGTTCACATTAATAATGAATTAAATGAATCATGAGCAACATAGATGTAAATAAATGGATAGTTGATCTCCTACTACCTAGGATGATTCTAGAGACCATTTCATTGGGTGAGAAGTTGTGTTGTGCACATTCCTCAATAGTCAAAATCTCTCCTCTCTTAAAATTTTTTTTTTTTCATTTCTCATTTTTACTTATTCTCTCATCACAATGATGACTATAATTAAAAACTTGTTCTAGTGTTATGTAGTCAAAGTGGAAGTTTATTTAGGAATGAGTTTATTATTTTTATTCATGTATTTGGTTTTCTACAATTTCTTTACCCAATTATAATATATTTTTCTGTTTACCTTGACCATTGATTGAAAAATATAAATGAAAATTTTAATCACACAACTTGTACCCTAAATTAGCCATGAGAATTTTCAAATTTGGGGTAATTAGTTTTAAAAATGGTATGAAGGCAAATTTGATTTGACAATTCCTTAAATTACCTGACCATAGGGAAAGGGTGACTTCCATGTTGGAGATATGATTCCAAGATCACTAGATATACCTCAGGTTGACTCTGAAACCACCGTGAATTGATTAATTTAATTTCTTAATCCAATTTCACATTACCTTAAAACTAAAAAACACTAGAACAACTTTGAAACCCAATTTTTTATTTTGTATCTCTATTGATTTCAAAACACAAAAACATCAATATTTCTTATTTTATCAAATGGTATAAATCAATTTTTTTATAAAACTATAATACTAATTACACTTACCCATGTGCTTGACCTTGTTCTTTCTGCATAATATATTTTAATTTTTATATTATTTAATTTATAAATTTTGTATTTTGGTTTTCCATGTAGGTAAATAACGATGCCCTTATCGGTGGTCGAAACTATAACCATTTTTTCAGACAAGAGAATTTAGTTTTCATGTTTTAAATTTTATTTTATTTCTTTATTTTAGTTTTACTATTAAATATTTTTGTTATATTATGAAAATATCACGATTTTAAATAATTATTCACCACAAAAAAACATGTACAATTGTAAAAGAAATCTTTGAGTTCAATCCTGAACATATGCTATGTCTATGGAAGAAAAAAAGAAAATATGACCATGGATGTAGCAGAGAATACATTTTTTGGGGTGCTAATAAGAGTTATAGGGTAACATATGCTCATAGATTATAGGAAGCCATAAAAATGGTATTAAACCATGAATCATGGTTCATCATATTGAACAAAATCACTTGAAGATTAAATCATATATCATTCAGTTGATTTGGAACATGGTACATTTTTATAGCCAACATCATGGTGACCTAAACATGCATATGGGGAACTGGCTCATGCTCTGCAATAAATTTGAGATCTTGATATTCTAAACAGAAATGGTAAGGATTTTAATCTTCAAATATTAATTCCATTAATAATATATATAGTGTATTCAATGTACTCATTATTATTCCATCAGTAGTAGGATGGGATGGAATGAAATTCTCTCACCTACATCTTTTAAAAACATAAATTATTAGATATTATGATATATAATATTAATGTTAATCAATTTGAGGAAGAATAATTCTACAAAAAATCATACTGTTTTATGGATTTGATTATGGAATTAACTCATCATGGTATTGAAACCCAAATTCTAATCCATCCATTTTATATTATTATCTCAAAAAGGAAACATGTTAATTTCAGATTGTGCCACTAGAGGAACACTAATGAAGAATTTGATAGAGGAGAGATACAGACTACACGAAGAAATGGAAACAATAATAGACCCATCACAGTCTCTAGGTATGCAATGAGGTGACTTCCATATGGATTACAATTATAACAAGATGGTGGAACACATGGAATTGATGATAAGGAATTGGAATATGATGATGGGACACAAAAAACCACAAGATAAGTATATAGAATTTGTAAATTATGATGAATATAATCATGGTAATATTTCTCAAGGTTTGAAGACCCAATACTATGTTCCTTTATTTTAGAAGAGAATGGTGGGTTTTCAAGAACTACAATGACCATCACTGTAGAGCTTAGTCCACCTAATGGAGGTGACATTGGATACTTTCATGACTTCAACTATTACTGCAATTAATAAAGTAATGACCAACTCAAATGATAATTTTTTTTCAATTAAGGGATTTATGAATGTATGAATAGATTAGAAATACAGACACCATAATGTTGAATTCCATGTAGAAAAAAATACAGAACAATATATAGAAAGACACATAGGTGTATTCTTTGGATGCCCCGATATGAATCCCAGAGCATATTTAAATGTCATTTCCCAATGAAGTGAAAAACTCATCCAAGATCATCTCAGACAATAGTAATTAAAATAATTAAATAAATAATACCTATAAATGAGTGATAAAATATAGTATGAGAAGATAAATAAGACGAATAAGAACCATCACAATGCCTGTCGATGACTCTTTTTTCCCATGTGACTACCACATGTGAAGATCAATGCACAAAAATGTAAATATTTTTAACACTAATAAATTTCAAATTAATATTTATTTTATAGAATCTATCATATATATTCTAAAATAAGAAAATTTCATAAATGAATTGGGTACCAACCAGAATAAGCATGATGATATTTCCACCATTCCACTCACATGAGAGTGTTCGATAGTGGTATGAAAGGACCTTCATAACAAGAAACAATATCCATGTATAATTTCAATTAATATCATTATTATGGATAATTAATTTTTAATATATTCATATGACAATGTTGTGAGTGTCAAAAACATTTCATACTCTTCTTTCAAATTTTTGGGACTAGAAGTACATAAGCCCGTGAGAGTTGCACTTAAATTGGACGATTCAATAGTCAAGAACCATAAAGATGTCATTGAATATGTTTTAATAAATTAATAAAAAATCAACATACCCATAGAATTATTAGTAATGGATATTGATGAGAGGTGAACACCACCAATTTTAAGATTACTATATTTAGAAAATGGGTATGATCTGATTAAAGTACAATGTAGATAACTCTATATGAGTGATGTTTGTGTGCATGCGAGGCTCAATATCCCCAGGTAAATGTAGAATTGCGATGTAAGAGATTAAAATGAGATGGTTAAAGAAACAGTAACTGAAGTTGAGGATATTTTAGAGACTCAAGAAGTGAAAAAATTTACTACTATTATGTAAGAATATTCTCAAAATAAATATACTGAGAAGAATTATGGAAATATTACATGTTAAACTAGTAGCCCTAGAAGAGAGAACTACTTCACAATGTTTTATTTAGGGAAAAATATTTTAATGGCACATGAAATACCATTTAGTTTTTTGGAATAATAAAGAAGTGGTGGATTGGCCCTATGTAAATCAAGAAAGTTTGATAGTGTTGAAATGTGTAGTTATATAAAGAGGAAGGATTGGGGGTGAACTACATAAAAAGTTCACAACTAATCCCATTTTTAGATACCAATAAGGTAAAATATTTCTAATGATCCATCTTTTGAACTGAAGAGGAAAGATGTATGGTTGATCCAATGAACATATAAAAATTTACAGTTATGTGGTAGCTCAAGAGTTTTGGAATATTCTATATCTATTTACAGGATAAATAAATATCCCCTAAAAACATCAAATTTCATTGATTATGGAATGCGAATTCAACAATTTCCTTTGTAGGACAAAAAATAATTACTATAAATCTTGATAGGAAGGTTCATGATCAATACACATCCAAAAACCCATTCACATCATGAATTAGGATTAGGCAGAACATATGTGGTGAAGTTTGAAATTTCATTTAAAGAGACGTAAGAGTTTTAATTTTGTAATTTTCTACTATATTCCACATTTATAATTTTTCTTTAACATTAAACCCTCAGTTACATACCACACAGAGTGTTTCTTCTTTACTCTCAAATAATGGAGACATAAACTACCTATGATAAATTCCATCCAATTATTTTAAATTTCATCACAAATAAATATGAATGAAAAATTGAGATAATGAATTATTATAGATAATCATGTGGTTTTGGATTTAAAAAATCAGGATTTTATGAAAAGGATTATTTTAATAAATTAATTTTTTCTAAGATATATCCTTCCTTGGATTTATTATATTTTCATTAATTTATTTTATTATTCATATAAATCTCTATGTTATGTTTTATCAACCCTTCATTCTCAGTACTGAGACATTTTGTGAACAAATATTTATCATTCCTTCTAATATATATTTCATGAGAAAACTGGTTATGTTCCCTTATAGAATATTATTAGAACCATTAAAAAGTAATGACTAAATAAGAGTACATTTAATATGATTGAGGGAATTTTTTTTATGAAATTTATCCATAGACCCCCCTTACATTAATATTTTTTGACCATGTAGAATCCATGAATTTTTTTTATAGTAAATGATACATGTTAAAATCCTATAATATCCATTCCTCTATTACTCTAAATTTTTTTCATGATATCTTAATGAATAATTTTGGATATAGATTTTCAATGGTGGAAGGGGTTTTAATATAATGAAAAGGCATTGCATGGATTTTTTTTTGTGATTTTGGGTAGAGTCCATGATATATTCATTAATACTAAGTAATACATTTCCTCTCTTAAAAATAATATATATATATATATATATATATGTTATGTTTTATGAGGACTGAAAAATAACCATTATATACCTAATGATATAATTATCCTATGTTTTTTGGGGGAGGATGCTAGATTTTTCTTAAATATAATTTTTGAAATGAAAAAAAAGACTAAAAAGGGAAAGGGGGTTTGATTAATTCAATATGATTCATTTTATAATGATCCCACTTTGAGTTTTTTGGGGGAATAGAGGTATGATATCTATAAATATATATTTTCATTGACCTTATCTATACATATTATTCACTAATATTTAGAGTCCAACATCCTTTTTTAGATTTAATATTAAATCATTTTCCATCCATTCCTAAACCATAGAGTCATTTGAACAAAAAAATGACGTCTTCATGGTTAAATATAACATACATTCTTATGAGGTGGAGAAGATATATGTATTACAAGCCTATTTTAAGTGACATGTTCTTAAGTTGTGTGTTGAATTCTATTTACAATTTTACCTGGATGATGTGCATTAAAATTCTATGTTCACTAAATTAAAAATGGCATGCATATTTATAATGAATAGGAAAATAAAAAAGGACGAATAAAAAGGCTTATCTATTTCAAAAGATAAATTGTACAGTTCCATTTTGGATGATTTCATTAAAAAATGTGGTGTTAATGAATTTATTTGTGTGGTACATGATTATTTAATTACAAAATTAATCTTTTTATTTTATTGGCGATGTGTTTAATACATGTTATTGGGATAATATTATATATAATGTTGATATTACAACCTTGATGAAATGTCTAAATTCACGTGTGAGTGGATTTGATATGTACATTTAACGAATTATATTTTGGCATATAAATACAGTGATATTTGTAATTCAATAGTGAAATCATTCAGATTTGTTTAATTATTTTTTCTTGTTTCATAAGATTCAATGATTAGATAGATGATAAAAATAATAAAAAAATAATCCTTTTAACCACATAATAAAGGCTTCCCATGATGAAGAATGTCAAATGGATTAATTTTGGTATAAAACTAAACATCTGAGATGAAAAATATGTTTTGATGCTATAAAATTAAGATTAATGTTGTGAGAAAAATATAGGTAAAGAAAACCTTACAATCCATGATGATAATATAGGAAATAACATGAAAAAACAAAAAAACATTTATGTATTGACACTTTCATAACGTGAAATCTATTCTCATGCTGTGAAAGTGTTCAAGTAGACATAGTGAGAAGAATTTAAAAGGGTATTTATTGACAAGTATCCAATTTATGACCCAATAGGGAGTTAAAAAAAAGAAATACCAGAAACTCATAATGGGTTACGTAAATGGTGAATTAAATGATAAAATACCCATTGAGATCTATAAATAGATTACCATGCAGTTATATCCCTGGATGATTATAGAGACTAAATCATGGGGGAGAAGCTGTACAATGCATGATCCCCACCAATCAATGTCTCTTATTTATTCATGTTTCCATTTCATTTATTATTATCATCATTATTCCGTTAAACACTAGGATAAGGGGGTAGTTCCCAACTTTTTATACGGTAATTTTCCTAAAGGGGGTGGTTATTTTGATTTTTTGATTTATAAATTTATTCATGTATTTAGTTAGAAAAACATGCATTATATAATTATAATTAGTTAATTTTTTAAATCATTTCCTTTGATTTAATACTATTAAATAACATTTCAATTTCAAAAATGGTAAAAAAAAATAGGCATGAACAAAATCACATTTTAGTTTATTAATTATAAAAATGGTATCGAGACCAACTCAATTAGTAATTCCCAAAATTACCAGACCATGGGAAAATAAAGATTGTTGTATTGTAGAGGGGATACCATGATCACTTGATCTACCTTGTACTGACTACAAAAGCACTATGAATTATATAATTTAATTGATAAATCCAATTAAAATATAACCCAAAAACAAAAAAATCAATAACTCTTTCAAAACCATATTTTTCAAATCCTAATACACTAAGCTTTCTCTATATCAATTTCAAACCAATAGACATTATTTCATTACTATATCTTCAAATTTAAAAAATAAATTAATTTTAAAAATAAAATCATAATTTAAATATCTCTTCGGTTAGACATTAATCATTCTTCATGCTATATTTAATTGAATTAATTTTAATGTATTTTTAGATATATATATAATTTTTTTATATTTTTTTACCCTTGTAGGGAAATAACAACACCCTCCTGGGTGGTAAATAAGTTACTAGATTTGGGGTCATTTCAAGATCATTATCTTAGTCCAGATAAAGGATCATAAGATGGATATAACATCAGTTAAGTTCTCTTCCTCTTCCACACAACACTATAATGAATCCCTAAAATAATCCTCCAATTATGTAGAAATAAAAAAACAACCAAATAATTTATAAAAATAAATTTTCATTCAATAGGCTTCTATAATAACTATTATACCTCTATTATAGGGTTCAACATATCTAAGATGATATTAGGGGAATAGAATTTTTTTAGGAAGATGTTGATAATTACAAAAGGGATGTTTTTGTGAGAGTGGAACCATTGTAATTAGCCATAGGGGGATACATCATAATGGATGTAAAACTATATCAAGGAAAAACAAACTAGGGGAGGAAAACATTAGAGTATGGGGAGTCTTCTAATTATTTGATTCCATTTAATTTTAATTTTAGGATATGTGTTTTTTAATTACATGGCAGTTTCACTGAAATATGGAGGTTCCACCATACTTTTTGGTGTACCAATGAATGATGTTATTTTCACAACTTATGTTAATATCACTATTTTATTACCCATAATTTCTATTTGATTAAATATTTTTAGGTCACCAATTATATTAGTCATATTAAAACATTATTCAATAAAAAAATTCAATTCCAAATCATTGAATTTTAGTGAACTCATCCTTGTAATTTCACAAGGATTAATACTAGTAAAAAATCATTGTTTTAGTGGAATTGGTCCACAAATATGTGAATAATTATGAACAATTAGGCATGGATCATGTATTGGTGTAGATAATGACACCATCAATGATACAGTAGAGGTGGTATATTAAAAAATTCATAATGTCTTCCTCCTAAATGTGGATCCTAGATGAGTATTGGTATTGTTTTTTTGATATATTCGAGTTAGTATGTTGAATATTTAGATTGAAATCCAACAGGCATGGCTCATGGATATGTATAGGAATGAAAACAATTACTGACACCCAATAGTTTCCTAATTAATGAATTGATTGGGAATGGCTAGATGCAAATGGGTTATTTTCATTAATATATTTTGTAATGGGACTTCTATGTAATTTCTCTAGGTTCAGAGCCAAGTGATTATTGTATGAATATTGTTGGGATCATATGATGGGTCCCACATGTTTATTTTATTTTATTTTAAAACTCTATATTTTCCATAATTCATATATAAGGAAGGATCAAATTGCATGTTCTTCTGTTTTTCATAGGCTTCCCTTTATAGGTTATGGAATTGTCTTGAATTATTCAATTTCATTGAATGATTTTTTTCATATATCATGAAATATTCATTTCCAGTGTGAATATGATAAACTTATACCTAGAGTAACATTTACATGTTTTTAACTTAGAGTAAACCATGTTCCCATTTTTATCAGGCATTTTATGTTCAATCATACTGTACTATTACATCATGTGCTTTTGGAGTCAAACAAAGTAGATCGTAAAATGGTATATGAATGATATTTCACATTCCTGCACCGTAAAAGAGTATTGTATCAGGTAATATAACATTGAGCATATTGATTCCACAAAAATAGACGTATTGTGGGTTATTTAAATTATATCGCATAGAGTATGAATCACATATAATTAAATGTGAAATATTCTAAAAGGATTACTACTGGTAAAATTTCAAAAATGGGATCTATTGTGTACTGTATAGGAATAAAAAGATTATTGGTCCCTACCCTCATGACTAAATTACCTATGGATTGTAGCCCAAAATAGGGACCCATTTATAGGATCTAAATTGGGGAATGTATGAATAAATAAGTTCAGGTGTCCCATGAATCTGAATAGAATCAATAACGATATCCTTGAATGCAATTTGATGAGTAAAATGATAGGTAAAGGAAGTAGGTTATTGAGAAAGGTCTTTTCAATGGGGTTCAGGTAGCCTAAAATTTGAAATGATATTTACTAAACACATTACCATGGGGAGGTGATATTGTAGATAATTATGCTTCATTTTTGATATATTAATGGATCCTATTAGGATGGATCAGTTTATCCTAGGGATATATGGTGGACACTTTGAAAACTATTCCTCTTATATTTATGAGATAACTTTTCACTATGGCTATAAATATTAAATCATTCTATGAAAAGACATGATTTTTTGTCTCTAAGTTCCATTTACATGATTTAATTCTGAAAATTAATATGTCACATTCACTATAAATGAGTATGTTTATGCATATACAGTCAATGCTAGAATGAGTGAATTTTCATTCTCTATCCTTCCTCAGTATATGTTTTTAAATTAATTTGTATTGAATGACACCATGTATATGATATGAGGTAATTTTTGTTGTTAGAATTTATGCCATATGTATAAAAACTGGATCATGGAATCACTATAGAACATATGATAATTTTAATAAATCCACACATAATTCTTATATTATTCATGATAAAGACCATTCTCTTGGATATAAAATAGATTATCTGTATATGTTAATGAATAATGATCTAAATGGTCAATGGTTGACCATATATTATGCTAATATAATGTAGAGGGGATGTTTTATTTAGATTATTCAACATATATTAGGTTCGTTTATGAGGTATGAAATATGGATTTCACCTTAGTGTAGAGCAATGGAAAAAAATAAAACTATCACCAACAAATACATGATATTATACTAAAAGGGAGAATTGATTCTGAAATTTATGTTGGTCCTTGGGTAGAGGATACCATAATCACTATGTATAAAATAATTATAATAATGAAACCATACATAGTAATTTTAGTAAAATCCCACTTATACAACTTACTCGTATTTAAAGGGAGATTATTTTTTAATGTATATTAAAACATAGCCTTGTATATGATTTCTTGAAATCACTATATATTTTGTGATAATAGGAATCAAGACAATTATATTTCTAAAAAGTTCCCAACATAAATTTCCCTCATTTGTAGGGAGAGATTCATATCAAGATGGATATTTTGGTTAGGCCCATGATAACAATTTTCGGAATAAATACAGTTCTTTGAGGATAGGGATCAAAGAACATGTATTATTGAATAAAAAATAACTTATATAGGTATGTATCATATATTAGAAATTGTTTATTTGAATTTTAGGCTTATACCTAGAATAAAGGATTGGGATGTTAATATGTATTCTGTGATAATGTCAATAAATTAATATATTGCTCTTATTTTAAATGACACTAATGTACATCAGGATTATATAGAATAGAAAGGGTGATTTTTAAACATATGTCTCCAAATAATGAAACTTGAGGTGAATATTCCTATATAAATCATTTCTATATGCACAAGTGGGAATTATATGGTTTCATTTTTTGTATGTATATTCCTTTAAGGTATTCAATTGAACTCATCTTAGTGTTGAAAAAGGGAATAAAATGGTTATGAATGACGAGCGATTTGATCTAAAAATCTGATGAGTTGGGGTTATATTCGATATGTATTTCTTTACCTAGTTCAAGATTTCATATTTCCACTATAAATTGGAACTGTATTGGAGTCCATCTTCCCATGTTTCTTATATTATAAATCAATATACATAAAATAAACATAAATTATGATGAGGGAATTTATAATTGATAAAATTTATGGGTGGGTCTAGGAAAGGGGATCAAGATTTCATTAGGAATTCTGTGAGGGTAGTAATAAAACTCAATCTTCTCTATATTTAAATGATTATATATTTAGATATGACATATATATCAGGAATATGGGGAATCGATGTTCTAAGGAATAATAATATTTTGTGAAAAATAATTTTATCTTCATCAATATCTCATGTTTTGGAGAAAATTATACTATGGAAATGAACCAATATGATAAGTTTAAAGCCCTAATAAATGTATTGATAGTGGAATTCAGTTTAATGTAATTTTTTTAACAATGTGTATTTTTTATGTTCAAGTGATATAGACCAATATGTAATACATCTCCAGGTCATGAGACATGGAATCGATCATTTAAATTTATTTTCACAATGTAATTATATTATTGTGAATATTTATATTACATGACTGAAATAATGGATATTTAGTTAAATGAAATAATGTACAGACATGGGTGTTATGGAATTTATCATCTTAACATAAGTACATGACTATAATTTAGTTTAAATATTTTCTTCTAGGATATTGATTCCATGAAGTTTAATGTCCTGATATGAGTACATGGGTGGTATATAGTTTTATTTTTTTACTCTAATACTTGGGTTGAACGAAATTTAATGTTTTCCATGAGTACATAAATGATATTTAGTATAATGTTATATGATGATGACTTTGTTTTCATGATGTTTAATGTAATTTTATGAGAAAATATTACGAATAAAAGAATTATGAAAAGTATTTCTTATGAAACATCACATATTAGGGGGTGTGACTTGTGTCCCTTCCATCATGGAAAATTTTTAAACTCTATTGTATTATACCTTGTGTTGTATATAATATCATTCTGACATTGGTTACAAAATTACAAGACATTTCCCTTGTATCACCGTGGGTTTCATAACTAGTACAATCTTTCCATAAATGAATGAATAGAGGTGGAATTTCATTTGGAAGGATTATTCTATCTGATTATGATGGGAATCTAGATTGGGAAATGTTAGAAACCTCTTCTCATAATTACTCTTTTGTGATAATTAATTATTTAAAATCTAATATAAGTTAGTTCATTGAAGTTTGGAAAATTAAATTTTGTTATAAATAACAGACAATTTTCTATAAAGAAGCATGAATATGGTTTCATGTGTGGTATATTAGGTTATGTTAAGACATTCCAAAAAAAAAATTAGGAGTTTTTTTGAATGTTTTATATCTCATTATCATCTATTATTTCGATTATATTTGAAAAAATCCTATTGTAATGCTATATTTTACAATTTTATTTTGTCTTATTGTAAGTCTGATGGTTATATGTTGTGATACAAACCAATTATAACATTTTCATCTTAAAAAAATTGAATTATTTTTCATTATCCATAAATATTTTATTCACTAAAGAGATAGAGAAAATCCCCATTCCATCTCAGTTGATAAGCAGGCTTTCTATTCTTCCCCTTGTAGGACTTTTAATGGCTCTATTAAAACTCATGTACCATGTTTTTAGAGTTTTTTGGGAATAATAAAACTCTTTTTATACTAGGTCGGTATTTACCAGAATATTTTCCACAGAATAAATTCTTATGGGGAAATAAGTTAGTTCCTAATAATTTATTATTTTCTAGGACAAAAATTGGATGTTATATTGTTTCATGATAACATTCCACCAAGAGAGACTATTTTTCCGCATTGAAAGGATAGGGATTGACATGTCCTGATTGATGCAAGAGACAAGGCATACATTATGGTGTTGTAAGTAGTACGTTGATGATTGTACCATAAAAATTGTTGCTGGATAGTTATTCTTGATATTATAATAAATGGTCTAGATATTAAATTTTTTTCATCAAATATATTGGAGATTGTTTTTATTCCCCGAATCATTTTTTATATGATAATTGAATTGAGAAATCACACCATAGTAATCATATATACAGAAGAATCTTCCTAATTACTGGTTTCATTAAAACCAATGGTTTAAACAGATATATCATGATGTATTTTAAGGATTTATGGTATTTAATATCCCATCAATAAAACACTCCCTTCTTCATCAAATCCATGAAGTTGTGGAATTTTCCAATATGATTAGAAATGGAATTTTTTATTTATGGGTCATATACATAATTGTTTTTCAAATTATTATTCTTTTTATGAGTCAACATTTTTTGGATCACACCATTATTCACAAAATCAGCATTGATTTGATGATAGAGTACAAAGAACCACGTTATTTTTCTAATGTTTCAGTAAAAGGAAACATTAAAGGGTTCAATTTCAAACTATGTTGCAACAGAATTTTGATGAGTGATTAAGTTTTGATGATATTATAACAAAATTAGTTGTGATATAACCACTAGATCTAGAAAATATAAATATTTGGTAATTCTCAAAAATTTCTTGACAATGAATTCATAGAACCCTGGTAGGTGGCATAAGAATTCGTATAACTAATGTTCATAAACTTGCAGGACAATATCCCTTAGAGTAATATTAAAGTGGTGGATTACATATCCTAAAGGGATATAAATATTGGTTTATATGTATATAAACCATCCATAATACAATGGAAATGGATAGTACGGGTTTTATCAAATCATTTGTTCCTTATTCAAAACTAGGAAATCATCTTTCAAGAAGTTTCTATTAGAATCTCTAGAATCAATACAAAAATAAATAGGCCTATTCTATTTCATAAATAGTATTACAGTGGTGAGTTATTCTGTTAATTATATCTTTCCAATGTAAATATCTTCAATAATATTATAAACATTAAAAACTACCTTGGAATCATGTGATGGACCAATTATCCTTTCCATCTATTTTAAATCCTAATGATATTCTAGTGGGCCTTGGTGATGGGTATCCACATTATAAAAAAGTAATAACTACTATCCTTCTGAAAATTTTGGAGTGGAATCTATATGTTTGCCATAATATTCATCTATATCAATAATTATGAGACTATTGTCAATAATGGTGGAGAGTACATGTACATTTCTGTCATTTATGAATAATATGGAGTCAATATAGGGCCCTTAGAGTGCTAATTCATGGGTATCAGGATTGAGAGAACTTCAAAAGATTACATTTTCTTCTCCACTATCATTGGGGGTAGAAGAATCAGGTATATAATGACATGTATGATATACATACACACATTCCACATACATGGATAGGGATTTCACCAATACCTATATTTTATTGAGGGTCTCCTGATACATCAATGATAGATAATGTTAACTCATATAAGGGGAATTTCCTAATATGGTATTAATCTCCCTAGGTATAACCTAACTACCTCTTTAAGGGAATGATTCACTTGGTATAGATTCTATTATATAGAAATTGGACATTAAATAATTAGAACTATAAAATTCCAATATTGGTTCACATGTTTCCTTGATCATATTGATATGGAATACAAAATAGTTTCTAACAAATCCCTATGATTTTTAGGATGTGTTTTAAAACATTTTATAAAAAATACCCACACATCAACCTTTATCATCTGTTTATTTCATTATCCCTCATACACTCACACCATAGAAAATTTGGATTCAAATGATTTAAAGGTGTCTATATACCCCCCATAACAATCTTATAGATCCATTGTTGGATTACTTAGGTGGTGATGGTATACCGAAGACACCACCACATGGATATGATGATAAGGAATTCATATTGTTAGATAATATATTCTGTAATTTTGGATAACCGTGAACCCAAATTTAGAAACTACTTTACTGAAATGGGATTTTTACATATTTTTTATTCGATGTTCCTCTATAATATTATACCACAAAATGGTTATCCTCTTGGGGGAAAATTATTCACACTATATCCCAAACATCAGACATTATTAAATGAAATTAGATTATCCCAATAGTCATTATTTAACCTAGACCATCAAATTTCAACATTTATGATCATGATTGAAAAATATACTTTACCAATATTCCCTTAAAGAACCTCTAAATAATTTTTATCTATGAATGAGATTGTGGTTTTTTATTATTTGGAATTTTTTTTTACTCAATTCACATTTGATGTAGAATCTTTTATCTCAATCACTATTGGACACTACAATGAATTGATAAGAGATTCCCTGAGATTCTTTTAAGGATAATGAGTGTCTATATTTGAGTGTTTAGACAATACAACCTATAAAAATTTGATGATAAAATTCTTATGCACATAAAATCATTAATTCCAAACATGGTGTTTCTCATTAGCATGTGGAATAGAGGATAAAATGATTTATATATATATATCTAGTTGTTGGGTAGATATTTAGGGAATAGATATAACAAATGGGATATTTTAAGATAGTCTACCCACACCTCCTGTATAATTTGATTATTTCACACCATCCAAGATGTCCTAAAGGCTAATCGGGTTTGGATGGATCTTGAAAATTTTAAGAGTGTCTATATTCCCTAGATATGCCAACTTAAGTGCATTATTGAAGGTACCAGCCATGAATATCATATTAGTGGGGATGTGAAAAGAATACTAATCTTGAACACGATTGAATCACCCATAGTTAACATTTCTATGATGACCTCTATCTCTAACTCATCGGTTAACTGTGAGGAACTAAAGTTTATATATATTCATCACTAATGAATTAGTCTTCTAGTTGAATGAAATTAATAGAACCAAAATGTGGATCTTCTTTTGATGATTTTATTTTTTTGGGTTGTTTTCGTGCCAAGAATGTTAATATAATGGAATATACAAGAGTCTTGGAGTGTTTTGGAGTTAGATGAGACCCTTATTCCTACACATTACTCTATATTTAGTGGTTCCATTTTACTCATGAGCAGGGTTCGATGGAATCATGATTAAAAATATAGTGAGATACAGGAACAAAAATTTTCAACAGAGTTGTGCCACATGAATGTAATGAAGCCTATCAACAATTTTATATGTCATATAGTCATTGAACATTATTTCAGATCCATCAAATACTTCTTTCACGTCACCTTCTTCCTTGTGTTATATAGTTAAGGTACGATTCACATTCATTTTGGATTTTACCAATATATCTTAATTAGGGTCCAATTTTTTTTTGCATAATTTAATTAATTATTATTTATTCATTTATAGTGTGTCATAGACCTTGATTTAAATGTCAATAGTTTGTATGCTCACTATGGCCGACATAATCATGTTTCCAAATAGTTTTACATAGAATATGGGTTTTTATGTATATTTCCTTTCAATTGAGGCACCAATCAACTTGGAGTTATCTTGAGTACTTTAGTTTTCACGAGCATTGGTCTAAGTGTAATAGTTGATGTTTCAACCGTAAAAGACATTTTACATTTGTAGTATAAGTGGGCATTGTATTTACCCTAGTGCATTGAAAAAAATCCAGTAGAAACTACAGTTTTATTTCAATCTCCAAGAATCAACATAGATATTTCAATGATATATTTATTGTTTTAATTTCATCATTTAGGTTTCCTACATAGTGTTCTAATAGAAACTGTCATTTGAGTTGAATGGCCAGTAGGTATGTTTTTCCATTCCATATTGCGATAAATTAGGATACCATCAAAATTTTAAAACAATTACATTTCACAGATTCACAATCATTATTCTCCTTAATATGGAACTAAATTATTAATATAACTAATAGTTTAGGTCTTCTCATCTTGAAATGGATCCTATTGGAATTCAATTATACAAGGCGAATTCTTTCCCCACTAGAGTTTACATAAAGAACCAAAGAATTTATTTGATTTTTGTGTCCCATAGTCCCATCATGTGGTCACATAAAGACATAAAATTTTAGAGATGTTTATCTGGATCCCCATTATCTCAATGGATTGGAAATTATGATACCCTAAATTGAGATTTTGTAGAGTGGGATCAACCCAATCAAGATATGGATCCCTTACATCTTTCACTAGAGTATGCCTCTATTCCATGTGTTCTATTTGTGATGTAATATAATTGATGATGTTGAGTGTTTTTAGAAATAATATTGTCTGATTCATTCTGTAATATCATGTATTGGGTGAATAATGACAAGGCCATCAAGTATAAAAAACATTTGACTACTAGTAGACATTGGGACATAGTGACTGTATGGATATGAGTTAAGTGGCTACAAATGTGGAGATAAATCATGATATTCCACAAATTTTTTAGTCAAACTGACTTGTAGTTTTGATCCAGAAGAAACTTGATGCTCGAATTCTCTTCCCATGGGTGGTTGACCCCCATTCTAATGTGTGCGAGGAAAAGTATCACTTCCTCATGAATATGATACATGATGGGAATATTAATCCATAGTTATTTATCATTTATTAGTTTTATCTTTCATATCATGGACTCATACTATGGAAACTTATCTTCTACGGAGAGGGAAATGTCATCTCTTGGTGACTCTAGGGTTTCTGTGATTCCTTTCCATTTTCCAATTTCATAATAGCATCAAAAATGTAGGAACACCCTATTTGATGGTGTAGGGTTTTGTATTTTTAATATATTTCAATTTTGAATCTTCTTGATACATTTTTAATAACTATCCTTGTATTTGAAAACTATTTCCCCATTTCATTAATTTTTGTCCATATAATTATATATTTTAGTTGAAATCACTTCATCATTATCTAATTAATTATGTTATTATCAATTTCTTGAATCTTATTTAAATAGTATTTCATGTCCTTTTCTTTATTCCCCTCCACCAGTGGGACATTTTGGAATGTGAATATTGTAGTGTATAAACTTCTTTTTTAGGTGTTCCAATTAATTTTTTATTTGGATAATTTAAATATGGAAATATTTAAATATCATTACAACAGACACATTAAATAATAGAGGTGTATCAAATGATGATTGGAATGAATTGGGTGCCAAATACTTGCCTTAACATTCTATCCTAGAAAGGAAATAGTCCATGAAATGGGATGATAATAATGACCCAAAATATAATTAATATGAAAAATTTAGAACTTCCCATAATGCTTCTTAAACCTTCTAAGAATTCAATGTTTCCTGTTATAGTGGTGGTAGTAAAAACTCCACTAGCAATGTACGATAGGGTTGACATAGAGTCCCCACTAAAATATTATAGACATGATAAGGATTTAATAAACCATAGAGGTATAGGATATATTAAAAATTCACTAGAAATATTGGATTGGGTTTCTCTAGGATAACTAGTAACAAAATCATCTTGATTATGGGAGATTTCACTAAAAATGGGCTAGGTGTACTACATTATCATAGTGTATTCTAAATAACATTAGGAAATTCCCCTTGTATGGAATTTTTGGTTCTACCATATGAGGTGTGTTTTAGAAATATTTGGTTTCTATTTTTGGGAAACTACATTTGGAAAACTCTATTTGGATGTTAGAATTTTAAGCCATAGATAGATGCTGATTTTTTGTATTGAACAATTTCCATGTACATTATTTTGACCTATAACTTATCTTGTGGTTATCAAAATGTATTATTCCATATACAATGTATTATGTTGACCTATGGATGAAGTAATGGTAAATTATCCATATTAACCCTTTACATATATATGAATATTTGTTTACGAGTGAATATTATTTTTCACTATTATATAAGACTATGGATAAATGCATTTAAAAAGAAATTTTAGTGATTTTATAACCTCTGTATTTGAGGAAAAAATGATGTATTTAAGTTTATATAATAGGAATTATTATTTACATCTGAATTTCGATCATTAGATCCCTAATATGGTAGGTTATTAGACATTAGAAGGTGAAGTATCACCCACATGTACTATTGTATCTAAGTGACACAATCTGCCTTTAACACAATAGAGATATCATAATGGGGAGTGGTGATAGGCCAGATAATATATGGATATTTTATTTCAAAAATTTGTTCAAAATATCCTAAATATCATATTATTCATTAAAAAAATATTCCTCTCTATGGTCAGATCATAAAGGTCCCCATTCCAAAGGTAGGGAATCATGAGCTATAGGATGCAGTGATGGTGGAATCACCCGAAGTAATATAATGAATAGGGGAAAGAGTTTTTTAAATCTATGGGGAACTGTATGTAGTTTAACCTAGTTTTGAATGCACATATCTATATGAAGGTTCCTTGACATTGGGAGGATGTCTGTTACTAGGTCTGATATCACTATTTGGAGCATTTCAATAGTTGATGTTATGGGTTGGATCCCCATAATACACTTCTATGTGATGGTGGGCAGGATATCTATGGTTGGTACTGAATTTATACATTATGAAAATAGACATATGGTCTATGGTAATGTGGGATATGCACTGTAAGGACTAAATGATATTGTAATTGAGTAGGGTAAGGACATTATTATTAACTCTCATTATCATCATAATATGTTGATTGATTTTCTAGGGTTAAAAAGGGATATGAACATTCTATGTATAGTCTAATATATAAGACAATGATTTTATTTGTTAGTTTTAGGGATATTAATCCACTATATAGACAATTCTAAGATATGTGTACATGATTCTAAAATATTTTCATGAATAGAAGCCCACCATTTGGTGTTGTCCATGACATTCCAAATATTGGTATATTCGTATTTTTGATGTTTACTCCCCATCAGGATATGTTGATGGGAATATATAAATATAAATTGTATATTTTCATTCTAATGTAATTCATTTCTACGATTTTTATATAGTCCTTAATTTTTGAGAGAATTAATATTTGTATTGTTCGTAATAGTTTTCATGGTAGTTTGATAATGGGTTTTTTCCATTAATATATGTCACTAGAATTTGGTCAGAATATGTGACTTCTCTATCCTGATTTCTATAATACTCTAATGAACCACATTCAGAGCCATAATATGGGTGAATTCATTATGTTCCCTGGGAATATGCCAATATATTCTTTTAGACTAGGCATTAATTTGGGCCTTTTTTCCAGTATCCATCAAAATGAATTTCTATTGTTCTGTTGAAATTTGATCATTCCAAAATATGATTGTCAAAATATGTTGACAAAAACTAGTCGGAGAGGAAATATGAGCCACGAACCTAACTTAAAACTATTTCTATACACAAAAATAATCCTCTTGATTATGATTAAAAGTACGAACTAGCTATAATGAGTATATATAAACATGTTGAACCAGTTGATACACTAGAAAAACTATTGGAATTGGGATGAATGTATATTCTTTTTTTATTATATAAATATGATAAAAATATTATCTACCACTGAAAAAATATTTTTCCCACTCAAATCTATTTGAAAAGGGGTACTATCATGGTCATTTTCTATTTCTAAAATATTATTGGATGCATATTTAATGGATGTTAGAATAAGCACCCAATCATAGCATCTTTTTTATTTATAGATAGTCCAATCATATTTTTGTTCAATGGTAGGATTATGAGAAATCCACATTATTACTGTCATAATATATGGGTATAAATTAAACATGATTACATGTATATTCACCTTCCCATAGTTTGCTTCAACAGTATGTTTATAGATTTCTTTACACGGAATGTAATTGTGTTCTTAATCAATATTATTTGTATGTTGTTGGGTTTACATATATCTCTTAGATTTTTGGGTCTTAGTGAACATGGGAGTGATCTTATATGTCAATCCCTCAATAGGGGGTTGAAGGGTGATGGACACATGACACTTGTGGTGACATCAGTATTCCACTATCCTTGGAGAACCAAATTCCAAGAATGATTACAGCTGACATCTTTATTGTAATGAAATGATATTTGAAAAATTGTTTTCCTTAAACATATATTAAATCAATGTATTATTAATGAAAAAAATTTAATTAGAATTATAATAATATATGATAATGTTAAATTTGATAGTTATAATATAGGTATTAAGATAACATGTACAAAGGGAAGTAAACATTATATGAAATCCATGAAGAAAACTTTAATGAAAAGTAATTAGTTAGTGGGTGTATCCTTTTTGTATATCAATTTTTCTAACCAAGGAGTGGTTTTAGTTTTACAGGATTTTCCCATGAATAATACTAATCAAACCTAATTACATTGTGAGTGAAATCTTATGTGAGGGATATTCCAGAATCTGTAAGTTTCCAAGAGATCAATGCCTATAGAATTACTACCCTAAACTACAACAAGTGTGTAACATATGATTATATATATTCTATAGATATTGACGATCTGTGTAAATATTAATTATAACAACATTATCATGAAATTATAAATGAAAAAAATTTATTTTTCACATGAATTTTCATGGTTTTAATTTTTTACATTAAATTGAATATTTGTTTTCTTTTGCAAAAGGGTTTTCATTATAATTTATATATTAATGAAAAATTAATATATTTATATGGATAATTTTGTATATTTAATTTCATTTATAAATTAAGCATTTCAATATTATCATATGGTGAATTTTGAGGGTTTTTTTAAAATAAATGGATTTAAATTGAATAGTCAAAATTTCAATTTTGTCAAAGATAATCACTTTTTATTGCATTATATCAAGAAATAAATAAAAACATTTTTAATTAAATTAATGAAATATATTTATTTATTAAGTAATATAAATAACTTAAATAGTCTACTTTGACATTATGAAATCAATTTCTAACCGTTGGGAAACAAGTATAATATTTTCTCCTCAAATGTTTTTTATTCATTAAAATTTTAAATTACTTATAATAGCATGTCGAAAGTAAATATAAAAAATTGAATATAATATTTTAGATTATATTTCTCATATTATATTAAAATTTCTATTTAATTTTCTGGTACAAAAATTAGGGGACTATGAAAAATGTTATTTACAGAAATAATTAAGACCGTTGTTTAAAATGATTTATTAATAATATTGTTTAATTATTGTTTTATCAATCAAATTACTATATTTTCAAAAATGACTAAAGTAAATTTTTTTAACCATGCTTATAATTATATTAAAATAAATATATTTTTTATTTTATTATAGATAATATTAATAACATAAAATTGTTAAAACATCATTTTTTAGGAAAAACGATTTTGTATATATGAAAATGATTAACTAAGAGTAAATTTTTTTATTATTTACAAATATAAATATATAAAATTTATATTAAATATATCATCATAGAACCATTATTTTTCTATAGTAATCAATTTATCTTTTTCTGGAGAAAATGTCACTTGGTTAAAAACTTGATACCTTGGTAAAAGATGTGTTAATAAAAAAAAATATTAGTTTAAATGATATAAAAATGTTAATTTTTTTTATAAATTATATTTTAGTACTTATCAACCCATTATCACCCCAAAATTCATTTTTATCCAATTTAGTATCATTTACCTTTGAGTAGTGTAATGGTAATATTGAAATGTAATGGGGGATCACAAAAGTTATCTTTTCCTCACTTATAGAAGTGGACCCTTCGACCCATTAATACCACAAAAAGCCCTTTGAATATTTTCCCAAAAATAATAAAAGATTCTACATGTATAATTATAATTATAGTTAGTAACCCTATGGTCCCAATTATTTTTCCTATTACCTTCATTTTTATGCAGATATTGAAGAAAAAATCATGGGTACCAAATTGAGTTATACTTATTCGTTACATTATATTATAAATAATTCTACTAAAAAACCACAATAAAAATAGTAATAAAATTTCTAATGTATTTTTATTATAATCAAGAGTCCTTATATTATTTGGACACAAGGTTTTTTCCTTTCCAACGATTTTTAAAAAATAAATGTCAATTTTGTATTGTACAAACTACGACCTACACGAAGTAAAAATTTTCATTCTTCATCATGTTTTTATTTTTTTATATAAAAATTTTAAAATAGTATTTAAAACATAAAAATAATATATGTAATATAATTATTCGTTTAGAATAATTATTTTATAAATTACATTATGTATACTCACCCATCAAGATATAGCATGATCATGTTTGTGTGGTTTTAAAAAATTGCATCAATAATTCTATATAACTATATAATTAATGACTATGGAAAATAAATAATTATATTATAAGTTAATATGAAAAATTAAATGGTTTTATATTATAGAATAGTTATATTAGGTATTTACCTTTTTATTAAAATATCACATTTGACCCCTAACAATACTTAAATAAACAAATTCTAATTCTATTTTCACACAAACATAAGAAAAAACTTATATATTAAATAAATAGGAAATTATAATAAATAGTATATACTAAATTGAATTTATTATAATTTGGTTTGTAAATATTTATCAAATAAAATTTATTTATTTTTATTTAAGAATTTAGATTCATGAACAGATAGAATTAGGAATTGGGTAATAGTTTCTTGTTAAAAAAATGTATCCCTTAAGAAATGTTTCTTATTATACATCATGATTTGTTTTGAATGGCTTATATAACTCCCATTTAAGTTTTTATCAAATTATAATATATTTCATTATATTAAATTTCTTATTCCATGTTATTTATTTCATAATGTTTTGGTGGGAAAACTTTAAAAGCTATATGGGGCTGGCTTAAATGAAAAACCCTTTTTTAAGTTATTATGATTCATCAAAATCATTATAATTAAATTCATGGTTTCTTTTTATCATATAATTTTATAACAAATCTCCTGTAACTATTCAGGGAAAAATTATTTTTAAATTAAATGATATTACCATGATGAATTTATTTTTCAAAAACTATATCATTATAAGGAATATTTCCCAACATATTTAACTATATTTTCCCCTGATTCTATATAATTTCATTTCCAACAAATGTCAAATTTTTTAATTTTAAACCAAATTATTTATAATATCTTCTAACCATGGGATTGGCATTCTATAATTTTAATAATAACACTTTATTTCTCTTTTTAAAATTTTCGGATTTTAACTTCGTCGTCTAAAAAAAGAAAATAACCTTCATAAACCACTCACAATAATTTTTTGGTAGGTGTTATTTTTATTTCTATCTATTTTCTCAATATTTTTATTTTATATACTTCATATATCTCAGATAAAAACACCTAGTATACTATACCAATAATTTATGGTAATAATATATATTCTAATTTCTATATGAAATTATCAATTTTATGAAAACTCATTTGAATAGAAGATTCTAATTTTTGATTTTACATAGGTCACATCCATTATAAGTTTTCGTACAATAAATTTATGTCTAATAACCACAATAATTTATGTATCACCATCGTTGTTAAAAAAATTTCATAATAGAAAATAATAATCTATTTCCTTCCATGAAAGATACTATGATCATTTAAATTAACCACACAAATGTGGTTCATTTCTATTATTAATTATCCTTAATAATTCCCATGAATATAACTATATTTGAACTAAATATTCATGAATAATGTTTCTTTTAAAAAATAAAAAATAACAAAAATTAAATCCTTATTCTCTTGTGAATCCTCATATTATATCCTTTAGTAATGATTGAATATAAGATTATGAAACCCAAATAATTATCTTAAATCTTTTCATATATATGTTATATGTATTCTATTTTTTCATAATTAGGAATATGTATACGTTTCAATATAATTATTTTAATAATGTTATGGATGGTCCTCATATCATAGAGCCCTCTAATTAATTTGTTAATATTTTATATCACATGAGATGTTAATTAAGGGTTTATGGAGGGAACAAAATCCACTGTTGGACATTTTCCATAATTTTTATGAGAATAAGAAGTGAACCCTATCCATGTAAAATCATGATGAAATTATCTTGTATCTATTTTATGTTTTTATAGTAATTGTTAAGTAACCATTATAATGTTTTTGAGGTTACTTTTTGTACTTTTTTATGCTTATGGGCATGTGCCCAGTTGGGAAATGGTTATGGAAAATTGTGTGGAATTATAATTAAATTGTGGGACTTATAGTGGACTGGTAAAACGTAATTATCATTTTCAACATAATTTTATCAAATATTTTTGGGCCAAACCATATGGCTATATTCAATTGACTAATATCAGAGCATGATTAGTGCATAGTTCAGTAAAAATTTGGACCAAACAATGTGATGAGAAACAAATAATGTTAAATTTTCACAAACCAGAATATTCTCTTATTGATGGTGTTCATCCTCAAAAAAACCATATCTCTCAACACTTGGGATTGTACATATTATTTTTCTAATTTTAACTCTTTTTTATGGAGGTTTAAAATAATTTTGGGGTGTTATATCTAGGAAACTGACAGTTAAATTATGTTCTCTATTCTCTTACTACATATTTTCATTATTAATTATTGTGAAAAATATGTTAAGGATATTATTTCCTATTATATGGGTTACATAATTATATAATTATAAAACTATTTAATATGTTTTTAGGAATAAAAAATTATTCATGATCAATTTTAGTTGATGAACAATTATTTGGGAATTATCTTGGTATGTAATTTATCTTTACTCTATTAATAATTGAATTATCAAATTAAGTATTATTAATATGTGGATAATAATATTGGTATCTATATTTATTATTGGGATCTATATTCCCTTTTGGAATTTTATTTCCAATTATTTTATGAAAATATCAAGTGTTTGAGCTATGTAGTTTCATAGATTTAAAATGTTAAAAACCATGTTTTCATGAAAATGTAAATTTGTTTTTTACAAATTATTTAATGGAAAGATTTAGGATTATTTATGAGTTTTTTTGGATAATTTCACAAAAAGTATTTTCCCTTTTAGTTGAATACTATAATCGAATAAAATGCATGTTTTATTATGAATTTTTGATGTTTTATTATGGACATGTGGTATTCCCTTGAAATGATTATAACTGTGAAAATAAAATCCTATATATTTAGGTTATTGTCGATATTATGAGGCTCCAAGTGTGGGTAAAATCAAATAGGATCTTGTGGAAAATAGATGGGGATATATAGGGAAATATATATTAAGATAGTTTGGGGAAACATCAAATGGAAAAAGATTATAGACTTAACTAAAGCGTGTTATGAAAGGGAGTTTACATGTTGAGGTGTTCTCTAAACCCAAGTCCCATATTCATGGTATTTTTTGGAACTTAGTAATTTTTTTTCTAAGGTGTAAGGATCCTCATTAACCCAAACCTAACATATCATTGGGAATAATTTCAATGATTCTCGTTTCTCAAAATGATATTCATTTATACATTAAAATCTAAGTTCTATTTGGTAATGATTAATAAAAATCAATTAAATAGTGAATTTCTGTGTTTTTAATGAACTTAAGATAACTATATTTTAGAGATTTAATTTTTAAATAATAATAGATGGTTTATCTTATTATGTATTCTTATGAAAAACATGGTGGGATCCTACTAGGAATGTTTTCTCACTAATTCACATATTATAGGGTGGATCCTGATTTAATTTTATCAGAAACAATTATGTAAAAGGAAACACATAGTCATAGAAGGTATCAATATTTATAGGTTGTGGGGGAATAGTGGTGATATGGTGTGATGTTTCCCAAATATCACACAGAGATGTATTTTTATATGTTCTAACTAGTTTTCTTTACCTATGTTGTTTAACACTTTTTTTTCCTTATCCCCATGACATTCAATACCTGACACTAAATTTTCAAGTAATAATCCATTTATATATAGAAACTATCATTTCTATATCTTATTGTGCTCCAAATCATCATAAAATGTTGTTTCTTATGCCTAGAAAAATGTTTCCAACCCGTGGAGATCTGGAACACCCTTTGATGTTTTCCACATACCATTTTGTGTTTTATTTTCTTGGATAACAATGGATTTGTCATGAAGAATTTGTATCTGAGTGAGGTTTCTAGTCCCATGGTTATCTTTAATGGGATATTATTGTAAATAATGGGATTGGATTGTTGGGACATATGAGTTAGGTTAAGATATAGTTTATATCTATATATAAGTGTATTAATCATTGTGATATGATACTATACTGGAAGGTTTGTCTCTTATTTTGATTTTAGATAGAACATCAAAACATTTTTTATTTTCTCTTAGATAAATATATGATTTTTCATCTATGTTATGGTCTATTATAATTATTTTATGTAGTATAGTCCCCCCCCAGTAACATTACCTAGAGTTACTCAAGAGGGAGATTCATATTATGTTCCATGAAGAAACCCAAAAACCATTAAATGTTTATTTAAATAGTAGTAATACCCATCTGTTTCGTGGTGTAGGATGTTGTCCCTATATGGGATTCAATTAGTGAAGTTAAAAATAGATAATTTGAGATAAAACTAAATCCCAATATTTTATTCATTATAATATAAAATCAATCCATTGAATGAATGTTCTTTTAGAATCACTAGACTCATTAGATAATATTTGAGATAATTTTCAATTTATTTGAAACTGTAGATTCTACAAAAGTGAAATGTGCCATGTTTTATGATTTAAGGAAAAATTAAGAAATTATTGGACACTATAGTCTCTGGGAAAACCCTAAATTGGTTATGTGTAAAGACTTCAAGACATTATTTCTCCATTAGTATTACTATGAAAAATTGTTGTTGGATTAATCTACGGGGTTCCTTACATATCAAAATTGTGATCAGAAAACAATGGAATATGCCAAATTATTCTCCAAATTTGTCATTTTCTCCCCATAGATTGGGTCTAGTGATATTTTAAATGTCATTACTTTCAAATGGGATTTTGACAAGATATTTAATAATATATATATATATATATATATATATTAAATCCTACCCCTAATGCTGTTGTGGATGATAGAGATATAATAAAAGATATTGACATGTTAAGAATACCTAGGATAGTAGGATTTAACGATATTTACTTTTTGTAGTTTCATAAGATCTTATTGAATTAAATGGAAACAGAATGAGGATCATAATAGTGTTATTATTTTCTCTCAATAGTCAGTTTATCCTACAACTCCAACGAAAATTTAATAGGAATTTTATTATTTCATGGAACCACAGTCCCATGTTCATTGTTAAAAACACATTCATTAATTAATAAATAGGATTAAAAGGGAGATTATGATATCATTACTTTACTAAAGTTTAAAAAGATAAACATTAAACATTATATTTCATCTCCCAATTCCTGGTAAATATGGTTGATTTTCTTTGATGACCAGTTACGTAAGAAACATTTTTAAGAAATCTTTTCATAATTTATCCATATTTAAACCATTCAAGACCCACTTCTAGACTTGACATATGTTATATTCATGTTCATATGTCGTGTAATAGAAACATAAAAAATGGGTTATATTGATTGATAAGTATGAAAAAAATATTTCATCAATGTTTATATTATAAGTATGTGAGAAAACATGAATATGGTAGAAATATATTATTAAACAGTACATGGATCAATAAGGGTTGTCTATTAGACCTAATAGGATGATAGGTATTCTCAAAATATCAAAAATTGTCCGTGGAATAATATTTTGGAAACACAAGATAATAAAAATAATCTCGGGGGCGTAATCATAGGCACATTGTTATGGAATGTCATATAAATGAGGAACAACATTAAGATATAGAATTATCACAGATATATAAGTCATTAAGTAGTGTAGTGGGAATCAAAAATAGTTTCCCATAACTTATTATAGATGGAATCAATAAAAGTTTCACATCATGTGGTACAAATTATAAAATGATTCTTATAAATATAGTGAAGAACGCATCACTAACTGATTCTCGTAAACATTATGGATCATTCATTATAAAAATATTCTAAAAAACATAGAGGATATGGATTCAATACCTTATTTCCCAAAATAATTTCGAGGTTATGATACACAACATATTTATTATAATCATGTTGGTGCATGAATCATTACCAAATTCCCATAAAATAGTGATGAAGGAATCACATTCAAATTTCCAAAAGAATCTCATGAGATATAAATATATAATGAATAAATTTAAGGTGATGTAGGATTGCACACATCACATAATAATCATCCAGACATATTCCTTCAATTATTACATATAAGATTCAAAATTCAATAACCATATAATTATATCATGGTAAATATTGTGATTTCATTAAAACAGTTTTCTGGATGTATATATAATACAACTAGGGAACTAAGATGGATGTTTATTTAAAAATAACCCCAATGTAACTTCATGAAAATTAATGTAGTTTTCCTAGGTGAAAAATAAAATTTTATGATATTTTAATAAAAGAAATGAATAATAATATGGATTAATTGTTTATAAATATCGTTAAAACTACTTATAATGAATTTCTTTAAAATTAAATACTTAATCTTGGTAAGAAATTAGAAATATTTATTTAAAAAAATAATTTTTTCAAAAAATAATTTTCATAAGGTCAATATAACAATGAAATATTCACTAAGATGATATATAAAAATAATTCAAAATTCACTTCATAAAACAGAAGCCTTTGAAACACCTATTAAAAAAATTCATTTAAAATAAAACATTTAATTTAGAAAAAATATTAAAATAATACCTAAAATTTTCAATATAATGATGTCCTTAAAGGATTTTGAAAACTATTTAAAATAATTTAATAAAAGATTTTTATAGAAGAATGCATGTTTAGAAAAAGAAAACATAAAAGATTTTTTAGAAAACAATACCAAGGTTATAGTATATGATGTAACATAAGAAATTCAGATTTTATTTTTCTCAAATAAAAATATAAATTACCATAACATAAAATCATAGAATAGATGAAACAAATTTTATAAGGAATAAGTTCAAGAAGATGATTTGTAACTCAATAAAGGGAGTTGAATTAAAAAAATGTTTATACATTGGTATGTTTAAAATGAAAATATATTTAAGGAATTAATATGATATTTCAATCAATCATATTAAATTTGATAAATATGAAAACATACATTCATTTTTAGTAATCTCACCATATAAAGGATATCACAAAGCATATTATGGAATACATATCATGTAATAATATTTGAGAAAAATTCCCTATTACAATATTTCTTAAATTCCACATAAGTTCATGAATATCGTAGAAAATAAAAGAAAATTTTCCATCACATATTTTTTTGGTCTTATTTATTTATATTACATTTTATTAATATCATTTTCAATTATTCATTACATGTTTATTATTTAGTTATCCCCTATTTATAATAATTAGTGTGGATAATCTTGATCATTTTGATCTAGATTCATAGTATCAATATGTTTCATCATTATTATCCAAAATTTTATCATTAATAGATCGTAAAATGTTTTGAAATTAATGTTTAATGATATTTTATGAAGTTTATATTTATTTAATTGATATTTTGGTTCCTTGTTTCATATAAAAGTGTTTTTCTATAAAATTTTTCATTAATCCTTAACAAACGAACACTAATTTCATAATTAACGAGGTTTATAATTAATGTCACTATTATAGAAAAAAATAAAATCATTATATACATATCTATATTATATATTAATAGTAATTAATCTCTAAAATTCATACATGAAATCATTTTATAGAACTAATCATGTATATTGATAGACTAACTTAAACAAGATGAAACCACAATTAATGGATGATTAAGGTTATGATAGTTATTTTTTAGTATAATATTAATATTATAGAAGAATAAATATATTATTTAGATTCATTTAATGATTTAATTCAAAATTTAACATATATGAATAAATAATAATTAATTACAATTTCAAATATTATATGATACATGCAAGAGGTAGTAGTAGGCACAACTCATGGTTTACATTTTCATTTAACGAAGGGTTGTAATGATATCGGTTAGTAATTTATCTAATTATATTTTTAATTTCATTTTATATATCTCATTTATTCCTAAATTTCACATGTGTAATTAAAAATTGATTTACTTGTGAAAGAACAAAATTTATTTCTTCTTGAATGTGGTAATAACACAATTATTTAATGATGGTATAGTTTTTCATAATTCAAATGGAGAAAGTGGGTTAATAGGGTTTAAATTATAGTAATAAAATAAATTAAAAATTAAATACTACTTATCATATGTTTTAAATATGAAAGTATATTTTAAATATAACAAAAAAATTTAACGGAATTATGGAAAAATAAATACACATATTGAAACATTTTAACCTTCCATAGAGGAATCCTTATAAATGTAAGTCATAATAAAATTCATTATGACCATAGGCTAATGGATATTCAATTGGATTATAGTGTAATGAAAAATTGTAGAGTTTTAAGAGTAAACCAAATTCATTGTGTGGACTCAAAGGGCTGGTGAGGGGCTCTTTTTATAATTGTTAATAATGGAATTCTACTAAGTATTGAAGCATAATATAGAGATATGACATGTCTCACAAATAAATAATACAAAAAAATGGACATTAATGAAGTTTAGGATTGAATAATGTCGATCATCCCTTAACTAGTAATTAAAAAAAGGTTTAAAATTTTTTTATAAGTCTATTACTCAATATGTTTCCCATTTTATATTAATTGTTTTATGGTTTTGAATACATTTTTCTTATGTAAATTTCAATTAATGGTAAAAATGTAGAAATTAAGAAAGTATCTAGACCTACTTATTCTATATTTGAAATATTTTTATTTGATAAAATTCTATGTGTAAATGTATATTTAAAACATTATCATAGGTAATGTATAAAAACCCATTTTTAGAATGATCGTGTTTTTAATTATTAAATTATTAGTTAGGATAAATATATCAATGTCAATGATTTTCATGATATTAATTAGTTTATCATAATACCAATTAAGCAAACAAGAATTTCAATTTATTTTAAAGACATCCCAATCCCAAAAATATTAATATATTTCAATCAACACATACATTACATACTAGCTTTGATACACACTATTAAATTCTAAGACTGAACAATACAAAAATAATATGATTTAATGAAAATAATTTATTTCATACATTCCATATATTTATGTTTAGACATTTATAGAATATGGAAACAAATAAACAATAAAAACATATGTCTTTCTTAACTAATGGATATTTTATTCCACTATATAAGAAACTATTTTATCCCTAATAATATCTCATAGTGATTTTCTAAATAGGCTATCAAGTAATTCATATCATGTGAACTAATTTTATTCAGTAAATAAAGATGTGGAAATATGAGATGGAATGGGATCAAAATTTTATCAAGGGAAACCTATAAATAAATATTTGTAAGACATAATCATGTAATACATAACATGGATGGAATAAATCAAATTAATAATGTCATAATCAACTAAAACTAAGAGTATGCTAATTCCATGATAATATATAGAAACATGTATATCAACCATAGTAATATTATACAGATTTAATGCATAATTATAGAATACAAAATATGAAATGAAGGCCATGTTCTAAAAAATATTGGTTTTATTTGAGAAAAAACTATAGACATTATGGGAAATGGTCTTGGAATTGACCTAGTATAAAAACCTCTTTTTTTTCATCATCAAGGAGTGACATAATTCCAACCCACACTAATTAAATAATTAATTCCATTGTATTCACTATAAAATTCAATAAGATCATTCATAACATTCCCTACGATACCATTGGATGAATAAAAACATAAAAATCCATATAATGAAAAAAACAAAATATCAATACATGATCAACCAATATTAGTAGTAAATAATAATCAATATTGTTAATACTTTTCCCCATGTCAATAAAATGGATAACATGATAAAAAATGATACATATAAATATGGTGCATGATCAAAAAATATATAATCAATATTTCCGTAACCATCCATGATGGAATAACAATTTAAATTATACCAATAATTTTTCCTATGTTGATAAATGAGATAACATGATAATAACCCATCCCTAAACATATGGTGGTGTAATTCAAAAACAATATATCCTAAAAAGTGTGAAATGTTTATCTAATGTTTTATGTTATATAAATTTATATCTCTTGAAAATTATGAGAGAATACCACATTATATTATCCAATGGTACATATTACCAAATATTAATGAAATTAGTTCAACAAAATGATGATAAATCTACGATTCAAAGTTAAGTTACAAAAACTTAATAGAACTAGTAGAAAAATCAATATACATTTTAAAATGGATTAAGACTGTTCTATAAAATCCCATTACATTAAATTATTATAATAAAAGTATATATACAGGGATTGAATACACTATACAATATATATAATACCATATTTTAGATGGAACTTTATCTCTTTGTGTATTTTATAAATCTCATAAATCCAATAATTTATCCTTAAAGATGGCTATTTTGATGTTTCAAAGGTGTTCAAGGTATTGAATTAGAAGATATTGTATATGTTATAAGTGGAATATAGAATTGGAAATGGTATAGTGCCACTATCTAGTTGGGGAAAATGGTAGTATACATGAATGAATAAAATAAGTATTCCAGTTATCTAGTGAGACATACTAGACTGCCAGTGGTATCCAAAAATAACGTGTCTCCTACAGGAGACTCCCCCGCTTGTTATAGGGGTTACCATGGGTGTTGGGACACAACCCGGTACCATATACTAGTGGGACGGGGATGAGAAAGGCCATGATAATGTGGGGTAGAATCATATTTCAACCCAATGAAACACTATTTTACATTTAATTACCCCTCCAATAATCATAATTTTGTGATATTGAATTGGAAGGCTTATAACTAGATTTATTAGTTTATACAATGTATTTTATTGATCCCTTTATATTATATTTGATCCAAATGTATAGATTCTTTATATATTTCCTAGAATAGGTAAATTATAATAATATCATGTTAGATAGGATTATTTTGTCCTTAATAGTAGGATTCTATCACAGACTATAGTCAATGATTGTGTTGATTATTGATCCAAATATTCTATCATGGAATTTAACTTTTATCTTTTAATTAATGTGTTCAAAAACATCTCCCTACGGTTTTTTTTATTTTTCTTGTATTTGAAACATGTAATATCACAGAAAAATTCAATGAGTGGGACCTATATTAATTATAATAAGCTATAATGGATTGAATCCTCATGTATAGAAAACTATTTTATTCCATTGGGTATAATAATGATTAAAACATGGAATTTTGGCCACAAATGTGGTTTTCCACACTTTTACTTTTTTTGTAATGTGGAATATATAAACGTAGAATTATATAACTATATTGGGATATTAATTATTAGATTGAATTATCTTTAAATTTTAAAATCTAAATGGATCACTAGGTTTCGTATATAAAATTATTCTTTGGAATAATTATAATTTAAATTTGAATTATAATTTTTTATGACAATTTCCTTATTTGTACCAAACAGGGAAGTTTAATTAAGGAATAATTGAATATATTTTCAATTGGAAATACAAATTATTATTGGAATAGACTAATAAATTTTGTGTATGCTATCATGTTTGGTAAATTTTTTAGTTTATATGTTTTGGATATTAATTTATTATGATATATAAATTATTCAATTATCAATATATATAGAATTAACATAAGGTGAAACATTCGAGGAGCATGTAAGTGTCTATATTGTAGAAATTAATAGTATTTTAATTGATGTATGAATCACCCTTAGAATCATAATTCACCTTCAGATCATATAAACCTCTATATAATTGGAATTCAAATAGAGTACTTTTGGTCATAGAATCCAAAATTAAACCATGGATTGTGAATTCAACATAGGATGGATAGGAATCTGTGATTAATCCATGGAATGTGAATCCTCCTATATATGATTATGATCATGGGTAGTGACAAATGATATCATCTTTAAGCTGGTTTGGCGAACCCCTGGTGTCTCCTAGGAGCTCGAGTTTTAGTGAGTAATTTTATTGTTTTGTATTTTTATTTTCATAAATATGTAAGTAAATAGAACTATTTAATGCACTATTATATATACTTGATATTTTTATACATTATTGGTGGTGGAATACTATGTATCAATCACTCACCATTTGGGATTCCATTAAATTTCTAGAGACATTTAATTAATACAGATATGGAAAACGGTCAAGTGGCCCTATGTTTGATGTTTTTTATTTTCTAGTTAGGAATGGATCATGGAAATGGGGTCATAAATTGTGTTTGATACTGGATTTGGGATAATTTATTTGATTATGTCATTTATTAAAAAAATATGACATTCAACATGACACTTAATTATTCATATAATCAGATATAGAATTTACTAATATATTATTTTTTTTCATGTTTCTTTGATGGATTTGATTTATGTTGAACTATTTTTCAGGTTTATTTTTTTATTATAAGGTTCCATAGGGTATACTCTCCCCACTATATATATTCATTGATAACCTCTTTTTAGAATCTTCTAAAATATGTAGAGGCACAATTGAGGTCACATAATGACCCATCATGTTCACAAGTGGGAGATCTGACAAAAGGACATTACAAATATGTATCATGGGAGGTATTTTATTTTTCTCTAATATTTGGGTCAATGTCGATAGAATAATAGGCCTTGAATGGGTTGGTAATTTTCCCATTCATGAGAGTTGGTAACCCATGTGTAGTGGGAAATTGATGTTTATAGGTGCGAGATAACTATTCTTGATGTTTTCATGTTACAGATCAGAAGTTATTTATCCTTGGGTGATGTATTTGATGTTTGATGGTAATGTTCTATGAGAACATACTGATTTTTGAATATGATATGAGATACAAATTCATGTGTCACAGTTGAAACATAGGAATGTGTATTATATTTCATTGTTCATGCAAGGAATTTATTTGTTGAACATGAAATTTCATTAAATTATTGATAAAATGGAATTAAAGTACATGATAAAATATTTATTAACTAACTTTTCAAAATTATTGACCCAGTGACACTATATTAGTGGTTATTTGTGGTCGTTTTTCTTTCTGAGTTGATATTTTGTTGAAACATATATTCGAAGGAGTGTGTGGAACATTTTCGAGAAATAAATATATTTCATTATTTGGTTTATGATCAGAAGAGTGGTAATTATCTAATCCATAATGGGGTATGTTATACAATTTCTATAGAACCATGAAATTCAATGATTGATAATCTATCAAATAGTTCCTGTGGGTCACTTGAACTATGGATGGGGAGAATAATAATTTTATACCTTATGCGTTTGATCTAAAAATGGAATTCTAGATCTAGTACCACCCATATATATTATGGATGTATGACCTAGGGATGAAGAGTTGTAGATTGAGTCCTATGAGATGAAATTTATTCACCATAATTCACCCTTTTAAAAGAGTGTGAAAGGTTCTACCTATATGTTTTGAGGTCCATCTTAAAAATAATGTAATATCATAGTACATTCCATATAAATATAAGAGATTTCATAGAATGTCTTGGTTTAAAATTCTCTAGGTTACTTTTATCCTTAGAAACTGATGGATGAAAGGGATCAAGAGTTCATGCACTTGATGTAGGGGACCAGGTCTTGGATATAATGCACTAAATATTTAAATATCATTTTTTTTCAAAATCACTAGTAGGAGATGATGTGGCATGGTAATTTCTCTTATAGGATCTTTTCCAGTATTAGATCTAGTTGATGGTTAATTTTAAACATTGGGAAAACATATATGTTTTGATGAATTCAGATCCAATCAGCATAGGGAACCTAGAAGAGTCACTGAGTGGTGGGATAGAAGTTTTAGAAATATTATTGGGGAGTTATTCTATATGTGTTATAGAAAATCCTTATGATTATTTCTATTATAGAATTGTCTAGAAGAAAAAATTGGGGAGTGGATAAATATCCACAGACTATGGGAATGGTTCTCAATTTCTGTGTGACATTATTGGAGAAAAGATTAATTTATTTTATTTCTATATAGTAGATTACAAATATTGTGGTATGATGGTCAAAACATAGAGGTTTTGTAGGATCAATGAATAGTCTCAACTCTATGAGGGTTTTTTTGATGATATGATAGTATGATAGGAACACTATTACCCCTAAAAAGACTGGTATCTAGAGTATTACCAGACACTATTTATGGGGTGGGGGCATGGTACCCCGACACATATGCGACAATAATATTTTCTTGTAGAATCATAGTAGATTTTGGACAGATATTTGGTATGAGGGGAGTGTCTGATGCATACCATTTAATATAATCCTACCATCATGGATGTAGAACCTTACAATGATAATGATATTATTATGGTGTTATATTACCCTTCATGAATTTATTTCTTCAAGGGAATTCGATGTTATCTTGTGTTTCTCCTTTTGTCAGTGCACTATGGTGGAGGGTAAATAGTGACGATGATGATGCCAGTTGGTTTTTGACAATGCTTGATGCAGTTGGTGGTGGTGGTTTACTGTGTCGAGACCACGGTTCTCTGTTGTGATGTATGCAATGTCTATATAATGACAACAAAGATGAATATTACGATGATGTGGATTCTAGTTGGTATCCCTGACACTAAGATGATGGGGAGGTGAATGTATAGGACATTTTACATGATAGGTGTGAAACTAGAGGAATGTAATTGAATCAATATATACCATGGTCTGAGATGGGTGATGATATTTTTCAAAAATTTAATTTGAATTTTGTGGTCTCTGGAGAAGCTTCGTGAACTTGTCTTCTAAAATGAAATGTTCCCACTAACCCTTAAATCATCTTGTTGAAAATGAAAAAATGGATTTAAAAGGGTTCATTCTGAGGGAATCAAATGATGGATGGGGTTCTCCATTAAAATTGTTGGCAATTAGTTCCTATTAATGTTATTTATGAAAGAAATGACTATATAAGATTTGATTCTTGGTATGAATTGTCTAGTTCGTTAGTCATATTGTACACACTATTTCTATGGAGAGTGAATTTTATTTATCTATAAGATTGAATCTATATACATCATGGTGGGTGGGATCTTAAAGCTCATCATTCGGTACCAATTAAGTAATGATTTGATTTAGTCATGGATTGGGTAGAAAGGGTAACAACCCATGTATTGATATTTTATTCATATTTATTAGTATTCTATAATTAAATAGTTAAAGTTCATTATGTTTAGTAATTTTATAATAAATAATTTCTTGTAAACCAATTACTAATATAGTAAAATTTAAAACATTAATTTTAAAAGTATCAATTTTTAATTTTACAAAACTAACAACATTTTTGAATTCTGGATGTTGAAATTATCTTTCTATGAAATTTTGAGAATTTTCTGAATTTTTTTAATATTATTCTAGTCAGTTAAAAATAATTTTTTTTATATATAGTATCTCTTGTGATTTCACTGTGAAATAGTTATTATATAATTTTTTTTAAAAATGTAATCAATAAAATATGATATTATAATATAAACATGTAAACAAATAATTTACAACATATCAATTATAATTTTCAAGATAACTATAAAAATCATTGTGATTGCTGATGTAGTTCATCCACAATATAGAAAAAGTCTTTTTTTTCTTATTCATAATAATTGAGTAATGAAAATTATTTTCACTCCCTTTTTATTAATTATTATGTATAATTTATGTTTTTGGATTATAGTCGTGTGTTCTAGAGTTATATTACATAAGCCATATCTAGATGCTAACCCAATGCTTCTCTAAGGAATGAAAAGAAATAATATACAAATTAATGATGTTTTCATGACATGGATATGAGTTAACATACTTATTGAATGAATCTAATTGATTATAATGATACTAATTAATTTATTTTTATCATAGTAATTTATTATTAATATTTTTAAATAAAATATTTTTTAATGCTTATGTAGTGCTGATGAATTTCTTGTGTAAGATGAAGAAAAATAAATAAAAAGTTTTTAATTAAAATTATAAGATCCATTAAATTACCCAAAACCAAAATAGATATTTTTATGTAATAATTTTTAGAATATTATTTTAATATTATTCTATTTTGGGAAATTTTGGTCCTACACGAATAACTTTAATCCTTTTATAATATTTTATATAAAAGTATGTCATGTTGTTCAAAGTATAGTTTTTAATTTGTATCATATTTTAATATATGGGTTCATATAAGTGTTCTTAAAAAATAGTTTATTTAAAAGATAATAAAATTATATTTTTATTGAATTTATATTTTTTATTTTTAGGGATTAAATAATTACCTTTGTGGATCACAGAGTGATGGTACAGTAAATATTGAATTAATGAATAAATCAAATTAATGATATTAAATTTTAAAAAATTAATTTTATTTGTGATTTTTAGCTAATTCACAATTTATATTGATTAATATGATATTTATATAATATAGATAAAAATTTAATTCAAGTTTGAAACATGGTTTTTGTGTTTTAGAGTCATAGTTATGAATAATGTTTAGTTTCACAAAAAATATTTTTCCTGAAGAAAATATTTAATTAAATTATTTAAAAATAAAAAAACTCATTAACAGTCCTAAAATTATTATAATCCTTCTAAAATTTGATTTAATGTGATCATGAGGTCATTTTGAGGTCTTGAAACTTATATATAGACTAATTATATTTTAATTATTTACATAATTCCTAATTTACCCCTCACATCAATTATAAGAAGGGACTCATTTATTCACTTAATTTAACCACCATAAGACATATTTCTGAACTATAATCTTTATAATTACCTTATAATCATAAATTTCAACACTTTTGCGTTTTTGGTCTCATAAAATGACCACATACAAAAACCTACGGAGGTTCTTAAGGAGAAATGTTCATGAGGTAAATTAGTGATTTTTCTCTTTTAAATTCTGTGTCACTTATACCTTATCCAAAAATCCTATCCAATGTTTCATGATAACTCCAGAATCATATATGTACATAGTTATAGTTTTTTTGATGGTTTATTCATCAGAAAATTTATTATTTTATAATAATATTATTAAATAACTAAATCATCATTCATGGTGTATCAATTCACCACCATCATCGATGATGGGTTTTTGTTTCCCTTTTTTGCAATAGTGGAAATTTTAAATTCACTTATAATTGTTTAAAATGCCATAAATATATATATATATTATCACTTATGGATTATTCTCATAATTTTCAAATCAACTACATAATAAAATAATCTTGGAAACTAAGAAATGAATGCACCAAAAACAATGTAAATAACAAAAAAATTCTAAAAAATGGGTAAAAAATGTCATAAGAAGATCTTGTAAGGAATTATAAACATGCTTATAGTTTTTTAATAAATTAATAAAACTCATACACCCTTTGTACAATAGTTTTTAAATTGTTTTAATGATGTCAAACCATAGGATATCGACTTTCCATTTAAAATCCATTTGAATGTCTCATTTATGAGATTATAAAATGTTGTTTTTTATATATGGAATGAGTTATTTCTCATATTTTCATTATTATTTATTACAATAATGAATCTATTATATATATTCATAGTTTTTTTTGAATAATTTTATTTCATTATTATGTGCCCGATTTATTTATTCCACAAATGTAACTTTTATTAAAAAAGGGTATTTTGATATCTAAAACTGTATTGCTTTTGGGTATAAATGATTTATCTATGGGTATGTTCATGATGTGTTTCATAGAAATTGTTTATTATGGGTTGATCCCAATATATCACTAAATATTAATGGATGATCCTCATTATAGATGAAGATATAATGGGTTGGGCCCCATTATAGCTCATTATAAGATGATTGATCCCCGTTATAGCTCTATAATGAATTAGGTACTACAGATATGGAAGTCGACTAAAATATTATTCCCTTTGTAAGGTTGAATGTAAGAGTAATATGATAAATTTGTCACAAGTAACCTACATAATTTTTTCCTATTCATGATAATGAGTTTTGTAGAAAAGAGTTTTTAATGGTCTTCAAGTTTTTAAGAGACAAACAAATATCTTTATTTATTTCCCATACTGAGAATTTTCTTCTCATTCCATGTTTTAAAATGTTTTCCAAAAGGTATAAAGCAGGGTAATAGAAATAAGGATGTTTATATTGATGTTATGAATACTTGTCATGAAAGAACTCTATGTTTTATTTTAAAAATATTTATTTTGAAAATATATATATGTTTTTAGTAGTATCGACATTGAATAAATAATGGATGGTATGTATGAACTATGCCCTAATGTTTCACAAATAAAAACCTAAAAAGGTACTCAAAATAAGGGAATGTAAATTCATGACAAAAAATTAAGATTACGTAATATTTAAGGCTATGTTCTTATATTTGGAATCAATATGGTTTATAAAATGATAGAGGTTTTTCTGATGTAAATAGAATATGATAAATGATTTATACATTATAGTTAATTTGAAATGATATTAAATTTAATGATTACAATATAGCTTCGTGTAAGATATGTCTGTTTATAATAATTTTCCAAATAAGAAATAGGGATGATGTAGTTTAAATGCCCCAATAAAATGATATCCTTCTAAATAGGCATCTTGTAATGGTTGGAATTTGAAATGATCAATTTGTGATAGTAATAGCTCAGTTGACCTAGGAAATAAATGTTGGTGGTATCCATGTAATAGAGGGACCCGATCTATAATTAAGTATCCTGTCATTTATGTATTATTTCATAAGGAAACATGCCCTATCCTTTAATAAATCTTCTGAACCGATGGTATCCAATGGATTGATCACTGCTTTAGAAAGGATATTTGATGTCATGGGATGTTTAGAACATCAAAAGTCGACCATTTCTATTTATTATTTTAAAGGAGAATATGTTCAATGGTGTTCTTTGATTATTAATACTAGATGAAATGAAGATCCTGATTTCATGGAATTTGAAAATTAAAGGATATTTTCCTTAAGAAATATTTCCCTATGTTTACATGACTCCAAATGGAAAAAATAGATTCTATACTAGATGAAAAACTATGAACACTTCATAGATTCATATGAGAGAAATACACAATATTGGACATGTATGTGATGGATTTTGTTTGGGGAACTGATAGGAAAATTAATAAGTTTTACTCAAGATTGAATCTATTTTAACAATGATTTTTAGATACATGATAATTTAAAAGCTATGAGAAATTTGTTCATTTTATTGAATGGTTGAAATGGAATATTTTGATACAGATATTCCTCATGAGGAAAAAAATAATAAGTTGTTAGGTTATTAGGATTTGGGGAAGAATTCATCAATTAAATTTGGAAGAATGAAAATTAAATTCCCTCCTTATGAAATGTGTGTTAAAAAGCATATTAGAGAATGTCTTGTGAATTCTGGAAAGTTCTATTAATGTGAAATTTGTTGAAAAAGGATCATTAGTGTATGGAAAATGATCACTATAATAATTAGAATATTCGGGTAAGATTCATTAAATATATGTATTGGTGTCATTTTTATAATGTGTGTCAAAATCCAGTAACTCTAGTGGGAGATCACAATTATTGGAAATAGGAGGGTGTGGAATAATTCCTTTTTAACTAAATTAGAAGATTTTGAATCATCTAAAAAATTGGTATTAGGTACATTTATCGTTTTTATAGAATATTCCAAATTTGTTGTTTGATTTATGTTCTACACATTCATTCCTTACTGATAAATTTTCTAGGAAATTTGAAATTAATCCTCCAGAAATAAAAATAATTTATGATGAATGATCCTTGAGAAATTATTAAAGGAAAAAAGAAACTATAAGAATATTTGAGTCATTTTTATAGAAGGAATTTACCTACAACAATTTTTTTTCCTTTAGTAGAGTTTGATATTATCCTTGGTATGGATTGGATTTATTTTTTTACCATGATAATATAGACTGTCAAGCTAATGTAGTTTCTCTTAAGAATGTTTTTTTGTTTGTGAAAATTAATGTAACCATAACATTTATAACATATTATGAAAATGAGAAACAGTTAAAATATAGTAATTAAAGTTATCTTGTATATATCGTAGAAAACAAAGGTTCTATTATGATTAATGATGTGTCAGTGGTAAATGAGTAAATGATGTTTTTCCTGATGATTTTTCCAATGTGATTCATGATCGAGTGGTTATGTTGGCTATTGACATAGTTCAATTTCTATGAAAATTTAAAAACCTTTTTATCGAATAGATGAAGTCAAACTTCAAAAATTGAAAAATAAGTTGTTTGAATTATTAGATAAGGTTTTCTAGAGACTATCACTTCACCATGGAGTTCTCATGTCTTTTTTAAAAAGAAATATTGATCAATGAGGCTTTACATTGATTATATATCAATGAATAACATTATTATTAAGAATAAGTATCTTTTGCCTCATTACAATTATTTGTTTGATCAATCTAGGGAGCACTATATTTTTCAAAGGCTGACCTAAGGTCATGGTACAATCAATTTAATGTAATGGAAGGATACATTACAAAGACAGTGTTTTATTACTATATATGAGAATTATGAATTTTATGTTATTCAATTTGGATTATCAAATGTACCTACAGAATTCATGGATCTTATGAGTAGAATATTTCATGAGTTCTTGTATAATTTTGTGGGTGTGCTAATTTATAATATTTTGGTATTTGATAAAATTAAAGAGGAGGATGACAGAAATCTAAGGGTAGTTTATAAAACTATAAAATAATAGACATTGTGTATTAAATTTTTCTATTGAGAATTTTGATTTCGTAAATTACTTTCCTAGGTAAAATGTTTTATAATGTTAGAATATCCATTTTCTTATTAAAACAAATGATTTTGAATAATGTTCAAGACCCACATACATAACCAAAATTCTCAATTACCTTTCATAAGAAGTATATTACCAGAGGTTTTTTGAAGACTTTTTATGATTATCTAGCCCACAGTCTATGTAAAATCGAAAAGATGATAAGTTATTCTGGACCAAAGAATATGAATATTGTATTTAATAATTGAAATTATGATTGGTGAATTCTCTAGTTTTAGCCCTGTTTTCTAGAAATGGGGAGTTTTTCCTCTATAATAATGATTTGTTGAATGAACATTATTGTGTCTAAATGCATAATGATTACGTATTTTCTAAAGATTCATTCTAGTTGAAACCTAACGAGTAAAAATAACATACAGATGAATTAAAATTAGCTACTAATGTATTTTAATATAAAAATATGTGGCATCACTTGTGCAAGAAAATGTGAAATATATACTGATCATAAAATTATTAAGTATGTATTCACTCATAAATAATTGAACAAATGATAGAGAATATTTGTGGAACTAATAAAGTATTATGAATGAACAATTATTTATCATTGTGGAAAGGTAAATAAAGTGGACAAATCATTGAATTGGAAAAATAATTCTACATTAACCATGTTATATTTAGAACATGAACCGTTGATTAATGATTTGATAAATTTTTTCTTGGAATTTTTTGGTGTACAAAATTACTCTGTTTTGTTTTAGGTGTTATTGAAATCATCTTAGTAACACATAATTAAGAATTCTCCTAAGGAAGACTATGAGTTACATAAAAAGGTATAATTTTTTTAATAATGGAAAGTTTTAAAAATTGTATTTTAGTAATGATTGTGTCATTAGATATAGGAAGAGATTATCTGTTCCTAGTGATTAACATTTTACGAATAATTTGTTATGAGAATATCATAGTTTTCTATTTTCGGTTCATCATAGAAGTATTAAGATGTGTATATACTTTTAAGAGTATTTCTAGTGGGGTTGAATGAAAATATTTATTACAAATATTACGATGAAATGTTTGACTTGTCAACAATTTAGAGATGAACCTCAGTTACTAAGGGGGAAGCTTCTACCTTGTTGCATTCCATAGTGGAAATGAGAAATATTATCTATGGATTTCATGGTGGGAGAACCAAAGAATTCTCAAGGTAACAATGCAATCTGGGTTATTGTTGATCATTTGACAAAATCTTCTCATTTTCATCCAATTTGAGACACCCTATCTCTAGATAAACTTTCTTAGTTTTGTATAAATTATTTTTTCAGGTTATATGGATTGACTCTCTCCATTGAATTGGATAATGATCCCATGATCATGTATATATTTGGGAGAGGCCTTTAGAAGCCATTGGGAATTGAATTAAAGTTCAACACAACCCTTCAATCTCAATGTGATGGATAGTTAGAGCGAACAATTAAGAAATTAGAGTATGTGGTTAATGATTACTCATTGGATTAATTGGGACAATGGGATCATTATATTTCATTATTTTAGTTTTCTTATAATAACTATTTTAATTCCAATATAAATATGAGACCTTTTGAGGCATTATATAGAAATAATCAAAAAACTGTAGCATTTTTTGGTATAATGAAAGGAAATGATGTTGATGGGACTAGAATTATGGATTAAGTGGTTGAAAAATTTAATGATATCAAATATCATATGAAAAAATCTCAAAGAAGGATGAATAGATTTCCAGATAACAGGATGAAAGACCATTATTTTACGGTTGGTGATCATCTTTTTTAAAATATCTCCATTGAAAAGTGCTATGTGTTTTGGTATGAATGGAATTCTAGGTACAGGGTTAGTTAAACCTTATGAAATCCTAGAAAATGTGGGTCTAGTTTCCTACCAAGTAACCTTGTCTCAAAGTTTATATTAGGTATAAAATGTTTTTTAGGTTCCAAAGAAAAGAAATTATACGATAGATCCATCTCATGTTTTGAGTCTTAGAGTAGTTTAGCATCATGAAATTTTGTTGAAAATATTATTTTGATTCTTTATAATATAGAGAAAGTATTTCCATAAAAGGTAATTCACAAGGTTATTTTTTTCGAGAAACCAAATTCCTGAAGAAGTAGTATGGGAATATGATTCTATGAGGGAAATGTATCCCCTTTTGTTTTATAAGTGAATAAAATTACAATGATGTAATTAGAAAGGGGTGGGTGAGAATGTAACAACCTGGGTACTTATTTAATTTTCCATTCATTTTTTAGTATTATTATATTCAATAGATAAATTTATTAGGTCAATTAAATTTGAATATAAAAAATGTTAATAAACCATTTTCTTATATAGTTATATTTTAAAAAAGTATTTTTAAATTTATTGAATTTTAATTTAACAAAAATAATTTAATTTTTGAACATTTCATGTTGAAATTATCTTAGAATGAAATTTTAAATATTTTCTAGAAAGATTATTTTTTGGTGAATTGTAAAAAATATAGTTGTTTTAAGTAAGACGCAATGCCTCCATAGTGCTGACAAAGCCAAATTTGTTTCCTAATTATTAATAATTGAAGGATAAAAGTTATTTTCACACCATTTTTATTATTTATTATGTATAATTGATATTTTAGGATGACATTTTTTTAATGGTAGATATATATTAAATGATCCTTATCCAAATTCTTGTTTAATTATTAAATAGGGAAAGAAAAGACAAAATTAACATATTAAAGAAAATGTTTTGACATGCTTGTGAGTAAATATAATTATATAATGAATATATATAATTATATTGACTCAAATTAGTTTAGTTTTATGATAGTAATTTTTATAAATATTTATAAATGAAATTATTATCTTTATTTATTATAAAAAGATGATGCAGTTCTTGTGTATGAAAATGAAAAATAAATAAAATTATTGTAATTATAATTATAATTACTATTAAATGTCCCAAAACATGACTACATATTTTTTATGACCAATTTGAGACCACTATATTAATTTAATTAAAATTTAGATGATTTTGGAACCCCATTAATCACTTTTAACCCTTTATAATATATTTTATATGAAGTAATCTTGTTCACACAACTGTTTTTAATATTTTTAATATTTTAATATATTTGTGTCTAGAAATTTTTTCCCAAAAAAATAAAATTTTGAAAAATTATAAAATTATATTTTTGATGGAATTTAAATTTTTTCTTTTACGAAGTAAATCAATACCTTAATGGCATGCACAATAATGATTAAATAAATATTTAATTGATGGATAAATAAAATTATTGATATTAAAAATAAAAAATTACAATTGTTTTTATATTTTAATGCTCATTCATGCTTAAAATTCCTTAATATGCTATATCTATTTTATAATATATTTTTTTCAATTTTTTTGGTGTTTTATTTTCATAGTTATGAATAGTGTATAATTGAAAAATAATATTTTTCAGGAATAAAATATATTTTTAAATTATTTAAAAACGTAAAACAATATCAAAAAGCCGAAAAGATCAAATTTATTTAAAAATATGGTCTATTTTGATTTTGTGGCCATTTAGAATCCATTAAACCAATATTATGACTAATTATTTTTTATTATTTAATGTAATGCCTATGAGTGGTTATATCACATGGGATATTTGGGAAAATAGATTGGGATATATTGAGAAATATATACTAGGATAATATGTGGAATCATCACATTGATAAAAATTTCTGATATAATTAAACTATGTTATGAAAGGGGGTCCAAATGGTGGGGTGTTCTATAATCCAATGACCCATATTACTAGGATTTGTGGGGACTTAGTCATTTTCTTCTTTTGTATAAGGATCCTCAATAACCCAAACCTAAAATATCCTTGGGAAAAATTTCAATTATTCTCCTTTTTTAAATTGAGATTTAGTTATACATTGCTATCAATGTTCTATTTGGTAATGATTTATAAAAATATATAAATATTTGAATTTTTATGTTTTTTATGAACATTGGAAAACCATATTTAATGTATCTTATTTCTAAATAAGATCATATGGTTTATCTTATTAGATATTCTTATGAAAAACATGGTGGGATCCTACTATGCATGTTTTTTCACCCCTGTACATACCACTGGGTGCATCCTAATCTAATTTTACCTCAGAAAAATATTTAAAAGGAATCCCATAGTCATAGAAGGTATCAATATTAATATGTTGTGGGAGATTGGTGGTGACATGGTGGGATATTTTCCCTAATATAATAAAGAGATGAGTTTTTATATGTTTCAACTAGTTTAGTTTACCTATTTGGTTTTAGCACTTTTATTTTCCTTATACTCATGACTTTCACTACCTAACAGTGAATTGTGTTTCCATAATTTAGTTATATATAGAAACTATCATTTCTCTCTCCTATTGTTGGAGAAATCGTTATCAGATGTTGTTTCTAATGCCTAGAAAAAATTTTCTAACCAATAGAGATCTGGAACACCCTTTGGGACTTTCCACAGATTATTTTAGGTTTTATTTTCTTGGATGACTCAAGTTTTTTCATGAAAAATTGGAATCTAGGTGAGGTTTCTTGTCCCATGGTTATAGTTTCAAGGGATATTGTTGTAAATAATGAGATTGTTTTGTTGGGACATATGAGTTAGGTTAAGAGATAGTTCCTATCTGTTTATAATCATATTAATCCTTGATATATGACAATATATTGGTTGGTTCTTCTCTTCTATTGATTTTAGATATAATCTCAAAACATTTATTATATTATCTTAGTTCAATCTATGATTTCTCATCTCTGTGATGGTCTATCTTAATTATTTTATGTAGTATAGTTTCTCTAGTAACATTTCATAAAGTTCTTCAAGTGGGTGATAAAGATTATGTTACATGATGAAACCTAAAAGCCATCAAATGTTTATTGAAATTGTTGTTATATCTATATGTTTCCTGGACAAGGATGTTGTCCCTACACGTGTTTCAATTAGTGATGTAAAACCATGGATAATATGTGATAAAACTAAATTCCAAGAGTTTACTAATTAGAAAATACCATCCATCCCTTGAATGAATAATCCTTTAGAAGCAATGGACTCATTGGATATGATTGAGATAATTTTCAATTTATTGGAAACATTATTTTATGCCTAAGTGAAATGTGCCAATTTTTATGATTTAAGGACTAAATATGATATTATTTGACACTATAGTCTTGGAAAAAAATACAAAAACAAATATGTGGATAGACTTCAAGACTCTATTTCTCCACTAGTATTTCCATGAATAAATGATGTTGGATTAATTTAAAGGGTTCCTTACACAAAAAAAAACGTGAGTAAACAACAATGGAATATGAAAAATTCTTCTCTAAACATGTTGTTTTATCCCTATAGATTTGGTATAGTGATATTTTAAGGGTCTGTGGTTTCAAATTGGATTTTATCATGTTTTTTAACAATATTTTTATATATTAAATCTAACTTCCAATGATAATGTTGTAGATAGAGATATACTAAATGATACTAACATGATACGATTCCCTAGGTCAGTAAGATTTACCCATATTACATTTTTTAGTTTCATCAGATCATATTTAATGAATCAGAAGTGGAATGGGGCTCGTAATAGTGGTATTATTGTCTCCAAGTAGTAATTTTATCCCAAAGCTTTAATGAAATTTGTAATGGAATTCTGATATTCTCTATAACCACATTCCCATGTTTAGTGTTAAAAACACATTCATAAATTAATAAATAGGATAAAAAGAGGGATGAGGAAATCATTATTTTACTAAATTTCTATAAGATAATCATTATATGTTATAATTCATCTCCAAATTCTAGTTAAATATGGTTTAGTTCATTTGATCACCAGTTACATAAGAAATAATTTGAAGAAATATTTTTATCATTTATTCATATTTAAACAAAAAAAGAACCACTTCTAGACTTTACATATGTTATATTCATGTTCATAACATGGGGAATAGAAACATAACAAATGTGTTATATTTAATGATCAATATGAAAAAATATATTTCATCAATGGTTATATTATTAGCTTGTGAGAAAACATGAATAGGGTTGAAATATATTATTAAAAAGAACATGGATCAATAAGGGCTGTCTATTAGACATGATCAAATGACATGTAATCTCAACATATCAAAAACTGACCTTGGTATAATATTTTGGAAATAGAAGATAATAAAAATAATCCATGGGGAATAATCAAATGAATATAGTTATTTAATGTCAAGTAAATTGGGATCAACATTAAGATAGGGAATTAACATAGACATAGAAGTCATCACGTAGTGTAGTGGGAATCAAAAATTGTTTCCCATATCTTATTATATAAGGAATGAATAAATTATTCCCACAACATTGTATGAATTATAAAATGATTATTATAAATAGAGTGGATCAGGCTTCACTAACTAATTCCCATAAAAATTGTGAATAAATCATTATTAACATATTCTCAAAAACATAGTGGATATAGATTCACTACCTTATTCCCCAAAATAATGTGGGTGTTATGATTAAAAAAATATTTATTATAATTATATTTTTAGAAGAATCATTACCCAATTCCCATAAAAATAGTGAATAAGGCATCATAGTCAAATTCCCAGAAGATTCTTGGGCGATATAAAACTATTACTAATAAATTTGAAAGTGATATAGGACCCCACCCATCACATAATATTCATCCATATATATTTTATCAATTATTACATATTACATTCATACATAGATAACAATATAATTAAATCATGTTGAAGAGTGTGATTTCATGAAAACCCATTTCTGGATGTTTTTATAATACAACTAGGGAACTAAGATGGATGGTTATTTAAAAATATCCCCAATATAACTTAAGAAAAATTATTGTGGTTTTCATGGGTGAAAAATAAATTTTCATGCTATTTGAATAAATGAAATGAATAATAATATGGAATATACCTTTTTAATGTCCTATAAACTACTTATAGTGTGATACTATAAAATGAAATAATAGATCTTGGTAATAAATTTAAAATATTTATTTAAAAAAAATTGATTTTTCAAAAAATAATTTTCATAAGGTTAATATAACATTGAAATATTCACTATGATGATATATACAAATAATTGAAAATTCACTTCATAAAACCAAAGCATTTAAAACACCTATTAAAATAAAAAATTACATTTAAAATAAGACATTTAATTTTAAAAATATTTAAAATAATACATAAAATATTCAATATAATGAAGTTCTAAAATGATTTGGAAACCTTTTTATAATCATGTAACAGAATATTTTTAAGGAAGAATGCATGTATGGATAATGAAACCATAAAAGATTATTTATAAAATAACACCAAAGTTATAGAATATGATGTAACATAAGAAAATCAGATTTTATTTTCTGTAAATAAGAATATAAATTAAAATGACATAAAATCATTGAATGAATGATTCAAATGTTATAAATAATAAGTTCAAGAAGAAGCATTGTAACTCAATAAAGTGAGTTGAGTTGAAAAAATGTTTTAACAATTGTATGTTTAAAAATTAAGTATATTTAAAGAATTAATATGCTATTTTTATCAATACTAATGAATTTGATAAATATGAAAACTTACATTCATTATGTAGTAATCTCACCATATAAAAGATATCACAGAGCATAGTGTGGAATACATATCATGTAATCATATTTGAGAAAACCCCCTTACTATAAATATTGACTTTTACAAAAGTTATTGACTATCACGGATAATAAAATATATTTCATAATCACATATTATATGATCATATTTATTTATTTTATATTTTTAACATCATTTTTAATTATTCATCAAATTTTTATTAGTTAGTTATCCTCTACTTATAATAACGAGTGCGGATAATCTTGATAATTTTGATGTAGATTCATATTAGGAGTGTTTTTCCTTATTATTATCCAAAATTTAATCATTAATAGAATGTAAATGGTACTGTAATTTATTTTTAATTATATTTTATAAATTTTTAATTTCATTAAATGATATATATGTGTCATGATTCTTATAAAAGTAATTTTTTACAAACATTTTCATTAATCCTTAACAAATGAACAATGGTTTTAAATTTAATGATGTTTAAATTAATGTTACCACTAAAAAAATTATTCTATACATATTTATATTATATATCATCAGTAACTAGTCTCTAAAATCCATAAGTGATATCATTTTATATAATTAATCATGTAGATTGTTTGACAAACCAAAACACAAGGAAACCATAATTAATGAATTGCTATGATTATTAGAGTGTTTTATTTTAGTATAATATTAATATTATAGAAGAATAAATATATAATGTAGATTAGTTTAATTATTTAATTCATAATTTTGCAGATATTAATAAATAATTATTAATTATGATGATTCATATTATATAATACTTCAAAGAGGTAGTAATCGGCACAACACATGATTTAAATTTTCATCTCATCAAGATTTGTAATGATGGTGGATAATAATTTATATATTTATATTTATAATTTCCTTATATATATCTCATTTATTCCTCAATTTCAAATATAATATTAACTAATCAATTTATTTGTGAAGGAAAATAATTCTTTTCTTCTTGGTTGTGGTATTTAACAAAATTATTGAATGATTGTATAGTTTTTATTAATTCCAAATGGGAATGGTGGTTAATAGGTTTTACATTATAGTAATAAAATAAAGCACAAAATAAATAATACTTATCATATTTTTTAAATAGAAAACAATATTTTAAATATTTCGACAAAAATTAAATGAATTTAAGAAAAATGAATACTCATATTGAAACATTTCCATTTTCCATGGAGGAATCCTTATAATTGTAATTCATAAAAAAACTTATTATGACCAAAGGATCATAGAAATGTAATTGGATTATATAGTAAAGAAAAAGTGTAGAGTTTGAAGATGAAACCTAATTCTTTGCGTGGTCTTAAAGGGATAGTGAGGGGATTTTTTATAATTGTTGATACTGGAATTCTGTTAGTTATTGAATCCTAATATAGAGATACGACATGTCTCACATGTCAAGGAGACTCCAAAATATACATTAATGGTGGGTGGGATTGAATATGGTCAACCAAACCTTAACTAGTAATTTAAATACACGTTTTAATCCTTTATATATGTCTATTACTCAGGAATTTTCCCTTTTAATATTCATTGTTTTATGGTTTTGAATACATTTTTCATATGTAAATATCATTTAATAGTAAAAAAGGATGAAATAAAGAAAGTATATGTACCAAAATATTCCATATTTGAAATAGTTATATTAGATAAAATTTTATCTATGAAAACAAATTTATAAAATTAGCACATATAATGTATAAAAAACCATTTTTAGAATGATAGTGATTTTAATTATTAAATTAATATTTCGTATAAATATATCAATTTCATTGATTTTCCTGATATAAATTATTTTTTCATAATACCAACTAAGGATACATGAATTTCAATGTATGATTATGACATTACAATCCCAACCTTTTTAATCTATTTCTATAATTACATACTTTAAATACTTTCTTTGATACAAACTGTTAAATTCTAGGATTGAACAATCCCATAATTACCATATTTAATGAAAATATTTTATTACATACATTCCATATATTTAGGTTTATATATTTAGAGAATATTAAAAAAAATAAAAAATAAAAACATATGTCTTTCTCAACTAATGGATATTTCATTCCACTATATATGAAACTATTTAATTCATAAGAATATCTAAAATAGATTTTATAAATAGGATATCACATTAGACATATCATGTGAAATAATTTTCTTCATAAAATAGGGAAATGGAAATATAAGATGTAATGGTATCAAACCCTTATTAAGGGAAACCTATAACTAAACATATATAAGATATAAGCATGGAATACATAATGTGGATGGAATAAATCAAATCAATAATGTCATAATCAACTAAATTTGGGAGCATTCTAAATCCATGATAATAAATAAAAACATGGATACGTATAATAAAAATGATATACTGATTTAATTCCTCATGATGGATATCAAAATATGAAATGAAGGCCTTGTTGTAAAAAAAACCTTTTTATTTGATACATATCATAAGATATAATGTTGAATAGTCTAAGAATACACCAAATTTACAAACATGTTTGTTTTTTCTTCATCGAGGAGTGATATAATTCCAACCCACACCAATTACATAATTAATTCCATTGTATTCACTATAAAATTCAATAATATCATTCATACCATTCCCTAAGGAAACATTTAATGAATAAAAACAGGGTTATCCATATAATGAATAACACAAAATATAAATACATGATCAACCTATATTAGTAGTAAATAATAATCAATATTGTTAAAACTTTTCCCCATGTCAATAAAATAGAAAACATGATAAAAATGATACAAATAAATATGGTGGATGCAAATAATTATATATTCAACATTTCAATAACCATCCATGTTTTAATAACAATATACATTATACAAATAATTTTCCCTTTGTTAATAAATGAGATAACATGATGATAACCCATCCGTAGAAAGATATGTGATTATTCAAAAACAACATAACCCAAGATGTGGGATATGTTTATTTGAGGTTTAATGTAATATAAATTTATATCTCTTGAAAATGATGAGAGAATACCACATAATATAATCCAATGGTAGGTATTAGTAAATATAAATGAAATTAGTTCAACCAAATGATGATAAATGAATGATTCAAAGTTGAGTTTCCAATATTTAATACAACTAGGAGAAAAATCAATATACATTTTAAAATGGATTATGTGTTTTCTATAAAATCCCATTAAAATCGATGTCTATGATAAAGTTATATATATGGGGAGTGAATAGACCATACGAAGTAAATGATACCATATTTTACAAGGCAATTTATCTCTTTATGTATTGTAAAAATCTCATAAATTCAATAATATATCCATAAAGGTGATTGTGTTGATGTTTTAGAGGTGTTCATGGTCTTGAATTAGCTGATGTTGTAGATGTTAAAAATTGCATATTGCATAGGAAATACTATAGTTCCACTAGCTAGTTGGTGAAAATGGTAGTATCCATGAATGAAATACTAAGTCTACTAGTCATCTTGTGATACACACTAGACTTCAGGTGGGATCCCAAAATAATGGGTCTCCTAGAGGAGACTAACCCTCATGTTACTCAGGTTAAATAGGTTGTTGGGACACTTCCCAGTACCTTCGACTAGTAGGTTGGAGACCAGAAATACCATTATGATGTTGTGTAGAATAATATTTCTACCTTAGGAAACCCCATTAAAATTTAAATTACCCTCAATTAATCCAAATTTGATGATAAAAAAATCTATGGATTTTAAATTCATTTATTAATTTATACAATGTGTTTTATTGATCCCTTGATATGATCTTTCATCCAAAAGTATAGATTCATTATGATTTTCATGGAATAATTGAGTTCCAATAATTTCATGTTAGATATGATTATTCTCGCCTTATTATATGATTCTATCACTAATTATAGTCAATCATGGTTTTGTTTGTTTATCCTAATAATTTATTATGGAATGAAACTTTTATCTATTAAGTAATGTGGAAAAAAACATCTCCATATGATATGTTTTATTTTTCTATTTTCTAAAATATGTCTGATCATACTATAATTCAATGGGTGGGACATATATTAATTAGAATAATCTATAATGGATTGAATCCTCATTTATAGACTACACAAATTTTCTATTGGGTACTATAATGATTAATTCATTGTCTTTAGGACACCAATTTGGGGTTCCACCCTTGACCTTTGGTTGGAACGTGGAATACATAAACCTAAAATTATAATTAAATTGGGATATTAATTATTAGATTGAATTATCTTGTAAATTTAAACCCCAAATAAATCACTAGATTTGGTATATAAAATGATTCTTTGGTATAATTAGAATTCCAATTGTAAATATAATTTTTTTATGAGAATTTTATTATTTTTATCAAATAGGTAATTTTATTTAAGGAACAATGGAATATATTTTCAATTGGAAAGACAAATGATAATTGGAATAAACTAGTAAATTTTGTGTATGCTATTTTTTGAGTCAATAAGGTTTTCCTTACAACTTTTCCATTCCTTCTTGTTTTTAAAATCACAAACACCTTTCTTTAAGGAAAATCGCTTTTATAAGGAAAATCTCTTTTATAAGGAAGTCGCTTTTATAAGGAAGATAGCTTTTGTAAGAAAATTTATCCTTATCATATTTTCATTCATATATTTCTTAAGTATAAGTTTCGGATTCATTTCTATATTCTCGGAATTGTTTGAAACTTTGATATGAAGAATTCTATTTTAAGTACTAAATTATGGATGAGAACTGTAATGATGTTTCACTCCGAATTCCAGATGAGAACTGTAATGAAGTTACACTCCGAATTCCAGATGAGAACTGTAATGAAGTTTCATTCTGAATTCCGGATACAAACTCTGATAAAGTTCTACTCAGAATTCGGGATATGAATTGTCATTACGAATTCTTATGACGAATTCTCATTATGAATTCTCATTCCGAATTCTCATTCCGAATTCACCTATTAAACAGAATCTGATCATCTTTTCTTTATACACTCCGAATTTATTTAGAATCCGAATATTATTTTTTTGTCAGACTCCGAACATTCATTTTACTTACACTTTTATAATTTGTCTACTCTTTGACATTTTGTTTACACTCCGAACCTTCACTCCGAACTTCTGTGTTAAACATAAAAACGATGTCGTCTATTCTGTTATAAACTAACCGTTGGTTATGTTACACGTGTACAGGTCCCTCCGATTTTTAAGTAAAATATGACCGTTGGAAAGGAGGCTGACCTTGCCTATAAATAGGATCTCATTTGAAAGAGCTCAGTATGACTTCTTCGACAATGTGCATACATGCTGTTGAAGTTATTTCTAGAGAGAGAGGCTCTTATTAACTCTCAAATCTTCGTGTGACTCCGAATGTTTGTGATTACATTCGAGGACTTATGAGGATAGGAAGACAGAGGTGCCGACTTCCATGAAGTTGAGGGCTTCCTTGCTGAGGAAGACAGAGGTGGCCAACTACCTTGAAGTTGAGGGCTTGCAGGGATAGCAAGACAGAGATTCCGATCTTCGTATCGAGGGAATACCCTGGTGTGGGTAAGACAGACTTGCGTGAAAGTATAAATCAAGGGACTTTTATCCAAGGTTGTTGGATACCCTTCTCTTTGGGTTAAAATACTATTATCTTGTTACTTGTAGTTTTACTACTCATTTGTTTCCAATGCATTTTGTATTATAAGTAAAATATATCTTTCATATACTTCCTTACTTGTACACTGTTTCATTTTGATTCTATACGCTTTAAGGTAGAATATCATATTGTAATATTTTGTTATGTTTCAATTTTCGGAACCATATTTCTGAAACCTACTTTCGGAATATCTTTCCAGTTATAAGAAAGTACATAGGACTTGAAGTTTATAACTTCATTCCTCTTTCGAAGTTTTCATTTGGTGTTAGAGGTGTTGTGAATTCGCTTAGTTTAACTTGGTAAAACATATCCCTTTACTTGGCTTAAGGAAAACATAGTTAATCATAACTAACTTTAAAGGTTCCAAAGGAATTTTTAAAGTGTCAAATTCACCCCCCTCTTGTATATTGAGCATCTACAACATTATTTCGATCCTACAATTGGTATCAGAGGAGGTATCTGAAATACTTGTACTCACGTATAAGTTTTTATTTCTAACTTTTTCATTCAAAACTTTCTCATTCTAAACTTTGTTATTACGAAGTTTTTTCTACTAACAAGTTTGTGTGCCAAAGGTTTTTAAGTATGACAGGAATTAATTTTGGTTCCATTAATAATATAAATCCTACAAGACCACCAATCTTTGATGGTAATGATTATGAGTACTGGAGAGACCGGATGAAGACTTTTGTTATTAGTACTTGAGTGGACAACTTCATTATTCTTACTGGTGATTATAAAATTCCTGACAAGGAAGTTAGAACTTTTACTAACCAGGAAAAGCAAGAGTATCAACTCAACTATAAGGTATGAAATACGTTACTTTGTTCAATTAATAGAAATATATATAGCCAAATTTATTCTTGTGAAGAAGATAATTGTATCTAGAAGAAGTTATAGGTTACACACTTTGGAACTTCAAAAGTAATTGAATCTAGGAGAGCTATGCTTAGAGCTGAATACCATGGCTTCAATTTTCCATATGGTGAACCAATTTGTAATGTTCAAAATAGATTTATGATTATTGTCAATAGCCTACATTCTATGGGAGAGAAAGGGTTATATGATGAAGCACTTGTGGATAAGATAATTGATATCATGCCCAATGAGTGGGAATCCAAAAGAACAGCTATAGATGAGAACAGGAAGGTCACTCAAATTTCACTTGATGAGTTATTCAGAACTCTTCTCCAACATGAAACCAGAATGAAGAGAGATGCTGACAACATCAAAAAGAAAAATGGGAATGGTACTGTTGCTTTTACAACAACATCAAATCATATGAAAGCTAAGACTCCTGATAGGGTAACCAGACCCAAGTCTAAGAAGATAGTTGTTCAATCAGATTCTAGTGAAAGTGAAATCTCAGAAAATGAGTTAGAAAATCTTTCTCGAAGGATGAACAAGATAGCTGGCCAGAGAAATTTCCAATCCATGTATAAGAAAAAGGAAATGAAAGATAGGAAAGATGGAGAAGTCACATGTTATGAATGCAATAGAGATGGGCATATTAGACCAGATTGACCTTTGCTCAAAAAGAAATAAAGAAATAAAAGCATTCAGAAAGGAACATAAAGAAGTATTTTAAATCCAAATATAAGAATTTTTTGAAAGCAAATGACACCTGGAGTGTCAGTGGTGGTGACTCTTCAGATGAATCTTCTGATTACGAATCTTCATGACAGAAGAATCTTGGTCTTATAACCAGATTACCTATTGATAATCATTGTTTTATGGCTAAGGTACGGAATTCTGAATAATTGACCAATGTTTATTTAAATTCTAATGATAGTAAGTATTATAACTCTTCTGATGAAGAATCCTCTTCTGATGAAGAAAATACTTTACCTACTTATGAAGAAGTTTCTAGGTTTGCTGAACTTCTTGAAATTGAGAATTCCAAACTCAATAAAAAACATGATAAGGAAAACTCTAGGAATAATATTCTAACAAAAGAGATATGAGATCTTTCAAAAGATCTTGATAAGAAAAATTCTGATTTTGAAAGTATTTCAAAAAATCTTGAGGAAGTACGTTCTGAGAAGAACAAACTTTTTAAAGAGTTAAAAAAAGTAATTTCTATGAAAAATGTTTTCTAGCCTAGCTCTAGTTCTAAAACTACTGATTTTTAGGATAAAAACATGGTCATAAAAATCATGTCTAAAATTTTTTCCATAATGAAGTGTTTATCAAACTTTACCCATGGTAAGGAAAATTTTGATAAAATGTATTCCCAAAAACGTCCTTTAAGAAATAAATCCAGATTTGGTTATAACCTTGCAAAACCAATTTTTATTAACAATTATTTTGTTCCTCAAAGTGACCCATTTTGTACTAAGTGTCAATGTGGTGGTCCCTGGGAAAAGAATTGTTCCTTAAACAAAACCCATTCTCTAGGATTTCACAAAGCTTATTTCTCTAAGAAGATGTCGGTACCTAAAATTTTGTTATCTGGAAATATCAGATACAAACATGTTTGGATTCCGAAAGACTAATTCTCTTCTTGATTTCAGGAAAATAAGGAGAGTACTAGAAACAATACATGGTACATGGATAGTGGATGTTCCCAGCACATGACTGGTAACAAAATCTATTTTGAAAATATTATCAAAACAAAAGGAGGAAAGGTAACTTTTGGAGACAATGCTAAGGGAGAGAGTTTTGGTATTGGTAATATTGTTCTTTTAGGAAAAACTTTGATTTCAAATGTTCTTTTTGTTAAGGGTCTTAAGACAACCTCATTTGCATAAGTCAGTAATGTGATGAAGGTTACCTTTTGAATTTTAGGAATGATAAGTTCTTAGTTCATAATTCCAAGGAAGAATTTATTCTCTCAGCCAATAGGCATGAGAATGTTTACACCTTAAATTTAGAAGACCTCAGGAGCCAAGATTTACCTTGCCTAAGTGCAATAGAAGATCATTCCTGGTTATGGCATAGAAGACTAGGTCACTGTAACCTTAGAAACTTATGTAAACTCACTAAGAAGAGACTAGTTAAGGATCTACCGGAGCTTAGATTTGATTCTTCTAAAGTTTTTGATCCTTGTCAATATGGCGGGAAACATAAATCTAGTTTTAAATCGATCGGCGAAGTCTCAACAACTGATGCATTGCAGTTAGTGCACATGGATCTTTTTGGTCCAACACAAACTGGAAGTATTAGAGGCAAATACTATGTGTTTGTTCTAGTTGATGATTACACTATATTTACTTGGGTTCATTTTCTAGAAAATAAATCTAAAGATTTTTCTTATTTCAAAATATTTAGAGCTCAAGTTAAAAATGAGAAAAACCTTCCATTGAAAACTATTCATAGTGATCATGGAGGAGAATTTCAAAATTCTGATTTTGAATCTTTTTGTAGTAGAAAAGGTATTACTCACAATTTTTCTGCACCTAGAACTCCTCAACAAAATGGTGTAGTTGATAGAATAAATAGAATTCTTCAAGAGATAACTAGAACCATGTTGAGTGAATATTCTATATCTAGACATTTCTGGGATGAAGCTGTAAGTACTACTTTCAATACTATTAATCGAGTTTTGATTAGACCTTTTCTTAATAAAACTCCTTATGAGTTATGGAATGGTAGAAAACCATGACTATCCTACTTCAAGGTTTTTGGTTGCAAAGTATTCATTTTCAATACTAAAGATAACTTACATAAATTCACACCAAAATCTGATGAAGTAATGTTCTTAAGTTATCCCAAAACTTCTAAGGCTTATAGAGTTTTTAATAAAAATACTTTTACTATTGAAGAAAAAGTGCATGTAAAATTTGATGAGTCTGATCCTTTTTTTTAAACCATCCCAGCCTACATCCTCAGATGTTTTTTCAAAAACTGATTGTCAACCTTTGATAGAAGAACCTTATAATAAGGATAATGTTCAAGAAGATACTTCTGAAATATTTACCCCGGAAGAATTTCCACCCTATGTTGATGAACAAGCTTTTCAAAACCCAAATCAGGGGTTTCTTAAGAATCATCCCAGTGATAGTATCATCGGTGATGTAAATCAACCTGTAAGGACTAGAAGTTCCTTAAGGATTGAAGTAGAACATCTAGCATTTCTTTCCCAATTAGAACTTAAAAGCACTGATGAAGCTTTAGGTGATGATGATTGGATCAAAGCCATGTAAGATGAACTAAATGAATTCGAAAGGAATAATGTCTGGACCTTGGTTGAAAGACCTAAGGAAACTTCTGTTATTGGAGTAAAGTGGGACTTCAAAAAAAATGTGATGAAAATGGAGTCATAGTAAGAAATAAAGATAGACTTGTTGCTAAAGGCTATAATCAGCCAGAGGGAATAGACTATGAAGAAACCTATGCTCTGGTAGCTAGACTTGAATTTATCCGTATTCTACTTGCCTTTGCAGCATTCATTAATTTTAAACTTTTTCAGATGGATGTGAAATGTGCTTTTCTTAACGGTTATGTCCAAGAGGATATTTTTGTTGAACAACCTCATGGATTTGAAGATACAAAACATCCTGGTCATGTTTTTAGACCTACTAAAGCTTTGTATGGTATTAAATAAGCCCCACGAGCTTGGTATGATAGACTCACTGTATTTTTGCATCAAAATAACTATGTTAATAGAAATGCAGATCCAACACTTTTTATAAAGAAAGATAAGAAAATTTTTTTGATTGTTCAAATTTATGTTGATGACATCATATTTGGTTCAACTCAGCAATCTTTAACCGGCTCTTTTGCAAGTCTAATGAAATCTGAGTTTGAAATGAGTATGATGTGTGAGTTAACTTTTTTCCTTGGTTTTCAAATTTCTCAAAAACCAGAAGGAACCTACATATCTCAACATAAGTATATTAATGATCTTCTTAAAAAGTATGGTTATGACAACACTAAGAGTATAAGTACTCCTATTGGTACCTCAAACTCTTTAGATCTTGATAAAGCTAGGAAACCAGTAGATCAAACATATTTTAGAGGTATGATAGGAAGTTTACTTTACTTAATAGCTAGTCGACCAGAATTAATGTTCTTAGTTTTCTTATGTGCAAGATATCAATCCAATCCAAAGGAATATCACTTAATGGCAGCAAAAAGAATTTTTTTCTACTTTAAGGGAACCATGGATCTAGGATTATTTTATACTTCTGGAAATGATTTTGTTCTAAAAAGATTTTCTGATGCTGACTTTGGTGGATGTAGAATGGATAGAAAGAGTACATCCAGAACTTTTCATTTCATAGGAGATTCATTAGTTTCTTGGTCTTGCAAGAAGAAACATTATATAGCACTCTCCACTACTGAAGCCGAATATGTAGCAGCTAGAAGTTGTTGTGCTCAAGTGTTGTGGATGCAACACACACTCACAGACTATAGCTTCAGTTTTACTAAAACTCAAATTTTGTGTGATAACACAAGTCACATTACCCTTAGTAAGAACCATGCACATCACTCTCGTGCAAAGCACATAGATATCAGGCATCACTTTCTTAGGGAACACACACAAAAAGGAGATATCATTCTTTAGTTTATCAGAATGCAAGATCAACTTGCTGATATTTTCACAAAATCTTTTCCTTCTGATAGATTTTAATGCATTAAACAAAAGTTAGGAAGGATAATCATAAGGTAATCTTTCTTAATTAAATTTCTGTTGAACAAGTATCCTTATAGTAATAAACTCCTTTTCACAGGGGGAGTACATTTGATTGTTAGAGTAACTAAGTTTTTCAAAGATTGTTTTCAAACTTTTCGGAACTAAAATTCCGGAATGGAAATTTCCGGAACTGAAATTTTTAGAATGGCTATTTTCATATAGAAAAATTCTGGAATGGAAATTTTCATATTGAAAACTTCCAGAATGGAAAATTTCGTACTGGTATTTCCATAACGAGATTTTCATACCGAGACTTTCATAATGTGTTTTTCATTTTCAAACTTTTGTAATGAAATCTTCATGCTGAAAATCTTGTAATTTTTTTTTTCGTTTTCTTTGTTGAGTTTTTTGTAGTGATTTTCGCAAACTATGTCTTTTCGTAATAAAGTTTTTTCGTAGTTTTTTTACCCATTACGAATAATCCTTCAAAGCCAATCCGAAAGGTATGATTTCCTTACTCAAATTTTCGTAGTCATACTTTGTTTGCTGGAATTTTCTTATATTTTGTTTTCGGATTATAGTTTTCTTAAATCTTTGTTTTAATAAAAACCTCAAAATATCAGATTCAAGATTTCTTGCAAATTGGTTTTCAATCGTCAGATCTGATCTCAGCTTGTCATAACCATTCGATCAACTGAGGAACTTGAACCGTATTCTTGTTGCCTATATAAAGGGGACCCCAAATGGTTGTCCCTCATCAGTTTTCAAGCTCTAGTGTCCCGAAGCTCTGCCTCTCCATTTTAAAGCTATTCCGAATTTTATCTTTCTCCATTCCGAACTTCTCAGAGGTATTCAGATCCGAATGTCTGTGGAAGTAGCTTCTCAAGACATGTATTCCTCGAAGCTGATTTTAATGTGGTTAGTATATAAGGAATGGTTGGTTCATCCTAATTTCTTCAACAAGTATGATTCTCTTATATCCAAGAATATTAAGCTCAACAGATGGGAAGATGTTGCGGTGTCTAAGCCCGGGAATCAAGATGAAGTGTTTTCGGATTTACTTAAGAGTTCTATGAGACAGTTTCCTTCATTAAGGAAAATAACACGGAGAAATTTTCATTTAAGTCTTATGGAAAAACTTATAAACTTTCGTATGTAAAGGCAGCTAGCTTGGTAGGGCTGAACTATGAAGGAGAAGCCGATTTCATCTCTCATGTGTTGCCAGATTCAAAATGAAGCTTCGACAAGGTAAAGGCATTAGAGACTGTCGGACTGGCAGATGACAAGGCTCTGAAGATTGCTTCTCTGTATACGAAATTCCAGATTCTAGAATTATGGGTACAAGGCCTTATCGTACCGAGAAAGGGTGAACAAGATAGTCTGAAGAAGAGTGAGATTTATATTGTAGATTTTCTGATAAATCTAAGGATGTTTAACCTGATGAAACACATTATTATTAGTCTTGAGAATGTTAAGAAATGGAATCTGAGAGCTCATATCATAATGTGTCTAGAAATCCTCTAAAAGTTGATAGTTTGGTGCCTTGAGTCCTTCAAGGTGTCTTGAAAGTCTAAGCCAAGAGTTTGCAAGATTATGTTGTCGAGTGATTGTACTCTCAAAAGGATGGATGTAGCCTTCGACAAGAAGACTGGTCGGTTTATTGATTTACCTGCTCAAGAAGAAATGCTTCCCAATGTTGCTGAACCTAAATCCTCTAAGACAGTGAGGAAGAGAAAGATGAAAGAAGTTGAAGGTGAAACAGAGAATCCTAAATCAAAGGATGTTCGTTCCGCACCTCCAAAACTGAAGAAGAAGAAGAAAGCTTACCCAGATGAAGTAGTTTCTAAATGGGGGGAAATCAAAGAGAAGAGAGTACAAGGGGAGCCTTAGTTTGGCTTGGATTCTGCGGAGGCTAAGGCCTTGAAGGAAAGAACTGCGGATGAGCTCGAAAAACAAGTGAAAGAAAAGAAGCTTCAGAAGAAGATGTCTAAAGCTGAGGTATCTCAAAATTTGTTGAAGTTTAATGAGAAGGTTTCAGCGAAAATTCCCTTTCCGAGATCTTTTTCTTCGGAATATCTACCTGAGACTCTAGGAAGAAACTTTGTCACCCCGGAAGAGGCAGTTTCTAAGAATGTTGAGGAAGTAGAGCAGATTGAGCAAGTCAAAGAAGAAGAAGTAGTTGCTGAAGGTAGTGGTGACACCAGAGATGTTTTGAAGCAAGTATATGATTATAAGGGGACACCGTCTAGAACATTTCTCGCTCCGAACTTCAGAAGATGAATCATCAAAGTTAGTCACTCCAGGGATGGATGAGGAGGAAGGAGAACAAGAAGTAGCCTATCATGCATAGGAGGAACAACTTCTACATGATGTTGCTCAAATGGATAACGTAGAAGATGGTGCTCAAAAAGATGCTGATGATGAAGACAATGTTGTTCAAGTTTCTGATAGTGAATAGAAGACTCCGGAACAACAAACCATTCCAAAAAAGGATAAGGGAAAGCAACTTGTTGTTGATACCCCGAGCTCAGTGGTTGTAAAGAGAAGGCAATTTGGTGATTCTATGTAAAGAGAAGGCAATTTGGTGATTCTTATAAGAATAAGGTTGAGCATTTTGAAGAATAAAATTCTCCAAGAAAATTCTCAGATTCAGATTCATCTTCGTTGGGTCATGACTTTGTTGTTCAGTCATTAAATAAGTTGGTAGGTATTATTCCAACTTTATCAAGTATTGATTCAAGATGCCAGATGCTCCAACATGCTTTGAATTAGAAAACAGACTCCGTATCCATGGTTATGGAAAAATGTGTTGAGATAGAAGCTCAGTTCAAAACTTTAATTGTCCGCTTTGAAGCCCACAAAAGATCTTGCAAGAGGATGACTAGTTGGTCGAGGAAGACTGTAGAAGAGATGAGGCTCTTTGATGAATTCCAAGATAATGTGAAGGATGCCTTTGAGTCAGAAGTCAGGAAGATAAATGATCTTACTTCATCCTTTGGAGAAAAGTTGACAGATGAAAAGAATTTCTGGATTCAAGAAGTCAGAGATCTGAATGAGAAGCTGAATTCTGTTTCTCAAAACTGGAAGTATGAAAGGGATCATCGAATTGAGTTTGAAGAAAAGTTGTTAAATCAAGAACAAATCTTGAAAGCTTAGGAAGAAAATATTCAGGCTCAGGAAGAAAATCTTCAAGCCCAGGAAGAAAAGATTGAAGCTAAAAATGCAAGAATTGTTGTGTTAGAGAAGCAAGCTAAGGAAGACCATAAAGACTTGAAGTAGATAAAGACTATTCTTAAGGGTCTCATGTCTAAGGAAAAAGATCCAAAATAGATAGATCCTATCTTTTGTTTTATCTAATATTCTTTTTTGTTGAGCTTTCAAACATAATGAAAATTGTGCTTGGTCATTTCTTCTGTTGTTGCTACTAATTTTTCATGTACTTTATCATATTTTCCATTCCCTCGAATTCTTTTTGAAAATCACAATGGGGGAGAAGGAAAAGAACCCTAATAAAGGGGGGAAAATAATCTTAACAAAGGGTGAGAATGAAAACCAAATCTAATGGATTTTATCTAAGGGGGAGTTTTTTCATTAAAGAAGACTTTCTTATTCTTAATTCTGGAAATCTGGAATACGATCCTTAGAGTTTCAAAGCCTAAGGGGGAGTTAGTCGTATTCATCAACATCTATAAGCAAAGGGAGATAAGCCTTAATGTTTTCTTTCTTCTTGGAATTTCTTTTTCATAGGGATATTTGTGCTTTCCAAAAAGGGGTAGATTGTTGAGTCAATATGGTTTTCCTTAAGACTTTTCCATTCCTTCTTGTTTTCAAAACCACAAACACCTTTCTTTAAGGAAAATCGATTTTATAATGAAAATCTCTTTTATAAGAAAATCATTTTTATAAGTAAAATTGCTTTTATAAGGAAAATCTCTTTTATATGGAAAATCGCTTTTATATGGAAAATCGCTTTTATAAGGAAAATCGCTTTTATAAGGACAATCGCTTTTATAAGGAAGATCACTTTTGTAAGAAAAATTATCCTTATCATATTTTCATTCATATATTTCCTAAGTATAAGTTTCAGATTCATTTCTATATTCATGGAATCGTTTGAAACATTGATAAGAAGCATTCTGTTTTAAGTACAGAATTATGGATGAGAACTGTACTGAAGTTTCACTCCGAATTCTAGAAGAGAACTGTAATGAAGTTTCACTCCGAATTCCAAATGAGAACTGTAATGAAGTTTCATTCTGAATTCTGGATACGAACTCTGATAAAGTTCTACTCCGAATTCTGGATATGAATTCTCATTACGAATTCTTATGACAAATTCTCATTACGAATTATCATTCTGAATTCACCTATTAAAGAGAATCTGATCATCATTGCTTTATAAACTCCGAATTTATTTAGACTCTGAAAATTATTTTTTTGTCAGACTCTAAACATTCATTTTACTTACACTTTTATAATTTGTATACTCTTTGAAATTTTTTTTACACTCCTAACCTTCACTCCGAAATTCTGTGTTAAACATAAAACGATTTCGTCTATTCTGTTATAAACTAACCGTTGGTTATGTTACACGTGTTCTGGTCCCTCTGATTTTTAAGGAAAATATGACCGTTGGAAAGGAGGCTGACCTTTCCTATAAATAGGATCTCATTTGAAAGAGCTCAGTATGACTTCTTCAAAATTGTGCATACATGCTGTTGAAGTGATTTCTAGAGAGAGAGGCTCTTATTAACTCTCAAAGCTTTGTGCGACTCTGAATGTTGGTGATTATATTCGAGGACTTCCAGGGATAGGAAGACAGAGGTGCCGACTACCTTGAAGTTGAGGGATTCCTTGGTGAGGAAGACAGAGGTGGCTAACTACCTTGAAGTTGAGGGCTTGCGGGGATAGCAAGACAGAGATTCTGATCATCGTATCGAGGTCATACCCTGGTGTGGGTAAGATAGACATACTTGAAAGTATAAATCAAGGGACTTTTATCCAAGGTTGTTGGATAACCTTCTCTTTGGGTTAAAAGACTTTTATCTTGTTACTTGTAGTTTTACTACTCGTTTGTTTCTGCTGCATTTTTTATTATAAGCAAAGTATAACATTATTATACTTCCTTACATGTACTCTGTTTCATTTAGATTCTATATGCTTTAAGGTAGAATCTCATATTGTAATCTTTTGTTAAGTTTCAATTTCCGGAACCATATTTCCGGAACCTACTTTCGGAATCTCTTTCCAGTTATAAGTAAGTAAATAGGACTTGATGTTTATAACTTCATTCCTCTTTCCAAGTTTTCATTTGGTGTTAGAGGTGTTGTGAATCTTCTTAGTTTAACTTTGTTAAACTTAGCCCTTTCCTTTGCCTAAGGAAAACATAGTTAATCATAACTAACATTAAAGGTTCCAAAGGAATTTTTAAAGTGTACAATTCACCCCCCCTCTTGTATATTGAGCATCTACATCATTATTTCGATCCTACACTATCATGTTTGGTAAAAAAATTTATATCAGATGTTTTGTATATTTATTTCTTATTATATATAAATTACTAAATTATCACTGGAAAAAAATTCCCAAATAGTCTAATATCCTAGGAGAATGTATGTGTACCTATAGTAGAAATTGACAGTATATTCGTTGATGTATGAATCACCTTTAGAACTATAATTCACCTTCAGATGATATAAACCTCTATATAATTGGAATTCAAATAGTGTAAATTGTATCATAAAAACCAAAATTTAACCTTGGATTTTGAATTCCCCATAGGATGGATAAGATTGTGTGATTATTCCATGGAATGGGAATCCAACTGTACATGATGATGAGCATGGATAGTGGAAAATGATATCACCCTAAAGCTGGTTTGGTGAACCCTGGTTATCAACCTCGTGCTAGTGTTTTAGTGAGTAATTTTATTGTTTTGTATTTGAATTTTCTTAAATATGTATGAATATAGAACTACTTCCTAAACTATTACATATACTAGATATTTTTAGACAACATTGGTGGTGGAATTCTAAGATTCACTCAATATCCATTTTTGATTACTTTGAATTTCTGGAGACATTTCATTCATGCATGTTTGGAAAAAGGTCCAGTGGACTTATTTTTGAGGTTTTGATTTTAAAGTTAAGAATTAATCATAGAAATGGGATCTAGAATGGTGTTTCCTACGAGATTTGGGATACTTTATTTGATCCCCTCATTTAGAAAAAAAAATTATGACTTTCAACATGACACTTAATTATTCATATAATATGACATAGAAATGAATAATATATTTTTTTTTTCTTTTTCATGTTTCTATGATGGATTTGATTTTTCTTGAACTATTTATTGTGTTTATTCTTTGTTTATAATTTGGTTCCACAGGTTATATTCTCATCACTATATATATTCTATCAGATCCTCCTTTTATAAACCTATGGAATATGTAGAGGCACAGTTGAAGTCATGTAATGACCCATCATGTTCACAAGTCGAATATCCGGGATAAAGACATTTCAATGATATATCAAAGAGGTATTTTATTTTTCTCTAATATTTGGGTCACGGTCGAAAGAAGAATATGACTTGATGGGCTTGGTAATTATCCCATTCATGGGAATAGGTAATCCATGTGTTGGGGGGAATTAGTGTTTTTATGTGCGAGATTAATATTCTAGATGTTTTCATGTTATAGTTGGCAAGTTATTTAATATTTGGTAATTTATTTGATATTTGATGTTAATGTTTTATGATAACATACTTATTTTCCAATACTATGTGAGATACTAATTCATGCATCAATGTTGAAACATAAGAATATATATTATTTTTCATTTTACATGAAATGAATTCATTTGTATCACATGAAATTTCATTAAATGATTGACCAAATGGAATTAAATTACTTGATAAAATATTTATTAACTCACTTTTCAAAATGATAAAACCAGTGACACTATATCAGTGGTTGTTTGTAGTCTTTTTTCATTTTGAGATGATATTGTGTTGAAACATATAATCCATGGAGTGCATGGATCATTTTTGAGAAATAAACATATGTCATTATTTGGTTTAAGTACATGGAAGTGCTATTTATCTCACCCATATTGAAGAATGTTATGGACTTCCTATAGAACCATGAAATTCAATGAATGATAATCTCTCCAATAGTTTCATGTGGGTATATTTATCTTTATATGGGGAGAATATACTTTCATCCCTTATATGCTTGATCTGAAATTGGAATTCTAGATCTATTCCCATCCACATATACTAGGGAGGTAGGACCTTGGGAAGAAGAGTTATAGATTGAGTCCACTAAGATGGAGTTTATTCAACATGATACATCCTTGTAAATGAATGTGAAATGTTATAACTAAATGTTTTGAGGTCCATCTAGGAACTAATGGAATATCATAGTACATACCATATAGTTATAAGATATTTCATAGAAAGTCTTTGTTGATAATTCTTTGAGTCACTTTTATCCATAGAAACTAAAGGGTGAAAGGTCTCAAGAGTTCATGAACATGATGTAGGGGAAAATGTATGGGACACACTACACCAAATACTTAAATATCCTAAATATTTTTTCTACATCACTAGAAGGAGATGATGTGGCATGGTAAATTATATTATAGGATCTTCTCCAATTCTAGATCATGTTGAAGCTGAATTATTAACTCTTCGAAAACATATCTGTTTTGATGAATCTGGTTCCCATCACTATAGGGAACTTGGGAGAGTCACTGAGTGGTGGGATGGTAGATTCAGAAAGATTACTGGAGAGTTATTCTATAAGTTGTATAAGGAATCATAGTTTTTATTTCTATTATCGCATTGTGGGGAAGAAAAGATTGCGGAGTGGACAAATATCCATGCACTATGGGAATGGTTAGCGATTTTAGTGTGATATTACTGGGCACAAGTTCCTTTTATATAATTTACCTATAGTGGATTAAAAATATTGTGGTATGATGGGTAAACCATAAAGGTTATCTTTTATCAATCAATTTTCTCCTGGTGGGGAGGGTTTTTTGGATGAAGTGAGAATATGTTAGGAACTATACTACCCCTCCAAAGACGGGTATCTAGAGTTTTACCAAACACTATTTTTGGGGTGGGGGCATGGTACCCCAACATAGTTGTGGCAATAATGGTCAGTGGTATAATCATAACAGATTTGGGATACATATATTTTTTTAGGGGTGAGTCTGATGCATGCCTTTTAGTATAATCATACCAACGTGGATGTAGAACCTTCCACTGATAAAGATATTATTATGGTGTTATATTCCCCTTCTTGAATATAGTTATTTGATGGAATTATTTATTCTCATGTGTTTTTCCTTCTGGAGGTGCATGATGGGGAAGGGGAAATAGTGACAATGATGACGTCAGTTGGTTTTCGATAAATATTTATGTGGTTTTTAGTGGTGGTCAGTGGTATCGAGACCATGTCGTTGTGTTGTGATGTTTGTGATGTCTATATAACTACAAAAAAGATGACTATTATGATGATGTGGATTCTGGTTGGTCTCCTCGGCACTGAGAAGATGATGAGGTGAGTGGATTGGGAATTTGACATGGTAGGTGGGAAAATTGGGGAAGGCACCTGAATTGAGATATCCCCTGGTCTGAGATGGGTGTTGATATTTCTTGAAAATTTAATTTGAATTTTTTGGTCTCTGGAATAACTTCGGGAACTTTTCTCTTAAAATTTAATGTTCCCGTTAACCATTAAAGCAACTTTTTAAAAATTAAAAATAATGTATTTAAAAGGGTTCATTTAGAGGGAATCAGATGCTAGAAGGGGTTCTATATTAAAATTATAGGACATTAGTTCCTCTCAGAGTAATTTATGAATGAAATTACTATGTAATATTTCATTCTTTATATGAATTGTCTAGTTCATTATTCATATTGTATACACTATTTTCTAGGGTGAGTGAATTTTCTATCCCTATAAGAGGGAATCTATATACATCTTGGTGGAAGAGATATCCAATCTCATTATTATTGACCAATTATGTAATTATTTGTTTTACTCATGGAATAGGTAGAAAGTGTAATGACCTAGGTATTGATTTTTTTTTCATATTTATTAGTATTGTTGAATTTATTAGTTAAATTAATTATGTTTAGTAATTTTACAAAAAATAATTTTTTGAAAACCAAATAAATTTATAGTAAAATTTAAAAAATAAATATAAAAAATAATTATTATTAATTTTACCAAACTAACAACATTTTTTAATTCTAGATGATTAAATTATCGTTGTATGAAATATTTAGTGTAATTTTAAAATTTTTATTTTTTTGTGAATAGAAAGAACTTTTTTTAACTATAGTAACTTTTGGGATTTTATAGTTAGATTGTTGTGATATAAAATTTTATTAAAAATATTTCATCAATAATATATTATTTTATAAGATAAATTTTTTTAAAAAAATTTAGAACATCTAAATTATAATTTTCACGATAAGAATAATTTTTTTTGTTAGTGCCGATGTAGTTCATGTACCATATAGAAAATGTAAAATTTGATTCTTTATTGAAAATAAGTAAGTGTTTAAAATTATTTTCACACCAATTTTATTAATTATTATGTATGATTTTTGTTTTTGGATTATAGTTATGTTTTTTAAAGTTATATTACATAAGCCTTATCAAAATGCTCAGCCAATGCTTCTTTAAGTAAAGAAGAAAAATAATTAACAAATTAATGATGTTTTCTTGACATGAATATGAGTAAGTATACTTATTGAATGAATCTAATTGATTATAATGAAATTAAATAATTTATTTTTATGATAGTAATTTATTATTAATTTCTTTAAAAGGTATAATTATTTTTAATGCATTTGTAATGATTATCAATTTCTTGTGTAACATGACGAAAAATAAAAAAAATGTTTAAATTAAATTTATATGTTCCATTAAATTACCCAAAAAATAGATATTTTTATTTAATACTTTTTAGAAAATTATTTTATTTTTATTCTAATTTGAGAAATTTTGGTTCTATACGAATCACCTTAATCCTTTTATAATATTTTATTTATAATCATGTAAAGATGTTCACTATATAGTTTTTAATTTGTATAGTATATTAATATAAGGTTTTGCAGAAGTGTTTTTTCCAAAAATAAATAGATTATTTGAAAGATAAAAGAATTATATTTTTATGGAATTTATACTTTTTATTTTCTAGGGGTAAATAATTACCTTACTGGATAACACAATGATTGTACCATAATTATTGAATTAATGATTAAATAAAATTAATCTTATTAGAAATAATAAAATTAATTTCATTGGATATTGTTTTGTTAATTCACAATTTTTATTGATTAATATGATATTTCTGTGATATAGTTAAATATTTAATTCTAGTTTGAAACGAAGTTTAGGTGTTTTAGAGTCACAGTAATGAAAAATGTTTAGTTTCACAGAAAAATATTCTACATGAATAAAATATTTTATTAAATTATTTAAAATTAATAAAAAACTAAAACTCCAAAAATTAGAATATTCCATCTAAAATTTTATCTATTGTGATCTTGAGAACTTTTTTAATTTATTACAACTATATTTAGACTAATTATATATTAATTTTTTTAAGTAATTCCTAATTTACCCCTCATATCAATTATAAAAAGGGACTCATTTATTCACTTAATTTCACCACCATAAGACATATTTCTCAACTATTCTCTTAATAATTACTTTGTCATCACACATTTCCACAATTTTGTGTTTTGGGTCTCACCAAAGTACAACATACAAGACCCTAAGGAGGTTCTCAATAATGAATTTCCAAGAGTTAAATTACTTTTTTTCTCTTTTTAATTCTATCTCACTTCAACCTTATCCTAAAATCCTTTCCAATGTTTCGTGATAAATCCATAATCATATATGTACTTAGATGTTGTTTTTTTCTGGTTTATTCATCCTAAAATGTATCATTTTCTAATATTATTATTAAATAACCAAATCATTGTCCATGGTGTATCAATCCACGAACTTCATGGATGATGGTTTTTTTGTTTCCATTTTTTCGCAATAATGGAAATTTTTAAATTCACATATAATAGTTTAAAATTACATATATATATATATATTTTATCACTTATATAGTATTAATTCAATGTAAAAATGTATTATATAATAATCGAATCTTAAAAACTTAGAATTAATGCACCCAAAATAGTAGAAACAATAAAATATTTCTAACAAATGGGTGAAAATGATATAAGAAGATTGTGTAAGGAATTATAAACATTCTTATAGTTCATTAATGAATTAATAAAAATCATAAACATATTTTACAATAGGTTTTAAATTTTTTTAATAAAGTCAGACAAGAAGAAAAGAACATTCCATTTTCATTTATCAGATAAAAAAATGTCATTATTTATATATTGAATAAGTTATTTCTCATATATTCACGATTCATTATTACTATAATGTTTCCCTTATATGTTTACTTATTTCTTTGAATAATATGATATTATTATTATGTGTTTGGTTTATTTATTTCTTAAATTTGACTTTTATAAAAAAGGGTCTTTTATATTTAATGTGTATTGATTTTAGGTATAAATGATTTATCAAGGGTTTTGTTCATGATGTGTATCATGGAAACTGTTTATTATGTGTTGATCCCAATATATCTGTAAATATTAAGGGTTTATTCCCATTATAAATCATGATATAATGGGTTGGTCCCTATTATAGATAATGATATGATGAGTGAGCCCCATTATACCTCTTTATTTCATTAGGTACTATGTGTATAGAAGTCGAGTGAAATGTTATTCACATTTTAAGGGTTAATTTAAGAGTAATATGGTAAATATTTACTAAGTAACGTACATTATTTTTTATTAATTCTAATGAGTTTTCATGAAAAGAGTTTTTAATGGTCTTCATGTTTTTAGGAGACTAAGAATATCTTTATTTATGTCCCTTACTGAACATTTTGTGCTCATACCATGTTTTAAAATGATTTTCAACAGGTATAAGGTTGTGTAAGAGAAATAAGTAAGTTGAGTTTGATGTTATAAAAATTTTTCACGAAACAAAATCTATGTTTTATTTTTAAAAGTATTGTTTTTTAAGAAATTGAAATGGTTTTAATAATATACATATTTTATAAATGAGGGACGTTATGTATGATCTATGTCCTAATTCTGCAGAAATAAAATCCTAAAAAGGCAATCAATATGAGGGAATGAATATTCATGATTAAAACTCATGATTATGTAATGTTTTTGGATATGTTATTATATTTGGAATCTATGTATGGTTTATATAACCTTAGGGGTTATTATGATATTAATAGAATATTATGAATGATTTATACATTATTTTGAATTTGAAATGATATATAATTTAAAGATATCAATATTTATTCATTTAAGATATATCTATTTAGAATGATTTTCCACATAAGAAATAGGGAATATGTAGCATAAATGCACCGATAGAATGATATACTCACGAATATGTATCCCAAAATGGTTGGAATTGGAACTGAGCAATTTGTGATTGTAATGTCTCAGTTGACTCATGAAATAAATGTTGGGTGTATACATGTAAAAGAGGAATCAAATCTTTAATGAAGTATTATGAATTTAATGAAGTAATTCATAAAGAAACATGTCATATCCATTAATTGATCATCCGACCCTATGGTAGCCAAAGGATAAATCAATGGTCTGGAAAAGATATTTAATGTAATGGGATGTTAATAACCACAAATTTTAACCATTTTTATTTATTATTTTGAATGTGAAGCTGATCGATGATGGTCAATGATTATTAATTCCAGAGAGAATGAAGATCCTGATTCCATGGAAGTGGAAAATTCCAGGAACTTTTCGTTAAGAAATATTTCCCTTTCTTTGTATGACTCCAAATGGAAAATTATATTCTCAAATTGAAGGAAAATTATGAATATTTCATGGATGCATATGAATAAAAATAGACAATATTGGACAAGAATGCGATTGATTTTTTTGGGACACTAATATGAAAATTAATTTTTTTTACTAAATATTGAAACAGGTTTCACGATGAGTTTTGGGCACAAGATAATTTAAAATCTATGAGAAATTTGTATATTGTGTTGAAAAATATGAAATGGAATTGTGTGATACATATACGCCTCATGAGGACAAGAATAATAAGTGGTCAGGTTGGCATGATTTGAGTAATAATTTGTAAATTCAATTTGGAGGAATGAATATTAAATTCCCTCTTTGTATAATGTGTGGTAAAAAGATTCATAGAGAATGTGTTGTAAATTTTGGGATGTTCTATGGATATGGAATGATTGGAAAAAGGCTCTTGAGTGTATTGAAAATGATCTGAATAATAATGAGAAGTTGATGGTAAGATGCACTAATGGTATAGTGTTGTGTCATTTTTATAATGTGTGTCCAAATCTAGTCACTCTAGTAGGAGATCACAATTATTGGAAATTGGAGGGTTTGGAAAAATACTTTTCAATTACATTAGAATATGTTGATCCATCATACAATGTTGTAGTAGGAACATTTCTTGTTTTTACAGAATATACCAATGTGTTGTTTTATTTAAGTTATACACATTAATTCATTACTGAGAAATTTTCTAGTAAATTTGAAATTAATCGTCTATAAATAAATATAGAACTTAAAATGAGAGAAACTTTAGAAAATATTTAAGGAAAAATGAAACCATAAGAATCTTCTAGTCATTTTTTGTAGAATGAATTTACTTACAAACCTTTTTGATTTTCATTTAGCAGAGTTTTATATTATCCTTGGTATGGATTAAATTTCTTTTTTTCTATACTAATATATATTTTATAGCTAATGTAGTTTCTTTTAAGTATGTTTTTTAGTTTGGGAACATGAATTTACCCATAAAATTTATAACATATTACGATGATGAGAAATTGTAAGTATATAGAAAGAAAAGATAACTTGTATATATCATGGAAATGAAAGAGTCTATTAAGATTAACGATGTGTTAGTGGTAAATGAGAATCATGATGTTTTTCATGATGATTTTTCCAATTTTATTCCAGATTGAGAGGTTATGTTTTTGACTTACATAGTTCCAATTTCTAAGAAAATTTGAAAATCTATATTTCGAATGGATGAATTAAAACATAAAAAATTTAAAAATAAGTTTGTTGAATTATTAGATAAAGGTTTTTATAGACTATCACTTCACCATGGAATGATCATGTTATGTTTTATAGAAATAAATGTGGATCAATGAGTCTTTACATCGAGTATAGATCAATGAATAACATTACTATTAAGAACAAGTAACATTTTCCTCATGCTATTTTTTTATCAGCTCTAGGGATAACATTATTTTTCAAAGGTTGAACTAGGGTCCTGATACCATCAATTTAATGTAATAGAAGGATAAATTGAAAAGACAATGTTTTTTTTATTATTTATATGAATTATGAATTTTATGTTATTCAATTTGTACTATCTAATGCACCTACAAAATTAATGGATCTTATGAGTAAAATATTTGATGAGTTCTTATATAAGTTTATGGGTGTGTTTATTTATAATATTTTGATATATTATAAAATTAAATATAAGCATGATATAAATCTATGGATAGTTTATAAAACTATATAATAATAGACATTGGGTGGTAAATTTATCTATTTTGAATTTCGTTATGGAAAATTTCATTCCTTGGTAAAAAAATTTCAAATGATGGCATAACTATTTTCCAATTAAGTTGAATGTTTTTTAATATTGTTCAATACCCAAAAACATAACCAAAATTCTCATTTTCCTTGGCTAGATAGTATATAACCAGAGAATTTTTTATGTCATTTCCTGATTATCTATCCCACTAACTACGTAAAAAAAGATAATAAGTCATTCTGGAAAAAATAATATGAATGTTTTTTTTTAAAATTGAAATTAAGATTGGTTAATTCTCTAGTTTTGTTGCTAATTTCTAGAAAGGTTGTGTTTTTGTCTATAATTATTCTTTGTTGAAAGGAAATTATGGTGTCCTAATGTATAATGATTAGTTATTTTTTAAGATTCATGTTAGTTGAAACCTAACGAGTAAAAATAACCAACCCATGAATTTAAATTAGTTACTAACGTTTTTTCAAAAAAAAAATTGAGGCATCACTTGTATAGAGTAAAATGTGAAATATATACAAATCATAAAAGTATTAAGTATGTATTCACTCAGAATGAATTGATCACATGATAGAGACAATTTATGGAACTAATAAAATATTATGATTGCACAATTGTTTAGCATAGTGGAAATGTAAATAAATTGTCCAATTCATTTTGATGGTAAAATAATGATACACTAACCATGTTATGATCAGAACATGAACCCTTTAATTAATGATTTGATAAATTTTGTCTTGGACGTTGTTGGCATAGGAAATTGCTATGTTCTGATTTAGGTGTTACTACGATCGTCGCGTTTAGAAATAATTATGAATTCTATAAATATAGAATTTGAATTATAGAAAAAGGTATAATTATTTAAGATTGGTATGTTTCGAAAATTTAATTTCGGTTACGATTGTGTCTTGAGATTTGGGATGAGATTATGTGTTCCTTTTGATTCACATTTGAATAAATATTTGTAATGTGAAGTTCGTAATTCTCTATTTTCAATTCATCCAAGAAGTATTCAGATGTACATATACAACAATGAGTATTTTTAGTGGAATTTAATTAAAATATTTATTGCTAATTTCACCATGAAATGTTTGACACGTCAACAGGATAGAGACAAAAATCAGTTAGTGAGGGGGAAGCTTATACCTTTACATGTTCCAGAGAGGAATTGGGAAAATATTTTAATGGATTTGATTGTGGGAGAAACTATGGAATCTCTATTATGTCAATAAGAAAAAACAGTGGATAATCCATATTACTAACATAATATAACATGTCCCCATCAATGAGATGTATCAGGGAATAATCCCCTATTACTAACATAATATAATTTATCCCCATACAAGGTAATCCTCGATGTGTAATACCTAACCAAAACAGAATCCATCCAATAATAAGTGTATAACATTCTATATACCACAAGAATAATGATATTTTCCCCGAGTTTTACCATCTGGAATAGCCATTTAGTGTTTTAAATTATAATTGGACACTGAGAACTCTGATTCCCACCATATTCGGGATACAAAAGTGACCTCTAAAGTCCCATGATATAATGGGACTCCACTTCAGTGTACGCCCCATTATTTCTCAATTATTCTCAACTTAGAGGGGCTAAATTCCCACATAAGTATTCAATTCCTCCTCATCCATTAACAGATGATGATTGGGGCCATACTTGTGCCTTAATTTAATAATAATCCATGATCAATTCCTCATGTTCCTAAAAACCATCTGCGGGTTGGTTGATGAACTGAACTATGATTATTGAATTTATTTATAAAATAGGTTATGTAGGATACATTACAAAGTCTCGATCCCAATACCATATACTATAAGAGGTGGGTAATCATGACCCCCAATGGGATCTATTAATGTGTAATCCACATATGGTTATGCTGTCTTTCAATGTGTCCAATCTACCGCTATATATTTTCTTGTAACAAGGGTGGCTCAGGTGGGATTATAGACTTGTGATGAATGTATTAAAAGAATGATAGGAATTTTCTTTGTATAGACCTATCATTAGGATGCATGTTTGAATACATATAAAATATGATCAATGGGCCATATTCATGAACAATCAATACATTGTAGTTTCCTATGTATATGTCCTAACTAGGGCCTATATTGTCATATCCATCATAACATAGACACCTATTTTAAGGACTATGTAGACACTGATTCTTTAGTCAACCATGATACATATGACGAATCCCCATGGTCCATGCCAAATATTCTTTTCCTTCCCCCATGAAAACAAACTATATGGATGTGTCCAGTCAAACAACCTTAAACATCACTAAAACAGCTATGTGGATTTTGATTCTTGTTATTATATGTTATGTAGGAAACCAAATAGAGGATAAATACCATCACCAAGACACCAACCACCTACCTAGATTCAAATAAACAACAAACTTCTTGATCATGTTCATAGCCTAAAGCATAAAAAATGTAGGACCTCGAGACACCATGAGAGGGGAGGGGTGAATCAAATTGTCAATGTTTTCTTATCAAATATTTTATATTGTTACCATGTTAGTTGGAACTTGTTAAACCTATACGATGGATAAAAATAGAAATCAAACAATTAAATTAAAAGAGACCACACAACAATTTTAATTGGTTCACAAATAAGGGATACATCTAAGGAGAATTCACTGACATTGTGTTGGTCATAAAAAACCCACTAATCTTCACTAGCTATGGAATACAAATGTTCAGTCACAGTCACTCTATGCTAGTATCACTACCCTTACAAAATTTTATGGATTGATCACTAAAGCCCTCAAAAAAATTCTCTCTACCCCTAGATCACTAAATTGGGATAAGTCTTACTTAGTTTATTGAGTTGAATGTAACTTCAATTGATTTTCACTGATGTCCTTGTCTCTGTCCAACACGAGACACATATTTTATCGAAATCTGGAGTTGATGCACACTAATAACCCTATCTACTAAAATATTATATTGAAAACTACCTTTTCAAAAAGATACTTCGCAATGATCCTTTTGGAAGCTCACTCCTCTCCATATCTCACTCCTAGGAAATACACACTACGTCTCAAAGCACACTAATTAAAAAATATACTTATTTATTATGGAATGACTTTCTGTTGTGAATCACACTACCTTAATAGATCAACCTTCCATCGTGATGTTCACTGAGGCAATGTGGAACATCCCATATTTATGAATCACTCAACAAATATAAGCATTGACATTTGTGAAGAATAGAATAGTATTTTCACGATTTTCATGATCACATAGAATCATAGTTTCAAAGATCACCCCTTGCTTCGCCAAATTAGAGCAATTACAGATTGTCTCGGAAAAATTTCATAATAAATGATGAGGGGTAGGCTCTTATTTATAGGCATGACTGATCATGAACCTCCACCCCTCCAGATTTTTTTCTAATCAGTCAAAAAATTTCTTCACGACACTCCTCCCTTTTGAAAGCACTAATAAAATTCAACATTGTCGCAACAATCTCTGTTAAACCCTTCACACCGCCTTAATGCTCCAAATCTCATATTCTTTCTCGATGCTCAACATAACCATAGAGCACAACCCTATAATTATTTAATCTTTTAGGAAATACAATTCATGAATCCCATCTTCTCAAATCTCACTCCTTTTCTATATTTTGATATGGCCTTTAAGAATAAATACTTTTCACAATGCTTTTATTTTTCCAAATTGTAGACCCAAAATATTTGGAAATCATTGGGAAATGAATCCACCTTCAATAATTCTTATATCTTGAACTGTATGATAGATTTCCTTTCAATATTCTTGATAATAAATGATATTATTTACCAAAAACACAATCCAAACTTAATTTCTAGTAATTAATAGAGCTATTTCCAATAATAAATAAATAAGAGAGCGATAGAGAGCCTCTGATATGCACTCTATTATTCACATCGATACATGTTTGTTTTCATGTCATTGAAACATGGAATAAATGCCCCAAATTGGGGTCTAGGAATGATTGCATGAATATAATATAATTATATAAAATTTTCCTTGATAAGAATAAATTCCCGCAAAAGGGTTTCATGAGCCCAACCTCCCATCCTCCCGACTAATGTGTCATCCCATGTGTCATTGGGAATGAAACCCCAAAGGACCACCTACCTTTGGAAAGAAGGTCCATACCTAGTTATGGATGTGGGAACCATTGAGAGCTTCTAGGGAATACTTAAAAAATGGAAAACCTGATGTGAGTGATTGAGAGAAGCCATAACCCCCTCCCACAATCTAACTATTGGGCATGGTCCCATTCATAACTCAAATCCTGAAAAAATGGTCAAAACGATGGGAATTACTTTAAATAGTTCATCCCTTTCATAAGTAAAAAAGGATATATTGTGGAGTTCATAATATGAAAATTTATGCTATTCCCATTTCAAAAAAACAAATTGGTGAACTTAACAGGTTTCTTTTAACTATGATAAACCTTGGGTAACAATAAGGGGTTGCCTATCTATCCTCAAATTGTGAATGTCTTTTATCGAACATGTAAATGGTTGACTAATAAGGTGTATTTTTTTCCTCCTTATGAATTCTCATGACTCCTTTCAATAAAAATCACATCAAAGAATGATCTAAAAGATTTAATGATCTCTGAACAATATTCGTTAACCCTAAGGCCCCGATTTACATTGTCACTAACACAAAACTTCTAGTGTCAATTTTTGAATGTGTTCGTCTAGGAATAATGCACCAACAACTCCATCCCTAATCGAGAATCCATCAAGGAAACATTTATAAGGATGAGTTCCCACTATACATCTTTCCCACTAAATGCCACTGGAGTGGAATATGCCCTTGTTTCCACATTTAATCTCTTTGGAAACCAATCCCTTGAGTGCAACAATGCATACCTTCCCTGCCTAAGGGAATCATATTATGGTATTGATCATGAAAATTTAATCAACTTAAAAATATCTAGGAGTCCTCCCATTCATTCTAATCCTCATCATTGACATGTTACTATAATTCCACAAGGAGTTGGAGAGGAGGTTGTACTTACACCAACTATCCATGTTGGGGAACCCAGCCGAACAGAACTCCTGGGGAATACAAATGATGTAGCTCCAGATTATGCTTATTTAAAAACTATTGGAAATAAATATTTGGACTATATATATATCCCAACATTATCCCAGATTCAATCATATATTATCTCTAATAATGAACTTATGAAATTGTCGCTGCTAGACTTGGTGAGTGAGGAATCTTAGGGATAACCCCATAATATAGGGATGGGGTAATTTTCAATATATTTTAACATGGTAGAATCCTTAATATGGAAAAGAACACTCAAATGGTACTATGTTCACCCAAACATCAAATAGAAAAGTGGGAACCAATACCTCAATTGATAACTCGAGAACCAACCCCTCAAACAGTACAATGGGAACTGACCCATCAATAAATACCATGGGCACCAAAAAATAATATTGTGTAGTGGGTACTGACCCCAAAAATGGTACTATAGGCACCAAACCATAAAATAGTAACCCAAGCACCAGCCCCTCAAATGGTACAATGGGAACCAACCCCTCAAATGGAATACCATGAACTGAACTATAAAACGATGTATTTTCCCTAAGAGGAGAACTATCCCACTTAAGTCTCTTTCAATATGATATAAATCTGATTTGGATACTCCTCATAGATCTAGATATGAAAAAATATTGAAGTGTATAATCATACCTTCCTGCAGTCATCTGAGTCCCAACTGGTTGTCCTATCTTCTGCCATTGGAAAAAGAGTAGAAAGGTTTAGCGGTATCCACTAGTCATCTAAAGAAGGTTCTACCAACCATGTTGGTATCCTATAGTGAAATCAAAACGGAACATATGAATAGTTTAATAAGTGGATTTAGTCTCTAGTATCCATGAAGAAACTCCCATCAACATCCACTATCCCTACCAATCATAGAGGGGAGGGTGTTTTCAAGGATCAAACCAGGTAGCCCAAGGATTATGCTAAGGAAATTTATATAGAAGAATAGACCTATCAACTCCAATAAGTGAATAGGGATATATTAGAGATAATTTTGGTAATATTCCTAAGATAAATACCTTAGGATGATATACCCATGTCTGGTTATGGAATACCACCTTATAGTTTTTTTCCCTGCCGATAGGGATATTGACATTATAATTGTTGTCATCCCCTCATCAGGAGAAATCCAAACAATGTTCCACCTCACCCCATCCCAAAGGGATGGGGGAATTTTAAATTTCAAAGAACCCAACCACATAGGGATGGGGAACTTCCATATTTTTCACATCCTCGTCCTGAATATTCTATAAAAATTCACCATTATATGTTTCATTAATCCTTCAGTAGAGTTAGGAGAATTTAATCAATGTAAATTATCTATATCATCTAAGAGAAGAAATGCATCAACACCTGACCCTAACCAGTAAAAATTGGGTCTCAGTGTCTGAAGCTCCAAACATAACCATGTACCCATGATAATGGAGGTATATATAACATGTGGGGGATGTAGCATGCCCTGTATTCTCTTAATTATATGAAATGAAAAGATTATTTCTTCCAATCAGGGAATGTTCTGAAGGATTTCAAAAATTCCATGGCAAATGATTTAGTAGAGGTCATGGTGATGGGAAACCTGAGCGAGACAAGGATGGAAGGACATTACAATCATTTCCACTACCATCGCTATCTTAGAAACACAATAGAAGGTCTTCTCCATTGAATACTGGTTTCATATATAGATAGAAATAGGGATTTTGGAACCACATACACCTAAATATATACATCGATCATCTTAGAACTCTAAATAGGACACAGAAGTTCTTTAGTAGAGCATGAGACACATACCACCCAAGGATAAGTGACCATCATTCAAATCAAGATTCAAGAAAATATATTCATTCCAAACAAAATACATTACAAGGTATTTTGATTATTCCATGGATATTGGTTTAGGGGAAATCCAGAATATGAGGAGGCTCAATAAGGTATGGATTAAAGGTCATGAAAACTATTTCCACTACTATCGACTTCTTGGACACAAAATAGAAATTTTATTTGTCTTCAAAAATTGGTTGGAGATACAAGAAAGTGCATGATTTATAGATTTAAAGGAGATCAAAACTCATGAAATATGCATAATAGTTTTGTAAGACGCGTCAGATAATATATTGTCAACATAGGTATTTCACCATTATCCTTACCACAAATACACAAACATCATCCTTACATAAAGATGATAAACTACATGACCATTTTATTTACCCCATGACATTAAACCGCACAACTGATTTCCTCACCATAAGGAAATAAACTGAATTAATCACACTATTACCACATGATGTTAAAATTTATGGATCATTTCTTTTCTGCATAGCACTAGACTGTCCATGTTTTCTTAGAACTGTGTATGGATTTATTCTCATTTTTAATGGGATACATAGTTATTACATGATCTTATATCATGGTGTAACCACAAAATGATGGAAAATAATTCTATCTTATTCTTTATATAATTTTCATAATGAAAAGAACCGTTGTCATTCCTTGTTTCTACAACCAAACATACCTCATGCAAGCATATGCATTTCAATAAAACATTCCCCTTGAAGAACATGGAATGGAAGATTGTGACCGGATCATTATGTTATTATATGAAATACCATATGAGGAAAAACCATGATTCCATTTTTCATATGTTAAATTGCATGATTGATATACCTTACATGACATAAAATCATTTATTCTTATGGACCTCACCTGAGAGGACCACCATTGCTAGTGTTGGTCTCATACCACACTATACTCTAGAACTATATACAACTAGACTCTCAACATAATGAGATACATAGGGATTCATAGATACTATATTATATCCCAAACAACTATATTGACATCCTTACCAAATGACGTTAATCTATAAAACTGATGTCCTTTCAGCTAGATATTAAATTGAACGAGTTTTCTAGAAATATGTATGGATTTATTCTCAACCTAATGATTTATATATGGATTATTGGATCCTATATCCTAGACCAAAAACCATTATTTAAATCTTTAATACATGAAGATAAACTACAAAAAACATGTCCTATTGACTATATAACAAATTGTGTGGAATTTCAATCTTGGGAAGACATCATCCGAATCAAGTGGAAATTGTCGTCTTAAGAGGAACCAATAATGTAATACAATCTTGATCCTAGTTATATCTAAAAACCCCCAATATCCCTTAGTCACTTTCTAAGGGTTTTCTCCGACTGGTCACCTCCCCATAAACATATATCTCTTCATGATGGACACATTGTAGATATCTAAAAATCTATAGAACAGAGAGAGAAGGATTATATACCTTCTCACATGGAAAAAGTATGGAGGAATATTGTTGCACCATGATAGGGGGAGGTTCATATATATACCCCCATTAATGAAGTATATCTGTATAATATAATGGAGAAGGGTGATAAAATTGGTCATATATCCCCACTTCAATTGATGGTATAAACCAATATATCTGAAATATAAGAGCATACATGCATATATTTCTTTACTTACACTATTGAAGTGCCAGTGCGTCATGACATCAATGGAGGAGATCTTCCAGTATATTCCTGTTAAGATTCAAGGATAAGTTTATTTTAAAACCCCTAAAGTCATGTAATATCAACACTCTTATGATAAAAAATAAGTGGTTTCTCTAGAGAATTTACATTTTCCTTCTCTCATCAGGGAGGATTACCTAAATATCTCGAAATAGGATGAGGCCTAAAATCAAGCTCATATTCCATTTCTAGATGGGGCTTGCCAGGTGAGAGAAGCACATACCTTAGTATATTCTAATATCCATTTTTCAAAATTTAATAGGAATATTTAATGGCCTAGGATTGGGATCATATCCTGGTCTATGATAGGACTCACCATGTTATAGGAGAAAAAGACTCAGGGCAGGCTCATATTCATATTGAATAAGTCCATCTGTATATTCCAAAGGCGCAAGATCAAGATTATATCCCCATTTTTTCTATGGGTAACCATATATGAATTTAGAAACCCTTGATAAAAGCTCTTATTTATATTAGTGAACCATGATGGAACATTCTAGAAGATCAAGGAATCCAGACGCATATTTATGGTTTTTCTATTGAACGAATGTACCAGTAACCTTAAGAGGCTTTACAGATAGTGGGTAATATCCTTTCTCCAATTCAAGACGTATGTTGGCATATTTCAATGGGGGTGAATAACTAGACCATGCTTATATTCCCACTCCATCCAGGGCTCACTAAGTGAGAGTGACAAACACCTCAAGATGGGCTCATACTCCAGTTGATAATGTGATGCATCATTACACAAAAAACCATCATCAAGCTCATATTCCCACCCTAACTGAGGTTCATCCCGTGATAAATGAACATGCCTCAAGACATGGACATATTTCTGTCAATAATGAGATGAATTATTGGAATATTCCAACAGCTTCATAGTAGCTACAAAAATTCCCCCAACATTAGATGGCGTTATGTATGTTCTGATAACCGTCATACAAATTGATCGTATATCTACATAATATCAAAAAGATTGATGGAATATTTCGACCATAATGCAGATCAAGACCCATATTCCCTATTTCTTCAATTCTAGATTCCCTTAGGATGTTGAATAAACATTCAAAAACACCACAAGGGTGTGTAAACACTTCCAACGAAGAAGAATGTGTTCATTATCATGGTAGTCCCCCACATGGTAGTGTGGAGATGGATTGTAGGGAATCTAATACTGACATTAACCATGGTGAAACTCCCCATGATGGTATAAACCACAGACAATGAAGTCATCCCCTTTCCGAGACACCATTATATTGAGTGGTTCTAAAAAGTACCGTTATCATTCATATAGAATGATGCTCAAAATACTTTTGTTAACCATATATAGTTCCCTAAAAACCATTAGCAGAACATCACCATGGTTAGTAGGAGACCCAGAGAGGAAACCTTTATGGTATGATCTAGGTAAATTCATAAAACTCTGATGAGTAAGTTACAGACAAGGAGACACATTGTCCTATAGCTATAAGCGTCATCCCAAAAATTCTCTAGCCAATTGGCATTTCCAATCATGGGAACCCAAAATGGGTTAGAAGTGAAACATAAGAGTTTATCTTAACCACATGACATTAAAGTATAAAGAGCATGTATTGACCAAATGATGTTAAACTATATAGGGTATGTATTAGAAAGACATTGAATTGTACGAAGATTGTCTTAACAACAGGAATATAAACTATACAGAGTTTTTCTTTACTGCATAACATTAAACATTATAGAAACTATCCTTACTGTATGACTTAAAACTGCATGTGATCTTAAATTTTTTAATGTTTGGGGACCTAATTTCATTTCTACCCGCCATTAAGTTTCATGGTATTTATGAATTATGTATTTCATGATTCCTACCATTTTATGATACCTTGTGACGCCCAAACATCCTATATTTTGTGCCCTTCCATAACATGCATTTTCCTTCACATAGGGTGTTCCTTGTACAAATTGTAATAAGTTAAACTACAAGTCAAATAGTCATTTTCTTATAAAATTAAACTGAACTAGTTTTCTAGAACATTGCGTGGCTTGATTCCCATTTTAAATGAGATGCATAGGGATACCTCAACCCTATATTTTATTCCATACACCACATGATAACGAATTCCCTTATCATGTCCAGAAATACTATGTATGATGAGAGGAACCCTCAAAATTCCATGTTTCTCACACCCTTAATGCATCACCAGATCTTAAGAATTGCAGTAAGGAATTCCCTATAAAATAAGGAAGAGATGCACAAGATGGGTCCATCACAATCTTGAATGAAAGGCCATAAATGGCATTCCATAATTCATTATTTCATGATGATAAATTGCATGGTTACTTTCCTTGAAATGAGAAATAAAACCACATAGTTCATTAAGAACTATGTGTGGATTGATTCATCCCATTACATGATATGTAGTGATGCTTGGATTTCTAATCCTGGTCCCATCTTCCAAAAATATATGGAAACAATTACCACCTCTCTCTACATGATAAGCATTTGAAGAGAGAATTTATCATTCATGAACTATGTGTGACTTATTTTTATTCTTTATATGATACATATTTATTCCTAGATTACCAAATCTGGGCCTAGTTACAAAAAATAAATATAAAGATGCCCCTATTCACATTTAGCTTAAAGATGAAAATGGAACATCATTAATGACTAAATGTGGCTTGATTCCAATCACCATGGGATACATAGTGACACCCATAATTCCATTCACGGGACAAGATATAATACAACCATTTCATGTTAGGGGACCCATATCCTCATCACAAGACGTTAAAATACATGGGCCTTCAAAACTATACAGCGAACCACACTTTTAATAAAGTAACATTACATAACATTTATGAAATACATAAAACATTGTACAAACATATAGCCGAATACCATACTGGTCTAGTGCCTTTGGAAACATGGAATCATAAAAACTGTTAAGTAAGTGAGAAACATTATCTCCCACTAGTTTTTTCATGACTAAAACCATTCTTATAGACATAAAAAAGAAATATATATCTTCAAAACCTAGGAAAGGAAACAAAATATGGGGTGAGCTAAAATTCATAGTAAGGGTAAAAAAGGGATATATAAAATCATAATCATGAAGATATGGGTATGGGAACATGATCATGAAAATATAAGATCATTCTCTGCATATCAATGATCCTAAACATGAATCATGGAATAACACATGTAAGTTCATAAGACATGTATCACAAGGAAATGAAGAACCTAATCCATGAAATCATAACATAGGAATACAACATGAAATTTTGGTAGACAAATAAGAATATAATATGATTTCCATTGAACCCAAGGCATCACTACCAACAGAATCTTGGTTTTATTTGTTAACTCCCCATATTATCTTGGTAGTCATTGTTCACTACCATAGCCATCTTAGTAGTATTAGTTCACTCCAAATACCATCCTAGTTGTAATGGTTCACTCTTATATCTATATTATTAGTCAAGACTCATTCCCAATACCATATTAGTCTATCTTAGGAGATATAAGTCATTAAACAATTCATTGGAGGGAGATATATGTCACATAAAGCTCATAATGAAATCAAATGTATGTGGTCAAAAAGATCAATAAAAATAATATCATAACCCATTAAATTAAATGGGTATTATAAACAAGTAATAATATCATTAAATATGGAATGAAATATGTTTTATAATCATTTAAAATTAAACATAACCCTGAAAAAAATTAGGTTTAAAAATGATATAACCTGTGAAATAGAAATAGGTTTGTTCAGCATCATTCCATGAAACCTTAATCCATTTTGAGAAAGAATATGAATGGAAACATTTAATAATTTACCCAAAAAGAAAATAGGCACACCAATTGAGTTTATCTTATATAGTATAAATATAAAATGATCTTTTGAAAATATTTTTTTAGGAAGATATCATTTTTTTATTGAAAACACTTTTCAAAAAAGAAAACATTTTTGGAAAAAAATTCTTAGAAAATAGATTTGAAAAGATTTAATGGATGCATTTAAAACCATAAAACATTTTTAAAATTCCTTTTCATTGAAAATGGAATTCATATATCTTTTGAAAACATTTTAGAGTTCATTTTTGGAAACATGGTTTTTTAATAAAATAGATTTATGATCAGAGAGAGGTGGTTTGATTTTACATAAAAAAATATCTCATGTACCACAGAGTTGAAGACGGTTCGAATACATGAGTATATCATCAATAAAAAAATAAGAAGGAAACTCATGAGTTTTATTTCAGATAAGTGTTATAATATTATATCAAATGAAACGTAAACATAAACAATATTGTGAAAACAATGAGATTGTCTAAATACACTCTTATGACTTGGTAACGTGGGATCATACTATCCATGTATGAAAAGAAAATTAAATAAATATTAAAATACGATGAATTAAAGGGAATCAATGATATTTTAGGAGAAATTGAAATATATTATCCTCAAATGTGAATTTTGGTGCGTAGAAAATCATTAGTCTCGATGAAAGAAAATTGAGACAAAACAATTTTATCGATTTAATAAATTTTGAATCTTAAAACCCATGAAAGAAAGATCATGAAATCGATAGGTGAATAGACATAAATTTATGTATAATATACTTTGAATAAAATCTTGGGTATTACATACACCGTATAGAAGGAGAGAGATGTGAACATTGCATGTATCTCACTAAAATAAAAAGTAAGATGAAATCCCCTAACCTTGTGTCTTGATTCTCATCATACTCAATCAAAAAAACTGTATAATAAATATAATTTTTTTATAAATATTTGATAGACCAATATTCTTATATATTTTTTTTGATTATGACATTATAATAGCAGCTTGTTAACAATCATAAGACAATGTTTCACTTCGTTTAATATTCTCTTTATTCTTCGCATGTGTCTTAATTTGTTATTTCATTGGTATTTATAGATTATATCATTACTTACATAATTTGAACCATGATATGAATGTCATTTGTATATATTATATTTGTATTATATTAATCTATAAAATATATAATTAGGAAACAGAATACAGCATTCACAAAGACATTAGGTCATATGTACGCATGAATACAATTTCCATTTGATTATCGTGTTGAATGAAAGATATTAAACGATAATATATATGTATATGTATATATATATATTTATTACAGTAGATTTATGATATCATATATGTCTCATATACTCAATAAAATCATCCTTAATACAATCTCTGTATGGTATGAACGAATCATATCTCCTTGAGGGTGCGGTAGTCCACAATTCCTGAAATGAAATTATCATATCATCACCAAATCAAAAGTATAATGAAATGTGTTGTAAAAAGAATAAAAAATATTATTTTAATAATAATTATAATATATATCATATATAATGTAGTTTCCATCATAATTTCCCCCATGATAGGTGGTATGAAAAATTGAACAATCGTCATTTAGTGATGCAGCAGTTCACCGTACACATAAATAGAATGGTTGTTATCCATTAGATGGAGGTGTTTTTAAGTGTAGGTTGAATCCATATCATAACAACATAATAGTCTATTGAAGATAATTGTGTTGTTATGCATTCATGGAAAAAGTGGATAGGCATCCAAATAAAATAAATAAATGAACATTAGAGAAGACGTTACCTCTTAATAGGGTAACTCCTTTTGGATTATGACACAAGGATTATATGGATTTACTTATGGCCAAGTGAAGGATTCTAAGGGGAAGGGAGTATTTTTAGGTGTTTTATTTGGTAGATTGCGACTGAAATTATGAATATTGATAGGTATGAGAATGTGGGATAGGTGGTTCCCTTTTATAGTGAAGAAAAAGGAAACATTTGGAATTGTTGAATACAAGTTAGGTGTACACATGTTTTTACATAAAAAAAGTCATAAAAATAACATAAATAAAAAATGGATGTTTTATGGACTAACCATGTCCATAAATTGGTTTTAAAAAAGGGTATTCATCATTTCTTCCCCTATGATTTGGGTTTAGTCCCTAATAAAAATTAATTTGAACATAATCTCTATGAATAATCTTAATAAGTTTTAATAATTATTTTGGTAAAAAAAATATGACCTAAATATAATTTTAATATAATATTGTTTATAAATTTTTATGTTGGTTTTTTGAAATTCAAATCATAGAAGTTGCAACACTACTATTACTATTAATCTTCCAGACATGATGAAATTAAGGGTATTTAAAGTAGATAAATGTTCAAAAGTTTGTTTGGTTTTTATATTCAAATATAAAATTGAAATTGATTATAATGAAACAAATTGTATTAATGTATATATAATTTATTTAATTATTCTGTGAAAAAATTAATGTAATATTAATCATTAATAATTATTTAAATGAAAAGGCAGTTTTTTACCGAAAAGCAGCATTGTTCAATATTAGTCAAAACATGATATTTCATTGAAAAATACAAAACATTAACAATAAGATAACATATAAATTGTTAATTAAAAAATGAGTTTTATTTTACAAAATTAAATTTATAAATTCTTCTAAAATAAAATGTAATATCTTTCACATAAGGATATTAAAAGTAGTTCATTCGAGAAAGAAGAATTTTTAAGCATAGAAGGAATTTACCAAAAAAATCATGACATTCATTATCAATATGATTTATTTACATAAAACAATTATAAAAAATATTTAAAAATTAATTATTACTATTCATATAAATATGTTTTAATGGCTAGGTTATAGTTTTCTTATTTAAATAATTATAATAATAACATGATATTTCATAAAAACATCGTTGTTGCCTGTATGGTATGTGAAGTCAGTGTTGTGTGTAGCTTATGATGAGGCCATGTTCTATGTAACATAAATATAGGTGGTTTAATAAATTCTATGAAAATTATTTTTTGTGTGAAAGGAATGTTTTAATTATTGGAATGTGATAAATAATTGAAAATATAATTTATTCAAGAAAAGGTCCATAAAAAACATGGGGTGTTACATTATACCCCCCTTCAAATTAATTTCTTATTTGAAATTAGTCACCCAGGTAAAAAAATAGATTAATTATTCTTCATCCTATCCTCATTTTAACACATAGCTTTCTTTAGCTAGTTATTTTTCCATAAAACATTGACCAAGTGAGAGGTCCTATTCTACATAACTTTCTCTTTACGATAAAAATTTTCAATATGTTTCTCCCCATAAGAAAGATCATGATCCAACAGTACGGACAATGAGTTTAGTATATGTGAAGGGCCATATATATACTTCCTCAGGAATGATACATGGAACAATTCATGGTCTTGAGAGATATTTGGAGGATGTTCCAAGAGATAGGCTACCATCATGATATGATCAAGAACCTCAAAGGGACCAATATACATACAGATTAGTTTCCCTTTGTTCTTGAATCTTATAAATTACTTCTGGGGTAATATTTATAGAAAATCTTTTTAACCAACTGAAAATTACATATCAGGCTAATGGTTATCATTAGAACATTTCTGATATCTTTGAGATACCTTGATATGCTGTCGAATGGTTCTAACCTTATCAAACATTTTTTTTCAGAAATATCTGGTCTTAATTTCTTTTCTTCTCTAATATCATACCAAAACATTAGAGGTCTACACTTCATTCCATAATAGTATTCATAAGGATACACTATAATTATTGACTGAGAGCTATTATTATTGGAAAACACATTTATAAGAAATAATTTATCCCAACCACCATTTAAATCCAAAGAATAAGATCTCAACAAATCCTAAAGGGTTTTAATTATTATTTTAAACTAACCATCTATATTGGGATGTTAAGCTATGTTGAAACTCAATTCTTTTCCATGTGCTTACTGAAGACTTCACTAGATCATTGATGTAAACCACATATCCCAATCTGATATAATGGAATGTGGTACACCATGAAACCGTTCCTCTTCCATATTGTATATCCTGGAATGATGATCTAGAAAAAAATATTCCCTGATAGTGATGAGGTTTTCTTATATAGTAAGGTGGTAAAATACAACCCATATATTATTAAACCATTTAGATCTTTCAGGTAGTCCCACAAGAAAATCCATAGTGATGTTATACCACTTCCATTCTGGTATGGTTAATGGATGTAACATCCCCTTTGAATTTTATCTTTCAAATGTAAATTGCTTGCATACAATGTAACATGATACAAACTCTGAGATATATCTCTTCATAACATACCAACCGAAGTATTTGTTCATGTCCTTATACATCTTCTTACCTCTAAGATGAATTGATAATGATGAACTATGAGCTTACTCTAACAACACATTCTTCAAATCTAATGTACTAGGATCACATACACAGTTTCAGAAGCTCATCATTCGATACCAATCAAGGTTAAACTTGGGAACATTTTGGACATTCTTTTGTAGATCTACATCTTCATTCTACACCTCCATAATCTTTACTTGGATAGAGGGTCGAACATTTATTTTAGAAAGAAAATATTTTCTACCTTACTTAAGGATTTTTAGATCAATCCTTTTCAAATCCATAAATATTCGAACTTTTTTGTGCTCATCATGGATATGTTAACATGATCCTCCTGACTCAAAGCATCATCCAAATTTTTTCCCTCCCAGGAAGGTAATTTATTTAGCAATTGTAATCCATTTTCAACTATTACCATCTTCTCTAGTGCATGTTCAACTCATTCTATGTGAATATATATTTCATAATTTTTTGATTAGTATATATATCACTCTTTTTTTGTATAAAGGTAATTCCTTCATATCATAAATGGAAAATTTCCACTGCTAACTCGAAATCACGAGTTGGGTAATTTTTCTCATCGATTTTCAATGGTCTTAATGCATAAGCGATAACCATATTATTTTGTATCATGAAACATCCAAATCCATTCTATGATGCATAACTATAGATTAAAAAACCTTCTCAACTATAGTGTATTGTATGCGTAGGTGCACTGAGTAACCTTCTAATCAATTCGTTGAAATTTTCCTTAAATTAATTTTTCCAAAGAATCATTACACCCTTTGGAGTTTACATGGATAGTGGATTAAGAAGTGGTGAGAATATATCCAATAACAATTGATAATATCTTTATGAACCAAGAATACAACAGATCTCAGTGATAGTTGTTGGTCTTGGCCAACATCCAATTGTTGTTGTCATTGATGGGTCTTCCACTATACCATATCATATGATAATATTACCCAAATATGAAAAAATTTCAAAGCAATGTTCACACATTGAAAAAATTTTATACATATTTTACACAATTTGGGACTTTATTACAATTTTCAAGTGATCTTCATCCACTTACATTCACTCTGAGTTGATAAGAATATAATTTATAAATACTAACAAAAAAATGATTGACATAATATCTAAAGTGGAATTTCATTAATCCATGATGATAGTTATGGAATTATTAATACCTAAAATAATCACTATATATTCACAGTGTCCATACCTTTTACTGAATTCAATCTGGGATATATCATCTTCCTTGACCCATAATTGATGATATCCAGAATATGTTCAATCCTGGGAATGTTTTGAGATCTATTCATTTGATAAAAAAAGTCATTAATATAGGGAAGATGTAAATTTTTATTATTATGATCTTATTCAACTCTCAAAAATTAATGCACAGTCACACTAATCCATGTTTCTTTTTCACAAAAATAACCAGTGCACCTCATGGTGACACACATAGCTGAATGAGTCCCTTATCAAAGTTTTCATGGGTTTTCTTCTTAAATTCCTTCAACTAAATCAGATCCATTCTATATCGAGTATTTAAAATTTGAGTGGAACTGGGTATATGTTCTACTGAGAACTAAACATCATGTTTTGGCTGATGAATATGAAATTAGTATGGAAAGACATCAAAAAAATCCTGAAAATTTAGAATATAATCAATTTCAATTCTCACCTCAACCATCTGAGATATACAACCCTATTAATGTGAATTATGATTAATACACTAGATGTAATATCCATAGCATGTTCATGCCTATCATCATATTGACGGTTAAACAAATGAGGGGTTTAAGTATCAAAATTAACTTCCCTTCCTAAAAATTTTATGTGATATTTATTTAGTTAAAGATAATCCATGCCTAATACGACATCAAATTCCACTAAAGTATTAATGAATAGAATTGAAGGAACCACATTCCAATAAACATAACCTGAGGATGAATCATCGATTTGAGATGAAATAATAATACTATTAATGGTTTGTACTGCTAATTCCACATATATTTATTTTATTTGAAATTTAACACCCTTGGAAAATTATTTAGATATAAAGGAGTGGGTAGATCATGAATCAAATATGATATTATTAGTTCTAGAGTGGATGATATGTTTTCCTTTTATCATTTTATTATCACACCCATCATCAAAAATAGTGATTGCAAGAGTTTTTGCATTGTCCCTCAAAATAATATGTTATTACCATTGATAATCATTACCAGCCCTTGGGATTGGGTGGGGGTTATCATAATTCCCATTCTCTTTACACTTGGAGCATTGAATTGTGGGAGGAGAATTTTGTGCAAGGTTTTCCCCATTAAAAGAATTATCTAATATTATACTATCACTTAAACAATAATATTCCGCATGGAATTCCCTTCCATACATAAAACATTTTTTAGAAACCATAATGAAATTTCCTCCATTCTTCATCCTAGACTTTGATCATAAAAGGAAGATCATCTTCTTCTCTCTGCGGTTCATTGATTTTCATTTGAACACCATATTCCCATTTCTTTGTAACACCTTGACATTGAAATGAGGTTCCAAACTTTATTTCATCCTTGAATATAGAACACAAAATACCATTGTTTATAATAATTCTCTTATCACCAATTCCATTATGGGACTTTGATTTTGGCCACTGAAGAACCTATCAACTTTACTTCTAGGTTGGATGATAATTCCAGAAGCATACCTTGGATGTCTCATGAAATTAGCCTCATAGGATCTTACATATTCACTATCCCATTGCATAAAATCAAGGAACTCTTTCTCCATATAAGTATGAAGTATCTGAGGGACGTACACATTTTAAAAAATATGTTCTTTAACTCATCCCATTCATTGGATTCAATCTCATCGTGCTACAAAATATTCTTGATTAGATTCCACCACTAGTTTGCTCAGCCTTCGAACTGATAGATTGCAAGAAACAATTTCTCATGATCTAAATGCTGGATAATGGTGAATATATTTTTAGTAGTACTGATCCATTATGAAATAACAATTGAATCAGAAGAACCTAAAAAACAATGTGGACATTGCCTCATGAAAGACTCAACAAAATTTTTTTCCATCATTTTATCATGTTTATGGACACCATGATTCTTAGCTTGAGGTGGCAATGTGAGAATTTTTTTAATTATATCTCCCATAACATTATTTTTTCTAGGAGGAAAATAATTTAATTTTCCATCACAATCCCAATTAACATGGTTCCTTCGGGTTCCACCCACTAACAAAAACTAAAAGCATAGAGTAAGAAACTGTTATACTATCAAGGAACCAAAAAATAATGAAAGGTAACTGATAAGATTTCTATGTAATGAACCCTTACTTAATGTATGAATCCACATGCTTATGATAGCTTATTACTATAAAAAAATATATAAATCATTTTTAATGGTTCATCAAGATTTTTTGAATTTCAAAAGAATATCTCTTATGAATTTCAAACCAGGTGTGCAATAAGGCCCATTTTTATGTACCAGACTACTCAATGTGAGGGCCATGGCATATGTTTGGAGTTGTTTCCCCATGGTATATATGTGATAGAGCCGCATACAATTGTAGTATATAGAAAATTATTTATTTCTAGGAAACCACTCACTTCATCCTTCATCAAAATTCATAGACATTTTCCTAAAATTTTTTGTACACTTAAACATATTCATAGACATGTCCATAGGGTTTTAACTAAGGATTTATTAGCATCGATTCCAAATTTTTACAAAACCTACACTATTATACCAACTATTTTAACCCTCACATTTAAAATAATAAAGTTACATAATATTGTATGAAAACATAAAATAATATAAAAACACACAGCCAAAGACCAAAATATTCTAGTGTCTTTGGAAACATGGAAACATAGACACTGATAAATAAATAAGCTACATAATCTCCTAGTGGTTTCTTCTTGAATATAAACATTCTTATAAACATCAACCATAACATATCTCATCATAAACATGGCAAGGAAAAATAAAAATTTGCGAGTTTGAAAGCTCAGTAAGGGTAAACAAGGGAGATATGTAAGCATAATCATGATCATAAGGGTATGAGATCATGAACATGAAAACAAAAGATCATATCCATCACATCAATGATATTATATATGAATTATTCCATAATTCATGGATATTTATACTAAAACAATCATAAGGAAATAAATAACATAATCCATGAAAGAATAATGTAATAATAAAACATGTAATTCTAGCACATACATAATCGTAAAATACTAATTTCATAGTATCTAATGAATTATTTCCATGAAATTATTGGTAGTATGGATTCACTCTCCATACCATCTTTGTAGTCATGGTTCTCTCCGAATTCCATCTTAGTAGCATGAGTTCAATCCTAATATCATATTGGTTGTCATGGTTCACACCCATGGCCATCTTAGTAGTCAAGTATCATTACAAAAACCACGTTAGTCAATATCATGTGGTTTAAATCATTACCCAATGTATTAGAGGGTGATATATGTCCCACCCATCTCATAATTAAATTATACATAGATGTTACACAACATCATAAATAATCATATCATAACCCATGAAATGAAATGGGTATTTAGAACATGTTATGATATGATATCCTATGGATAGATATAGGTTTCCAAATAATTTGATCATAAATACAACCAAAAATAATAAGTGGGTTTCATAAGAATATAACTCATAAAAGGGAAACAGGTTCTATCATCATCATACCAAAAAAACATAATCTATTCATAGAAAGAGTATTAATGGAAACATTGAATAATTTCAACAAAAGGCACGAGTTGCATCAGAAGATGTAATCTTTTATAGGATTTAATATTGAAATATATTTTAAAACAATTATTTATGATAATATGTTTTTTGCATTGAAAAAACTTTTTAAAACATAAAGCATTTCTGCATTTTTTCGTTGAAAATAGTTTTGAAAATTTATAAGTAATCATTAAAAACCATAAAATGTTTTTAAAAACATTTTTACTTGAACATGGTATTCAATGATCTTTTGAAAATATTTTGGTAGAAAAATATCAAATTTATTTGAATACATTGTTTTTGAATACAATATATTTTTGAACAGAGAGAGAGACAATTAGGTTTTACATAAAAACATTATATTATGTACTGAAGAGTATAAATGTTTTACTAATACATGAAGATATCCTAAAAAATATATTATAAGGTAACTCATATGTTATATTAATATATTAATCATAATATTTAATCAAAGGAATCATAATCATAAAAAATCATGAAAAAATGATAATATTTCCTCAATATAAAAAATTAAAACATAGTTACCTGGGATCATACTCTCCATGTAAGAAACCAAAAACACATGAATCTTAAAATATAATTAAATATTGTAAATCCATGAAATTAAATTTAAAATGAAAATATATAAAAAATAAATGATATTTTAGGTGCATAACAAAACATGATTCTCTATGAGGAAAATTGAGACATAACTATTTTCCCGATTTGGTAACATTTGAAACATAAATCCCCTGAAAGAATTCCATTAAAATCGATTTGTGAATAGACATAAATTTATGTATAAAATTACATGAATAAAATCATGGGAAGTAAGTAGACCACACAAAAATAAGGACAAGAGTACAAAACATGTATCTCATAGAAATAAAAGGTTAGTGGAAATCCCTTAACCGTGTGTCTTGACACTCATTGTACTCCTCCATAAAAAGTGTATAATACATATAAATATATTTTTAATATTTACAGACCAATATTCATATATATATATATATATGGTTTAATTATGACTATATATTACATGCTTGTTAACAATGCATTGTTTGTTTTCAATTCATGTAATATTCACTTTTTTCCTCGCATGAGTCTTATCTTTTTATTTATTTAGTATTTATAATTTATAAAATGATTTAAATAATTCAAAACATGATATAAATATCATGTATATATAGAATATTTTTATTAAAATAATCTATATAAAATATAATTATGAAACAGAACACACCATTCATGGAGACTGCTGGTCGTACGTACCTATAAACTCTATTTCTGTTTAATTTTTGGGTAGAAAGAAAGAAATTAAAAGACATATAAGTATATATATATATATATCTTTATTAATATATAATTATGATATAATATATGTCTTATATTTCGTCTAAAACCATCTTTAACAAAATCAATGTAGTGTATATAACAATCATATCGCTTTCAGAGGCGGTAGTCCACAAGTCCTCAAACAATATTATTGTATTAACACAGTCTAGAAAGTAACTAGATATGTGTTTAAAAAAGAATAAATAATATTAAAATAATAATAAATATAATATATAAAATACATTACAATATTATCCATCATAATTTTCTGCATGAGATGCTATAAGGGAAATAGTACGTTCATTCTTTTGTGAGGTGGTAGTTCACCGTACCCATAAACTATTTTTTTGTTATCCATTAGATTAAGATGTGTGTAGGTGTAGGTTTAAACCATATAAAAAATCCAATTTTATTGAGTATAATTGTTTTTTTATAATAGTAAGGTAACAAATTTCTAGGGGTTGGAAAATGAAAATATATAAAAGGGCTTGAGAGAAGATGTTTCCACATAACCGGGTAACTCCTTTTAGTTTTTAACAAAAGGCTTAGATGTATTTAATTATTCTCAAGTGAAGGATTCTTGGATAAATTGAGTATTTAAAGGAATGGTATTGGATAGGTCTTGGAGAAACATAAGAGGTTTTAGAGGTGTTAGGAAGGGGGAGTGATGTTGTCCCATTGAAGGGAAGGAAAAGGACTCACTCTAAATAGTCTAAACCAGGTTATGATTAAACTTTTTTTTACTTACAAATGTCATAAAAAACAATTATAATTCATTAATTGATGTTTCATGGACGAATAAGGTCTAGAAAATGGGTTTTTTACAAGTGTGTAGGTAATTTCCCCCCACTAAGATTATGGTTTTGTCCCTAATTAAGATTAATTTAACATATATCACTGTGAATAGTTTTAATCTCATTTACTAATCATTTTTTTCTAAAAAAATGTAATATAATTAATATATAAATATAATAGTGGTTATAATTTGTTATGTTAAATAAAATTATTTCAATGATGCTGAAAAATTATGATTAAGGCTACTCCTGCGGAAGTGACGGAATTACAGGTTTTTAACATTGAAAAATGATCGAATGCTTGTTATGAATTAGTATACAATTTCAAGGAAACATTATTTATAATGACCTAAATAGTATTAAAATATATATAATTGATCTGATTTGAACTTAAAACAATGTTAATTTTAAATTTAATAGTAATAATTATTTAAACGAGAAGGTATTTTTTAACATAAAAGTAGTTTTTTCACTATTAATGAAATTAATACTGTTTCTCAAAAAAATACCAAAAATTCACCCTAATTTATTTTTAACACACTGAATTTATAAATGAGGTAAATTTTATAAAACTCAAATTATAAATTAGTCTAAATTTTTTTTCATTCTTGTTCGAAGATGGATAGTAAACGTTGTTTATTCGAGAACGCAGTATTTTTGAACATAAAAGGACTTTAACGAAAATCAAAACATTCCATGTAAATATGTTTTATTTATATAAGAAACAATAAAAAATATTTAAAAATTTGTTATTAATATTCACATAACTATGTTTAATGGATGGGTCATGGTTATCTCATATAAATAATTATTATAAAAAAATATGTTTCGTAGAAACATTGTTGTTGCGTGTAATATACCCCAAGTCAGTGTTGCATATAATTTTAAAAAAGTTGATGGTATGTGTTACATATGAAGAGTCGGGGATGTGTAAATTATACCAAGTCTATGCCTTGTAAATGAAATTTTTTACTGAGACCATTTTAATAAATAAATAAAAATCCAATTTATTCAAAAAAATGGTACTTAAATACTCTTTGTGCACAAACTACCTGTGGTTTGATTCTCATTTTCATGAGAAACATAGGGACACCTAGAATTAAACCCCTTGGAATAAAAACATTATTTTTATTCTTTCACATCATTTCCCACATCCATACCACATTATGTTAAATTGTATGAGTGTTTGTCCTTACCGCATGATGAAAAACAACATTGATGTAAGTCGTTACCACATGAAATTAAACTGCAAGGAGAACACCTTTGTCGGAGGGAATTAAAATTGCACGATATTAACTTATTCACAAAAATATGATGAAATTAATGAAAAAATTCCATATCGCATGATGTGAAACCACATAGAAACAAGTACATCCACACTACATGGCGTTCAATTGTAAATTCCTTTACCAAACATCATCCGTTAAAAAGGAACACACGAGCCGTATCCTATTCATCCAAAGAACATGGTTATTTCAACATCTTTTAAAATAACCCTAATAAATGTACCACACTTCATGTTATAATTACATTAGTTTTCCCCATACCTTTCATATCCCATGGAAATTAAAAGAGGTATCTCAGTTTGACCATGCTATTGATGCAGAAGGGTTTAAAACCCAACAATTGATGAAATATTGGGCCAATATATGGATTTCGGATTCATGTATGAATGTTGTTTCTATGGAAGAACTCAGCACCTCAATATCATCTAATCCTCTTCTGGTATTATTGTACCATATCATTAATCATTTCCAGAGAACCTTGATCCATGATTAAAAATAGTACTCTCCCTCCCCTAGAAGGATGATAGAATAATCCAACACAGAACATCCTAATGGGGATCTTATGTGACCCCCCATATTAGTTCCATTACTATCATGACCACAAAATTACTACAATTTTCCCAAATTTATATGAAATTAAACATTATACTATGATGGTCGAAATCACCCGACCTTAAACTACTAGCGAAAAAGACAGAAAACATTTCACTTGGAAAAAATGAAAAGGGAGACTAGAGATAAGTCAATTCATTTCTCTATAAAATATTCATCTCTAGATTTTAGGAAAAACAAAGTGAGTAATTGAACATGGAATAAAATATCCGAGGGAAAAATCTGTTTCCCTTGTAAAATTGAGATATGGTCATGGGATCACTTGTCCAGGAAAAAGTAAGAGTAATTATTTTTCACATCTCATCACCGTGAGAAAATGTTCGCTACGTAGTGAGAAAACATTTAGTGTGCTCTAACCCCTCTTGGAAATTAAATTTTATATTATCCCCACATAATGATTTTAACATTTTTGGATTCTACAAACCACAAATACCTATTTAATATGAAAATTATCTCTCGATTTTTCCATGATATTAATGAAGAATTTAGACACACCAACCGATGACATCAAGTCCCAATAAAATGAGATTTCTGATTCTTGTGAGGCTGACATCACCAAGGATGAAATAAACACATTAGTGTGATCTAAACCACTCCCCATATGAATATGTTATATCACCCTCATGATGTGAGCACATTAGACCATTATTTAAAATCCCTATACAAAACAATCCAAGAGGATTTGGATTGCATGATGTTACATCACCATGTATTATTACCTTTCTCATGAAAGGAATGAAACAATCAATTTCCAAAAATATTATGGGCCACACCTCAGGATTTGAAGCCACATAGAATAGAGCTCAATCTTTATGTTATGATGATAATTTCTCATTGGTTCTAGGTTTCTTCCTAGATATCATTCACTACATATCCAACATCATTGGTTAGATTCTTGAGTGTTTGTAAATCATTCAAATCCCATTTAAAGAAAAATAGATTTGTTGGTTCCCCCATGATATTAACATAGAAGGTCATAAAAACACCAACTATATTCATATTCCATTAATATAAATGGCCTTGTAATCCATTTCATCCCCAAAAACACTACGGTTAAACCTAAAATTTAATAATGTTAATGTACATACTCGATATGTTTGCCCCTTCCTATATTTAGGGACTCATTATTCTTGGATATGAATTGCATCACCCACAATGAAACTATCCAGGAAGACCTCACATCCTAATTACTTATCCCTCAACCCAAATTAAATAAATGAAATATTCAATTACCCTTTTAAATTATTGGAGGCTATATTTTTTGTCCATACTATCAATGAATAAATCATTTAACCCACCAACAAAGGGAACCTTCTCATTTCAAGAATGTTACACCAATGCCCATGATCACGAGTAATACCACACTGAAACTAAAACCATTTACTATTCTGAGTCATCTAAGGTCTACCCACCACATATTTTCTACACAATAAATGTTTCAGCTAAAATACCGTAAACTACAACATAATAATGGTCTGAGGTAAAAGACCCCAAACTATAGCACTAAAAAGGTCCGATCTATAATTCATTAATCTACTACAGATGAAAATTCCTAGCCAAAATACTATAAATTACATTACATCAAAACAATGATCTAAAAGACGCAAATTTTGTTACATAAATGGTTTGTGTTTCACGAACCTAAAACACCTTACATAAAAGGTCCAATCTGGAATATCCTAAAATATAGTACAAGAAAGGCCAGAGATAAAAGTTTGTAAACAAGAACACATTAATGTTCTAGCATAGAATAATTTAAAATATAAAAAGGATCATAATTATTTCTTGTTAGAAAACACTATAAGGGAACCCTAGGGAAAAAGTAGACAATCTATTCACTCGACAAAGACCTTGTTTGATCAAGGAAATATTGAGAATTTATAAAATTAAAGAGGAAAAAATGTTTGGTCAAAAACCCAAAATAAGTTGTCCTGAGAAAAATACAGGTCCATTCCCGATAATTCTTCCTCTATAAGAAGCTTAGAAAATTGGCAGCAAAAAAAGAAAAATATATAAAAAAATGTGGGGATCACCATATGGCCTTATATTAAACTAATACATGTCCTCTATGTCAACTAAATTATTCAGACGATAGATATTTTGGGAAGGATTCCATGTCCATATTTTTCTTGTAAATATGAAGATCTCATGAATACTGATGAAGGTTCATAAATAAATAAATTTATGTTAGAGGGTATTCACAAAAAATTCTAAAAGAGTAACCTACTGTAGGTTATGCATTCAAATATAGTCAATTGGATCCCTTTTGTTTTACACATAAAGGATGGGCATCATGGATGATCAGAGAAACATCTCCAAATGATCATGGATCCTTACCCAGGATATCATCAAAAGAACATTGTTATCCCCCTTCTACATAAAATCTAGATATATATAATTTGCATGATCATAGTGTTCTTATCAATGAACTTATTATACATATTTATGATATTTATCTACCTAGTGGTATATTTAAAAAGTATGTAAGGCTTGATTCTCGTTCTCATGAGATATGTAGTGACATCCAAGTTACTTAATTCTGATATATCCAAAAGGTCCATTCCATCCAATCCCAATTCCATTACAGAATCTATACACATTCTGATTTCTAGATATTCATTCCTGAAGTCAAATCCAGTTCCAATATTGGATTCAGCTGAGTATTTGTTGCCAGAAGTCTCATATTCATAACACATGAGAGTCCATAAAAAACACTCTAGAAGAATCCTCTCATGAGGCTAAATTATCAATGTCCATCATATATTCATTAATGAAAAAAGTGATCTTTTTCTACAATAGAATCCAATTCGTTTCATTCCAAACAAATCTCCTTATATTGGGGGGGGGGGGGTTATTTTGTGGTCACCCATAATCACTCATCTTAATAGTTTTTGTTAAAGTTTTATAATTTTTGAAGAGTATATGAAAATAAAATTATATATTTCAACAAAACCTTGATGAATGGGCCTGGATATGGAGTACACACACTTGAAACACATACCTTCAACATGTAATTTTATTCTTATTAGTTTAGTGTTTTATTACCAACCTTTTACAAAAAATTATTTGCATCCCACTAAACTGCCAGACCTACTCGATCACATACTCATATAGGACTACTGGTTATCCACAACTAGTGGGAGTCAACCTGGGTGAGCTAGTCGATGAATGAAGGATAATTACTCCCACAAGAAGTCAGGTGGCCAATGTATTGGGCCCGTGGTGAGCAAGGAAAATTCCACACATTGTCTTGGTGAAACTCTTGTAGATCTAAATCCAAGATGAAGGTGATGCATATTTTATAATTTCAAAACTATGTTTTTGGCTCTACCAAAGACAAGTCTCAGAAAGAATTATAACAAAAAAGAGAGGCATAGAGGAGGGTTGGATGTGGATTGGGATTTTTTTCAGTAATAAAATCTTCACCATATTATCATGACTCCAATTGATCAATCCCATCTGATCATACCTTCTATTGATCCTGATGATCTATTACAGTCCCATCCATTGTGAGTTTGAAATAGGTTAATTCTGTACAGCGAAAATTCAAATATATCTCTTATAGTTAGAGACCTCATTTTGAACCTCCCTAACACCATGGTGTGGCTTCCTATGGAAGGCCGAAAATTCACTCAACACCACCTTCTGGTCTACTAATTACCTGATTTCCAAAAAAGACTATAAAACGGAATGATGTATCTCGAGACTCCATTCAAAAACACCATTGGCATACTTCATGATCTCCCACCAATGCTTGAATTTTTCACATGATCATCCTTTGATCATGAGATCTATGTGGGGAAAACCAATAAAGGATTCCTGAGAGGTTTATGATTGTTAGACCCTTTTGAGTCCTCAATATTTTTTCACCCTAATTAATTTTCAATTTTCAGAATAAGAGATTTCAGAGATGATAATTTTGTGGATGTTGATCTTGTGAAATCCTCTAAAAGCTCAGTTGGGGCACATGGATTTCTCCTTTTTAAAAGAGGAACCACCCTCAGGACGACATTGCATATAAATAATTGACTCCCATCAAGAAAAAGAAACACAGAAGGGAGGGGAGAGGGAGCTCTGGAATTGAAGGATTATGGTAGAAAAGCACTAGAGAAATAGGGGGGATGAACACCCCCATCACAGATCTTATCTATGTAAATCATGGAACCCTCCCATGAGAATCATTCATTAGATATCATCACAAGAGCCCAGCATATGATATCCACAAGATCTTGCGATCACATGAATAAATAATGACATGAATGTCCCTTGTACCACATATAGTCTTGAGCATCTGCTCACTCAAATATATGGTATCACAGTGACCCTTTCCCGATATTGATGTCCTTCCGTGCTTAGCCTCACAACATAGGATTTAGGATGTTCACCACAACTTCCATGCAGTCCTATACACCCTGAAAATACGAAGACCCTGAGGTCCTTCTTCTAGAAGGTGCATAATGTGATTTTTCTAACACTCGAGATTCCCATGCTGGTAGTGCTAACCCTTAGACTCATGAATTCATGAGTCCCTTGTCTTGAAGTTGCTATCATGAAACCTTGGTCAAGTTAGCCTCTGCATTCTACACCATCGTAGATCACTAATGTGGGTACAAGATCCATTTTTAGACACCATCTGAAGGGTGTGCGAATAACATCAGCAAAGAGGATTCATGTAGACTTTTTACTATTCTAGAAATTCTCTCAAACCTCCAATCATGCAGGATATCACATTTTCATTGATAGCCTAGATTTTGACCCCCACCCTCAGTTTTTTATCATGATAATATTCATATCTCATGCAGACTTCATGTTCACATGGGAGTGGCTGCCTCAACTTGTACCATCCATGAAAATAGCTTCTCCATGCAATATAGAAAATGAGGACATGCAAACAATGTCCCAAACACTCCTCACAATGCAATATTCACTTTCTCCTAACCACACTATTGTTTTTATATACATTCAATATGAATAAATACAAAACACCTAGAGATCATATTGGTCACAAATATTTGTACATCATGGAGTGTCATTAGTAAAACCATGGATGTTTGGAAAATACCTCACAAGACCCCTATAGGATCATATAAACCTCATAAATTATGGTGCTTCATGTGGGTCCCTCATGTAGATATTCCAAATAAAATATATGAACTCAAATGAGTGGAGAACTCATGAATAGACCCATCCATTATCAGGAATCCCCTTCCTAGATGAATATTTGTCCACATCAACTTAGGGAATGATCCATTGTGACACACCCTTGCGACATTAAAAAAAAACACAATATCCCAAACAAATACACACGACATCACATCTTGAACAGTTCTGGGATACTTGATCACAATAATCTTCAGTGGTCTAGAAATTTCCTTTTGGGCCCTTTGAAGAATCATGGTTTCCCCATGTAAAGACTCAAAAATGTTTAAATTTCTCCATGAGAGTTGATCGAGGTGATGCCATTTTCAGGAAACAACCCATGGACAAGCCAATTTGATAAGGTGACAGCCCCCTGGCATGTCATCATTATCAAGAAACATTCCTAGTCTCATCCATTCAAAGCATGTTTGGAACCTTTGAGTTTCCAACCTTGTTTATGAGAATACATCCAAGGCAACTCAAATAGACCATGAGAAGACATTATTGACATGTAGTCATGATCATGCATTTTATCATATATAATTCTTCATTTTCATGTGATAGTGTAGTGATTTGTGAGTTTGATCCTACAACAATGCATAGTAATGTCTACTTTGATCATGTACAAGACTCCCAAACAAGTCCACATTAATTATTCAATGTGTCTTGGACATACCCACATCACTAATGTGATGGATGTAGATAAAAATTTGTCTATCATGAAAAAGACCATGGTCATATCAATTTTTCTCATTTGGAATATCTTAGAAAAGAAATCCTTAGGTTGTTCAAGGCATCTTGAACAAGCTAGGAGGGAACCATTGGATGTTTCTACCATAACAGATTAACGTCCCAAATATGCAAGGCATACAATCGATAATTGAACAACAAGAATCCCAGAAATGTAAGGAAGATCAGTTATCGTATGTCGAATTTGTCTTGTAGACCCATTTGGAATCATACCATGTATACCCCACCAAGGAACCTTCAGATGCATTCCAATTTTATCGGGTATGCTTTCGCGATGATCTATTGTTACAGACACTTGAGACCCTACCAATTTCATTGTCTTAGACAAATCATTTATTGTGGCCAACTATCATTAATTCCTCAAAAGATAATGAATGAGTGTGTTAATGGGAAAAATCAGTGAATAAGAAGGAATTATCAACATAATATAATATGTCCTCATCAATGGGACACATCATTCCATAATCCATGATTAATGACATAATATAATAGGTCCCCATCAATGGGATACATTTGTGTCTAGACCATGATCAAAAGGGATTCCATTTAATAATATTCCTAAAACAATCCTAAACCTATGGGGATAATGATAATGTCCCGAAGCATGAACATACACCATAGACCATTAGCAGGTTAAATTATAAATTAACTATGAGAACTATAATTCCAATCATACCACGAATACATTGGATTCCTTCTGGAGGCCTGAGCACTAAGAGGAATCCATTTTGGTGTCTGTCCCATCATGTACCATGTATTCTCAACAAAGGGGGGGGGGACAAATTCTCCCATACATCGGACATGCTTCCCCACATATTATTCGATGTGTTGTGTGGTCATATAGGTGCATTACATTATGTATAATCCCTGATCATTCCCCCATATACCACAGACCTCTTAGCATGTTAGGGGACAAATTGAAAATGAAGAATCTAATTCCTAGTTTGAAATAGTTGTCAAATGATACATTAATAAGGCCTAGTATCTATAACATATCAACCATGATATAGGAAATCATGCCCCTCAAAGGGAAATATTAATGTGTAAGCCGCGTAGAGATATTCCCTCATGGAATGTGTCTAATCTACCACTATCTCTAGTTTCTCACACCAAAATTGGTTTATGTGGGCATCAAGAATATAAATTCTTATATTAATAGAGTTTTTGGAATTCCCCTTATGTGGGACAATTGTTGGGTTGTAAGTTTAATAAACTCTTATCTCCGGTCAAAGGGCTATATCCTTGAATAATAAATCCAGTGAAGTCTCATATGCATTAGTCCCACCATGGGCCTCTATTTTCATATCTCTCATGACACATAAAACCAATATAATAACTATTTAGACTATGATTAATATCACAAACCAGATATATAGGATGTCTCACCAAGGATTGAGCCCAGTCATCACATCCATACCACATGATGATAAACATCATCGATGGATCCAATCATATGACCTTAAATTATTCCAAATGATCTATATGGGTTTGGATTCTTTTTTTCATAATATTTATAGGACACCTCATATATATTAAACCCCATCTATAGGACACCAAGTACATCCAATGATGGAAATGCACTCTGGAGTGTTTGAACACATACATATACAAAATTATCATAAATAAATATATGAGTGATATTGAGCATGTGATATGCACTCTATTGTTCCTATCGATACATGTTCAAAATCATGTCATTGAAACATGTGTAACCAGTCCAATATTAGGGTTTGGGAAGAATTAAATGAAAATAAGGTAAATATGTAAGAGAGTAATAGAATATGAATAAATTCCCCGAAAAAGGATGTGATGAGATAGACCTCCCATCCTCTCGACCAATGTGTGTTCCTATGAATCATTGGGCATAAAACCCCAATGGACCACCTGCCTTTAGAAAGGTCTGTACCCAATTAAATATGTAAGAAGATTTTGGATTGTTTAGGGTAGGATACCCAAATGAAAAGCCCCACTCATGAAATCAATAAATTCCTTAAACCCCCTTTAATCAAACCATCGGGCACAACCACATCCACGTCTCAAATCCTAGTGAATCAATGACATAAATGTATTGTATTGTTATAGTAAATTTTTATGGAAAATAAAACATGGAACTACCATTATTAGCGAATTATTATGATATAATTTAAATTATATACCATTATAATTGAATCAAAATTATCTTATTTACCATTTATTTATGTGGTAAATCATAATTGGATGTAATTTTAAAGAGAATATAGTTTATATAAAGTCGTTACATAGAATAATTGATAATTTTCATGTTATTTCTATTATTTTAAATGATTGAATTAACAATAATAAATTTTGGGCTAATAAATACTTGGTTATCCAATCATTCAAACTAGAATATTAAGGATTCTATAGAAATCCTTTTTCCTCAATAAAAAATAGGATCAATCAGTTATGGTTGATGACGAAGAATGAATTTCATTGCATGTAGTGGTGGTAGTCCACATATAAGCTAGAATGATGATGTTTTAATAATGGAATTGATAGATGATTAGGCAATGATAATAACCTTAATATAGTAACATCACAATATATAAATTATTCTAAAAAATTATATTATTATCTACTATATAAATTTTAATGATTGTAATTAAGAATAAATGCAATGTATTTGATTATATCCAGGTTATATAATTAACGATTCATTGGATTTATACTTTAATACAAAATAAATACGCTAAAAATGTTGAAATGAAGTATAATAAAGTTGAATTGGGTTCTAGTATGAGAAATGGGTCATAATTTTGATGACAAATTTAGTAGATATGTCAGTCTTGAATTAGTGAAACTGTAGCATTTTAAAAGTGATGATAATGGACCTTTTGGAACCACAATTAATATTTTCAATATTTTATTGTTATAATTCCATATAAAATTCCCCAATAATAGAAAAAGGTGAAGGTAAATGTGATTGGGTTTCAAAACACACCACAATCACTCATTTGGGAAGCAACTCTGAGTGTCTTAAGTTAATTATTTTAATTTTATTTTTTTTAAATTTTATTTTACTATGGTAATTTATTTTGAATGATAGTAAGTAATTTAAATGTAAAAAATTAATATCGACACATTTATGTAAGTTGAACCTTGTGATTTTTAATTTTCAAATAATGTGGTCAAATAATGTTTCTATGGTATTTAAAATTAAATTTAATGATTAGCTCACATAACATGTAAAAATAGTTTTTTACACAATGCGTGTTTTTTAGATTATGTTTTCTGTGTATGGAATAGTTACTAAAATTAAATATGAAAATTAAAAAAAATTGATTCATTTTTAATTAAATAAAATGAATTAGGATATCATGGAAAATAAAAACCGAATCTTACCATGAAAATAACATGATTTACAGAAATATAGAAAATAATTTTTCGTAAAGTAATATTTTTATTTAGTTTTAAAAATGATTGGAATTGGTTTTATAAGATCAAAGAATAAATTAAAATGAATACTTTTATTCCAAATATTAATATATGTTCACCTAAAATGATTGTTAGTTTTATATATTATTATTATATTATTGTTAAGTAAGAAATATTACCTATTTCTAAAAAACCATATTTATTTTCTAAAAAACAACCCCTATGTGTAAAGATAAAATATTTAAAATAAATAATTTATTGTGTAAAGACCCATGAATTTCAAGGGAATTTTTGTTTTTAAATTCTTTGGAATTTTACGAGTACGCAGTTTCTGACGGCACCTGATTCTGAGGCCCGGTGTGCCCGGAATAATTTTCTAAAGATTTTTTATGCTTAAATTAACGCGCGTAAGCAGTTTTCATGAAAAAGTGGAAGAACTCTTAAATGGTTACTTAGATCAGAAATCCAAGGACACTGTTTTTCTCAGGATGGTGGGTTTACCCTAGGTGTGACTTAAGTTTAGTCGGCGCAGGCCTCCTGTGAGAAAACCCGAAAATGGCATAACTGTAAATAAAATAATTAAATAAGTTATTTTATTTTTCAAATGCTTATAACTCAGAAATGGTAACTCAGATTAAAAATCTGAGACCACCACTGAACTCATGAGGGTATGATTCCTTTAAGCAGATACAATATTTGGCCGACGCAAGCCACCTGAGAAAGTTGGCTTTTGGCTATAAATAAAATAATTAAGTGACAATTATTTTATTGTAAAATTCATAACATATAAAAAGTATATTAAATTGAAAATATGAGAGTACCGTTAAGTTCGTTGGGGTGTGTTTCTCCTAGGCAAATCCTACCATTGACCGTAGTGGGTCGAGGGTGACTGATAATAATTTTCCGAACTTTTTTTCGGCTACGTTCAGTAAACGTACGAGCCCCATTTTATAACTTTTGAACCAGTGCTCGGAATCGAATTCCAAGGGCACCAATCAAGTCACTTTGCCGATATTTTCTTAAGAAGACTTTCACCTCAATGGCGGATGATCGGGTATAAAAGTTAGTTTTGGGTGTTTTACGTGGGTTAATAAAATAAAATAAGTGAATAATTTAGTTTTTTTGTTAAACACATGCAGTGCAGATAAAGTGGTTAGAAGCTCCACTTGGGAGTTGGTGGTGGAACCGCCACAACCTACCCCCCCATTTAATGGGGAGGGAGAGGAAAACTCTCAAACCCCCCATCAATTGATATTATATGTAGACGTAAAATTAATTTCACTCAATTAATTTTATGGGTTGACGTAAAATTAATTATTGTCAGTTAATTTTATGTGTCAATGTAAAATTAATTACTCTCAATTAATTTTATGAGTTGACGTAAAATTTATTGTTGTCAGTTAATTTTTTGGGTCGATGTAAAAATTAATTTCATTGATTTAATTTTATTTGTCAACGTGAAATAAATTGATCTCAATTAATTTTATGTGTCAACATAAAATTGATTCGTCTCATATGTTATGACTCAGGCTATGTGGGGGAAACTTCTTGGCATCCTCCACTCTTAAGTAGTGCCAACGCACCTCTTAAATTGGGCCAATGTAATTTAATTCCCCCGACCCCCTTTTTAAATTAAGTAACTGCATCGTTGGAATTTAGGAAGTTTCTAAATAAATGAACCATCATAAATTCCATGATGGATACATACCTCTCCCCCTATCCTAAATATAGGGAGCTTGGGAGAAGGTTTTGGGACGGCTTCACCAAGTGACGATGCGCTGGTAAAGAATTGTGATGCCCAACACTTGGGGAAATCATATCATCTCCAATGAAGAACATGAAAAACGCCAATGACGATCTTCCATGCGATTCTTCATCGACCTTCCTTCCCCAGAAACCTATCCTCCGTAGCATCGTCAACGAACCGACGCAGCTCGGAATTGGGGACGTGTGACGGAGGCGAAGAACGACGGTCTTCATCATCTTCCTTCTACGACTCTGCCAACGAGCGACGATGAAGAGGTAGGGGTCTGATTTTATGTTCCTGAATATTTGGGTGTTCATCATTAATATTTTAGCTGATTTCTATCGATTAACGAGAGGGGGCCAGACAGCACAAACACGGCTGACCCTCCTACCTTTTTATTGTTGTCCTTCATTGCGGATTGGAACAAAGACCGCACGGTGCCATCGCACCACACAGAAATGAGGGAACCGCGGCAAAGAAGCACCGCGTTGTTGCACCGCACTGTTAAGGCCGAAAGAGGCTGCGACTGAAGCATGGGCCACGATGGAGGGGTGTGGCGCCGTCGTGCCGTGCCAGAGAATCTTGAAGGGCCGCGACTGGGGCGGGCCGTGGCGGAGGGGTGCGGCGCCGAAGCGTCGCGCTGGTCGAAGAAGGGTCACGGCCTAAGGCCGCGGCGGTCAACAACAGGGGGCGGTCTGACACCCCAGCTGCCGGAGCATCACGAGCCACGACCCTTTGGCCACAACGGAAGACCTGGAGGCGGCTGGATAATCCGGTAGTCGGCGCTTGAAGGGCGGGACCGTGGGGTCCGGCGGCGGCGGCACCGGCCAGCCAACCGGGCCGGCCATTCAGAATTCCGGGGGTCATAACCCCCGGTGGTGGACAGGCGGTCCCCTACGTGGGGTCTCCCTTACAATGTGGGTGGGGGGGGGGGGGGGGTAGTGCCCCCCCTTTGCGCCGCTCGGTTGTAGACCGAGCGCCCAGCCGAGCAGAGCCGCTCGCACTGGGCCAGGGCGCCCCGCCGCTGGGCCGCGCCGCGCCCCTGGGCCGGGCCGCGCCCTCTTGTCCTGGCCTTCCCCAAGTGGGCCGGACCCAGACCCGGGTCGGGTCGCCCGGTTCGGGCCGACCCAGGGGGTCTTGTGCCGAGTCGGTACGGGCCTAAACCCCCCTAAAACCGGGATGATTCGTTCAAATGCCCGTAACATAGGCTATGGACCTCCGATTGGCGCACCGTCAATTTCAACGCGATACTTGGATAGAGACGATCATTTCAGTATATTACAGTCAAGGTTTCAGAAAACTTTGTGTATGGCCGTGTTGCTTCGAACACGAAATCAACTCTCGGAGCGGAAACTCTTATAGTTTGAGTTCCGGACATTTGAATGACGTTCCATTGACTTTGTTGGATTCCTTTTGGTGAGACAGATTTTTTTGTATACATCACATGAGGGTTGGATATAGTTTGGGTATGTCCAGGTTGGATTGTACCCGAAATCCAACCGGGCCCCTAGAACGGAAAAGTCGATAACTTTCATACCGGACGTCCGTTGGACGAACCGTCAGCGGTGTTGGTGATCACGTTGAGAATGGTTCCAATGAGTATACCCTATGTGTGTTCGGGGTATAGTTGAGATATGGTCGGGTTGGTTCGTACACGAAACCAACCGGGCCCCTCTGACGAAAATGCTAATAACTCACAGACTGGGCGTCCGATTGACGCACCGTCTGCTGCGTTGAGACCCCTATGACGAGGCGGTCCTCTGAGATACTTATTCGTGGGAATTTTTGAAAATTGGAGTATCGACCTGTAGCTCATGGAGCGGACCCTCCCGGAGAAAAGCGTATGGAGTGCGAAGACCGTGTAGCTGGTTGAGACCTGATGACTGCTTGTCTGATTTGATTCCGAGTGACTTGAATAGCCCAGTGGGGATCACTACTTTTTGAGGTGGTAGACCCATGGTGGAGGAGCACTACTTTTTGTGGTGGCAGACCCGCGGTACTTGACAGGAGGAGTACCTCTGTAGGCTATGAGGGGGAGCATTACTGTGTGAGGTGGCAGACCCATGGCGGAGGAGCACTACTTTGTGAGGTGGCTGACCCGCCATACTCAATAAGAGGAGTACCTCAGCAGTCTTAGGTTAGTGATCAGTACCTCGGAGTCGTGACAAGATCACTGTACTCATCAGATATTGAGCTCTTCAGCAGTTACGGTTTAGATAATGAAAATACTAGTTTGAGCTGAGTCATTGAACTTTTTGTTTTCCTCATGATTGATATGGGTTACTAGATAACTTACGTATATGTATGGGCATATACCTAAGTATTGGTTTTCTGTCGACTTCATATCTGTGTGATACCTCGTGCCTGAGATGGGTTACTTGGTAACTTAGGTATAAGTATGGGATTATACCTAAGTAAGGGTTATCAGTTGAGAACATTCTTTGTGACTATCCTTGTTGGATTTAGTGAGACCTTGAGTGTCTTTGGGTCCCTACTGAGTATCGTATACTCACCCCTACACGGGCTTTGCCCGCACCTGGTTATGTTGGTTGCAGACGACGGACATCACTAATCGTGGTTGAGGCTTGTAGAGCTGGAGAGTACCTGGAGGTGGATCTCATGACGAGTCGGTACCCAGAGGTGGATCTCACGATGAGTCAGTACCCGGAGGTGGATCTCATGATGATTCGGTACCCAGAGGAGACAGAAAAACATGTATTACTGAGGAGGACATCTGTACCTACCCTTCAGGTAGGAACCCGGAGGATGATCCTGGAGCATCTTGTCCCCTTTCATTTGTTGTCATTTGAGTTGTACTTTACTTTCAGTAGTAGATATATCTTTCTTTTGGGCTTGTATTTCCGGCCCCTCGTACTTTCAGCACTTTTGTTATAATGCTTTAACTGGTGTAGCTTCTTCTTGTACTTTGTTTGTGTGTGCTTTCATTTCATAAATGAAATGCCTTCCCTTTTTTGGGATTTACACCTTTGGTGCTAGTCTCCAGCCCCAGGCCTATGGAAGGCGGGCTTGGGGTAGTCACGACACGGGTCCCGAGGACGGGTCGGGACACATTAGTATCAAAGGAGTCAATTATATTACATAACTTATAACTCTGATATTTATTTTCAATGATGCAATAGTGTTAAGATTACCGAGTGACACATTCAGTTCAGGGAGTCTAGTTATGGTGCAGGCGGCCGACGAATCCATACACCAGGACTCTGACCTCTGATTTCCAACTCAGTGCATGAAAACAATAATTGCATGTGTGTCTTAAAATTTTTTCCCCTCAAAACAGTTCAAACCAGGTCAGCTCACCATGTATAATCGTTTGTCCGTGTCACATATGTTTCTTTCAAGATGTCTTTCCATGGACGACCAGCTAGAGACTAGAGGGATGAAAGTACTGACAGCCTGCCGAGTTACGAGGCCTCGATACAGGGCCCTCTTACAGTTGAGGCACCAACGAATGCACCATCGATACTACTATACGTTGGGCCACCGATGCCACCAGCCCCAAGAGCAGGCGATATATGCCGCTTGAGCGCGCTACACGAGTTCCAGCGCCAGTGGCCACCTAGTTTTCGGGGTGAGATGGAACCACAGGCGGTTGAGGATTGGATGGAGGTTGTGGTGGGAGTTTTTAGGATAGTGGATACACCAGCGGACTTCATGGGGATCTTTGCTGCCAACCTCCTTCAGGAAGCTGCAGGCAGATGGTAGAGCCAGATGCTCCAGTTTTGTGATGAGATGACCTTCACATGGGGAGACTTCGAAACCTTCTTCAGGGTGGAGTTCATACTAGTGACTCAACACTCCGAGCATGCTCAGGAGCTACTACTTTTGTCATAGGATTTTCCATCAGTAGCTGAGTCATCTGTAGGTAGTAGATAGATGATGCAGGGGTCCAAGAGGACCATAACAACAGGTGGGTGACCAAGGGATACATGTTTGGTTGTGCGAGGCACACAAAATAGAGCCAGCCATACGAGGAGCAGGAAGTGTTATGAATGCGATAGGAAGGGTCACCTGGAACGTGACTGTCTGACCACCCGCACAATTGATCCACAGACATTGGAGGAGCCATCAAGACAGAAGTAGCAGTTGGTGCTTGAGCAACAGTCGAGCAGAGGACAAGGAAGTAGAGCCTCGGAAGTAGGTGGACAGTAGCGGAACTAGTGGATTCCTTTTTGTACCTTGTACATCTAGTTCCATGTTGCTGTTGTATTTTTGTCATTGTACTTAGATCTGCAGTAATTAAAGAAACTTATCTTTGTCATGTTTGCTTTTCTGTCCATCTGTTGGTTGATACTAAGAGGTCCCTGTTAAAAACTGTTGGTTTGACCCTCACTTTTGAGATACCTACTAGAGGAGAACCGATAACCACACACTGAAGCCGACAGTGTGACTCAACCCTTGTAGGTGAGAGTAATGGTTGGATCCCTTGCTAGTAGCGTCGAAGCCTTACAATGTCATCGTTGGTATGGATTAGTATCATCCATGTTGGGATTGAATGTACTAGGAAAAGAATGTGGTTCATCCAGGGGATGAGACCAAATTTCTCTTATCAGCAAAGAAGAAATTTTAGCAGCTCTTGTTGGACCAAAGAAGGTTTAGGACATCCAGGAGGTAGAGACCATTAGAGTTCGAGGATGGAGACCACGTTTTGTTACGGGTCTCACCTCGACGTGGATTACAGAGTTTTGGCCAGGGCGACAAGTTATCTCCGTGATTCATCGGACCCTTCTAGGTCCTAAAGAGGGTAGGTGAGGTGGTTTACCGCTTGACCCATCCACCTCAGTTGCACCAGGTGCATGACATTTTTCCACATATCTCAGCTGAGGAGATACGTGCACGACCCAGCGCATATCATCGACCATGGGGAGATGAACATCAATGACGGGGCGACTTTTGCGGAGGTCTCGGTGGAGATCGAGGATTGATAGGAGCAGGTCCTATGTGGACAGTCGATTCCTCTAGTACACATTAGATGGAAGCACGGGAACCTCCAAGAGAGCACATGGGAGCGGGAGGCTCAGATGCGTGCACAATATCCCCTTTTTGTTTCCTTAGTTTTTGATGTAGCTTTACGGGGACGTAAAGCCCGGAGGTGGGAGTAATGTAAAGACCCGTAAATTTCAAGGGAATTTGTTTTAAAATTATTTGAGAATTTTATGAGTATGAAGTTTCTGACGACACCTGATTCTGGGGCCCGATGTGCCCAGAATAATTTTCTGAAGTTTTGTTAAGCTTAAATTAACGCACGTAAGTAGTTTTTCTGAAAAAGTTGAAGAACTATTAAATGTTTACTTGGATCAGAAATCTGAGGAAACTGTTGTGCTCAGGATGGCGTGTTTACCCTAGGAGTGACTTAAGTTTAGTCGGCCTAGGCCTCCTGTGAGAAAACCCAAAAATGGCATAACCGTAAATAAAATAATAAAATATGTTATTTTATTCTTCAAATGCTTATAACTCACAAAAGGTAACTCGGATTAAAAATATGAGACCACCAATGAACTCATGAGGGTATGCTTCCTTTAAGCAGATACTAACTTTGGCCGATGCAAGCCACATGAGAAAGTTAGTTTTTGGCCGTAAATAAAATAATTAAGTGAAAATAATTTTTTTGTAAAATTCATAACATCTAAACGATAACTCAAATTGAAAATCTGAGTGTACCGTTGAGTTCGTTGGGGCGTGTTTCTTCTCGGAAGAGCCTAACCTTGACCGCAGTGGGTAGAGGGTGATTGATAATAATTTTCCGAACTTTTTTTCATGTACATTCAGTAAACGTACGAGCGCCATTTTATAACTTTTGAACCAGTGCTCGGAATCGAATTCCGAGGGCACCATTGAAATCACAGTGCCGATATTGGCTTTATAAGACTTTCATATCAACGGCGGATGATGGGGTATGAATGTTATTTTTTGGGGTTTTACGTGGGTTAATAAAATAAAATAAAAGAATAATTTATATTATTTTGTTAAACACATGCAGTGCGGATAAAGTGGTTAGAAGCTCCACTTGGGAGTTGGTGTTGGATCCGCCACACCCTAACCCGCCATTTAATGGGGAGGGAGAGGGAAACTCTCAAACCCCCCATCAATTAATTTTATATGTTGACGTAAAATTAATTGCACTCAATTAATTTTATGGGTTGACGTAAAATTAATTGTTGTCAGTTAATTTCATGTGTCGACGTAAAATTAATTGATCTCAATTAATTTTATGAGTTGAAATAAAATTAATTTTTGTCAGTTAATTTTATGGGTCAACGTAAAAATTAATTGCTGTGTTTTAATTTTATGCGTTGACGTGAAATTAATTTCTGTCAATTAATTTTATGTGTCAACATAAAATTGATTCATGTCATATGTTTTGTTTCAGGCTATGTGGGGGAAACTTCTTGGCATCCTCCACTGTTAAGTAGTGCCAACGCACCTCTTAAATTGGGCCAACGAAATTTAATTCTCCCGACCCCCTTTTTAAATTAAGTAACTACATCGTTGGAATTTAGGACGGTTCCAAATAAATGAACCGTCATAAATTCCACTATGGTTACATACCCCTCCCCCTCTCCTAAATATAGGGAGCTTGGGAGAAGGTTTTGGAAAGACTTCACCAAGCTACGAAGCACTGGTAAATTATTGCGACGCCCAACACTTTGGGAAATCATATCATCTTCAAAGAAGAACGTGAAGAACACCAACGATGATCTTCCACACAATTCTTCTTCGACCTTCCTTCCCCTGAAACCTATCGTCCGCAACATCATCAACGAACCGACGCAACTTAGAATTGGGGAAATGTGACAGAAATGACGAACGACGGTCTTCATCATCTTCCTTCTGCGACTCCGCCAACGAGCGGCGAGCAAGAGGTAGGGGTTTGATTTTATGTTCGTGAATATTTGGGCGTTCATCGTTAATCTTTTAGCCGCTTGCTATCGATTAACATGAGGTGTCGGGACCACACAAAAATGGCTGACCCTCCTCCATTTTTACTGTTGTCCTTCGTTGTGGATTGGAACAGAGACTTCACGGTGCCGTCGCACCATGCAGAAATGAGGGAACCACGGCGAAGGAGGGCAGCGCCGTTGCGCCGCGCCGTTAAGGACGAAAGAGGCCGCGTCCGGAGTGGGGGTTGCGGCAGAGGGGCGTGGTGCCGTCGCGCTGCACTGGAGAATCTTGAAGGGCCATGGACAGGCCAGGCCGTAGCGGAGGGGCGCGCCGCCGACACGCCGCACTGGTCGAATAAGGGTCGCGGCCTGAGGCCGCGGCGGTCACCGACAGGGGGTGGCCGGACTCCCCGGCCGTCGGAATATCAAGAGCCGTGACCCTTTGGCCGTAGTAGAAGACCTGGAGGAGGCTGGATAAACCATCCTCTGATTCTTGAAGGGTGGGACCACGGGGTCCTGCGGCAGCGGCACCAGCCAGCCGTTCAGAATTCCAGGGGTCGTAACCCCCAGAGGTGGACCGATGGTCCCCCCGCGTGGGGAAGACGTTACACGGCGAGGGGACAGCGCCCCCCATTCACGCCGCTTGGTCACAGACCGAGCGCCCAGTCGAGCCAGGCCACTTGCGCTGGGCCAGGGTGCCCCACCGCTGGGGCGGACCGCCCGCTGGGCTGGGCCGCGCCCGCTGGGCCGGGCCGCACCGCTGGGCCGGGCCGCGCCGCTGGGCCGGGCCGCGCCGCTGGGCCGGGCCGCGCCCACTGTGCCGGGCCGTGCCACAGGGTCAGGCCGCGCATGCTGGGTCGGGCCGTGCCCATGTGGGCCGTACCTGGACCTGGGTCAGGTCACCAGATTCGGGCCGAACCAGGGGGTCCTGGGCCGGATCGGTCTGGGCCCAAACCCCCTAAAAGTGGGAAGATTCGTTCAAACACCCGTAACATGGGATATGGACCTACGATTGGCACACCGTCGGTTGCGATGCGATCCTTGGATCGAGAAGGTCGTTTCGGTATATTATAATCATGGTTTCAGAGAACTTTGGGTATGGCCGGGTTGGTTCGAACCCTAAACCAACCAGGCCCTCAGAGCGGAAGCGCTCATAGCTTGAGTTCCGGATGTCTGAATGACGTGTCATTGACTTTGTTGAATTCCATTCGGTGAGACAAATCTTTTGGTATACATAACCTGAGGTTTGGACATAATTAGAGGATGGACGGGTTGGATTGTACCCGAAATCCAACCGGGCCCCTGGAACGGAAAAGCCGATAACTTTCAGACCGGATGTCCGTTTGACGAACCGTCAATGGTGTTGGTGATCAATTTGAGAAACAGTCCCTATGAGTATACCCTATGTGAGTTTGGGGTACACTTGAGACATGGTCGGGTTGGTTCGTACATGAAACCAACCGGGTCCCTGGGACAAATAGGCTATTAACTCACGGACCGGGCGTCCGATTGACGCGCGGTCTCCTGCGTTGAGACCCCTATGACGATGCGGTTCTTTGAGATACTTCTTCGTGGGACTTTATAATAATTAGAGTATCAAACTGTAGCTCATGGACCAGACACTCCCAGAGACGAGTGTACAGAGTACGGAGACCGTGTAGCTGGCTGAGACCTGATGACTATTTGTCCGATTTGGTTCATAGTGACTTGCATAGCCCAGTGGGGAGCACTACATTGTGAGGTGGCAGACCCGCGGTACTCGACAGGGGGAGTACCTCTGTAGGCTATGAGGGGGAGCATTACTATGTGAGGTGGAAGACCCATGGCGGAGGACCACTAATTTGTAAGGTGGCTGACCCACTGTACTCGACAGGAGGAGTACCTCAGTAGTCTTAGGTTAGTGAGCAGTACCTCGAAGTCGTGATAGGATCACTGTACTCGTCAGAGAGAGATCTCTTTAGTAGTTACGGTTTCGATAATGAAAATCCGGGTTTGAGCTGAGTCATTGACCTTTGTCTTTTCCTCATGATTGAGATGGGTTACTAGATAACTTACGTATATGTTTGGGAATATACCTAAGTAGTGGTTATCAGTCGACTTCATATGTGTGTGATACCTCGTGGTTGAGATGGGTTACATGGTAACATAGGTATAAGTATGGGCTTATACCTAAGTAAGGGTTATCCGTTGAGAACTTTATATGTGATTATCCTTGTTGGATTTAGTGAGACCTTGAGTGTCTCGGGGTCCCTAATGAGTATCATATACTCCCCCCTACACGGGCTTTGCCCGCACCTCATTGTGTTGGTTGCAGACGACGGACATCACTGATTGTGGTTTAGGCTTGTAGAGCAGGACAGTACATGGAGGTGGATCTCATGATGAGTCGGTACCCGGAGGTGGATCTCACGACGAGTCTGTATCTGGAGGAGACAGACAGCTGTGGATTGCTGAGGAGGACATCTGTACCTACCCTTCAGGTTAGAACCCGTAGGATGATCCAGGAGCTACTTGTCACCATTCAGTTGTTTTCCTTTGAGTTGTACTTTACATTCAGTTGTATCTGTATCTTTCTTTTGTTCTTGTATTTCTATCCCCTTGTACTTTCAGCATGTTTGTTATACTTCTTTACTTAGTGTAGCTTCGGCTTGTACTTTTATTGTGTGTTCTTTCATTTCGTAATGGCAATGCCTTCCCTTTTTTTTGGGATTTACATCTTTGGTGCTAGTCGCCATACCCAGGCCTATGGAAGGCGGGCTTGGGGTAGCCACGGCACGAGCCCTAAGGACGGGTCGTGACATATTGTATGGGAAATTCCAAAATGAAGTTCAATTCATTAATTTCCAATTACAACATTTAAAATTTTAATTTTTGAATTAAATAATAAAGTATATCGATTTTTTAAAACAAATTTGATTTTGAAATATTAACTATTATTATTCATATTTCATTTAATTTACTATGTGAATGTTTGTTTACCAATTAATAATATGAAACATAATTTTTTATTATTAATACATTTTTTCTTTAAAAAATGAACACATTATAAAAAGTAATTTTTTATAAGAATAAATTTATGAATAGTAAATTATCTGATAAGTTATTTTAGGCAAACTTATTGAATTTCAATTATGTTAAAATTATCCATTATATTTAATATATATTTTATAAAGTACGAACTCCTATCCATTTGAATGAATTCAGTTCCTAGGTTTTAAAGGTCAATTATAAATATTCATATTTTATCAAAATATATCAATGTTTTATTTATTTTTAGTACGAAGTGTGGTTTAAGATATCACAATAATTGACTTATTTAAAGGTAATAATATATTGAGATCATCTGATCTCACATTATCCACCTAATATAAATTTCAGCCAACTAATTTTAATAATTACATATTGTATAAAGTAGGTTAGGTTATTCCTAGCGTATTTATCATTTGGGATAAAACATCTAATATGAAATATATATTCTTTATTGAGAAATTTTATTTTCTTTATCATTCATAGAAAATCATTATCCATTAATACAATCTTGTACCCAAGTATTTACACACTCTAATCATATATTCTTCTAATCTACCTTTCCCAATTCCATTGGAATCTCCATTATAATAATTCACAATGATGTTGTTTATTCCTATCAAAAATTAACTCAATATCTATCCCTCAGATTTTATTAACCACTAGTTCATAAGGTCACACCATATTAAATATATACTATAATACCAAAATAATATTATTAAAAATCAACAAAAATAATTAGGATTGACTTTTATTTAAATACATAATATTTTCTATGGATATCAATACTATAAAACTCAACATTATCAAAGATGATCATCCCTATATTCTATCAACATTAATCATATTTAAATGTTATATGGTATACATACCTCAATCATGTAATCTTTGGTTGTTATCCTAAAAAATATAATCTAGTCATAAAATAAATTTACAAGGTTATTCCTTCCATTTTATATATGTTTGGAGACATTGTAAGAATAACTAATAAATATAAATCATTAGATGTTTCATACAATACTCATTAAATATAGAACATACTAGAATATCTTCACCATTTTTCAATCCCTAAGGAATATATCTAAGGGTTAATATGTATAATTTCAATTAATTATCAATATCACTACCTTAGGTGTGAGTAAAAAATTAAACTATTTTATTATAATAGTCATATACAGAAATTGTAATCCTTTTAAATATTATAACCTATTCGGTTATAAGACATAATGGTTTCTAGATACATTCCATTCTTAGCTCTATTTCTAGAATCATCTTTTTGTAAAATAATAAAACCATAATGGTTATTGTAATATCAAAAATAATTATTAGAAAACACTAATATAACTATGAACTCAATTTTGAGGACATGTTCTTTACCATATCACATTTTCATATCAACTATTGAGTGTCCTTATTCCATATGATGTTACCTATGGATATTTACCTCATATATTCTCCAATATAACTTGTTAAAATCATACTAAAATCCCTCATAATGGATTATTAGGTGACATTATAATAAACCATAGAATATCTAGAAGATTTTCAAACATGGTATGTGGTTACGAATCATTATCATTCTCCATTAGATGATCGAGTTAATACCCACTCCACCTTTCTAATTGTTATTACCCATAGGTTTGTCTTTGATAGATCATGAATCATCATATCATATATAGACTTGGATGTGATTTTCAGGGGAACTAAAAAACCTCTATAATACCAAAATATCATTATGTTATATTCTAAATAGAATTCTCGATGAGACTTACCCCTAGATATGTCACTAATGTTATCATATTATTATAATTAAATAAAATTTGCATTATTTCCCTTGTAATAAATAATATATTATCCCAAATAGTTACTAATTCCTTTGACATTGTGATCAAATATAAATTATAAACCTGTAAATTTTCATTAATATACATCTTAATCATCAATGATATATAAACCCCATATTGATACCATATGCAATTCCCTAGACCTTCACCATTGAATTCAATTCCATCAAAAAATAAATTACATATTGTCTTTGATACAAAAAATAAAATTATCTGGCACAAATATCCCATAATTACATAATGTGATGAAACTATTGAATTATCTACATTCTATATTAAATGTATGTGTAGATATTTAGAGAGATAATTCCCAAAAATGACTTGAAAACCCCATGTATTTCTCAAGTAATAGATTTGTTTGTACTATATAATAATCTATTTCATCTATAATGTGTAATCAATGTCTCTTATAAATTCATTGCATGGTCTATTCTATTAGAATAACCATGTAAAATAATATTCTGCGTAGCATGGGTAAATTTAAATATGACAAGGGTGTTCTTGAAAAAATATTAAAGGAAAAATATTATAGAAGCTATGAAAAACTTAATCATTGAACATATAATATAACTTTAATAAATAATCTAAATAATTTCATAATCCTATAATACATTGATCATGATATATCCATGTTGATAAATAAAAACAAGGATATAAATAATAACTATTTCATACTAATAGAATGAATAAAATCTACATAGAAATATTATTGAGTCATTAGGTGAAGAAATTTACATATATTTGATTCTGAATTAAAGATAATTTTCTGAATGGGAATGCCATACACCAAATACCCAAAAAATTTGTCTCATGAAATGTAATTTTGTATACTGAGGATATATAATTACAGGAGACACCCACCACTAGAAAATGTATCATAAATTCACTATAAGAGTAAATAAGACCATTCATACCATTCCATAATGAAACATTTTCTAATGATAACATTTTTATCTCTATAAGAAATAATATGAAATATAAATACATGATCAACATGGGTTATCAATGAAAAATGATAAATATTGTTAACACTTTTACCTATGTCAATAAAAGGGAAAACATGATCAAAAAACATCATGAGATAGGAGGTTTGTGGTCCAGAAATACATACATATCCTTACAAAAAATATTCTATGGTAAAAACAATATAAATTATTCCAAGACATTTCCCCATGTCAGTAAATGGGATAAAATTATCATAATATATACTGACAAAGAAGGTCAATGGTTTTAGAATAAAATAACACATGTTGTTAGAAATATTTCTCAATGAGTTTTTGTTATATAAATTTATATCCATAAAAATGACCGAATAGTACATAATATAATAAATGGGATGAATTTTGAAACTAATATTAAATAAGATCAAAATAATGCTCAAAACTCAATGAACAAATGTTTAGAAAAAATTTAAAACATTACTAATGGTGAAATAATTGAATTAACATCCTTATGAAAATGGGAAAATGATTTTGAGAGTAAATACCTTTGAAAAAATAGAGTATGTTAAAAAATATATCTTTGGGAATTGAATATATCATATAATGAAAACATGGAACACAAAATGTACTATGTCCCAGTTAATTATAATTCTTAACAATAAAACCCTTACAGATTTAGAAACATTAAAATTAATTCCCCTTGAACGATAGGGATTGTAATTGAACCTAAAATATAATGATTAACATATAATTCATTATATGATATATAAAAAAGGTAATATCTTCAAAATATAAATTAATGTAGAAGTACAATAAAATATATGTCTCAAATAGAGGGATTTGAGATGAAACCCATTATGCTAGTCTATATCTATTTTTTAATTTCCCCAAATGCATTGAATAAATAAATTAAGTTGAATAAATATATACCCTAAAACATTTCATTACTCTAATCATCCATACTCCTCATTTATTGTATATATATATATATATTCTAAATGTCACCAATTTTCAACATTATGTGTATGTATTTTTTTATTGCTGTAAAATAGTTTTATAAATTTCATATTCTTATTTATTATATATCCACTTTTCATCAACATGATATCATATAAATTAAATTGATATAATTTCCCTGATATTTTATGTATCATTAATTTTAATTCATATTATTTATTTTACTAACCATTAAAATTAATTTGACAATGATCATGTTTCTACATATCTTAATGAACAAGATGTGTTTTCATAAATTACGAGTTAAATGATGATATGAACATTCTAAAACAAAAAAAACAAATTTTTTGTTTACATATTTATATCATATTATACCAGTAAATATGTTCTAATTGTCCTCCAGGATATAAATATTTTCTAATGTACATTCCTATTGTAAAATTGACTTAAACATAAAACTTCCATGATTAATATCTAATTGAGATATTGTTTATTCATAGAATACTTATAAAAGACAGTTTTGATATAATATAGTGTTTATTATTTTGATATATCAAATTTTTTAATAATTATAAATAAAATATAATTTATTTTTATTCATTACTTTGAAATAAGTTAATTTCAATCTCAGTTTGATCATTTTAAATGATTGGATCAATGATAAATATTTGTTTATATTGTCATTAATTGGATAGTTTTTTTTAAATTCCCTTTATTGATTATATTTAAATAATATTTCATCCTTAAAAAATCTAGTAACTATCAATTATGGTTGGTGAGGAATGATGATTTTCATTTCTCGTGGTGGTGGTGGTTCGCACAAACCCACAAATGTAGAATTTATTTTTTCATAATAGACAGAAAAATGAATATATATTGACGATAACCTTAGCATGTATACTATATCTACTAAATCTGGGTTCCTCCATGCTGACATGTCACCTCCACAATCACCCACGTCACCAAAAATACAACTCCATTCTAGAAAATACCCCAACACCATCAACTGCTACCTCCTAGATCGGGATTTTGCACGGGTTAGCTAGGGTTTCCGCATTACTCCATGTCCCTGCGATCCCTCTCCTGCCAGAATCTTATCTCCAGCCGACTACTCCTCCACCGCGTTCTCTACATCTGCGTGTTCCTCCTCTACGTGATCCGCCTCCAAATGCTCTGCCTCCGCATCCTCCACATTGGAATGCTCTGTCTCTTCCTTCTCCAACTCTGTGTCCTCCATCTACTCCGCCTCCGTGTGCTCCGCCTCCGCATGCTCCACCTCCGCATGGTCCACCTCCATGTGCTCTGCCTCCGTGTGCTCCACCTCCGCATGTTCTGACTCCATGTCCTCCGCCTCGACATCCTCCGAAACTGGAAACTATACCTTCATCTCTTCCAAGTACAGGTCCTCCTCTCCCCACTAACTATTTTATTTTCCACTGTTCGAATGGATCCTTTTATTTTTGTCATCTACATGGCTTCCATTCCGCATGCCAAAATTTCTTCGCATGTTATATTTATATGAAGAATGATATCTTTATTTCATTTTCTTGTGACCTTTTATAGGAATCCATCATTCGATTTTGTTTTTCAATGAGTGATTGCAGACAAGAAGTTTAGGTTTTTAGAAAATTTTCAAAGAAGATGAAGTGGGATTTAAGGTTCCCAATTGGCTTTGTGATCCCCATTCTTTGTGTCGCTCAACCCCTATATAATTACTTAATATATTAGGTGAATATTAATCATCATTTTATTTTCATAATCTTTTTTCAATAATGGTATTTCAGTGGATAAAATGGTTTCTTGGAGATCACTGGTAAACCACGTACCCCTATAGTTTTTTTCATAAGACCGTCAATTGAATTTCTACTGCATCCTAACTTCAATGTGGAGGCCATTTGTATATCCTTCATAATTCCAGTAATATTATATTTAAATAGAGATTTTTACTCCTCAAATATCAAGAGTTTAATTACTCTCCAAATATAATGATTGTTGGAAAGAATATTGTGAATAGAAGTGGTTTTTAACTTAATGGAAACCCTCTGAATTTTTAAGGCAGCAAGAGCAGATAGATTCAAGCACTAAGCCTCCCAGCTGCAGCTTATCATCCGCAGGGAGTCATGAACTATCCAGATGAAAGTGGTAAGGCTCCTAGAGCATGATATTTGTTGATGTTTATGAACCATACCTGTATTTGAAAAGCCCCAACTTTCATTACTAAAGAAATCAAGTAACATACTTACTTTCTCGAAGTACGCAACTTTATAAAAAATGTTTAATTCATTCTTATTTTTGGTTTTGTTGATTGTATTCTCCTTCTGTTTAACAATACCAATCCCTTTTCTGCATCTTTGATTTTTTTCAGGTTATCAAAAAGTAATGAAACATTCATACCAATTTTTACTATTTCAATACTTCAAGTACACATGTTTAATCTACTCGGACTTTATTTATTGACCATTAACTATTATTCATGTTTACATTAAGTTCATCATAGTAAGTAATTGTAACTTGTAACATTCAGACATACAATTCTAGAAGTGATTTTCCTTATGACTTAATAGAGATTAAATTATAATCAGCACAATATTCAGCGATTGCATTATCATTATAATGATTTATTATCTTTAGAATATATATTGTCTACACTCTGATCAAAGTACAACAATACATGGTTATATTCTATTCATTAACGATTAAATAAAAAGATATATAATAAAAACATGAACTTCCCGTCGAGATCTATAGACGAATGATTTCAATAAAGACTATTACGGCAACAACATGAATCCGGTTATATTATTTCTATTCCAGTCGTGATATTGTCCCATTATTTATCAATCAGAGGATTATATATTTACTATAATTTCAATTATACATGTAGAATATCTTTTGATAACATTGATGCAACTGAAACCATTACACAAAGATGAATAACTCAAACAAGAACACGTATGGATTTTCCATCTTTACCCAGTAATGGAAAGTTCAATTTAAAAAGTCTATTACTTTTTTTGGTTACCATATTGAAAACTAAAATATCATAAGTCTATAATATATTATTTTCCTTCATAACAATGTTTTTTTACTTTACTGACACTTTTACAATAATAATTACTATTGGAAAATATTGTATAGGTGAAGTGGTCACACCGGCTAATAACATAGAATGACATTGATGCATTTTATTGCTGCATATATCCGCTAATTGTTAGTAGCATTTACAATCTCAAATTTAATTACTTTGATTTCATACTGCGAAATAGATAACCATGTCTTGCTATAAATTCTCTTCTCCCTATTTCACTATCCCTCAACACAGTTTGAATTTTTCAACAATATTTGCTCTATCAAACAGTGGAAGACAAAGAATGAATAACATTATACAACACAAACCTTCTTTCTATGAGCATGTTGTAATTGATCATCTATTACATATATGGTTTATATGTTACACTTCTTTTGAGAGACTACCTATTCCATTATTATTCTTACAAGGTATTAATAAAAATGATATAAATTTTATGTTCTGTACATAATTCTAAACAGTTCTATGAAAGAACTACACGTTTTTCCTTCATCTTTAATTATGATGTATTTAATATAATTTCACAGTCAAATGTTTCTGTAGAATTTTCTATATTTTGTGCCTTCAAATAATTTAGTAGTCCTTGTCATGTACTGTCAATGTTCTTATGAATTTATATGTTACTCCAAATTTGAATTATATTTTTAGTCATAATATATGTGAGTTATTTCTTTAATACTCTTGAAGAACCATTGTTCTGGAGACGTTAGAATTTGTGTTTGTTTGCTGACATTGAAACATTATTATGTTACCCTTTTATTGTTCTGTCATCATATCTCGGTTTCAATGTTTCTTTTCTTCTACTGTATTTAATTTTTATTTCCATATTCTTTCATAATAAGATATTGTTAATTTAATCATATGTGGTTTACCTTTCTATGGAAAAATGACATAGAAAAATATTTGTGTTTTCCCAGGTGATTGGAGCATCGGAAATACTTTTATGGAAAAAAGACATAGAAAAATAGTCGTTTTTCTATCAGCCCATAACTATTCTTATTAAATTGATCACATTTTCTTCAGGATTGAAATTTCATGATTTCACATAACAGCAATATAAAATTACTAAATGATTCAATGAGGGAGAGTTCCATGGACGAGGTTTCTGGAGAGGGTATGTCCATGCATGGCTCATAGTTATTCCATACACAGTTATACAATTTTCAGTGTTATAAAAGCACATGGTGATTATGGGTGGCTCATCCAAATGGTAATAATTTTTTTACTCTTACTAAATAAGGATTATGATTCATTTTCTAAATCACTGTATTTTGTACATATAGTTGGATGATGTATTTAATTAAAGCAGTGGATATCCATTTGTTACATATTTCAGTCAGTATTTGAATTTGAAATATCCATTTATCTATTTTTTTGTACAGTTTAATTTTATAACCCATTTTATATTGCTTTTCATTGATGAAAATTATTAATTAAAAAAGTGTTCTTTACATTTTTCAATGTAGTAAATGAAAAGCATACGAAGACAACAAGACACAGTGGGAATACTGTTCGTGTGTCGAAGAATCACTGAGGGAAGATGGTTCATCCATCATGATGTTGTTTAGTAGGTAATTACTTATTTCTCGGTTTGTGTTATATATTCATGGATTATTTTTTTAGGGGAGATTTTCAGTATGATGTCATAATATCAATATGCTTCATTATGTTATGGTTAGATTGTTTGGTTGTAATTTATTTTCACAAGGTTTAACTTATTTTAATGATTAAGATATAATTCACTATGATGGTGGGGAGATTCTCAAATATGATATTATACTACAATAGATGAAACTGAGAAGGACAGGAAGGTTCTAGATGTTCTGAAAGATGAAACTGTAATTTTGGAACTCCAAATGAAACATTAGGGTATATCGTCGGTGACCAAGAGGTTTCAGAAAAATGGTAACATACCTGACTCAATGTTGGAACACCAAATTATACATCAGGTTATATCATCAACCTGTTTTTAGAGTGGAATTATTCATGTTTCATATTATATTGTCAATATTTATTTTTCTTATATCCTTGGGTTTGTTGTTATTTAATGTTGGATTAAAGTTGAAACACTCATGTTTAAACATGGTGATTGAAAAGTGTTACAAATCTATTTCAACATGTTCTCTGTGGTGGTTACAATGGTTCCAGATTTGACAGTTAATTTTCTAAAACATATCTTTTTTTGTTTATAGTCCAAATTGTTTTATAGTGAGTTGAAAATCTATTTTTTACATCTTTTTGGGTATCTGGTTTACTCTAATGGACTTATAACATCCCATAAAACTTATCATTTCCCTTTTTCATCCTCTCTATTATGATTTATATCTTTTGTATTATATTTCTTGTGTTCTAATTATATGTAGTTCTATTTTTATCTAATTTTTCTGGCCTGCATCATATCCCAGTTAATAAAAAATTACCATCATTAGCATTGTAGCCAAAAAAAATATATGCTATAGAATGTATTTTATTTCATGCCTTGATGTTTACAATTTTGTTATACTATTAGGGACCAAATTTCTTCAGGGTGTTCAAGAGGATAAACTCACAGTATTCAGGTTTGTCATTTTGAGTTGGTTCCTACTCATGATCAGGTATAAAATTTCCCTCAATCATCCTCTTTATGAGAGACCTTTGGAAGTGATGCCCTTTTATTGTCAGTAAGGATGAACTTGGAGAATATGGATACTCGTGTATTGTCAAAGTTTTATTCTGGATTAGTTTTCCATTTTATGCTCAGTTGATATAATCATGAATTTGGTTTCATTCTGAGGAGATATTTGAGTTTATTTTGTGTTTTTGACTGAGATGGACTTCTATTTGTCTACTTTTAGGCTGCTATATGGCTGGACTATGTTCCACCTGATGTTCTATTATCTTTTTGATAATTATCAATATTTGATATGGCCATATTGATGATAATAAGTATGAAACTGATGTGTTTTGCAGTACTTTCAATGTTTTACTTTACTACTTGTCACTGGATGTTTTGGATTGGTCTGCCCTTATCTGTACGACTATTTTTGGCTATGTATTTGACCCTATATCTCAGAAGGTAGGTGTTTTCTGATTGTAAAAGGGCTCATTTTCTACTTTTTCTACTTGGATTATGTTCGGCTAGGAAACCTTCCTATTGTGTAGGTTTCATCTTCATTTTCTGAAGCTATGTTGGGTTTTTGACTCATGTTTTGATCTGTAATACTTTCTATTCTATTTTATCTTTCATGAATTAGATTATGGAATATACTTTCCTGCTCTGTGTAGAGGGAAGTTCTGTTATGATAAGACCCCCAAAGCAGTTTTTCTCTCTTAAGGATGGAACATCCTCTCGAAGGAAGGACGTCAGTTTCTCATCTATTTGTCTTCGATGATAAAATTTCTCTACATGAAGGAAGGCTACCTCATTTCTGGAGGTCAAAGGATGGCTAGCTTAAAGGATTTGTCATTATTTTCATCCCTATCCTTATTTCTTGTAAAAATGATTTCCCATTTTCTGATTTTTCAGTTTTTTCCCTACTCTAGAGGTGGACTATAATGTGAAGCCAACAATCAGGTGTGGGCCACCACTTCATCAAAAACTCCCATATATGCATTGCATTTTGTAACATGTCTTTATGAACATCATTAAACTTTTAGGATTATTTTAATCAAGATGGTATAAAATTTGAGTCTTAAAATTAGTGTTTTCATGTGATTAATGCTGATTTTCTAAAATTATTTTTATTTAAAGCTCTCCATCATGACATCTCTATATTTTGACCAGTTGTATTCTGATAATAAGTATCACTATTTTGTGATTTCAATATATTTAATATTCATGTTCATTATTAACATTGAAACATAGTATTGTATTCTTAAAAATAAGCATTGAACAATATCATTGTGCGTACACATAAACTTGGAATTTTGTTATTTCACCGTGAAAATGAACGGGCGAGTACTGGTTATCATTAAACTACAGAAATGATTCTAATTCATTATATTAGTATAGATAACATAAAATATTGAGGATTATAATTAAAATGAAATGCTATGTAGTTGATAATACTAACGTTGAGTAGTTGATTTTCATTGGAATTCTTTTTTGAAATGAAATAAATATACTTGATGAAGGTGATTTTTTTTAATGATAAATAGGGTTTTAGGAGGGAAATTTTCTTAAATTTTAAATGGAAAATTATAATTATTATTGCATCATAATGTGGAGAGAGTATAACGACTTTTTAAGAGAGAATTATGGAACTTTAGGATGTAAAATGACAATTTTCAATATTTTTATGTTAATTTTCAACACAAAATGAATCTAAATTGGAAAAAAATATCATAATTTGATTTTCGGTAAAAAATTCCCTCATTTATTCATTTTGGTGAAAAAATTGTTGTTTTATGGATTTTATTTTTACATTAAAACATTTTTCAAAATGAAATATTATAATGGTAATTTATAATTAACCATAGAAAACAATTAATGTTAATAAAATTATTGATACATTTAATTAAATTAAATCTTGTAATATAATGTTTTGAAATCATTATATAATATAAAATTTATTGTTGTTTGAGAATTTATTCTTATGTTTAGTTGACTTAATAAATAAAAATAGTATTTATAGGAATTTTTTATTTTTATGAATAAATTATTGGATTAAGACAATGTTTTGAAGTTAGTTTATCCCTATGACAGAATTTTGTTTATTTTAAAATGAAGAAAATTTATTATGAATTCCTTGAAATCCAAAAAATAATATCACTTTAAAAATTTATTATTCAATGAATGACATAATTTTATTTATTAAGGTATCAATTTAAATTAGTTAAAAAAAATATTTGACATAGGTTATATAAGATCAATGAAAATATTTAAATATATAGTGAAATAAAATACCACAATCCAAATTTTTATATTATTGAAAAGTCAACATTGAGGGTAAGTGATAACCTAAAGAACTTCCTCCATCATGATACTCACTAAAAAACACGCCTTATAGTTCAAATTCAAACATAACAAAAAACCCTTCACCATGATAAGAATACTACACCCTCTCACAAAATTCCAAAGATACGATCCACACCAAAAATCAAGGAAATCCTACATGGACTAAGGAAAATATGGTGCCTAAGAAACCTACCATCGAGTACCACATAACTTCATAACCATAATCATATCACCTACAAATAACCATCACCAACAACACGTCGTTAGTCACAAAAGTCACCCTCATCTCCTTATCACCATCAGCCTCTCTATGACGTCCCCTACAAGAATAAAACACCATCAATGCCATCATCACCTTCCACATTGGGGATCACCTCCTTCGCTATCATGAGACACCATTTGAAAAAACCCACAGAAAGACCCATAAAGACACATCACCCAGAAAACTCAATGCTGAATTCACTGAAAACCACCAGGAACCACACTATAACAAAAAAACATCGGCCAACGAGCTATGCCAATAAATCAATCACCATAATCAACTCTAGTAAAACTAAGATGAAACCACCAAGATTTAATATCATGTTACCTCACATCCCAATGTAGTAGGAAGACCACCCTGCATACCCCCCCTAGTGAGAGTGGTGGATACCTTTATCCAGAGTAGATAAATAGGAAGAAGAAGACCATGAAAGAGGTCACCTATGATACCCCATATAAAAAAAATGAAAAAACAAGAACTAAAACCCCCATAACATAATAAAGAAACCAAAAAGAAAAAAAATATAAAGGGATAACAAAAAAAATATGGATAAAAATATAAGGGAATCCATAACTAAGACCAATGATGGAAAAACAAGAGATGAAACACAAAAGGAGAAGGTAAGATGATTAAGGAAATCCTAAAGCTATCGAACCTCATCCCAAAACCACTGAGTATCAAATGATTAGATCCAACCTAGAGGAGAGAGTTGGATTGTGAAGTCATAGTATGGAACAACGACCTTGAGTAATATCAAATAGTAGGTTTTTTGATTTTACATATCATTCAAATATAATGATAATGTGATAAAATATTACAGTTTTTTGAAAATCATAATTTTCAACTAAAAACTACCCTTTTCAAAATAAAAGCTTAAAAATTTATAATAAGTAAATTTTGATATAAGAAATTCCAAAATAAATATATTTTTATTAATCTAAAATTATAAAATATATTAATTCAAATTTTGATTGAAATCAGAAAATATAATGAAAAAAAATCCATTTGAAAATGAAAATTTCATAAATATACTATTATTAGTCTTATGACATGACATTTACCAATTGAATATTTGTTGAAAAATTACAAATATTAAACATAATTTATCAATATCAATTTTTTTTAATATTAAAAGAAAAATGTATTCCATATTAATATGGAATATTTATTTGTATAGTTTTTGAAAAGACAGATGATCTTATTAATAATTTTTGGTAAACTAATTGAATTTAATTTATTTTAAATGTAGACTTTATTCTCATTATAGATATATTTCTTAAAGCAATTACATTTATTAACTGTCACTAATTCAATGTCTACGATTTAAAGGTCATATATAAATATTTATATTTTATCTAAATATATTATATTATGTTTTGTTTTGTTTTCTGAAAGTGGTGAAAGATATAAAAAACTTTGACCTATATAAAATTAATATTTTATAAAGTTCATGTGATGTTAGAACTAAATTTCACAAATATAATATTTTTTTAAAATTATATCTCTGAAAACAATTTTTATAGGTAAATAATAAATATATTTTTAAACATAGTTTTTTTATGTCTCTAATAGTATTTGGAAATGATTGTATTTACTTTGTAAATATATATTATATGAACACAATTTTTTTATGAGATTTTATTTTACAATTACTTCATAGTAAATTCTTAAATTATATAATTTTACTAAGAAGAGTATCTTTCAATATTAATCTAAAAATAATTTATTCCAAAAAAGAATCAAAATGTCACCATATAATAATAATAATATTCGGAATAGAAAAAAATAGTTAATTTTATAAAATTAAAAATATATAAGTTATGAATTTAACATTAAATTTAAAATTCAAAATATAATGAAAAAAAATTCTTTTCAAAAAGGATTTCATAAACATTATTTGTTATTTGTAATATTTATTACTAATTTATATAGAATATAAACATATTACATAATATATTGAAATATTAATTATTATCATAATAATTATTTTAAATTGGATGATTTAATATATTAATACATTAATCAATTATGTTAAAAGGATTTTTTTTTCCATTATAAAATCATATTTTAAGGTGTTGATGATAGTTAGGATAAATGGATTCATATAACCAATGTGTTGTAATAGAATGTTAAGTAAATTGTTGTTTCATAGAAATAAATTGATAAAAAAGAATAAATTATATTGTAAAGTGTAACGAGGATACAAATACTGAGGGTGCTAGCCATATTTCTTTTGCAAAAGTGATCCAATAATCTCAAATCACATATGAGACATGTCAGTCAGGCTAGACTAGTAAGGTATATAGAAATCTCATCTCATGGTAAGGTGTGTGGAGATAATCAAATTAGGAAAGGAAAATTTCATCCTGGAGGGAAAAATTATTGTGGAGTCAAGAAGGCATGTTCAGAAAAAACTCAAAATACATTTCTAGATTTGGGTGATTATACATTGAACACAAATGAGAGAAGGGGTAGTCTAAAATAAATACATGAATCTAAAAACCATTAAAGAGGAATCATGGATGAAACTAACTCAGATATGGGGATTGAATCCCAAGCATGTTATAATGATACCAAGGTAGTGAGATATGTTGAATTTTTTTTTAATCTAGCTAGATGAAAGGTAAGAATATATTGGAGTTTTTATGGTTTCATGATATTTGGAAAGAGGTTTCCACCATAGAAGGACTAAATATCACGCTAATGGAATTGGTTTCAAATGTTAATAGTAGACACACTTTTTCACAAGACAAGTGTATATATGGTGGTTGAATTGATCAGACCTATGGAGATAGTGTGGCCATTGATGATAGAGACTATGAATTGATGAATAAAACTAAATTTATTTGTTATTGGGAGGCCGCCCTAATGGTGTTTTAAGGGGGGATTCTCTGTTCAGTTCCTACTCTCACAATCACCCTTTATTGATTTTTATAGTGAAGATGAAACTATAAAATCAGGAGAAATTATTTAGGAGGGTAGATATATAACTGTTAAATAAAATTCTACAGACCTAATTTTACATTAGAATGAGAAAAAAGAATTCAAATTAAGTATAAATGCCCTATTTGAAGATGTAAAACCTTTACCCTTCAAGGAATAACTCACTCTAGGAGTGGGGAATATTAAATATAAAATCCAAAAATATTACTTAACACTAATGGAGAGATAATGGATGAGTCTTTACCCATGTGTGGAATAACATTATTTTCCAATATAATGAAAAAATGAGAGATAAAAGTCCACATGAAAGTGGAATAATTTTTTTTATAAAAATTCATGAATAAAATTTCATATGTGGTTTCAACAAGAGGAAGAACATCATAGAAGAGTATTTTATAACCTAGGGAAAAATCATTTCTTCTCTGAGGGTTGAATAAATGGTAACCCAGAGAATATATAAATGGATATGGAATAGTTTTTTCATTAGTTTAATGGATCTGGATATAAAAAATTGTAATAGGTAGATTCAGTGATATCTTATGGGGGAATACCACATAATTTTTTATTATCCCTTTTTGAGGTATATTATTATTCATCAAAATTGTATTTCATTAAAAACATTAATTAGATGGAAAATATTAAATCGTATTAATTATATTGCACTAGAATACTTCAATTTTTAATTAGTTAATATCCATTTTTAATAGTAGTTTTAACTATTATTATTATTTTCATTATTATATTACTCTAATTTATCAAAATCATTTTAGTTTTCTAGTACATGTGTAGAAATATAGAAATGAAATTAGATCTATGTAATGAAATGATATATCATAAAATTAGGGATTTTTACATTATCCCCAATAAAATAATTTACATCATTAGAAATTAAATTATCATTTAAAATTGAATATATATTGCATTATTTAAGATAAACATGTTGATATAGAAAAAATTTACATAAATATAAAAAATATATAAAAATATGAAGGATTATTTTTGTCACTAACCAACCCGGGTCGACCCTGAACCGGTCACCCGAGCCAATGCGCGACATGACCCTAGAGGCGTTCCCGATCCTCCCGGGCTGGCGACAAGTGTCAGGTCATCACAGAGTACACGTGGGAATGATTTATCCTAATAAAAATTTACTAATAAGAAGAAATAAATAAATGACAATAAAATAAAATAGCCAAAAACATAACTAACCTGACCACAAACCGAACTCCTCGTGACCCCGAGAGTCGATCGTCCAACTACAACCAACTCTCTTCCATGGCGAGCAGGCTCGAGTGAAACCTACAACAGAAACTAAAAACAAGAAAACACTATAGGCGTGAGTATTAAAACTCAGTAGGCTAGCCCGAAAAATCTATTCCCAAAGCACTAACATTAAAAGAAGAATTTACCAACTTCAAGTTTGAACTACATTATAGAAAATATGGGTTTTCACAAAAACACACTTCCCATTTTGAAAACAAGAATAGTCCATTTCCATTTTTAATTTAGAACAACTTTAATGTAGAAAGAAACAGGTGAATTACATTTTAAAACATTTTGCGAACAATTTAGAAATCCAGACTTTAGTTGTTAGTCAAATGAAAAATCACACACAACACAGACTATGGTTAATTGAAAAAAGTGGCACACAAGGGTCGACATCCAAACTCGACTTCTCAATCGTCTTCCACATACAAATAAATACTAAAAGAGACATGGGATGAACCAAGGAGATCATGAAAAAACCATAACGTACTATACATGTGACTCATCCTGAAGGCATGCCTACTCTCGATGACGTCATAACTCCCAAACACTCGGTATAGCCCTACCTGGCCTAACCGAGGGGCCCAATCCCCTAGCGGCTCTAGCCACATTAAGGGTCACTAGCCAGTGCGTAATATAAACTAGTGTAGCAATCGTTCTCCGATAATTTACTCACTATGCCAGGTTCCCATTTCAACACGTATAATCATTAGGGGTGAGACAACAATGTAGAACTAGTCACGATGCACAAGCATCACATACTCAGCTCACCCAATCAACAAACAGAAAATATCACTCCAAAGAGACTTTTCAAAACATTAATATCATTAAAAGTACCAAACGGGCCTCATGCACTAATTTAATACTAAATCATTTCCAAGAATCAAAGGAACACTTTCAACCTCAGAAAAATCATTTGAATCTCCATTTAAGAAATCTATTTTATAAATACAAACACATTGCAACCCAAGCATTTCTTGAAAAGAAGAACAATGTATTTATAAGGGCCAACCAGACATTTTATCAACCCTGATGTTGCACATTTTAAAAGAAAACATTTCCATTTCTTTTAATTGCCAAACATGAATTTTTCATTACTGTGCAACAAATAATCCAGAGATATGATTTCAGTGTAATGAAAAGGAATATACAGTCCGAATTCTAGGAAAACACCACTTTAACTATGATTACTTCATATTACTTCAATTTTAATAAAAATTCATGAAATGATGAGAATCAGTAAATTCTAAATTTAAATTCAAGTGCAGGGGGAACCTACCTCGAAATGCAGTCCAAACGCAATGAAACGACATGCCTCATACAGGTTCTCTAACACACGCTAGAGAAAGACTGCTATGTGGGGTTTCCTGGCCAACACGCTGCAACATATTCACAACAGCTAAAACACATAAACGCTGACTTGAAATAATTTATATGAATCAAGATCGCAAAAATAACTAATATAAATAAACGTTGATATAAAATAATCCATGAAAAATCAATGAAAACCACACCTCGACACCGGAGCAGGTGAAACAGGTGAACCCAAACTGCTCGCCTTCGGCGGAAAGTGTTCGATGCACACCTAGAAAGGAACGAGGCATGCGGCTGGTCACACGAATAGGAGAAGTGGTGGCAGACATCGTAGCTGCGTTACGAGTGGCTCGATGGACAGCATTGCGGCACTAAGAGTGGCTAGCTGTACATTACGTTGATGCCGCGGGAGGCCGATGGGTCGAAGCGAGTGTGACGGTTGCGGCAAGTAGGGCAGGTCGAGTGCGGCGCGGCCTGAGGTGGCTGGCCGGAGGCAGCGCGACCTGGGCGAGCTGGCCGGAGGCGGCGCGACCCGGGGGGCCTGTCGGAGGTTGTGTGGGCCAGTAGCTGGCTGGCCGGAGACGGGGGCGGTTTGCAGGGCAGCACCGGCGGGAGGTGCTACCGGAGACAGGCCGGGCACCGAAGGAGGCCGAAGGAGGGAGACCAGATGAGAGGCGGGGTCATTTTGCAGAGCAGCACTGGCAAGGGGGTTTCGGCCGTAGGCGGGAGTGGTTCGACGAGGGAGGAAGGTGTCGACTGTGGATCTTCAGGGCGGCAGCCACGCGGGGGAGGCCGGGACTCCAGCTGGGAGGTGGGTGGTCGCACGGCCGGAATGCGCAGGAGGGGCCGAGAGGGAGAGGGTAGCGCGGAGGGAGAAGAGAGAAAGAGGGAAGAGAGAAAGAGAGAGGAGGGGGAGAGAAAAAAGCGGGTGGTGGCGCATGGAAAAGGAAAAAAGGAGATTAGGGTTAGGGAGAAAAGTGGAAAAAAAGAAAGAAAAAGAAAAGGAAAAAAAAGAAAAAAAATAAAATGAAATAAAAAGAAAGAAATAAAATAACGAAAAATAAAAAAATTAAATAAAATAGAATAAGATAGTAAATAAAAAGAGTTTAATAATAATAATAATAATAATTATTATTATTATTATAATTACAAACATATATACACATATATATATATAAACATATATAGATAAACCTACATAAACAAATTTATAAACATACATATATGAAGATACATACATATTATAAACGTATAGACATATATAATCATATGTATAAACTCATTTACGCATAAACATATAATGTTACGATATATATATTTATCAACATACGTGTATATATATATACATATAAATTTACATATATGAAAATTACGTTAAAAAAAATGTATAAACATATATACCCATATAAATACACATATATAAACCCATATACATATTTATACACATATATAATCATATATATATATATATTTATAATAATCCGCTCAACGAACGAATTTAATAACGTTAAAACTGAATGACCTTGGGGTAAGCGCGCACCGTACGGTACCCAAGTGGACTGAAAACGGGATGTGTGTCACAACCGTATGGTGTTCTCCCACTATCTAAAACCATAAACTCATCTAAACATTACAATTTTCAACCGGGACTCGCCCGCACACATGCAAAATCACCCGATGCTAAGATGAATAAAATAAATAAAATGAATGAATAAAAACTGGTGTGACAATTCTCCCCACCATAAAGCTTTCCACCCCTGAAAGCCATATCAAGATCAAAACCCAAAAGGAAAACTGACATTACCTTATAATTTAAAGAAATATCTAATGAAAGACTACAAAGAGATCCTAAAACACTCCCAAAAAGGGGAGAGGTAAACCAAAAGAACTCATGTAATAGGAACGAAATACCCGCTAAGTGTCACCCGCCCCCAAAAGTGTGAACACCTCCAGTTTATCATTTTAAAAGACAAAGAACTTTAACAATATTAAATTCAGGCCCAAAATACACACACCTTAACACCATTCAACAGAACTCAACCAATTTTTTCATCCTCAATTCAACCTTAAAACACAACATCCGGAACAACAACAATAAAAACACAGCGACCCTTTTGAAACCAACGATCAAGTCATAACCATGTCCAAAGTATATCTCTTAAAACCTTGCTCCAATATTACAATAGAACTCTCACGCGCCAACTCTTTACCAAAAGAAGAATATAGAATTTGCTGGTTCTATATAAGACCAACCACAAACCAACCAAAACCCAGAACGAAACTGAGAGATTGACACGGGAGGTCTGAACGGACTCCCCACCATAGGAGACAAGCCAAACTGCATTCAATAAGACCCGTAATGGGTACCCCCACCATAAGAGTCAAGTCAGTTCCTGAAATAGGACCAGAACGCCATCACTTGAGACAAAATTCATGATCACAAAAAATTTCAACATGGGGAGGCCGAATGGACTCCCCACCATAAAGCTTTCAAGGAGAGAAGAATAGGAGGACCTCCCAGCATCATCGCCATCCATCACTGCTCACGGGTGGGAGGGGCCCCCCCTGACTAACACACCACCCCCACCCAGAAAGTATAAAGCGAGCAGCTCTTAGTAAACGAGAGCAACGACATGACCCGGAAGTTCTTACACACATACTAGGCATAAGGCGGAAAATGATTCCAACAATATTCTCTTACTTAGAACAACACCCTGTCGCAAGACTTCACCTTTTGTTTGAGTTCCCCCAACTATGCGCTAGCTTCACTCCGAGGCCTGTGGGTGGAGCTCTAATGAATGAAGCATCTTCTGGCTTCGCAGTCAGGTTTATGAAACCCCAGAAGCATGACACAAGAACCAGAATTTTAACAATCACACATCCATAAGATCAAAGGTTTAAAAGAGTTCATCCACATACATTCTTTCAACTGAAAGAAAATAACACTACAAAATAGTACAGGTAACGACTGCTACATCCAAGAAACATCACAAGAAGAAAACATCAAGCTCATCCACCAACATCTCCCTACTCCTGCTGACGGGCTGAAGTGACCTTCGACGATCCAGGTCTGGCTTTAGCACGCTTCATGGAAACACCTCAGCAGAATCTCTTCAAGTGACCCAAACGTCCATAGGTGTGGTAGGGTCTTGGAGCACTTGGGCACACCAGATTCTTGTGACCATGCTTACCACACTAGTGACAGGTCACGACATTACACTGCGAAGAAGTTTATTGAAGGCCTAAGGGCCACTTGATTCCTCTATTAGAGCCACCAGAGTCAGGTCGCTTCACATTCTTCCTATCTTCATCCTCTGCACTGTCACCCAAGTTCGGGGAAGGATTTCCAACCTCATGTCCTCTTGGTAACTCAAATTCATCCAGAACGGCTTGCTCCACAACATCTGAGAATGTTTTTAGGTTGAGCTCTTCCACTTTGGATCGCAGTTTAGGTCGAAGCCCCGACTCGAATTTTTCAGCCTTCCCGGGACCATTTGCAACAAACCATTGATCATACGGAACTAGGTCTACAAAATGTCAATAGAACTCTAGTACCGATTCAACGCCCTGCTAAAGACAACACGACTCCATCCTCTCCCTCAGCTTTGTCAACTCAGATAAGTGTTGTTGGATGAACGATGACTTGAAAAACTCCCATGTAAGATCTTCCCCAGGCTTGTTCCGAGACATGGAATTCCACCATTTCTAGGTTGGGACTTCAAGCATGAAGGTAGCCAACTTCATCTTTAATGACTCAGGTAGCCCAATGAAACTGAACTTCCTCTCAATCTTCTGCAACCACTCCTCTGCCTCAAGAGGCCCTGCTTGTCCATAAAAGAGAGGAGGGTTCAACTTCTGGAACTCCAGAACATAATCGATGGGCTGATCAACCAGAGGATTAGCTGAGGATGCACCACTTAAAGCTGCACCTTGAACATCCATCAAGCCTTCGTGGGGGAGAACACTACGGAACAAAGAAATGAGGAACTTGATCAAAACATAATCAATACCACTTTAAATTCAACCCTGCTCAATGACCTTAAAAATGAAGGAAAAACCCATTCACTAAAGAGGAAACTAGTAATGATGGGTGAATCGACCATATGGTTGGTGGCCATACCACTGTCACTGAGATCATTGTAGGGTGAAGTCTCCAGCTCCACATGGCTTGCAAGGCCCTGCGTGCTCACAGAGCTAATTTCCCAACTCCCTTTTCATTTCGCAACATAAAACAATCCAAAATACCCAAAAGACACTAACAACCCAGACATCTCATTGTAACTCGAGGTTCAGAATGAGCAAGGGTTCATGACGTCCTTCCCATTCCTACGCCTCGAGTCCGAGCAACTTTACTCCCTTTACCATGAAATTTCCAAATAGCAATGGGAACTCTGAAAAACAAGGTCTACTCAGGAGCCAACCTACACTGATACCATTTTGTTACGAACCAACCAGGGTCGACCCCGAACCGATCACCCGAGACAATCCGCGACATGACCTGAGAGGCGTTCTCGATCCTCCCGGGCTGGCGACAAGCGTCGGGGCATCACAGAGTACACGTGGGAACGATTTATCCCAATAAAAATTTACTAAGAACCATTAATAAATAAACGACAATAATATAAAACAGCCAAAAACATAACTAACCTAACCACAAACCTAACTCCTCGCAACCCTGAGATTCGATCATCAAAATACAACCAACTCTCATCCACGACGAGCAGGCTTGAGTCAAACCTGCATGAGAAACTAAAAACCGGAAAACACTATAGGCATGAGTATTAAAACTCAGTAGGATAACCCAATAAATCTATTCCCAAAGAACTACCATTAAAAGAAGAATTTACCAACTTCATGTTTGAACTACATTATATAAAATATGGGTCTTCACACACACACACTTTCCATTTTGAAAACAAGAACAATACATTTACCTTTTTAATTTAGAACAAGTTTAATGTTGAAAGAAATAGGTGAATTTCATTTTAAAACATCTTGTGAACAATTTAGAAATCTAGACTTTATTCATTAGTCAAAAGGAAAATCACACACAACACACACTAAGGGCAATGGGAAAAAGTGGCACACAAGGGTCGACATCCAAACTCGACCTCTCAATCGTCTGTCACATACAAATAAACACTAAAAGAGACATGGGTTGAACCTAGGAGATCATGAACAAAACAGAACGTACTATACACATGACTCATCCTGAAGGCATGCCTAATCTTGATGATTTCATAACACCCAAACGCTCAGTATAGCCCTACCTGGCCTAACCGAGGGGCCCAATCCCCTAGCGGCTACAACCACACTAAAGGCCACTAGCCAGTGTGTAATCTAAACCAGTGCATCAATCGTTCTCAGAGAATTCACTCATTATGCCAAGTTTCCATGTCAATACGTATAATCATCAGGGGTGAGTCAACAATGTAGAACTAGTGATGATGCACAAGCATCACATTCTCAACTCACCCAATCAACACACACAAAAGATCACCCCAAAGATACTTTTCAGAACATTAATTTCATTAAAAGTACCAAACGGGCCTCATGCACTCATTTAATACTAAGTCATTTCCAAGAATCAAAGGAACACTTTCAACCTCAGAAAAATAATTTGAAACCCCATTTAAGAAATCTATTTTATAAAGACGAACACATTGCAACCCAAGCCGTTTTTGAAAAGAAGCACAATGTATTTATAAGGGCCAACTGGGAATTTTACCACCCATGATGTTGCACATTTTAAAAGAAAACATTTTCATTTCTTTTAAGTGCCAAACGTGCATTTTTCATTACTGTGCAACAAATAATCCAGAGATTTGTTTTCAGTGTAATGCAAAGGAATATACAGTCCCAATTCTATCAAAACACCACTTTAACTATGATTACTTCATATTACATCAATTTTAATAAAAACTCATGAAATGATGAGAATCAGTAAATTCTAAATTTAGAGGCAAGGCCAGGGGGAACCTACCTCGAAACGCAGTCCAAACGCAATGAAACGACACGCCTCACACAGGTTCTCTAACACACGCAAGACAATGACTGCAATGCAGGGTTTCCTCGCCAACACGCTGCAACATATGCACAACAGCTAAAACACATAAATGCTGACGTGAAATAATTTATATGAATCAGGAACACAAAAATAACTAATATATACAAACGTTGATATAAAAGAATCCATGAAAAATCAATGAAAACCACACCTCGACACTGGAGCAGGGGAAACAGGTGGACACAAACCGCTCGCCTTCGGCGGCAAGTGTTCGATGCACACCTAGAAAGAATGAGGCGCGCGGCTGGTCACACGAACAAGAGCAGTGGTGCCGGATAGCATAGTCGCGCTACGAGTGGCTGGTCGAACAGTGTTGCGGTGCTACGAGTGGCTAGCCAGACATTATGTTGACGCCGCGGGAGGCCTACGGGTCGAAGCGAGTGTAACGGTTGCGGCGAGCAGGGCTGGTCGAGTGCGGCAAGGCCTGAGGCGGCTGGTCGGAGGCAGCCTGACCGGGGAGAGCTGTCCGGAGGCGGTGCGACCGAGGCGGCCTGCCGGAGGTTGTGCGGGCCAGTAGCTGGCTAGCAGGAGATTGGGGTGGTTTGCAGGGCAACGCCAGAGGGAGGTTCTACCGGAGATAGGCTGGACGTCGGAGGAGGCCGGAGGTGGCCGGAGGAGGGAGGCCGGACAGGAGGCGGGGTCGGTCTACAGAGCAGCGCTGACAAGGGGGTTTAGGACGGAGGCGAGAGTGGTCTGATGAGGGAGGAAGGAGCCGGTTGGGGCTCTTCAGGGAGGCCTCCGCGTGGGGGAGGCCGGGATGCCAGCTGGGAGGAGGGTGGTCGCGCGGCCAGAACGCGCAGGAGGGGCCGAGAGGGAGAGGGTCGCGCGGAGGGAGATGAGAGAAAGAGGGAAGAGAGAAAGAGAGAGGACGGGGAGGGAAAAAAGGTGGTGGCGGCGCATCGAAAAGAAAAAAAGGAGATTAGGGTTAGGGAGAAAAGAGTAAAAAAAAGAAAGAAAAAGAAAAGGAGAAAAAAGAAAAAAATAAAATGAAATAAAAAGAAAGAAGAAAAATTCAAATAAAATAAAATAGAATAAGATAGTAAATAAAAAGAGTTTAAATATAATAATAATAATAGTAATATTAATATTAATAATTATTATTATTATAATTACAAACATATATACATATATATATATAATCATATATAGATAAACCTACACAAACAAGTTTATAAAAATACATATATGAACATACATACATATTATAAATGCATAGACATATATAATCATATGTATAAACACATTTACGCATAAACATATAATGTTACGACATATATATTTATCAACATACATGTATATATATATACATATAAACATACATATATGCACATTACGTTAAAAAAAATTTATAAACATATATACCCATATACATACACATATATAAAACCATATAAATATTTATACACATATATAATCATATATATATATATATATATATTTATTTATATTAATCCGCTCAACGAACGAATTTAATAATGTTAAAACTGAATGACCACGGGGTACGCGCACACCGTACAGTACCCAAGTGGACTGCAAACGGGCTACGCGTCACAACCGTATGGTGTTCTCACACTATCTCAAACCATAAAGTCATCCAAACATTAGAATTTTCAACCGGGACTCACCCACACACATGCAAAATAACCCGACGCTAAGATGAAAAAAATAAATAAAAACAGGTGTGACAATTTTTACCTTTATAAAATGTAAATCTATATCATTATGTTATTCTCCAACCATTTGAGCCAAGAGTCAATCATTATTATGTATCACAACCAAAAAAAATAATTTACATCCAAAGGGTGTTAATAATAAAACATTTATTGATACTATTGATGAAATTATATATACCAATGATTTGGAACTAAGAGTGAAGAAGCTAAAACAATGGGTATAGGTTATACCTACGATTCTATGAGCTGTGGCCTTCAGAGGAATCATTATAGAACTATATTCACATTATCTATTGAAACCATGGGCATAGACATGGATATTACCATAATACCCAACATTTTATTTTAAATGTTGGAATATATCGATACCCACAGTTTATAAAACCTTGGGTATAGATTATAACAACATGAATAATATAACACTAGTTTATTGAACTGTATGTTTAAATACCACCCCCAAACAGGCTGTAACACTTTTCTTCTTTCTTAAACTGGTAAGAAAAAAAACACATACAAAAAACCATTCATGGTATATATAATGAGTTAATGGAAATAGTTTAAATAAAAAAAGTACATGAATTAATTTACATTTAACATGGGTAAAAAAACCTTTTCAACCAGTCAACATGAAACTGTCATACGAAAACCAAATCTATTTGAGCCTATTTTTGTTTGTTTATAAGATCTATTATGATGTGGTGCACCTTTCTTGGCCACTTACAACCCGTTGGATTAACTATGTTGCATTGCTTATAGAGATAACCTCATCATCACACATGCCTTTCATGAAGCGAATATGGTTGTAGATGTTCTTGTGAATAAGGGAGTCAACCACAACACAACATGGAAGTATGAACAGCTAGATGATTTAATCACTCATTTTTATATGCATTGTAACAATATTATATCATTCAGACTCTTGTATCTTGTGTTTTTTTCTAAATAAATTGTGCCTTGGTCTTCGAATAAGGCACCACCTCCCCAAAAAATATTTATATTGATAGAAAAAAACAATCTTTATAATTGTTTCATAAGAAATGATGGAATACATATCATATAATTATCATACATATGTCAGTAGATAATAATATAAAATACAAAGAAGGAATTAGAAAGATAAAATGAAGAATATTGAGAATGAAAAAAATTTCATCAATACTAAGTTGGATAAATAATGAAAGAACATAAAAATTAACACCAATTTTGTTAGGTTGAGGGGAGAATTTATGTGAATCTTTAGAAACCATCCAGGTTATCAATAAAGGAATTATTATATATAATATCATGAAATATAAAAGTACATTTTGGGGGAGGTTATGATTGGTGCACAAATTTATTGTATGTGGATGTATTTTTAAATGATAAAAAAATTAACCCTTTATATCAAATTAGTAGGAAATTATATGTTCAAATCTAGTATGAAAAAAAATTCAATAACAAAGAAATCATAATCAAACATGGTAATAATATAGAGGGAATAATAAGTAAATGAGCTTCATGTAGCAATGAAAATAATGTAAGAAACATAAAACCCAACAATAATCTCATTGGTAATTGAACGATTTAATCTTGTTATAATTAAATGAAAATATTCCCAATATAGGTTTATTAAAATAGAATGGAAGAGGAAGCTATCTAGGTAAAAAATTTATTATAAAACATTTACCTAGAATATGATGCATAAATATAAAAATTTAGATAATTAGAAAGTAATTTGGAAATAGTAAATAAGAAGAATTAAATCAGAGTAACATATTAAAATTTTAGTAGGATTACATAAAAAAATAAAAAAATACCTCAAATCAAATGTCGGAAAGTAAATAAACTAATCCCTCGGACTCATAGGAGAGTCCAAGATATGTGTAGGGGTATTCTAAAACCATTGATGATATTAGATACAATTTAATGGTCTAAAGAATCATTAAAATTAAATTCCATAGTTCATATTAGAGAGTTGAGATGAAATTTAAAATTAGGGTATCATCAATAGATTTCGAAGTGAAATTTACTCTGATGTAGTCAATGAATATTGAGATCACTAAAAAGCAAATTGAATAGATTTGAACCTGTTAATGGTAGTGGTATGACAAAACAGTCATAGCTAATGCAATTGAGAGGCCTGAGAAGCATGATTTGTTTGGTAATTGAAGAGACCCTTGATAATTTGGATTCACGGATATTTAAGGGATGGAGATGAGGAGCTGGATCTATGGCCAGTGGTAGGGGTGCTAGTAGGGAGGTGGAGGTGGAGGATGAAACACATGTAGAAATAGATGTAGGAAGGTTGAGGGAGGGGGGTACGAGAATGAACATAGATACATAGAGGTTAAGGCAGAGGGGGATATGGGGGCAAAGATGTGGAGGCCGGGAGGTCAAGCCGAAAGAGGGGGATAGGAGGTTGGCGATGAGTTGGATGTTGGGTGGAGAGGGGATGGGAGGCCAGGGCTTGTAAAAGGGGATATTAGGGCTCATTGATGGGGTATGGGGAAGATGATCCCATGAAAGGCTATATTTTTATGGTGATATACCCATGGTTTTAAAAAACCATGGGTATTGGTTTGGGAAATGGTATATACCCACAGTTTCTATAAAATATTGGTATAAATCCATTTGCATTGATCCATTTTCTAGTATTGTGATAGACTACCATTGGTTGATCTGAAATCTAATTTATATCTTCCATAAAAATTATCCTATACCTAGTAGTGATCTATCCCTTTAGAAAGTCACGTTAAATTAATCTAATGGTAGGACAATAAAATTCTCACAAGGATGGTCATACAATGTATCATATTTTCCATGTATTATTTATAAATATTATAAGGAATTATATCAATACCAAGAGTAGAGATGAAATGTAATTCGGTGGCCCGGTGAGTCTGAAATGGTGGTTTGATATTTATTATGTTAATTGAGTCGGCGTGTGTGTGTGGTGGTGGATGTTTAAAAAGGGATTTCCACATTAAAAAACCAAGGGCACCATTGTGTCAAAGATCACTTCTTTGTCTTAGAATGGTTCTAACATCGACCGACATGGGTCGAGAGAAAAAGGTAATTTTTAGACATTTTAAGTAAAATAAAATAATATAAAATAAATTCAAAATATTTTTTTATTTCATTGGGAATTGTTCGCTATAGAGAAAGGATGGGGAAACTGTTTTGATAATTTATGACACAACATAATCACTCTGAAAGAGAAACACTGAATCTTTTTATACTATAGTGTAACGATAGTGAATCACTGTGATGGAACGATGAGACATGTTCCCTAATTTTAATAGATTAATAAAATGTTGTTCATTGGAAGAAGATTGCGAGAAACACTAGATAATTCTTAAAGCGTTGGATATAACTCACAGTGACAAACGATGATGAATCAATAGTTAATATCTTTATGCCAATGGAGTTAAAGGATCTTGGCTACAATGGTTGTGAGATCCCGTCGTCAGTGATCGATCCCTCCTTGAGGTAGGGCTTCTATTCTATGTTGTTTTATTCCACGTTCTTTGAATTTAATGGTGAACATGGATCGTCCCACGAGATGGTTGACCCATACATCATCATTATTGCTGGAGGTATTTATCGGGTTCCTTACTGAGTTTTTTTACCACATTTTGAGGTTTTTAATTTTCCTTATTTTATCCTTATAACATGAGTGGATTAACACCATTATGAACGACCACAAAGGTTCGTTACTCCTTTTTTTCTTGTCTATTCTTCCCTCTTCCTCGTGATATTCAGGTTCTTCATGGGGATATGAATGTGGCATCATTGGGTGCCCGTTTCTTGGTGAAATGATCCCAAAACGGAGATTTTACATCATGATGAACCAATTGAGGGGAGACGGTGATAACAATAGATGAATAAATATGGTTTATGAGTTCTTTTTATTTAGGAATTATTCATGGGGGTGAATCAGAATGTGTTTTCAAGGTCGATTGCATACCTTAAACCGGCAGAATCATCTTTATGATACCGGGGTGTCCTAAATCATTGAGTGTTATGGTGACTGGATGGCCGAATTTATGAATGGAGCATCACTGGAGGTGTGCCGGAAAAGAACCATGTCCTTAAAAATTTATGTAGAACACATCATGTATCCTAAAGAACACATTGTGGGGGACATTTTTAGTGGAACCTACAGTTTTGGGAGTCCTACAGGTGTCACACGATGTGTGACCCCAGCCACATGACATGTGGGAACATCCCTAACGCTTGGAGTGTATTTTTGGAAATACAGAGACATGGGATTTACTATACGGCTTCACGACATGGAGTGTACTCCCAACATGGAATGAAAGAGGTGGCTACGCGAGACATGACTTTAATCTACAGGGTACATGGGCACGAGGTGGAGCACACGGCCGGGAACTCCACCACACTACTAGACTAGGCTAGTTACGCGGGTTACCCCATGTACCATTTACCTGGCATGGCCCACATAGGTTGAAACTGCATATGGGAACATAACCACATACGTAGAGGGAACCGAGGTTACTTGGAAACAGTGTGTGGTCTATCGTCCACACCATGTACATACCCCTTCCACATGACATGTTCTTCTAACCTGGGCCATTTTAACCGAGCAGTTCTCTGAGTTAAGAGACAAGGTGTGTGACCCTTCTACACACAATGTATATCTTAGAACATTTGTTGATCCTCTTGACGACCATTCCTTGGATAGGATTCATCGTGTTAATGACTCCATTGCTTGTTCCCCGTAAGGCCATGTATCATTTCCATTCATAGGATTACGATCCCTTCGGTGGGACATTCTATGATAGAGTCATGTTTACCTCCAAGAGGCATTGAGCGAGATCATATACCCATTTTGAGCCAAGTTTGAGTCAGGTATCGACATGACTAATCTGACATGACACAGATCATCTACAAAGATGGTGAATTTAGATGAGTCGCAGTATCTTCCAAGGCCCTGGAAGTGATCCTAATCTATGTATGATGATCTTTCCTTACTCAGGAGTGTGTTCTCTCAGAATGTGTTTATCTATCTTTCATGGATTTTCCTAATGAGTAGTACTTCTCGGATAGACTTCATCAGAGATTTCAGACTCATCGAGTATGTTCTCGAGGATGAGTGCTTCATGGAATCATTGAACTAAACCCCTAACGTGGGTATGCCGTCATGTGACTTTTCCTTAGACTAAAGATCAGGGTTTTGTGTATATCTAGATTGTGATTATCATGATATATGTCTAGTAGACGTATAATGTGTAGAGATGAATGTAAATTTTCCTTGTGTATTGCTTTGTGGTTTTTAGGTTCACCTAGTAATTATTGTTATACTCACCCTTGCACCAGATTTTCTTGCATGTGCCAGGGGTTATGGAAACGAGAAAAATTTGGATGGAGTCTAGAGAGGACCAGGACTGGATAGAGATTTATGAGTTCCCTATAGGCCAAGGTGTTCCTACAGCTATGAGAAGTAGCCCCAGTACCACTTCGTGTAAATTGGTTGGAATTTTTAGTTTTATTACTCTTTCTTTTTGTGGGCTTGTATTATGGCGCTATTTAAATGCTGCACTTTACATTCTGTTGTACTCTGTTGGTTTGGTTTAGTTGTATGCATATATTCTATTATTGTGGGTTTTTTTTACATTTCACCATTTGTTTCCTTGAAGATGTGTGTGTGTGTGTACATGTACATAGGGAATGCCTCCAATGTTAGTTATTTGCCTACTTGTTGCTAGTCACCAACCCCTACCCATTTAGAGGCATGCTTGTGGAGTCACGACACCGGCCCTACATAGACAGATCATGAGAGAGTGGTATCAAAGTTGGTTAGTTCTTCCTTAGGACTGGGAGTCTATGATATTTGGTTTGAGTAAACAATGATATCTGTTTCAAGATCATATTTCAGGAAAGAGACTGTAGTGTTTGTGCGGGCGACCAACATATCCATACTCCATGAGACAGATAACATTATTTTCGACTTAGTACATAAAAAAACTAGTTGTAGGGAAGTAAAATAATGGTACATGCATCATATTGGAATGAGATGTGTTTTACATGATCATTAATATCATCAATACAAATAAACTCATTTAACATGGTTCATCTAGTTTCCTCACAAGATACCTCCGTGAATAATACCCACTTGGATTCAGTAGCTTGTTCATGAGGAAAACCCCCTCAGTGACAAGGCTTCGTTAGAATGACCTATTCATCAGGCATTACCTCCAGGTGGTGCACTTTCTATACCACCACCAGTGGAGTATCCTTTGGTATATGTTGTACAGATAAATTAGAGGCACATGATATGTGTGCTCTATGAGTTTCAGAGATAGAGACCCCTTAGGTTTTTAGGTGAGCCTGACCCTCAGGCGGAAGAGGAGTGGCTTGAGCTGGGGACCATAGATTTCCATCTACTGAGGACACTAGCTGACTAGATAGTGATCCTATGAGCGAGCCTTCTTTAGTGTTCAGGGGGATGATGGTGGAGTTTGACCACACAGACTCACGAAGACAAGACAATTTTTATGAAAAAGTTCGGGCGACTCTTTGGGGAGGAGTTATCTCGAGTTATGCAGAGAGAAGTGCGTATCAAGGAGCATCTTCATCTCGGGAAGGGTAGTTAGATGGTGTCTGACTATTCATCGAGGTTCACCAACCTCACCAGGTGGTCAATGTATATGGTAAAGGATCAGTACATCAGAGCTTAGACATTTGATAATGGTCTATGACCAGACATCCAATCAAGTTTAATTCCTCTATTCATGTCAAATTATACTAGAGTGCTCGAGCGGGCCTTAGTGGTCGAGAGATTCTTGGAAGAGAAGAGACAGTCAGTGGCAGTCAGCAGCAGGCAGACTGCTGTAGAGATCTCTACTGTAGGGAGCCGACATCAGGCACAATGCTTGGGACATGGTAGATGTCATAAGAGGACCCAATACATGGGATCAACATCCCAAAGCTATCAAGGTGGATCCGGTCAGCCTAGGGATAGGGGATGATACTCGTGTGATGGTAGGGGACATCACGCTAGAGACAGTCCAACCAAACGAGCTACTGCCAGAGAAGTGGTGGATGGACCACTGAGGTAGATGCAGAGAGTCGAACAAACATAAATTCCAGTAGGTGGACGTGGAATAGAAGTAGGGAGAGCTTCATGTGGTGGATTATGATTTGATCCACTCCCACCACCACCACCAAGAGGTTTTCCCCATGAACAGAGAGTTGGGGGACAGGGGTGGGGACAACGACATGCAGTCCTGGAAAATAGCATAGGGACTCCATGGATGATTTGATGTATGACATGTGTCTTTTACACCTTATCTGTCATACATATAGACATAGGTTCCAGTCATTACTTCATCACCACATGTCTTGTGTGAAACATTGAGATTATGGTAGACTCTTTGACTCAACCATTACACATAGAAATACCTACAGGAGGAGATTCATTGATCATGAATCTTTTCAAACAATGTGATCTTTCCCTTATAGGTGAGAGATTTGGGTGGAAGCTCTTGGTGGAATCATCGATGCCTTACAACATCATTCTACGTATTTATTGGCTATCTTCGGTCCATGCCCAAATTTACTGCTTTAGGCGAAAAGTGTGGTGTGTCCATAGCGATGGGATGGGGTTTTAAATTGTGTGTGAAAAGGAGACCCATGAAACACATGATGGGATCATGCATATGAGTGTTCAGTCGATCACTCGTGAGTTGGATAGAATAACCCTTAGTAAATAGATGCAGTGAGCTTCCAGTTCTTAGTAGTAGTTCCAGAGTACGAGGTCATGTTTCCCAAAGAAGTTCTTGGTCTACCTCCCTATTGTTAGATCGATATCTGCAATGATTTAAACCCCATGATGACATTGATAACCTCACTAGTGTATTGGATGGATTATACAATGCTCCGCAAGATGTGGGTACTGTTGGAGGATCAGTCTAGTGAGGGCTTCGTAAGACCTATTGTTTCACCCTGGGCAGCCACAGATTTGTTTTCTAAGAAGGAAGATGAGATATTTGGGTAATGCATGGATTACTGGCACTTGAAATAGGTGACATTGAAGAACAAGTATCCATTGATGAGGATCTCAACCCATTCGATCAGCACAAAGGGGCATGTTGGTTATCGAAGTTTGTCCATAGGTTGGTATGTCACTAGCTTTGGTTACGGGATGAGGATATACTGAATATGGCATGCAGATGACTATATGATCAATAAAAGTAGTTTTTTATGACTTTCGACATGACTAATTCCCCAGTGGTGTTCATGGAACTTAGGAAGCGGATCTTCCAACCGTACGTAGACCAGTTCATAGTGGACTTCATCAATGACATCATTGTGTACTCCGGGTCGGAGGAGGAGCACAAGAGACCCCTGTGGATGGTTCTATACATAGTCTCAAAGTAACAGCATTATAGGATGATCTAGAAGTTCTAGTTCAATATATATGAGGTCAAATTTTGGGGAAATTTTATCTCTATAGTTGGAGTAGTAGTGGACTCAGCCAAGGTCGAGGCAGTGTAATCATGGGATCCCACTTGAAGTGTGACAGAGGTGAGGGGATTTCTTGGGATAGTTGGATACTGCATGATATTTATCCCTATTTTCTCCCATATATCAGCATAAACGACAGCCTTTTCCTGGAAGGGGAAGCCTTTTTTCTAGAGAGAGAAGTGCGAGCATGACTTCCAGCAGCTAAGGCAGTGTTTGACTGGTGCACCAACCATGAGATTTCAAGAAGAGATTTTCATGTACGTAGTTTTCCACGACACTTCTAGGATCAGGCTTGGATTTTTCCTGATGTAGAGACTTGCGGTGATTTTCTTTGGTACACACCAACTTAGCCTAGATGAGAAGAACTATGTAACCAATGATCTCATGTTGGCAGTGTTAGTCATCACATTGATGATGTGGTGACACTACCTTATAGGAGGTCGATTTATCATCTACTATGACCACAGAAGCCTCAAATACATCTTCTCACAAAAGGATTTGAATCTGAGGCCGGGGTGATAGTTAGAGATCCTATAGGACTATGATTTTGAGAGCATCTATATTCCTAGTATGTGGAATATGGTGGATGATTTTCTTAGAAGGAGATATAGATCATAACTATCGAGTTAGGTGACAAAGCATTTAGACTCGTTACAGTTATCCTTCATGGGTAGAGAGGTTGTCGGTTTCCATCAGTCGATTGTTGTCAATCCTCCACTCAAACAACAAGTTATGGAGGCACAAATTGGGGATGTCTAATATGAGGCATTAAATTCTCAATTGTCCACCTGACATGATCCTAATTGATATTCACATGGGGGGAGTATGGTTTTCTTTTCCAAGGATTCATGGTCTTTCAAGTGGAATTGTAGGAGGAGGTTCTGAGGGAGTTTCACACACCCCCCTTGGCAGTACATCCTGTAGTAGTGAAAATCCACCAGGACCATTGGTGTCAGTTTCAGGGTACCGGTAAAAAAAAGTAGTAGTAGTGTTCATTTCATGATGCCTTACATGCCAGCAGGTGAAGGATGAGCACCAAGTTTTAGTAGGGTTAGCACACCCCTGTAATAGGTGGAGTGGAAGTGAGATGATATATCAATGGAATTCATGATTTTCTTACCATGAATGTACAAGGGACACGATTCCATATGGGTCATCGTTGACCGACTCTCCATGTCGGCCCACATGTTATCTATCAGGGAGCAGAGTTATGTAGGGAGCATGAGATTCCTCTACTTGCATGAGATAGTTATTATTCATGGATTATTTTAAAAGTTAGCCTCATAACGCAATTCTCATTTCACATCCCAATTGTGGAAGGGATTGCAGGAGGTTTGGGGGACTTAGATATTCTTCAAAAAACGTTCCATCCACAAACATATGGTTAGAAAGAGAGGACCATTAAGGTTCTAGAGGATATGTTGCGAGCCTGTATCATGGAATTGGGTCGCATCTAGGAGTACCATGTACCAATAGTGGAGTATTAATAAAATAATAGCTACCACTCATCCATTGGAATGGCTCCATTCAAGGGTTTATATGGGTGATCCTTCTGGTCACCTCGTTGATGGACCAACCCTAGAGAGTCAGCACTCATGGGTCCAGAGTTGGTGGGAGATGCCACTGAGAATGTCCATATCATCTAGGGTTAGATATAAACTTCATAGATCCATTATAAGAGTCATGATGACAGACGACAAATACCTCCATATATTGAGTAGGGAGACCATATCTTGCTTCGGGTCTCACCTCGATGAGTTTTATGGAGATTTGTATGTGAAAAAAAACTCTCTATGAGGTTCATGAGACCATTACATATAATGTATAGAGTTGGAGAGGTGACATACCCCTTAGCTCAACTGCCGCAGTTGCACTAGGTACATGATGTATTCGACGTGATGGAACTAAAAAGGTACATGCATGACCCAAGACACGCCATCGATAGGGGCAAGATGGACATCAAGGACAAAGCATCCATTGCTGAGTACCTAGTGTAGATCAAGGATATAGAAGTGGGTTCCATTCATGGGAAATACATTCCCTTGGTGCGCATTTGGTGGCATCACAAGATCATTCAAAAGAGCACGTGGGCATGGGGGGCTCAGATCTATTATCAGTACCCACATCTTTTTGAGTGTCCATTGTTTTGGTTTTTTGGGGATGAAAAGCCCCATGTTGGGAAGAATGTAATATCTCGGATTATCCATGCATTATTTTTAATAATGTTATGGAATTATTTCGAGAACAATCATGGAGATGACACGTTATTACAAAGCCTGGTGGGCCAAGAATGGAGGTTTGAACTTTTTTAAGTTATCCGATTTAGCATATGTGTGCGGTTGTAGAAGTTTCCGAATGCATGCCCAGATTAAAATTATCAGGGAACTGTTGTGTCTGTGATGATGAATTTAACTATGAAAATGTATAATCTTGACTGAAACGGAATGAGGAATTTTCATACACATTATGTAAAATAAAATAAAATAAAATAAGTTCAAAATGTTATGTTATTTTATTTGTAATAGTTCACTGTAGCGTAACAACGCGAATTTTTTTTTGATAACTAATGACATAACATAATTATTTTGAAATAGTAACACCGAATCATTGCTGAAAAATTGTAATGACAAAAAGTCAATGTGATGGAACGCTAAAGAATATTCCCCCCTTTTAAGGGGTTAATCGAATGTTGGAATTTGGAAGAAGATTGAAATAAATGCTATATAATTAATTGAGATTTGTATAGAACCCACGACAATGAATGACTATGAATAAAACGTGAAAATAACTACGTCAACAGAGTTGAAGGATCCTAGTGACAATGGATGTGTGATCCCTTCATCAGCGATCAGTCCCTCCTTGAGTTAGGGGTTCTATTTTATGTTTTTTTCTTCCCCATTATTTGAACATAATGGAGAACGCAGATTAACCCCTGAACTATTTGACCTAAGCATTGTTGTTCTTGTAGGACCGATTTATCGGGATCATTACTAAGAATTTTTTTTTGTCACATTTTGAGGTTTTAAATTTTCCCCTTTAAACATTCTAACGGGAGATGATTAATGTTGTGACAAATGACGAGGAAGGTTCGTTCCTTCTTTGTTGACTTGTTTCTTCTCCCCTCTTCCCTGATTTCATCATGTTCTTTGGGGTCATATGAACCAGAAACTGTTGCACGCTTATTTCATGGTGAAAAAAAAAAATCCTAAAATGGAGATATGAAAATATGATGACCCATCAGAGAAGCAACGATGATACCATCAGACGAATCGATATGGTTCAGGATTTCTCGTTCTTCGAGAGTTCTTCATACGGGTGAATCAAAATGTATTATTAGTGATAATCAGTGAACCAAAATTGATAGAATCAATATTTTGATGTCAGGGCGACCTAAATCATTGAGATTCATGGAAATCAGATAGTCAGATCAAAGAACAGAGCATCACCAGATGATCACGGGAAAAGAACCATGTTTCTAGAAATATACACAGAACACGTCATGTATCCCGAAGAACATGCCATGTGGGACCCGATCAATGATGTCTACGATTTCAGGAGTCAGATAGGTGTCACATGATGTGAGACTCTAGACACAAGACATGTGGACACTTCCCTGAAACTCGATGTTTATTTTGGTAAATACACAGTAACAATATGGACTACACGGTTTCCCAACACAACGTGTACTCCTTACACATCATTAAATAGACAACTACATATATCTTAGAATTTATCTAGGGGTATACAGAACTAGGGTGGAGTAAATTATTGTGTAATCGACCACAGGACCAGTCCATGATGGTTACATGGGATACCCCATGTATTGGTTACACGTGAAGGCCCACATATGATGAATCTGAGTACAGGAACATGACCGCATACACATAGGGAACCCCAGTTACTCCGAAAAGGCATGTGGTCTGTCCTACATGCTTCTTACTAACCCACTTCAATATGAAATTTTCTTCAAACTCGGTCCATTATACATGATAAGTACCTGAAGTTGAGAGACATGACGCGTGACCCTTTTAAATGTTGTCTATATTCTAGAACATGGATTGATCCTCTTGTCCACCGTTCCATAGATAGATTTGAGTCAGGTTAGATCCCCCTCTCTTCATTCCCCTAATGTTCAAGTATCATTTCATTCTAATGGAGTATGTTTCCTTCAGTTGGAATTTCTAAGATAGAGTCTGGTATCCCTCCGAGAGGCCCGGAGTGAGATCCTCTATCCATTTTTGAACCTAGGTAAAGTCATGTATCGATATGACTAATTCAACTAGACATCGATCTGATACATAGATGGTGAATCTGGATGAGTCGTGGTTTCCTCCATGGATATGGTAGTGATCTTCATTAGTGTATTATGATCTTCCACCATTATGGAGTGTGTTACCCAGGAATGAGGGTACCTATCACTCATGGATTTTCATACTCGGTAGGATGTCATTAGAGATATCATTCATTTCAAGTGAGTTCTCCAAAATGATTGCTTCGTGGAATCATCAAACTGAACCCCTAGAATTGGTAGGAGATTGTGTGACATGTCTCTATACTATTTTTATGAGTTTCAAGTATATTTGGATTTTGTTTCTCTTTCCATATATTCAGTAGAAATATACTATGCAAAGTTGACTATACCTTTACCATGTGTATTGATTTGGGGTTTTCATGGTCCCCTTCTATGTATTGTTATACACACCCATGCACGAGCTTTGCATGCACTATCATGTCTTGTGTAGGGGAGAAACCATTTGTCGGAGTCCAGAGCGGACTAGGAGAATACCTATATTTTGGTGTTCCCTAAAGTCCGTGGTGATTGTGTGGCTATGAGAAGCAGTCCTAGTACCTCTATGTGCTTATAGGTTGGGCGTTGTAGATTTTAGACTCTTTCTTTGGGATGGATTGAATTCTGGCCCAGTTTAATTACTACACCTTACATTCCATTGTACTCTATTGGTTTCATTTAGTAGAATGAATCCATTTTTTCCTTATTGGTTTTTTTACATTTCTGCATTTGGGGGATTTGAGATGTGTACGTGTGTACAAGTAAGTTGAAAATGGATCCCATGTTAGTGATACACCAATTCGGTTCTAGTCACCATCCCCTGGCATGTTGGAGGTAGGCTTGGGGAGTCTCGGCATGGGCCCCATGGGGTTGGTTCGTGGGAGGTTACCAAAAACATAAAATTGGAATGGAATACATAAATAAATTTTCATCAATATTCAAATTTGCATGGTGTCTAATTTTTCTTATTAGAAAATTTTATAGACATAAATGGGTTTATAGAGTAAAAATAATAACTCATTCATGAAATTGGGGTGGATTATTTTTATTCCTTAATTATCATATCATCAAATTTTGTTGAATTAAAATCATATTATTTTCATTTTTCTCTTGAATTCAGAGGTTTTTGTGGAATATTCTTATTGTTAGACCGTATATTTAGGCATTGATTTTCATAATTACAAATCTTTAAGAATTGATGAAATAAAGAATTAATGGAGTTTTGGAAGGAAAATTCTCTTCCTCTATTATTTTAATTGACCATTTTAAATTAATATAATTTTTGTAATCTAGTTTTCTAACTCCAACAGATATGGAACACATTGTGGTAACTTTTATATAATTACTAGTGTACTTTTAATGACATTTATAGAATTATTATAATTTAAAATTATATATTCTATTATATTTATCATCCAATATTCCATAATATGTAGTTTCCCATTACATGTATATAAAAAAGAGTCTATAGCTTCAATATCCAAACTATGCATGCATCCAATGTTTTTTTCACAGCTATTGAAACATTAAACAATAAATATTATTTAATGTACCAAGTTCATTATATGAAATAATTTTCTATTCATACTATTCGGTTTAGTATCATAATAGAGTTGAACATTTTGATTCAAATGTTATTTTATTCACAGTTTCCAATGGATTCATCCTAAATCAGTTTCATCTATCAAAATTCTCACTATATTTTTGTGAGAGGAGTTTGGGAAAGATATTTGGTAAAAAATATACTCTTTAACTCCTCCCATTGCGTAGATTTCAAATCCACGATTTCATTTTCATTATTAATGATAGTCCACCATTTGTTAGCCTCACCATACAAATAATAAATGGATAGAACAACCTTCTTGTATTATAAGACATAGATAAAGGAAAACATATTTTTCATTGCATTGATCTATTGAATAATAATAATTTTATATGAAGATCCACTATAGGAGGATTGAAATTTACTCATGGAAACATGACACTAATATACACCATCATTGACGAATTAGGGATCTCAACATGATATTTTTTATGACTAGTATATTTGAGGATGAAGGTGATAATATCAAAATGATTTTATAATCATGTTAGAAAATCATTTCGTTATTCATTATAATAGTTAATATATTTCCCTTCAAAACCATTTTTAAATTGATTTCTCCATTCGTCGACCATTATCAAAATTAAATGGGGTTAACATGGGTAATAAATGACTAATATCATAAGATAATTATAATAAAAATCTCATAGAAACAAGAAACCTTGGAATTTATTACTTTTCAAAACCATCACATCATCATTTTCTTCAACCAAAATCAGTCATAGCACAATCATTTTTTTCTTACGTTGTGTTATGTCAAACATCATAACATAATCTTTTAATGTATCTAAAAAATAAATACACAATAATAGATTGTAATGAAAATATTATTTACCACAAAAAAATAAACATCAAGTATGTAGCCCAGTGTAAAATCAAAGTCCAAATCATTATGGAAAAGAATAAGAATTGAGTTAATATTATAATATAATTGTTCATGTATATTTATTTTAAGACCAGTTTTTTCAAATTCACATCAAAATTGATTTATAATGAATTTTTTCTAATTTCATGCAGAACATAAAAATAAATACATTAATAAATATATGGTATTTTTTCACAGACTTAGTATTATTGATTATAATTATCTTTGTGGCTTACACTAATGTTATTTGAACCTAATCCAATGAAAGGATAATCTATTAATCCAAAAAAACTAGTCCCCTCTATGATACAAAATGATGCATCCAAGAAGCACATTCCTAGGTATGGTGATTTTTCTAAAAAAACATTGTTCTTACTGTAATGTGAGAGGAAAATATATTAATTTCAAAAAATTACCATAGGAAAAACATTATAACTCATAAATCATCTCAAAATAAAAATATTATAAATATTGGTGTCATGTAGGAATAGGTACCTAAGAAAATTATTTTTCAAGAACTGTGAACATTTCATTATAATTAAAGCATTCTAGAGTCTATTATAAAATTAAAATAAGTTATAATATTCTTTGTGAAATGGGGAATTAAAACATATGTAATTGGTGAGAATGAATAATCTATTAGGTAAAAAGTCTACAATATTAAATTTATATATAGATCATAATCATGAGTAAAAATGTCAAAATGGTAGATATATCTTATTAAAAATACATCAAATAATAAGTGTTGTACATAGGGGATGATACGAAAACATGTATTGTGAATGGTGAAATCATATACCCTGGTTTGTTTCATGAACCCCCCCTCATAGGTACCCTCCTGAGCATAGAATGAGAGAAGGGATATGGTTACTTCTCAAATACCACCCCCAATTGGCAACATGATTGTGATAGGCATTATGGTTATAATGAACAATAAAATGGTAATAATTAATCTATAAGTGAAAATGAAGAGGATAGAGACAATAAAATTACACCAATAAAATCCTACTCTGGTAGATAAAATAATTCCAATGTATATACATGTAATATTTATTAGAATAAAAAAATCTAAAAGAAAAAATATTTATAATAGAGGAAAACCTCAAAATTTCTACCAACCCCAAAAAACACTTATAAGAAATTGATATAGTAATATCCAAAAAAATATTTAAACAACACCTACTAACTTGAAAAATAGTTTATGTGTACATCGGATGAGAATAAAAGGTATATAAAATAGGATTCTCCTAGAAGCCTCTCATGTATACGACGAAGAATTTATACAAAAGATCAATGATTTAGAAGTGATATTAAATACCCACCTAAATAGATTCACTATGTTCTTAGACTCAATATGGAAATCCATCACCAATTATTTCATATAAGAGATCATATATTATATTAATAAAACATGGGTACCACACAACGACTTCCCTAACTATTTTATATTCTATCCCAACATCGAATCCCCCGATCCTTAATTCTAAAAAATAAGATTTCCTAAATTCACCTATGATAAGTATCATAACATGAATCTTATACATCTCATCATATCATCAACCCATCCACATCTCAATATAGTTACAATATAGTTTAAAGGATCCACCACAAATCATGCGTCATGTATCATACATCAGGTGTTATACCTCAATCCATCACATCCCATACACCGTGTATATACATCATGTCGTCACACCCCATACATGTTATGTATATAATAATTGTTTGGATACCATATATAGAGATAAATATGTGTGAAATAAACACAATAAATTATATCCTTATACACACATATATTGGAAGGTAGTAATTGTTCATACCAACATAAAATGCTACCATGAGAAAAGAGTGACTCCAGAAGGTATAATTACGCATCCATCCCTCACCAACAAGGATGTAGGGGAAAACACACTCTTAGAGGCCACATGGTGTCAGTTTCCCTACCATCATGGGTACATAATTATATGAAATTGAAAAACACATAGTACAAAACATAGCTCACAACCAAAAGATAGGAATAAACTAGTCCTCAAATCAACAACATATATCATTACTCAGACACCAAATTTCTACATCTCGGGAAAAGTTGTATTATAAGAACACATGAATTTAAGATAGAATACATTAAATTACTTCATTAAATTTTTATCATTTAAACATTTTTTTATAAATTCAATATCCATTAATCATATTTATTCAAAAATTGATTAAATTAACCATAAAATTCACGTTCATACCCTCCATTCATAATAAAAACTGAGTCCAATTTTTTTCAATATTAAAATATGTTCTGGATTCCATCCAAAACCAACCCCGTGGGTTTATTCATTAATAATTATTTTTCCATCAAATAATTACTAGAACTATATGAAACATCCTATGTAACCTGAATGGATATTCATAACTATGAACATCAATTTTCATCAAGAAATGTTAAAGGAATATAAATAAAAAAGAAATCATATCACCCGACCATTAACCTAATTATTTTCAATCATGTATATCATCATTAATAAAACAGATGTATTAGTACAGAATAAAAACATTCCATAAAACACAGTTCCATTACTGATAACATCATGCACATCATCATATAAATCACCATTATCAGTTTTAAATAATTAATCATCATTGTTCCATGCTTTCTATATATATTCAACCATCCTATAATCATATAACATCTCTTATAATGGATAACATATAGATTAACATTTAAGGATTAAAAATAAACTAGCATGTTCAACATGTGAACATGACCCTAAAACCTAGAATTTAGCCTTTAAATGAAATCATGCCCACTAAGATCCAAACACAAGGCAATCATCCTTTATAATCAAATGGGAAATCCTAGCCCTAATAAATTATATTTATCTGACATTTTTTTTATTCCACATTGAATTTACAGAATATATTTTTAATGGTTACCACTAAAGGTATCCAATTAAATCAACTATAACATGGTATCATCAATTTAATAATCCTCCCTATCATTACATATTGTTTCAAAAAACCATGAGTTATACAATTCTCATTCGACATGGCTTTTATTATGATCAAAAATAGGCATTCAATCATTGTTTTATTACCCAATTCCATTATCACAAGGAATAAAAACATTAATTTATAATTCGTCATGAATCAAATTGATTACCATCAAATTCCAAGAACAATAGTTTCATTAAACAAGACTCTTTAAGTTCCTTAAAAAAATATCAACTTTACCATCATTATCAATTTCATCATTTTGAGACTTGATAACCTAATGTATATCAATATTCTAAAAATCCTAAAAACATGTAAAATAACATATGATAAATGAAAAACTATGTAGAAATATAAGAGGCAAATCATTATCATAGATGAAGAAAATAGAAAATATGTTACTATGAATAATTTCTTTTTATTATCTAGTTTATCATTTATTTGGGTTAATTACAATGACACTAAATGAATATAATGAATTTCATCATTATGATTGAATATATAATAATTTAGAAGAAAACTTCCTCAATATTAACACATTAACAATCTCAATATGGGAATAGAAACATAATGTGTATCTTCAATCACCTCTCGTATAATAAAACTACATCCCTCTAAGTATTCCACACTAAAATTGTTACAGAAAAACAAGATAAAATGAATTAGAATAAGAAATATAAAACTAAATTACAAGGAATAATTATTATAGCCATGAACCCATACACCCAGATCTAGTGTAGAAGTCCTAAAATTTACAATTTATTCTTTGATACTGATAATTGTGACCCCATTATTATCTCGTCCAATCCTTAAAATATCAATTATACAAAATGAATCACTTACATTATTATATAAATTTTTGAGTTAGAGTATTGGAGAATTATGAAAACAGAAACATAAATAATACCCCTGTCATTAAATGATAATTTCTCCCACATAACCCAAATTTGCTTATTTTTAATTAAGTCATCATCATCAAGCATGTGAAATTCAATCTAGAAATAATTTTTTGAACCTCACTATTTATAACCCAAGGATGGGGAAACATCAGAAGGGTGAGCTCAAATTTTCAGTAGGGGTAAATATAATAATTAATAGTCTAATTTCGTCATTGAGAATAAGTAGTACATAGGGGTGTGATGACTTAATTAGAGTGAATGAGTGAATCATAAAAGAACTCATACACACCAATACATAAATCATCAGTCAAGAAATATGGATAAAGGATTTGAGAAGTTTAACTATCAAGGGAATCAATACTCATTATCCATGTAATATCAATTATGATAAAAAGAATCATTATAAACCCATAACAAGTATAGATAAAAACATGTTAGTATCTTGGAACATTATCACTTACAAAACTCTTACAGTGGACATAAAATTTGAATAACCATATCGAAATCATAAAAAACAAATATCTAGCGAAAATAATCATTTCCCAATTCATTAGAGCACCATTGTAATGACCCGAACATTTGATTAAATTTTGTTTCCTACATTTTTGGGTTAGTTTATTTTATACTGAACAAAACTATATCCCTAAAGTAATGAAGTGAGTATAAATAAAATGACGCCGTTGGGTTTCGAATGTTATATGATTATTGGTCAATATGATTGTTGGAAACTAAACTTTTAAAATTACGATTATTGTTTATAAATACATGTGATCTTGGTTAATAAATACAGAGAGAAGATTTGATGGCCTCATCCAGTAGACTAAGGCCGTACGAAGCCCATCTGTCCATGCTTAGGAAGGAGGTGGCTTCACTGTGACTTACTCTGGACCAAGAACAAGCCGAACTTCAACATATGATGCTCGAACGAAATCACCTATGGGAGAAGTTCAAGCTGATAGAAATCACTACTCGGGCACTGAGGGCCGAGCCACCCAAAGATTCTACCGTCATAGCACATCCTACACTTATGTCCTATGTAGTTGTTATAAGTGTCTATATAATGATTCCATAGCTATTTTTTTGTAATGTCTTGTTAAAAATAAATGTTTTTATTCTTATTAAGGAAAATTTTGCGATTTTCAAATATCTGGATAAATGTAGGATGAAGTTCCATATTATTGATGAATTTTGGAAAAAGGGGTATTTTAAAATATTTTTGCATAAGTTAAATAATTAATAATGTGAAATGATTTTCGAAAAATGATCTTCAACAGTTTTGATCAGTAAGAAATTTTGATTCTAATAAGATCCCCGTGATATTTAGTAAATAGTTAAGTATGAATAGTAATATACCCTTATGAATAGTAATTAATAGTAAATCGGGCAAAAAATAGAAACATCACCAATGAATATATAAATGTAAGGTATATATCATAAAAGTGAAAAAATGATCATACTATAAGTTTTGGTATTTTTGATTGACATTATACATTATTTATAATTTTATTATTAATTTATTAATTTAAACTGGAAATGTATTTTCATAAAATGTAATAATAAAATATTACTTTATTGTATTATGGCTATGCTATAAATTTATTGGACCTTGATTACTCTTTCAAGGTCTTACAAAACAAGTTATAGTTTTAATGTTTTTTTTAGTAAATAATGATTTTATTTAAAAATTAAATTACAAATATGTAGATATTTTTTTCATAAAATGTATTTCATTTTTGAATTCAGAGCATCGATATTAGGTTAAGGTAATTTTTTGGGATTTTTCTCTTGCATTTGATTTTTTAGTGAATAGTAAAAATAAAATTTTGAGTTCCGGGTGTTTAATGTCATTATTTATAATTTAATGATGATGTAATAAATCTGGTCCACTTGTGAATAGTAATATATGTTTCGATGTGTCCCAAGTGGCCAATACCATGGGAAATCCCATGCTTTTTCAAATACCAATGATGAGGTGTCCCATGGAAATTAATTAAATATTCTTTCTCTTTCCCTATAAATACCATGTCATTACCTCCTTAATTTCATTACAAAATCATCCTCAACTAATCTCTGGTCATTTTACCTCCGATGTAGTTCCCCCAAGGCCCCCTCACGCCCCAAGGCCCCAACCTTCATGCTTTCAAAGCTACTCTTCAAAGTAAGGGATTCTTTCTCCCTTCTCCTTCAAGTCATGACTCCATTTATGTTATGACTTCTAGTATCCATCTTATTATCTTGGGTTATGTTATTATGTATCCTCATTACAGTCCATTTTATTTCAAAATTATGAGATATACTTTCCACTCTCATAAAATGATTTTCAAAATTTTTATGTGACACTGTTAGGCTGCCGAATATTCTTAAATGAAATCACATCTTCTCTTTTCCTTCAAGGTTAATTTTCATATGGTATTTCCTTAAAATATCAATAACATGATAACATTTATTCTTATTAAATACCCATACTATATTATGAGTTATTTACTTCTGGCTGAATCATGTCCCCACTCTTTTCAATGTTTTCTAAAACCATGTTATATAGCCGTTATGATGTAGAAATTTCATATAAAAATTTCTCTATATTTCTCCCATAAAATTATCTTATTTATTTATGTGACTACCTAGACTTATTTTGCTTCAATGTGTGTTTATAAATACAAAAAAATGATATATTTGATTCTGTAATTTACATACATATAACCCTCACTCCCTTTCCATGGGTTATAAATGAATTAATGATCTTATTTTTAAGAACTTTTAAAATGTCACGATTTTGAAATGAAACCCATTTCATTTATTATCATTTGGTTATTTGTGAAATTCTCTATTACAATCTATGTGGCTTACATAAAATTAAATAAATATTATGGGTGATCCTAGATAGAACTCCAATGCATTTGGTAAAGAATTTAATCTCTATAGATGAAATGTTTCACAATACTTTGGTGAATAACCATGGAATTTTTTATGGCACCTTGGGGATGGACCATGATGATACGTTCATTAATGTCTAAATTAAATGTTTCAGACACATAATAATGTTATCATTGAAGTTATTTTTATTATTATATGCCTCTATATACATTTCTCGTGTCTTTATGTTTTTTATCTTGTTCTTATTGATTTCACAAGTCAATTGATTCCCTTGCTTTACATACTTGGCCATTTGCTCACCCTTTCCTTTGATGTATATCTCCAGGTTATGAGACACAATATATGTACATCGGAATAACTTATGATGAATCCCTACAAGTGGATTAGAATAATTTTTTTTTCATATTCCAAATTTCCATGGAACTAGACTTTAAATATCCTCTATTTGTAAAATGTGATGAAATGTTAGGTAATAAAAGGCAGGATTCCATAGATGGTATTAAAGAAATTTTTAGTTATTTATGTAAATTGGGCTATGAAAAATTTAGTAATATCCTTATATTGCTGTTTAAGTTCAAGAAAACTTCCTAGTATTTTGGTGAGTATTGAGTAAGTGGTTTATCAAAAAAATACATCCCTGTCTGGATACGAGTAGGTATAGGTGGATTAGGCACAAATGTACCAAGGAGTGAAAACTCCAAAAAGTATTTTCAGGCTTGACCTAGGGTATCCTATTATAGAAAAATGGGCCCTGTATCACTCTTAGTTACGACACTCTTGGGGGATATGTTTACTTAATCATAAACTTTTTATGAATCATTATGAAGGATTTATAGAGAAATGTAATTATTTATATTATGATGTTTTAAGACATAAATTCCATTATTGTTAAAAGATTTGTAAATAAAATAAGTTTCTCACTATGGTTTTATACATTTATAAAATGGTGGGAAATAGGAGGAACCGTGCAAATGGTGACTGCAATAGACCATGCGCAGACGACCCTCTGATGGAAGAAGGAATGGAAACATTCATATAAAGGATGAAACAACTGACTATTATTATGGGAAATAACATGAATTAATATGAGAGACTGATCTCAATACAAAGGGAATGAATTTAGTTTGAATCCTTTATGTGTCAATGACCACTAACATTCAATGGATCTACTGAACCATAGATTGTTGAACAGTGGATCAGATCTGTCGAGAAGATATTTACTATGCTCCATTGTTTTAATCATGACAAGGTTACCATGGATATTTATTTATTAGAGAGATAAGATTAATAGTGGTAGAAACTGATTAAAAATATATTTCCAAGAGGGGAGGTTGATGCTATGGAGTTTTTAGTGTTTAAATGGATCTTCATTAGCTTGTATTTCCCTCAATCGATGAGAACAAGAATGAAGGAGGAGTTTCTAAAGCTGAGAAGAAGGAGAATGAACTTGTGTGAAGCTACAAGATGAACTTCAAAAGGCATTCATGTTACAACGCTAGCTTTTTCACGGATCCAAATGTTAAGGTTGATAGATTCTACGGTGGACAAAGACCTCATCTGCTGATGAATCTAGCCAACCGATATTATGAAAGATATGAGGAGATCGTGCGATTTGAGATGAATTTTGAACTGGAGTTTGGTTAGACATAATGGTCACATAAATCCAATGACATGAAAAGATCCATGGATACATGCCTAGGGAGGAGTTTCAATCCGGGATGAGGAGGCAAGTAAGTAAAATGTCCGACATGTGATAAATGTGGGAAGAAGAATTCGGGGAACTTTATCCTCGAGAGCGGGAAGTGATACAAGTGTGGTAGATATGGCCACATTGTGCAGAATAGTCATAGTGGGGTGAATCTACAACTTCCCAACACTAATGACAATGGAAAAATGGTGCATTCCCTACCTGATGATAAATTCTAATAAGTTTGGACAACTTGGGAACTTTTCCAATCACTATCCAAATCTGAGGGCAGTAGAGGGGAATCACCATTAGCCTTTGAAATGGCCAACTGAAAAGGGTCATACTCTTTCAATCACTATGGCTTAATTTGAAGTGCCAAATTATGTGCTGGAAGGTACTCTTTTTGTTCTCTCAATTGTAGCATGTACTTTGTTTTATTCTAGTTCATCACATTCTATTAATCCTTTCATGTTTGGAAAGAATTTAGAATCAAACCCTAATTTTCTAAAAGTAGAGTAATCTATCAAGACTCCTACTGGGATTATCCATGCATTGTCAGTGTATAAAAACTCCAGTATTTACATTAGTGAGAACAATCATATTGCAAATCTAGTAGTCATTACCATGTTGGAATTAGACATTATTCTAGGGATGGACTGGCTCCCAATGAATAATGCCATGATATAATGTAAAATTAAGGAAATATTAATATTCCTGAACTTAAAACCAACAATTATCTTCTATGGAGAGATATCTCAACCTAATCATTGTCTAGAAAACCTCTTATATCATTCTTTTTGGAGTTGATTGGTGAAGATGATGATGTAATTGAGATTTTGGGGATAGAAAATGTCCCCATCATCCAGGAATACATTGACTTATTTCCTAAGGAGTTAAATGAACCTCCCCTAGAAATAGAGGTAGAGTTCACTATTGAACTCATACCTAGATCCCATTTCATATGAAAGAGCCCATATAGGATGGAAAATGTAGAGTAGGAGGAGTTAAAGAAACATCTCCAAGATCATTTTTTATGGGTTTTATCTAACCAAGGGTGTCTCTTTGGTGAGCACTTGTTCTCTTTGTAATGAAGAAGGATCTATTGATGTGGCTATAAATTGATTATAGAGAACTGAACAGGATCACAATGAAGAACAAATACCCTCTTCCAAGAATTTATGACTTATTTGACGAACATTATGGGGCTCAATTCTTCTCTAAGATTGATCTTCGATCTTGTTATCATCAATTGAGTGTGAAGAAAGAAGATAGTCCAAAAACCGCCTCCCAATTAATATATGGGCATTATGAGTTTGTTGTGATGCCCATTGGAATGACTAATGCACCTATTATTTTTATGGATTTGATGAATACAATCTTTAAGGACTACCTTGATAACATTGTGGTAGTTTTATTGATGATATTCTGATATTTTTTAAAAGCATGGTGGAGCATGAGGATCATCTTAGGGGTATTTTCCAAACTCTACAAAAGGAAAGGATTTTTGGAAAGTACAAAAAATGTGAATTCTAGTTGCAATATGTTTCTTTCTTAGGGCACAATGTTACTAATGAAGGAATCACAATTGACCCTGCAAAGACAATATTTGTAGAGGAGTGGCCTCAAACTACAAAAATAACTTAGAATCATAGTTTCCTTGGATTAGAGGGAAATTATAAGAGGTCTGTGAAAAAATTTTCATGACATTCTAATCCATTAACCATGTTAACTCAAAAATGGTCAAGTTCATCTAGATAAAGGAGTTTGAGGAATGTTTCCAAGAGCGGATGAAGAGATTTGTTACTACACCCATGTTAAATCTTCTATCAAGTGAAGAAGGATTAATTATTTTTAGTGATGCATCTATGAAAGGGCTTGTGTGTGTCGTCATGCAAAATAAAAAAGTCATTGCTTAAGCATCTCGACAGTTGAAGACTCATGAACAGAACTATCTCACGCATGATCTAAAGCTGGATGAGTTTGTTTTATCTCGAAGGATATGGATGCACTATCTTTATGGAGATAAATGTGATATATACAAAGACCATCAAATTTTGAACTATATTTTCACACAAAATGAATGAACATGAGACAGAGGAGATGGTTGGATGTTCTCAATGTCTATGACTGTTCAATTAATTATCATCCTGAAAGATCCAACAACTTCACTAATGTATTAAGCAGGAAAGACCCAGTTGTTATTTCCATGATGAGGATTCAATGAGATCCTCGATCAAGGAACGAGTAAATATGTACTTGGGAAAAAAATGGGAAGGGACATTATCAACCCTAACCCAAATGATTTATCAACTGTTATTACTAGAGGTGACAAAGAATGATCAGAAAGAAGATACTTAATTACATATGAAATTTGAGGATTTGATGGATGGGATGTTTCATGAGTTCAATATTGATCAAGAAGGTGTATTGAAATTTCATACAAGAATATGTGTTCCATCTATTCTGGAAATAAAGAAGTAGTTTTTGGATGATTCTCATTGCTCTACTTTCTCTCAACATCCAGGACGCATGAAAATGTATAGATAACTTCATGATCATTATTGGTTGGATAATATGAAAATCACGATTGCTGACAACACATAAACATTCCCGGTATGTCTGAAAGTGAAGGCAGAGTGAAAACTTCCTAAAGGGGTATTACAAGCACTACCCATTCTGCATGGAAGTGGGACAACATCACAATGGACTTTGTCACTAGTCTCTCGAGAACATCCAAAGGAAACAATGCGATATGGGTTACTGTGGACCGTCTCACCATGACATCCCATTTTATATCTATTTGGTTTGATTTATCTTTTGATCAAATTTCCAGGATTTACACTAAGGATGTGGTATGGATAAATAGTGTTTAACTTTCCATCGTATCTAATCATTATCTGAGGTTTACATCAAAATTCTGGAGAAGTCTCCAACAAGATCTGAGCACTGAATTGAATTTCAGTACGACCTATTTCCCACAAACCTATATCCAATCTGAAAGGACTATTAAAACACGCTAGGATATGCTGAGAACATGCACAATGGAATTTAAAGGCAGATGGGATCAATATCTCATGTTAGTTGAGTTCTATTAAAATAATAGCTTCCACTAAAGCATTAAAATGGTACCCTATGAATCTCTATGGTAAGTGATGTTGAACTTCTACTTAATAGCATGAAGCTAGTGAGAGAAAGATTATTGGGAAATATCTAGTGCAAGAGATGATATAAAATGTCTATTCCATCCAACAACACATTAAAGATGCTTGAAGTCAAAAAAAGAACAATGTTGACAACTGTTGAAGGGACTTGGATTTTTATGTTGGTGACAATTTCATTCTTTGAATTTCACCTTAGAAGAGTGTAATTTTGTTTGGGAAGAATAGGAAGCTCAGCCTTAGGTACATTGTCCCCTCTAAAATCATTGATCGCATATGAGTAGTGTTTAAACAGTTTTCACTTCCTCCAAATCTAGCACAAGTTCCTGATTTCTTCCATGAATCATTCTTGAGGAAGTACATAAATGTCCCTTAACATGTACTAAATCTAGAGGTGATATATATTGAACATGACCTCTCTTATGAGGAACAACCGATGGAGATCCTCGATCATAGGGACAAGGTTTTACGTAAGAAGACTACCTACCTTGTTAAGGTGTTGTGGAGGAACCACAAATGTGAAGATGTCATGTGGGAACCAGAGGAATCAATGAGACAAAAGTACCCACACCTTTTCTCTTTTGAGGTTATGAGTTAAAATTTTATGGATGAAATTGTTTATGGGTGGAAGAATGTAATGAACCGATCTTTTGAATAAATTTTGATTCCTCCTTTTGTGGGTTGTTTTATTTTATAATAAAAAAACTATATCCTTAAAGTAATGAAGTGAGTGAAATTAAAATGAGGCCATTGTTTGTTGAATTTTATATGACTATTGGTCAATATGACCATTAGAATCTAAACACATAACATTACGATTATTGTTTATAAATACATGGGATATTGGTTAATTAATACAGAACAAAGAGTCGATGACCTCATCCAGTAGACTCGAGCCATACGAAACCCATCTATCTGAGCTTGGGAAGGAGTTGGCTTCATATGGATTTACTCTGGACCAAGCACAAGCCAAACTTCAACATGTGAGTCATGAATGAAATTCCCAATAAGAGAATTTCATGTTGATGGAAATCACTACACGGGCAATGTTGTCCAAGCCACCCCAAGATTCTATTGCCATAGCACATCTTACACTTAGGTCCTATGTTGGTGTTATAAGGGGATATGTTATGAGTCCTTAGACAGTTTTTTGTAATCCATTGGTATAAATAAAATTATTATTTATTATTATGGTAAATTATATGATTTTCAAATGTCCAGATAAATGTAAGATAAAGTTCCATATTATTGATGAAATTTGGGAAAAGGTGTATTTTAATATATTTTTGTATACATTAAATAATTAATAATGGGAAATTATTTTCGAAAAATTGTCTTGTAAAGTTGTGATTGATAAAAAATTTAGATCCTAATAAGATCAACTGGAATTTTAGTAAATAGTAATCTATGAATACTAATATACCCTTATGAATAGTAATGAATATTAATGAATGGTAAATTTCCCAAAAAACAGAAACTTCATTAATGAATGTATAAATATAAGGTTGACATCATAAATGTGAAAAAATGAACATAGTTTAAGTTTTCTTATTTTTCTATGTCATAAATACTTTATTTACAATTTTATAATTAATGTAATCAATTAAAATGGAAATTTATTTCCATAAAATGTAATCAAAAATTGTAACATTATTGTCTTATGGTTATAAGTTAAATTTATGGGACCTTGATTAATTTATCAAGGTGTTACGAAACATGTATTTTTAGAGATGTTTTTTTTAAATAATGATTTTAATTAAAAATTAAATTAAAAATATTTCGAATTTTTATTCATAAAATAGAGTACATTTTTTAATTTACTGCATCGATATTACGTTATGAGAAATTATTTCGTATTTTTCTAAAATAGTTGAATTTTCAATGAATAGTAAAAATATAGTTTTGAGATTTGGGTATTTAATGACACCACTAAGGATGTAATCATGATGTAATACATCTGATCAACTTGTGAACAGTAATATATGTTATGAGGTGTCCCAAGTGGCCAATACCATTGTAAAATACCATGGGAAAGCCCTTGGACTTTCAAATACCACCAATGAGGTGTCCCTTTGAAATTAATTTAATATGCCCTCTCTTTCCCAATAAATACCATGTCATTCCCTAATTCATTTCATTGAAAAATCATCCTCAATGAAGCACGAGACTTTTTACCCCCATGGAGTCCTTATAAGGTGCCCTCAAGTCCACAAGCTCCCATCCTTCAAGGATTCAAAATTACACTTCAATGCAAGCGATTTTTTCACCCTCCTCATTTAAGTCACGACTTCATTTATGTTATGGCTTCTAGTTTCCAAGTTATTATGTTGGGGTATGTTATTATATATACTTATTACTGTCCATTTAATTTCCAAATTATGATATATTCTTTACACTCTCATCAAATGTTTTTTCTGATTTTTTATGTGATGCCATTAGGCTAACAAATTTTCGTAAAAGAAATCACATCTTATCTATTCATTCAAGTTTCATTTTCATATGTTATTTCATTAAAATATCCATACCATTATCTTATTTATTTGAAATATATACCCATACAATGTAATGAGTTATTTATGAGTGGGTGACTCTAGTCCCCACAATTTTCAATGTTTTCTAAAACCATTTTATATAGCCGTTATGCTGCAGAAATTTCATCTCAAAATTTCCCTATCTTTTTCTTAGGAAATTATTTTGTTTATTTATGTGAATACCTATACCTATTTCATTTCTATGGGTGTTCATTAATACAAAAAAATGATATATTAGATTCTTGAATTAATATATATATAACTCTCAATCCCTTTCCATGGGTTATAAATGACATTAAGATCTTATTTTTAAGAACTTTTAAAATGTCACAATTTTGAAATGAAACCCATTTATTTTATTCTATTTGGGTTAATAATAAAAATGTTGATTATTATATATATGGCTCACATTAAGGTAAATAAATATTAAGGGTGAACCCTGATTATGCTCCAATGCATTGGGTAAATAATTTAATCTCTAGAGAAGACAAGTTTCACTATACCTTGGTGAATAACCATGGTAATTTTTATGACACCATGGGGATGAACCATTGTGATATGTTTATGAATGTTTAAATTAAATGTTTCAGCCACATAGTATTGTTATGATTCAAGTTATTTTTTATGATATTCCTATACTTATTTTTAACATGTATTTTGTATTTTATGAAGTTCTTATTGATTTCACAAGTTATCTGATTCCCTTGCATTCCTTACAGGGCCTTCTGCTCACCCTTTCCTTTGATATTTGTCTCTAAGTTATGAGATGCAATATTTGTACTTAGTATGAACATATGATGAATACCTACAATTATATTAGAAGATTATTTTATGTTTTATTGTTTTATTTTCCTGATTTCAAAGATAGTAGACTATAAAGGTCCCGTATTTTTAAAATGTATTGAAAAGTTATGTAATAAAATACAGGTTGTGGTAATCTTATAGGGACACATATTCTATAATTTATAACAGAATATTCTGATGATATCTTATGGAAAATATCATATATAATGTCCTAGAATAGAAAACACTACGGGAAAAAACGATAATTGTGACGGGGTATTTGCGACGGGTCTTATTCTCGTCACAAAAACTCCGATGAAAAGGGTTTTTGCGACGGGAATATATTCCCGTCGCAAAGGGTCAGTTATTCGCGACAGAAATATAGGGCCCGTCGCAATTGCAATTGCATGGATTGCGCGCCAAAATGCGGGAAGGATATTTGCGACGGGTAGAAGGCTACCCGTCGCAAGTACCTGACGGTGGTAAATAGTATTTGTGACGGGGAAATTTACCCGTCACAAAAAAGTATTCACCCAATACTATTTGCGACGGGCCCCATCGCCAATACTGGCCGCTGTAAATCCTATTTGTGACGGTCACCTACAACCCGTCGCAAATACCCCACGGTCGTAAATACGGTTTTGCGACAGAACTATATACCCGTCGCAACAGATAATCCAACGACAGGTATTTGCGACGGGTCCCGTCGCAAATAACGGCGGCGATAAATAGTAATTTGCGACGGGGATATTCGCTCGTCGCTAATGGTGTGGCATTAGCGATTGGCCCATCGCAAAAACCCTTTTACCTACCTCCCATAATTAATGCGGGCGAAGGTATTTGCGACGGGCCCCATCGCGAATACCGGCGGCGGTAAATAGAAATTTGCAACGGGGATAGCTGCCCGTCGCTAATGGTGGATATTTGCGATGAGCCCGTCGCAAAAGACCATTTACCCGCCGCCTCTATTTAATGCGGGCGAAGTCATTTGGGATGGTATCCCGTCGCAATAGCTCGTATTTGCGATAGTCACCCGTCGCAAATTAGACCGTCGCAAATTATCTAACCTATATATACACCCCATCCATTTTTTCCATAACATTCAGGTCTCCATTCATCTCTCTCTCTCATTTTCATATCTGAGCAGAATTTTTTTTTGTTTTAATTTTTTCTTTCTAGAAGAGGAAAGAAGGAGTTGGTGCAGATTTTTAAAGGTATTTATATTTTTTGTAATATTTTTTGTAATTGTTAAATTATTTTTAATTGTTAAATTTTTTAATAGAATGTTTAGCTATATAGTATAATTTGTTTATGTGCTTGTACAAAATAATCCTTGTCTGGATACGAACAAGTAGAGGCGGCTCTGGCACAGATGTACCTAGAAGTGAAAACTCTGACAAGGTGTTTCGAGCTTGACTCGGGGTAACCTGGTACACGACAAAGGGCCTTGTTGCACTCTTGGTTCGACACTCCTGGGGGATGTTTTGGTAATAATTAGAAATAAATATATAATTATAAAATAATTATAAAATAATAAGATTTAATTAAAATAATTATCAAATAATTAGGACATAATTAGATTTAATTGTTTAGAAATAATTTGGAAACAATTAAAATAATTAGGAAATAATTAGTAAGAAATAATTAGATTTAATTAAAATAATTATCAAATAATTAGGAAATAATTATATTCAATTGATTATAAATAATTAGAAAACAATTAAAATAATTAGGAAACAATTAGATTTATTTATGAAACAATCAGTATAATTAGGAAATAATCAGTATAATTAGGAAACAATCAGTATAATTAGGAAACAATCAGTATAATGAGGAAACAATTAGTATAATTAGGAAAACATCAGTATAATGATGAAAAAATCAGTATAATGAGGAAATAATCAGTATAATAAGGAAACAATCAGTATAATGAGGAAACAATTAGTATAATGAGGAAACAATTAGTATAATGAGGAAACAATCAGTATAATCAGGAAACAATCAGTATAATCAAGAAACAAACAGTATAATCAGGAAACAATCAGTATAATCAGAAGACAATCAGTATAATCAGGAAACATTCAGTATAATCAGGAAACAATCAGTATAATCAGGAAACAATCATTATAATTAGGAAACAATTAGTATAATTAAGAAATGTGATTGACCGCTCATCTACCTCAAATTTCTTTTCATTTGTGTCTTGAGGCTTGGCATGAAACTTCGTCCTCCACATGTAATATCTTCTTTTACTGTCAAAATTATCAACATCCTCACCAATATAGAGGTGAGGAGGTTTATAATTTTGACAGTAAAAGCACATATTACATGTGGAGGCAGAAGTTTTCTGTCAACCTCAACACCCAAAGGAAAAGAAAATTGAGGTAGATGATGAGTTAATTACGTTTGTTTGTCTATTCATTGATTGATTAACCACCCGAACTATATGCATATCTTCGCATTTCTAATTATTAACAGAAATAGTAACATAAATAGTAACATAAATAGTAAAATAAATAATAACATAAATAGTAACATTATATAAAATATTATATTACTTTGATATTAATAGTTAAATAATACTTATAAAATAATGATTTTATTATTATATGTTTAATATTTATAAAAAACTATTAATATTTTTAAAATTATAAAAAATTTATAAAATATTACAATTATCAATATTTTCAACAAGTTTTTCTTTATTCTTAACAGTTCAAATCTTAACAGGTCGCCAATTTTCTGGTCATGGCCAATAAAATGTTTGCGTCAACTGTGTCCAATGTAAACTCTATAGTTGTTCTTGCTTGGTTGATCACCTCGTAGGTAGCGTTGCAATATGACAACCCATGTAATGTCATTCTCATTACTTGTGTCGTCCTATTACAACACTACTTGCGAGATGATCAACCATGTTAGAACAATTATAGAGTTTAAATTGGTCAAGGTTGACTCAAACTTTTTATTGGGCATGACCTGAAAATTGATGACCCTTTAAGATTTGAACATGTTATGAATGAAGAAAAATCTGTTAGAAATATTGAGATTTGTAATAATTAGTAATAATTACTAATAAAATTAATCAAAAATCAAATAAATTCAATTACATGGTTATAAATTGGCACAATTTCAAGCAGATTGTTGACCACATTTTGTTCAACGTCTCATATCTTTGCTACTTTCTCCCATTGAAATCAGTATGAAAAATGTGCTCTAACGTATGTCAGAGCTAGTTTTTCATATTGATTTCAGTTGGGAGAAAGTTAAAAAGAGATGAGCCATCGGAAAAATCAGAATAATTAGTAATATAATCTTCACAACGATGATTAAAAAATTTAATTTCATTATTCAAGAATATTTCAAATTTTCAGGTATCTGTACATGCTGATAAGATTGATAGTCGATTGCGTATTTTGAGTAGCCCACCATCCAAAATGGTTAAATCTTATAATGAATATGTGGTTAATGGTTATCTCTTTCATACACGTGCATATGGGGAATCAAAGAAAAAAATGAATAGTGTTGTTTGTTTGAAGGGATCATATCATAGAGATATTGAAGTTGAATTTTACGGCATGATTGAAGAAATTATTGAACTGTGTTATTTGGGACAGAATTATGTAACAATGTTTAAATGTCGATGGCTGGATACTGAGAGAGGCCTGCGTATTCATCCGACACATGGAATTGTTGATATTAAATATAAAAGTCTTCATGCAGTAAATGAACCATTTTTATTGGCTCATCAGGAACATCAAATTTATTATGCAAAATACTGTGCTACTGCAAAAGAGTTGGATGGTTGGTGGAGTATAATAAAAGTTAAATCTTGAGAAAATCAGTTTACTCAAACTGAATGTGGTTCCACTGAAGTGCAAGGAAATGATATTTTTCAGGACACTCCTCAAAACAAAACTTTTTCACAAAGAGACATGAATATTGAGGATGACACCCCACAGTTAAGGGTCGATGGTGACGATGTTGTTAATGATGTTACAACTTAATTTGAAATGACAAGAGATAATGACAGTGAATGTAATATAGAAATTGATGATATTGATGAGGAAGATGAAGACATTGACATTGAAAACTACGAAGAAGATGATGAAGATGAACATTGACATAGTAAAATGATGGTTTGAATCATAACAAATATATATCTAAACATAATAGTTATTTTCAACTGTTTCCTAATAACAATCATTTCATGTTTCAGATGGACTCGGAAACTTTTCATCAGTTGCTGGAGGCTGATCTACCTATGGATGATGAGGTTCTTGAGTCATCTGACCCTTAGGCTGTTGGCACTACAGGGAGCACTCAGAGGGGGCATAGTCTTGCTAGACTGATGATTCCAGATCCTATCCCGGAGTGACGTCCAACTCTTGGTTTCGATACGCACATGCAGTGGTATGGTAACCTGTGCATTTTAGTTATCTTTCATTATAATTTATTAATATTCTAATTGTTTGATTATTTGTTCTTTTTCCACAGTTTTACGCATATAGATATTGGACATGTGAGCTCTATCTTGCACAATTATTTTTCTCAGCCCTGGCTCATATGGGATCAGATTCCCGCTGATGTGCAGGACGCCATGTTCGATCACTAGCTGGTACGTAATTAAATATTATTTATTTTGAAATGTAACTCATTACTAACTTTATATTAGGGTTTATGGTATCCCATCGATGAGAGCATGCGTGCCACTATCCACGCGGTATGGGTGGTGTCTATGCGTGACCGTTTCCGTCAGTTTTTGCATAATTTGAGAAAGACGGCTGTGAAGAAAGATGAAGTGACAGAATTTGATGAGTCCTGTAGAGCCCACTGACCAGAGTACATTTCATCTCACGTTTGGGATGGATTATGTACACACTGGTTGGGTGGTGGGTTTCAGAGGAGATCTACAGTGGGTCGACAGAATCGGGGGAGACAAGAGGTGACGCATCGAGCCGGTAGTCATACATTCAGTGCGCATAGAGAGCATCTGGTAAGTACTTTTTTTAATATTTTATACAACTTTAAACATAAATAGTTTATTTTATATTCATATAGGAAGCCGAGCAGCCCGGTATTTCGGCGTACGGCATTTATCGGAGGATGTACACTGACCTGGCTACTGGAGAGATTAGAGGTGACCGCCAACATCAGATTGTGGTCAGTATTATTTTATTTTTAGTTTGAAAATTAAATGCACATAATCTTTTCATTATTTTAATTTCTAATTGAATATTAAGGAGTCATATTAGGCCGCGACATCTCAGACGCAGGCTGAGAGTCAAGAAGAGATGGGTGATCAGACTAGTGCCCACCATTTTGATGAGACGGCATGGATGTAGGCGACCCAATATCGCTTCAAAAAGGGCCGAGTAGTTGGTATCGGTTCTCATTGGACTCCTACAGCTTATTATGGTACTACTGCGATGTCAGCGTCCAGCTCGAGAGGAGATCGTGGAGAGACATCATCTTCTGCCTCCCAGTATCAGGAGCAACTGCGTGCTCAGAGTCATCTTATAGAGGATTTGCGTCAGGGGAAGGAGCAGATACGTCGGCAACACGATGATGAGATGCGTCGATGGCAGGAGCAGATGCGTCAGCAGCAGGATGAGGAGAGACGTCGATATGACGAGAAACATCAGGAGTATATGGAGTATATGTGTTGTCTGACTCATAGTTTAGGGATGTAGTTTCCTCCACCACCTCCTCCAGGTCCCCCAGGTCCTCCAGATTATCCACCCCCAGTGATTTTTTTAGATGCAAGAAACATTTGAGTTCGTAGTTTATTGTCATATTAACTATTTACAATTCCACATTCATATTGGTACGAATATTATGTGATTTAATTTGTTTTTATTTTCTTAATATATTATTACTTATTAGTATTATTTTTAATGTCTGCTTATTTTAGTAATATTACTTTTAATATTATATACTTATTGTTAATATTTATTAGTTTATAATTTTATAATTTTATTAATATTAATAATATTAATATTATTTTTTTCATAAATATGTATGTTTATTTTATTAATAATTTTATTCTATTAATTTTTTATATTAATAACATTAGTACTATTATTATTGTTTTTTATATTAATATTTCATAATATATAATATAATATTATTTATATTCATATTATTATTATTTTTTGATATTAATATTTTATAATTATATTATATATATGTTATTATTAATATTATAATAATATAATTTATTTATATTATTAACATTAATATTATTATTATATAGATTGTTTAATAATAATAATATTATATTAATTTTTTATATTATTAATATTAGTATTATTATATTATATTATATTATTTATATTCATATTAATATTATTTTATATTAATATTTCACAATTATATTTTATATATTTTTTTATTTATATTATAATAATATAAATTTTTTATATTATTAATAATATTATTATTTTTATATAATATTATACGATTTGTATTAATTATTTTATTTTTTTTTATTTTTTTTAATATTTGCGACGGGCACATTTGCGACGGGACATCCCGTCGTAAATGTTTTTCACAGTGCTATTTACGACCGGATGAATACACGTTGGGAAAACCTTTCTACGACGGTCCATCACAAATACTTTCGTCGGAAGTATTTTTTAAAATTTCGCATTTGCGACGGGATTCTGACCCGTCGCAACTAATATATCTGGGATGGGCCGTCGCAAATACCGTTTTTATATATAAATGAAAACTTATTTGCGGCAGGGGACAAATACCGTCGTAACTACTTTTTTTGTGCCGGGACAGCCCGCAAAAACACCTATTTGCGACGCCGTTTTCAGCAACGGGCGATTTGCGACAGAGCCCCGTCACAAAAGATCTTTTGCGACAGGATATCGTCGCAAATCGCCCGTCGCAAATATTCAGTTTTCCTATAGATAAAATTAATAATGTATATAGATATTTCATAATAAATCTCACTAAAACAATCATTATTCTTCTATAACCTGATTAACCCAAGAAAAAGAATTAGATTTCAGGTCAATCTCATTGAAACATGATTAAACTGTTAAAATTAAACAAGTTGTGTTACAATCTCTTTAAGGAAATATTATCTAATTGAGGGAAATGATGAAGATGGTAACATTAAAAAATATTCCTAATGGAGTATTTTTAACAAAAATGGTTGTTTACAATGTCGAATACCATTTAAATATCGTTAATTTTTTTGAAGCATACAAATTTTCCACGTTGATATTTTTTTAGAGAACATAAAATTTCATTAAACTGTTTTAAAAATAATTTTAATTAAGAAAACAATGGAAAAATGTAAATAATTATTTAAAAAAAGATAAAAACATTTCCTAAGGAAAATATAATTTCCACTTATAAAACATTTTTCTCAGAAAAGAAAACATTTTGAAAATCCATTTCATTGAAAACCACTTCTATAAACAAAGAATTTTTAAATTATTAGTGAAAAACACTTCTTCATAAATTTGATTATAAAATATAAATGTATTCTTCAAATAAATGTATTTCATAATAGAGAGTAATTCCATACATTTCATAAAAGGTAAAAATAAAATTTGTTTTTATTTATAAAATGCTCTCAAATGTTCCTTGATCTGAAAGAGAAAAATAGATTACTTTCAAATTTTTGGTAAAATAAAAACAATAATCATTTTTAAAAAATCAAGATGATTAATTTTATGAAATTATCTAAAAGGATCAAAAATGGTTAGAATTTTATTTAAAAAAATAATAGTTTGTTAATAAATTATTTTAGAAAAAATTGTCTTGGAAATAAAATGGATTTCGAACTAAGGAGACAAATAAATTCAGATTTCATTAAAAAAATTTCCCAATAAGATTATTTACCAAATTGATGAAGTATGGTTATATTTAATGTAAATATAATGAATAATCATAAAATAATATGATTCATGGTTTCTATTAGATATGGATCGTATGATCTAATCATTTAAATCACAATATTAGATAATTCTAATAAATGGTAACATATGACTCTTACACCTATGGTACAATGAATCAAAATCCACAGGAAAGAATAACATTAAATTAAAGAAATAATATAATTAAAATAATAATATCTATGATATAATATATCAATGTGTTAGTATATACACATCATAATAGAAGATAAATGAATAACATAACATAGGTCTCAAAGAAGTCATATTAAAACAAAAATACATTACAGCTTTAGTAACAATGATTATGTAATCCCCAAGAATGATATATCATATAATGGATATTTATACCCAAAAAATATAGGTATACATATCATTAAATAATTTCATGGGAACTATATACAACATAAAACCAAAAAAAGTGGTGAATCTGTAATATATCTTGTAGAAATAAAAGTTAGATAAGAAAACCCTTTCCGGATGATTCCTATTAGTTGATCATAAATTAACCTAACAAATAGTAGTTGTAAGCATGAAAATTAAAAATTAAATAACCACATTAGTTTTTTAAAAATAAAATATAATCTTTTTAATAGATCTTATAACACATAAATTTATAATCGTTCATTATTTTCATTATTTTGGGAGATAATTTCATTGTTTTCTATTTTCAGATATGTCGAGAATGACCCAGTTCATACGAATATTATATAATTCCAAAATATCAAGAATAATAATCATGAAAAACATATCAAATATAAATATATATTTATATATTATACCTTTAAAAAATTTCATGAATAATGGTTATGGAAAATTAACTAATGTTTCGATCATGGAGTCAGTAAGCCATATGTACACATGCTTAACATTTCCAATTATTCAATGATCATTATAGAAATATGTTATGTAATAAATTATATTAAAAATTTATCATTATATCATATATAAAATATTATTTAATAATATAAACATATATATATCATACTTGTTGTGTGGATAATAAAATAGAGTCACATCGCATCATGAAAGGAGTACTTCAGCCATACAAAAATGAAATTATCAATTTTTTAGAGAGTGAAATGGTACGAAAAAATTGAAATATTATATTTATAGAAATAATAATATTCCATATATAATAAAATTATGTATTTTACTGAAAAATGAATCATATCACTTTGTGAGCCATTAGTCCACCATACATACAAGCAATGTTATTATATCCCATAATGAAAGGAAATTAAAAATGGTATATTTGACATAATAACTCCATAAGTTTAATTATTTTATAAATATAACATATATAATCTAAATCCATTATCATACCCAATATTGAGAGGTGGGAATGAAAAAAGAACGACATCAGTTCGTGGGGTGCAGTCTTTATTACACACAAATCGTTATTTCATAACACATTTTATGGAAGTGTAGATGGTTTTAGGTAATTAAAATATTATAAAAACATAAAAACATATGTAATATAATTATGGTATTATATAATCATGCCTCAATAATAATTTAAAGAGGTTGAAAAAGAAACAAAATAAAAATAGTTTGTTGAACAACGTTACATCTTTATCAGGTATCTTCCTTATTTTTCACCAAACACCTTTCTTAGTTTTCTTTATTCCTAGAATATGAATAATATGATCAAATGAGTGAGGCATGGTTTTTATTTGGGTAGGATTAGGATTATCCTAATATTTTTTATTGTGTAAAAAATAAAGGATAGGGGGTGGGGTCATAAATTGACCATCAAGAAAAGATATAACTATAATGGAAAAAATATATCCAACTAATAGTTTCAAAAAGGTTTATAAATTAATATTAACCCTATATTTTTATTTTAGGCCCCTGTAAACCTATTTTTACCTTAACTGTTTCAAATAATTTTTTTACTATTAATTTTAGGCCAAATCATGTTGAACTTATTAAAATTTATGATTATTTTATTATAAATATTTTAAAAATTTTTACAATTTCCATTCATAGATGTTGAAAAATGAAAATGAAAATTAATCTCTTGTATGTGACGAGAACAGTGGTTTTTAATGAGAAAAAGATGAAATGTTTACAATATTTTTTATACTATATCAATTTGAAATTAATAATAATTAATTAATTTGAATTTTATAAAATTTTACTAATTACAATTTAATATAAATTCTTAAAAATAATCGATCTTTATAATTAATTTAAACAAAATAACATTTTGAATTAAAATTTTGTATTTTCACTTTTGAAAAAATTAAGCTTTTCAAAAAATAATATAAAATATAACATAAAATAATTTTAAAATGATAATTAAAAAATGAATTTTATTTTTTAAAATACATATTTTAAATGTATAAATAGGTAAATTTTATGAAATCATGAATGTTACGAAAAAAGTGCTTTCGAGGTGTATTTTTTCAACATAAGATTGTTTTATATTAACTCTATGAATTATAATAATCATTTTTTGAATCAAAAGTTATTTTTATAAATATATAATAAATAAATTTAATTTAATTATTTATTCACTATATTTTTGAATTATTAAAATTTATAAACCTTATGTGCTTTTAAATTATATTCTAAAAAACCAATTATCAAACGCAAAAACAGTATTCTACTTAAATACAATATAATGTTCATTAAAAATTAAAAATATAGATGAAATATAAAAAAATAAATCATATATTACACCAAATACTATTCAAAAAAAATGGTACTTTTAAATCACTTAATTTATCGAAAATAACTTATGGTTTAATGAAAAATTGGTATTTTTTTCAATTCACTATAAAATAAATATATTCCAAAAAGCCCAAAAATATCACCAAATGTAAATTTTGATATTAAAAATATAAATAAGAAGTTAACTTGAAAAATATAATTATATAAAAATTCAATAATTTTTTATAATTTTTTGTCCTGAAATGCAATAAGAAATCATTTTTAAAGAATATATATTTCTGAAGGAAAAAATAACATTACTAAAAATAAATTGATTATTTGCGAATCATTTATCAATAATTTATATTTAGTAGAAAACATATTTATTATTGTATTTTATATTATTCATAATTTCCATTTTAACAGCTTGGCTATATCATTTATAGATGTCTTCGATCGTTTAATATCAGGGTTTCATGTTGAAGAAGATATCAAATCTAAAAAACTCGTGGTTGCGTGTACCGAAAGCCATTTAAGAGATAAAATTTATTTGGAAATAAATTTATCATAAAGAATCAGGGTGTTGTATTATCATCTAATCTCAATGTTTTCTATATTTTATGAAATCCAATATAGTTTTAATTTTATTAACTCTTATGGTGTTACATCCAACCCCCATTAATAAATTTAATCCTCAAAATTTGAACATTCTCGTAAAAAGGGTTTGAAAATCATACAATTAATAGAGGAGAAATTGAATTAAAAAAATTCATATGAAATACAACATAAATATGTTTCAAAATTGTATAAAATATGTTTTAATGTAAGAAAATTATAAATAATTATGGTGATGTATTAAGGTAATTGTTCTTAATAAATTTATTGATTAAATGAAAATAAAGGGCATTAAAACCATTAATTTGTGTTGATTAGATATACCATCTGATTCATTGTATATCAATGTAATAAGATAAATATTTTTTTCAAATAAATTTCCATGAATTATGGAATAATTTTATATATAGACTATGATAATACTGAAATATAGCTACATTATATATACAATTTCCTCTTTTTTTATAATTCCACCACAATCTCATCATTTTCTCGAAATGATGAGTATTAAAAATGAGTTCCTAGTTAATAAAGAATGAAAATTAACTTTTAAGGATGACACAAAAATAAAGGGGATAATAGATATTATTCTTTTCATTAAACATTATCAGAAAATAGTGTTCACATGGTAAGAAAATTACAAATACGAATAAACTATTATACGGTACGTTAAACTAAAAAATTCATAAAAAAAACCACAGTTGAAAATGCCACATTTCATTACACTATATCCCAAATAACCTTAAATAATTAAAAATTAATGTGTTTTTTAACATCAAAGGTCCTATAATACCTATCACATTTTGAGCCCAAAAAATGAAATTCATTTTTTGTAGAAACATTAATCAATTAGTCAGCAAATAACATCTTAATCCTGTGGTAATCTATATGATAGAACATGTTTTTCAAATATCCAAGATAATATATAACATAATGGTTATTACTATCTTATATCTTATTTCAATACAATATTAAATCACACTTCATGTTAAAATATAACATTACAAATACATCTACCAACTAATACATTTCCTAAAATGTAATTAATCACATTAGAATCTAATCACATAAAACCTAAAAGGGGTGTCTAAGACATCAAGATTAAAATCATACTCAATCTTATAACCCTAGGAAGCTATCCATAATTATTAAGATAACATCACTTTAAAGAAACCTAATATACAAAGATATCTAAACTGGACACTAAAACCAACTATAATAGCCTCCAAACCACACTCTAAAATATTGTGCTGAAATAATAAACATTACATTTCCTCTTCTCATACCAATAATTGTGCCTCAAATTTCTCTCAACCAAACAATTAAATATAAAAAGGAAAAAATGGATCACTTACAATATCAATGACCTTTTATCATACGAATTTTATAGAACCAATATAACTACAACATAAAAAATACACATGTCATTAATCGAAAATTCCACCCACATAACCTAGACTTTAATTTTTCACATTAAGTCATCATCATCATTGATATAAAAACCATTATAGTCATAATAAAATAAAACTCATTATTTATGACCTATGTAAGATGAAATTTAAGAAGGGTGAGCTCAAGTCATCAGTACATGTAAACATATGCATTAATAATTTGGTTGCACCAAAGAGAAGAAGGAGTGAATTGGGGTGTGATGACATAATCAAAGTTCATGAGTGAATCATAATGAACCAATATCCATCAATTCCTATATCATAAGTCACAAAACATGGAATAAGTCTTAAACAAATAAACTAGTCATAAAATCAATAAACACGAGTCATGTAGTATCATTCTTTATCAAAGGAAACATTATAAACCAAAAAAAAGAATAGAAAAAACAAGTTGGTATCTTGGAACATAATCATCATATGACACTTACAAGACCTGTTAAATTGGATAATATACAAAGATTAATTCCAATATAATTTTCTTGAAAACAAAATCATTACCCAATGCATTGGAGCTCTATCTGGGAAGACCCATCGTGTAAGCTATAATGGGTGCACCCTGAGCTTTATGGGATTACCCAATATATATAATGTCCATGAACCACAAAATGAATAGTTTAAATAAATAATACACTTTAAAACTAAAAAATGTCATTATTATTTGATACCCTAATCAACTCATGAGAGTGAAACGTAATTTATGACAATTTCAATTAATCTTGATTAACCCAACCAAATGTAAGGGGTTCCATAAAAATACATTTGAAATAAAATAAATATATTTATGGACAGAATAAGTGTAGTATCAGTAAAAAATATCCCTCATAGAGAATAACTAATAAAAATGTTTTATGATGTTTAAGATTATAATGAATATATCATTAAAGTAATTTTTGAAGAACATAAGTATTACATTTTGAAATCAGCTAAAAATAACAGAGTATTGAGATACCCCTTTTAATTTAAAACAACCTTAGAAACAAATAATTGAATTTTAAAAAATAATTAAATCCATTTATTGAAAATTATCCTTTTTTCTTAAAAAACACATTTTTTAAAAACATAAAACATTATGATATTCATTTAATTAGGAAATTACTTTTAAAACCATATAATTTACAGAACACTAAGAAAAACATTTTCTTTATAAATATTATTGAAAATATGAATTGGATTCATCAAAAAATTGTTAGACATGATAGAGTATATTTCCATTGATGATGTTCATGTTAAAATTTGAATTCATTTTTCATAGTAAAATTGTTATATATGTTTCTTAATCAGAAAATGACAAGAATATTCCATTCAAATTTTAAAAAAAGACAAATTATTATTGATTGGAAAAGAATGTGAGGAGTAATTTTAAAACAATATATTAGAAGACATAACATGGCTAAAATATTAATATTCTAAATATAATAGAATATTAATGAAATAATTTAGAAAAATATTATAAAAAACATTGTTTTTGATATAAAATATATTTTCAAAAAAAGAATGAAGTAATGTTAGACCTCCTAAAAAACATTTTTTAAATTATATTATATAGAAAATCATTCAAAACATGTACTATTACATTTAAATATAATAAATATCAAAATTATAATTGTAATAATGTGTTTGTTTTGGTATAAATCATAATATATCATCATTAAAATAATAATCATAAACAATTTTGAATAATGATGACATTATAACATTAGTATCAGACCACTTGGGCAACGTTGAATCCAAATAATTGTTAAATAATAACGTTAAATGAAAATTATAATATCATTAAAACAAGGAGTATAATGATATAACATATCAATTGGGTAGCATATAGACCTCATAAAAGAAGATAGATGTATAAAAAAACATAAATCTCAAAGAAGTAATATTAAGACAAGAATCATTTATTGCTTGTGTAACATTGAATTAATATAGCCCATGAAAAAGAGATCCTCAAAAAGATATTTGGATCCCCATTAAATTACTTATAATAAACATGAAATTCATTAAATTTATGTATATATAATATAAAACAAAATAAGGTGTGAATATGTCCTATATCTCAGAGAAATAAAAGTGGGATGAGAAAACCATTACCTCACACCTTATGTTTTTGCTAATGATTTAATGGGATTTATAATGCGTTTAAACATGTTATAAATCTAAAAAAAACCATATTAATATTTATAATATCATATATTATTCTTTTATAACAGCTTATCACCAATTCATTAGTAATTATTCATTATTTTTATTGTTTTGGGTGCTGATTGCCTTGTTTTCTCTTTCATGCTTTGTTGTAAAGGTTCATGTTCTAGTAAATATTATATAGTGACATCATATATAAAATAATAATCATTATATAATAATAATATTTATACATTAATTATAACTTTTAAACTTATCATGAATTATGGTTATGAAAAATGAACTGATGTTACGATCATTGAGATGATAAGTCCTACATATGCATGAGTAACATTTCCATTTTTTCAAAGATAATTATGGAAATAAGGTAAGTAATATTTTTCATTTTAATAACTATAATTATACAATTAACCCCATATTATGTAATTATAAATAATTTTTTATATTATTATTTTTGGTTAGTGAAGAAAATAGGGTAATATCACTTCTTGAAGGACGTAATCCCAATTTACACGAATGACATTATCACTTATTCATTGAGTAAAACTGTAAGGAATAAAGTTATATATTATTTTTAAATAATGATAAATATTTTATAAATATCATAATAATATAATTAGAATCACATATTTTCATTATGTGTACCCTTTAATCTTCCATTTATATAGTTGGGGTAAAATGAATCACATCGCATCACAAGGTGGGGATAAGCCATATATATGAGCATTTTTATCAGAACCCCTAAGTAATTTAAAGTAAAAAATATACAATATAGTGAATTAAAATGAAAAATTTTGTTATAAATATCATATATATACTTTCTATGTATCATCACATCAATCTATGAGATTTCTTATTGAAAAAATGAATGAAATCTATTTGTAAGGTAGTAGTCCCCCATACTCATACATGAGTGTTTCATAACCCATTTTATAATAGTGGAGACTATTTTAGGTAATTATACTACATAAAAAATGTCCCATTTTATTTAAAATACTATGTTTATTATATAATCATTATTTAATAATAAATTAATGAGGTGGAGAAATAAATAAAATAAAACCGCTCGTTGAAGAACATTACCTCTTCTTCGGGTACCCTCCTTAAGAATCCTAAAATGGACATTCATGGTTGAATTTATACAAACAAAAAATTCTTATAAGATGATTATATATAATTTTTTATGTTATTTTGGTAGCTATATTTTAAATACAAGATTTTTACAGTGTGAAAAAGAGAGGGGAGGGGATCAATTTTTTTTAAGTGGGGAGTGGAAACAGTTGGTATTTTGGAAAAAAATGAGTGATACCTCATATTTCATATATCAAAATGGTCACAAATTGGACATTCAAAAACCATATACCTAAACATATTTAGAATATGTTTATTGGTAAATTTTAACCATATATATTTAGTTTAACTCCTGGTAAAACCATTTTTACCTTAACTATGGAATTGATTTTGTTATTTATATTCATTTTGGTAATGAATTATGTTTAACATATTATTTGTTAAAATTCAATCTTATTCTAGATATAGAACTTATTTTTCTAAATTGGATTTACATAAGTTGAAAAATACATTTTAATATTAATTTCACATGAACGATGAGAATGTAGGTATTTAAGGAGAAATTTTTTCCAAATTTTGCAATGTTTTTATATCTATGGTAAACATGAAATGTATTTTAAACATCTAATTTGGATTAATTGGTAAAATATTTATCTAATTTTACATAAAATAATAATTAAAATATAATATATCTTTATAATTAATTTTAACAAAATGGTTTTATTCAATTAAAATTAAGTAATGTATTATCATGAATTTTTAAAAATAATAGAAATTTTTTTGTTGATAATTTATAATTATTTGTATACAAAAGTATTGTTTTATAATAGAAATAACCTAAAAAATTATTTTATGTAATTTTAGTAAGGGTACAATTTTAGGTAGGACCCTTGAATATTATATGGATTAATTTCGGAGTGAGGAGCTATGCTAGTGCGATATTTAGAGGCCCGTAATGGCTTGACAAAGATAGAAAAAATATATTCCATATAGTATTTTATGCACTCATGATTTATCTAAAATAAATAAATATCACAAAAAATTTTCATTATATAAGAAATATGAGGCCACCATTAGGTCCAGAATATGGGGTTTACCCTATACAATATCTATCATTTTTACTCATCAGATGTGAGGTTAGGTCACTCACGAGGCTATGTTATTTAATATTTTTATTCTTTAGATTCTTCTGAAAATAATTTATTATCACTAAAATGGTGTGTTATATGAGAAATATGATTCCACAAATAGGTCTAAAACACAAGGTTTAGCCTAAGCAGTTTATAACTTTTATAAACTGTGGGTGTTTGGAAACCTACCGCATGATAAAACCCTCCTTATATTTAATTAATTATTTATTATATTGTTTAAGTAACATATATTTAATATTTCACAAATGGTTCATCTTATGATAAATATTAGACTAGTGTCATATCCATAACATAGGTTTTAGAGACCCGAAGCTTGACATACATGGACATTACATTACTTTTGCGGAATACTTAATACATAACAAAAAAACACAAGGACCGTGATAGTTTAGTGTCTTTGGAATCTCGGAATATAAACAACTAGTCATGTTGAAAAATCTTCAACATCTCCCTTAACGATATTCCCTTTTTTGTTTCCTTACCTAAAACCATTATTTATTTCCTGGGGAAAATAAAACATTAAAAGGGTGGGTTCAAATGCTCAGTAAGGGAAAACATAGAGAACATAAAACAATCCATAAATATTTGAAAGAAAAAACTTGAACATGAAATCTAAACATTAAAACCTTGAGCAAATACATAAATCTTGGAAGTACGTAAGGTATATAACATAAAGGAATATAAATCATGATAAAATAGCATGGGAATAAAACATGTAATTGTGGAAAACCATTAAAAACATGATATGATTTCCATAGTAGCCAAGGCATTGCTGCCAAGACCATCTTAGTGGACAAAGTCCCTTTCTGAATCGAGTTAACTCCTCGTTCCAGTTCTGTATTACTGAACCGGTTTGACTTTCTGTTCCAGCCATGTCTATCTCATGAGATATAAATTTTTTCCCAATGTATTAAAGGGAGATATAGGTCCCACACATATCATAATGAAATCATTCTTACTTGTGCCACAAAATAAACATACATCGTACATAATAACCCAACGAATAAAATGGGTTTCATAAACATCATCCTATCATCACATAATACATATAAATGAAATGGATATAATTTCATAATAAGAAAAGCGAATCCATGTAAATCATAGAGTCATTATAATTGAAATAAACAGGTATGAAATTAATTTCATCTTAGATGGAAAATGGTTATTATAAAACACTTGAAATGAATTCTTGAGGAAAATATCCTTTCTTCGTGAAAATCATTTTCTTGCCATGCAATTTTAAAAGAATTTTTTTTTTGTTGAAAATAGTCATGAAATATCTTGGAGGAAGAATCATGAAAATAAGTCTTTATAAAACTGTAAAAATCCTTTCATGCCGTATAAGTTAAAAAAAATTCTTCTCGTACTTTTTCCGGAAGAGGAACAAAAGTACCTCGTAACATAAACAAAAGAAAGATTCCATATATACAATATAGTAAAAGTCAAAAATGGGTGAAAAGGAAATTAAACATACATTAAAACACTTTTATAAAACATGTACATGGATGATAACAATAACCCCAGTAAATACTTATGTATAAGAAATCTCGGATAAAAATGAGATTTGCAAAATTATCCCTTACCTTATGTATGATATGCTTCATACATATCCAAACCTCCTGTATAATGATTTAAATAATGTCATTGACTTATTAAAGAATCATATTCATTGTTATTATATCATATATGGTTCACTTATGACTTTATATTACCCGTTCTTTTGTAAATTCCTGTTAAAGTAGAGTTTTGGGTAAAATCATTTTATTTATCGTATGTGTTTCGACTTGTCGTTCTTGATATTATTACTTATATCATGATTTAAATAATTACAGAATGTAAAACATGATTTATATATAATATATATTCATCTTATACATATATATTATAGATCTATAAAAGGAATGAAATACACCGTTCATGGAGACGGTAGTCCGTATGTACGCATGAATGCTGTTTTCGTTTCCTTATTGAATTGAATGGAATTAAGTAGATTATATATATATATATATGTGTGTGTGTATACATAAATCCAGTAGCTTAATTATGTCATATAATTCATTATTATTCATTATATATACTTTATAATCATTCTTTAATGGTTAATCATGGAAAATGAATCTCATCACATTCATGGAGACGGTAGTCCGTACGTACTCACGAGCGATGATATCATTCCCATGATCGTGGAATTGTATTGAAGTGTATTTATAATATTAAATAATCAATATCACCTTACAATAACCATATATAGTTATTTATTTACACCATTATAGCCATCCATGTATGGTGGTGGCAGAAAATAGATTACACCACGGCGTGGAGACGGTATTCCGTATGTACACACGTGCGGTGATTTCGTTTTCCGTAGGATGTATAGATGGTGAAATAGGGTTGTTTCATACTTATAATAACATATCCGTATATGAGTTATACTGAAGTTATTACTTCATAATGAAATAACTAAATAAGAAGAAGTGGAAGAAGAAATAATGTTGAAAGAATCGGTAACGGGCATTACCTCTTCTTTGAAGCGCCTCTTTGAGACCTCCTCTTAGGGAACTAAAATTGGTCTTTTAAGAAGACCAGAACCTCTAGGATGTTTATATGGAAGTGGATAAGAGAATTTGGCAGGGTTTGGCCGAGCTTGAAGGCTCAATGTGGTGTGAGGAAGAGAGGGAGGAGGTTCCCTTTTATAAGGGAGGAGAGGGGCACCTTTGGAATAACAAAACATATTATTTTATTATAAAGTCATATTCGGTTTTTAATAGCTCCAAATTGATTTATTTCGATGATAAGGTGGGTATGGGTCGAAATAATCTCATCCAATAGAATTTAGACAAGTTTAGGTTCCTATTTTAACCTTATCATTTAGATTTAACATTAAGTTAGATAATTTTACTTTTACCGTGTCTTTTTGTGTTCTTACACTATAAGGATAATAAACATACTATAACAAGCCAAACGAACCCCAAGTTGTTAATTATTAAAATATATAGCCTTATCTAAGTCATTTTTCCGAACCTTAGATTTTTATAAATATAATAACAATTCATAATATAATATTTGTTTTAAAAACTATTTTATGTCAATTTTGACACTATTTGGTAATTGATTTTTGAAAAAATCATAACAGAAGGATTAGTTCGAAAAATTTAATTAAATCACCACTAACATGTCATATGAACATAAAAAATTATTGGAATTCATAAAAATAATCAAATTACATTTATTTGGGTATTTATAGCATCAATTATGTCAATATTTAATTAATAACATAATTACTACATCATCATTGTGTCATAAATAAATTAAATTATTTAAGGTCTAAAAATTACAAATAAAATATCATTTTGTAGGAAATCGTTTTATATTTTTAATGAATATTTATAGTCGAATTTATCTTATGTATAACCCTATATTACAAATTAATTACTTATTAAACATTGTTTTTAACTATTTTAACCCTTCTTTAAATAAATTAATAATAAATGTCATAATCTAATCCAATTGGGCATAAATGGTCATATTTTAGTTCTAAGGTTGTTTTTGGTCGAATTACACTTATCCAATAGAATTAAGACATGTGTTAGGGTAATTATAATATCATTTTTACCCTTAATTACCCTATTTACTTTTGATAGTGGTAAAAAAAGTAAAATGTTACTATTCACCAGAAATTATTTTCATCTCATTGAACAACATTTTACTTACTGACATCAACCGTGTCTCTCGAATTTTAGAAATTCCACTCACAGAAGTGGTAAAATTATGTTTTATGAAAAATTCATTTTTTTTAACTACCACTTAATGGTTTCACTATTCATCAAAAAATGAAAGTTTCCAGAAAAATACCAAAAATTAAGCCAAAGATATATTTGATATTATGAACTCAAAAATGATTTCTATTTTACCAAATTAAAAACATATCAGTTGCATTAATTAATTAAAAAATTAATTCCCTTCGTCAAATCAAATTGCGTGTTCTTAAGAGATAATAAATATCAAAAGATTGACACTTGTTTATGTCTACTTTAAATGTGAAATTAAATCGAATGACCAACATTGTATTAAATTGTAAAAATATATTCAAAATATAGTTTAAAACCACTCAAATTAATAATTTATCACTATTAATTATTTCAATTTAAAGGTTGTTTTTAATTAAATTTTAGTAATTTTCACTATTCATCAGAAAATGAATGTTATCCGAAAAGTACCAAAATTTTACCGTAGGCTAATTTCGATATTCTGAATCCAAAAGTGAAGTCCATTTTGAAAGATGAAATTTTCAAAATTTCAAAAAGTTGTTATTACTATTCATAACGGCTAGTTTTAATAATATTTTAATAGCATATCGTTGTTTAGTGAAACTCGGTATTGCATACAACACACGCTATCGAGGAAGGTCGCGATTGTGTGTAATGCAGCCAAGTTAGGGTTGTGTGTTGTGCAAGACTCATTTTTTGTAGCGTACAACACAAGACATAAATAATATTAAAAAGAATATTTTTCATAAAATCTCAGTGTGTTACATTCTACCCCCTTTAAAATGAATTTCACCCTCGAAATTCATCGGGGTTAGGAATGGATTACTACTCGAAAGTTTCTTTAATAGAAACCCACATCGTAAAAAGGAAATACAAAATCCAATCTTTAAAAACTAATGTATGAATCATAATGGTTACCCAAATTAACTAATCACTGGGTTTCCACATAGGAGAACATAGGTGAAAATATGGATATGGAAGAGAACCCTAACCATCATGTTCTGATGGAGAGTGGTAGAGAACATGGCTATGAAAAATACAACAATCACAAAGCCATAGATTTGTGATGATCTAAGGTATCATCTGATTCATCGGATATAAGGGAACTAGGAAAACATTTTTTGTTTTCAAGATCATTTCCCTAATGTTGAAGAATTTGAATTAGAATAAATACTTACTTTATTTTGGTACAATCTCACTATTGTTCATGCTTTGAACAATTTACACTTCATCTCTTAATGAAATGAAGTTGAATTTGTTATTCGTGAAGTCTTAACAGATCATGTGATATAATGATGGGTCATTATATCTGTTTCAAACAAAAGGATAGCAAAAGTTATCAAATATACATAAGTCCATCTATGGTGAGGTTAATCGTATACGATTCCAAAAATTAACTTATAATTCATATATCATATTGCGTAATAAAATAAAACTAGTTTCTTCTAACCAGGGACTTTCTGCAGGCCAGTGGTAGGCGATAAAGGCCAGTCGCACTTCAGTTGTGGGTTCGATTCCCACAGCCTTGTTCGACGCGATGGGTTGTCTCCTGTCCTGCATGTTGTCCTTTTTCTAAAACTATATTACTATAGCATCCCATAAATAATATCGAAAAAATTTCTATCCTTAAACAATACTAACTTATGTCCAACATAATTCATTCCAATCTTTAGGGTTATCTAAAACACTTCGATCCAAGCTCATAGTATAAAGAAAATGATTACTTGAAATGTCACATAACAATCACGTGAATGCCATCATTTATCCCCCATATATCATAAGATATATCTTGTTGTTCAAATTACAAACATTTGAATACATTAATCATGTATTCTCTTGAAGAATGAATACCCATTGAACCTTAGTGAAAACATGAATGTAGTTAAAAGTTAACACATTCCACATACCAAAATCCTCAAAATTATTTATACTCAAACCATGATATCACTTAGTCCTTATATCAATAATGAGATCATGAATACAATCATACATATCATTATCTTCTTATCCCTTCATTATGCGCATATCATCTGCTTACCAAAATTTCTCAATCACTTTCTATGGTTACCGATACCATAAAATTATTGAAAACCACAATTGACCAATATATAAATATTCCAATATTCCACGATACTATATACAACATTATTTTGGAATCCCATTACATAAACACTTAATCATTCCACCACATTGTTGTCATATTAAACATCGCCAATAATGATCGCATGTGACTTCCCTTTGTCCTTTGTCTTAAGTGGTTTCTCATGTCGATCATCATTAACCCTTGTATTAGGGAATTGATTAGAATAATGCCCCATTTCATTGCACTTGAATTATTGAAGTGTTGTTGGTGCGTTCTCTGCAGTCTTTTCTTTATTCACACCATTAGCAACCCTTTTTCTATTACTTCGACACTCAGCTGCTCGATGACCTTCTCTTCCACAGTTAAAACATTTTCTAGTCCCTTTAAGACAATCTCCACCATGCTTCTTTCCACACTTTGAGCATAAGGAAACATTCATCTTCTTTTCACCATTATTCTGAGATTTCTCTTTGAACTCCATCTTTCGTTTCTTGTTAAAAACATGAGATGGATATGTAACACCAACTTCCATTTCTACCTTGATATCACAACGCACAATTTCTTCATTGATACTAATGTCTCTTATAGATAATTCTCTTCGAAGATTTGGTTTTAAGCCACTGCAGAATCGATCAATTTTACTTTCATGATGAATGATAATGCCAGATGCATACCTTGCAAGCCTTGTGAAATTCGCTTCTTATATCCCAAAAGATTCATCATCCTTTTGCTTTAGTTCATGAAACTCTTTCTCCTTCTTTGTTCGAAGAATACAAGGGAAGTACTTATTGAAAAATAAGTTCATGAACTCGTCCCATTCCATGGACTCAATTTCATCTCATGGCCTCATATTCTTGATAAGATTCCACCATTGATCAACTTCACATTCCAAACGATATACTGCTAAGATGACTTTATCATGTTCAGAACATTGAATAACAAAAAATATCTTTTTAGTGGTACTGATCCATTGTTCAGCAACAAGTGGATTAGAAGACCCACTGAAAGAAGGTGGATGTTGCCTCATGAAGGACTGAATAGAATATTGTTCCTTTCTCTGAACATTTGGAAGTCCATAATGATTCATATCTTGTGTAATTATAGCAATAATATTTTGCACTCCATCTCCCATAACATTTGTTTGTTTAGGAGGACAATCACTGCATTGTCCATTACATTGATCAACACAGTTCTTTCGGGTTCCAGCCATCGTCTAAAACCCAAAAAGAATAGTGTGCGAGGAAAAAATCATGCTAGGGAAAACAACATAGTAAAGGGGGAGCACCCTCAATATCTGACATCATAGGTTAAATTCTATGATCGTTACCGTAGTTCTAGGACTATATCCTATACGTATACATATCCTTAGGTACATCCCTAGACATACCTTAGAAATATCTCTAGGGATCTCACTAACGTTTTCACATCCTAGTTTCCAAAGGTTGACTAAACCTTTCCTCTGATACCAACTATAGAGACCCGAAGCTTGACGCACATGGACATTACATTACTTTTGCGGAATACTTATAACATAGAAAAAACAGACACACAAGGACCGTAATAGTTTAGTGTCTTTGGAAACTCGAAATATAAACAACTGGTCATGTTGAAAGATCTTCAACATCTCCCATAATGATCTTCCCTTTTTTGTTTCCTTACCTAAAACTGTTCTTTATTTCCTGGGGAAAATAAAACATAAAAGGGTGAGCTCAAATTCTTAGTAAGGGAAAACATAGAGAACATAAAACAATCCATAAATATTTGAAATCAAAAAACATGAACATGAAATCTAAACATTAAAACCTTGAGAAAAGACATAAATCTTGGAAGTGCGTAAGGAATAAAACATAAAAGAACATAAATCACGATAAAATAGCATTGGAATATGACATGTAATTGTGTAAAACCATTAAGCACATGATATGATTTCCATAGTAGCCAAGACATTGCTGCCAAGACCATCTTAGTGGACAAAGTCCCTTTCTGAATCGAGTTCACTCCTCGTTCCAGTCCTGTATTACTGAACCGGTTTAACTTTCCGTTCTAGACATGTCTATCTCATGAGATATGAATCTTTACCCAATGCATTGGAGGGAGATATAGGTCCCACCCATCTCATAATGAAATCATTCTTACTTGTGCCACAAAATAAACATACATCATTCCTAATAACCCAACGAATAAAATGGGTTTCATAAATATCATCCCATCATCACATAATCCATATAAAATAAATGGTTATCATTTCATAATAAGAAAATTGAATCCATGTAAATCATTGAGACATTATACTTGAATCATACAGGTATGAAAATAATTTCATCTTAGATGGAAAATGGTTTTGATAAAACACTTGAAATGAATTCTTGAGGAAAATATCCTTTCTTCTTGAAAATGATTTTCTTGCCATGCAATTTTAAAAGAAAAACATTTTGTTGAAAATAGTCATGAAATCTCTTGGAGGAAGCTTCATGAAAATAAGGCTTTATAAAACCGTAAAAATCCTTTCATGCCGTATAAGTTAAAAAAAACATTCTTCTCGTACTTTTTCCGGAAGAGTAAAAAAAGTACCTCGTAACGTAAACAAAAGAATGATTCCATAAATACCATGTATTAAAATTCAAAAATGGGTAAAAAGGAGATTAAACATACATGAACACAATTTTATTAAACATGTACTTGGATGATAACAATAACCCCAGTAAATACTTACGTATAAGAAATCTCAGATAAAAATGAGATTTACAAAAATATCCCTTACCTTATGTCCGATATGCTTCGTACGTATCTGAACCTCATGTATAATGATTTAAATAATGTCATTGACTTATTAAAGAATCATATTCATTGTTATTATATCATATATGGTTCACTTATGACTTTATATTACCCGTTAATTTGTAAATTCATGTTAATGTAGCGTTTTGGGTAAAATAATTTCATTTATCGTATGTGTTTCAACTTGTCATTCTTGATATTATTACTTATATCCTGATTTACATAATTCCTGAATGTAAAACATGATTTATATATAATATATATTCATCATATATATATATATATTAAAGATCTATAAAAGAAATGAAATACACTGTTCATGGAGGCGGTAGTCCGTACGTACGAATGAACGCTGTTTTCGTTTCCTTATTGAATTGAATGGAATTAAGTATATTATATATATATATATGTGTGTGTGTTTGTGTGTGTGTGTGTGTGTATACATAAACCTAGTAGCTTCATTATGTCATATATTTCATTATTATTCATTATATATACTTTATAATCATTTTTGAATGGTTAATCATGGAAAATGAATCTCATCACATTTGTGGAGGCGGTAGTCCGTATGTACGCACGAGCGATGATATCATTCCCATGATCGTGGAATTGTATTGAAGTGTATTTATAATACTACAGAATCAATATCACTTTACAATAAACATATATAGTTATTTATTTACACCATTATACCCATCCATGTATGGTGGTGGCGGAAAATAGATTACACCACGGCGTGGAGACGGTATTCCATACGTACGCACACGTGGTGATTTTGTTTTTCATAGGATGGATAGATGGTGAAATAAGGTTGTTTAATACTTATAATAACATATCATTACATGATTTATACTGATTTTATTACTTCATAATCAAAGAACTAAAGAAGAAGAATTGGAATAAGAAATAAAGTTGAAAGAATCGGAAACAGACATTACCTCTTCTTTGAAGCGCCTCTTTGATACCTCCTCTTAGGGAACTAAATTTGGTATTTGAAGAAGACCAGAACCTCTAGGATGTTTCTATGGAAGTGCAGAAGAGAATTTGGCAGGGTTATGCTGAGCTTTAAGTCTCAAAGTGGTGCGAGGAAGAGAGGGAGGAGGTGCCCTTTTATAAGGGAGGAGAGGGGCACCTTTGGAATAACTAAAAATATTATTTTATTATAAAGTCATTTTCGGTTTTTAATAGCTCCAAATAGAGTTATTTCTAATCTAAGGTAGGGATGGGTCGAAATACTCTCATACAATAGAATTTAGACAAGTTTAGATTCCTATTTTAACCTTATCATTTAGATTTAACTTTAAGTTAGATAATTTTACTTTTACTGTGACTTTTTGTGTTCTTACACTATAAGGTTAAGAAACGTACTATAACAAGCCAAACGAACCCCAAGTTGTTTATTGTTAATATATATGACCTTATCGAAGTCATTGGGACGAACCATTGATTTTCAAGAATATAATAATAATTAATAATATAATATTTGATTTAAATACTATTTTATGTCAATTTTGATAGTATTTGGTAATTGATTTTTTTTTAAAATCATAACAGAATGATTAGTTCGAAAAAAGTTAATTAAATCACCACTAACATGTCATATTTTCATAGAAAAGTATTTAAATTCATAAAAAGTCTAAAATTACATTTATTTGGGTATTTATAACATCAATTATGTCAATATTTCATTAATAAGATAATTACTACATCGTCATTGTGTCATAAATAAATTAAATTATTTAAAGTATAAAAATTACAAATAAAATATCATTATGTATGAAATATTTTTATCTTTCTAATTAATATTTATAGTCGAATTTATCTTATGTATAACCCTATATTAAAAATGATTTACTTATTAAAGTTTGTTTTTAACTATTATAACCCTTCTTTAAATAAATTAATAATAAATGTCCTAATCTAATCCAAGTGGGCCTAAATTTTCATATTTTATTCCTAAGGTTATTTTTGGTCGAATTAAACTTATCCAATAGAATTAGGATATGTGTTAGGGTGATAATAATATCATTTTTACCCTTAATTACCCTATTTACTTTTAACAGTGGTAAAAAAATGTAAAAAGTTACTATTCACCAAAAATTATTTTCATCTCATTGAACCACATTTTACTTACAGACATCAACCGTGTCTCTTGGATTTTTTAAATTCCACTCACAGAAGCAGTAAAATTATGTTTTATAAAAAATTCATTTTTTTAACTACCACTTAGTGGTTTCACTATTCATCCAAAAATGAAAGTTTCCAGAAAAATACCAAAAATTAGGCCTATGTTATATTTGATATTATGAACTCAAAAATGATGTCTATTTTACCAAATTAAAAACATATCAGTTGCATTAAATAAGTTAAAAACTAATTCCCGTTGTCAAAACAAATAGTGTGTTCTTAAGAGATAATAACTATCAAAAGATTGACACTTGTTTATGATTGGTTTAAACGTGAAATTACATCCAATGACCAACATTGTATTAAATTCTAAAAATATATTCTAAATATAATTTAAAACCACTCAAATTAATAATTTATCACTATTAATTATTTTGATTAAAAAGTTTTTTTAATTAAAATTTAGTAATTTTCACTATTAATCAGAAAATGAATGTTATCCGAAAAGTACCAAAATTTCACCCTAGGCTAATATCGCTATTCTGAATCCAAAAATGAAGTCCATTCTAAAAGATAAAATTTTCAAAATTTCAAAAATTGGTTATTACTATTCATAACGGCTAGTTTTAATAATATCTTAATAGCATATCGTTGTTTAGTGAAACTCGGTATTGCGTACAACACACGCTATCGAGGAAGGTCACGATTGTGTGTAATGGAACCAATTTAGGGTTGCGTGTTGTGCAAGACTCCTTTGTTGTAGCATACAACACAAGACATCAATAAAATTAAAAAGAATATTTTTCATAAAATCTTGTGGTGTTGCATTGGTTTTACTATAGATAAGTCATAACCCTTATGCACAATAAGTGTTTGGAGTCATTAATTTTTTATGTCAAATAATTATTTAAATGGAAATATTATATTCATAATCTCGTTTGTAACATCCAACCATCTATTTTTGCAAAATGAATGGTTTAAAACCACCATGGTTCACTCTATTTATACTTATTAATGATGGAAATTAATTAATGGGATAAATTTCGACACTCCTCTAACAATATTCAATTAAAATGTAGACTACATTAATTTATTGAATATATTGTTTTTGAAATGTCGAAATATTATGCATATTTGATTCAATAAATAACTGAATAGCTCATATTATTATGGTTTTTTCTTTTATCTCTCTTGATAATACCAAAACCCATTTTCACAGGGCAAATAAATCTTTCAATGACCCATTTTGGTTCCCTTGCATTGCTGGATTGACTTTTTGGTGTGGGGACCCCATCTCTCTATGTCCCTACCATGGTGGTTATGTTTGTTTCTAATTTATTTATTTATTTTGTTTAATTTCACCCATTTTTCACTCTCTATTAATTGAGGGAAAATTTTTTCCACATTAATATAAATGGATAAACCAAATATTATCATGGAAAAATCACGAATTATCCTATAATAGTTCATAAATAGATTATGAAATTGTTTTTATGAGAAATTATCTAAAATTTATATTGTATTATAAATAGATAACGATTTTTAATTTTAGGAATAATTATTTAATTTATCAAAGATACTACACATGTAATTTAATCCGATGATATAGCATATAAAAATTTCAAAATATAATTTTGTTAAAATAAATGAGAATTGAAAATAGCAATCAAGAAATGAATAATTATACAAATTTATCAATACAAACTATGATGAATTAGAAAATGGTAATTATATTATATTACCAATAGGTAATTGTTAAATAAATTACTAATTGTTATTTATGTGATATTATTGACGAATGATTTGTATACTAATTATCAAGAGAATTTTTTTATCAATTTATCAGGGGTTGAGATAATAAAAATGATTAAAAAATGATTAAAATTAATTAAAAAATAATGATCTCATTATATTACCAGAGATAATATTATGAACTTTTCCCAAATGATAATTATATGGTAATTATAATGTAGTAAGATTATGAGAATTATCAAAATATTATTATATGTTTCATCAAATGATAATAAAAAAAGGATTATTTGTATTAAATTATCAAAAGACAATTATAATGGATAATTTATAATAATTTTTTCATAATATTATTATGATAGGGTAATTTATTTTAATGTTACAGAATATTATTATAACGGTTAATTTTTAATTAAATTACCAGATGATAATTATAAGGGAGAATTTATAAAAAATAATCACAAGATAATTATAAATTAAAATTTATAATAATGTATCATAGAGAATTATAAAATGAAACTTAATGAAGAATTATGGGAAAATAATTATAAAATGAATATTTATAAGAAAATTTCAAACAGAAATTATAAAAGGATAATTTTTGAGAAATTATCAAGAGATAATTTTTATTTGGGGGGTGGGGTGGGGATATTTCAAGCACATTAATTGACCTAAAATATAACATGGAAATTACTATGGAGAGAGAAAATATCATCGCATGTGATATTTTTATGATAACTTTAAAATAATATAGGAGAGAAAAAGAATCATAAAATTTGAGATATTATTTATTTTTGGAATAAAATAGCTGATTTTGGTTCTAAGAACCATTGATGGACCTTGAGCATTGATGTGTATAAATTTTTGATAATATGTTTTGCGAAGAGGTGGTCTTGACTGGTTTATTCATGGAATTTTTAAATCAGATACTTTTGAGGTTGGATGTTCTTTAACTTTTTGGGAATGTTTACACACACTAGCATAATATGAAGATTCATATACATATTTCAATGACCTTTTTATACTATAATAATTTGTGGGTGTGTGTGTGGCCTTTTGAACCTTATGTCACCCCAGTTTCTATGAGTATAATTTATCTTATCATTCATTTTTCGTGTTGATCACATTTATTTTGTGAGCTGGAATACTTTTGAGGATATGATACTTTTACATGTGTATCCAATAATTCTATATGGTATTTTTCAGAATTTTTATTGGATCCCCATATAGTTGGACCATCAAGACATGTTTTTCTATTATGGGGGTAATGTGAATGACTCGAGACAATGATTATTAAGGAAAAATGTGTAGGGTATGGATAGAATGGTGCCTCCGGGATTTCAAGTGATGCACTCGATGACAAGAGAATTTCAATATGTATGTTTCTTGATGACTATGTGATGCTATAAAGCTCTCGATTCCTAGGTGATGTCAAGAACAAGAAATTCATGATGAGTAGTGATATCAAGTTTTATGATTAGACATTGTTGAGTAAACTTATTTATTATCCATGTAGTTAATCCTTGATTATTATGACACCCTGATTATCTATCCGACATATAGATGAAGATGGTACAACATGGGGTTTGTGGTGGCTTTGTTAACACACAAAATCATGTTTCTAGATTATATGTTCATTCTGGTTACACCATGATCATTATTTTTTCATACAGTATTATACATGAGCACAATATATGAAGGATGAATTGGTTGTTTCCTAATGATTCTAGAAATCACACACAACATTGGAATTATGATGCAATTTTAGACTTTAAGAGGAATACAGTCAAGAGAAAGGGCCATCTGGTTGATATCTGAGAATAGGAGCATTGTTCTAGTGGAAAACTAGGATGGACTCCCAAGAATATGTTGTTTCTTTATTTACATTATCTTCTTCATTTCCTCTAGAAATTTTTTCCACTTAACGGAGTTACATTATTTTTAATACTTGTTTGCAATAATTACATTTCCTCATGATTAATCTAATTATTTAGTATATTGTTTATTTTGGATAATTGATTAACTGGGATGATATTTTGGTTATAGTATCCCCACTAATGGTATTAATCCCTCACTAATAGTCATAATCATCTTGCCTAATGGGTTACATGGATGAGGTCACGTGGTATTCTGGCTTGGACCTAGGGTTTTGGGTCATGATGTTACCAAATGGTATTATAGAATTTTGAATGGATGACTTATTTCATCATTTACATTATGATGGTACATGATATACTAGAGATAGAGTGGTTGGGACTCAGGTAAGGGATCTATGGTAGTGCCTCGACATCACAAGGTACTAGACATCCAAGTTTCCACAATGTGGGGAATTTATGTTTTGTTATTACTCATAATTAAACTCACCTTGGGTAGTAAAACTTATTTTGATATATGATTTATGAGATTTTGGGTGCATTCATGCATTATGAATAGTTATAGTGGTTCAAGTTTCATATATATACTTATTGTTGTGATACATAGTATTTCATTAATTGGATTCCATGTTTATGTTCTATCTATTTGGAATTGATTCTCGGGTGTGATATATCTATGTTTCCATGCTTTGTGATATAGGATTATTCTCATTAATGAGTTAAAATATGTATATTGTTATTTAGTATATAAATATTTTTATTGTGAATAATTTGTTGGGATGAAGATAAGGGTTACTTCTAGAAGGGGTGTACCATGGTTTAACGGTATACTCATTGGAAAAAATGTTTGATAACATATATTTGTCATGAGAAACCAGTTCTGATTCCATAGGGTGATTTGGTTTTATCCAATTGAATATATTTTTTCTTAAACTATTCCTTCACATTAAAGAAGTTGTTAACATGAAATAGTGAATGGAACTACTTCGGAAGTAGGAATAAATATTTTTGAATGGGAGGAGGTTTTCGAATTTCCACTTTATTTCATTCAAGTGAATATGATTCTAGATGTATGCTCAAATAATCCATTATTTACAACCCAAATAAAATTCATCCTTCTGGAGTCTATAAGTCTCTCAGGGAAGTAAAGAAGGGATTGTAATATTTTTTGGAATCTTCAAACTAATAGAGACTTTGATGGACAGATACATTATGATAAGATTGACCTCATGTTATAAGTGCATCTGTTTCGATACCCTATATCATATACTGCTAAACAGTTAACGAAGATATAACTATAGCTAGATGTCTTAGAGAGAAAGGTATTCTTGTGACAGAGTACATCATCATAGGGTTTACCTATATTGGTTTCCAAAAAGTTGGATGGTAGTATTTGGTAATGAATTGATTAAATAAAGGTGAATCTGGTGATAGTGATGACTAAGTTAAATTTCCCATTATCATGACCTTTTCAATAAGTTATGGGGTGCCTGGGGGTTCTCCCAGATTGATCTTTGATCAAGATATCATCAGTTTTGATTTATAGTGGAGGACATACCCAATTAATTTTTTTCAGATTATGTATAGACTATAGGGGTACTTGGTGATGTCATTTTGGTTGATAAATTAACCATTAGTATTCATGGATCACATGAATAGTATATTTTTTACATACCTGGACTCATTAATTTTATTGTTTGTAGATGAAATACTTATCTACTCACTAACTCTAGGGAAACATGCTAAGCACAGAGATATGGTCCTACGTGTTCTTCGGGCACATATGATTTGTTCCAAGCTCTTGATGTGTGAAATTTGAATTTAATAGGTGATCTTCCTAGGACATTTGGATACCAAGACAGGTATATCTGTATACCCATTGGATGTTGAGGAAGTCATGTGTTGAACACATCATTTTAAAGTGTTTATGATTGGGAGATTTATGCTTTCATTAGGATATTTCTAATATATTTTTTTGAGACTTATAATGACTATGAAAACCCATGAAATCATAGAAAAATAATGGAGTGACGTTCCAGTGGTAAGATCAGTGTGGATAGGAACTCATTTAGATAAAGAAAATGTTGATGATACCTCTAATACAAGCACTCCATTAGCCAGGATTTGGTGTGCAATGAATTTTTATCCATCATGGATTGTTTTGGTATTAGTGTTGATGTAAAAAAAGTATGTAGTTGCCTATGGGACTCATTATCTATGAACCCATGAGATTAAATTACCTAAAAATGACTTGGATTAGGTCAGTAGGTACTACTCCCGAATTAATTGAGGTATTTTCTCTTCTAGGCGAGATTTCTTGTGTATACAGACTATAATTGACATCTCTATATATTAAAAAAATAGGATTAAAAACTCTAGATAAAGGTACTGGGTAGAGTATTTATGGATGATCGACTATGAGATGATGTATTCGTCTTTAAATGTAAATGTCTTTTAGAAAACATATCCATAAGAAATAGGAAGAGCATGACTTTGTGAGAGTCCTTTATTTGAACAGTGACACATTGTGTTCTTGTTGGACAACTAGAGGATGGATGATTCTGGGGATCATGGATATATTAGACACCCTTCTTTTATGAGCACATCTTCACTTTTGGACCAAGGGAATATTGGTTATCATTTAGATCTAGAGAGTCATGTGATGAGGGAAAAATTGGCTGGTGGTGACTTGATACTTGGTTGGTTGATGGATGATGATAATGTGATATTTGTATATGAGAGAGTAGTAGTCCATGATTATCTCTGAGAGGAGTTGATGTGGTATTATCATACCTCTAGATGAGATGTAAATTCTTCTGTGACCAATATGTTTCATGAATTCTTATTTCAGTTCAATGAATAGTAATGAAGAGATTCATTACTAGTTTTTTCTCTGGATGAATTACATGTCAATGGAAGAAGGTTGTGAACCATCATCCTAGTGGGTTGTTAATGTCACTCATGATACCTATGTGGAAGTTGGAGGGAATAAAAATGGACTTTGTGATAGGGTTACGTAGGACCCCGATGAGTCATTAAATAATTTGAATAATTATTGATTAGTAAAAAATTTTTATTAACTTCTTAAAGGTCAAATAGAATCACTTAGTAGAGGATCTGATAATGATCATTGTCCGAAGGTCTCCCCTTGATAAATTTTAAGATAGATTCCCATGTTTTAAATAACGATTTTGTAATATCTTTCAAAATTACCTAGGGACTCACCTGAGACCGAGCATGATGTACCATCCTTTTCCTAAAATATCGTGAAAGAGGTCTACACACATATTAGATGATATTCATCAATATTTCATACATGAAATTGGTGGAGAATGAGATAATCACATATCCTTGATTTTATTTTCATAAAATATCTATTATATGGATTCAATTCAGATGAAACCTTATAAGTATCTTCAAAATAGTCAATGTTTCAGACCAATCTATTTGAATGAGGTTGGATAGAAAATTCGTGTGTTCTTAGATTGGATAAGAGGCCTCCACTTTAGTTCATATTATTATGTGGGGGATGATCATCGATTAGAGTATATATAGATATTATGAAAACTATTGGAGGATACCCTTGGAATTAATTTTGGGAAATCTGATTTTAATGTGAGTGACTCCTCAGTTTAGTCATAGATATCGTGGAAAATGAAATTCTAGCACCATGTTTTGTTGGACCATTTGATAACACTGAGTGGATATGGGTAGTGGTGTACTGAATGTCCCCCATCTCACTATTAGTATATACATGGTGTTATCCATGTGTCATAGTTATAGTGGTATATACTAGACCTTGAACAAGTTTCTGATTATGGAGATGTTGAGAAATAGATTGATGGATATTTTGAAGAGAATTTAGTGTAAAACAGAGACCAAAACAAGATGGGGTTGCATGGAATGGAAGTACCAGTACTCTGAATTCAGTGGAAGTGTGGACGAATCTAGAAATAGATTTGGGATCCTAAGTTTGATGTTTGGGAATAGTGGCCTATGTTTTTAATGAAACTCTTCTAGAGATATTTCATAGATATGAGAAGCTGATAGATTGGTAGAATGTTAATATCTTGAATTTTGAAATATGATTAAAACACTCTTTGTTTATAATTTATAAATATTTTTATTTTCAAATATTGTTTTCAAAAAAAAAATCACTTAACCGAAGTTAAAATTTTAAGGGTAAAATCTCATTTATCACCCTAGATAATTCAATAGATTAATTTTAGAGTTGGGTGTGGAGTTATTGTGTTATTTTGGGGACCTGAAATCCTTTTCTAAGATAGAATATAATATTAAATATATTATATTATATGCATCCAATTTAAACAAAATAATTAAATATCTCCCATATAATGCCTCATATAAGAAATATGGGACAACCATTAGGTCTACAACGTGTGGTTTATAGAATTCTTGTTTTAAAATTTATGTTCATCCGGAATTTGGTTAGGCCTCTCATGAGGGTAATTTAGTAAATATATTATTTTAATATTTTTCGAAGAGATATATATATACCAAATGGTTCATTGCATGAGAAATATGAGTCCACTATTAGGTAAAGAATGCAGGTTTTACCCTTGGTGTGATATAACTTTTATATGTGTCAGGTGTTTGGAATCATCTCACGCGATAAAACCCTTTTTATATTTTATTATTTCCATATTAGTTTTTTAGAATAATAAATAATTACTATCTCATAAATAGGGAATCATATGAGAAATTTGAGACCATCATTATCTCTGAAATGTGGGGTTTATCTTAAACATGTCATAACATCAATGTACAAGTGGTTTTTGGTGTTATTTAATTTTTTTTGTTAATTATTTATTTTTAGATAACTAGTTAATAAGATATTTATTATTTATAATCGGTTTTGTAACTAGAAACCATCCATTATTTCTCACCAAATGATTTTAAACCTTTATATATCACTCATATTTGACTGATTAATGATGGAAATGAATTAATGGGATGAATTAAAATCTCATCCATCAATTATAAATTACAAGGTAGATAAAATTTATATATTTAATATTAGGTTTTTGAAATGCATTCTGGATTCAATAAATAGTCAAACAACTCATATTCCAGCTTTTTTTGTTTTTTTGAGTCTCGATAATTCCAAAAAACATTTTCACGAGGTATGTTAATGCTATATTTATCCATGTTGGTTCCCTTGCAGGGTCGGCAAGACACCCTAGCATGGAAACACCCTCTCTCAGAGTCCTTGGAATTAATGTAATGTAGGTTTTTAATTTAATTTTTTATTTATTTTATTTATGAATTTCATCCATTTTTCACTGTCTCTCTTTTGAGGGAAAATATAGGAGAAATAAAAATTAATTCATCAAACCATTATTATCAATGAAAATTCATGAGTAATCAAATTATTTTTCATAAATAGATCATCAAATTAATTTTATGTGAAATTATCAAAATATTTTAAAATAATTATGGAAATAAATATGTGTATTATAATGAATAATTATATAATTTATCAATAATAATTAAAACATTAATTTATACTTATAATATACAATATAATCTTTTATAATGATAATTTTTTTGAAAGATATGACAATTGCAATGAATTATCCTGAAATGAGTAGTTATAAGAATTTTTAAATAAAAACTAAAAATAATTAAAAAATGTATTTTTTTTGGGATTATTAATATATTATTATTAAATAAATTGTCAGTCGATAATTATATGAAATTATGAATTGATTTTTTAATAAAAATTATCAAAAAATATTTTAATGAATTGATCCAAGGATGTGTTATTAAAAATTATCAAGACACAGTTAAACCCAATTAAAAAATGATGATTCCATGAGATTATCAGAGATAATATTTTTTTTAAGATGATACTTATATGGTAATTATCACATGACGATATTATAAATTTTATCTTTGTATAATTACATGTATTATTAAAAGACAATTATAAAATGTTATTTTTGTTAAATAATCATACGAAAATTATAATAAATAATTTATTATAAATTATGAATGAAAATTATTAAATTTTAATTTTCATTAAATTATCAATATATAATTATAATGGATAATATTTTATAAAAATAAAAAAAGATATTTTTAAGGGATAAATAATAATAAACCATGAAATGATAATTATTAATGATAATTTAAATTTAATTATTAGAGATAACTATAAAATGGTAATTTAAGAGGAATTATAAAAGATAATTTAAAAATTTTATTTTATATGAAATTAACAAAAGGTAATTATAAAATGATAATTTTGTAGAAATTATCAACATTTAATTATTCATGAGAAGAAAATTGTAATCACATTATTAGACCTAAATGATGACTTGATAATTATATTGGAGATTGAAAATATAATCGAATGTGATATATTAATGAGTATTAAAAAATAATCTTGGAGATAGAACGTTGGTAGACAAGGTATATATAATTTAATTTTAAAATAAAATTGATGGGTTTGGTTATAAGAACCCTTGATGAACCTCAATATTTGAGGTTTTAACATTCTTGATTGTAATGACCTAAAGTGGTGATCATGAATGGTTTATATCCACATTTTTACATTTAAGACTTTTAAGGTGGTATGTTCTTTTCCTTTTTGGGCTTGTTTACACATGTTTCAATAATATGAATATGCATAGATTTATTTTTCTGAGTATGATATTGTATGATGGCATGTGGGTGTCATTATCTCAAGGAACCTTATGTTACACTTATTTCCATGAGTAGTTTGAAGCATATTATTCATGTTCAATGTTGATAAAATGTAATTTGTGTTGTAATTTACTTATCATGTAATGTTATTACTTCTCATTCATCCAAAAATGATTTGTGTGCTTTTATGCTATTGTTTTTGGTGCCCAAGATTGGTGGAAAATCATGACATGTGTATCCCTTAGACAGAAAGTGCCCAAGACTTTGAACAATGAAGATGAGGGACTTACGCATAGGGTAGGGAAACAAAAATTCCTCAAGGATGTTGTGTGATGCACTCAGTGACAAGAATTTCCCAATGGGTGTGTTACTCGATTAATAAGTGATTCCAAATAGATTTTGATGCCACGGTGATTTCGGGAATGTGGCCTTCTTTAAAGGGAGTTATAATGAGTTATATGATATCACGATTTCAAGTAGAATGATTTAATATCCACATTTATATTTCTCCATTATTTTGACAACATGATTATGAATCCAACATATATATAAAGCATGTACGGTTTGAGGTTTTTGGCCGCTTGGATAGAAAATAGCCACTCAGTTTTTTATTTAATTTTTATGCTCATAAATCATTGAACATTATTATAACATTAAATGTTTTACAGGATATCATTAGGTTAAGGAAACATTGGTAGTGTCCTAAAAACTCATTTACCCACAACCTACTCAACAATTTCAATGCACTTATAGATTTCGTGAGTGATCTATCAAAGGGAAGAGGACTTGTAATGGATAGTTGAGGAGAAGAGTATGGAGCTAGTAGCAGATCAGGTTAGAATCCTAAAGATATGTTGTTTGTTTATTTACATTATATTCTTTAATTGATATCTATATGCTAGCTACTTATTGGAGCATATTTATTATTACTACATGGTTGCCATCCTAAATTTTCTTCATTTTTACTATGAGTATTTATTGTATGTTTTTATTGTTGATAATTGATCATATGACGTGATATTAAGCGGATAGACTATCTAATTATGGTATTGAAACCTCATTTATAGACATCATCATCTTTCATATGGGGATACATTCATTTATTCAATCGTAATTTTATCCCAGGAAAAGTGTTTTGGGACAAGATATAACTGGTACATTTCAATATTCATCAATATATAAAATTTTGGGAAAATTATCAAAAAATAACCCTAATATAATTGTGATATAATGACATCAAAAGTTATGTTCATTTTTTCAAATTTATATTCAAAAAGTGGTAAAAATTAAATTTAATACAAAACCCATTGATGAGATGAAAAAGTGGGGTTTTGATAAATGTATTCATGAAGTACAAGATGATTTTATATTAATTCTATGTAAAATAATATATATATATATATATGAATACCAATTAATATTTATTGTTTTATAACATATAACATTAAATTAAACCATTACTCATTGTGGTTTATTTTAATTAATTAAAACATACACTCATTATGCACATTATTAATGTTTTTTGAAAACCCTATTTTTATTTCAAAAAACATAACTATACTAAAATACAATATGATGTTGATTAAAATGAAATTAACATAATTAAATAAAAATAAATAAAATTTATATTCTATAAAAAAATTAAAAAATATTGATATTTTAACTAATTAAATTTATTGAAAATAAATTGTAAAGACACGTAAATTTCAAGGAATTTTTTTTATTAATTTTCTTTGGAATTTTACAAGAACGTAGTTTCTAACGGCACCTGATTCTGAGGCCCAGTGTGCCCAGAATCATTTTCCGAAGTTTGGCTCGGGTACGTTCACTGAACGAACAAGCGGATTTTTCTAACTTTTGAACTAGTTCTCGGAATCAAATTCCGAGGGCACCGGTGGAATCGCAGCACCGGTATTTGCTTAGAAACGCCTCTTCCAGAGTAGCATTTACTCGGGTGTGGTTTTTAAAATTTTGGGGTTAAGTTATGAAATAAAATAAAGTGGTGCGACAACTTTATTTTATTTCACTTGAAGCCACTTAAAGCTGCATAAGTTGAGTTAAAGAAGATATGGTACAATTCAAAATATCCTACCCTCTTGGTAGGATATTTGTGAGGTGGGGCTCGTACGAGCCCCACCGTTTATTTTCCGCTAAGTAACGCGCCCACGAAAACACTTTTTAATGAAAGTCAACTGACGCATTTTCTAACCTCTTAAACGCTTCTATTAATTGGGCTGTTTATTCGTCGAATTAATTATATGAATTAATGGGTCGTTACTTAGTTTGTTTTTCTTTTTGTTGGCATGTTAATAAAATAAGACCAATGCTTGTCTTCTTGAGGATTGTTCGTTGAGAGAATTTGATAGAAACCTTAAGTCCTTCATCCTCCTTCGCGAAGAATGCGAAGAAGGCGAAAAACGCGAAGAACACGAAGAACGCGAAGAACGCGAAGAACGCGAAGAACACGAAGAACGTGAAGAACGCAAAGAACGCCGACCTCCACCGAAGGACGACGAAGAACGCCAAACCCCAGAGATCGACGCGACGCAACGCCAATGCTTCTTCCGTGATGATCCATCCCCGCGAAAATATTCGACCGGCATCTTGAGGTAGGGGATTGCGGTCCTTTTAATTCTTTGTGGTATATAACATCAACAGGGATTTAATTGTTATAATTAAATCTGTGTTTTTTCTTTAAACCTCAGAGATCGACGATGTGACGCCCTTCCGCGACGCGATGATCCTTTTCTTCCGCGATGGTCAATTCCGCGAAGAACTCGTCCGACGACTACGACGATGTAGGGGTAATTTTGAGAATGATTTCTTTACCTATGTTTGTTTTCCTCTAAGGCAAGAATGTGGATCAACCAATTAATAAGTTGGTCTGTAGATTACTATTTCGGGAAGTGGTTTATCATTTGTTGGGATTTATGGTCTTTTTTCAAACCGCTAACGCGGTGGGTGTGGACCAACGAACAAGTCCGAACCTACCGCCCTTTGTTTCTTAGTGTGCGGAATGGAGGACGACGACAAAACATTCCACAGAGAAGATTTTTTGATTTTGCAGTGAATAACGGGACCCGGAAGGAGCTACGGCGCAGACAAAAATGGAATCGGACCACCAGAGCAACTCCGGTGGCCCGCGGAATCCACCGGCGACGTGGGTCGCCGGCGCGGCGGTCGACCGGACCCGCGACCGCGCAGGTCCGGTGAGACACGGGACGCGGCCTTGCCACGTCCGCTGACCAAGCGCGGCCCCACGCGGGGCCGCGGCTCCTCTTCCCGCAGGGGAAGCATGCCCCGCAGCTTCCCTTGCTCGGCCGCTCGGCCGAGCCGAGCCGAGCCGACCCGTCGGCCGGGTCGCACCCAGGCCGGGCCGGGCCGCCCTGGCCGGGCCGGGTCGCGCCCAACCTGGTCCGACATAGAACCGGGTCGGGTCGACCGGGTTCGGGCCGACTCAGGGGGGGGGGGGTCGGTCCGGGCCCAGACCCCACGTTTCCAGACCTTTTTGGTCTTTTGCTCATAACTTGAGATACGGGCCTCCGAACAATGCGCTGTCTACGGAGATAAGATCCTTGGATCGAGACGGTCGTTTCGGTATATCATACTCAAGGTTTCGGAAAACTTTGGGTTCGGCCGGGTTGGTTCGTACACGAAACCAACCGGGCCGTCGGAGCGGAAACACTCATATCTTGAACATCGGACGTCCGATTGAAGTGCCGTCAACTTTGTTGTTTTCCTCTAAGTGAGACGGATCTTTTGGCTTACTCTGCCCGAGGTTTGGACGCAGGTGGAGTACGGTCATGTTGGTTTTTCCTAATAAACCAACCGGGCCCCTAGAACAAAAAAGCCAATAACTCTCAGACCGGGCGTCCGATTGACGCGCCGTCTCCGACGTTGAGTTCCTATTGACGATACGGAACTTTTGGATAGATAAACTCTGGACTATGTGTCAGTTGATGTATCAGCCTCTCGGCTGGTGGAGCGGACCCTCCCGAACGAGCTTGTTGTGTGCGGAACCCTAGAGCTGGTTGCGACTGATACTGCAGCTACGACGATAGTACAGAGATCCTTAGTGGATTCGATGATGACTGTGCAGAGATCCTTAGTGGATTTGATGGAGACAACTACATCACTCAGCGATCCTTTGTGGGTAAGTGCTACCGATCCTATGTGGGTCTGATCCTGTGTGGGTCAGCGATCAGCGGTCCTGTTTGGGCTAGCGCCTACAGATCCTGTGTGGGTCCGATCCTGTGTGGGTCATTGTGGGGGTTAGTAACCTATCAATGCTTTCTGGGTAAGATCGTTTGTGGGTCATTGCGGGGGTTAGTACCTATTGATCCTTTCTGGGTCTGACGACTTAGATAGATCAGTGATCATCTCTATCGCCATTCGAAGAAGTATACCTGTGTCAGCTGAAACCCTGTTTTTCTTTCCTTTGTGGATTGTGTTGTGCTATCCTACGTGGATTTATATTTTGCTATCCTATGTAGAGTTACGTTTTTCATTCCTCTGTGGACTGGGTTGTACTTGGGCTCAGATGTTGGAGCCGAACGAGAATTGATGACTTAGGTATATGTATGGGCATATACCTAAGCTGTGTCGAAGGTTACTTCGTGATTGTGTCTTTCCTTGTGGTTAATCCTTTGTGGATTCTGGGAGACCATAGGGGGTCTCGGGGTCCCTACTGAGTAGCTTATACTCACCCCTGCATGGGCTATGCCCGCACTACGTTGTGTTGGTTGCAGATGATGAACAACGTTGATCGTGGTGGAGGCTTGCGAAGCAGCACGATACCTGGAGGTGGACCACTGGGCGTGACGTACTTGGAGCGGTCGGCTGGGCCCGAGGAGTAGTGGAGGCTTTCTGTACCCACCCTTCAGGTGGGACTTCCAGTGGACGGCTCGACGTTGCGACATTACTTTTCAGTTGTTGTTTTCCCTTTCTAGTTGTACTTTACTTTCAGTTTGGGTTTGTATACTGGCCCACATACTTTTTCACACTTACTATTTTACCAGTTTTTACTTAGTGTTTACTTCTGTTTGCTTACTCTGTGGTGTTTGTTGTTTACCTTACAACGACAATGCCTTCCCTTTACCGGGATTTACGCCTTGGTGCTAGTCGCCAGCCCCTGGCCTATGGAAGGTGGGCATGGGCTAGTCACGACACGGACCCCGAGGAAGGGTCGTGACAAATTGGTATCATAGGAGTTCGGTTCTACCGTAGACTCTGATATTTTTTCCATGTGAAGCAATAGTGTTAAGCGTATTGGGTGTGGTTATCAGTTCAGGGAGTCTAGTGTTGGTGCGGCGGCCGACGTATCCGTACACTAGGACCCTGACTTCTGATTTCTGACTTAATGCACGAAAACATTGATTGCATGTGTGTTTCAAGTTTTCTTTGTGATTACTTTGTGTCAGCTCATCAGGTATAATTTTCTGACCGTGGAACACCTGTTTCCTTTTCAGGATGGCCCCACGATGGCAGATATCTAGGGTTCTGAGAGTTGTACGTGATGACAGCCCGCCGAGCGACGAGGCCTCGGTGCAGGGCCCTTTGACAGCTGAGGCACTGGCGGTACCTCTACCCGCTGAGCCACCGATGCTTCTAGCCCCAGTCGCTGACGATGCACGTCGCCTCAGTGCACTGCAAGAGTTCTAGCACCAGCGACAGCCCAGGTTCCACTAGGAGACGGACCCCCAGGCAGCCGAGGACTGGCTGGAGGCATTAGTGCGAGTATTCTGGTTAGTGAGGACACCAGCAGACCTCATGGTGATCCTCGCAGTGAGCCTACTGCACGCAGCAGCGGGCCGATGGTGGAGCTTGATGCTCGAGATGCACGAGGAGGCATCTCTCCACTGGACAAAATTTTAGGGCCTCTTCCGCTTAGAGTTCGTCCCATCAACCCTCCATGCGGTGCGCATCCATGAGCTTCTTCAGCTACGGCAGGGCAGCTTGACGGCGCCCAGTACTCGGCGAGATTTACCGATCTCACGCGCTACTCGACCGACATGGTACGGGACCCATTATTCCGGGCCCGGACCTTTGAGAAGGGATTGATACATGAGATCAGGGCATCGCTGATCTCCCTCAGCATTCCGACTCATGCAAGATTACTCGAGCGAGCCCTTTTGATCGAGAGCTTTCATGCTGAGACTTCTCTAGTGGCGAGACCTACCGCATGGTGGCACGTAGCAGAGTCTTCCACAGAAGGCAGTCGACGGATGACTCAGGGGTCAAGGAAGACCAGACCCTCATGCAGACGACCTCAGGACACTGGCTCAGGAGTGTGGGGCACACAGCGTGGAGCCAGTCTTTTGAGAGGCAGGTAGTGCTACACATGCGGCGGGCAGGGCCACATGGCTCGTGACAGCCCGACCCACCGTGCTGAGGAGTAGCAGACGGTTGAGGGGCCACCCAAGCAGAGGGAGAGGGTCAACCGTGGTGGTCCGAAGGGAGGAGGCGGACGAGGTAGAGGAGCTGGCCGAGCAACAGGTGGTGGGCGACGCTTTGAGGCTCTACCACCACCACCACTAGGAGGTCCACCCCGACCACAGGGAGCTGGCGGGTAGAGACAGGCACAACTCTAGGTAGCGTAGGGCTACGACCACAGTTCGCCTGAGATGATTTTAGGTACTATCTGTGTCTATTCCACCCTTGCTGCAGTTCTTATAGACATAGGAGCGACTCACTCTTGCATAGCCGCTGCCCTTGTACGGAGCTCGGAGATTCCGACAGAGCTGTTGGCTCGATCCTTACAGCTAGAGACTCCTACGGGAGCAGACTCGATGATTACGCACTGGTGCAGGCAGTGTGAGCTTACTCTAGGAGGCGAGAGCTTCGACTGGGATATTCTTGTAGCGGGTTCGAGGCCTTACGACGTCATCTTGGGATGGATTCGTTATCTACAGTCCATGCACAGATTGACTGTATTAGGCAGAAGGTGTGATGTGTACGCACCAACAGGAGCAGGTTCACCTTCACCGGTGAGAAGGGAGCCTTCACTACACAGGATGGACTTCCGAAGAGGAGAGGACAACCCATCACTCCTCAGTTGGCTAGCCTCAACCTAGGAGCTGTAGACGTGCGGAGTCCTAGTTTTCCTGCAGTGGTGGATCAGTACGCGGATGTCTTTCCCGACGACGTTCCAGGGCTACCTCCTCGCAGAGATGTAGACTTTCATATTGATCTGTACCCTGGGACAGCCCCGATATCCACTCCAGCATATCGGATGGCCCTTGCTGAGCTTCGAGAGCTACAGGTACAGTTGGAGGACTTGCAGGGCAAGGGATTCATCCGACCCAGTGTTTCACCCTGGGCTTCCCCGATATTGTTTGCCAAGAAGGTGGACGAGAGCTTGCGACTTTGTGTTGACTATCATTGCCTAAACTAGGTGACTTTGAGGAACAAGTATCCGCTACTGAGGATTGATGACCTCTTCGATCAGCTTAAGGGAGCATGGTGGTTCTCGAAAATAGACCTCAGGTCAGGCTATCATCAGCTCAGAGTTCGAGATGAGGACGTGCCAAAGACGACCTTCAGATGTCGGTATGGCCACAATGAGTTCTGGGTTATGCCATTCGGCATAGCCAATGCTCCAGCAGTGTTCATGCGCCTCATGAACAGGATCTTTCAGCCATACCTCGGTCAATTTGTCGTAGTCTTCATCGATGATATTTTGATATACTCGACGACTGAGGAGGAGAATGCCTACCACTTGCGGGTTGTACTAGACACACTCAGAGAGAACTATCTTTATGGAAGTCTCTCTAAGTGTCGGTTCTGGATACGTGAGGTCCACTTCTTGGGACACGTCATCTCTGAGGTGGGAGTTGCGGTGGATCCCACGAAGATCGAGGTGGTGCTAGCTTGGGAGCCACCCAACAACGTGACGGAGGTGCGGAGCTTCTTGGGACTAGCTGGATACTATCGGAGATTTGTTCCAGACTTCTCTAGAGTTGCGGCACCACTCTCAGCTCTTATGAAGAAGGGGAAACCCGTTGTGTGGTCAGACAGATGTCATCAGAGCTTCCAGGAGCTGAGACAGAGATTGACCATCGCACCTATCTTGAGGTTGCCTGAGGAGGGAGTAGGGTACGTAGTCTAGTACGATGAATCAGGGACCGGAATTGGATGTTTCCTGATTCATGAGTGGGCAGTGATCGCCTATGTATCACGTAAGTTGAGGCCTCATGAGAAGAACTATGCTACCCATGACCTGGAGTTAGCAGCAGTGGTCTTCACTCTAAAGACATGGCGACACTATCTGATGGGCGAGCGCTTTACATTCTTTTCTGACTATCAGAGTCTCAGGTACATCTTCTCTCAGAAGGAACTAAACCTGAAATAGCTGCAATCGCTCGAGTTCCTCCAGGACTATGACTTTGAGATTGTCTATGCTCCTGGGAAGGTGAACGTGGTAGCCGATGCTCTCAGCAGGAGGACGGTCATTCAGATACTTGAGGAGGCGACATAGCAGCTAGCCGCTTTGCAGATATCCTTCGCGGATAGGGATGGAGTAGCCTTCCTTCAGTCACTCACAGTCTCTCCTCCACTACTACAGTGGGTCAGAGAGGCATAGCATGGGGACACTGACTGTGAGACGCGACGTGCACATATATCCTCAGGACAGGAACCTGATGGCTTCTCCTTTGGAGCAGAGCACGCCATCCTTTTCAGAGGACGTACCTTGGTACCAGTCGCTTTACGAGAGGAGGTGCTGAGAGATTTTCATACTTCTCCTTTGGCGGTACATCCTGGAGTGGCGAAGATGTACCAGGACCTCAGATGATAGCACTGGTGGCCAGGCTTGACGAATGCTGTGGCAGTGTTCGTTTCAGGATGCCTCACATGCCAGCAGGTGAAGGTAGAGCATCAGGTACCAGCAGGCTTGGTACAGCCCTTGGAGGTCCCAGAGTGGAAGTGGGATGGGATATCTATAGACTTTGTGACTATAATTCCATGCACTTCCATAGGTCATGACTCCATATGGGTGATTGTCGACCGACTCACGAAGTCAGCTCACTTCTTTCCCATAAGAGAGCAGGGCTCAGGGGAGAGCTTGGGGCGTCTCTACGTTCAGGAGATTGTACGACTTCCCAGTGTACCATCATCTATCGTCTCCGATCAAGATTCTCACTTTACTTACTGACTTTGGAAGGGGTTGCAGGAGGTGTTCAGGATGCAGCTACCTCTGAGCACCGCCTTTCACCCTCAGACGGATGGTCAGACAGAGAGGACCATTCAGACTCTCGAGGATAGGCTCCGCGCATGTGTCCTCGACTTTGGTCGCAGCTGGGAGGACCACCTACCCTTGGTGGAGTTTGCGTACAACAACAGCTACCACTCCACCATCAGGATGGAACCATACGAGGCATTGTACAGCGAACCTTTCAGATCTCCTTTGTGCTGGACAGACCCTGGGGAGTCAGCACTTGTGTGACCAGAGATGGTCCGGGCCACGACAGAGAAGGTCCAGGCCATCCAGGAGCGGATGAGGACAACTCAGAGCTGGAAGAAGTCTTACGCTGACAGGAGGCGGAGGCCACTGGAGTTCGAGGATGGAAACCACGTCTTCTTCCGTGTCTCACGTCAAAGTGGATTACGGAGATTTGGCCGAGGTAGCAAGTTGTCTCCACGCTTCATCGGACCATTCCAGGTCCTCAGTAGGATTGGCGATGTGGCTTATCGCCTGGCTTTACCACCTCAGTTGCACCGGGTGCACAACGTCTTCCACATATTCCAGCTGAGGAGATATGTGCACGACACGACTCACATCATTGACCATGGGGAGATGGACGTTGATGATGGGGCGACTTTTGCGGAGGTCCCGGTGGAGATCGAGGATCGACAGGAGCGGGTCATACATGGATGGTCGATTCCTCTAGTGTGCATCAGATGGCAGCACGGGATCCTCCAGGAGAGCACTTGGGAGCGGGAGGCTTAGATGCGTTCTCAGTACCCACATTTCCATCCCTAACTTATGATGTATCTTTATGGGGACGTAAAGCCATGAGGTGGGAGTGATGTAAAGACCCGTAAATTTCAAGGGAATTTTTTTTCTTAATTTGTTTTGGAATTTTAAAAGAACGTTTTTTCTGACGGCAGCTGATTCCGAGGCCCGGTGTGCCCGAAATCATTTTCTGAAGTTTGGCTCGGGTACGTTTAGTGAATGAACGAGCGGGTTTTTCTAACTTTTGAACTGGTGCTCAGAATCAAATTCCAAGGGCGCCAATGGAATCGTAGCGCCGATATTTCCTTAGAAACGCCTCTTCCGGAGTTGCGTTTACTCGGGTGTGGTTTTCATATTTTTGGGGTTAAGTTATGAAATAAAATAAAGTGGTGCGAAAACTTTATTTTATTTCACTTGAAGCCACTTAAAAGCCACTTAATGCTGCTTACGCTGAGTTAAAGTGGATAGGGTACAATTCAAAATATCCTACCCTCTTGGTAAGATATTTGTGATGTGGGGCACGCACGAGCCCCACAGCTGCTTTTCCGCTAAGTAACGCACCCGCGAAAACCCTTTTTAATGAAAGTCAACTGACGCGTTTTCTAACCTCTTAAACGATCCTATTAATTGGGCGGTTTATTCGTTGAATTAATCCTATCAATTAATGGGTCGTTACATAGTTTGTTTTTCTTTTTGTTGGCATGTTAATAAAATAAGACCAACGCTTGTCTTATTGAGGATTGTTCGTTGAGAGGATTTGACAGAAACCATAAGTCCTTCATCATCCTTCGTGAAAAACGTGAAGAACGCGAAGAATGCGATGAACACGAAGAACGTGAAGAACGCTGGCCTCCGACAAACTTCCGTGACGCGACGATCCTTTTCTTCTGCGACGGTCAATTCCGCGAAGAACTCGTCCGACGACTATGACGAGGTAGGGGTCATTTTGAGAATGATTTCTTTACCTATGTTAGTTTTCCTCCAAGGTAAGAACGCGGATCAGCCAATTAACAAGTTGGTCCATGGATTACTATTGCGGGACGTGGTTTATCAATTGTTGAGATTTATGGTCTTGTATCAAATCGCTAACGCGTTGGGTGTGGACCAACGAACAAGTCCGAACCCACCAACCTTTGTTTCTTGGTGTGCGGAACGGCAGATGATGACAAAACATGCTGCAGAGACGATTTTTTGATTCTGAAGTGATGAATGGGACCCGGAAGGAGCAACGGCGTAGACAGAAATGGAATCGGACCACCGGAGCAACTCTGGTGGCCCGCGGAATCCAACGGTGGCACGGGTCGCCGGCGCGGCGGTGCGGGCGGCCGACCAGACCCGCAAACTCGCTAATCCGGCGAGACATGGGATGCGGCTCTGCGGCGTCTGCTGACCAAGCGCGGCCCCACGCGGGGTCGCGCCTCCTCTTACCGCGGGGGCAGCACGCCCCACGGCTTCCCTTGCTCGGCCGCTCGGCCGAGCCGAGCCGAGCCGACCCGCCGGGCCGGGCCACCCTGGCCGGGTCGGGTCGCGCCCAATTGGGTCCGACCAGGACCTGGGTCGGGTCGACCCAGTTCGGGCCAACTCGGGGGGGGGGGGGGGGGGGGGGGGGGTTGGGCCTTGTCTGTTCGGGCCGGGACCCCCCGTTTCCGGACCTTTTTGGTCTTTTGATCATAACATGATCTACGAGCCTCCGAACGATGCGCCGTCTGCGGTGATATGATCCTTGGATCGATACGGTCCTTTCGGTATATCACACTCATGGTTTTGGAACACCTTGGGTTCGGCCGGGTTGGTTCGTACATGAAACCAACCGGGCCCTCGGATGGGAAACACTCATATCTTGAGCTTCGGACGTCCGATTAACGTGCCGTCGACTTTTTTGTTTTCCTCTAAGTGAGATGGATCTTTTGGATTACTCCGACCAAGGTTTGGACACAGGTGGAGTACGATCGAGTTGGTTTTTCCTTAAAAACCAACCGGGCCGCTGGAACGAAAAAGCCAATAACTCTCAGACCGGGCGTCCCATTGATGTGCCGTCTGTGACGTTGAGTTCCTGTTGACGATACAGAACTTTTGGATACATCAATTCTGGACTATGTGTCAGTTGATGTATCAGCCTCTCGGCTCGTGGAGCAGACCCTCCCGATCGAGCTTGCTGTGTATGGGAACCCTAGAGCTGGCTGCGACTACTATTGCGGCTACGACGACAGTACATAGATCCTTAGTGTATTCGATGACGACTGTGCAGAGATCCTCAGTGGATTCGATGGCGACGACTACAGCACTTAGTGCTCCTTTGTGGGTTAGAGCTACCGATCTTGTGTGGGTTCGATCCTGTGTGGGTCAGCGCTCTGCGGTCCTGTGTGGGCCAGCGCCTACAGATCCTGTGTGGGTCCGATCCTGTGTGGGTCATTGTGGGGGTTATTTACCAATCGATCCTCTGTGGGTCAGATCCTTTGTAGGTCATTGAGGGGGATAATACCTATCGATCCTTTGTGGGTCCGACGACTTAGATGTATTAGTGATCATCTCTATCGTCATTTGAAGAAGTATACCTGTGTGAGATGAAACCCTGTTTTTCTTTCCTTTTTGGATTGTGTTGTGCTATCTTGTGTGGATTTAGATTTTGCTATCCTGTGTGGAGTTACGTTTTGGTTTCCTGTGTGGACTGGGTTGTACTTGAGCTCGGATGTTGGAGCCGAACGAGAATTGATGACTAAGGTATATGTATTGGCATATACCTAAGCCGTGTTGGATGTTACATCGTGATTGTATCTTTCCTTGTGGTTTATCCTTTGTGGATTCTGGGAGACCTTCGGGGGTCTCGGGGTCCCTACTGAGTAGCTTATACTCACCCCTGCATGGGATATGCCCGCACTACGTTGTGTTGGTTGCAGACTTCGAACAACGTTTATCGTGGTTGAGGCTTGCGGAGCAGGACGGTACCTGGAGGTGGACCACTGGCCGGGACGTACTCAGAGCGGTCGGCTGGGCCCGAGGAGCAGTGGAGGCTTTCTGTAGCCACCCTTTAGGAGGGACATCCAGTGGACGGCTCGACATTGTGGCTTTACTTTTCAGTTACTGTTTTCCCTTTCCAGTTGTACATTACATTCAGTTTGGGTTTGTATACTAGCCCACTTACTTTTTCGCACTTACTGTTGTACCAGTTTTTACATAGTGTTTACTTCTGCCTGCTTACTCTATGGTGTTTGTTGTTTACCTTAAAAAGGCAATGCCTTCCCTTTACCGGGATTTATGCCTTGGTGCTAGTCAAAAGCCCCTGGCCTATGGAAGGTGGGCTTGGGGTAGTCACGACATAGGCCCCGAGGATGGGTCATGACATAAATGATAGTTTTAAAAAATATTGTTTTTTACTATTTAGTGATTCCTCAAGATTTTTAAAAAATTTCCAAAATATCACAAAGAATAAATTTTCAAATTATGATTCCAAATTTATGTTAACTATTTCAAAATAATTTTATAATGGTTAAAAAAATTTAAATTTTTTTTTCAAAGAAATATATAAAAAATCATTTTTGATGAAATATATTTATAAAGGATAAAATAAATTTACTAATAATTGACTAATTATTTACAAATAATTTTTCAAATATTTAGATTGATTACGATATATATATATATATATATATGAAAAGGTAGTTAATATTTTTCATACCTAACAATTTAATGGCTAGACTATAATGATTATTTATATCATGCTTCATTTATGCATAATGTTCCTTGTTTAATGCACTATAGAGCATATAAATATCAAGGTTTCGTGTATTGTATGTCATTAATGATTTTAAATTTATATAAAAAAATCATAAATTATTAGGGTTCTATATTCTCATGTAATCATACTATTTCATGTCATTTATTCTAGGAAATATAATTTTGACCTTTTAAAATACCAAAACATTATAAATTTAACAAAAGAGAATACTAGTTGAAATAGTGAAGAAAACATAGGAAGATTATGTAGAATTATCATTGGATAAAACTCAGGTTTCCAAGGATAAACCCTTTTTCATTGGGGATCAATGCCTTCAAAAAAAATTCCCTATTTCTGAGGGGTTGAGTGTGAAAATTGGTAGAATCATGGATTGAAATGGGGGTTCATGTATTTATGGAAACCCTAAAACACACCACATTAAATTTCAGACACCAACACTGTACCGTAGGATGGGCTAAGGGAGGACACACTATGGTGCATCATGATAGACCATACCAAAACATTGTTGATCAATTTCGATTCAAAGGAACATGATTCCCTGCATGAAAGAGATCTTATATAAATTGGTATGTGCAATGAAGAAACATAAAACACCAAGCCACATAACCCAACAACACTATGTGGATGCTATACTATAACATTAATCCATGATAAAAAATCCAAAATGTATATTCTAAATGCTACCTTAATAGAAATCCCATTCAAAAAATGGGATTAGATTTAAATTACACATTCCCATGAACATAAACCACATCCAACCCCATTATACCACAACGACTAAGATTAGTTAACTACATGAGTCTCTATGTTATAGAATCCTCTACATTTGATATTTTACATCCAATCTCACATTCCATACCCTCAAAACTCCTCTTGTAACGTCCCAAACATTAACCAAACAAATTAATGAGATACCACTATCTAGGCCTTTAAATAAAATACATCTAAACAAATTATCACCTTCTTGAATTAAAATCCAAAACCTGCTTGAAAAAAAGCAATGCTTCATATGAAAAACCCCATGTGATGCTACTAAAGAATCTCTCCATCAAGAGATCTCCAAAATCCACTAAGGTAACCTTTCTAAAAATATGCAATTATAACTCCAACTCTTAAAAACTATCCCATGGGAGATATTTATGAAATAAGGGTAATGTTACAAACAAAACATCAATGAAGTGGAAAACATCTCCTAAACCATACAGGTTAAAAATTTAAAAAATGGCCAATGGTGAAGGAGAATACATAAACCATAAATAGATCAGGTTACAATGCTCAAGTCCATGTCCCATATTCCTAGGTTATCTCATTATTATGGCGATATCACCACAAGATATGAACCATGGGAATATCACATCCAAGAAACACCTTCCCCTAGATGTTTTGGATATTTATAGACCTCTCCATGAAGGTATTATTATCATTAACATTGACCATTTCCCAAAATATGATATGGGAATAGTCATTATTGTGACATTAGAGCTAATGAACATGAAATAAAATATGTGTCAAACTCATTTATAGGATTACATTTATTTGATATTCCATGTCTCCAATGTGATAGAACTCCTAAAATGTCTAAAAAAACCTGTGGTAAATCATTCTCACTTGGCCAACCCCCTACTTTACCTGATGAGGATTCATCATTAGAAACAATTGATCATTAACGTTGAATTCTAGAGGTCTCCTCCTATTATTAGTATAAGACATTTGATGATCCTATGCTAATAAATTCCATTCATGAATTACCTAAACTGACTCCTTCATGTTCAATACTTGTTATACAAATAATTTTTGTCTCTCTGACCACAATCTAGAAAAATGAAGAATGACATGGTTGGATATATGAATCATCAAATAGTACCACCCTAATGGATAAATTAAAAACCATCAAAGAATGAAAAATCAACAAAAATAATATCACTCATCTATAAACCTCCAAAATGAAAGAAACATGTATAAAACATGTTTTTAATTTTCTGGATGTTTATATCTATCCCACCTTCCATATGTTGGTGAAAATTAGTTATTCATTACAATTTTGTGGAAAACCATACTAGAGTGGTATCCACACCCTATAGGTAAAATAATGATTTCAATGAGAGATGGAAATTATTGTGACAAATAAAAGTCTCACTTCCTCCTCCATATAGTGCATCAACACAACCTCCAATAACCTAAGATCCCCAATCACTATAATATGGTATTAAACCACTAGGAACATTGAATTTGACCTTCACCATATTGACAATAAATGCATTGAGATATGAAGTTTTTTGTTGATTATTTTAACCGTAGACACTAAAACTATCCCCTCAATGATAATTAAATCTGTGCAATTCCATGATGTACAACCAATGAGGAGATATAGACCTCATGAAGAACTATATCATGATTTTAAAATGGAAAAAATCAAACTATGAAACAACCCCTAGTGTTGATCATCCTCAAACCAACCAATAAGGCAATTTATTAAGAAAAAATGGTCTCTCTAAATCATTACCTCATAGTACTTGAGTTGGGAATCCTCCAACCACTACACTACAAAAAACTACTCCATCATATCAAAAGAATATAGTTTGACTTAGAACTCATCCATAGCATGATGCAGGACTGATATCACTTCCATTACTATGTGACTACCTACTCAGTGCATGAAATACAAAATTATTCTTTCCCATGGTATATAAAATATCAAATTTTTTATTATATAATAATTATATCAACCTATATTGCCACATTTTCATGTCATGGTGGGTGAGGAATTAAATCGAGATCTTATAATTATTAAATTGAATAAAAATCCCATCAATGAAGTAATATTTCCACAACAACAACACAAAAACTACTAAACCCAACATGAGATAATGGTTGGTATTTTTATTCTAATGGGAATATAATTTCTATTCCCCATAAAAAAACAAATGATGCCTATTATATTAGATAAAAACTTATCCTATGATGTGAAGATTCCTATAAAACCGCAAAATGAACTCCATGTGCTCAGAAACAAGTGGATATTGTGATAACCATCACATCCTATTGGTACCCAAAATTTGTCTAAAAATTGTTAATCTACAAGAATGTCTGACCGTTTCTAGTGAATATTGTTAGATGAGTGACAGACCATGGGAAATAAGCTATAAACCTCTTGTAATATCCTGTATGTTGGTGGAAACACTATACCTATGGCTGATACCCAATACACAACCACCTCTATCATTGAAAGATCATTAGCCACCACTAGTTTTCACCAACCATTCCAAAATAAAATAAATTTAAAAGATTAGATCTCACACTAGTAAAATTTATTGAAAAACTAATCATGATGAATAAATCCATAAATGAAATATGTATTCTCTTGATTCCCTACTATAGATGTGGAGTACTAAAATATTTTATTATTGATAATTGCTATAATCTAATCCAAGATCTATCTAAAAAAATTCATTAGATTTATTAATATGAATAAAAATTCATCACAATAAATTACAACAAAATTAACTAGTAATGCCCATGAAAGCATCAGAAAGTGTTCTTTGGAATATCCTCATCCTTAACTCCCATATGATGATCTCATTACAACTGATCAGTATTAGAGAACTAACTAGACTCTTTCAGTTGATCAAATATATCATCAATACATAGAAGAGGATATAATTTCTTCACTATCACCTAGTTCGCAAGATGATAATCAATATATAAAATTAAACGATCCTCGTCCTTCTTTAAAAATGAATCTAGATCACCCAAGGTGACATCCTTGATAAAAAAACCTCACCAAAAAAATAATTGAGCTATTCTCACAACTCTAAAAACTAAAAAGGAATAATCCCATATAGATACATTGAGACTGGGGAATCATGTACATGTATATCTATCCATTATCTAATTTCTCACAGTTGGGTAATTCCACAACCTCATTAGGATAAATTTCATGATACTCTTCCAAAACCCTGTTAAAATATATAGGTTGAACTTATTGTAAACTTAATTTCATCTCGACCATCTTGGAAGATAGGTATAGAACATGTCTTTGATACATATTAGGACCTCAATAACTTAAAAATTGAAAATTTTCTATCAACATAATATAACACAGAATTTATCCTAAAAAACTATAATATATAGTACCAAATACATCAATTCAATAATAAGAATGATTTAATATTGTTATATCCAAAAAATAATATGAAGTCTCCAATGTGTGGTAATACCCCACCACTAGATCACAATCTCTAAATACACTATATATCTAATATTGACTTTTAACTAGAATAGTTTACTCCAAGGGAACTCGAAGCCTCCCTACCTAATGATCCAAATAATATACTAGGGTAGTTGATATGAAGGACTGTATGGATCTTGAATTAATAATATAATTCACCCATGTAGGAAACCATAAAAAGGGTAACATGGAAAATGTTTGTCTCTCATGGTTCTAGAAACACTAGTGAATAAATCTGAACATGAATTTTTCTAAGGCCTCTATTACCCTTATTGAGACAACCCCATGGACCCACTATACTCTCTTGGGACAATGATAATCTTACAGCTATCCAAATCCTTACAAATACAATATATTATAATCTAATAATGGATTATCCAACTACTTGTCTGATAGATTACAATATCTCAAAAGAGGGACATATTGTAACACCCCGGGCTTTCATGATACGCCTCTCTTTCAATAATGCAATAGCTTGCATTTTACGCAAGTTCGAGTTCTAACACACCGCGACTAATCAAAGGAGCCATTATGAATAGTAATACCCACTTTTTAAAATTATAGAAATTTTATATTTCAAAATGGAATTCATTTTTGTATTCCTAATATTTAAATTAGCCTATGTTGAATTTTTTGTAATTTTCTGAGAACTTCCAAATTTTTATGAATAGTGAAAAATATTAAAAACAACTTTTTTAATCAAAATAATTTATAGTGATAAATTATACTATTTAGTGGTTTTATAGTATAATTAGAATATATTTTTACCATTTTATCCAATGGTGGTATTTAGAATTAATTTAACATTGAAATTGGACATAAACAATTGCCAATCTTTTGATATAAATTATTTCTTAAAAACACGCTATTTGTTGTTACAGCGGGAATTAATTAATTAATGCAACTTATATGTTTGGAATTTCATAAAATAGAAATCATTTTTGAATTCGGAATATCAATTATAGCTTAGGGTGAAATTTTGGCATTGTTCTGAAAAACTTCAATTTTTGATGAATAGTGAAACCACTAAGTGGTAGTTAAATAACTGATTTTTCGTCTAAATGAAATATTACCACTTCTGTGATTTGATTTTCAAAAATCCGACATACATGGTTGTCATTAAGAAGTAAAATGTGGTTCAATGAGATTAAAATAATTTTTTGGTGAATAGTAACTTTTTAGTTCTTAATCGCGATTAGAGGTAATTAGTGTAGTTTAAGGTAAAAAAAATGTTTTAATAATATGATATGAGCTTGAAACTTGTCCTACTACTATTAGATGAGTCATGGCCAACCAAGACAACCCATTGGTCAACTTGGGGACCCGATGGAGCCACTTTGGTTGGAAAATGACATTAATATATATTTATTTAATGTTAAAATTAAATTGACACAAACATGAGTTGTTTTACTAAAACAGTTTTTAAGTGGGGTTACACAAGTCCAAATTATGACTATAAATATTACATAGAAATCTACAAATATTTCATACATCATAGTATTTTTTTTATAATTTTTAGACATTAAATAAAATAAATTATTTATGTCATCATTATGATGCAGCGATGACCTCATTATTTAACGATTTAAATAAAATGAGAAGATAATGCAAAATCCAAGGCTTACACTTGTCCAAATCCTATTGGATGAGGAGATTTCGAACCCTTATCATCTTATCCTTGAATTATATAAGTGTGGGACCTCTAAAATCCGAAACTCATTTTATAATAAAGTGACTTTTCTTTACTTTCCAAGAGTGCCCCTCCCCTCCACTTATAAAAGGCCCCCACCTCCCCCACCTCATTTACACTTTCAAGCCATTTGGATCGGCCAAACTCTGCCCAAATACTCTCCCAACTTCCCCCTCTTACTACTAGAATCATTACTTTGGGCATAACTCTTCCCAAGGAAGCCTTTGGCTCAAATCAAAAAGAGTTACCCGATTTTGAGGTAATGTCTTCTCTAATGTTGTTTTGATTTATTTTTCTTCTCCAACCCCCTAAACTATTTTTATTCATTTATTTTGTAACAAAAACAGTATCCTCAATATACTAGGATGTTGTTATAAGATGTATTAGAGCTACACTTACACACACCTAAATCTAATGGTTAAAGAACATACGGTTTCTGTGGATGGTGAATTTCTGCCTCACGAAACGATGATTGTTCAACACTCATATAACACCTTCAAAGGTGGCCATTAAGATGTAACTATATTTATATATTATATAAAATATGTTTATGTTTTACTTATGCTTCTGTATTTCTCATTTATGGCATACTTTATGATTTCCATTATGGGTAAAACGCGATAATTTCATTTTAGGAAGTGCGGACTACCGCCCCCTCAAAGTGATTTAAATCGTTAATGCCATATGTGGGATGTATAAAGGATGGATTAAATGGTATTATACTCTATATTATACTGTAAATATATTATAAATTTATATCATTATAATTTCATTCCAATAAATACGATATAGAAATGAAAGTAGCGTTCATGCGTACGTACGGCTTACCGTCTCCATGAACGGTGCATTTCATTTCTTACCTCTAAATGTTACGTGACATTATGAATGAATGTATATACTGTATATATATTATATATATGATATCTACATCATGAATATAATTCTGGATATAATGGATATTTCACCACATGAACAACTTGTAATTATAAGAAGTTTATTTTTGACTCAAGCACCAAAGATCGACAAAACGACCGTTATTAACTTAAATAATTAAATAATGTTCATAACATGGTAATAAGTGATATAAATGGAATAATGAACATGAAAAAGGTTCTTAAGTAAATATAAATTAACTCTAGTTTATTATTCAGGAGGTTAAAGAACGGTCGAGTCAGGACAAGACGCAAGGTAAGGGAACTTCTTAACCCAATTTCTATTCTTTGGGTTAATCTCCTACTTTCAAATTATGTCATGATATTATTATGTCCTATCTTTTATTTTTACATTATTTATATGTACTTATAGTGAATACACATTATAGATGTACTTTATTTAAAAAAATGATCTTTTTAAGGACTTCGTCTCAATCCCCCTTCATTGGGGCATATTTGGTTTTATACACAACTTTCTTTTATACGGGGTAAAAACCCCTTTGACTTTTACGTTTATTCAAAAGGAATATTTTTTTATACGAAGCGTTTTGCTAAATGACAAAAGGGAATGTTTTTATTTCCGTACTTATGCGGCGACAACGAATTCTCAGCCGCCGTGACCATTATTTGAGTTTCGGCTTCCTCTACAAGCCATCATTTTTTTTAATGAAAAATAAATACAAAGTTTTAACTTTCTTTTATTTTGGTATTGAAAATGGTTTTGAAAGCGTTTTTATTATATCAATGTGTTGTATTGATATCTTCTGATTGAAATGTGGGAGTGGTATGTTTCCTTTATGCATGTTTTATGTGATACGATTATGTTATGGTTTATGATAGGTTTAAACCTATTCATATGAGGAATGTATTGGACTTAATAAGTGACGGGTGGAGCCCGCTATCGCTCCTCGATGCATCGGTAGGTCTCATGAGACAACTAGACGTGTAATTGGCCGAGGCCCTTTCCCAATTTGATTTATGGTTTTGGCCGAGACCTTAATCATTTTAGACGTCTTGGCCAAGGCCTTGACAAAATGTTTCAGAATGTCCGGCATTATACATTCCCTCATTATGAAAGTGGTTATTGATATTTAATGTGATTATTCGACCAGTTGAATATCCATGTGAAGAAGTGAATGGCATTATCTCATTTTACTTTTTCCATATTATGTTGATGTTCAAGTTTAAAAGGCTTTTGTTTTAGTTATACATTGCCTTAAATTTTTATGTTTATTTATGAAAGCATCCGCAATATTGTTATCCTTACTGAGCATTTTAGCTCACACATTTTCTATGTTTTATTTTTCCCAGGAAGTGAAGAAGTAAATTATGAATATCCTGGAGGGATATTATGAGGGGATAATAGTGTGGACTGTGGAGACATTATGTTGTTGTAGTAGTTTTTCATTTTATGATGTAATGTAAAACTTATGAACGTATCTAGTGTTTCCAAGGCTACTAAACTAATAGGTCTTTCGAGACTTGATCTTTTGTGATCATGCCAATGTTACGAAGTAATGCACCGACTCTGGGTAGCTGGGGTCGGGGCGTTACAGTTGGTATCAGAGGAAGTTTAGTACTAACCTTGGAAGCTAGATTTAGATAAACTCTGATTAGAGCACATAACCCGAAAATAGACTTTGATGATTAGTATAGAAGAACTTCCTAGAATTTTTGTATCGTAGAGATGTTGTGAGTTTTCCGAGCAATACATCCCTGTATGGATACGAGCAGGTAGAGGCGGATCTGGCACAGATGTACCTAGGGGTAAAACCCGAAAACACCGCTTTGAGCTAGACTCGAACGGGAACTAGTGCACGACAACGGGCCTTACTGCACTCTTGGTTACGACACTCCCGGGGGATATGCTTAGGATAATTATCATTTTCTTTACAAACCACTATGAAGGGTTATGAGTATATACTTCCTCAAATAAAACATTTTTATGGATTATATCCATAAATAGTTCAATTTATGTTAAGTATCTTACAAGTATGGAATTATGTATTTTGATTCATAAACTAATATAGTTTATGACATTGTTTAGAAATGGTGCCTAGTGGAAGGAATGGAAACCGTATCAATGAACGCACTCCGTGTAGGGATTGCCCTCCTGCTCAAGATAATTATTGTGGAGCTGGAGATACAACTGGTGCTGGTCAACTTATTACCATACTGGGACAACTCACTCAGGTTATGAATAATAACCTTACTCGTATGGAGCACCCTGATCCGCAACGTGGAGGATCAATGTTAGACCGCTTCATGAGGCAACAACCGCCAACATTTAATGGGGGTACAAATCCATTAGTAGCTGAGCAATGGATAAACTCCTTAGAGAAAATATTCCATGCCTTGGGGAGTAGCGAAAGGGAGAAGGTTGTCATGGCAGTTTACCGCCTCACTGGAGATGCCGATCAGTGGTGGTGACTAATTCAAAACACAAAGGAAGATGATGACGTATTGAATATGGAATGGACGGAGTTCAAAGAGCTTTTCCTAGAAAAATACTATCCTCGTGACCATCGAGCAGATATGGAAAGGCAATTTCTGAGTCTGAGGCAGAAGGAGGATGAGAATGTCACAAAGTATGAGGCTAACTTTACAAGGATAGCGAGGCATGCTGCAGATTATATACATAACCCAATAAGTAAGATTGATCGTTTCTTTGATGGTTTAAAACCTTTTCTCCATCGAGCCTTAGTCTCACAATCTTTCTCGTCGTACGAAGACATTGTCTAATGTGCTATCAAGACAGAAAATGAATTCCCTAAGTCTTATTACAACAAAGTAAAGAAAGAGAAGAAGAGAACGGTGGAACAAGAGACAGATAAAGGGAAAAAGGGAAAGAAGGATTTTCCATTATGTGATAATTGTGGGAAGAATCACCCTGGTACTTGTCTAAAAGGAATGGAAATTTTTTATAAATGTGGAGAAAAGGGTCACGAGGCTCGTGATTGCAAGGGAAACAAAGAGGCTATCAAAGTTGAATGCTATAATTGTAGATAAATGGGTCATTATGCAAATGAACGTCCTAAGCGTCAGGGAAACTTACCTCAGAAAAGGCCAAGGGATCAAGGAAAATCTTATGATGTTACTACAGTTGAAGCAGAATAACTAATGTATTGGTGATTTTGGACTCATGGATTATATTTTGGTTATTAGAATAATGTGATATATATATATATAAGGATTGTACTGCAGTACTTGTTGATTTCAGTAAGGTTTTAATATGATGAAGGTAATTATATTTTTAGTATGTGACAATAATAGAAACTTTACTTTTTTTGGGGAATCTGATAAATTGATTTTGGAATTAAGAGACCTTTTAGAGAAAGTCTGGACAGAGGTATTTTGGATAACTATAAAGGTTGGAGTGGATTAAGTTGAACCTTGGATAGTAAATTTAAGGTTAAATTTTTTTGAAGATTATTTTTGGAATACTATAGTTTTAGGAAAAGGACAACCTGCAGGGTGGGGCATAAACCGTCGTGTCGGACAAAGCTGCAGGAATCGAACCCACAACCATGGTGTGAGAGGCCTTTATTTCCTACCACTAGCCTACAGGAAGTCCCTGGTTATTACAAAATAATTTTACTAATCTAAATGGTATGTGTTAACATTTGGAACCTTATATAATTAGGATAAGTATAATATTTTTGAGTTCTATTATCTTTTTGAGTGAAAGATGAGTTGAAGGTTGAAACTCTAATTGTCAAGAATAAAAATATATATACCTATCTCTTATTCAATGAACAAATTAATTCTTAAACTTTAGTAAAGGGATATTAAAACAAAAAAATGTGTTATCCTAATACCTTATGTCTTGTTGAACTGATGATATTTTAAATGAACATAGATTGAAGGCTTTCAGGCCCTCAATTTGACAGTTGATTGTGATTGATGACCTCAATCACTCCCTACAAATATTTACATTTTTCCTCCAATTATTTGTCTCTAATTTCCACCAATGTTCTCCTAATCAAGATCATAATTGGGTGGTGACCCTTTCATTTCCCTTTCCCTCTTATTAAGGCTAAATTTTATTAATCTTATTTCTGATGTGGGTTTTCCACAAAGGTATTTTCTATTTTCAACATTTTATTTTCAAAGAAAAATTTCAAATTGCGAGGACGAAATTTATTGAAGGAGGGGAGAATGTAACACCCCGGGCTTTCAGGATGCGCCTCTCTTTCAATAATGCAATAGCTTGCATTTTACGCAAGTTTGAGTTCTAACACACCGCGACTAATCAAAGTAGCCGTTATGAATAGTAATAACCACTTTTTAAAATTATAGAAATTTTATATTTCAAAATGGAATTCATTTTTGTATTCCTAATATTTAAATTAGCCTATGTTGAATTTTTTGTAATTTTCTGAGAACTTCCAAATTTTTATGAATAGTGAAAAATACTTAAAAACAACTTTTTTAATCAAAATAATTTATAGTGATAAATTATACTATTTAGTGGTTTTAAAGAATAATTAGAATATATTTTTACCATTTTATCCAATGGTGGTCTTTATAATTAATTTAACATTGAAATTGGACATAAACAATTGCCAATCTTTTGATATAAATTATTTCTTAGAAACACGCTATTTGTTGTGCCAGTGGGAATTAATTAATTAATGCAACTTATATGTTTGGAATTTCATAAAATAGACATCATTTTTGAATTCGGAATATCAATTATATCTTAGGGTGAAATTTTGGCATTGTTCTGAAAAACTTCAATTTTTGATGAATAGTGAAACCACTAAGTGGTAGTTAAATAACTGATTTTTCATTTAAATGAAATATTACCACTTATGTGATTTGATTTTCAAAAATCCGACATACATGGTTGTCATTAAGAAGTAAAATGCGGTTCAATGAGATTAAAATAATTTTTTGGTGAATAGTAACTTTTAAGTTCTTAATCGCGATTAGAGGTAATTAGTGTAGTTTAAGGTAAAAACAATGTTTTAATAATATGATATGAGCTTGAAACTTGTCCTACTCCTATTGGATGAGTCATGGCCAACCAAGACAACCCAGGGGTCAACTTGGGGACCCCATGGAGCCACATTGGTTGGAAAATGACATTAATATATATATTTATTTAATGTTAAAATTAAATTGACACAAACATGAGTTGTTTTACTAAAACAGTTTTTAAGTGGGGTTACAAAAGTCCAAATTTTGACTATAAATATTAATTAGAAAGCTAAAAAGATTTCCTACATCATAGTATTTTTTTTATAATTTTTAGACATTAAATAAATTAAATTATTTTTGACATCATTATGATGGAACGATGACCTCATTATTTAACGATTTAAATAAAATGAGAAGATAATGAAAAATCCAAGGCTTAAACTTGTCCAAAGCCTATTGAATGAGGAGATTTCTAACCCTTATCATCTTATCCTAGAATTATATAAGTGTGGGACCTCTAAAATCGGAAACTCATTTTATAATAAAGTGACTTTTCTTTACTTTCCAAGAGTGCCCCTCCCCTCCACTTATAAAAGGCCCCCACCTCCCCCACCTCATTTACAATTTAAAGCCATTTTTCTCGGCCAACCTCTGCCCAAATACTCTCACAACTTCCCCCTATTACTCCTAGAAGCCTCAATTTGGGCAGAACTCTTCCCAAGGAAGCCTTTGGCTCAAATCAAAAAGAGTTAACCGATTTTGAGGTAATGTCTTCTCTAATGTTGTTTTGTTTTATTTTTCTTCTCTAACCCCCTAAACTCTTTTTATTCATTTATTTTGTAACAAAACCAGTATCCTCAATATACTAGGATGTTGTTATAAGAAGTATTAGAGCTAAACTTACACACACCTACATCAAATGGTTAAAGAACATACAGTTTCTGTGGATGGCGAATTTCTGCCTCACGAAACAATGATTGTTCAACACTCATATAACACCTTCAAAGGTGGCCATTAAGATGTAACTATATTTATATATGATATAAAATATGTTTATGTTTTACTTATGCTTCTGTATTTCTCATTTATGTCATACTTTATGATTTCCATTATGGGTAAAACGCGATAATTTCATTTTAGGAAGTGCGGACTAACACCCCCTCAAAGTGATTTGAATCGTTAATGCCATATGTGGGATGTATAAAGGATGGATTAAATGGTATTATACACTATATTATACTTTAATTATATTATAAATTTATATCATTATGATTTCATTCCATTAAATACGAGATAGAAATGAAAGTAGCGTTCATGCGTACGTACGGCTTACCGTCTCCATGAACGGTGCATTTCATTTCTTACCTCTAAATGTTATGTGACATTATGAATGAATGTATATAATGTATATATATGATATATATAATATCTACATCATGAATATAATTCTGGATATAATGGATATTTCACCACATGAACAACTTGTAATTATAAGAAGTTTATTTTTGACTCAAGCACCAAAGATCGAAAAAACGACCGTTATTAACTTAAATAATTAAATAATGTTCACAACATGGTAATAAGTGATATAAATGGAATAATGAACATGAAAAAGGTTCTTAAGTAAATATAAATTAACTCTAGTTTATTATTCAGGTGGTTAAAGAACGGTCGAGTCAGGACAAGACACAAGGTAAGGGAGCTTCTTAACCGAATTTCTATATTTTGGGTTAATCTCCTACTTTCAAATTATGTCATGATATTATTATGTCCTATCTTTTATTTTTACATTATTTATGTGTACTTATAGTGAATACACATTATAGATGTACTTTATTTAAAAAATAATGATCTTTTTAAGGACTTCGTCTCAATCCCCCTTCATTGAGGCATATTTGGTTTTATACACAAATTTCTTTTATACGGTGTAAAAACCCCTTTGACTTTTACGTTTATTCAAAAGGAATATTTTTTTATACGAAGCGTTTTGCTAAACGAAAAAAGGGAATGTTTTTCTTTCTGTACTTATGCGGCGACAACGACTTCTCAGCCACTGTGACCATTATTTGAGTTTCGGCTTCCTCTACAAGCCAACATTTTTTTTAATGAAAAATAAATACAATGTTTTAACTTTCTTTTATTTTGGTATTGAAAATGGTTTTGAAAGCGTTTTTATTAGATCAATGTGTTGTATTGATATCTTTTGATTGAGATGTGGAAATGTTATGTTTCCTTTATGCATGTTTTATGTGATACGATTATGTTATGGTTTAGGATATGTTTAAACCTATTCATATGAGGAATGTATTGGACTTAATAAGTGACGGGTGGAGCCCGCTATAGCTCCTCGATGCATCTGTAGGTCTCATGAGACAACTAGACGTGGAATTGGCTGAGGCCCTTTCCCAATTTGATTTATGGTTTTGGCCGAGTCCTTAATCATTTTAGACGTCTTGGCCGAGGCCTTGACAAAATGTTTTAGAATGTCCGGAATTATACATTCCCTCATTATGAAAGTGGTTATTGATATTTCATGTGATTATTCGACCAGTAGAATATCCATGTGAAGAAGTGAATGACATTATCTCATTTTACTTTTGCCATATTATGTTGATGTTCAAGTTTAAAAGGCTTTTGTTTTATTTATACATTGCCTTAAATTTTTATGTTTATTTATGAAAGCTTCCGCAATATTGTTATCCTTACTAAGCATTTGAGCTCACCCCTTTTCTATGTTTTATTTTTCCCATGAAGTGAAGAAGTAAATTTTGAATGACCTGCAGGTATATTATGAGGGGATAATAGTGTGGACTGTGGAGACATTATGTTGTTGTTGTATTTTTTCATTTTATGATGTAATGTAAAACTTATGAATGTATCTAGTGTTTCCAAGGCTACTAAACTAATCGGTCTTTCGAGACATGATCTTTTGTGATCATGCCAATGTTACGAAGTAATGCACCGACTCTGGGTAGCTGGGGTCGGGGCGTTACAGTTGGTATCAGAGGCAGTTTAGTACTAACCTTGGAAGCTAGATTTAGATAAACTCTGATTAGAGCACATAACCCAAATATAGACTTCGAGGATTAGTATAGAAGAACTTCCTAAAATTTTGGTATCGTAGAGATGTTGTGAGTTTTCCGAGCAATACATCCCTGTCTGGAAACGAGCAGGTAGAGGCGGATCTGGCACAGATGTACCTAGGGGTAAAACCCGAAAACACCACTTTGAGCTAGACTCGAACGGGAACTGGTGCACGACAACGGGCCTTACTGCACTCTTGGTTACGACACTCCCGGGGGATATGCTTAGGATAATTCTCATTTTCCTTACAAACCACTATGAAGGGTTATGAGTATATACTTCCTCAAAGAAAACATTTTTATGGATTATATCCATAAATAGTTCAATTTATGTTAAGTATCTTACAAGTATGGAATTGTGTATTTTGATTCATAAACTAATATAGTTTATGCCATTGTTTAGAAATGGTGCCTAGTGGAAGGAATGGAAACTGTATCAATGCACGCACTCCGTGTAGGGATTGCCCTCCTACTCAAGATAATTATTTTGGAGCTGGAGATACAAATGGTGCTGGTCATCTTATTACCATACTGGGACAACTCACTCAGGTTATGAATAATAACCATACTCATATGGAGCACCCTGATCCGCAACGTGGAGGATCAATGTTAGACCGCTTCATGAGGCAACAACCGCCAACATTTAATGGGGGTACAAATCCATTAGTAGATGAGCAATGGATAAACTCCTTAGAGAAAATATTCCATGCCTTGGGGAGTAGCGAAAGGGAGAAGGTTGTCATGGCAGTTTACCGCCTCACTGGAGATGCCGATCAGTGGTGGTCACTGATTCAAAACACAAAGGAAGATGATGACGTATTGAATATGGAATGGAGGGAGTTCAAAGATATTTTCCTAGAAAAATACTATCCTCGTGACCATCGAGTAGATATGGAAAGGCAATTTCTGAGTTAGAGGCAGAAGGAGGATGAGAATGTCGCAAAGTATGAGGCTAACTTTACAAGGGTAGAGAGGCATGATGCAGATTATATACGTAACCCAAGAAGTAAGATTGATCGTTTCTTTGATGGGTTAAAACCTTTTCTCCGTCGGGCCTTAGTCTCACAATATTTCTCGTCGTACGAAGACATTGTCTCATGTGCTATCAAGACAGAAAAGGAATTCTCTATGTCTTATGACAACAAAGTAAATCAAGAGAAGAAGAGAACGGTGGAACAAGATACAGATAAAGGGAAAAAGGGAAAGAAGGATTTTCCATTATGTGATAATTGTTGGAAGAATCACCCTGGTACTTGTCTAAATGGAATGGGAGTTTGTTATAAATGTGGAGAAAAGGGTCACCAGGCTCGTGATTGCAAGGGAAAGAAAGAGGATATCAAATTTGAATGCTATAATTGTAGAGAAATGGGTCATTATGCAAATGAATGTCCTAAGCGTCAGGGAAACTTACCTCAGAAAAGGCCAAGGGATCAAGGACAATCTTATGCTGTTACTACAGTTGAAGCAGAATAAATAATGTATTGGTGCTTTTGGACTCATGGATTATATTTTGGTTATTAGAATAATGTGATATATATATAAGGATTGTACTGTAGTACTTGTTGATTTCAGTAAGGTTTTAATATGATGAAGGTAATTATATATTTAGTATGTGACAATAATAGAAACATTACTTTGTTTGGGGAATCTGATAAATTGATTTTGGAATTAAGAGACCTTTTAGAGAAAGTCTGGACAGAGGTATTTTGGATAACTATAAAGGTTGGAGTGGATTAAGTTGAACCTTGGATAGTAAATTTAAGGTTAAATTTTTTTTGAAGATTATTTTTGGAATACTATAGTTTTAGGAAAAGGATAACCTGCAGGGTGGGGGTATAAACCGTCGCGTCGGACAAAGCTGCAGGAATCGAACCCACAACCATAGTGCGACATGCCTTTATTTCCTAGCACTAGCCTACAGGAAGTCCCTGGTTATTACAAAATAATTTTACTAATCTAAATGGTATGTGTTAACATTTGGAACCTTATACAATTAGGATAAGTATAATATTTTTGAGTTCTATTATATTTTTCAGTGAAAGATGAGTTGAAGGTTGAAACTCTAATTGTCAAGCATAAAAATATATATACCTATCTCTTATTCAATGAATAAATTAATTCGTAATCTTTAGTAAAGGGATATTAATACAAAAAAATGTGTTATCCTAATACCATATGTCTTGTTGAACTGATGATATTTTAAATGAACATAGATTGAAGGCTTTGTGGCCCTCAATTTGATAGTTGATTGTGATTGATGACCTCAATCACTCCCTACAAATATTTACGTTTTCCCTCCAATTATATGTCTCTAATTGCCACCAATGTTCTCCTAATCAAGATCATAATTGGGTGGTGACCCTTTCATTTCCCTTTCCCTCTTATTAAGGCTAAATTTTATTAATCTTATTTCTGATGTGGGTTTTCCACAAAGGTATTTTCTATTTTCAACCTTTTATTTTCAAAGAAAAATTTCAAATTGCGAGGACGCAATTTATTTAAGGAGGGGAGAATGTAACACCCTGAGCTTTCATGATACGCCTCTCTTTCAATAATTCAATAGCTTGCATTTTACGCAAGTTCGAGTTCTAACACACCGCGACTAATCAAAGTAGCCGTTATGAATAGTAATAACCACTTTTTAAAATTATAGAAATTTTATATTTCAAAATGGAATTCATTTTGTATTCCTAATATTTAAATTAGCCTATGTTGAATTTTTTGTAATTTTCTGAGAACTTCCAAATTTTTATGAATAGTGAAAAATACTTAAAAAACAACTTTTTTAATCAAAATAATTTATAGTGATAAATTATACTATTTTGTGGTTTTAAAGTATAATTAGAATATATTTTTACCATTTTATCCAATGGTGGTCTTTATAATTAATTTAACATTGAAATTGGACATAAACAATTGCCAATCTTTTGATATAAATTATTTCTTAAAAACACGCTATTTGTTGTGACAACGGGAATTAATTAATTAATGAAACTTATATGTTTGGAATTTCATAAAATAGACATAATTTTTGAATTTGGAATATCAATTATAGCTTACGGTGAAATTTTGGCATTGTTCTGAAAAACTTCAATTTTTGATGAATAGTGAAACCACTAAGTGGTAGTTAAATAACTGATTTTTCATTTAAATAAAATATTACCACTTCTGTGATTTTATTTTCAAAAATCCGACATACATGGTTGTCATTAAGAAGTAAAATGTGGTTCAATGAGATTAAAATAATTTTTTGGTGAATAGTAACTTTTAAGTTCTTAATCGCGATTAGAGGTAATTAGTGTAGTTTAAGGTAAAAACAATGTTTTAATAATATGATATGAGCTTGACACTTGTCCTACACATATTGGATGAGTCATGGCCGACCAAGAAAACCCATGGGTCAACTTGGGGACCCCATGGAGCCACTTTGGTTGGAAAATGAAATTAATATATATTTATTTAATGTTAAAATTAAATTGACCCAAACATGAGTTGTTTTACTAAAATAGTTTTTAAGTGGGGTTACACAAGTCCAAATTTTGACTATAAATATTCATTAGAAAGATAAAAATATTTCCTACATAATAGTATTTTTTTTATAATTTTTAGACATTAAATAAAATAAATTATTTATGACATCATTATGATGCAGCGATGACCTCATTATTTAACGATTTAAATAAAATGAGAAGATAATGCAAAATCCAAGGCTTACACTTGTCCAAAGCCTATTGGATGAGGAGATTTAGAACCCTTATCATCTTATCCTCGAATTATATAAGTGTGGGACCTCTAAAATCCGAAACTCATTTTATAATAAAGTGACTTTTCTTTACTTTCCAAGAGTGCCCCTCCCCTCCACTTATAAAAGGCCCCCACCTCCCCCACCTCATTTACACTTTCAAGCCATTTGGCTCGGCCAAACTCTGCCCAAATACTCTCCCAACTTCCCCCTCATACTCCTAGAAGCCTCACTGTGGTGAGAACTCTTCCCAAGGAAGCCTTTGGCTCAAAACAAAAAGAGTTACCCGATTTTGAGGTAATGTCTTCTCTAATGTTGTTTTGTTTTATTTTTCTTCTCCAACCCCCTAAAATCTTTTTATTCATTTATTTTGTAACAACACCAGTATCCTCAATATACTAGGATGTTGTTATAAGAAGTATTAGAGCTACACTCACACACACCTACATCTAATGGTTAAAGAACATACGGTTTCTATGGATGGCAAATTTCTGCCTCACGAAACGATGATTGTTCAAAACTCATATAACACCTTCAAAGGTGGCCATTAAGATGTCACTATATTTATATATGATATAAAATATTTTTATGTTTTACTTATGCTTCTGTATTTATAATTTATGGCATACTTTATGATTTCCATTATGGGTAAAACGCGATAATTTCATTTTAGGAAGTGCGGACTACCGCCCCGTCAAAGTGATTTGAATCGTTAATGCCATATGTGGGATGTATAAAGGATGGATTAAATGGTATTATACACTATATTATAATGTAATTATATTATAAATTTATATCATTATGATTTCATTCCATTAAATACGAGATAGAAATGAAAGTAGCGTTCATGCGTACGTACGGCTTACCGTCTCCATGAACGGTGCATTTCATTTCTTACCTCTAAATGTTATGTGACATTATGAATGAATGTATATAATGTATATATATGATATATATAATATCTACATCATGAATATAATTCTGGATATAATGGATATTTCACCACATGAACAACTTGTAATTATAAGAAATTTATTTTTGACTCAAGCACCAAAGATCGACAAAACGACCATTATTAACATAAATAATTAAATAATGTTCATAACATGGTAATAAGTGATATAAATGGAATAATGAACATGAAAAAGGTTCTTAAGTAAATATAAATTAACTCTAGTTTATTATTCAGGAGGTTAAAGAACGGTCGAGTCAGGACAAGACGCAAGGTAAGGGAACTTCTTAACCCAATTTCTATTATTTGGGTTAATCTCCTACTTTCAAATTATGTCATGATATTATTATGTCCTATCTTTTATTTTTACATTATTTATGTGTACTTATAGTGAATACACATTATAGATGTACTTTATTTAAAAAAAATGATCTTTTTAAGGACTTCGTCTCAATCCCCCTTCATTGAGGCATATTTGGTTTTATACACAACTTTCTTTTATACGGAGTATAAACCCCTTTGACTTTTACGTTTATTCAAAAGGAATATTTTTTTATATGAAGCGTTTTGCTAAACGACAAAAGGGAATGTTTTTCTTTCCGTACTTATGCGGCGACAACGACTTCTCAGCCGCCGTGGCCATTATTTGAGTTTCGGCTTCCTCTACAAGCCATCATTTTTTTAATGAAAAATAAATACAAAGTTTTATCTTTCTTTTATTTTGGTATTGAAAATGGTTTTGAAAGAGTTTTTATTATATCAATGTGTTGTATTGATATCTTTTGATTGAAATGTGGAAATGTTATGTTTCCTTTATGCATGTTTTATGTGATACGATTATGTTATGATTTATGATATGTTTAAACCTATTCAAATGAGGAATGTATTGGACTTAATAAGTGACGGGTGGAGCCCGCTATAGCTCCTCGATGCATCGGTAGGTCTCATGAGACAACTAGACGTGGAATTGGCCGAGGCCCTTTCCCAATTTGATTTATGGTTTTGGCCGAGGCCTTAATCATTTTAGACGTCTTGGCCGAGGCCTTGACAAAATGTTTCAGAATGTCCGGTATTATACATTCCCTCATTATGAAAGTGGTTATTGATATTTCATGTGATTATTCGACCAGTAGAATATCCATGTGAAGAAGTGAATGGCATTATCTCATTTTACTTTTGCCATATTATGTTGATGTTCAAGTTTAAAAGGCTTTTGTTTTAGTTATACATTGCCTTAAATTTTTATGTTTATTTATGAAAGCTTCCGCAATATTGTTATCCTTACTGAGCATTTGAGCTCACCCCTTTTCTATGTTTTATTTTTCCCAGGAAGTGAAGAAGTAAATTATGAATGACCTTCAGGGATATTATGATGGGATAATAGTGTGGATTGTGGAGACATTATGTTGTTGTTGTAGTTTTTCATTTTATGATGTAATGTAAAATTTATGAATGTATCTAGTGTTTCCAAGGCTACTAAACTAATCGGTCTTTCGAGACTTGATCTTTTGTGATCATGCCAATGTTACGAAGTAATGCACTGACTCTGGGTAGCTGGGGTCGGGGCGTTACACATATAGTGGAAAAAATATTACATGATTCCTACTCTGAATAGATAGGAATTGTTTCTTATGATAACTATAGTCTACAATAGATAAACATGAATATGATCCCATTGTATGGAAATTTGTGACAGCATGTGTAGATAAAAAAGTTAATGAGGGTTGTGAAATACATATAGATGAATGAATAAACTTATATCTAGGAAATTGAGATCACCTTGTCATAGATCTAATTCATAGAGAATAATGATGACTCCCTTCTAGTGATGGAATGGTTCTGGGGAATTCTCTTTCAAGGAACACAACCCTCTCCAACACCTTGATATATGTCTACAATATAATTGGGGGTAACTAGATCCATGTCACTAGATGTAACACATCCTCAAAATTAATTTCTTTGACTCCTTAACTATAAACAATTTTCAATTAGGTCGTATATGGTTTTGGAAATCGATCATGAACTATGAAATGTTCGAACTCCCATATCAATGTATAGGATACTCCTAGAGACAATCTGGATTTTTGGGGAAAGAAAAAAAACACTTCATGTAATTTTTCCATGACCTTATACAACAATGCATCTCACTCCTCATGAACTCCTAGGAACAATATCCACCATTACCTCACTACTCAATGCAGTATTGTCATATCCAAAAAACCACAAGATCCTTATGATAATTGATCAAACTGAAAGATATTTAAACCACCTAAAAGTAGTAATATATCCATAATTATGAAATAGAATCCTCATACATCTATATTCTATAGGGATAAAACATTTGGAGTGTCCTACCCAAAGTGTAATCTTCACCATCCAATAGATTGTGGAAATCATCTAGCACATCTTATTATGTATCCTCCATGAAAACTTGATGGGAACATCTAAATGGTGAAATTAATAATAACAATATATTACTAGAGGCTCATAAACCAAAAATATTAAATAATAATAATAAATTAATCATTTACTAAATTAATTGATTTCATGTGTAACTAAATCCAATGGTCTACCAATTTCAAACACACATGTAACGAGGAATGGTGCATCATCTTTTCCTATGTATTAATCTAAAGTATTTAAATTTCATTTAGTTCACTTTTTAATCATAATGGTTTGTGCATCATATATTTGGGGCCCCTAAATAAAATGTTGACAGCTAGTATTCCATGTGTAGACCACTTATTAAACATTATTTAGTCCCTTTCCTTACAAACCCATGTATTCCTCACCTATTCGAAACAAAAAAAAATTATATCCATCATCCTAATCCATTGATTCCACTCATTCTGGACCTACTCCCCATAAGTGTACGCTTCCAAGATAACAATTAGAGAATATGGAGGGTTTCCATTGGAACATTATCTAAAATATACCGTGGGTTGGAAGAAATCATTTATGGTATAATGAACCTTAGAATGATATGCTTTACCCCTTAATAGAACATGTGGAAGAGAGATATAAGACATTTACACTAGTACTCTCTTTCTATGATAGATAAATGAAATCCTTAGTAAATACATGTAACGTCGTGCATAACGAAAACAACTATATAGTAGACTACAAGTGAAAATGATGAAAATGGGACAAAAAACATGAAGCCCCAACAGTTCCTATAAATCTACCAGCTCATAATATCCATACCGATCTCCAACCATTTTATATGACCTAAAAAATTGTACAATTATCATTAATGAGTTCATAATAGTTATACATAGTAGTATCCTACATGGAGTCTTTTTTGTAAAGGATATTGATATAATACTAAATCCTTGTGAATAAATGGTGAACCTAACATGTCATATAAATAGTTATAATAATTTTCCAACCTCAACATCGTTATATATAACCATGTATATTTTAAAGGAGATTGTATATTTTATGAATGAAATTAGGGCGGCCAAATATTTCTTACCCACTTGTTTTCTACTCTTACCAAACATAATATGTTATCATGCATCTCAATTCAAAATAGTCAGATCAAATTCACCTTGGAAAAATATCATAACATTCATATTGTGCATCACATCAGCTAATACACATATCAATATTATAATCAATCAATTTTCAACAACCACTACAGTTTGAATTTCATGTATCAAACATTGGGAAATATAACTATTTCCATTATAGGCCATACTTAGAGTACATACCTCATTCCATCACATGTCAAACATAGAATGGAAATAATAATTTTTGGGATAATATATCCATATATACATGTGTTTTAAAAAACCACAGTCCACTACATAGATAAATTAAAAATTATAAATATTTCATACAAAAAATATATCTAACAAGGGAAGAGAGTATGACCGGAGGGGTTTCTTATCCACATTTCCCTTTCCAACCTGTATATTGGGGAAATAGTCTCTATTTCCCCATGGTTCCAACCTCTCTACAAACATTTTTGGGGTAGCATATGAAAGAAAAAAACATACATGGTGTAAATTATTTAATAATAACATAATGTTCATAAACAATTCCTATGATAAACTATAGAAGTCATCTCCTATATATCTAAATTCCACTAATTGGGACTAGACATCGATCAAAACCACAAGAATTTAAGAAATAATGAACAAAATTAATACATTATATTTTATACATTAAACATTTCATTAATTAATTCGTTACATATTTATAAAAATTACTCCAATTTTCATTTCATTAACCAACAATGTGTTTTCTATCCCCAAAAGATATAATGATATATGAGTTTATAATTACACATGATAAAAATAATTATATAATTCGATATATAACTGAAACCATGATTAAAAATTCAATATTATTTTGACGATCCATAAGTCCACAAAATCTAAGAAACATCCTAAGATTACATAGATGATATGTAAAATCTAGATAATCTTGCTACCTCAAGAAGAGGGGAAAATAATGAAGGAAAACAAGAAAACCGACCTCCTAGACTTTAAGAGAATTAATGTTAAGTAAGAATATTAGCTTAAATCACATTAATGGGTAATCCGAGAATCTCCCTTAAAAAACATGGTTTTATACTCAACAACATATTGCACATCCAAATTTATCACACCATCGTAGGGATCAATAGTTGTGAAAAATGAAATGCTCACCTCTCATGTCCCATCTTATAACCCATGATAATATCATATCACATACCATGGTTCACATATGACAGAACTTAAAAGGCATAGAAACAACCAAAAAAGGTCAATAAGGAATATTTTCTCTAAAAGAAGTCATTTATCCATTACATCAAACATGATCACTTGGCTTGCCAGAAAATGCATTAAAACTTTATATGAATATAAAAACACATGGTCCCAAATGATTATTATAATTAAAAAATTATTTTTATTCCATTTTGAATTTACTTATTCAATTATTATAGGTAACAAAAATAAGCAACCTATGTAATCAAATATAACATGATGTAATTCAATTAAATATGATCCCTATGATTAATTATAATTTAAACAGGTTGTGAGAAGTATAATTTTTATTTTAAATAATTTAATAATTTTCCACAATAATAATTACATCATAAGATCTATATGTAATAACATTTTAACATGGAATAATAACATCAATTAAACATTCATCATACATAAATCTAATTACCATCGTATTCAATAACAATACATTCATTAAAAATTCCACTTTATGTTCTATAGACAACCAAAAAATTAACATATTTATGTTTAACAATTCCATCATTTTAACACATACTAACCCAAATGAGAACAAAATTGTTAATGAAAAATAATAATCAAGTTAAAAATCATATGATATATAACAAGTTATCTAGTAAATAATGAGGTAATCCATTACGATTATGGAAGAACAAAATCTATTGCTAATCATAAACAAATTATTTTCATTATCAAATTAATCCATAATTTGGGTTATTTACACCTCCTCTTAATGAATATAATATATTTTTACATTATAATTTCATATAAATTATTTTACAAAGAAGAAATTCACAATAAAAACATTTCACCATTCATCACAATAGAACATAAGAGGAATGTGGATCTTCGATAACCTATTCCACAAGATTGAAATTTACCTATAAATAAGGCACACCTCAAAAACCCTATAAAACAAGGGAGACATCATTATAATGATGGAGAAAAATTGACATAACATGAGCAAATAATACAGTAGGAAATGAGATTGACCAATCCCCAAACATGAATAATAAAATGTATAACTCACCATCAATCATTACGGATTAAACCTGGTACATAGATGATTTTCCACATCGAGAGGGGATTAAAATCCTTAAAAAAGAACATTCATATTCCATGTAGAATAAAGGAAAACATTTTTGAATATTGAGATCGAATGGGTGATTCGGATTTTACATACACCCTTAAAACCACCACCCCACAATTCATCCCATGCAACACATTAGGGGATGGGTTGACACGAGACACACTAAAACACAGTATGAGGGACCCATTTACATACTACCCTATTATAGAAACATCTATTGAGATTGTATAATTACATGGAATAGATCTTATATATCTTGGGTGGGGCTACGATACTTCTTACACCACCACACCACAAAACTCAGCAACCCAAATTAGAGACACACCACAACCAAACTCCTCGTGAAATCAAAATAGTTGGGATACACAAAAGAAAACCTCCACACCATATAAATTTATGAAATGTAAGTTGATATGATATCGACATTAATGTTTCACCATAATATATCCATCCACTGTACTCCAAAATTATTATGCTTATGGAATTACTAAATGTTCTAGGGTGTAGAATCCTATATATTTTATAATTTACAGCATAAATCCACTACATTCTCCTCAAGCATCTGCTTGGAACCACCATCACCTCTACCACACAAAGTATAGGTATACAGAGATATGGTCCCTTGAAAAATTATTATATAGAAGTTAGAAATAATAAACATGATCTATAGATAATAATAATTGGCATGCTGATATTTCATGTGATCAAAATAAATACTAACATTAGTCTATGTAAATTTTATTGGTTTAGATATCATTAAATAGGGGTGTATGAATAAATACCTATTTACCATAACATGGTGGGGGCTGAAAACTAATTATGAAAATAGTTTAGAACAATCAACTATGTAATTACAAGAAATAAAATTGAAGTCGGCTTCAATACCTTATTCCCATTAACATTGTAGAGAAGTATTAACTACTGAAATACCATAAATACATTAGAACATATATTACTATAAAATTCTAAAAAAATAGTGTGGTACGCTTATTCTCTTAATTACCATAGTGGAGAGAGTATCAATAAATAGTTCGTATAATCATATCATGATTAATAAAAATAGAACTAATTCAATGGATGGAGATATAGGTATCCACCCATCACATAATAAACATCCATACATATATGTTCCATTAGTTAATGAAACCATTTATACTTCAACCATCACATAGTTAACTCATTGAAAAAGACACAAGTTTCATAAAAATACATTCTTGGGACACTCGAGTAGACAAATAATGAAATAGGAAATGTAGTGGATAAAATTAATGAATGTATAATTTAAGGATTATTAAGGATGTTTTTATAGATGAAAAATACCATTATACGATATTTTAATAAATCTTGTAAAAAATAACTGTGAGTTACAATTTATTAATGGATTTAAAAATCCCTAAAATTGATTTATTAAAATAGTATACTGTTTCTTGATTAAATATTAAAACCATCCTTTAAAACCATGTTTGGGTTTTTATAAAATAAAATTATACAAGTAATATACTTTTATATATTATTTGAGAATATATATAAAAGAAAATAAAAATTTCATATTATAAAAACATTAAAATACATTTTAAAATCATCCATTCCATTTAAAAAATTATTTTTTTAGGAAAAAAAATAATAATTCCACTTATAATCTATAATCATAAAAAGTTAAAACAAATAGAAAAAATATTTAAAACACTAAATGGATAATTTCTAATGAATAATTATCTTATATTGAATGAAAACATAAAATGATATTCAGAAATATTTTATGCCATAATCATAAAGGGAAATTTGATGGATCAAATAAAAATGTAAATTTTTATTGAGAGAAACTAAATTATCTTGAAAAAAATTATTATATTGCATCTATCAATCCTGAATGGATGGAGTTCAAGAAAAAAACATTATAACTAAAAGAAGGGAGTTGAGTTTCAAAAACTCATACAACATTGGTATATTATCTGTCAAAATATATTTAAAGAATTAACATAATATGGATCATAAAAGCCTTTGAATTTAATGTCTATAGAAAATATTTTCCTTACTAAATAATCACACCATATCAATGTTATCATAGGATATAATAAGAAATATCTCTCATGAATAATATTTCAAAAAATGAACCCCCATATTCTAATTCCTAAAATACCTTAATGTGAATGAATCACCTTTATAAAAAACTATCTCATTTATCTATTTGAGAAACACACTCATATATAAATCTTTTTATAATATTTATTTATATTTATTCTCTAAAAGTATACTAGTGAGCTATAATTTTTTTTTCAACACCGGTTGTGAGTAATCATAGTAGGATTTAACAAGTTTTAAAGTAGTGGGGTTGGTCTTCTTTATTAAATGAAATTTCATCAATACAGTTTCATATATGGAATTGTAATTAAAATTTCATGAATGCTTATAATGTCAAAATTCTATTAATTATTTTATTTTTTGATGGTTCGTGTAGATGAAATTAGAGACAAGGATGATTTAGTAGTCTTTAGGAAATGAAGGATTGTGTCATAATTAATTAGTTTAGTTTTATTGTTAAAATTTTAAAAAAAGAAAATAAAATTCTTATTTACATAGTTATATCATATATCATAATTTATTATGTTATACTGGTTATACAAGAAAAAATTGTATTTTTTTTGAAGTAGCTTGTTACACCGTCCAAAATCATGATCATACAATATATAATTGAAGATTATTAATATGAATGTGGGTTTTCCTAGATTAATATCAATAAATTATATTTATATCGATATTATATAGATAAATATAATTTTTTTTGACTTAGATATGATGATATTTGATAAAATAAGAATTAAACTAGTCGAAAAATGAGATATATTACTTTGGGGAGGTGGTAGTCTAGAGGACACAAAATTATCCTTTTATGTGCTCAAATAAATAGAATGAAGGTAGGGAGTAATTATTATTTATATTTTAAAAATTATATCATATAATCCTTATTTATTTATAAATTTCACTTATATTATCATATAAAATATTTAATGGTGAGAAAAATAAAGGTCGCCACTTTTTCAAGGTGGTAGTTTATAAAACACCATAATGTATACTTTTTTAATACAAAATTGGATTTATATATAATATTTATTAACATATCATAATATAAGATAGTATTTAAAAAATTATTCAATTGTACTATAACAATAAAATAAAAATAAAAATAGTATGATGGTATGAAAAATGTTTTTGGAAAAAATTAGTATTCACATTGGAATAATTTTATTTCCGTAGAGGATTGATGCCAAATAGAGTTCTTTATAAAATATATTATAAAATGAGGCCCATGAAAAATTACTATAATTATAGTGGAAGAGTAATGGTCATTGTTCTAGGTGGAAAATAATTCATTGATTTTTCATGAAGGGGTGGTGAAACACCCATTTTATATGCAGAGAGAATAAAATTTTGGTAAATACTTCATTAAAATATAAATAGTGAACATGATATACATTTCTAGGAGATTCGAAATGGATAATAATTTAAATTAGATGAGATTATTTTGAAAATTTATTTTGAAACAGGTTTCAAAAAAATCTTGTTCGTAACTCTTACAATTTTCACTTTTACCATTTCGGGTTTCTCCCAGGTAAGTAATTTTTACCTAACTAATTTTGTTTTATTACCTAGTAATAAAGTTGATATTATTAAAAAATATGTACATATGGATTAAAAACATGAAATCCATTTCATCATAAAAAATTTCACTTTGGATGAAAAATTAATCTTACACATTGATGCCTATTTTTTAAATACCATTTTTCAGTAAAAGTGTTTTATTAAGCGTAAAATTTATGAATATGATAAAATTATCAATGTAAATAACTTTTATTATATTATTTAATTTATATAAATTATTTAAAGAATCAATCGTCATTCATAAAAATAAAAAATATTATTTCTCTGAAATAATATTTAATTAAATAAGAAGACCAAATATATTTTTTCTTGAAAAATATTTCTTATGTTTTCAAACACAAGTTTCCTAAATTCATTATATTTCTTGGAAATACATTTTTATACTCATTAAATACATAATTTTTCAGGATGAGTATTTTAAAAATAAATTATGTTATAGTTACTTTTTGATATATTTATTAACTCTATGATATTATTAAAAATTACATTTATCTCTATTAACATAAATATGAACTATTCACAAAAATCATCAATATTACATATAGGATAATTCAAATTTTTGGAAACAAAAAATATTTATATATTTTTTAAATTTATATTCTCGAATTTATGTATTTATATTTTAAATAATAAATATATATATAAGGAAAATATGATTTTATTAAAAAAATAACCACTTCTAGACATTAGCCTTTCTCAATGAGATTTGATACATATTTTAATGAATATTAATATATTAGGTATTATATTTATGGATAAAATATTATCATTACTATCATTTAATTGTGGTTTATTAAATGTATTCATAAATTAAAAAATAATTTGATAATGATCAATATTTTCTATGATAATCATAAAATATGTTTACGTTCATTTTTGTTCGATGCTGCATGTAAAAAAAGATATCAAACACATTATATCTATTTAATGGATTGGCATAGAATAAAAAATTATAGTGTTTCAACCATTTACTTGCTAATTGTGTTCCATTATAGGTAACATGATATGTACTTCCCCCAAACCTCATAAATCCTATAAATTATGTTGAAACTAAGGTCACACATATATTTTCTATCAATTTGTGGATTCTCCAAGTTATTAAACAGGATTTTCCGAATGTAATGTGTCTATAATATTGTAAGAATATTAGAAAACTATTTATTTATAAATATGATTCAACAATAAGGTTTTTTCATGTAGTCAATGAGTATTAGGTGTTTGTCAATGAGGGTTCTAAAAATATGAGATGTACTATCATTATTTTCTCATATTTAGTGACTACTATATTTGACATCGGTGCATCCTATTCATTTATATCAAAGATATTCTTGATAATTTTAGTCACAAAATGAATCTTATGACCTTTTATTAGACTTGATGGAACCTCATAAAATAAATATTTTGTAGGGATTTTGATTTTTCTCATTTATCTATTGATATTATAAATATAGTTACTTTTTAATTATATAGTTCAAAAATAGGGTCACTATGATGTAATCTAGAAGATTGATTGGTTGGTTTTCCATGATGTATATTTTGATTGATATAATTGGAATTGGTTACTCATTTCATTAAATGAAATCTACATCTTATTAGAGGGGTAAAGTATGCTATCATCTAGTTGGTATGGAACTCATTTTCTACAACCAAGAATGATGATTTACTCATATTTAGTCAAACATGGGGACATTAATATATTTTGTGAGAATTATTTCATTATTATGGACTTTTTTAAGTGTCTCCAACTAATTGATCTTGAAATATTATAGAAATTAATGTTTATTTTTTAATGATTTGGTCTGGGGTACTCATCTGACATAATTCCATCATTAGCTATGAATCTAACTAAATTGGATTTATTTAAGGTTATGTTGGATTATTATATTTCTAAATTATTCATTAATAAATATGTGTATCATTAAAAAACCACTATATTTCAAAAGAAAATATGATGATGTGACTCATTATTTATTTTTTAGTTATTAAGAAATTTTTTTGGGGAAGATTATGATTAAGTACATATTTCCCTATATTTTTAACTTATATCATTATTGAAATGGGGAGAAGTGGTTCTATAAAATTGAACATCAGTATGGATATAATCAACTCTATAGTATTGATTCATATATTCCAATGTCCTCCATCAAGAGAATATAAATACAATTTAATTATTTTTTTAAATGCTTGTTTTGACAACCAATCAAGATATTTTCATGTCAATGAAGAATATAATTTTCCATCAGTACCTTTCTTCCCTTATCCTGGTAATTAAGTACGATATTTTGGTTTTCTTTTTAATTAAATAGGATAATTTTTGTCTCCTCAAATTGATTCATAAAATCCTGAAAGACCCCCACCATTATTCCATTTCATCTAAATACCATTTCCAAATTGGAGTGATATGTTTCTAGGGAAATTATAGTTTCAACCATTATATATTCATCGATAATGAAATGGTGGAAGTTGTATTATCTTGTGAGGAACCAAAAAAATTAATCATGATTCGATTATACATGGATTTTAAAGGACATTATCAGTAGTTTTTAATGTTATTCTCAATGATTGCATCTCTTTTGACATCTCTTACTAAAAGTTTTTAAAAATAAATATGATATTCTAAATGATATGTTGCCTTTTATGAGTGAAATTACTCTATGGTTTTAGAACCAATTATTAATCTAATAGAATATATAATTATACATATTTTGGTTTTTAATTATTTTGGGGAAATAATGGGGTTCTTCACAATAAAAGAAGATGAAATAGCCATGTGTAAATCTCATTAAGCTCAACTACATGTTTATATTTACCCCAAAAATGATATCATACATGTATTAGTAATAAATTCCATCAATTGATAGTGAGATTAACTAATTATGAAATATTATAATATTTATTCAGAATGTAATTATTTAGTTACATCATTTCTAAAATGACCAGATCCTCTGGTGAGGTGATTGGTAGAGTATTCTCAGTAATTAAACATTGATAGTATTGTTGAATTAAAAATGGTGAATTTTGTTTTGGACACTCTTATTAAATTTTAACTTCTAAATAAGATATCAAATACAATTATTTCTAAAATATCATTGGTGTCATTGCCCTTATTCACCTGGATGTGATGAATAATTTATTTATTTATTTTTTGATCCAATTTACATCTAAATTTTCCTCTTCTAGGGTGTACTATATTATATGAACAAAAAAATAAATATTTTAGAATAATTATTATCTATTTATTTGGTGGGGAGAACCATTTTATATTGAATTTATCCCCAAATAAATTCTTTATTTCCAAAATACAGTTTTCATTCCTTCATAAAACGGTAGGGAGTGATGAAATGATTTTTTTGTAATCAATGTGTTGTGCATCTGAGTATAATAAATATGTACTATTATAATAAGTTTAAATTTTGGGGGATTGAATTGAAATTTGACATATCTGATTTTTTATATCAGGGAAAAATCTATCAGTAGATTAAGGACAAACAATAATATTATGATGACATACTGTAGACCTCATTGACTCCTATAAAGATTTGGTAAATGGTTTCTTTGGAATTAATCTTTTAATTAACAAAAAATTCCTAAAGGAATAATTATATATGGATGGTGAACGGATTAATATAAAATGTTTCAAGTTTCATTATTATTCAACTGTATAAGTCATCTCTTTGATTGTTTTATGTGTGTAGAATTTATCTTTCAAGATTGTGTGTTGATGAGGATATGCAGAAAAAGATTTATATTATTCTATAATGACCTGAAATTTATCAATTATAGTATAAATATTTTATTGATAATCAGTATAATCATATGGAATTTTTAGATAGAGAGTTTGCATCCTTGAATGTTTTATGTTGATTAGGTCACTGCCAACATGATAAATAATGAAAATCAGCTTAGAGATATATTTTAACCATTCAGATCCCTAATAAAATTATAATTTTTTCTTATAAATTTTCATTTACAACTCATTTGACCTATATTAATCAAGTTTTTTATGTGTCTATGTATAATAAGTATCTTCTCGGTAACATTTATGTTTATAATGAAGAATTTCCTGATTCATAAAATTGTATGTATGTTTTTTATAAAATTATCTTGTTTTAAAATTATTTGAAAATATTTGTTTATCAGAAAATTATTGCATTAGTCATATTATTGTATCATTATGAACCATATTATGATGAAACATGATAAGTGGAATCGATTACGTGGGAGTAGTGAATTTATCTTTTCAATGATTATTCATCTTTTTAATAAAATACTATACATTTAAAGAGAATTGGTGGGAAGAATTCTTACAATCTAATGACACATTTTTTAATATGTATTAATTTCTGAGATTATTTTTATCAAATATTCTATTAATTATAGTTATATTTATGGTAATTTGATGATATTTATGGATTTCTTCTTGGTTGGTGCAGGATTATGCCAAAATGTGTGGAATTAATAAGAAACCATGCTACATGGGGAGGTTGGGGAAGTATGTTTTCGCAAAATTCATGCATGATTATAGAAACTAAATGACCGAACCATGAAGGTATCTCCATTGGATAGAAATTAGTGGACAGTACACATGTGGATTGTTAAATATTTTGACCAACCCATGCGACATGAATTATATAATCCAAAAAATAATTATTACTCAAAAAATAATTTTTATCCTTATTCATATTATATTCGTGGACATAAACCCTTAGGATTATCTCTATATATTTTTGGTGTTTTTAACTATTTTGGGGAGTTATTTAAACGGATAATGGGTGTTGGATCTAGGAATCTCATAGTAAGAGTCTAATACTTTTTATTATTAAATTTTTATTGATATTATCTGATTCCCATTGAAGGTAATTTAGATGAATGTTGTTATTTCTGGATCTATGGGTTGTGGTAGGATATAATTAGAATGACACTATAAGAATTTTGATGAAGGAATAAGAGGAACATATTAACATAAGTTAATGAATTATTCTTATAGAAATATCATCGTAACCGGGTTTTCATGAGTTTGATGACCATGGTATTATTAAATATTATTTTCATTATTTGAAAGTTTTTAGGGATATACATTACTTTATTGGATCCTTACATCCACTTGGTGTGTTGGTCCCATTAATTTGTAAGATATATAATGTAACACCCCAGGTAAATAAAGAATATGACATTTTCATATTTATCCATATTTTTGAAAAAAATATTAATATTACTTTAAAGGGAATGCTATGCTCGAGGGAGTACCCAATACGCAACAACGACTTTCTTTGAAATCTTACGTTGCACTCTAATAATAAAATAAAATTATTTTAAAAGGTAGTTAATGCCTAACTGTTGCAATGGCGGGAATGAACGGAACTAACTAAAAAATGATTATATAAGTTTGTCAAATATTTTTAGTTTTATCCAATAAATTTTAGACGCTTAAAATGAAAATGAATCCAATTCTAAGCATAAATCTTCTAATATTCTTTAAAAGGTCGATTAACCGCCTTTTGATGGAGAACCCTTTTTAAATATACTTTTGAAAATTTTATATGTTTTATTTGATAAAATAAAATCCTTCTTTAGAATTGGGACATCAAAATTTACTTTGTGTAAAATTTTGTTATTTTTCCGATAAAGATCATTTTTATTGAAAATATTGCATTTTAATTCAAAACCTCTTTTTAATCTGATTTATTTATAGGGATAGATTATATATTTAATTTAGATTAAAATGTATTTAGAATATATTTTTACCATTTAATCTAATGGTGTTCATTGAAATTAATTTTACATTGAAATTGGACTTAAACTAGTGTCAATCGTTTAATAGATATTGTTTCTTAAAAACACGATATTTGTTTTGACAACAGAAATTAATTATTAAATTAATTAATGCAACATATATGTTTTTAATTTTTTAAAATAGACATCATTGTTGAATTCGGAATATCAAATATACCTTAGGGTGAATTTTTGGTATTTTTCGGAAAAACATCAATTTTTGATGAATAGTGAAACCACTAAGTGGTAGTTTAAAAACTGATTTTTCGTTTAAATGAAACTTTACAACTTCTGTGATTTGAATTTCAAAAATCCGACATACATGGTTGTCATTAGGATGTAAAATGTGGTTCAATGGGATTAAAATAATTTTTTGGTGAATAGTAACTTTTAAGTTTTTAACCGTGATTAGAGGTAATTAGTGTAATTTAAGGTAAAAATAATGTTTTAATAATATGAGATGACCTAGACACGTGTCCTACCCACATTGGATATGTCATTTCCGACCAATACAATCCATGGGTTAACTTGGGGACCCCATGGAGCCACTTTGGTAGGAAAATTACATAAATAACTTTTTATTTAAAGTTAAAAAAAATGTCACAAGCCTGAGTTGTTTTACTAAAACAATTTTTAAATGGGGTTATACAAGTCATATTTTTGACTATATATATATTTGAGAAATCTAAAAATATTTCCTACATCATGATAATTTTTTTTAATTTTTAGACATTAAATAAATTAAATTATTTATGACATCATGATGATGCATCGATTACCTCATTAATAAAGGATTTGAATAAAATGAAAATATAATGTTAAAACTATAACATACACTTGTAAAAAACCTATTGTATGAGTATATTTCGAACCCTTACAAACTTATCCTCTAAATACACCAATTTGGGGCCTTTAAAATCTGAAACTCATTTGAAAATAAAGCAACATGTTGTAACTTTCCAAGAGTGCCCCTCCTCTCCTCTTATAAAAGGCCCCCACCTCTACCACCTTACCCACACCTCTCAAGCCTTTGGCTCGGCAAACCCCTAATCATTGTGTCTCTACACATCCCACTCTTACTCCTAGAAGCCTCACATTGCGCAGAAGTCTTCCCAAGGAAGCCTTTGAGCTCAAATCAAAGAGAGTTACCCGATTTTAAGGTAATGTCTTCAATTGTGTTCTTTTTCATTATTTTGCTTCTCCAACACCCTAAAATATTTTTATTAATTTATTTTGTAAAAAAAACTGTATCATCATTATACTAGGATTTTTTTATAAGAAGGATTCGAGCCACTCTTAAACACACCTACATCTAATGGTTAAAGAACATACTGTTTCTATGGATGGTGAAATTATGCCTCACGAAACGATGATTGTTCAATATTATCTTAACACCCTTAAAGGTGTCCATTAATATGTCACTATATTTATATATGATATATAATATGTTTATGTTTTACTTAAGCTTATTTATTTTTCATTTATGGAATACCTTTATGGTTTCCATTATGGTTAAACGCGATATCTTCATTTTAGGAAGTGCGGACTACAGCCCCCTCAAAGTGATTTGATTCGTTAATACCATATGCGGTATGTATAAATGAAATATTTAATGATATTATATATGATACCATACTGAAATTATAATACTATTATGTATCATTAGGTTTTAATTCCATTAAATAAGAAATAAAAATGAAAGTGGCATTCATGCGTACGTACGACTTACTGTCTCCATGAACGGTGCATTTCATGTCTTACCTCTAAATGATATGTAATATTATAAATGCATGTATATAATGTATATATATTATATAAATGATATCTACATAATTAATATAATTCTGTATATAATATATATTTTACCACATGAAAACATGTAATTATAAAGAGTTTACTTTTGACTCAAGTAGCAATGATCTAAAAAACGACCATTATTAACTTAAATAATTACGTAGTGTTCATAGCATGGTAGTAAGTGATATAAAAGGAATAATTAACTTGAAAAAGGTTCTTAATCAAGTATAAATTAACTCATGTTTATTATTCAGGAGGTTAAAGAACGATCCAGTGATGTCGGGCCCGAAGTAAGGGATCCTACCCCTCTCTTTTTATGTAGACTTTTTTTTTCTTTTCTTTTAAGCTCATATTTATTATGTTTGGGGATGTTATTTTATATTCCCCATTCTTTAATTTTTATGTTTATATTATTAGAGACCCTATTTGATCTCATAAATCCATTTTTGGATGTTTTAATTGGTGCCGTTATGCCGCCGAAATTTCGTAAGGGGCTTTTTATCTCACTTTCTATTTTCGTGAGATTCATGCTACATTTTCCAATATTTACTTTTGAGTGGTGTATGTACTATCCATTATTCTACTCTTTGTGTAACATTATTTCGTTTATGAGTGTTTACATCAATGATGTATAGTCCTTCTTTCATGGGGTGTACGCTTCAAAAGTTACCCAAATCGGTAAGGGAACCTTTCACCCTCTTCTCTTTAAAAGACTTCTTTTGTTATGTCTATTAATTTTCATCTTATTATGTGGGGATATGTTCTTATATATCCTTATTTCCTTAAATTTTATTTCCAAGTGATGAGATACCCTTTATCTCTCTCATCAACTCTTTTTCTAAATTCGATGTGACGCCGTTAGGCTGTCAAGAGAACTTCTTAACCCAATTTCAGTTCCTTTGGGTTCAACATGTAGTTATTGAATATGTCATCCTTTGAATATGTGTGAATGAACATTGATTATATTACACTTAATATCCACTTATATTGGGTGTATTTATATTTTTTACACATATTTATGAGATTTATTTATCCTTAATTGAAGGATACCTTCTTTATAATGGATTTCATCTCATTTTACATTTCTATTGAGACTTCATTGTTGTTATGCACCAGTTCACACTTATATGGTGTATATACTGTCCTTTGGAATATTATATCATGAATACCTTTATTCTCCTGATATTATAACGTTTTGATTAAATTTTATTCGTCAATTATTGTATTCAAGTGTCTCTCATTTTGTTAAAACCCCTTTTAACTAAAATATCATTTTAAATGTTTTAATGATTTATTCCTATAAGTATTTCTCATTAATATCCATGTTGTCAAAATTGTTTTAAGGATTTATTTATATTGGTATTAAGGGTTTAAAATGTTAAATGCTTCAATGTGGTATGGGACACTTTAATTTATAAATATGTTTATTAAATGTTCTAAATGGTTTTGAAAATGGTTTTTAGAATGGATTCATTATTTCAATATCTTAAAATGTTATATTGTTATTGCAATGTGGGAATGCTATCATTCCATTATGCTTATGTTATGTGCTATGATTATGTTTTGGTTCTTGGGCATGGTTATGAAGATGGGTGGTTCCGTGATAAACTAATGGCGGGTGAGCCCGATATAGCTCTCCAATGCATTGGGTAACGCGAAGGAGTTAAACGTTAAGGTATCTCCGAAGCGATTTAGGGAATATACTTTGATGGGTATTCCAAACGTAACCAAGAGGGTTACTCCCTACGTAAGAATGTTATGAATGCCTCATGTTAACTTTATGTCTTTAGATTTCTGTGATTTATTCATGATTTTATGAGGTATGTTAAAGTGATTATGTTTTATGGGTAAAGTATGATTTCATTCTTAGGTATATGTGTACTCATGTTTCCTTTAAATACTTTTTATAACCCTTACTGAGCTTTTTATGCTCATCCCAAGTTTTTGAAATGTTATTCACAGGTCAAGGGAATAGTACATGATATGATGACAGTTTCAAGGAAGTGTCAAGAAAGAATCCATGTTTTATTTTAAATTTGTTTCCGTTGATGGGAAAAATGAATACTATCTTTTATGTAACCACTTTGTTTAAATGTGGAATGTAAATCAAGTTTTAAGATCTAATTCTCTAAAAATCGAAACCTGAAAAGATCCTCAATGTGTAATCTTGTAATAACTCTAGATTAAGTAAGTTTTAAGGCCGTGGCCATATATATAATGATTGTGAGAAGGTTGGTCGCCTGAAATTACTTTATTTATGAACCAAACCATAATGAAAATATTAATTTTTATTCTATAATAATTGAATGGAATCATTTATAAATAATGGAATATATTTATTTAGGATTTATATTTGAAATTTATTTTAATTTTTTGGATGAAAATAACAATAGATTATAAAGCATGTTTACTGTGAATTTGGGAATATTTGTTATTAGTTTATAACATTCCATTGAAATGATTCAAACCATGAAAATTAAAGCATCCATATGTGGGATTTTTTTTGAAATTTTATGTCCTCATGTGTGGACTATAACCCATGGTATACTGGGGTGTATAGTATAAGAATATATTGGTTGGTCATTTATTGGGGTGTTCTCTTATCCATAGTCTTTTGTTCTATTGATTTGTTCACACATAGAATTTTGATCACTAATAAGTGAGGATAAAAAATAAACCATTACTCAAGTGTCCTATAAATTAATCTCCATATTGCTCAATTTTTAAATAATATTTATATATACTTTTAAAGAATGTTTTTATTTGGTAATGTTTTATATACTGGATGTAAATTGTGAATTTCATGTATTTTTTTAATGAGTGAAATGTTAAATTTCATTCCATCAATTTCATAAAATATTAATTATTATTTTAAATAAATAATTCTTAAGAGACTACTAGTCTGATCAAACTATTATTGTTTTCCTCACACACTATAAATATATTCAGTTTTGTTTAGATGTTGATTTATTTTTCAAAGGTAAATCTGTGGATCTACATGGTGGAGTTTTGAATCCATGTTTCGTGGTGAGGGAGTTTAGAAGTGGAATGGAGTCATGGTTTTCATCATATAACAATGATAATGGTTTTTTTCTCAACTAAATTATATTACCTTTCTAGTTAAGAACATTGATTTTTCTTATACACATGATTTATTTAATAAAACTTTTTATTATAAGGTTTTTTATTTATGAAAATTATTTTTCATACAGTTTTTTGTGATAAACGTCTTCCAAACGATTATTTGGATGCACATGAACTTTTTACATAAAAATTGGGAATGAGATCACCCGTTATGTCTTTACATGATCTCAATCAGTGTTCAGTTTAGGTATGTCCCAATTTGGTTAGTGAAAATCCAAAATCAGAACCCAAATTCAATGAATGTATTGGTATTAATCCTTGAATTATACATATTTTGTCATGTTTGATGTTGTTTCTAGATATTTTTATTGTAAAAATTATGATGTCATACCATTATGATATACATAAATTCATATCTCCCAATATTTTCTGAAGGTAAATGATTCATCTCTTGAAATTTCATTTCCTTCCTCTATATTTTTTTTGGATAACACTTAATTACACATATTAGTTATAATAAGATATTTTCCCATAATCATGTTTTCTCATGGGATAATGTTCAATCAATTGGTGATATATTCAAATGATTGACCCTTATATATTTTTTGAAATCACCATACTTATGATTCAAATCTAAAGGATATAATGATTAATTATAAAAAAAAGAAGCCTATAATGATTATATCCTTTCTTAATTATGGGGAAATATTAAAAAGTATTTTAAAATAACATTATTATGTAACTGGTCCTCATGCACAGTAAACCTCTCATTCATGGGATTATATGATTAATTTTTTCAGATTTAATTCTTAAATTTTTATAATGATGTGAAATAATGATATTTTTATCCAGGGTCTCTATAGTTGGTATGAAATTAGTATTAGTAATTTCAGGATATTATTTTGTTATTATTAGGGACAAGTTCAGAGAAATTTAGTTATTACCCAAGAAAAAAATCTAATTTATCAGCAACACAATATGATATCATCATAATATTTCATTAAAATATATATTATATAGTCTTGTTAGAAAAAAATTACTCTTTAAAAATTATATGTTGATTCATGATCTTTCAAAAAATTTACCAAGGGTTTCTAATCCCAAAATGGGTTTATTGGGTTTTAACCCAATAATAATTAGGTGCATGACAGAGAGTATAAATTACAAACTATGATTGAAATCTATGTTGTATTCTTTGGGGTTAATAAAATTATTTTTCAAATTTATTATGAAATACTTAATATGATGATAAATTAGGAAAATAAGTATAAGTGAATAGAACCTAAATAAACTAAGAGTGATTTATATTGAACTAAGTACTAATTTAATGGATTTTAATAGTAATACGTTTAATAATTTAATTTTCATGATATCAATTATAATAATTATATTACATTGTTAATCTATCATGACTCATGTTAACACCTATTTCTTTTATAAATGGATGAATCACATAGAAAAGAAGTTAATGGTTGGTACCATAGAAATTATATTTATATTAAAAATGATAAATCATTTGTGATATAATATGGAGTGAGGAATATTGTGATTATGTTAAACAATCAATTAAAATTTATTATTTACAAGGTGAATATAGTTGAATTTCTCAAAAAAACCAATGTAGAGAACGATGGCGTGTCATCAAAGTTCATATGATGAAGATTATGGAGGAAGGAAGATAAAATCCCCTCAATTAAAAAATATGGGAAGATACAGTTATGGAAATACCCCCATGAAATCAAAATATGATTCACGTGCTGTAATGGAGAATATTTATAGAAAATATAATAATGAAAAAGGATGTGTTAAATTGACACAATGTGGAAAAATAATGTTATTCCTAAGAATAATGTTGTAATTTAATGCTTTATCTGTGAGGAATTTCAGCACTATGAAAACAAGCTCACTAATCCGAGGTGAAAATATGAAAATCTACACCATAAACCTTATAAACCAAGGGATCAAGGAATATCCTTTGTAATGACCGTAAAACCCCCTAAACCTATAACCCAATGCTAATGTGTAATCTATTACGTTGGATATAGATACAAGAAATCACAACTGATCGGATGTAATAGTTTTTTAATATTTAATAACTAGATAAAGTCGTCATACACATTTTATATTGGGAATAAAACACAATAATTAACAATAAAAAATATGTATCTTTCTTAAAAATCATTGAAATAAATATTCTTTATATCTAGGGGATAGTGAAAAAAATAAGGGTTAGATAAAAAATTATGTAAGTGTTTTGTAGATTGCAAGATATCACGAATAAATAAAGAGTATTTAACAAGGAATAATCAACAAGGTAATACAAATATCTAAAAACAATTTCCACTTTATGAATTATGTCACTATCATGTTTGTTTAATGAATAATCAATATGGAAAGATAAATATCAGAACACAGATTCCCCCTAATTAATAAAATTACTATCATGATTAGAATGGTCATAAATAATATATAATGGAAAATAAATGAAAATGAATTCCATTTAATAAATGAAATAAGAATGAAAATTATTGTAGAGATCATATCCATGATAAAATAACATGGATATTTATAAATTAATTATTAATAAAGTTAATGATTAATTATTAGATTACATGATCTTAGGCATCAAGAATCATATACCATCAAGAACATTAAAAATATTGTTTTAAAACGGATCGATTGGTTTAGAATAGAAACCCATTTATCTAATTATAGTAAACATATTTATCTCATGACAAAAATGATACACTAAGGGGATATCTATAACTAACACTCCACCATATCTATATCTCAAATGCATTCGGTAAATATAAAATGATAGTTTTAATTCATAAAAAATATTACATTCCAACATGATTCAGTATTGAGGAAGTTATAAAAATTAATGAAAATTTAAACAGCCAATTATAAAACATTCAAAGTAACGTTGAATATGTATAAATTATAGACCTTTTATGTATTAATTATATCCATGATCAATATTGTGGATATTTTTCAAAAATTTAATGTCCAATGAAAACACAGAAATTACTTTATTTAGGTAATGTCTTTGATTACAAAAATTAACAATGATTGACAATTTCAATACAATACCAAGTAAAAATGACCATAAAACATATAGATATATAATAATTATTGTATAAATACAATATATCTCCAATGTATCATATGTACAATATTTTTTATTTCATTGATGAATGTAAATACTATAAAAATTTCATTAAAACATGCTTGATGAAAATGACCTTTTCACTTTGAAAATCAATTTTAAAAATAAATTTCACCAAATTATTGGAAAATCTACTACCTTGAAAACATCATTTTAAATATAAAACAAATTCATTGAAACATTTATTATTTATGAATAGAATAATTTTTGGTGATGTCATACTTGTAAAAAAATATATCCTTTCACATTTTTTATAAAAGAAACAGAGGCCTTGTCTAGTAAATGAAATGAATATTACAAGTAATAAATTTTTAAAAAATTAAAAAATAGGTAAATATTTCATTAATTAATCATTAATCTAAATTTAAAAATAATTTTTTGAACATTTTTAGTAAACCTGGTTTTCAAAGAAATTGGATTTTTGAATGAATTGATAAATTTATCGATTTTTTATAAACATTTTGGAAAAAATATTTTTACCAATGAATTGAAAATGGTGAAATTACATGAAAATTGTATAAATAAATATAGGATAATAAAATTATAATGGTTCATTATATAATTATAAAATGATATCCTTCAATGGAAATTCAAGCTTGAATAGTCCCGATTAAAATGATATTGTATAATAAATCCTTATAATGGTCAAAAAATTGAGGTGATAATTAAAAAGTGAAGTGATTATGTGTGTAAATTTTAAATTCACATAAAACAATTGGAAAAAAATATAAAATAATTAACAGATATTACACATATAATCATATAATATCAAATTCATTGAAGAAATAATATAATGTAATGAAAAGAAACTGAGTAATGAATTTTTTTACCACTTCATAATTTTCATGAAACCATTGGATGAGTTAATTTGAACAAAAAGTAAAAATAAAATTAATTATGAATTATTCATGATATTTCATTAATAAATGGGTCGTATATAAACTATATAAGATAACTAAAGTTGATAATATTTAAATATGCCTCAATAAAGGGAATTTGAGATGAAGACCCATTTGTCAAGCTTCATTTTTAATAAACATTATTTAAAATCAGTTATAATGTTTTTATTAATTTAATTAATGTTATAACATAAACATATTCATATTTTTAAAATCATTTATCTTCCCTTTATAAATTTTTACCACCCATTTTTTAATAATATTGTATTATTTTCATTGTTTTCTGTGTTAATGTTCTTATTTTATCATGATTAATTATTTATGAATGTTTTTTTCACATATTATATAAATAAATCATCATATAAATAAATCATCAATATAATTATATTAATGAAATTAATATCTTATGTAATCATTATATATATATTTATAATCATTCATAAAGGTAATATAAAGAAAATGAATTGTATTGCTATTTAGAGATGTAGACTGTATGTACGCACGAGTGATGATATCATTCCACTAATTACTGAAAGGGTTATTAAGTGGGTGATATATTAATTTTAAATTATAAATATCAAGTCATATATATTGAATATTTTCAAAATATTTATCCTTACTACATTCCATGTAATGCATAATTGAAAAACAAATCATGTCACTTTGCGAGGATGTAATACGCCTTACACAAGGGAGATGTTATAAAATTTTAAAAATAATGGAATATAAGAATATATATGTGATATTAGAATTATATTTGTACAATAATATCATAAAAATAATAATATTATTATTAAATTGTTCACTAAATCCATCCATTAATATTGGTTATGGAAAATGAATTACATTAGTTCATGAGGTGGTAGTCTACCATACACATTAATGTTTGATTAATTTCCAATTTTTTTGATGAGGAGATGGTTATTGGTAATTAATATAATGTAATATTTTTTTTAAATATTACCATATTGTTATATAATCATGATTTAATTGTATTTTATCTGGTTTAAAGAAGAAATGAACTAACAAAGCTTATTTAAGAGAATTACCTATTTTATGGAAAACACCATTTGGATTTCATCATAATCCATTATAGGTTGGATTTAAAACAAAAAAGAGATATAATATCTATTATTTGGATTAATTTATTTTTCTAGGATGGTATTTTATGAACCAAATGGGGTTTGATGTGTAAATAGGGGATGATATGACGTGACCAATTATAAGTTGGGGAGAGGATGAACTAGAAATTTCTGAAATGAATCATATACACACAGATTTTGTATAATGAAAAATGCATCAAAAAAATTTAACTATCGAATCATAGAGGTCATAAGGAATAAATATGTCCATAAATATGTTTTTCATAGGTCTTAGGTCATTTTTGGTGATGTCCCAGTCCTAGATTCCACTTAATAGGTGCCCCACGTCTGGTGGGAGACATAGCCTAAAGTGCATCTCCCTAAACGACAGAGGCTACCTACAAGAATTGAGGGCCTAAGGTGTGTCAATGGGGAGAATATTCCACCATTATCTAAGTGTAGAATTTTATATGGATATAAACATTAGAAAATAGTGGTTGAAATATACATAAATAAAAGGCACTACAGATATAGGTAAAGATCACATTAACTGAATTAACTAAAATAACTGATGATGATATGCCATTTCACTAGAAACTGGAAAACATAGACACAATAAAACATACCTAACATGTTCCACAAAATTATAATGGGAAAATACTATCCCACGAATACAAAGCCCCATCTCAGTTAGTTTCTATCAAGTTCCATCTTAGACAATCTATGATTGAGTGTTCAAAGCCATATGCTTCCATTATCTACACCTACATCTACGTAATCTACCTCGGGTGCCAAACAGTGCCCGAAGTGGGTGGGAGATAAATCTCAGTGCACCACCATCAAAAATGCCTATAACATCCACAATGTTTAATGGAAATCTAATAGTGTGAAAACATGTATGTATAGAGTAAAAAAGTTAAATGTAACTAAATACACATGTGCATGATTCATCCCTCGGCTAGTGTATGCATGTGTAACTAGTTAATTAATTTATTATTACTAGTTGAAAAATAAATAAAACATTATTGGTGAAGGTTCCAAGAAGTAATAGGGAAACCAAAATTAATATTTAATAAAATTTTGTTCTATGGTTTTTACCAAGGCATCCTAGGCCTCAATGGCCATTACCGTAGTAGTAACTGGGTCTAACTATTGTTAAGAGTTTAATCACTTGGGCATAGTCCAATGAATTGCCTAATAATATTCCTATCGAATTCAAAGTGACCTTCCATGGAAAAATGGGTACGAAGTGACTGGGCCTGGAGGTTATTAACTATGGACCCTACTTATCAATGATGGTTCCAAGGAGTGTTTTCATCGAATCCTTTAATAAATTGAAAGGGATCCTATGGTGTCATACCCGACATCCAAGAATTTGACAGGATAGGGATCTAGGTATGAATTTACCTAGTAAAGACTCATCCTTATATCAGAGTGGTGTTCCTGAGTGCTTATGGAATTCGCTGATAAGAATCCATTGTGAGATCGAGGTAGGATACTCGTGCATAATAATAAAGACATGTATAAATTCAATTTGTTCAATTTGTGCCTTCTATTAGAGTAAATAGGGCAGGTTTCATAAATCCTTTATTAAATCCACTTAATGCATATTCAATAATTAATTTCCATTATGCTACCTTCCGTTGATGAGTTAAGGGGTGATATAAACATGTAACTTATTTTTTAGTTACATTTAATCTCCTAAAGTTATATACATAGTATATATGAAAATTTACTATTGACATTTAATTTCCAATTAATGAACATACCATATGTGGGTTATGTGGGGAGAAAACATGAAACATATAATTATAGAATTCGAATAGCAAATCAGTAAATTTAATACAGAAAAGCATACCCTCAGAGGGGTGAAGCCAAGTCATGACTGAACAATAGCTCTACCTTAACAAATATGTAGTAACCAATGTTGAAAAAGCATCTTGAATGGGATAGATTGAGTTGTGGGCATAAGAACAAATAATTAATCATATATTTTGAAATATCTAGACCATAAATTTCTAATTAATATAATGATGTCATGTAAATTCAATAAAAGACACCTGATGAAATATGTGGGGGCCTGTATGATAAATCCAAAATAAATGAACTCGATGGATGAGTTATAGACCTCCCACCATAGGATTTCATGAAACTCATATGGTATCGGCCCTTGATTTAGATTAGATCAGAGTAGATCTATGAAAATAAGAAAACAATTATACCTCGATAACATGGTCATGAAAAAGAGAGACGAATAACGGCTCAAATAGCCTCGATTACATACCATTGCGCATCCATGGTAGTGACCATAATCTCGATCTAAACCCGGACAAATGGGTTATTTCAATCCCCAAAATAGTCCTTAAAAAGGTCCAAAAAATAGTGGAATTGAGGATTATTTGGCTTGAAATCTGATTAGGATGAATTAAGAGGAATAATTAGGAAATTATGCAGAAGATGGTAATTTTACAAAAAATAGCCTATTAACAGTTTGTCCACACTGTTTATGAAACTTTGCACAAACCATGTAGGAGTACCCAGGGAAAAGGGGCACCAGAATAGTAAGATTTCATGATTAGGGAAAATATGCACCAACTATAGGAGATGGATTTCCTGAAAAAGAACCATTGGCATATTTTTTTCAAAACATGTGGCATTACCACGTGGTTTAATACAAATAGTTCGCCATTCATATTTTTTCCAAAATGATTTTTTTGTGATTAGAAAATCCCTTATCACCCTTTAAACCTTCAATGACTCATTATTAATCTATATTAGGGAAAAATGAATAATTTGACCATTATTTAATGGATCCAAATGGGAGTGAAAATTCTGGTTCATACAGTCCACCGATTAAAATAACTCATCCCCAAGTTAACCCTACAAACGTAGAGGAACACAGTATGAGAACATCTCTAGCCACATTGCATGTGCATCAACTTTCATTTACCAAGTCCTGTCCTCTATACAGCCACGATTCATTATCACCCATACCAATGGGACATACCAGTCATGACGATATTATGTTCTCCATTCAATGATGCATACTAGATACTCCTCAAAGAATCATCAATATCTAACTCCACTACCATCATATCAATGGTATGAGATAGGTTGTTATGATAACAGAAAATCTATTAATCATTAAAGACTTCATGTATCTCACAGTACAACTGAGGTAATTGAAACTGATAAGCTGCCATCCCGACTCACTATAGGATTTCCAATTTAATTACATAACGAGGCTATAATTTTGATTATGTTTGTAACAATCTATGCCCAATCTGGGGAAATACCTGAAAGAAAATAGATCATAGAAAATGAACTATATAGGACATCACTGGCGATAATCATATGATTTCTCTCCAAACTTATCAGTAGAGATATGTTTTTTGATCAGCTAAACCTACTCTAAATGTTCTTGAACATGACGAGGACCCAGTTCGGATGCCTCACCTACATCTTGCCAGCATGTTGGTGAACATAATGGCCAACCATATAAGTCTTCATAGGTGTCCATTTGAATTGTATGCTAAAAAATTTTATTATCAGTGAACTTAATGAGAGGGTTATGCTTTTCCCAAGAACCATAGTAATCAATGACACATGAAGAAAGTATATCCTCTAGAACCTATATTTTTTGTTCTGATTGTCCATTATTCTAAAGGTGGAAGGTTGTTCTTAAAAGAACCTGTGTTCGCATAGCCTTTTGTAATCCCATCCAGAAACATAATATCAAATGAGAATACCTATCTAAAATCATTATATGAGGGATCCCATGTAGTTGTATGATTTCACAGACATACAGTTTTCCTTGATCATCAGTTGAGAAATTATCCCAAACAGGAATTAACTTGGATGATTTTGATAGTCAGGCTATAACTACCCTTATATCATTATCCCCTTAGCCAATTCAATAAATCAACTACAAAATCCAAAAAACTTATTCTCATTTCCATTCCGGGACATGCTGCCGATGTAACAATCCTCTAGGTATTTGGTTTTCCACATTCTCTTACTAACATGTGGAACAACTATAGATAAGTCATTCTATCTAAAGATTCATACCATTCCACCAATAATAGCATCACATGTCTTGAAACATCTATGAGATTCCGGGATGAAATACCCACTAAGAGGCATAGAAATACTTCATCAACTCCTATCTCATATCTATAAGGGCCCAAAAAACATAATTAATTCACATTATATCATATCTATCTTTAGAATAACTTGGATGTGGGTTATCTACTAATATACTCTCATAGAGCACCACGCCTTTAGGATATGAAAACTATACACCCTTTACCTTTTCCTGGAGGGATGATGTAACTATCAAGGAAGAGGGTAAGACTACTTTTTTACTTTCATGATACTAAAGATATATTTTAGAAATGAGGTCCATCAAATTCCATTTGTCACTAGATTTTCATACTGCATGCCCCTAAGATTTCCAACTTAGTACATCTACAACTACATTACCTATCCTATGAATATAGGCAAGCTAAATCAAATGATTGTAGATATTTGACCCATATCCACTATCTGAGTTTAATGTTATGATGAGTGATGATATATTTTAGGCTCATGTGGTTTGTGTACACCACAAAGTGCTCACCCAATTGATAATGTCTCCACCAACATAAGGCATGGAATCTATAACTAGATCAATGTCATGCATATGGTAGATTCTCTCATGAGGCCTCAACTATCAAGATCCATACAAAACAAATCCATCCCTATGAATTAGAGAGACACCTAGGTGGATGTCTGATACATCACATAAGATGGTATAACCACTTCCTTGATCTAGAAGAAATTAAATAGGTTTTGACAGAAGCCACCCTTTCAAAAACCGAAAAAGATTTCTCATTCACTTCTGACCGTATGAACATTACACCCTTCATGGTAGGCATTGTAAGAGGTGATAGAGGATGTCATAATTTATATATGAAAAACATGTAATTTCCTACCAGCCCCATGACAATATATTTATGAAACATGTTTTTTGGATTTTCCCAGGAATCTACCACACTAACCATTTCTAGGTCAATATGTACTCCAGATTCTGATGTGATATGACCCATGAAGTGAACCTTTTCAATCTATAAGTGGAAATTAAAAACAATGAATAATTTCAATGCTCTCATAGTGTAATTATATTGATTTCAAGGTGTTTATATTGGTTGTTACAAATATGTGAATGCCCCAATATGTAATCCACAAAGACCACAACAAAAGAGTCAAGATAGGGATTGAAATATATATTCATCAAAGCCATAAAAAAATTAGGTGCATTCATAAGATAGAACCACCTAATAAGGAACTCATATAGACCATAACAGATAATATAAGATATAAATTGAATGTCTGATAACCTAAATCATGCCTAATGCTGACCCGATCTTAGTTCAATTTAATAGAGGACCCTAGATCCTCATTGTTGGTCAAAGTGATCATCTATTCAAGGAAGTGGAAATCAGTTCCTAACTATAATCTATTTCAACCATATGTAATCCACACATACATATAAGGTTCCATATTACTTCTTAATTAAATGATTAGGTGAACCCCAAGAGGATGTATTGGGTCATATAAATCCATTGGCCTTTAAAGTATCATACTTTCACAAGATCACCAGACACTCTGTAAGTTCTACCCTATGTAGAGTAATGGAAAATGGGGCTTCTCATGGAACAAGATCCGTTGTAAACTCTACCTCCATCTCAAAAGATAAGATAGAAAAACCATTGATATTGTTATCCCTAAAATAATCCATTACTAGAGGGAAATCATCTTGATGTAAACCCTAATCCTCCTTGGAGATATTTTCAATCTGGGAGGTCAATCCACCCAAAACTTAATGTTGTAGTCCATCTATACTAGCATAGACATCACACACAAACATATATTGATATCTTCTTATATATGGTGATGTATTGGATACCCCAAAACAATATAAATCTTCAAAATTATGACACCAAACCAACCAGTCCATCATTAGAATGACCTCTATGAACGTCATCTTGTGAAAAAATTGGCTACATAAGAAAGGTTAATAGACTGCCACTGGGGGATAGTACATAGACTAGTGTTTTCCATCTATTCATTCCCCCAACAGTGTATCTATGGTCATTAATCCATAGTAATACTGTATCTATAGTCTGATAAGTTCCCCAAAAGATATTGGGAAATATGACTTTGAATCACCTTAACCAAATAATAAAGATAATATTGTAGATTCTGCAAGAATATTACCTTATACTGTAGACTGTCCTCCCTCATTTTACTTGGGTATCAGCTACATTACATGAAACTAGATTGACCCACCACCAAATTCAAAAATAGGACTACCATGATCATAACTAACTTGTTAGTTTTATTGATGATCTGGGGTTTGGCTACCACAACCACAACCTCCTCTCTGTCCAGTACCACCAGTGCTACTCCAACTCACCACCTGATGGGGTGAAAAAGAACCTAGTCCTTAAGGAGGATATGGATTATATCCCTTTCCACCCATGTATGGTGGAAAGGTAATGCAGAAATGCTGAAGATTCCATATATGAACAAAATCATGATAGTCCATTGGGACTCTATCATAACGAGGCTTTAGCTGGACCCTTCTTCCACACTAATGACACACTATAGAACTATCATAATGGAAGGTCATATTGTCACAACCCTAATGAGAATCCTCAAAGGAACATTTCATACCACCATGAGAAGTTTCAACCTACCATGACACTGTTACTCTATACAAATTATTATAACTCAGCCTAAGGTTGAACTCAGTGAAAAAATTGTGATTGGGTATTTCAAAAAAACGAAAGAGGTGAAATTCATTCACCTGTGTATGGATGGAATACTAGAAAACATCCTCGAAACATTTAGCAGGTGCATGATCATAACTAAATAAAAGTGGTTCAGATCACCGAAACACCATGAAACATGTTGGATATCACATAACAAGCATAACACCATACCTAAGAGGAATGAACTCTCTAGATCTATCATCATTCAGCATATAAGGATGTAATTAATCGTAGAAAATATTCTTGAAGTATGACCATACCATGAATTTATGTAAATTTTCATGGGTAACCACATCCCACAAACAGCTAATAGAATCCCAAAGCATGTATGTAAAAAGATTGACACTCTAATATCATTGTGTATCCAGAATATAAAACATAGACAAGGTAGATTATAGTGATGAATCGACAGACTATGTACCACTATCCCTTTACTATACAGGAGGATACAATTGTTGGAACTCATGAGTCAGATCATCTATCATAGGTGAAATTATCAGAGAACCATGGATGGAATTCATTAGATGTAATAAAATATCATGAACATGAGAATTAGTGAAAATATCAAGTATAACAGTTGGTGTCTTGAGTGTCACTCCTGGTGTTATGACAAGTAGCTCAAAGCTCACCACTTATGGGGCATGATCGTCACCACCTTCATGGCGTACAATTTGAGGATTTCGTCAAGTCATTGGACTAAATATTCCGAGAACAATGCACAAAAAATTATTTAAGAATAAAGAGAGAATCACTAGAGGAAGATCAACAAAATAAAACTCAGTTTCCAAGGAATACTACCCCAATTACCCACATATATGTCTATGTATCAGTGTGTCCTAAAATATAATTTTCATTTCATTTTTAATTTAATTACTAGGTCCACTCCTTTCCAATTCATTGACAAGATAAGGAAGTATAATGATGTGAAACCAATTCATATTACTACTAATGTTTCACATTATAATGGATAGAAACTTCTAATGAATTAATTTTCATACACCTTATCAATGAAAACGAAACCCATTTATGTATATCAAAATGGATCGACTCAGTAAATTACTCATCCTAACCCGTGAGATCCCATACACATCATGATTTATGACAGAAAATCGCTCAATCAAAACCATAAGTAGTACAAGAAAAATATAACTATCATAACATCAAGAAATAATCATAGACATATCATGCCATTATTGTAGTGAAATGTACCTATACATCCTGAAAAAATGCATGACATATGAATTATATTTTCCTAATATGATGCATGTAACAATGCTCCTTACCCTCAAATCATTGGTCGAAGGATGAATTGAAATTATCAATCAGAATAATATTAAACAACTGCACACATCATGTGCTTCACCCAACATGAAATAATATAGACTATAATTGGAATAAGAAGAAAACAATTATAATTCAGGCAACATGGTTTTTACGCCGAACAAGGGTTCACAATGACCAATACTAGCTGATGACCAAGTCCCAAATTTTCATAAGATCCGTAATGTTAATTTTATATATAAAATAAAGATTGGATATCCTCTAATAACACTTTATGATATCCTAAAACCCAATGCCAAATAATAGGTTCCCTAAGCTTGGTGGGCTACATGGTCTGAAGCGCATCTACCGAAATTTTAGAGGCTAGTGACTTGAAGTGAGGGCCTAGGGTCTTTCCAGGGGCATAATCTCTACCCATCAATAGAGTTTAATGATGTTGAAAAATATAAATATAGGTAAATATCAAAAGAAATATATGTAAACAGAAGAAAAATGATAATCTGTAAAGATAAAAATAACTAAAATATATGAAATAATTGATGATGATATGTCATATACCTAGAAACTAGAAAGTAAGGCTAATATACATCAGTCAGAATATTTTACAAAAATTTTTAATGGTAAACAAAATACTATGCCAAGAATATCAAGATCCAGTTGGTCCTATTCTATCAATATCCATCCTAAACAGTAAGAAACGAAATGTTCAAATGTGTATGCTTTCTTTTAACAACACCTTTATTCATGTAATCCTCCCCAGGTACCAATTGATGATTGGAGAGGGTGTGAGATGATTATCAGTGGGCCACCAACATGGTTGTCAATAACATCAAGCTCAGGTAATTAAAAAGTAACAGTTTGTGAGAAAGAATATATAAATTAAATAAGTGGAATGTTACTAAATACTGATGTACCTGCTTCATTCCACTGCTATTGTTTGCACATGTGACTAGTCCATCAATTTATTATTACCAATTTATAAATAAGGCACATATTATCAGTGTTAAAGGTTTCATGATGTAACAAGGAAACCATAATTAATAGTTAATAAACTATGGTTCCATGTTATTCACCAAGGCAGAGATGACCTCATGGGTCACTATCTCAGTAGTAACTGGGGCTAGCTAAGGGTGAGAGAGTAATTAAAAGGGCGTAGTCCCATGAATTAAATAATAATATTCCTACCAAATCCAAGGTATTAATTCAATGTAAAATGGGTCAAATCAGTTACTAGGCCTTTTTGGATTTATCCATTACTCATACTTATCAATAATAGATATAAGAATTGAATCCAAGGAACCCATTAATAATATGTAAGGGATCTTACAGTCTTATAATGGAAATCCAATAAGAGAATTGGATTGGGATCTAGGTGGGTATCTTACAAAGAAATCCACATCCTTAAATCCAAACATGGTTCTCAAGTGCTCCAGGCATTCCCCGATAAGAATCCTAGGCGAGAATGAGTCCAGACACTCCTGTTTAACAATGAAGTCATGTTTAATTTAATTTGGTTCAACCCTTGACATTAATTAGTTAAAATAGTCTATAAAGAATGCATCCTTTATAAAATCAATTTATGGAATATTCAATAATTATGGTCCATTATGCTACCTTCAATTGATGCGGTAAGGGGCTCTATAGACATGAAACCTATTATTTATTTACATTTAATATAGTAAAGTATTATACATAGTATACTATCCAATTTTGATTTCACATTTAATTATCATTGAAGCACTTTCCTTTTGTGGGTCAAGTGGTGAGCACACATGGTTCATTAAATTATTAAATTCAAACTATAAATCAAGACCTTTAATATTTAAAATCTTACCCTTATAAATGTCAATCCAAGTCACACAAGAACACTGAATTAAATGTGTCAAATACTAAAAACCCAATTATGGAAAAACAAAATTCCTTGGTTGGATGGAGTTGTGGGCATACACACCAAAAAATAATGACATATTTTGAAATAGAATAACCATATTGTTCTAATGAATATAATCCAGGAATTTAAAATTGAATAAATTTCAAACAATGAAATTGATGGGCCCAACAAAAAAATTCCGAACATAGAGAACCTGAGGGATATGTTATAGAAGAGATTCCTTAGGCTTGTACTCCTCTAATCATTTAATATCAACCACTGAATTAGCTCAAATCAGATTAGATATATGAAAAGGGGGAAAATTAATCGCACCACAATTACTATGTTTAGAGAAAGAGAGACAGGGAAAGGCTCCAAAGGACTCGAGTACCTACCATTTAACATACAAAATGATGATTGGAAGGTCGATCAGATACTAGACGAAGGAGATATTTCAATTCTTAGCATAAAACTAAAAAATCTCCAAAATGAGAGTGGGCACTAGCATGATTAGGTCACACTATTAGGGAAACTGTGTGCCAAATGTATAAGATGGATCTATTCAAAAAGAAACCACCCATATGGTTTGATCTAACTGTGCTACATTCCAACACGTTTTAATACAAACAGTGTTCCAGGCCTTGTATTCCCACAATTATGTGTTCCGGGCACTAAACTATCCTCGAACGCCCTCAGAACCCTCACTAACACATTTGGAATCCATAATTGGCCCAAAATAAATAATTAAACCAATGTTTAATGGACTCACAACTAAGTGAAAGATGAGTTTCTTACAATTTTATCCATTATATTCTTATATTATCACCTAATAACCCCATATTTACATTAATAGTACTAATTAATTTTAAATATTTTTACAATTCCTAATGTTAAAAAAATATGTTTTCATTATAAGTTAATGTAAATTTTTATTATTCCAAATATGGAATAGTTTTTCTCAAATTCAATTCATAGAATTTGAAGAATCAAATTAAAAATTAAATTTATAGATGTGAAGATAAAGGGGGGCTCTAAAGAGAAAACTTGCTTATGTATAAGTGTGTTTAATATCAAAAAACAATTTTAAATTGATTAAAATGGCCTAAATTAGTTAAATTTTAATATAATTTCATTAATAATAATTTTTAAACTATTAAAACTATAATGTTTCCTTGTAAATTATCCAAATGAAATGGCAGTTTTCCATGAAAATTAGTTTTTTTAATTATTAATAATGAAAATAAAAATTTTAGAAAAATAACTAATATTCACCATAAGATAATTTTGATATGATGATATCATATATTATATTCATTCAATCAAATAAATTTTCAAAAATTGGAATCAATTAATTTAAAAACATGTCTATAATGTGTGACTAAAAAACATTTATAATAATTAAAATTTTCAGAAATAATTTCTTTTTTATTTATATTTATAATCAATATACATCAAATGAATATGTGTAATAAATATATTTTTGTAAATATGTTATTATTATTAATACCTACAATCATAAAATAAATTTTATAATAATAACATTTAAAATAATAATGTTACAAAATATTATTGTGTTTCTTTTAAACCTAGTGTTTCGTGCATCAAATGAAATAAAAGAGATTCAATTTATATATAAATAAATATATCAAAGAGATATTTTATGATAAATTATCTTATCATATTTTTGTTTTTTAAATATATTCTATCAAACTTGATGTTTCTTTCTCAAAATATAAAGGTGTTACATTCTACCCTCCATCAATAAATTGGTTCATCATAATTTGATCATGAACATGTAAATAATGGGTTTGAAATTTGAAAATACCTTTTTGAAAAATCCGTACAATTAATGGTTCAATAAAAAACTAATTTAAAATAAAGAAAGATAAATAAGGAATTTCATATTTAATATCAAATAACTCAGTTTTGATACTGGAGAGTATAAGTGGGATGTTAGGAAATAGACATGGAAGAATATAGTAAATAATTATAGATATAGATAGAAATCATTTATTGAACAAAAAATGAATAATATATAGAGTAACAAGTACCTCAAAACCATATTCTGATAAGGTGTGTAAAAGTCTATCATGTCATTAGAAATGAATGAAATATGTTAAAATTTTGGTTCTAATATCATTTTATAGGAGTTAATGAATTAATTAACAATAAGTTCTTAGAAAAAATGGAAATATACTTCCTTAAAATGTGTCCATAAATAAATTTCAACCACAATTTCATGTTATTATCTAATCTTAGAGCAATGAGACATAATTTTTAGCTCTGAAATAGTAAAATTAACATTAAGCATATGATAAGAAAGATTAAATTATGAAAAGACAAAACCCTGTATTTAATAATACCCAAATGTTTAGCTTATGTTAGTCAATATTATATAGTAATATCTATTTCCAAAACATTAACCCCAATGTTCAAATTAATCTATTTTTTAAATATTTATCCTTATTAATTGTCCAAAATATGTATGACGAATTTATAAGGAATGTCACTTTGTTTCTAAAATTATTGTAGAATTCAATTCTCCGAACAACACAATATATATTTTAATGTGACATATGAAATATTTTGAATACATTGATCACCATAAAACCTTAATGAAAACATGTATTCTTCTAGAAAAAACCCCCACATTATTTAATATATTCCATATATTCAAATATTTAATACTATAGAAAATATGATATATATCATCGAATAAATAAGAGGATTTATGGTTACCGATACCACCCCATAAACAGCTATTAATAATTATTATTTCTACATTGGGGACATATAAATGGGTATCTTCCCTTAATAATGTGTTTACTAATATGTTCAATTTTTTTTCAAAATCATGTTTTGTGGATATTGGTAACTTTTAGCACACGCCCCCAAATCCTTAAAAAATATGTATTTGAATACAATAGAAATAGATTTCAAGAATATTATTGATAAATTACTTCTATAAAATAGTTCTCAAATAAAAATGAAAAAAACATTAATCACTCCACATCTTCTGTATTAATATCAAAATCTTAACTTTAAACCCTAATCTTATTCTATGATATATTTCCAGGATGACTGTGGAATTCTTTTTTCCTAGATCACCATATTATTTTAGTTACAACAGACAACATAAATGGTTTCTTTCTTACTACTTAAATCAAAATTATAGTGGCCTTTCTCTCCACATTTATAGAAAATTCCCACTCCCTTCATACAAGTACAACTATGTTTGTTTCCACAATTATCACATTGGGATATCCTTCTTTCCCTACCTCACATTTTCCATATTTTTCTTTTTGTAATAATCTTAAGCTAATTACCAATGAATTCATGGACATGGATAATTCTATCTCTATCTTGATTTCACATGATATAATTTCCACATATGATGAAAATTTATGAGAGACCAAATCCTTTGTAATGATTGGATGATGCATAACAAATAAATCATCATTCATAATAATGGGATTATGTGAATTTATATATTTTACATTATTTCTTCAAGTTTCTATTTATTAACAATGAAATAAAATATATCAAATCATGAAAATATGAAATATAATGTATAATCCCAAAACTGATGAATCATTTAGTGTAAAATGAGAAATATTTTTATTAATAATCACAAAGTCCAAAAATGGTTATTTTAGATTTTTTAAATACAAAATTTATTTTGAAATAAAACATAATGGGTTAAAAATAGGTTAATTATCATAAGAATATCTACTAGGAACATTAGGCCAAGTGCACAATAAGGCCAATTGTCACCTACCATGTAAATATCATGTCACACCCAGTACACCTTTTTTCTGATTTATTACCACTAGGTGAATATATGCTATAAAAACTTCCACTTGTGTTATCTTAATAGGGATATATTGAGAGTAAATCCACATAATATATAAATTACCAGAGAATTGGGATGTTATTATATAAATATCATCAGTTACTATCATATGTTTATGTTCTCTAATCTATGTTTTCTGAAACTGAATTCCTCTTCTAAACTTCCTCTGATTCTGAATGTAATAATCCCAACACATGTAACCTAGATGTGGTCAGTGCATTGTTATACAGTAAATAGATATGTGAAATTACTTTTGAACTGGTCAATTAGTTTATTATTCTTGATATACTGGATACATTCATGATACCCATATTATATTGGAAATTATACATTTAACCTAACAAATAAAAATGTTAAGAATCCTAGAAACTCATTCAATGAAATATTTTTAATAACTAATTCGATGGATAAATGGGTGAGCTATAATTAATTATTAGGGTTATTTAATGAGGAAAATGTCATGAATTAATAAATAATAATCAATATGAAAATGTAAATCACTAAACAATCATTACATTAAATAAATAATGAGAATATAATGATTAGACAAGGCTTGATAAATATTGAAAGTTAAATATATAAACACACATTAGCTTTAATAAATAACATTATAGTCATTAATAGATAAGTAATAATCAATATGGAAAGCTGGATAACATAAAACACATTCTGTTGAGTAAATAACCAAAAAATGAAATTCATTAAGAAAGAATATCACTAAAAAATTTCGTAGAAAATAATTATGAAATATTAGTTATGGAAATGCTTAATTATTGAATTTCATCATCCTAGGAATAATTATTCTTATGCATTAATGTCCTTCCATAAAATGTTTTAAAACTAATGGGTAGCTATATATGTGAAACCCATTAAGCTAATTCATTCCAAAATATTCTTATCTTGATACTACTAATACATTGAAGGACTATCTATAATTGGGTCCCACTAGTATTTTTTTGGAAACCCATTTAGAAAATATACAAATTATCAATTTAATTAATGAATAATATACCTTATCAATCAAATTTTCTATATCGAATAAAAAATGCAGATTAACAATAATTTCCCTAGACAATCAATAAATTTCAATGAAAAATTGAACATATATAGATGATATAATATTGAAAAAAAAATTATTTTCCTGATTAGTAAAATGGATATTTTAGGGACATATAATGTCCAATGATAAAAAAATGTAAATATTTTTAGGTAAATATAATGACTAATAAATTAACTAAGATCGAAAATATCAATATTTTACCAGACCAAAATGAAAAAGAACTATCCATAGGAATAATAAGGGTGGTATTAATTCGAAATATACCTAGAGGATCATATATTTAAATATTAATGTTTTTATTTCATTGATGACTATAAATTTATTAAAATATCATTAAAAATGTCTTTAAGAAACTATCATTTTCACGTTGAATATCATTTTTTTTTAAAAATGATGGAAAAATATTTTGAAGAAAATTATATATGGAAATATCCTTTAAAAAATTTAATATATTATTTAAAAAATTGATTTTCATAATTCATGGAAATTTTATACATACATTACATATTGAAACAATGGTTCATTTCAAATTTATAGTAAAATACAATTTTGGATTGTTCGGAAAACGATATGAAGATTCATTTAATTTTTTATTGTAAAAAGTAAAACATGGTGAAAAATTTATTTAATAGATAATTTGTATATTTATATTATATTTTTTTATTAAAGAAACATATTTTGGAAATAAAATGTATATTTTAACTGAAGACAGTAATAAAGTTGTAGTTTATAAACCAAATCGTCACTAATTTTAAGTACCAATGTGGAGAAAATGACAGAATTAAATGAAAATATCCCAAATAACTAGATGATATGAAAATGAATTTGGTTTATAATATATTCAAAAAATAATTTCCTAATATGTAATTTCAATCATGAAAACGCTTATTAAGATGATATTGTAAATTACACCTGAACAAAGATCATAGCATTGAAGTGAAAATTTACTAATGATGTAATTATATTAGTGAAATGTGAATCCTCATTGAAGTAGTTGAAAATAAATACCGTATAATAAATCAAAATTATATACATAATATTTTAATATCAAAGGCATTGAAGAAGCAATATAACCAAATGAAAATAAATTACCTTATAAAACTCATTACCGCTAGAAAATTTTCAAGTCAAATATCCCTTGATGAAATATTTTATATTAAAAATATAATTACATAAATTATTAACTAATAATTATATTAAATACATTAGGGGTTGTATATATAATATATAAGATAAATTAGGTGTATAACCTTATAATATGCCTCAATGGAGTAAAATTCAGATGAATCTCCCTACCTCACACTTCTAATTGGTCAAATGTTCTTTAAACACATTAATAATGGTTATAATGTTGTTGTTAATTGATAACATGACAATATTATTATTTATAATATCACATATGTTTCCCTTAAAAATCATAACAACTCTTTTCTTAATAATAAGTCATTATTTTCATTATTTTGACTGTTAATTTCATCGTTTCTCATGTGTGTTTTTCATTAAAGTTCTTATTTTTTCACATATTAATTATTTGTTTCATAAAAATTATTTTTAATGTTATAAATATTTTATTTAACCATTTTCCGAATTTTAGAATCATTCAAGATGTTTAGACACGGAAAATGAATCACATCGCTTCTTCGAGATGGTAGGACGTACATATGCTTGGGTGATGATATATTTACATTAACGAATGAAAGGGTAATGAATGGGGTGATATATTAACATTCCAAAATAAATATAATTTAATATATATCAAACATATTATTTTACAGGTAAATCGTATGTGAAAAAAAAATCACATCACCTCGTTGGGAAGTGCCCCACCATATACATGAGTGATGTTAACATATTTCAAACCAAATGGAACATGCGAAGGTATATGTAATATTAAAATTTAATAGGTTTAATAATACCATAAATATCATATAAATGTGTTCAATACATCATTATATGTAAATATGATGTTTGTTTGTGGAAAATTAATTACATCGGTTCGTTCGGTAGCAGTTTGATGTACACACACTCGATGGGTTAACTTATTATTGTATGGAATCTGAGAAGGATATAGGTTATTAACTTAACATTAAAATCTATAAGTATAAGTAATATACATTTTTACTAAACAATAATATGGTATATTAAATTTATTTATTCTTTTTTATTGAAAAATTACATCTTATTGAGGTCTCTATATTGAGTACTAAATTCACCTAGTGCAGGTACACTTTGAATGGAATGGAACCAAGAAAAATCACAGTTGTTTTGTTTAGATGGGTGATAGGGGTATCATATAGTAATTTCTAGACAAACATTCCCCATGGATCATTCTGATCTTAATCCTAGCTTGATTTAGATATCCACACACACTATTAAGAATACCCCTCTTCCTGTTATTTTCAATAATGGATGGATAATGACTCTAGGATGTATGGAGCTAATTATGGATGTTTGGAGGGTAGTTCAATATGGAATTCCAATAAATATAATTTATAATAACATAATTAATTTATGAATTTTTATATTATACTAGAGTAAAATATCATTTTTTTTAAACCTGATCATCATATTAATGTAGAAATGTAGAACTTGGAAAACTGCCAACTCACCAATAGGCATAAAAAACCCTTATAGAGAGAGTAAATTAAAGATCTTAAAGGGTTGGATGATCATATTAATATAAATAAAAGGATATATCCAAATTTAATACATGTTAAGTGTTATAAAGATAGAGATAAGTACTCTATATTCGTTCACTAGCTACATAAGGAAAAGAATGTATTGAAAAGTCTTATGGACATCAACATAAATGGTTGTCTCGACACCATTGATCATTAAATCTCAAATATATGGGTTAATTTTTCACTCATATCTATGATTATTATGTAAGGTAAAACATTCATTTTATTATTTAATAAATTTACTCTTTCAAAATGACCACTAGAATATTTCTCTGACAATGGTGCCTTGAAAGGAAGAAATCAAGCGAACTCTATTTTCTTTCAATATGGAATGTGAAACTCTTCTGGACGGATTCACCAATTTTTTTATATTCTATTTTGAAATAATGAATTATTAAATGAAAATTTTTTTAAGATAGATTTTTTATCATGACCAAATTTATTATGGGATTAACTAAAACTTAATTACAGTGATTCCCGAGAAGGGGAGTGCGGTTGACATATGTGTATCACGACCAATAGTTATTAGGAAACTATCCATGTTATTATTATAATAATTATGGTGAATAAATTTGGTGGGATAATTAAAGAAAAATTCACCCTGAATCTATTTTTATTTGATCCTAGTATAAGAATACAAAATCTTCGCTTCACTGCCACTGAATGTATTACCTTTATGAGATAGAAGTACATGCAAGGAATATTTTCCATGAAAATTAATATTACTAATGCTTTTAAAACTATTAAAAGGATATTTCAATTTTATATTTCATAATGTATGTTTTTTTCTAATGAAATTAGCGTATTAATAATTATTATTTTCAGATCTTCCTGGCACATCATTATAATTAATCGACCCCCAGTGTTTATTTGAAATGAACTAGTGGTTTGAGGAAATGTGACCCCCTCTGAGGACTCATGTTTTCCATTGTTGAAGAATATATGAGTACAAGTTTTAAAAATCTCACATAGATTGGAATTTATACATATTTCAAACCTGGTTGGAACAATATCATTCAATAACCCTTACTTTTTCCTCATGATGTTCTTTTATTTTGGAAATACTCGATGAAAACAATTTCTATTATCAAATCATTTATTTCTTACTATGAGGTAGAAAATGGTCAGGACATAATCTAGAATAATTTGTTTATTTTATTTAGGGATGGAGTAAATATTAGAAAATAAAATTATGTCATTAGGACTCATATATTTAAAAAGGGTTATATCCCTTCAATTTATTTTGGAGTTCCTTTAATTTAGGGAATGGTTAGGAATCATTATTTTGAGTATATGTACTCTAGATTCGTCAACAAGCTACCTAGATGGGAGGGGAATATTATGTCTCATTCTAGGAGGGTTTGACTTATTAATTAGGTGATTATATCTAAATTTGTATTTTCCTTCTCTCTCTACAGATGTCCATGAGGTCTTCTGAACAATCATCAATGCATGACGATTAATTTCAATTGGAGAGGGTTAGTTCTTGAAGGAATAATGAATAAAATTTCATGGAAGGAGTTTATCAAACCCAATTAGTCGGAATGTGTTAGCATCAAAGATCTCATAATTTTGAATGATGGAATTTTTAGAGGGTTTATATGGAATCTATTAACCTAAAATGACCCATATATGGATTTTTTATCTTGAGGGTTTAAAATGATGATGCTGAATGTATATCCATACTACCGTACCTCATCTATTTGGCCCTAAGATAAATATTCCTCTACTGAGATCATATAATTCTCCGAGTTTATGGTTTATCAATAGTCCAACCATAATTTATAGAAAACCACATTCTTGAAAATCCACTCAAAACTACCAATTATCCTTCTAACATGACAGAGATGACAATTAAATTTTTCTTAATCCATAATGATATAATTGATTGAACTATTACTCCATAAGATGGACTCGAAATTCAAAACAACAATTTCATTGAAATTGAAACTTTGATCATGTGTGAAAATAAAAATGTTTTATTTAATGTTAATTAGTTCTCCATTCAATTATGTGATGACTCCATTCATACCGTAGCATGGATATTGATGTTCAAAGAACCCATTGTCTAACCTTCTTGGTACATTATTCTATGGATAATATGGAAGAATCATTTTGCTACCCAAGTTCAATTGAGGATGGTTGGTCATTTAATCATTTCAGTATGTCAAATCTATATTTGGGAAGAGGAATCAGTGTATTGCATATTTTTGAGTTATGAATTTTCACTAAAAATATAAAACTACATTGGAAACATGTTTAACACTGATTTATGTGCCCATAGGTAGATGGATGAGTTGATGTATCACATCAACCACTATAGAAGAAGTGGATATATATAGAATATTTAGGTGGTTAGTACTGTATCATCTTTAAACTTCATTTATACATCATGAAATGCTTCTATTTTTGATAATACTCTATCATCCATTCATGTAGGTTCCTTTTCTATTTATAGGAAAATGCATACAACTCTAGGTTTTTAGTTGGGTCAAATAGACAACAGTCTCATAGATCTGAATACTTGTATAATACTAGTTATACCAGACATGAATAAGAGACCTATCATACGGATGTTCATTCACCTGTGTATCCCATCTAAAAATGTATTAATGAAAACTTTTATCGGGTAAACTTGATAAGGTCACGGTTCTCAAGATGTGAAGATGTCTTTCATACTCACAATGACTTTATCAATGGTGTTTTTCATCATTTCATACTGATGGAAATTGATTATGTAGTTGAATTATGGTCCATTATTTATGATATAAAATATTGTTCCTATTATAACTAGAATATAAAATGGATTGAGTTTTATTCTTATATTTTCATCAATTCTAATAGGCTAAGACCTAGGAATGTACCATGTAAAATTCTCCAACATTATATTAGATACCCTTAATAGGTAATTAATCTAAATCATATAGACTTTCATGTTTATATGGAAGGGAAACAAGTGGAAAATGTTTTTTCAAATAGATAAATCATGGAAATGAGTAATATATTGTCCTTCCAGACTCTGTAATAATATGCAGTGTTGGTGGATGTTGATATGCGAGGATTATTTCATTCCCGCATTTGTAAAACCTCTTTTCATGCATGAAATTGTATTATTTCCTTTATTTGAATAAATTTTAGGTATGATATTTATAGACAATGAATTTTACTAGTATGGATAACGTAGTGGATACTATATAAGAATGGGTTAATAATATATTTTGGGGGTGGAATAAGAATAAAAAGGTAGTTTATGAATGTTACCATTTCGTGGGGAAAATAATTTAGGATTGAAAAAAAATATTTCCTAGACTATATTTATGATAAAAAATGTATCTATGATGATATTATGTGATTAAGGAAGTGATATTAATTTTTATTGGCCAAACCAAAATTTCTATGGAAGTGTTAATAGAGGATAATATTTTCATTGATATTATATGTGGGGGATAAGACACACAAGGATTTTTTGGAAATAATCAATTACAACCATATTGGTATCCTTCGAAAGGAGTACTGAATATGTCATTATATTAGAATAGATGTTATGAAGATAAATATTTTTATAGAATGTGTTTCAGTCATGATCTATTTTATTTTTTACACTTATCTTCTTTGAATAACCCCATGTTAAACTCGTTTTTACCTTAATCACAATAATTAACTCTTATAGTTGACAATATTCATTTTTTTAAAATAAATAAGTTGACCTTATTGGATTATAAAAATTAATTTTATTCAAAATATTGAATCCATTGTTAAAAAATAATTATATATAATTAGAATCCATTTTAATGTCATACATGGAGATAAGAAAAAATTTAGTTTCTAAAGAGAATATTTTCATATTTTTAAAAGGTTTTAATATCAAAATTCATATGGAAATTGATTAAAAGTACCTACATTAGTAAAATTGAAATATGATTAATCTGAATTAAAATTAAAACTCTTTAAAATATAATTCAACATAGTACATTATGTAAATGAAAAGGTATTTGTTAAAGAAATCAGCATTTGACTATTAATCAAAAAAAGAAAGTTTTTAGAAAATTATAAAAAATAACCCTAAGACAGTTATGATATGATTATTCCAAATAATATTTTAATTTTATCATATAAATTTTCTAAAATTGGTATAAATTAAATTTAAATTATTCACACAATTTGTGACTATACCATGTTTTTTAAAAATACAGTTTTTAGAAAACAATTATTCTTCATTCATATAATATTTATTTTTTCATATTAAATTGATATGTAATGAAAATGTGTAAAACAAATATTTTAATAAAAAAAATTTCTTATTAATAAACTCAGAATTAATAGTTAGGTTATAACATTCACATTTTAAATAATATTATGTCAATACAGTATTTTGTTTCGTTTAAACCCAATTTTGTGTGCATTGTAAGTTGTTAGAGAGATTGAATTAATTTAAGAACAATAATCTCATAATGTTTTGGGGTGTTTGATTCTCTTCTAATATTATTATTTTGTGTTTTATTTTCTATAGAAAAGAATATACTTATTTTTACGTATCAGGGTGTTATAAAAACAACGACAGATTTGGGTTATGAAAAATATAAGCAATTTGGGACCTAGATCACCCAATCAAATAATATGAGTATTTTACCCCACAAAATATATACTTGGTATGTTTACTAAGAACATCAAATTTACACCCCACAAAATATATATTAATTTATTAATAAAATATATTTTTAATGATAGTTTTATTTCATTTATATAACTCTTACATAATAGATGTTTATATAAATCTTATTCTTATAGAATCATAATATTCATACATTATCTAAATTTTATTTTATTTGAGGAATGAATTTGATCTTATAATAATGATAATCTCTAAAATAGGCAATTTAATTCTATAAATTCACCCATTATCACATATTAATACAATGATTACAATTAACTCACTAGAAAAATAACTCCAACTAAATAGATTTATTAATCCAAAAATGATTAAATAAAAACTCAAAATTTTTTATATTCCTCGTGTGAGGGGAAGTTCTAGTCCACTAGTCACACCAATTTTTGTGAGGATGTAAAATCATTAGAAATTAAATATGGGTTCATTCCTATCAAATGGATACCATAAAATATTTAAAATAGTTACGTACAATTTTAATTCTTGGATACCTATTTAATTAATTGGGGTATAACATAACAAACCAAGTGTTCATTAAAACGTTTTCATAAAATAATTTTATAATAATTTATATTTTTTAAAAAATAAACTACATCATAAAACAAATATATGATATTTTATAATAAAATTCTACCATTGTTTTATTGTTATTAAGATAGAGAGTATAATAGGAAGTAATTGTATTATGAAATCTATGAGGAAAATTGAAAATATGTTATATTATTCATTAGAAGTCTCTAATAAGAATCTCATTTTTCTGTGATTTCAAAGGAGGCTTGTTTTCTAGTGTTTTCCATAGGCATTTCACAAACTAATACAGAATAATTACTGTATGAAAGTAATCATTTGGGAGATAAATGTATGCACCTGCAAACTACCATGATATCAATGCTATCGATATAACCATCCTTGAATTAAACCAATATATAACTTATTATTTGATATTAAATATGATATTTAGTGGAAATGTAACTATAAATTAATATAATTTAATCAGGTAACTATAAATAATATTTTTTACTTATCAAATTTACTTTACTCGCCTTTCATTTTGGATTATAATTGAAAAATTCCATTTTTTTGAAATTGTTTTTATATATATTTATTATTTATTATATAAATTCATATTTTTTTGAATACTAATACTCTGAAATTGAATTCTTATAAAAATTAATCATATCAATATTATCTCAGGGTTTTTTTTATACTTTTTGAAAATATTTTATTTATAGCTGACTAGTGAAAATCATGATTTATCTAAAAGTTCTCAATTTTAAGATATTATATTTATAGAATAGTGATTGTTATTTTATGAATAATTTTGTCAATAAAATATATGTATTTATTTGTTAATCTATTCCTCTTTGACATACACTACTATCTTTTTGAATTCTGTTCGTATAATTTTGGAATCCCGATTATCCTTTTACCATAAAAACATATTTTAAATTTTGAAAAAAATTTGATTTCATCACATGTATAAACGAAATATAACAAAATGGATGTAAATTATTTTTATTAACATGTTCATATTATATAGTAATTTTAAATTAATTTTTTATACCACATAAATTTTTATTTATTTAAATGTTAATTGCATTTACAATGGTAAGAGGGTTATTTTCCAAGATTATTTTTTAAATATTTATTACATTTTATATTATCAATTAATTCATTATATATTAAATAATGAATCATATATGATGTTTGAAAAAATATATATTTATATTATAATATTTTTTATAGGTATAAAATATTAAATATCATAAAGAACATAAAATGGTCCAAACATAATTTTTCTAAAAGAATGCGTTTTCTATATATAAAAGATTTAATTTTAAAGTTAAATTTAGAAGGTCACAACCCCATTTTCCTAGATCCACTGCTTTATTTTATTATATTTTCATATAAATGAGTAATTCATATCCCAAAGGAATGAATTGTTTAGTAGCATCATAAAACAAGTCACATACATTTGTTCAACAATACATCTTGAAAGAAAAAACATAATATCAACTTCTTTTGAATCACACATAATCTCCTAGATTATTCTTGAATTTAATTCCTAATATACATCCTCTCAACCTATGTAAAATAAAACAAGTGCAATTCGTGTGCCAAAACACTTAGTAAGTGTAAGAAATTTAGTGTAATACATTATATACATAAACATTAGGCATGATGAATAGCTAAAATTTCATACCTTCAAGAATATTCTTGAGCATAATATGACAAGAGTGAAAAATAATTAAAAAAATCCATAAAAAATTAACATTTATATTATACTAGTCGAAAAATCTCATATAATTTCAATATATAGTATCATGATGAGGTATTTCATAATGCTTGAAAAACGAAGCATATCATTGATGCCTCAGCCAAGACATCTTAAAATACTAGTGTAATGCGTCAACCAAAACCCAATTATATTGGGTATCATGAGACCTACTAATGCATTGAGGGGCCATTGAAGTCACCACCCATCATGTAATTTGACCAATTAATTAATTGTATAAATGGGGATAAAAATATACAAAATATAGATTTATACTGAAACATCATATGAAATATAAATAATTTTCCCAAATTATTAAATATGAACACTAACCATTCATGTTAATATGGTGAATGGTATCAAGATAGAACATCAACATTAAAACTGATCATAACACATTATATAAAATAAGGTAGATGGTATCAAAAAATATTAATCCCAATTTAACATAACAATCAATAAGTGTGTTGAAATATATGAAAATACTTTTATAAAATCATCGAGTAATTTTTGAGATAAATACCCATTTACACTGAAAATAAGAGTTCTTTTGGAAAAATAATTGCATAAATATAGATGTGAATTATGGAATTTTATTCATAATAAAATTACTTATTTTATTAAAATAATGACTTTTAAAAATAGATTGTTGAGTGCCCTTGACAATAGATAATAATTTGAAAAATTCTGTTGAATTGGTCTTGTGTTTCAGGAAGAGTTTTTGAAATATCATTTTATGATATGTATCATTGCATAAAAAAAGGATTCTGGTATGTACACATATATATAACATCAATACATAATTTATGATGAGTACATAAGAATAAATAATAATTTAATTATGATTAAGTGTGAGAAAGATTAACCCCAATGAAAAAGGAGGTTCGGGTAGAAAATATTACCTAATGTCCGAATATGTTCCACTTTTGAACACATGTTACTAGAATAGGAAAATATAATTGTCAATAACATTATTAATAACATATTATAATTTTGTTTTCATTTATGATGGATCTTATGGGTTATGTGATTCAATATCACCGTTTGTGAGTCCTTGTTTCATTAGTTTTCATGATCGGTTCCTTTGTATGGATATTAATGTAAATGTATAATTGAATTCCAAAATTGATGTTATATGTTATTTATGTTCTTATATAATGTTAAATTATCATATAATACAATTGGTCACTTAGTGTGAGGTTTAATCATTAGATGAAATTTTAAAGACAACCCCATGAATTAATTTGGTGGTTTTTCTATCACCACGAACTCATTTTGTTTAATAACAAAATTCCATGTTTAAAAAATTTATTCCAAAAATTTAAAAAGGATATATTGAGTATATTGTTATCTTGTTAAACCATAAAAAATTGTTTAATGGCCATAATTGAAGACGATATTAGAAGTTGAAACCCCGTTGTCATTGAATGTGATAAATTAACAATCTCAGATGGTGTTTTCATTTAGAGTATAAATGGAGGGGAAATGATATATTATTATGTATTATTCCATTATATTAGGAAAATTATAGTACATTTAATGTATAATAGTGATCATAAAATTAGTTTGAATGGAGGTGAGGAAATAAAAATAATGAAAGGAACTTGATAGAAAAAAATTGAATGAGGAATTTACCTTTGTAATTTAACTTCCATGAGATATCATTTAGGGGAAAGGATTTGGCCTTTTGAAGAGACCAAGGTCTACTGGGAGTTTAGAGGAGTTTGGGAGGATATTTTAGCATAATATAGACAACAAACAAGGCTTGAGATGATTGACGTGAAGTGGGAGTGATGGGTTGATTTTATAGTAGAGAAGACAAGTTAGTACCCATTATAATAATCATTATTTTATTAATTTGGCTCATGGTTATAACTAGTCTTTACTAATGAGACTAAAATAGTAATCCGTGGATGTTTGTTATAACCATGTGTCCTTAAATAAGCCTTACATCAATTATTACTTAACAAATCATGTACTTAGATTTTATCGTAAATTACAGTATTTCATTAATCATAAAAAATTCATGTAATTTAGAAAAATACCAAATATTCACCCTAATAATTTATATATGTGTAGAAATAAAAAATGAACTCCATTTTATGAATTTTTTTTTCTAAAAATGAGAAATTTAGTTTTTAAATAAAATCATTTTTATTAAGGAAATACTGATTTTAAATTTAAGACTTCTTTTATAATACATTCAAAAATTAACTAAGGTCTCATAAAATTATCCTAAAATGACAGGACAACAAATGATTCTTAGGAATAAATAACATGAAAATGTGTTTCATTAATTTAATAATTTAAATGTGAAATTAAATATTTATTACCCACAAAAATTCTAACAATTAATCATGAATTTGTAAAATATTTTATTGCATTTATAGGATCACTAAATTTTATTTATACATTCATGTGTGTTGTTACTATTCATGAGGGTCATATTAATATTCAGAAGGATATGTTACTATTCATAAGGGTTGAGTAAATATTCACAAAAAATGTTATTTGATGCTATAGTACTATAAATATCTTACTAAATGCCATCATGTATGTTAGTTTTAGGAAATTTAAAACACATAGGTGGAAAAATTATGTTTACTAGACAAGTTATAAAGAATTGGTGTTTTGAATAGACTCTGTGTTTCATTCATTAAATAATATAATTTATTTCAAATACTTGGGGTGTTATATTCTCCCACATAGAAAAAATTCATCCTCAAAATTCGATAATGCTATCTCATAAAAAGATTTCGGTAGTTCATCATCATAAGATTATCATGCTCCCATGTTTCTTCTTCAATTTTATGATTTTTCCAAGGTATCCTAAGTACACATATCAACTGAATCCTCAACAACATTTCTCTAGATTCCATAATCTAGATCTTCTATTCATAGTAAGATAATTTGGGTTCCAATACTATACCATCAGATGTGGGGACATGGGTTTAGTCTGGCATGTACTTTTTCAAAATTGAGACATGGAACCCATTGTAAACATTACACAATATAGGTGGAATTTCCAAATGATAATCGACACCTACAATTCTCTATAGAATTTTAAATGGGAAAATATATCTATGTCTCTGTTTCTATTTCTTCCCAATTTATATAACTCATATACACAAAGATACATTTCGGAAAATGTGATCTCCCACTTGAAATTTCAAATCCTACCATTGATTATCTGCATAGATTTTGGATTTCTTTGAGCTTCATTGATGTGGTTTTGAATTAACTCTACCTTAGATTTTTTTTCCTCCACATTCTATGATCCCATAAGCCTCATTTCAACAACTTCATCCGAACATGTTGGTGTACGACATCTCATTCTATACAATGCTTCATAAGGATTCATATATATACATTAATGGAAACTATTATTTTATAAAAAATCCACCAATGGTAATTAATGATCCAATATACATTAAAAGTTATGTGAGAATTATCTCAGCATGTATTATAAAATTTGGATCATTCATTCGTATTTCCCTTATGTTTTTTGGTGTTAATCAGTACACAAATGAAGCTCATTATCCAAATATTTTAGAAGAATTTTCAAGAATTTCAATCTAAATCCTGGAACACAATCAGACACAATTTAGAGTGGTTCTCCAGGATGTTTTGGGTATTCCATTGATAAAATACATTATGATGTAATCCCATTTCCATGTAGTAATAGGTTGATGATTCAAGACACCTCTATAAAGTTGTTGTTCAGCCATCACTCGTTAACAAAATATACATCATGATGCATAATATGAAATTCCCATCTTCATGTTATCCCACAATAATTTTTTATTATAATATTCAAACATCTTAGTGAAATAAGGATGTATAGGGAAATTGAAAATATGGGCATCATCCAATTACTCCCTTTTTATCTTAGGTATAGCTGGAATAAAAATCATCTTCCTAAACATCGTAATCCCCACACCACAAATGAAGTCTTGTAACTATCCATCATTCACAACAAATTTTTTTTGAGGATTCTGATCATCAAGAAAAGAATATTGAATTCCTTCATATAATTATGGTTGGACACCCAATTGATAATGTAATGATGTTTCACCTTCTTTGATAATTACCATGAACATTCTTACTATATCCTTGATTATATAATCCCTTTGAATTCTCATTTTTCCAAAAATATATTTTTCATCCTTCTCCATGGATCACCAATCTTATTTCCCATTCATAGGTAGTAGTGTATGAAAAATCATACTAAGTGAGTAGTTTGATCCATTTCCATTGACTCATGTTGAGTTCATTAAATGTGAAGATATATTTCAAGCTCTACTAATCCATAAATCTCACATCTTTTTCGATGGAGATATTTTCTCTATATTTTCATTAAAAAGTTTATAGCATATAACCCAATATGATGAGTTGGATAGTTCCATTCATGAATTTTAACTTTCTTGATTCATATGAAATAGATCTATCATTTTTTATAATGATAGAACTATGTCATTTCATTGATGCATCATTATATATCAAAAACCCATCATTTTATGATGATAGAGTTAGGATTAGAGCATTAGCTAATATCAACATTAATTCTGTGAAACATTATTCACATTCTATTTTCCATACAAATATAACCCCATTATGAGTAATCTTGGTTAATATGTTGATTAACGAGGTGATATTCTGAATAAAAACAAATAATAACCTATTAAACCAATAAAACTACATACCTTAGCTATTTACATTGGTGTAGGCTATTCTTCAATAGCATTTTTCTATTCATAATTAAAAAATATTCCATCCATAAGGATAATATGGCCCTGAATGAAATCAGATTGAATCCAAAATTCTCACATACTAAAATTACCCTATATTTCATTTCATATAAGAGTCTTTGGAAAAATTTATAATTTATTTTTAGGATCATTGAAGAATATTTAGTATACAAGATATCATAAATAAATACCACATAAAGGTAATGAAGATACTCTTTGAAAACCCTATTCATTATATCCATAAAAATAAAGGGTGCATTAATTATTCTAAAAGGAATTTATCCATACTCGTAATGCCCATGCCTGGTTTGAAATACTATCCTCATAATATCTTCCTTCCTCTCATGCAACAAATGATATCCAGACCAAAGGTCAATCTTTGAAAATTATTGGTCTCTAAAACATTGTTCAAATTAATTATCAATGTGAGGAAGGGGATATATTTTCTTTAATGTTAAAACAATGATCTTTGTATAGTCAGTGTATTACCTCATAGATCCATTTATCTATATAATTAAAAGAATATGGTATACCCACAAAGGATAACTATGGGAAATAAATCATTTTTCACACAATTAATATAGTTGTTTATTTGGTTCTAACACTTCCACAGTTGCCATTGTAGAAGTAGTATTTAATATAGGTCTAGAACCAGAAATTAAATCAACTGATAACACAACTTTGTACTATAGAGGATGTTCTGGTAAATCCTTTGGAAAACATAAATATATTCTATTGTGATGAGGAAATCATCTATTTGAACATTTATTCACTCACTCATTGATATCATGTTCACATCCACCCCAATAATTTAATTCAGTAGAGCTACTGTGGGTAGACCTGTATTAGAATCACATGGTAATGTTTCATCCCTAAAGAGAATGGATTCCATGCCATCCTCAAAAATTGAATCCTCATTCTTCTTAAAAAATATTTTTTTAATTATAATTTGAATGAAAATACTTACCAAATATTATATCAACATAAATCATGGGTATGAAGAAAAAGGAGGATAATTAATCTTGTTCATATGCCATAATGGGGACTTTTTAACACATATCTCTTGCAAAGAAACTTCCCATAAGAGTTTTTTTGAAAAAATACATTATTAAACCAAATTTAAAATATCTATTTTTTTGGAAAACTATGATGATATAGAATAATGTGATGATCACAAATCAAATAACACATTATCTATGTTTGAGGATATGATTAAGGAACCTACCACCACAACATTAAGAACATTAAACTCAACAGTTCTGTGAAAATAATCTTGGCCTTACTCCATTGGAATTCATTAGGGAATGTTTCATTGATTAATTAGATGTACATTTTCATAATTTCCCATATCTATTCAATTTTATCATAGAAAATTGTTAGCTTCTTCCTTCCCCTTACAATTTAATGATTTGGGGCCTCTTTCTCCACATTTGTGATAGGGAACTATTCGTTTTATGTAGGATCTACGGTGTTTCTTTCCAAAAGTATCACATGTTGTATGACAACATTTTTATTCTTCCCTTTATCCATTCATTCCTATTTAACCCTCTTCTTATCATTATTTCCTTTAATGTCAGAAGAAATTGATAATTCCTTCATTGTCTTAATTGTAAATGAAACTATATCTTCATAAGATGACAATGTTTGGGAAACCAAAACCCTTTTGAGGAAGAGTTCTAAATAATAAATGATTATATAAATCTTTATCCTTCGATTATGAATGTAGTCCATGACATGTTTTTTTATCCCTATAACATTTGCATCATAGTACACAAAATTTTTAACAAATTTTTGTTTCAATCTCCAAACATTCCCCTCTATATTTCCTCTCAATTCATGAAGAATGGTTTTTCTAAAAATATTTCTTGAAAGTACCTCTATTCAATTTATTCTATTCCATCCTCATAATACTATTTAAATTAACTACCAAAATTTATCCACATCTCGCGATATATGATAAAATTCCATGAAAACTTTGTCGCTTTAATTACACCCCAAGGAGAGAAATATCTTTTTTAGGGAAATTATTCACTATTAAGCAACAAATGTGTTTGTAATCCCATTGAATTATTTATGTTGTTGTGTCATAAAGAGGTATAACATAGCTCATCCAAATTTTGGATCCAGATGATCTATATGTGTATTGTTATTTTCATATCCTCAGTCAATTCTCCTTGTATAGTTAGATGTTTCTTGGCCCCAGTTGCAGCACCAGATCCTACATAATTATAATGCATCAGAGGTAATCCCTACAAGGGATACACACATTCATGAGGTTTTAATCCCTTACACTAATAGAGATGTATAAATAATGGAATACACAAGATTAGTTTATGAATCATAATGTATAATATACAGTTAGAAACATAAATTACCTCAATTTAAATTATTTTCATAGGTAATATCAAAATAATAAATTTGGTTTCTTTATGGAAAATTTAAATTTAATTCCTTCATAATGGGTTTAAAAAAATGTGAATTATCCTAAGAATATCCTCAAGGAGTGTCAAACTAGGTGCATAGTATGACCCATTTTCATATTCTAGGATACCCTAGCTCAATCCTAAATCTCCTTGTCAAAGATATTACTCGGTAAATATTTAATAGAACCACGTCCACTTTTATTACGTTGATAATGATTTATTTTCTAGAAAGAGCCACATAATCTATTCCTCACCAAAATTAAAATATTCTCATGAATTTTTATCCTCAAATACCATCTTAGGGGGTTTTTCTGTAATATATATTTTCTAAATATAGATTCAATGTTTTAAACTAAAAATTAAATAATTCCAAATATAAGGTATTGACTCCAATTTCCTAGATTCGGTGACATATATTATTACTTTTCCATATAAACAAGGAATTCTTATCCTCAAGGAATGAATTTTTTAGTATCATTGGAATAAATTATACATACATAAGTTCAACATTATAACATGAATGGAAATTCAAAATATCATCTTCTTTTGAATCACACGTAATATCCTGGATAATTCATGAAATTCATTCATAAGATACATCTATAAATCCTAGGGAAAATATAAAATGAGGAATTGGCGAGCATAGATGCCTAGTAAGGGTAAACAATATAGTGGAAGATAATATAATCACAAACACTAGGTTTGATGAGTATTTAAAAATGCATGCCTTTAAAAATATACATGGAAATAATATGGAATGAAGAATAACTGAGTAACTAATTCCATAAAACACAACCATGGACATTCTACTAGAAAAATAATCAAATGAAATATCAATCAATATTTTAATGATCTGGTAATGGTTAATTCCACACAACTAAAACATAAAATCAAGGCATCAACTATCATGACTAAAATTACAACCATAAGGGCTCGACCAGAACCCAAATTTGATTTGCCTTTTGAGACTTACCGATTCATTGGGGGGATATAGAAGGCCCCACCCATCTCATAATTATTCTTATACATCCATTATATGAATAAGGATAGCCTTAAATAATATGTACATTCATTATGAAACTAACATATGATGTGTAAATAACTTTCCCTAATAAGTAAATATGAACACTATGATTTAAGAGTTATATGGTGAATGGAATCAAGATAAAACAACCATTGTCAAACTGATCATAAAAAATTCAATAAAATATGTTAGATGACATCATAAAATATTAATCCCAGTTGAACATATGAATAAACATGATTTTTTAGATAGATTAAAATACTCGTATAAAATCATCAAGTAATTTTGGAGATAAATACTCTTTTACCTTGAAAAGAAGTGTTATTTTAGAAAAATAATTGTATTAATATAGAATGTATGTAAGGTATATATTTCCTAATGAAATTATTTTTTTTAAATAATGGTTTCAAACAGAATATTATAGAGCGTGCTTGAAAATAGGTAAGAATTTGAGAAATTTCTTTGAATCAGGCTTTTATCTCGGGGAAATATTTTCCATGATTATTTAAATACTTGTATTTACCAAAAATATTAATGAAGGTTTCTAGGTGTTAAAAAAATAAACAACATTAAAAAAATTTATTATGATTGAAAATGAATAAATAATAATTTATTTGGGATTAATAGATAGAAATAGAGATCCAAATAAATACGGAGGTTCAGGTAGAAAACCCTGACTATATGTGAAAATATGTAACCCTCATAAAAATAAGGTCCTAGAATATAAAAAAATTATTATTAATAATAAATCAAAGAAACTATTATACATTTATTTGATTTAGTATAATATTATTTTGTTTATTTATGGTTGTTTTATGGGTAAATAGATTCAATATCATCTCTTGTGATTGCTCGTTCCATTCGTTTTCATGATCAGTTCATTTATAAGGAAGTTATTGTAAAATGAGAATTGAATTATTGAAATGTTGTTATATGTTTTTAATTTTCATATAGAAGGTTAAATGATCATATAATCCATCTTGTTACTATTGGTGAGGAAGAATCATTTGACAAAACATTAATAATAAAATCTGGGTGTAATTTGGTTTTTTTTTGATAACCACGAACACATTTTGTTTTATAAAGTAATACCATGGGAACATACATGATTCCAAATCCTTGCATAGGATATATTACATATATTATTATTTGGAACAACCATAAAAATGGTTTCACGAGTTTAATTGAACATGGTAATAGAATTTGAAAACTCTTCATCCTTGAAAGAGATAAATTAACAAATATCAGATGGTGTTTTTATTTATAGTATAAAAGGAGGGGAAAAGGGTGACGATAATAAATTATTATATTTTAATAACCTAATTATTGTATATTAATGTTACTACAGTAATCCTAACATTTTCAAGGGAATAGGTGGGGAATGAAATAGAAAGAATGGAACTTGAAAGAAAATAAATGTAAAGAGGAATTTACCTCTTGACATTATCTTCCCTGAGAACCTCATTAGGGGAGAGGATATTTCCTTTTAAAAGACCAAGTGCTGATTGAAATGTAGAAGAGCTTGGGAGGATATTTTATCCAAATTTAGAAAAGGCACAAGGCTTGTGAGGAGTGAAGAGAAGAGGGAGTTATAGGTGGCTTTTTTATAGTGTATGAGAGGAGTTATATCCCATTATTTTAATCATTACATTATTATTTAGGATCAAACTATGAATAGTGTTTATTCATATGAATTGAATAGTAAAATATTCATGTGAGTTCAAACCATGTGTGCTTACATCAGCCTTACATCAATGATGAGAAAAATAATATTGTATTATGTATTTTTCATAAATTACCGTATTGTACTACTCAAAAAAAATCATGTATTTTAGAAAAACTCCAAAATACACCGTAAACATTTTTTGATTTGTTGAAATTAAAAATGAACTCCATTTTATCAATATAAAATTAAATAAGAGCAATTTAATTTTAAAATAAAATCATTAATTACATGAAAAAGACATATTTAAAATTTAAAACTGATTTTATATTAATTAAAAAAATAACTGAGGTATCATAAAATTATACTAAAATCACATGATAGAAAAATTCTTGATTTGGAATGACTTTCATTAAAATAATTTTTAATAATTTATTAATATAGAATTGTAATGAAATTTTTATTACTCTAAAAAACACCAACACTTAATAGTTAATTTATAAAATATTTCATTTCATTAATAAGGTGCCTAAATTTTGTTTATACATTAATGGGTTTGGTTACTATTAATAGTGGAATATCACTTTTTATAAGTGTATGTCACTATTAATTAGGGTTCAGTTACTATTACCAAAAAAATTATATTTATCCTATCATACTCTAAATATTTTACTGAATTTTTCAATGTATGGTAGTTTTTCGAAATTGAAAACATATAGGTTGAAACATTATGATTACTGGTGATGTTATAACAAAGTGGTGTTTTGTAGAGAATCTGTGATTCATGCATTCAATAATAAATTTATTTTCAAATCCGTGGGGTTTTATAAATTTTATATTAATTATTATTTTAATAGATTAAATAAAGATTCAAAATATTTTTCTCAAAACCAAATTTTGTTGTTGGTTTATTTTATTATTTTAGGAATAACATTTATAAATTGTTTAAAAAAATTCCATTGTAAAAACAAAAAACCGTAAAAGAATATTTTTAATAGTAAATGACCTCATATATATTTTTTTAAATATAGAAAATATTATTAGACTATTTAGTGACTATTTATAACCCAAAATAACCATTATATATACCTCTTGAGTCATTGTACATAAATTATATTATTATATTATTATATTATTAATATGTAATTGGTATTCACAAAAAATACATTTTCTTCAATTATAATTTGGGACACTTTCTTCCCATTTTTTGATAACCATCCCATAAAATATACTCTAGGAACACGACCATTGTAATAAATGTTTAAAACTATATAATTTTAATAAGACTATAGCCTCAATTATTTTGTCTTTTACATCATTTAATACGAAACATACATTAATATTTTCAAGATTTCAACGTGGGTATTAATTACTCTTTACCATTTCTCAATAATCATTCACTTCTTGTCCTATCATAAATATAGTATTAAATTGACATGATTATCATTGGTATACTTGAATATAAATATATTAATTAATAAAAAATTATTTATTCCTTTCTATTATCTTAGAATATTATTATAATGTTAACCATGAGTTGTGCCCACAACTACTACCGTGAGAAAATATTTCTCATTTTTCATCTACTTTTTAATTACTTAATCAATGAAATGGAAATTTGGATCACCAGAAAATATAAATAATAGAAAAATTATTCTTATATAATTCTATTTTACACATCATTTCCCCATAATAAACCATTGAGATATAGTGTGATGTTTTTTTGGTGTGGTTTTAAAACCAACATGATTAAGACTTATAAATCTATATTGGATGACTGCTAGAATATAAATAATAATAATAGTATAATTTGATAAAAATTAATAATTTTATTTGGTTATGGAAAAAATATGTCATTTATATATCTTATTATTACAGTATATAAATTTATTAAGGAAATTTCCAAAAATAAGTTGACAATGATAAAATGTATTTTTAATCAAAAGAAAAGACTAAATAATAATTAAATCAAAGTTTATAATGAACTATTGAAGATATATTTAAAATATAAGAATATTTCATCTAATAATGATTCAAATTAATATAATTTTATTATTCAAGAAGATAGTTGCATGAAAAAAGGTACTTCTGAATAAGGTAACGATTTTTTCCACAATGTTTTAGCCCTTAATACATATTTATTATTATACACCATGTTTTCAAAAGATTGGTGAATCTACCACACATTTAATATTTTTTAATCATTATTATATTTTAATTAATGATAGAAAATGTTTAACTCAATGTTCTTTCTTTGAAGGTGTTTTTACTAAAAATCTTTAGATGCATTAACTGCTTTGTTTCACTCAAACACACTTTAATGAGTACTTTTGTTTTATCACAATCATTCGAATTATATTAAATATTTATTTCACTGTATGATTTTATATTGAAAATTAAATTCCAATCTGGTAAAAATATATTCTTAAAATTATTTATATTACATTTTAGAATTCCATTCTCATGGGGAATATCATTTTTTAGGAAATTGTACATTATCTTTAATCATAGTTTCCCCACCATGTCTATAAGTACCCTTCTACCATATGATGTCTGTTTTAATTGGGAAAAAATATATTTTAATTTACATGAACTTAAAAATTCCACTCTATTATTTTGAAAAATAAATTTTTGTTATCTTTTTTTTGAAGTGTGATATCAATGAAGTTATTTTAGATCATAAAAAGAGATCTTCTAAAACAAAATCATTTACTTTTCAGTTACACATCCTCTTTATTTTTCAATATTATTTTATATATTATTCCCATTTATTTCTTACTTATTAACAATATATTTTAACAACATATAATCCTAGTCTAACATACCATTTCCTTGAAATAATATATATTTTATCTTCACATTGAAATTACCACATTAAATTAGACTCATCATAATGGAAATTTATGATTTTTTATTTCCTGATTGGTTCAACATCCAAAAAATGTGTTTTCTATTAAACATTTCTTAATCCACTATGTATATTATAGAAAAATACTTATTTAAATTAATTTTTTAACATAAAAAAGCAAAGAAAATTCTTCCTTAGAATATCATATTATAATTTTTAAAATAACAACTTTTGTAGTTAGAATTTATTCTCACTTCCCTTGATCCATCTCTTAAATCCTATGTTGTTGGAAATAAAATTTCAATACTTATGTTTCATTTTTATAACATTATTTAATAATATAATTTAATTCATTATGCTCATGAATGTCATATGTTATATGCTTCAGCAATGTTTTAAGACAATATTCAGATTCCCATTTCATTCTCATTGGTTTTGTCTTGTATATTTTATATTTATGGATCCTTTTATACGTATGATAAAAATATCGATTTCAATAATAATATTTTAATTATTTAAAATGTAGGACCTCTGATATATATCCATGTAATTTATTGGGTAAACCATTATATCTTAAGAGATTTCTTGTATTTGATTAAAGATAAAACCTAATCCACTACGAGTCTTTTCAAAATATGCATTTGAGAATTGGGAGTGAACCAAGTTGGCCCTAGTAATATATCATCTATAGTAGTCTTATGATTGATAGTAGACATAATCTTATGACTTAAGGTTTTATGTTTCTACAATATATTCATTATTCCTTGAAATTTTGATACCATAACATTATTTTGTGAACCAATTATTATCTCCTGCAATTGTTCCATGGATCATTTTTGTTGGTATTATATTACCTGTACTTCATTAATAATTTACAGAAAAATTTAATTTTCACATTTTTTAATATTAAATATTTCCCTTCTCATTTTTTGACATATTATTTTTATCTGATTGTGGATGTAATTGTAAGAAATATTTCTCATACCGTTTGCTTGATGTCACACATTCTTATGAATACATTCCCTAAATTCTGATGATAAGTATGACATATGAGATTCATATAAAGAGTCCTGAGTGGCACAATTATATAAAAATGATGAAATTTATAAGAAAATAAATATCTAATAAAAATGATTTTTTATGAATGAAAAAATAATTTTCATTGGTTTGTGAAATTAATTTTTGAGATTTAATGTTTAACTTATTGTTATGATCCAAAATAATTGTTTGTTTATATTGGGTATCTATTCTCATGCATCATACTAAGATAAAGAAGGTACAAGTTATCACACTCGAGGGTAAATCTCTCAAAGAAGAGGGTTCTTGTGGAATTGTTCATTGACTTCATTTAACCTCTCCTCAGATGGGTTGGGATCACTGACTTCAGTTATTAGAGACTTAATGTGTGTGGCCCCTACAAGTTGGACGGTACCCTACTGATGGTACTCTATATAAATTGTCTTTTCCACCTATTTCTTGATTTTTTTGATCACCAAACCATGTCCTTCCATTTGATGTATGTGTATCTATCATTCCATCTAAATATTTGAAATAATAATCAATAATTATACAGTCTATTTGGATTATATAGAGAAATATGTAATATGACCTACATGATAATAATGAAATAAGATTAATGATAAGTGTAGTATCTCAAGTAGTTGTATGTTAAAAAACTATTTTTTAGATGTGAGAAGTTCATTTCCATTTCAAAATATCCATCCAAGCCAAGATAGACTAGATGAACACATAATTAGGAATCTCTAATCATATCTACACAATAATTGAGTTTGGGTACTAATCAAGTCTCGTAGAATTTAAAAATAACTTTACTTTAATAACAAGAAACACAAAACCTCCTCAACATCAATGGAAATATATATCACCACAAAACTACACTTCCAATAGAGGAATTCATTATGGTTTCTTAGTACTAAAAATTAGAAACTAACCTTGGTTGAGAGGGAGGGAGGTTAATCTCATCGCAGTTACTTGCGGGGAATTATTTACAACTCTCAGATTATATTATAGATTGACATCAGATTTTTTAACATCCACAAATCCTAGTATTGGATTGGTAATCATATTTTTAAAAAACTAGTATTATAATATTACAATGTAAGGGTCTAAAAATATCAATGGTATCCTTTCTATTAGAATATCTACTTTTAAAAGGGTACATCCATCAATGACCCCATATATATTTATTATTGATTCCCAACCAATTTACTTAGAATTACTAGTCTATATGTAACTATTATTTTAATGTAGTACAGTTGGGTGAATTTCAATTTACATCTATCCTGGATGGAAGAGGATTTCATTGGTGTTAGTATTGGGATCAAAAAGGGGACTCGAACATATTCTTATGAATGGAATCATATCCAATGTTATTTATTTTCACATAATGAGGTACTTTAAAATATTTGAGAGTATTTATCCACACATTTTTATATCATCCAGTAAGGAAGAAAAGGTGGGAATTTATAATAAATGTTTTGTGTGGTATTTATACTTTAGAGTACCTTTCTTATTACCTAAAAGTGAATATTACATAAAAATATTTTGTTGGTCACACAAGGAAATGATGAATGTAAAAGGTGAAATGCTACAATATTTCCTTCCTTTTACCAAGGTCCTACAAAACAATGTCTACAACTACCTAATTGGAAAAGTATAGGGTTAAGATAAACCCCAATAATATTCCCCAATATAATCAATTAAATTTATAATATTATTAATATTGTAGTTCTATTGTTGAAAAAAACTATTTTAAAACTCATTTTCAATGTTCAAAATAATTTATAAGTCATTCCTTGGTTTTTCAAAATTATCTTTGATATTCTGAAAATAACAAAACTGAAAAGTATAAGCTTATAAGAATGGGATATTGACATATAAAATACATGAATAAAATATATGTTATACATGTAAAAAAAATCATGATCTATATATCAAGTACATGTACCTGATAAAATAACCATGAACAATCCATAATGTGAAAGTATATGAGAAAATACCAATGAAAAATCCACCATTTCAACAACAAATGAAAATTGTAAAAGCATGAAATTTGGGCTCTAACATATGGGTATAAAATGTAGATATAAAAAATTCCCCATTCCAGGACAGTGGCGGATCCATACATTATAACATCTAGTGTAATCACACTCACTAATGCCAATGAAAATCTCAAGTGGCCTTAAACACACTATGAGTGACATGTATATTTTATATGTACCAAAGGACTCCCAATGAATAATATTTATAAAAAACCATTTAAAAATTCAAGTTCACAATTTATAAAACATTTCCCAATAAAATTCCATCTTTGTGAGTATTTGAAAATAAATGTTTAACCAAAAGCCATCATTCAATAATTATATCAAAGACAAGGTTTGAAAAAGTTATTATGAAATTAAACCCATTTAAGACATGATTTATTTTCAAAATAATCCAATATAATTAAAACATTAATTTGAATGAATAACCCAATTTAATTTACATGAATGATAATCTATTCATATAATAATACATTTTTATAGAATCTCTTACACCGAGACTGTTGGTAGAACTAATGTCCTTGGAAAATAATTACCGGTGAAGAGTAGATCAGGTCATCATGATCGTAGATCTATAATAAAGACATCAATACTCTCTCAAACCCCTTATATCCAACACACATATCCCTGTTGAGTCCGAAAATATGATATGACAATAGGTCCAATGATGATCTAATATGAAAATGAAAAACATGATTAGAGAACATATCATACCTTGATCTAATCCATCATGAATGTAAGAAAACATTCTAGAATGCAAATAAAAATAACTTATGATTGTTGGGGATAGATTATTTAATGAAAATTTGATATTTGGGTTTCATTTTATGTTAAAGTAAGTTTTAAATGATTTTTTTTAAAAATATCAGATAACTAAATTTTTTCATGCTTGATTTGCAAGAGAGGCTGCACAATTAGGAGTAATTGTTCACTATAACCATGAAACCGATACCTTGATTATGTTTTGGGTTCAAATTTTTTCGACATGGACACATTATTTAGGTGAAAACATTCATACCCTATCATCATTGGTGTGAATGGTTTGGAGGGTTGACATCGCTATATGGAAAAAATTTGTTCCACTTCTAGTAGACCATGTTGGGATGCACAATTTCCTGATCCAAACATCATGATTTTCCCTATCAGTATACCAACCATTCACAACCAAAAGGGTTCCCAAAATTCAACACAAACTCATTAAAATACCCCAGAGAAACACCCAACTAGTGTACCATCAAAACAAGGTTCAAAAAACTTTTGTAGGAAAGAAATGAAATATTATAATATCTCCACCATAAATTATTTCTATCCACATAAATAGTTTATGATTCCAATCCAACAAAAAAGGTAAGGCCACTAATATCTCATTAATGATTCCCACACCCATATCTCAGAGTCATACCTTCTTTATTACCCAATATATTTGTATAATGGAATCTTTTTATATTTCATTAACATATCCTCGAGATCAAAAATTTGTACTGGAAATCCAACAATTGTGGTATCGGGTTAAAGATCAACATCCTACCATAAACTCACAAGGGGAGGATGGTGTTGATTCATAATCAACTAGTAAATATAATTCAAATTGTAAATTATAGTCAAACATGATGCTAGTTCCACAAAAAATTCCACATTTCTATGTCGATCTACAATCATGAAGGGGATAATAATCCTTTCTTAAAACATACCTTACTTACCCAACATAGGATGTCTCAAGGATGGATTAAATCTAAGAAAAAACATATCACTAACCTCATAATATAGTGGAAGATGAATATGGACCTGAAAATATATTTTATGAAAATATGCACTAGCCAAAAACTGTTAGATTAGTTGAAATATTTTTATCCTCTCCAAAATGAAACTCAACCCAAACAAGGACCACTCTCCCAACTCTGCAAAATACATCGGTCATCTACATGGCTTCACGTTCTACTCCTCCAAAGTAAAAATCATTTTTAATTCTTGGTTATTATTGTTATAGGAAAAATAATCCATTAAAATTTATTTTCCTAGGATCCAATAATATAACGAACCAATGCCCAAAGAATATCCTAATGATCATAGATAGATCTATATTTATGTAAATCCATACGCAGATGATATGTCATTGTCAAGTGAATTTTGGAACCCACTATTTCCTTCAAACATTTCCCAGACCTGAATGTTAACCTTGTGTCCCTATAAAAGAAAATCATTGATGGAATCCAATTATGTCTCAAAATCTATTAGATGTATAAGGGTTTGACCTACTCCACTTTAGTCATCTCGTAGATTTTTATGAAATGAGACTATTTTGTAAAAAGATCCATGATCATCCGAATATCATCCTTCCAAAAAGGAGTATAAAAATGAAACTTTCAAAGGAAATATCATCCTTATTCGGTACTAGAATGAGAAATGGTTATACAAAACCAATAGTACTCTGGTGTTCCACCAAAATTATTTGACAATGACACAATTGATAAAAAATGAAATTGATAGCCTCATCCCTTTCCACTAATACCAAAGTCACATGTCTTGATATTACATGGTATTTCTAGGGAGTATGAAACAACCTGACTACTTTACACTATCCATAAACTCCTACCTCATGTAAATTGGAATAAACAACTAGTTACAAAAGAAAAATTCTCTATTGGGGGTTTAATAACACTAAACTCAGGTCTTACTCCAATGATTATATCACCAAACAAACTCATGTGTTAGCACTATTCAATAAATTCATTCACGTTTTTTGTCAATAATTTTATACTCAACACATCACCATACACATTTTATGTCCTAATAGTGTATGAAATAGATAAATAAAAATCCTAAAGATACTCCTCCCAGTGCCTCTACCCCATGTTGATATAATTATGAGTAAAAAAATATTTCAGGCTCTTATGATGTAATAAAAATGTAATATTCTCCCCTTAGAGATAGTGATGCCATGTTTTGAGTTCACAAATCAATGTATCAAACTCAAGATAATGCATAGGTTAATTCATTTTATGAGGTCAAATTTGGGGAGATTCATAGGCCACCATATGTTTCCACATCATGAAGACACATTGAAAACTCATACATAAAGCATCATGTATAACATCATAACCCATAACATGTTCTGAAATAATAAAACCGTGTTTTAATTTCATCCAGAGCTTATCTCCAAAAAATATCTTTGAAATTTGTTATTCTAATAAAAAATTACCCCCTTCTAGGTTAAAGTTGTCATATAATATGTGATTGTAGAGAAATCATGAAAAATATTTTTATTATAACCAATCAAACCCAATAATCTCAGGGTCTCAAACACATTTAAAGGATACTCTCAATCTATATAATCCAATATTTTCTCAGGATACACTGAGACTCCCCTCTATGATTAGAAATTATATAGAAATTTCACATCCCAGATCCACAAAATTTCATTTTAAAGGATTATCATATAGATTATGAGTATTAATTGTATGAATAATGATATCCAAATGGACCTATTATCCTCATTTGACATTCAAGACACCAAAATATCATCCATGAAAAAACATATTACTTGAACTAATGAAATATTTGGTTCATTAAATCTGTAAATAATGTAAGAGTGTTATTTAGGATGAATTGAATAACCAGAAACATGAAATTCTGATAACTTTTCTTAAAAACTATTCTAGGAATCTCATATTCTCTGACTCTCAACTAGTGGTACACAAATTTAATGGAATTCTTTGTAAAACAATTTTACCCTCTAATATGGTCAATGAGATCATCAATCCTTGGATATTGATACATTCTCTTAACAATCACATGATTAAAAATTCAATAATACAAAAAAGTATAATGAACCAATCCAAATTCATAATAATGATGAATTAAAAATCCCATGGTGACAGTATAGGACAAATAAAACATTTATCCTCTAGATCCCCAAGCTACACATTATGTACCATCAACATATTAGGATTTATTTTAGAGGATAGAATAAGAATTGACATTATTCTAGGGAGAATCTCAATAGTAATCACAACCTCTCTCAATGGTGGTAAACTAGAGAAATCATTTGGTAAGACTAAATGGTATTCCCAAACCATAATAGGATGTAGATAACCTAGAAAATGTTCAACAAGGTCATTGGAATTAGATTACCCCAGTATAAAGAAAAATTGGTCCCTCCCTTCTCGACCTGGAGTCCCACTCACCTAGAATAACATTGGTTACCCCATTGGAAGATAAAAACATATCATAATTGGGATTATAGTCTATCAGGGAGTGAATTTTGATCATCTAATCCACTTTAAAATTTAGGTTAAATATTTCAATATCAAAAACTAAAGAGTCCCACACCACCTCAATGTCATTTATCATCAACCGACACATGGGACTCATGAAACCTTATTAGTACATATTTCATAATGGCATGTAAAGATCCTAAAATAGTTGAATATGTTTTGAATGATAGACTAACACTTCGACTAATTTTGATGATATAAAATAATAAGTTACTCCAATATCAAACAAAGAGAAAATCATAGATGGTCCAATAAACAATATACCACAAATAGTAGATATACCTATTTCACACTTGTCTTGAACATGGTGTTCCACAAAAAATTCCATTCAAATCAACATGAATACCCCCGTAGAATGAGTATTATACCCATATCCATTGGAAGAATCTATATAAACCTATTAAGCTTGTAGATAGTGGATTTTTCCTTATTTCCCTAAGATATCCTTTCAAACAATCTCTATAGATGGACCTATATTCCACAATGATGGGGGTCATAAGAGTACTCATAAAATTTGAAATGGTATGGACACACCTTAAAAATTTTCGAAAACAAGTTTCTACTATCATGAGGACGACGTGAAACAAGGCCTATTGAAAATTGACCACCCATTCCCTTAACTTTCTAGACAGAATTCACACCATAGATAACAACTACACTAACTGAAGCTCAAACTAAAGAAATAAATCCATATATTTTTTCCTGTAACAAATATACTTTTTTTACTACTTCAATAGATTTTAGAATATACATGATAATCAACATCAACTAAATATTAGGCCTCAGTCCCAACACAAACCATCGAGCCATTAAATATTAATTGGTGACTAGATTTGATCCAAAATTCACTAACACAGAAAAATTGGTAGAGTAATCAAAAATAATAATATCTCTTTGATCCATGGTCATAAAAATTAACGTCTTCAATAATAATAATATCTAATGGTAAAACTACTAATTTAATGCTTTTTTGATGGAGGAATATATATGATCAGTGTGAAACATAGTTTTCATAATAGAGTCACACCATATCATTCGTGGACCATTGAACATGAACATGAAAAAACCCACCTTAGAGTCCTTACAATTTGTTGTGAAGTTTAGTAACATCTAAAAAGACTCAATCCATTCCACATATTCTAGTTGTCCATTATTACCACGAGAAATTGGATAATTCTTCATAGAAAATTTAGATCTAGGATCAAATTCTCATTATAGGTTCCCCACACCCACTTGTCCCAGAGTATGAACAGATTGATTTATAGGTTATACCAGTGAGGGTCCAAAAATGTATTTTTCATGTGGAAATTTTCTACTATCATCCTCAATAGAACTTCGATGTGATATTCTAGAGAGTGTCATCCACTAAACACCTGGCAATAACCAATCTAATATAAATGAAAAATTAAAAAAATAATTAGGAGAACATCAATAAATCTTGTCAACAACATAAAATAATTATAATTTAAAGCATTATGTATTTAAATGATAATAATAAAAAATAATAAATTAAAATTCCCATTTAAATAAACTCGTCATCTATATCATTAAAAATACCTCAAACTACATGTCATAACCATGGAAAAAATTTGACAACCCATTAAACCTTGAGTTAAGACATGGAAGTGAGATAGACTGGAACCCTGCTAAACATACTACATATATAGTTTTTTGGATATAACTCTTATATACCCATGATACTAAACAAATCCTTTGAAATTTTATTATAATTGAGGTTGGGTATTTCTCTTTGATATTATTCCATAATGAACAAACCCATGTCAACTAGACATAACATTTGAGCTATCCCATGAAGGTGGTCGGGGAAATAGTATAATAGAAATAGTAGTCATATATAATAAATAAAAAGAGAGTATAATGTTGAATAAAAATATGCATCCATGGTCCATATAATCCACTACAAACTAGAAACAACATGAAATATGGAAAGACAGGACCAAAATCTATCCATGTGGAAACAATTAATGAAAAATCACCTCGTTATAATGGATACAATTTATAGGGAATAAAAAATTGGTCAAGATCTCTTTCAAAGTAGCGGGGTCCTATTAAACAATGTTTATAACTTTCTATGAAAAAAATTAGGATGTGAGTACACAGTACTGTAGGATTTCACACTATAATCTATAAAAAATATAATTTAATTAATACAATATTATTATATTTAAAATAAAAATATTTTTTAAAATAATTTTCAATGATAAAAACAATTTTGAAATAATCCCTTGGTATTTCTTAAAATCATTTCATATTTTTAAAATATGGAATATATAAATTATTAGTTAATAAGAATGAGGGAATAACCAATAAAATCCATAAATATACCATAAGGTAAATATGTAATCAAATAACCCTGATCAATCCATCATGTAAAAGTAAGTAATAAAATAAACATGATATATCCATCTAGTTAAATAATGTGATAAAATAATCGTAACTATTAAATTACTTGATAATCCAATAAAAATAACAAAGTGAACCATTTGGGTTCTTACCTATGGTTATATGTACTGTACATAAAAATAAATCCCCAATACTAGCCTATATTGGATCCAAATAGTATTACATCTTCAGAAATTACCTAGACTAAAGTCATAGAAAACCTCGTATTTAATTACCCACACTATGAGTGATATGGATGTTATCAACACACCCAAGGTTACCCAATGTGATATTTTTTTCAAAAACCATTTAAAAATTCACTCTCAGAATATGTAAAACATTTTTAATGTTAATCCAATCAACATCAGTGCTTTAATACACATTTTTATACCAGAAACACAATTCCATAATTTTATCGAATACCTAGTGTGAAAAAAATCATTATTAAATAAATAACCCCTTAATAAAATTTAATTCTAAAGAATACATTATAATCACAAATCAATTCCATTCATTGTATAAACCAAATGACTTTAAAATAACGAAATGTATTTTATATAATAATACCTTTATATAGAAACACCTACCTCATGAACAAAGTGAAAAATAAATGCCTTATGAAATAGAGACCAATAAAGAGTAGATTGGGTCCTTATGATCCATTTTCGCTATGAAACACATTAATACTATATAAAACCATTTATATCTTGCATACATAAACCCATGAGGTTACATAAAATTATTGTAGAAGAGATAAAATAATTATCTTAAAAAAGAAATGAAATATAAAAAAATTTATATACCATGTGTTGATCCATCAAGAATGAATGAAAACTACCTTGAATCAAAAGGAATATATCTATTGAGCGCAAGATAAATATTTTTTTCAAGCTGATATGAGATTATGTGGTCATTAGAGGTCACAAATGGGTCCTATGTATTTTTAACTAAAAAATATGAATCCTAAAAAGAATGGATGTGTGGTTTTCTAGAGAGGGTGGATAGTTAGATGTAATAGTGTAGATTAACCATGATTACAATAAAATTATTGTGTTTGAGGTGCATAGTATGGTCACATGATTCATTTAACCATAAACCAACCATGCATGACCCTTCATCCTGGGAGTGCATGTTTGGAGTGGTGCATTCATGGTTTTGTAAAATTTTGAACCTCATTACAGTAGACCGTGATAAAATATATTGTCTGTTGTGACTTACTAAATGGTTCTCCCCAACTATGTTACATATGTGCCCATCCACAAGGGCTAAAAAAATTATCAGAAAACTTTTTAAATAACCCCAATGAAGGACCCAACCATTGAAAATTAAAAAAGGGTCAATAGTTACATAAGTGAAAGTATCATAACATTACATCACTTCCACCACTGTTACTATTATTGTAGTGAATAAATTATTATTAAAGATGGGTTTCCTATAAGATGTTTCGATAATCTAAATCCCAATAGACCTAATTTTTTAATTAATTTTTAATATTAGAGAGATCAAATAGAAATATTAAGGATGAATTTAGGCTTTGAATGTTTTTATGCCAATAGTTTAATTTTAAATCTAATGAAATATATTGAAATATTTGACAAAGAAGTGATTCATTGATTTTTTGGTCATTATAGATCAATGTTTATAGTTATGTTCAATTATTTGGAATATATATTTTCATGTTTCATCTTGTGTAACATATTATTATATTTGGTTGATATTAGAAGTCACATACATTTGAACATAAACCATCTAAAATACTAAAAGAAATATGAAAAATGATGATTATAAATATTTCTATTTATTGAATTTAGAGAGTGTTACTCATTTTCATCATAGATTAACATATACTTTTAAAAGTTTATTGTCACTCTCTATGAATTAATTACCATACGATCAATTTTTTTAAGAAAATAATTGTTATTTTACTAAATGATTGTGAATCTATGTGAACTGCTATTGATTACCCAAAATAATATTACAATTTTAAGTATAAATGATTTAATTTAATACTTAGTGAAGTGTAAGAGTTGAATATAAATAGGCAATGAAAACAAACATAAGAAAAATGGGGGTTCTTTTTCATATATATTAGGTGAAATAAATACTGTAGAATTTTTTTATAATATACATTCATTAAAATATAGACATGATAGTAATGTTAAACATACTAATGTACAATATTTATACATATAATGTAATAATATTTATATATTTAATTTTCTGAAAAGAAAATCTAATGCATGGAAATGAAAAATAATTTTTGTTTTTGAATACAAGGAATATTATACAGATATTAATTATTGAGTGTAGAAATCTTTCTCATTTTTATACTATTATCATGAGATCATTAAAATCCAAATTACTATTTATAAGAAATATTTGGATAAGTGAATTAACATGTTTTTCTTGGAATATACATGTGGAGTCCTAGTGAAGGTGACACAATATTTTCCTTATCATATAAAAAATGAGTTGATAATAGAATGGTCAAATAATTCTATGATAATGTTATATTGATTAATTTGTTTTTCACGGGAATGTGTTAAAATAAATATCAAATAGACATATCCCTAAAATAAAAATTCGTCAAACATTTTAAGTGTTCTAATGAAGATGAGAAACTATTTTTATAGTGATTATAATATTTTCGTATAGACATATAATGATTTTTATGGGTACTCTATTAAATGTGATTACAAGTATCAAAAACTATAAAAATATTAATCAAGACTGAAAAGATAATTTAATTAATATATGGTGAGTATTTTTAATAAGTATTGAAAACTATCATAGGCGAGGAATGTGAATTTAATAATTTTCATTAAATTGGTGTAATATTAAGAATTATATATAGAATCATACTTTTGGTTATATTAGAAATGAAAACTTCAAATCATTAGTGTGTAATATGGTGAAATGATTGGTCATTTTTATTGTGCGTAATGCTAATAATTCGTTAATGATAAAATAAGAGATTTAAATATTCATTATGTTTTTATCTAGCTATACAACTAGTTAAAAGTAATTTGGAATGATATATGTGAAATCATGACACAAAATATTTATAAATTGGCTCAGCAGAAAATAAATTTATATATGATCATATTAATAAAATATATTTTTGTTAAATAATGATCATTTATTTTAATTATGCTAACAGAATGAACACTAAAATAGGATTTTTTCGCTAAAAATGTTTATTCATCACAAATACACTGAGATCTTATATGAGTGTAAATAGTTTCTAAAAATCACAAGAAGATCTTAAAAATATTGGTAAAAGTGTTATATATACATATATTGACAATTATGAAAGGTTTTATTCCTTGGTAATTAAGTTTATAAATAAAAAGGTCATTGTCCACTATAAAAATAAAAACAATTTCTAATCCAAGGTTAAATTTTTCACTCATGCCAACATTATTTTGTTATATTCATTAGATTAAATTCCAATACCATCTATATATTGTTTTACCTATTGAATAATATTCATAATGGGGGGGGGGGTTTATTTAGGTAAAATTTTAGTTAATTTCATTTTTAGTTTCTTTTGTTGAAATATTTCAAATATAATATTTTTGATGATTCTTTTTCGAATAAAGAATATTTGGATTATTACTTGGTAGATAAATTTGGGAAATTTCTTTGAATTCTTATGAAAATAATGTATCATAATTTATAACTCCAATGGATCTGTTGTTTTGTTTCCTCTAGGATTACTCATTTATTTATTTAATAATGTTTAGTAGTTTTGAAATTATTTATAATTGATAAAATTTTCACATATGTTTAATAAAACTGATTATTAAAGAACATTGTGATGTCTCAATAAGTAATGGTTTTTATACTATTTGATATAGTTAAAAATATTGATTTCCAAAAACTATATATTATCCTATAAATAAACTTTTAAATGTAGATTATATTCTCTATATTTCTTATAATTCACTTTTGTTCATTAGGTGGTAATTTTGAATGAAAAGTTTTCTTGTATAATAGACCATGTTAAATCCTTAATAAAAATATCATGAAATGATATCCATATAAAATATCTATATAATCATATCAATTTTGATTATCATGAATCAATATTAAAATATGTTTTTCAATTTCAAAGAAGTGATGTTATAATTTTATTTAGGAAATCACATAAGCTATAATATTTCCATTTCTTTAATTAGTTTTATACAACATCCCTTGTTACTGATGTTGATGGAATTCAAAAAATCCTGTTTTCTAAATTTATAATTGAATAGTACTTTTCAATAAAATATTTTGTAACTATTTTTAATTTACTGATTGATATTGTAACACCCAAAGCTTCAACAGTATGTTTCTCTATTAATAATATAGTGGCGTGTGTTGTACGCAACATCGAGTTCTAACACACCACAACCAATCAAACTAGCCGTTATGAATAGTAATAACTACCTTTTGAAATTATATAAATTTTATCCTTCAAAATGGAATTCATTTTTTGATTAGTAATATCAAAATTAGCTTATGGTGAATTTTTGGTATTTTTCTTAAAACATACAATTTTTGATGAATAGTGAAAAACACTGAGTTTTAGTTTAATAGCATTTTTTAAATAATTTTTTATTTTATTTAAATTTATTTTATGTAAAAATAGATGCATAATACCTATATATGTTCAATATAATTCATTGGAGAAAATTTATAATAATTTTATATATATATAAATTTTATTGGACTTCTTCCCATCTTTTACCCACCTCCTAGGAGCATTGGGAAATTTAAATAGAACATAATTTTACCACTTCTGTGAGTTAAATTTCAAAAATCATAGAGACACGGTTGATACCTGTAAGTAAAATTTTGTTCAATTAGATGAAAATAATTTTTGGTGAATAGTAACTTTTTACATTTATTTTCCACATCTAAAAGTTAATAGAGTAATTAAGGGTAAAAATGATATTATTATTACCCTAAAACATGTCCTAATTCTATTTGATAAGTATAATTCGACCAAAAACAAACTTAGGAATAAAATATGAACCTATTTGGTCTACTTGGATTATATTAGGACATTTATTATTATTTAATTCAAAGAAGAGTTAAAAGAGTTAAAATCAATGATTAATAACATACCATTTTTAATATAGGGTTAAACATAAGATAAATTCTAATATAAATATTCATTTGAAATATAAAATGATTTTTTACATAATGGTATTTTATTTATAGTTTTTAGATATTATATAATTTATTTTATTTATGACACAATGATGATTTAGTAATTACCTAATTAATGAAAGATTAAAATAATTGACATTATAAATATCCAAATAAATGTAATTTGAGACTTTTTATGAATTAAAGAAATTTTCTAGGATAATAAGACATATTTTGGTTGGTTATATTAATTTTTTGTGAAGTAATAGTGCTGTTATAAATTTATAAAAAACAAAATTCCAAATAGTGTAAAAATTGGCATAAAATACTTTTTTAAAAATATTATATTATTAATTGATATTCTATTCATAAAAATCTAAAAGGATCATCCAAAAGAGTTTTCTAATGATTGGTGTATCATTAATGAAATTCTAGGGTTCTCTTGGTAGTTTATAGTTATTTTATTAACCGTATAATTAAAAAACAAAGAGACATGGTAAATGTCAAACTATTTAACTAAGAGTTAAATATAAAATATAAAGTTAATATATTGAACCAAACTAGTCTAAAACCTATTGGTTGAGTGGTTTTAAAACCATCCCAACCTTACCCTTTAACAAATCAATTTTGGAGCCATTATAAACTGAAAATGATTTTATTAAAAAATAATATTTCTAGCTTTTCCTAAGGTTCCCCTCATCCCACTTATAAAAGGGAACTCTCCCTTCTCTCTAATTCACACATTCAAAGCCACTTGGATTGGACATACCCTACCCAAATACCCTCTCAACTGTCATACCTTCATCTTAGAGGCCTTCCTTTTTTCATAAATCCATCCCATGGAGCCAGTTTGTTCAAATCAAATGGAAGAACCCGAAGAAGAGGTAAATATTTAATCACCACTTTCAAGTTCCTTTCTTCTTCCACTTCCTCTTTATTTGTTGTTTCTATTATAAAATAATTACTCCAACATATTATATACACTGTGATGTTATTATAAATATGTTAAAACTATATCCATTATTCTATCCATCCTTTGAATGACATGTCACCATACGTGCGTACGTACGACTTACTGTGTCCACGTTGTGGTGTAATTGTTATTCAATACATTATTATTTAGATGGGTATAATAATGATGTGTAATTGATTTAAATAATAAATATAACATGATAATGAGTCAGTATATACGATATACCATCCAATTATATATTATTATAATATCAAAATAACGATATTGTTGCTCGTGCGTACGTACGGATTACCGTCTCAAAAAATGCAATGACATTCATTCCCCATCGTATCCATTCAAGAATAATTTTTATTAGATGATTAAAAATAATTTTTAAAGACGTAATATCCTTATGAATATGAATAAGATACATCCTACCCATAAATAACATGACTTACATAACAAAGAATAAAAAGGAAAAAAATCAGTTAACACCTGAAACGATGATAATACTAAAATATTGTTATCAATATAATATTAAAAGATAATTTATGATATAATATAAATGTATATGATTCTAGTATAATTTAATAAATATTATTTCACCGTTATAAAAGAGTTTAACCTACCCTTGACCAAGGAAAAGTACAAGTTAAGGGTTAATTTCACAATCTATTTATTATCCGAGATTCTTGGTACGTAGTTTTCTGATGGGACATCTCTATCATCCACATCCATGATTCTAAAAAATGTATTTCAAAAAATTATTACTATTTTATAGACTACAGTTTAAAGTGATTCATACCCTTTTTTACTTTTATAAGTTTTTTATAAAGGAGGGTTTCTATCGTTTTCCATACAAGAAAAATTTTGACCTTTTCAAAACATCTAAGGTAAGAATGTTTGTTAACATATATGGCGGGTGTGGATAATTTCCACCATTTTAACAATGTCGAAGCATACCTTACAAACTTATAAGAATATTTTAAAATATAAATTTTTTCTTTTATAATTTCATGTCTTTTAAATGATTTCAAAATAGAAAGAGATATTTCTCTAAAAAGGTTTTGATTTCATCTATGTCCATATTCTTTGATGGATTTTATGTTTTTTTGAAGTTGATTTATTATGATACAAAACATCAATATTGTATTTAAGGTTTTGTTGTATTTTTGACTGTGGATGTGTTATTTCATACCATTCATGGTTTATGGATAATTTATTCACATTTCGGATGATAGTTTTAATATGAATGTTTATGTTATGTTTTAGCCTTTTCATTTGAAGAATGCATTGGACTTATTAATTGATGGGTGGAGCCCGCTATAGCTCCATGATTCATTGATAGGTCTCCTAAGACAAACTCTTGTCTTGGAACAAGGCGTTGAAAAAATCTTATTATTATTCTTGGCACAAGGCCTTGACTATGTGGTTATGAATGTCTGGCATTATGCATTCTATTATTATGAAATTGGCTATTGATATTGCATGTGATTATTCTACTATTAGAATATCCATGTGAGTAATTAAATGGAATTATTTTGATTTATATTTTCCATATTATGATGATGTTTATGTTGAAAAGGATTTTTTTAGTTTTATACATTTCCTTAAATGTTTATGCTTATTTATGAAAGTTTCTGCTATATTGTTATCCTTACTGATCATATGAGGTCACCCATTTCTATGTTTTATTTTTTCCTAGGATACAAAGAATTATATTATGATGGACTTTCAGGTATAGTCTATGGCATCTCAGTGTTTCTTATGGAAACAATGTTTTTGTAGTTTTCCATTTTATGATGTAATGTAAACCTTATGAATGTATCTAGTACTTCCATGGCTACTAAACTAATCTCTCTTTCAAGACTTGCTATTTTTTTATAATTCCAACTATATATAGTAATGCACCAACTCTGGGATTTTGGGGTTAGGGCGTTAAAGTTAATATCAGAGGAAGTTTAGTACAAATCATGGAATCTATATTTAGCTAAACTCAGATTAGAGCCCATTACCCTAAGATAGACGATGAGGATTAGTATATAAGAACATCCTAGAATTTTGGCATTATAGAGATTTTGTGAGTTTTACAAGAAATACAACCCTGTTTGGATACGAGAAGGTAGAGGCATCTCTAGCATAGATGTACCTAAGCGGAAAACCTGAAAACACTGCTTTATGCTAGACTCGAATAAGAACTGGTGGATGACAATGGGGCTTGCTGCAGTCTTAGTTACGACACTCCAAGGGGATATTCTTTGGATAATTTTCATTTTCATTACAATCCATTATGAAGGGTTTATGAGTATATACTTCCTCAAATAAAACATTTTTTATGATTATGGATTATATCCATAAACTGTTCAATTTATGGTAAGTGTTTTACATGTTTGGAATTATGTATTTCGATTCATAAACTAATCTAGTTTATGCCATTGTTTAGAAATGGTGCCTTGTTGAATGAATGGAAATGGTATCAATGAATGGACTCCATGTAAGGATTTCCCTCAAGCTCAAAGTAATTATAGTGGAGCTTGTGATACTACTGGTGATGATCAACTTATCACTGTATTGGGAAAACTCCTTCAGGTTATTAATAATCACCTTACCCATATGGAGCACCCTGATACGTAGCATGGAGGTTCAATGTTAGATCTCTTTATGAGGTAACAACCACCAAATTTCAATGCGGGTACAAATTCACTAGTATCTGTGCAATGGATAAATTCTTTAGAGAAAATATTCCACTCCTTGGGGAGTAACAAAATGGAAAAAGTTGTCATGGAAGTTTACCACCTCCCAGGAGATACTGATCAATGGTGGTCAATGATTCAAAACCCAAAGGAAGATGATGAAGTATCAAATATGGAATGGAGGTAGTTTAATGAATTTTTTGTAGAAAAATACTTTCCTCATGACCATCGGGTGGATATGGAAAGACAATTTCTAAGTCTGAGGCAAAAGGAGTATGAGAATGTCATAAAGTATAATGCTAACTTTACAAGGTTAGTGAGGAATTCTGTAGATTATATACGTAACCCAAGAATTAAGATTGATCATTTCTTTGATGGGTTAAAATCTTTTCTCCATCAACCATTAGTCTCACAATCCTTCTCGTTGAATGAAGATATTGTACCATTTGCTAACAAGATAGAAAAATAATTCTCTATGTATTACGAATTTAAAGAAAATAATGAAAAGAAGATATATTCTGAACACTCTAGAAATGGAAATAAGGGGAATATGGGAAACTTTGAATATCCATCTTGCAGTAAATGTGGGAAGAAATACCCCTGTACTTTCTTGAAGGGAATGGATGTTTTTTACAAGTGTGGTGAAAAGGACCACCATGCTCGTGATTTCAAGGGGATGAAAGAGGATGTCGATGTTGAATGATCCAATTGTAACGATAAGGGAATTATGCAAATCGATGTCATAATTGTCAGGGGAACAAACATCAGAAAATTCCATGGGATCTAGGCCAAGCTTATGATATCCCTACTGCTGAGGATGAAGCTCCAAAAGATGTGGTTGGATGTAATTTAATGTTTTCCTGATGTTTAGAAAATTATTTATTTGATTTTGGATCCTTGCATTGTTTCATATCATCCCAATTTTCTATAAAAATTATGTATTTCCAATTTTATTTAACAAGGGAGTTGTTAGTCAAAACACCTAAAGGAAGTATCATTGCGATAATGTTTTTTGAAATAGTCCCCATTAGGTCATATAAATTTTCTTTGTCTGCTGATCTCATCATCATACCCATGATTGAATTTCATATAATCCTCAATATGGATTGGATTTTGAACCACGATGAAAACGTTTTCTTGTAAGAAGGAGGTAACTATTTTTGATGACGATGATAAAGAACACCTTATCTTTAGAGAAGAATCATCACCACATAATTCTTATCTAGATCGACCCCTAGTAGCTCAAGTAAATTCAATTATTGTGGAGGGAGAGAATGAAATAACTATGGGTGAGGAAAAGAATGTTCAAATAGACGATGTACCTATTGTAAAAGAATATGTTGATGGGTTTGAATAAGATTTACCTAGACATCCTCAAGAACAAGAAATTGAGTTTTCCATTAATTTAATTCCTGGATCAAGGCCCATATCAAAGACCCATTATAGAATGGACACTGTGGAATCAATGGAACAAAAGAGACAACTAGAGGAATTGAGTAATAAGGGATTTATTCTCCCTAGTGTTTCTCCATGGGTTGCCCATGTCCTTTTTCTTATGAAGAAAGATGGATCTATGAGGTTGTGCATTGAATACAGGGAGATCAATTTCATAACAATAAAGAACAAGTATCCACTACATCGCATTGATGATTTATTATTCCCACATCTTGGAGCTCAAAACTTTTCAAAGATTGGTCTTCGATCTAGATATCATCAGTCATGTGTGAAGAAGGAAGACATTCCAAAAACTGCATTTCGAACCAGGTATGGGCTTTATGAGTTTATAGTAAAGCCTTTTGGATTGAAAAATGCCCCCTCTGTCTTCATGGATCTAATGAATAGAGTTTTCAAGGAATATCTTGATGACATTGTAGTGGTATTTATTGATGATATGTTGGTATAATTCAAAAGCTATGATGATTAGGAATATCACTTGTTCATTATCCTGAAGACTCTTAAAATACAAGAATTATATGGGATGTTTAGCAAGTGTGTATTCTGGAATTAGGAGATTTCTATTCATGACCATATTGTATATAAGGATGGGATCTATGTTGATACTTCTAAGACCAAGGTAATCCATTAATGGAATGAACTGATGATTTTAACTAAGGTATGTAGTTTTATTGGTTTAACTGGTTATTATTGATGTTTCATCCATAATTTTACCCAGTTGGATAACCCATTAACAAGGGTCACACAGAAAGGGGTTAAATTTGTTTGGACAAAAGAGTGTGAAAATGTATTGTATAATTGAAGAGAAGATTAGTCAATTCTCCTATGTTGACTCTACCATTAGGAAATGATGGGTTTGTTCTTTATAGAGATGCATCGAAGAAAGGACTTGGTAGTGTTCTTATGAAGAATTATTGAGTTATTGACTATGCATCACAAAAGCTGAAAATTCATGAGAAAATCTATCCTACTCAAGATCTCGAGTTAGTAGCTGTAATCATTTATTTTAATATTTGGAGACAATATCCTTATGGTGAAAAAATGTGAGATTTATACATATCACAATAGTTTGAAGTATATTTTCTCACAGAAAGAACTATACATGAGGCAAAGTTGATGGGTTGAACCACTAAAGGAATATGATTACACGATACACTACCACCCGGGGATGGAAAATAAGGTGGAAGATGCTTTGAGCAGAAAAGATCATGGAATTTTAAACAAGATGAGAGTTGAAAAAGATCCTATATACACAGATCTAGTAAAGATGGATATGGGAATAACCATTGAAGGGGAAACATCAATGTTTTTTAAAATGGTTTCCAAACCATCTTTACTAGAAAGGATAAAATGTTCTCATGCTGATGATGAGGAGATTCAAAAAAAGATTAAAGCTGTGAATAATGGAAGATTTAGTGACATCATATATGAAAATGTAATTTTGAAATTTGGGAAGAGACTTTGTGTTCCCGATATACCTGATCTTAAAAGAGAATTGTTTGAGGATTCTCATAGCTCCAATTTCTTTATAAACCCTGGGAGCACTAACATGTAAAAATATTTGAAGGAACATTTTTTGTGGGACAATATGAAGATGGAGATTGGTGATTTTATGTCAATAAGAATGGTTTCTCCACAAGTTAATATTAGAAGGCAACTGACTGGAGGAGTCTTTCAACCTCTTTCCATACCTTGGTGTAAATGGGATAATATTGCGATGGACTTTGTCATGGGACTACCAAAGAGTCCAAGGAGGAACGATGCAATATGGGTCATTATTGATCATCTTACCAAGTCAGTACATTTTCATGCTATAAGGGAAGATTTACCACTTGATCTTTTAGAAATACTATAAATTAATGAAGTTGTAAGACTTCATGGAGTACCACTATTGATTGTTTCTGATTTTGTTCCCTGTTTTACATCATGATTCATGAGAAGTCTTCAAAAATCCCTGGATACTGAACTTCGTTTGAGCATTGCCTACCACCCCCAAACTGATAGACAATCAAAACAGACTATTCAAACCTTAGAAGACATGTTGATATCGTGAACACATGACATTCAAGGTGTGTGGGATCAATATTTACCTCTGGTAGAATTTTCCTATAATAATAGCTTCCATTAAGTTTTCAGATGGCACCATATCAGGAGTTATACAGAAAGAGATGTCGATCACCAACCTGTTGGGATGAATTCGGTGAAAGAAAACTCATAGTCCCATAACTTGTGGAGGAAACGATTTAAATGGTGAAGGTAATACAAAACCACATCAAGGAATCTCAATGTGGACAGAAGAGCTATTCTCATAACCGAAGGAAGGATTTGGGATTTTAGGTAGGAGATTAGGTTTTACAGAAGGTATCTCTATGGAAGGGTGTCATACGTTTCAGTTAGAAGGGAAAATTAAGTCCCAGGTACATCGGACCTTTGTAAATTGTAGAACTAATTGGGGTTGTAGCTTACCATTTGGAAATGCCCCCAAGTCTCTCCAAAATTCACGATGTATTCCACATACAACTATTGAGATAATAAATTCATGACCAAATGCATGTACTCACCTATGAATAATTAGAATTAGAACCCTATCTATATTATTGAGAAGAGCCTATCAAGGTTCTTGATACAAGGGAACACGTGTTGAGAAACCGGACGACTCATCTCGTAAAAGTTACATGGAGAAACCATAAAATAGAAGAGGCAACGTGTGAACCCGAGGAACTTATGATAAAGAACCATTTGAGTCTTTTTATGTAGTAATACTCTAGAAATATCGAGGAAAAAATTATTTGATGTAGGGGCAAATGTAACACCCCAAACATCCATAGTATACTTCTCTTTGAATAATACAGTAGCGTTTGTTGTACGCAACTTCGAGTTCAAAGACACCACAACCAATCAAACTAGCCGTTATGAATAGTAATAACTACTTTTTTGAAATTTTATTGATTTTTTCTTTCAAAATGGACTTCATTTTTGGATTCATAATATTGGAATTATCTTAGGGTGAATTTTTGGTATTTTTTTGAAAACATTTAATTTTTGATGAATAGTGAAAAACAGTGAGTTTTAGTTTAAAACCAAATTTTTATTTTATTAATTATTTATTACATTTATATTTATTATAGGTCAAAAATAGATACTTAAAAACCAATATATGTTCAATTTAATTCTTTGGATTTAGTTTATATAAATTTTAGATGTATGAAAATTTTGTTTAACTTTTTCCCATCTTTTACCATCCTTCTAGGAGCATTTGTAAATTTACATAAAACATAATTTTACAGCTTCTATGAGTTGAATTTCAAAAAACATATAAAAACGGTTAATATCATTAAGTAAAATGTGGTTCAATAAGATGAAAATGATATGTGGCGAATAGTAACATTTTACTTTAATTTACCACACTAAAAAGTAAATAGGGAAATTAAGGGAAAAAATGATATTATTATTATTACCCTAACATATGTCCTAATTCTATTTGATAAGTATAATTAGACCAAGAAAACCTTATTAATAAAATATGAACCTATTTGGTCCTCTTGGAATAGATTAGGACATTTATTATTATTTAAATCAAATAAGAGTTAGAAGAGTTAAAATCAACTTGTAATAACTAAAACATTTTTAATATAGTGTTATACATAAGATAAATTCAACTATAAATATTAATTTGAAATATAATATGATTTCCTAAATAATGTTACTTTAATTATATTTTTTATAAATTATATAATTTAATTTATTTATAAAAAAATGATGATGTAGTAATTACTTAATTAATTAATGATTAAAATAATTGACATTATAAATATACAAATAAATGTAATTTTGACTTTTTATGAATTCCACTAATTTTAGAGGTTAATATCACATATTATTGTTGGTTAGATGAATTTTTTTCAAAGTAATAGAACTGTTATGAATTCAGAAAAAACAAAAAACAAAATACTGTCAAAATTGAAATAAAAGAGTTTTTACAACAAATATTATATTATTAATTTATATTCTATTCTTAAAAGTCTAAGGTTCTACAAAATACTTTTATAATGATTTTTTTGTCATTAATTAACCACTTGGGGTTCTCTAGGATGTTTATAGTATTTTTATTAACCATATTATTTAAAAATACAGAGAGACATGGTAAATGTCAAACTATTTAACTAAGAGATAAAACTAAAAGATAAAGTTAATATAGTGACCCAAACCTATCTAAAACCGGTTAGTGGTTTTCAACCCATCCCCAAAATAGCCTTTATATAATTTATTTTAGATACATTATAAACTGAAAAGGATTTTATTATAAAATAATATTTCTGGATTTTCCTAAGGTTCCCCTCGCTCATCATATAAAATTGAAGTCACCCTTCTCTCTAATTCACAAATTCAATGCCATTTGGTTCGGCCAACCCCTGCCCAAATACCATCTCAACTATCCTCCCTTCATCCTAGAGGCTTTAATTTAGTCAGAAATCCAACCTATGGAGCCCTTTTAATCAAATCAACAGGAAGAACGTGAAGAAGAGGTAAATATTTCATCACCTTTTTCAAGTTCTTTTCTTCTTCCAGTTCCTCTTTATTTGTTGTTTCTTTGATAAAATAATAACTATAGTTTATCCTCTATACTGTGATGTTATTATAAATATGGTACAACCAAATTCATTAATCTATCCATCCATTGAATGACATGTCACCATATGTGTGTACGTACGACTTACCGTCTCCACGTCATGGTGTAATGGTTATTCGATACATTATTATTTGGATGGGTATAATAATGATTTGTAATAGATGTAAATAATAAATATAACTTGATAATGATTCTGTATATATGATATTCCATCCAATTATATATTATTTTAATATAAAATGAATGATATTGTCGCTCGTGCGTACATACGGATTACCGTCTCCATGAACGTGATGAGATTCATTCTCCATCGTATCCATAAAAGAATAATTTATATTTGATGATTAAAAATATGTTGTCAAGACTTAATATACCTCTGAATATGAATAAGATAAATCATATCCATAAATTAAATTACTTAAGTAACAAATCATATAAAGGAAAATGAATTAGTTAACAACCGAAACGACGATAATACTAAAATATTATTAACATTGCAAATAATAAAAGATCATATATGATATCATATTAATGTATATGATTCTTGTATAATTTAATAACAATTATTTAACCATTATAAAGTAGGTTAAACTACCATCTATCAATGAAAAGTACAAGGTAAGTGTTAATTTCACAATCTCTTTATTATTTGAGATTTATTATATGTAATTATCACGGGGACCTCTTTATCATACACATCTATGTTTCATAAAAATGTATTTCAAAAGATTCTTACTATTTTATAGACTATGGGTTAAAGTCATTTATACCATTGTTTTGACTTTTATAAGATGTTTATAAAGGTGTATTTCTGTTATTTTCCAAACATGGTACTTTTTGACCTATTCGACAAATTTAGGTTAGAATGTTTTTTCACTTTTACGGAAGATGCAACTATTTTCCACCTTTATAACATCATCAAAGCATCCTATATAATAGTATAATAATATTTTCAAATATAAAAGTTTTATTTTATAATTTCACGACATTTAAATGATTTAGAAATAAAAAGAGACATTTATCTAAAAAGGTTTTGATTTAATCTATGTCAACACCCTATGATGGATTTTAAGTATGTTTGATGTTGATTTATTATGATTCAAAACTTCAATATTGTATTCATGGTTTTGTGTTGTGTTTGACTATGGATGTGTGATTTCATACCATTCATGGTTTATGGATAATGTATTGACATTTCGTATACCCATTTTAATATGAATGTTTATGTTATGTTTATACCTTTTTAAATGAGGAATGCATTGGACTTAGTAAGTGATGGTTGGAGCCTGCTATAGCTCCTCGATGCATCAGTAGGTCTCATGAGACAAACTAGTGTCTTGACACAAGACCTTGACAAATTATTATTGTAGTCATAGCACAAGGCCATGACTATGTGGTTATGAAAGTCTGTAATTATGCATTCCATCATTATGAAAGTGGTTATTAATATTTCATGTGATTATTTGACAATTATAATATCAATGTGAGTAGGTAAATGGTATTATTCTGATTTATATTTTCCATATTATAATGATGTATATGTTGAAAAGGATTTTGATTTAGTTTTATACATTTCCATAAATGTTTATACCTATTTATGAAAGATTCGGCTATATTGTTATCCTTACTGATCATCTGAGATCACCCCTTTCCATGTTTTATTTTTTCCCAGGATGGGAATAAGTATTTTATGACTGGCTGGAAGGGATGGTCTATGGGTTCTTAGTGTTTTCATTGGAAGCTATGCATTTGTAGTTTTCCATTTTATGATGTAATGTAAACCTTATGAATGTAACTAGTACTTCCAAGGCTACTAAACAAATTGGTCTTTAAATAATTTATCTTTTGAGATCATGCCAATGATACGTAATAATGCAATGACTCTGGGCTTCTGGGGGCGGGGCATTACAGATGGTGAATATCTCTTGTTTTATACAAAAATCTATTGAACACATGATTGTTTATTATAAATACTATGGATGATTGTCATTTCAAAAAAAGTAATATATTAATAAAAGTATCTATATTTATAATTAATAGAATTTTGTTTTCTAGTGGATGAAATTATTCAATCAACAATGTAATTTTGACAAGGATACAATTAAAATTGTAAAATTTTACAGAATATATTTTTTAAAAACATGATGATGTCCTATATAGTTCATTTTATCTGGGATTATGTTTAGTCTCTCATCTCTGGTCTAGTGAAATATACTATTTCATTCGATTTATGAATTTAGATTAAGGCAATTATTGAATTTCTAAAAAGAAAATTTACTCTTGAATCTTGTTGACTCTGTTATATTAAAATGGAATCCATTAAACATAGAAACCTTACCCCTAATGAAGTTGGTTTTCAATGTAGTTAAATTAACATTTGTTAATAAAATTTTGGATGTTTCATATATAGAGAAAAGGAACCAAGGTAAAACTTCTTTTATTGATAAATAAATTTATTAAATTGAAGTTGTCTATACAATCATTCCACTTATATAAAATCGGAAAATAACTAATGAATAGTTAGTGATCTGTTTAACAATCACGTTTTTTCATAAATAACGAAATCCTATTATTAAAAAATGAATTCCTAAGAACCACTAAATATTTTTCTTAGAAAATAATTAATTGGATAGATTATAAAGAGGAAATCATTGATATTATAATTGGAAAGGAAGTTAATGATATTATGCTAGCTATAGAATCCCTAACTCCACCTGAGATAGAATCTATGATGAATGAACAACATCAAACAACTAAATCATTAGATGTTTCATTTTTTAGAAAATTTTCCTCTATAATTTTAATTTATAGTAATATAAAATTAAAATTCCCCTCAAAATTGAATCTAAATTAATTAATAATTAGAAGAAACGATTGGATGTTGATCACTGATATGCAGAAAAACAAAATTATATTAACGTGTCTGTTTATTTAGTTTATGGAAATTAATGAAATGGATATGTAAAATAATTTAATTTAATTTAATTTAATTTTTTCTCCTCAAAAAATAGTATTAATGAAAAGAATAATATTTCAAATTTTCAAGGATAACTATTTAGTAATTTCTATTATAATTGATTTATATAAAAAAATAAAGGAATTAAATTAATTAAAAAATAGAAAATATATAATATTAACCCTAATATACTGAAGTTTGAATTAAATAATGGTCAATTTAATGGATGTGTCATGTAAATTAAGGAATATCATTTTTCATGATACACTCATAATTAGCCATCTAGATTAAAATATGACATTGTTATATTCTATGATTGTTGAGAAAATATCATTCATGATGTTAAAAAAGATATCATATATGAGAAAAACTAAGAAAAATATATTATTTAGATGATGGTTCTAAAAGTGAATAAAACAATTAGATGATTTTGATCATTTTTTTAATCATCAAAACTGATAAATTAAGAGCTTTATCTAATGTTCATAGAACCTAAATAGAATATAGAAGGTCATGAAAGGAGGAAATAACTAATTGATATGATAATATAAAAATATTATAAATTACATTAAATTACCAACCACTGATATTTTATAAAACATATTAAATTTTACAAAACCCTATATTGTTTTATTTGGTAAATTTTTAAGTAAACACCTAATATTATTATTCCTGATGAAATATTTAAATAAATTAGACATTTTATCCAAAATAAAATAGGATTATATTTTTTCAGGTAAGTATTTTCATTTGAAATCTACATAAATTATGTTCCATAATTAATACTATTTTTAAATTTTATTTGAAATAATTTTAAATGATAAGGCATATTTAAATGTCCTCCTCCCAATTATAGAATTATTTTTTTGAAAAAAATATATTGACCTCAGTCACAAGGTCCCTCCAAGATGAAGGAAGAGCAAGATTCTATAACCCCAATCTTATATCCATTATCTTTGGAATGATGGAAATTTTAGAAAAAGAATAAATAAAATGGGAGGCATTTTCTTAATGTATATATTTTCACACTCCAAAAAATATCATTATACTAGGGAAAAGGGAAAGTTGATAAAAAACATCTAAAGGAAAAAATACACACCCACTTTCAAATATGTTCCAATATAATAATAACTAGAATATAAAATAGATGAGAGAGCCTTACTCATGATCTCCAAGTCCCTCCACTATACGCATTATATGACCCAAAGTATCTTTATTCTAATCTAAAATCACCCCAAATATATCTTTTATATGCATAAGACATCATTTCTGAGGGAAAATCCCATGAATGGGTGAGTTTATACATATCCAATAGAACACCATTGAAACTGAAGAGGGATAAATAGAATAATAAATAAAAGTAGTAATCCCATCCCAAAGTATGAAGGAAAAGGAACCCATACAAAATAGATATGTGAATATAAGTTAATTTAGATGAGAGAGAAAGGGGATCTCTATATCACGACAAAAGTATGGTAGATGAGTAATCATGTTGCTATAATGGTCCATTATCCATTCTCATCATCTCAAATGTATGTCTGAAGATGTAATGCGGAGGTCCAGAATCACACCACTACTTTAAAGTGATAGGGTGCGCAATATATAAATGATAGAGGACCCAATATGTTGTACAATATGAGAAATAAACATCATAAATACAGTATCATCCCCAGGTAGGGGATTACTATCTCTATATATATGTACAAATTATGATAAACCATCACCCCGAAATAACAGGGGAGTACTATCCCCAAAGATTTAGGACATGTGTTTCTTTTGGGGAGTATCATCTATATATATAGAATAACTAGTATGGGGGACCCACACCCGTGTGACATTGTAGTACCATCCAAATGGATATAAGACCCATGTGGAGGGGCTCACAACCCACCCCTATGCACAATAAAACCAGGGTTACCAAAACTCTAAACCATGTATCCTATATAACCTCACCAAAAAAGTGTAGGGGAGCTTATTCCATATAACTTTGGTACATAGTTGATGGAGCCACACCTCCCATGGAGGGATTTTACATCGTGAGAGGATGAAAATATAATGGATTCCCACTCCTATAGATAGAGGCCTTCCACCCTCAATAGTATTGGGGAGTATCATCTCTATGGGTATAAAGAGTATGGAAACCCTAACCTAGTGGTACATGGGAGTATTGTCCTCATATATAGAGGTCTCATACCCTCATTAAAAATGGGACTACAATCTCATCCTTTGTAGTGAGTATGGTGGAGCACTGCCCTCATGCATGTGGTTCCCTACTTATTAATTATATTTCCATTGTTATAATATTGCATGAGTCCTATAACTTTTATAAATTCCATTCCCTCATTCTATAGAGTAGTTGCGTGTTGCAGGACCTTTTCCTGAACTCTTAGGATATAATCATGATATATTGACAATTAATAATGATCATTCAGAGGACTAGTCGTACTGATCAATCTATCCTGGGATATAAAAAGGATATCCTATTTTTTATCATTTCTATTTTTATGATCATATATATACGTGGTTTGGTTTCATTTCCCTCATACATTGGGTTTACCTAAATACTTCTTCCATGTATTCTATTTCTCCATATTTTTTTGGAGTTTCTTAATGTGTATATATATATATAAACACACTCTTATTTAGGATTTTCCAAGATGCATCATTTCTTATAATTATAAATGAAATATCAGTGGTGATTTAAAATATTCCTAGGGAAACTTAGGTGTGTAAATTACAAAACAATGGTTGGGATTATTGATCATGATTCAGTCTCAATCATCAATTTTATGTTCATGTTATTATTATATTGAGACATATTTTTCTAGATGGGTTTGTATTTTTTCCTTTTACATTTTTAATACACTACCACAATCTTTTGTATTACCTATAGGTTAATACATGAATGGTGTTTACTATAGTTGTTATAATTTTATCTATTATTCCTTTTGACGTATTCGTAAATATGGTTGCATCCTTTTATATAGTTATGTTATGAAATGTCCTCCCATTTTAGATATTCATTCAATATGTCATAACTATATCTAATCCAACAAAGGAAGGAATCATATTATTCTTTTATGGGGAAAATTTTGGTTCTATTAATATTGAAAGAGGTTGTCAGGAGGTAGCTTCAACCTTTTCATTTGGTTATACATCTAGGTGCATGGAAGTGGTAAATAGGGCTTATATGGTAGTTTTTATGGTGTGGAATGAAGCATAACATGGCTGAGTTTATCTCTCAAAGTCTCTTGATTCAGAAGGTGAAGGTTTGGAACCAAGTTCCACCATGTTTTTTTCCACCTCTTAATATCCAGGAGTGGAAATTGGATAATGTATCCATGGACATTTTGACACTTCTTCCATAGAATGTGAGAAGACATGATTCTGTAAGGTTGATATTTTACTAACATACCATGTCAGTGCACTTCCTTCCTATTAGGGAGAAGATTTCAACAGAGTGTTTTTGAAATTTATATAAGTGTGATATTATCTAACTTCATGGGGTGACCTCAATGATTGTCTCTCACAATGATTCATAGTTCACGTCACAATTTTTGAGAATCCTTGGTGGGAATTCAAGACACATTTAAGGAAGAGAACATCTGTTTACCCCAAGAATGATGGGAAGACAGAGTTAACTATCCTTGTATTAGAGGATATTTTGAGGGATTTAATTTTAGGATTTCACTAAATCAAAAATGATCACAAAACATTGATAGTTTTTTCATAAAATAATATCATTCAATCTACTATCTGTAGGATTATTTTTGAGTCCCTATTTGAGAGACCCTTCAAGTCATCCTAATATTGAATTTATATCATTGAGGAATCTCTTATTGGTTCACTGATGGAGTGGACGATGACTGAGAAGGTCCTACATATCTATTAGTGTATAATGAAATCATAGAATTTAAATAAATCTTATGCTTATGGACATAGTATTCTCATGGTGTTTTAGTAGGGGGAAAATGATTTTTTAAGAGTCACCTAATGATGGGGATTACAAATATTCAGTGTGGAGGGACGATATCCTGGAGGTTTATCATGTTGTTTGAGTTCTTACACATGGTTGGAAACAGTTCTTACTACATATCCATAAACCCCATAGTTGTAGTTCATACATTACATTTTCCATGTGTCATATCTGAGGAGATACATGCATGATCATACACATATTATTTACTCAACTGAGTGGACATTACGATTGGACCATCCTTCATAAAGTACATTGTGTTGATCAAGGATGAGCTAGAGAGGGTCAAACATGGATTGAAAATTCTGTTTGTTCATGTGTTGTTGTGGAATGGGATCATATAGGATGGATCCTATTAGAGTGAGAGCAAGATACAATCTTTGTATCCCAACATTTTTTTAGAATGTGATTATGAAGAATGGAAATATGGGAAAGATATAATTATGTAGAGTATCTATTTTTTCCTTCAAATACATTAAAATATTTCAGGAAATATTTTCAGAGCCAGGTGTTGTGATGATAAAAAATTTTGAGGACCATGACCTAGAAATTTATGTTATGAAAATAGTAAATATATTAATATAAAGTGATCATATATTTTATAAAATAAAAAAGATCTTTGGAATTGATTCTAATATTGACAATCTAAGACATAGACGAATATAGAGAATGGGTTTCCCCATATGCTCAACCCATTATTGGTTGGAACAATACATTTGGCTGAGATAATCATTAGAAGGTGAATTTATTCAAAATAAATAATTTATTGATTTTGTTATTTGAATAAAAAACCCAACTCAATCCCCTATAAATTTTCTTTTATATCTAATTTTTTGGGTTACCATCATGATCCCTTATAGAATTTTGAGGATCCCTTACGTCCTTTGTTAGGGAATCAACATCAGAAAATGATTGGTGATTGAATTGTTGTTGATCAAGAGGCATTGGATAAGATGGATCAAGCTTGTCACAGGTAAATGCATTCTCCGAAAATATTGATCTAAAATTGAGGTAGGGCATATAAATTATGGTTTCCTCCCATTATTAAATATTTTATCATAGATATTAGATTATCCAGTTTTGATTCTATATATTCCAACTATTCACATGAGGATATTTTAAAAATGAATCATTTAATTTCATTTAATTTTTTTCATATGAAATGATCTCTCCCTAGATTAATGGATTCTCAATCATTGACAAAGAAAACATGTTCACGGATGTTTATCACCCATTATACGGTGTTATTACACCATTTTTCTCCGTGTTATTCTCCCTTGTTATACGGGGTCGTTGTTTGACTTCTTAAGGGAGGGTTCGAGTGCGATCGAACCCCCGAATTTGTTGTGATTGTGATAAAAATTCTAGGAATGTTGATTTTCAGATAGATCATGTTTCATTACAAGTTGAATTTTATTATTACCATATATATATGTATTGATATGTTTGATTGGTGATGATATGAATGTGTGATGCATGACAGACCACTGAGGCTGATTGGGACCTGATTTCGAATCAAAAGAGGGCCAAAATCGATGGTTCTAGGAAACCCCCACTAGATTTCGGTGGCCAAATTGTAGGAATCATGGGGTGGTTTAGGATGTATTATGTTGGTGACTATTTACAAGGATTATGGGAAAATCCCAATTATAGAAAAATTATTTGGAGGAACACAAACCATGTAGTCACCTAGCTGTAGAGGATAGGGTTTCAGGAAAATGTTAAGGATCTCACGCCACATTATTGGGCTATAGGTTGAGTGATCCTTCAAAGGTAGTGAATCTGTTTGACAATTTTACATCCCCATGAACCCTTATGAGAGGAAATGTTGAGTGCATTGTGAGTACACATGCATGTTCCCATACTCAAGAACAACTAGGTTCATGGCTAGGTATGTGACACTTCTTAAAATACACGACCATGGCTTGGAGCATAAAAATTGGCCCTGAGTGGATAAGACACACTGTGTCAATACTGTAAATGTCTAGTATTGTGGAATGTCCACTAATCTTTGTTAAGAGTAAAGCATTTCTAGGCATCAGAGTGGGACCACATTCCATATGGACCCCATAGTTTCCATGTACATGCATTTTCATAATCTTATACCCCTCATATATCAATCATTTTTAAATATATTTTTTCCTTAGGGAATAATATCAATAGTTTTTTTATGAATATAATTTTATTGATGAAGTCCTTGTGGAAAATTAGATATGTTGAAAAAACATCCAATATTGACGATAATTAATGAGTCACAAAATAATGACTATGATCAAAATGAACTTTACAAAGATTTTGGGTTGAGAGGGTACTCCCCTATCATACTAGGTTGTATTTCATTTATCCATGGGGATAAAACACCCTTTTTCACTATTGGGATGGTCCCCCATAAATATTATTCTAGGTATAGGTAGTACTCTCAAGACATTATATGGTGTGGGACCTATATCCCTGGGATCAATACTCCACTGTCTCAGTAGGGCGTGGGTCCCCCATAATCGTTATATATGGATAGGCTGTAAACAACTATCAGACTAGGTTGTGGGACATCTATCCATGAGAATGGAACAACCCTATCAATATATTGAATTGTTACCCTATAGTATTTATAAAGACCGATATGGTACTACCAATACTCTTGAGTTTGTGGGTTGAGCTCTGGTGGGGTGTTGCTCCTCTATGGGAGTTGTGGATCCCTCATCTTTGGAACATTGTTGGGGATTGTGGGACCACCAATATTTTCTAGTGAGGCTTCTTATGTCTTAATGGATATGTCAATGATGTAATAGTGGGGTGGGAGTGAATTTTTTCCTTTTTAAAGATCACGATAGTATTAAAACCTCCCTCTTGAAATGTAGAGGTCCTTTATATATCTCTTAATGTCGAGCAAGTAGTGAAAATAAATAATGGGAATGAACACATGGATATATTGTGGTTCAGGGCATATAAATACCTTATTCTACTCTAACTAAACTCTACTCCACAGGATTTGTGATTTTCACTAGTTGGTCTTCATATCACTGGACCTTCCCCAACTAAATACAAGTAGTTGACACCTTACAAGGCTTTTACAGGTCCTTCTTGTTCTTTTTAAAATGCACTCAAATATCCATAGCTTAGTCCGAGAACCAGAAACATGACTAATACTGAGTCTAATAATCTTGCTCTCCACTAAATCAATATAGATTTATTTTTTTATGGTACATGATGAACGTCAAATTTTCCGGTAGTAACTGACATATGAAATTAGATCTCCAATATAGCATAATAGAAACAACAAAATAATCCTTAATGTCGAGTATAATTATTCATCTTTAATCCACAAAAAATAAATTAGACAATGATAATTCAGGATTACATTATCTTTACACCATGAGAGAGTAAGAATGAACAAATACGTTCAATTATCTCTTCAAATGTGTCTACATTTAATATGATTATTTTTGCACCTAGTTTTTAAAAGAGTATTCACTTCTCTAATTTTCTTCATTGTGTATTTTCTTTTCCTTCCAGATATATATATATATATATTAACATTTAGAAGTAGTAAAAATATTAATCTTCCATAGGATACCGAAAATAAATAGAGTAAATAGCCATTATAAATATCACCAATAATAGTGTAGCATCATTTACCCTTTATAGATATAGAAAAAATCAATAATAAATTTATTCAAAATAATTTGAATAACTACGCAAATAATATCTCCCTAAAAATAGCAGTGTCTAATAATTTAAAACTCATGTTTAAATCCATTCAAGCTATTTTAAATATAGTAGAATCAATTTCGAAAAACTGGAAACATTAAAAATCGTGAATATTTGAAATCAAATAATTCAATGGGATTCACAAAAACCCTTATAAAGATGAATAATTTCATACATTGTATGAGAGAACTTGAATTGGTCAAAATCATTTTTATAATGATCCTTAATATTAAAAGAAATGTTGTAGGATTCATGTGAAATATAATGGATTTAATAAAAAACCTTTGATAATTCCAATGTACAGTTCTTTCATGTGACGAAAAAATAACAAAGGTAGGGTTCAACTAAGTAGTTGAATGTTCCATTGTGTAACATAGGGTTCCTCTGTGTAGAGTAGGATTTATTCCAATGTATGGTTCCTTAACCATACCTTTTATGTGTGTTATGTATGGATCAATGGTAATATAGGTATGATAATCCGTATGCTCATCTATCCTACATAAGGTTGATTCCAAGAATAGCATTGATTATCCATACATTCAATCTCCAAACATTTTGTATGAACAATGATTCTATATTCCAACTTAATGTTGATATTCCTTACATTTATCATTCACCGATTGTAGGGTTGCCAATCTATAGGAAAACTATCCATTATAGGTTTGATAATCCATTTGCGCATATATCAAATGTAGGGTTAATTCCTAATATTATTCATACCAACATAGGGTACCATAATTATATTACATCTAACAACCTTGGGTATGAATAGTGTTTCTAGAAATTTTGAACATCCTAACTTCAGACTTCACTGAATTCCTTGACCCCTTTACCATCAGAATCATCCTTAATCCCTACATGATTTTTCGTATCATATTTTATGTTCTATCCAATGGTTCAAGAATTGAATCAATAAGACATCACCATATCCTGATGTCTTAGAAAAACAAATGCAATAAAATTCTGTAAAATAATAGATGTAGTATATATTCCCAATATTTGGTTAATTTATTAACGATAAAACTGATTAAATATCCTTTGATGTAAACTTATTAAATAAAATTACACTTATTAGATTTACATCTCCTTATGTTTAACGTGATTCCAACATCTATAGAACATAGTGTAAAATAAATACTATAGGTTTCCAAATTTTTTCACTCTACAGTTGGAAAATTACTTCATAAACATATGATTTTTTAGAGTTAAAACATCATTTATAGACTTCCACATAAACTAATGATGATTATATAATATAAAAATATATCCAAAAGTATATTGTGGAAACAAATTCATTAAATACAGCTTGATATATGATTTTATTTATAAATTGTCATTATCTTGAAAAATGAAAAATCACTAGAACAACATGTAATAGATTCAGTGAATTTTTGAACATTAAAAATAATAGAATTTCTTTTTGACATAATTATATGAAATGAAGATATTATTATAATAATTTTAAATGAAAAAACACCTTCTGAATCTGATCATTATTTCTGTATACATGAAATAAATGTTTTGATGCACTAAATCTGAAACTCATAAAAAATTTATTATAAAAAATATTTGATTTGTTGAAGTAATTATCAAGACTAAATAAAAATGAGAATGAAAAGTAACCACTCAACAAGATTGGCCATTTTAATCATTACAAAACATTGTCTTATTATCAACTTTTAAAACCCTTTTTCATGGATTAATACGATTTGTTCATGAGTATATTCAATAAAAAAATATATTTAATTTTTTAAATGAATAAGATGTTGAAATTTTATGTTGATGAAAATGAATTTAAAATTTTGAAATAAAAAATTTCTTACCTTGAAAAAAAATACAAGTAAATAAGTATAAATTTTTTTCCAAAATTAATATTTTGACAAATAAAATTTTCATCCAAGAGAATATTAACACGATTGGTTATTTAAAAATACGTTTTGAATTCATACAGTAGTGTTAACTCCCCTTAAATTCATGCTTTCTTTAAAATATTAAATGATATAATCAAGGAGTCTGGAAAAGGTATAAAATATTATTCAATGAAAGAAAAGATATTACAGTGAATGTATTAAACTATTTAATTCATTACATAATAATGAAACATTTTAGAATTTGTTAAATATTTAAAATATATCCTTTTAAGACGATGAATAAATAATTTTTATATTCATCGAATTTAAATAATTAATTTTCAAGGAAATTAAATAAAATATATTTTAAAATAAATAAAATAACATAACATTAATTATAATTGATTTTCAAAGAGTTTAATTTATATTTTTTCAATTAACATAAATTTTTTTAAAACTAATTTAGTTAATATTTTTTGTATGTCATAAATGACCAAAAATAATTAATATAATAATAGAACAATGTACCATAAAGAGAAAGAGATTAAATTTTCAACTAAAATTAATTAAAATATTCAAATATTAAACACATTCTTATATGCAAGATAATCATTTATATATTATATTAATATAACATTTGGGGATCATTGATTAGTAAAATAAATTAATTAAGTAATCATTTTAAAAAATAATAGTGTGAAGGGATTTAATAGTTTATGAATAAGAATAATTAAATATAAATGAGTAAAATATTATACCATAAGAAAATAACCAAAATTATAAAATAATTAGAGCATTTAATAAAATATTAAAATTAAAAATTAAATACTTCTTGGGATAACCCTTCCATAAATAATGAATATTATATTTAATATAATAATAAATATGAATACAATAAATTCTCATAATATTCAAGCTTCCACTTGATGATATAACGATTAAGATTAGTGGAACATACCAACAATGTATCAATTACATGTGTCTGTTGGTACCCATATTCTTTTAGTTCTGACATTTTCATAAATTTAGGATATAGGTTACCATATATGTTTATTTTGATCTAACATTTTATAATTAATACAAATAATGATTTTGAATAATGGACATTCTTGACACCACAAAATTGAGTTTTTATAAAATAATAATCATTATCATAATTTCTGTCAATACTATAATAAAAACATTTAAATGTGGACATGATTTTTCTTTTACAACAACGAACAAAATAATTCATATTTAATTTTAGTTTTTCTGTATTACTAAATATACCTTGTTTTCCTTCATGAATTCTATTTTTACCTATAATTTGATTAAAATAATTCTCTCCCTTAATAATAATACTTGATGATTTCTTAAAATTAACAACTTGATCAAATAAATCATTAATTTTAGTTTCATTTCCATCACATGAAATTTTGGAAGTATTAGATCATAAATCAAATTTTTTTTTTGAAAAAACCTTTTTATCAATTCAAAGAGCATCAAAAGTGTTTCTATGTTTTATATAATATTTCATTAAATATAAAAATTTATCATGATTAATAAAATAAGTAAAATTAAGTTCATCATATGAAACAAATTCATAATTATAACTTTTAGAGTGTGAAGATAGTACATCATCACCATGATCCATAAGAAATTGATCAACCTTTTTATTTTCATGACTAGGTCTTGTGTTTTTAATAGATTCATCTTTTGAATCTTAATATTCATTAATAGTAGCCTTCATGGATTTAATTCCATTCATTTATTCTTATCTTTACATTGAGCATTACATAAAAGAATTTCTGGTCTCAAAGAACCATTTTTACACTAATAGAATCTATATTATTTCTATTTATTCAACTTGATATTATATTTAAATCATATAGACATCATTCCATACTTTTTAACAATATGTGTAATGAAAATAGTAGAATCTGAATGGCTAGAATCTATATTAGAAAAATTATCCATATAAACATTGAGTGTATTTGTTTCTTTTTTGATAGAAATATATATATATATATATATATATATATATATATATTTGATATTTATTTCATATATACTTCATACATCATCAGGGTTGTGATGAATTCTATCATATTTAATACCTTAACTATTGTGTATTACTGAATAGCCACCGATATTCCATTCAAGTTAGAAGATAAAATTATATGTACCATTAATTCTTTATCTGATTATGGGATTGGATTACCTAAGGCAGCTACATCATTAACAAATTATATTAATCATCTATTCATCTAAGTGATGCTATCATATTCTTGCATCCTAAATGTATCAAATTTAATATTTTAAGTATAGTACTATATTTGTGAAATTTTATAAGTCCCATCATATGAAACAGAAATAATCAACCACATCACATAGGTAGTAGCACATTGAGAATAATGATTAAATTCACTAGGAGCAATATTCTATATAATTTCAGTAATGTATTTTAAATTAATACTGTTATCATTTCACTTCGTAGAATACCACTTTTCTAGTTCTCTAGGGATTTCAAAAGGATGGAAAATTTTCAAATAAACTTTAAACCACGATATGTTAAATAGATAGTCATGCGTTCTTTCCAAATTGATATTTATCACCATTAAAATAAAAGGATTAGACCATTGACACACCTTCTCTAAAATATTACAATTTGATTTATCTTCAGATGAATCATTAACTCAGGGATCTTAGATACATAAGTAATATTCAACATTCTATAAGAGTCCAGAAAATGATTCCATTTTTAGGTCACAATGGCTATGATGAAGACACAAGAGGGAGAGGGTGAATTGTATCCTTTTAAAAAATAATAAAAATATTAAAATGCCCATCTTGAAAGGAAGAGATCCTTTCCTTTTCTCTTAATGATGAGTGAGAAGTGGAAATATCTAATGGAAAGGAACAGATGGATGCATAGTGGTTCGTCGCATAGAAATACCACTACTGGAATTTGCTCTTTTCCCAATGGTAGTATACCAACGGTTTACTTAAACCATTGGTATAGTGAGCCTTTGCCAACGGTTTAAGGAAACCGTTGGGAAAGGGAATTTCGATGGACCCTTTCCCAACGATTCACTGGAACCATTGGGAAAGGGGTACTAAACTCACACATTTTCCAACGGTTCAGTGGAACCGTTGGGAAATGTGTGCCCTTTCCCAACAGTTCACTGGAACCGTTGGCAAAGGTTTCCCCCAAATTCCAGATCGCGATCTCCTCTCCCCATTCGGACAGAGCCCTAATCTATTCGCTCTGCTGCTCAAGCGAACCCCATCCGACTCCACTGCTCTCGCGAATCCGAACACCAGCACCCCCCATCCCAACAGGTACACCCCCATACCAATAGGTAAAATTTTATCTCAACCATATTGTTGTAGTTGTTTTAATGAATATATATTTTCCAGGTGTTGGTGGTTTAATTGATTATTGAAATTAATATCTAAATATGATTTTGTTTGTGTTTGTGAAGACTTCTTTAATGTTTTTGTATTCTATGTTTGGAAGGAGAGTGTTCAAAACATGTAAATCAGAGTTGGGGGAGGCTATCTTGAACGTTTACATGTTTTGGATAATGGATTGTAGGAATTATGGATTGAGTTCAAACCAATTTGATATGTTTTGGATAATGGATTGTGGGGGTAGGGGGTGTCCACGGGGGTGGGTGGGTTGTCCACGGGGGTGGGTGGGGGTGTCCACGGGGGTGGGAAAGGCTGTCCACAGGGGTGGGCGGGGCTGTCTAGGGGGTGTTGGCTGTCTTAGGGGTCTGGGTGGGGTGTCCTGGTGGGGGAGGTGAGTGTGGGGTGTCCAGGGGGGGTGGTATGTCTAGGTGGTGGTGGTGGGGTTGCAGGGGAGGGGGTGTGGGCTGTTTGGGAGGGTGGGCGGGGCTATCCATGGGGGGTACGGGATGTGCAGGGGGTACGGGGGTGGGCGGGTTGTCCACAAGGGTGGACGGGCTGTCCACGGGGGTGGTCGGGCTATCATGGAGGGGTGGGCGGGCTGTCCAGGGGGGGGGTGGCCATGGGGGGTAGGGGTGTCCAGGGGGGTGGGCGGGCTATCCAAGGGGGTGGGGGTTGTCCATAGGGAGAAGGGGTGTCGAGGGGGTGGGTGGGCTGTCCACGGGGGGTGGTTGGGCTGTCTAGGGGGTAGGGGTGTCCACGGCGGTGGGTAGGGCTGTCCATGGGGTGTGGGCTGTCCTGGGGGTCTGGGTGGGGTGTCCTGGTGGGGGAGGGGTGTGTGGGGTGTCCAGGTGGGGTGGTATGTCTAGGTGGTGGTGGTGGGGTTGCAGGGAATGGGGTGTGGACTATTTGGGAAGGTGTCCAGGGCTATCCAGGGGGGTACGGTGTGTCCAGGGGGGTACGGGGGTGGGCGGGCTGTCCACAAGTGTGGACGGGCTGTCCACGGGGGTGGCCGGGCTGTCAAGGATGGGTGGGCGGGCTGTCCAGGGGGGTGGGTGGGCTGGCCACAGGGGGTAAGGGTGTCCAGGGGGTGGGCGGGCTATCCAAAGGGGTGGGGGGCTGTCCATAGGGATAAGGGGTGTCGAGGGGGGTGGGTGGGCTGTCCACGGGGGTGGTTGGGCTATCTAGGGGGTAGGGGGCGTCCACGGGGGTGGGTGGGTTGTCCACGGGGGTGGGCGGAGCTATCCACGGGGGTGGGAAAGGCTGTCCACGGGGGTGGGCAGGCCTGTCCAGGGGGTGTGGGCTGTCCTGGGGGTCTGGGTGGGGTGTCCTGGTGGGGGAGGGGTGTGTGGGATGTCCAGGGGGGTTGGTATGTCTAGGTGGTGGTGGTGGGGTTGCAGGGGAGGGTGGTGTGGGCTGTTTGGGAGGGTGGGTGGGGCTATTCCGGGGGGGGTACGGGGTGTCCAGGGGGGTACGGTGGTGGGCGGGCTATCCACAAGGGTTGACGGGCTGTCCACGGGGGTGGCAGGGCTGTCAAGGAGGGGTGGGTGGGCTATCCAGGGGGGTGGGTGGGCTGGCCACAGGGGGTAGGGGTGTCCAAGGGGGTGGGCGGGCTATCCAAGGGGGTGTGGGGTGTCCATAGGGAGAAGGGGTGTCGAGGGGGGTGGGTGGGCTGTCCACGGGGGTGGTTGGGCTATCTAGGGGGTAGGGGGTGTCCATGGGGGTGGGTGGGTTGTCCACGGGGGTGGGCGTTGTTGTCCACGAGGGTACCCTACTAATATGGTTATGGGATGAGGCATGCTCTGATGTGATAACACATTAAGTTCTTGTTGGTTTTACATTTTTTCAATAACACATTAGTATGTTTTTTTCACATGTGTAGTTGATACCATGATTATTTTCTTCCTTTATCGTTTACTTAAATGTATTTTCTATTAAAGTTTAATCCTATTGAATTGTTTATGACAAAATGACTTATATGAATTCTTTTTATAGAATGGACAGAAGTTGGATGTATGAAACTGATCGTATCTCAAGCGATTTTCAAAACAATTTGGAGAGCTTTACAGATTTTGCATTTCACAATGCTTCAGATAGTGGTCGCATACACTGCCCATGTTCCAATTGTGTTGGTAGACCTTGGTTGAGTCGTGATGAAGTCAGCTACCACATAACCAAAAATGTTTTTCAAGCAAACTACATTGTGTGGTATCACAATGGGGAGAAAATGAAATCTCAAATTGGTGATGATCGAAATGAAAGGACTGGAATGGAGAATTTGTTAGATGATCGTTTTCCGTTTATTTGTCATCATGAAAAAGAGAGGATTTCGACTCAAGAAGACGTTGATATGAGGACAACTGATGCATCTAGTGAAAATGATGTTATTGATAGGGTGAAAAAATGGAATGATGCTGCCATGACTCCAGTATATCGACAATGCGATAAAATGAAAAATCTAGAATTTTTAATCCGATTGTTTCATGGAAAAACTATGTATGGGATTTCTAATACATCAATCGATTACATTCTTACCCTCTTGAAGGATTTACTTCCAGATGATGCAGATATTCCCTCAAACCACTATATGGCATGGAAGTTAGTTGAAGAACTTGGATTTTCCAGAAACAAAATTCATGCTTGCCCGAAAGATTGCAGTTTATTCTGGGAAGAAACCGCTGAATGAAATGAATGTATAAAATGTGGCACATCCCACTGGATGTCAAAATCTGATGGAACACCATCCCGCGTTCCACAGAAAGTAATGTGGCACTTTCCATTCATCCCCAGACTCCAGAATCTTTTTATGTCTGATGACATATCAATAAAAATGAGATGGCATGATACCGAGAGAAAGAAGACTAATGATGAGTTGGTTCGTCCTACAGATGGATTTTCATGGCAGAGATTTGATGCTCGACATCCTGATTTTGCAGCTGACGTGCGTAATGTGAGGTTGGGTCTTTCATGCGACGGTTTTAATCCGTTTGGGCAGATGCTTACTTCGCACAGCACATGGCCAGTTTTTATACACATTTATAATCTTCTCCCATGGTTGTGTATGAAAAAATCTTTCACTTTCATGAGTATACTAATATCTGGTCCTTCTGATCCCGACATTGATATTTATGTATACATGCAACCTTTAATAAAAGAGTTGAAACTTCTTTGGGATGTGGGTGTGCGCACATACGATGCATGTTCGAAAGACATATTTCAGATGCGTGTTGCGCTTATGTGGACGATCAATGATTTTCTGGCTTATGCAGTGATGTCTGGATGGAGCACGAAGGGAAAACTGTCATGCCTAGTTTGTATGAAGAATACACGATCCAGAAGAGTGAAACATCGTTGTAGTTTCAGTTTTATGGGACATCGATGATTTTTGCCAAAGGATTATCCATATAGAATGAATCGTCGAAGATTTGATAATACTATAGAGACCGATGATCCACCTCAGCATATGTCTGGAACTGATGTGCTTAATGAATTGAAAGATTTCAGTTTTTCATTCGGGAAGGGTCAAATGAAATCTGGAAAGAGAAAGAATGTTTCCACTGAAACCTGTTACAATTGGAGGAAGAGGAGTATCTTTTTTGATTTTCCTTATTGGTCAACCAATTTGCTACGTCATTGCATAGACGTAATGCATATTGAAAAGAATATATGTGAAATGTTTCTTTCAGTTCTTCTAAATGTCAAGGGGAAGACAAAAGATGATTTACGATCTCAACGTGACTTGGTGGATTGGGGCATCAGACCTAAATTGCATCCTGTGCGTATCAGTGAAAATAAATGGCAACTTCCATGTGCTTCTTATGTGATGACACCTACTGAAAAAAAACAACTTTTGGAAGTATTAGAGATTATTAGAGTTCCTGATGGATATTCAAGAAACATATCTAAACGGGTCAATAGAAGAGAGTTGAAGCTAAAATCTTTGAAGACTCATGATTATCACGTTCTACTGCATGAGTTGCTTCCAATAGCAATCCATCATCTTTTGTCCAATAATGTAAGGGTGGGTGTTATTCAGTTGTGCCATTTGTTTAGATATCGTTGTGCTAAGAAGTTGTCCAAGTCTTTCTTGAAAAAAATGTTGACAGATGCCCCATTAATTTTGTGTGAGTTGGAGAAAATATTTCCCCCATCATTTTTCACATGCATGCTGCATCTGACTGTCCATATTCCAACTAAAATACTTCTTGGAGGACCTGTTTCTTTTCGTTGGATGTATCCAACTAAAAGAAATATGTTCACATTAAAGTCTTATGTTCGAAACAAGAATCATCCTGAAGTTTCTATCGTGAACGGTTACTTAGCTCAAGAATGTATGGATTTCTGTTCAATATATTTGTCTGATCTTACTACAAGAATGAACAGACCAATGAGAAATGAAGAAGAACAATATGAGCAAATTGAACCCAGTTTTCCATAACTTCCTCAAACAGGAGGAATTCCTGGATCATATACATTGAAGACATTAAGCCATGAAGAGCAGGAGATGGCACATCGCACAGTTTTGTTCAACTGTGATTTTTTCGATGACTATATCAGGTAACAAAATTGAATATGTATATCATACATATATATCTGTTAAAATATTAATATTTTTTTATCTACAGGGAACATAAAACAATGATAAATAGGAAGCATCGTTCTTTATCTTTGAGAAGGAGAGAGACTTTGCATAGCGAAGAGTTTTCTGCTTGGTTAAAATTGAAGGTAAAAATATTACTGTTTAAATTAATTATTTCAATATTTACTTAAGTTTAACTATCATTTATATTGCAGGTATTGAGTTTGTCTTCTGACTCTGTCTCTCAGGAAATAAGAGCTTTGGATTTTGGTCCTAATACTGTGGTTCGTGACTGTAAATCAATTGTTATCAAGGGGTACAAATTTATTGTCACTAAACGAGCCAAAAACATGAGAACACAACATGATGGTATTATGGTTATAGCCACAACAGATTGTTATTCCAGTGCATCAGATAGTAGACCACGACTTGAAAATGTGGGTTATTATGGAGTCGTTGAGAAAATAATAATATTGGATTATTACTCTCATGGACGAGTCACAATGATGAAATGCCATTGGTTTGATTCGATGACGAGACATGGCACATTTATTGATGATTTTGGATTTCAAGTAATTAATATGACCCGCACTATTGCTACCGAAGAACCATATGTGTTGGCATCAATGGATAAACAAATTTTTTATGTCAATGATCAACTTCAACCTAAATTTGGTGTCATAGTTGAAGTAATTCCAAGACATATTTTTGATGATGGTGATGATGGAATTGACACTGTCCCTATTGCCATTGGAACTAATCCATTTATTTCTTTTGATGACTCCAATAGCTCAATTGTCAGAGTTGATTGTGAACTTGAAGTTGTGGTTGGAAATATATAGAATCATTCATCCATGTTCTCAATTCTTTTGGTTTACCTTGAGTTGGGTTGTTAAGGTTGGTAATATTCATATTTATTTAGTATTGATCACAAATATGTTTTAGCTGACTTGACCGTTATGTGAATTTTCAATGTTTATTGGTTGCTGTTTTATTTGAATTGCATTTTCTAATTTGGAATTGAACTGTATTAAAACCAAATCAAACAATATCTCTAACTTGGTGAACATTACAACTTGTATGTTTTATTAAATTCATTCAAGCTCTTCTAAAACAATTGATAGCTAAATTACCAATGAATCCCCTCATTCCCTCATATATTTAGTTTTCTGGTTTACACATTAATTTTATTTTTCTAATTAATTACATATTTGTTTTCAAATGCAGGAAATGCAGCCAATTGAAGAGAGATGAAGAAAAAAAATGGCGGAGAACAATCGTCGGATGGAGGAGATGGGCATTCGACCATTAGTGCCTACAGTGAGTCCTTTATTTCAAATATATATATATATATATATATTTACAGAATATATAATGTCATGTGATTAATTTTTTTTGTAAACTTTTTTGTAGGATCCACCATTACGTCGACAGTTATTCGACGAGGAGCCTAGTACTGGTCCTAGTACTCAGGCCGGTGGTACGAGGAGGGTTCGTACCAGAGGTGGACGTAGAGCTGCGCATGCCCGACTAGACCCTGCCCCTCCCACTGACATTTCAGCCTTCCCACATTCTGATCCCGCTGTGTCATTAGGGACACACGGGGTATTTAGGCCTCCCATGTTTTCGCTACCTTCTGCATCTTCTGCCCCATCATTTTCACATCCCATGATGATTCCCACTCCCCAGTCAGCATCAGGTCATACAGTTGTTCCATCTTCTTTTCCTTATACTTCTGTCTCTCCGAGCTTTTATATTCCATCGTCTTCGACTCCTGTTCCACCAGATGGTGTTCCATCAGGTTCTGTGGATCCGGCGCCACTCATTGATCAGACTAGCGCAGGTATATTTATAAAACCCTAACAAATTTTTATAGCAATATTTATTTTCATTATAACATGTTTTGATAAAATATTTGTTTTTCTTTCATGACAGATACATCTACTAACAGGAGGTGGGGGTAGGGCCGTACACGCATGCGTTCGGTGTGGAACCGTCGCACACATGTTATGGTGGAATATAATGAAGAAAATCAGATGGTTGAGAAAACAGGGCACCAGTGTCGGAGTTTTCTGGCGATGCTTGCCAAATACTCCGACATCATTCCCGTCAGCCCGCTGTCGTGGAGACATTTGCCACATGAGGTCAAATATAGAGCATGGGCAGAGATATGGGTAAAAAAATCTGTTGTATTTAATGCCATGAATTATTTTTGTATTTATATGAATTAATATTTTGATTTCATCTTCGATTTAATTTTCTTGATGGTGAGGGTGCACGACTGGAACGTCTAAATGATTTAGGCGAGCTTTGGAGAGCCTACAAGCATGAGTTGTATATTGGCTGGCGTGCTAGAGGTGGCACTGAGTTAGAGGCGGTACCAGTCGTGGATGATTATCCTATAGAGCAGTATCGTCAGATGATTACTCAATGGACGACTACCCAATTTAAGGAAAGAATTTCATTTGAGGTATTTAAATAATAACTTTCAAGTTTTGAATTAATATTATCCTTTGAATTATCTAATTTTATTTAGGAATCATCTGGAAAAAATAAAAAAAACATTGATGCAAAAAAATACCTCCATACACTAGGACGCACGATGATGTCGGATCATGAGAGGCAGCATGTATGACAATTGTTTATAAGTTTTCTTTACGACTTACATTTTCTTTTGTTTCCTCAATTATTTAATCATTTGCTCATGTTTTTATATAACTTTTGTTTTCAATGTCATTGTAGAGGCAAGTACAAAATATTGAAGGACGTGTGTCTCGAGAAAAACTGTTTTTCTCGAGTAGACGAAAAAAGGATGGAAGTGATGTCAACGAAGTGACTCAGCAGCAGATTGTAAGTTTTAATCTATTGATTTTATATTTTAATATATATTTCTTAACTTAATAATATATTTATATTTGTAACAGGATGCTTTAGAGGCCCTCGATGCCCATGAAGCAGACAATTTTGGGCCATCTGATCACTTACATCAGGTGTTGGTAGAGGATCATTCTGGCAAAGTACGCTGCCGACCTAGGATAGCCCTGACGAGGTATTGGCCTGCCTCAGTTACGAGTTGTAGTGCCACCGAGCTGTAGAAAGTTAGGGCACAGGCAGAACAGGCTGAGAAAAGGGCCACCGAGATGGCAGAATAGTCTGCTAGGGCAAACAGTGCATTTATGAAATTTATTGAAGTTCTACGTCCAACACATCCAGCAGAGGCCAGACCAGCGATTGATGAATACATGTCGTCGATACATTATATATATGGTGCACCAGGTGGCTGTTCCAGTGGTGGTCAGGTCGATGTCCAGCTTGAAGATGATGATAGAGAGGACTCTAATGCGAAAGAGGAGGGAGATGAGGAGGGCGAGGAGGAGGGCGAAGGCGGGGAGGAAGGCGCTATGGAGGGTAAGGACGATGAGGAGGACGATGACGAGGGTGATGATGATGATGATGATGGTGATGGTGATACTGATGTGGGACATATTGATCCGTTACATTTTTGACTTATATTACTGAGATTTGATGTTTAATCTATTCTAGTTATTGGTTTTATCTAGACTCGTAGTATAGTATTGGAGTTGAGTTATTTTTATATATTGTCTGTTTTTATGGATGTTGTTGTCTTTTAGTGGTTGTGTGTTTGAGAACTCCCTGGACAACCCCCCTCATTCTTGGACCCTGGACAACCCCCCCTCCCCCTTGGACCCCGAACACCCCCCAAACACCCCCGGACAGCCCCGCGGACAGCCCCCTGGACAGCCCCCCGTACAGCCCCCAACCCTCCACCCTGGACCCCAGATAGCCCCCCGGACAGCCCCCTGGACAGCCCCCCCACCCCCCCCCCTTGGACCCCGGACAACCCCCCAAACACCCCCGGAAAGCCCCCTGAACAACCCCGGACAACCCCCCTGAACAACCCCCAAACACCCCCCGGACAGACCCCACACATCCCCCCCACCCTCCTCCTTGGTCCCCGGACAGCCCCCTGGACACCCACCGGATAGCCCCCCCGGACAGCCCCCCGGACAGCCCCTCCCCCTTCCTTAATTTCATTTGCTCTGAAATGTTTCATAGCATGATCAACTAAAATCTAATCCATACTAAATATGATATAAAAATATTCTATATGAATTTCCATAAGATTTTAAGTGAAAACAAAAAGTGACATACGAAAAACTGACCAAACGCATTCGAAATGTGTTGATGCTTTAGGACAACGATCCATGGGTCATATGTGACATGTACGAATCAACCCCGCCTCAATCCGAGGCGCAGTGTGGTCGGAACAACTCAAAGTGTATGTCTTTTGTTTCAAAAGGACGTCATTTTAAGTGAAAAACATCAACTAGCATACGGAAAACCGGCCAAAGCATTCGGATTGTGTTGATACATTAAGACAACGATCCATGGGTCATTTGAGATGTGTACGAGTCAACCCCGCCTAAATTTGAGATGCGGTGTGGTCGGGACCACTCTAAGTGACTTTCTTTTGTTTAAAAGGGAATGTATTTTAAGTACATACGGAAAACCAACCAAACGCGTTCGGTTTCTGTTGAAACTTTAGGAGAACGATCCATGGGTCATATGTGACGTGTACGAGTCAACGCCACCTCAATCCGAGGTGCGGTGTGGCCGGTACCACTCAAAGTGTCTCTATTTTGTTTAAAATGGACTTCATTTTTAGTGAAAACAAAAAATATCATACGGAAAACCAACCAAACGCATTCGGTTTCTGTTGAAACTTTAGGAGAATGATCTATGGGTAATATGTGACGTGAACAAGTCAACACCACCTCAATCCGAGGTGCGGTGTGGCTGACACCACTCAAAGTGTCTCTATTTTGTTTAAAATGGACAGTATTTTGGCCGTTTATGACACCAGAACTGCGTTCTCGGTCACCGCAGCACATGGCACGTCTGATTGACGTGCCTTCTATGCGTAAACGTCATGAATAATAATTAGAATGTTGCACGGTGGTTTCAGGTCAATCCGAGGCCGTCCGCTATGAATTTGACCGTTTGACGCCCGTTTTGGCCGTTTATGACACCAGAACTGCGTTGTCGGTCACCGAGGGCAGACGGCACGTCCGATTGACGTGCCGTCTGCTCGACCACTTCATAAATCACTCACCCGTATTTTTCGTCTGATTTCAGGTCATTCCAACTTCGTTCGGCCCGTTTGGACCCCCCTCACGCGCGTTTACGAAGCGCGTGCATCACTTAAAATACATATATTGAGCAGTATCATGCAAACCGCACATCCGATTGATGTGACGTCTACTCATACACATCAAAAATAATAATTAGAATGTTTCACAGTGGTTTCAGCTCAATCTGAGGTCGTCCGCTATGAATTTGACCGTTGGACGCCCGTTTTGGCCGTTTGTGACACCAGAACTGCGTTGTCGGTCACCGCGAGCACACGGCACGTCCGATTGATGTGCCGTCTGCTCGACCACTTCATAAATCACCCACCCGTATATTTCGTCTGATTTCAGGCCATTCCGAAATCGTTCGGCCCGTTTGGACCACCCTCACGCGCGTTTACGAAGCGCGCGCATCACTTAAAACACGAATATTGAGCCGTACAGCGCAAACCGCACGTCCGATTGATGTGCCGTCTGCTCGACCACTTCATAAATCACTCACCCATATTTGTCGACTGATTTCAGGTCATTCCGACTTCATTCGGCCCATTTGGACCCCCCTCACGCGCGTTTACGAACCGCGTGCATCACTTAAAATATGAATATTGAGTCGTATCGCGCAAAACATACGTCCGATTGACGTACCGTCTGCGCGTACACGTCAAAAATAATAATTATAATGTTGCACCGTGGTTTCAGCTCAATCTGAGGTCGTACGCTATGAATTTGACCGTTTGACGCCGGTTTTGGCCGTTTGTGACACCAGAACTGCGTTGTCGGTCACCGCGGGCACATGGCACGTCCGATTGATGTTCCATCTTCTCGGACACTTCAAAAATCACACACCCATATTTTTTGTCTGATTTCAGGTCATTCCGACTTCGTTCGGCCCGTTTGGACCCCCCTCACGCACGTTTACGAAGCGCGTGCATCACTTAAAATACGAATATTGAGTCGTACCGCGCAAACCGCACGTTCGATTGACATGCCGTCTGCGCGTACACATCACGAATAATAATTAGATTGTTGCACGGTGGGTTAAGTCAATATGAGGTCGTCTGCTATGAATTTGACCGTTGGACGCCCGTTTTGGCCATTTATGACACCAGAACTGCGTTGTCGGTCACCGCGGGCACACGACACGTCCGATTGACGTGCCGTCTGCTCGAACACTTCAGAAATCACTGTCCCGTTTTTTTTGTCTGATTTTAGGCCATTCAAACTTCGTTCGGCCCGTTTGGACCCCCCTCACGCGCGTTTACGAAGCGCACGCATCACTTAAAACACGAATATTGAGTCGTACCGCGCAAAATGCACGTCCGATTGGCGTGCCGTCTGCGCGTACACGTCACGAATAATAATTAGAATGTTGCAAGGTGGTTTTAGGTCAATCCAAGGTCGTTCGCTATGAATTTGACCGTTTGACGCCTGTTTTGGCCGTTTATGACACCAGAACTGCGTTGTCGGTCACCGCGGGCATACGGCACGTCCGGTTGACGTGCCCTCTACTCGACCACTTCATAAATCACTCACCCGTATTTTTCGTCTGATTTCAGGCCATTCCGAAATTTTTCGGCCCGTTTGGACAACCCTCACGCGCGTTTACGAAGCGCGCGCATCACTTAAAACACAAATATTGAGTCGTACCGTGCACACCACACGTCTGATTGATGTGCCGTCTGCGCGTACACGTCACAAATAATAATTAGAATGTTTCATGGTGGTTTCAGCTCAATCCGAGGTCGTCCGCTATGAATTTGACCGTTTGACGCCCGTTTTGGCCGTTTATGACACCAGAACTGCGTTGTCGGTCACCGCAGGCACAGGGCACGTCCAATTGACGTGCCGTCTGCTCGACCACTTCAGAAATCACTCAACTGTATTTTTTGTCTGATTTCAGGCCATTTCGACTTCGTTCGGCCCGTTTGGACCCCCCTCACGCGCGTTTACGAAGCGCACACATCACTTAAAATACAAATATTGAGCCGTACCACGCAAACCACACGTTCGATTGACGTGACATCAGCGCATACACGTCACGAATAATAATTATAATGTTGCACAGTGGTTTCAGGTCAATCTGAGGTCGTCCGCTATGAATTTGACCGTTGGATGCCCGTTTTGGCTGTTTATGACACCAGAACTGCATTTTCGGTCACCGCGGGCACACGACACGTCCGATTGACGTGCCGTCTGCTCGACCCCTTCATAAATCACTCTCCCGTATTTTTCTTCTGATTTCAGGCCATTATGACTTCGTTCGGCCCGTTTGGACCCCCCTCACGCGCGTTTACGAACCGCGCGTATCACTTAAAACACGAATATCGAGTCGTACCGCGCAAACCGCACGTCCGATTGACGTTCCGTCTGTGCGTACACGTCACGAATAATAATTATAATGTTGCACGGTGGTTTCAGGTCAATCTGAGGTCGTCCTCTATGAATTTGACCGTTGGACGCCCGTTTTGGCCGTTTATGACACCAACACTGCGTTGTCGGTCACCGCGGGCACACGGAACGTCTGATTGACGTTTCGTATGCTCAACCACTTCATAAATCACTCACCCGTATTTGTCGTCTGATTTCAGGCCATTCCGAAATTGTTCGGCCCGTTTGGACCACCCTCACGCGCGTTTACGAAGCACGCACATCACTTAAAACACGAATATTGAGCTGTACCGCGCAAACCGCACATCCAATTGACGTGTCGTCTGAGAGTACACATTAAGAATAATAATTAGAATGTTTCATGGTGGTTTCAGCTCAATCCGAGGTCGTCCGCTATGAATTTGACCGTTTGACGCCCATTTTGGTCGTTTATGACACCAGAACTGCGTTATCGGTCACCACGGGCACATGGAACGTCCAATTGAAGTGCCGTCTACTCGACCACTTCAGAAATCACTCACCCGTATTTTTCGTCTGATTTCAGGCCATTCCGACTTCGTTCGGCCCAATTGGACTCCCCTCACGCGCGTTTACGAAGCGCGCGTACCACTTAAAATATGAATATTGAGTCGTACCGCGCAAACCGCACGTCCGATTGACGTGTCGTCTGCGCCTACACATCAAAAATAATAATTAGAATGTTGCACGGTGGTTGCAGCTCAATCTGAGGTCGTCCGCTATGATTTTGACCGTTGGACGCCCGTTTTGGACGTTTATGACACCAGAACTGCGTTGTCGGTCACCGCGGGCACACGGCACGTCCGATTGATGTGCCGTCTGCTCGACCACTTCATAAATCGCTCTCCCGTATTTTTCGTCTGATTTCAGGCCATTCCGACTTCGTTCGGCCCATTTGGACCCCCCTCACACGCGTTTACGAAGCGCACGCATAACTTAAAACATGAATATTGAGTCGTACCGCGCAAACCGCACGTCCGATTGACGTTCCGTCTGCGCGTACACGTCACGAATAATAATTAGAATGTTTCACGGTGGTTTCACCTCAATCCGAAGATGTGGTGTGGCTGGCACCACTCAAAGTGTCCATCTTTTGTTTCAAAAGGACGTCATTTTAAGTTAAAAGCATCAACTGACATACGGAAAACCGACCAAATTCATTCGGAATCTGTTGATAATTTATCCCAACAATCCAAGGGTCATATGTGACGTGTACGAGCCAAATCGGGATGAATCTGAGTTGTGGTGTGGCCAGGATAAGTCTAAGCGACTCTCTTTTGTTTAAAATGGACACCATATTAAGAACATACGGAAAAACGACCAAACGGATTCGGTTTCTGTTGAAACTTTACTAGAACGATCCATGGGTCATATGTGACGTGCAAGAATCATCCCCGCCTCAATCCGACATGCAGTGCGGCTGACACCACTCAAAGTGTTCGTCTTTTGTTTCAAAAGGACGTCATTTTAAGTGAAAGGCATCAACTGACATACGGAAGAAAGACCAAACACATTCGGATTCTATCGATACTTTAGCACAACGATCCATGAGTAATATGTGACGTGTAAAAGTCAACCCTATCTTAATCCGAGACGCGGTGTGGCCGACACCGCTCTAACTCTGTCTCTTTTGTTTAAAATGGACATGATTATAAATGAAAAAAACAACTGGCATACGCAAAACCGACCAAACACATTCGTAATCTTTTGATAATTTATCACAACGATCCATCGGTCATATGTGACATGTACGAGCCAACCCGGGATGAATCTGAGTCACGGTGTGGTCAAGATTAGTCTAAGTGTCACTCTTTTGTTTAAAATGGACAACATTTTAAGTACATATGGAAAACCGACCAAATGCTTTCGGTTTCCATTTAAACATTAGGAGAATAAGCCATGGGTCATATGTGACGTGTACGAATCAACCCAGCCTCAATTGGAGATTCGGTGTGGTCGGCACCACTCATAGTGTCCGTCTTTTGTTTCAAAAGGACGTCATTTTAAGTGAAAAACATCAACTTGCATACAGAAAACTGACCAAACGCATTCAGATTGTGTATATACTTTAGCAAAACGATCCATGGGTCAAATGTGATGTGTACGAGTCAACCCCGCCTCAATCTGAGGTGCGGTGTGGCCGGTATCACTTCCGGTGTATGTATTTTGTTTAAAATGGACATCATTTGAGGTAAAAATATATGGTATAGAAAAAACTGATCAAATTATGAATTGAATTTCAGATTCCACATATAATTTTCATCTAAATTTTAAATTGAATTCTATATGAATTATGTACGTTTATAATTACGTTATGAATTCTAATTTAATTGCCATTTATGTGTGGTCGGGACTACTCTAAGTGACTTTCTGTTGTTTAAAACGGACAAAATTTTAAGTACATACGGAAAACTGACCAAACTCATTCGGTTTCCATTGAAACATTAGGAGAACGATCCATGGGTTATATGTGATGTGTACGAGTCAACTCCACCTCAATCTGAGGCGTGGTGTGGCCGACACAACTCAAAGTGTATGTCTTTTCTTTCAAAAGGACATCATTTTAAGTGAAAAACATCAACTGACATACGGAAAACCGGCCAAACGCATTCGGATTGTGTTGATACATTAGGAAAATGATCCATGGGTCATTTGAGACGTGTAAGAGTCAACCCCGTCTAAATCCGAGACGCGGTGTGGGCGGTACCACTCTGACTGTGTCTCTTTTGTTTAAAATGGACAAGATTATAAGTGAAATAAACAACTGACATATGAAAAACTGACCAAACGCATTCGGAATCTGTTGAAAATTTAGGACAACGATTCATGGGTCATATGTTACGTGTACGAGTCAACCACGCCTCAATCCGAGCCGCAGTTTGGCCGAGACCACTCTAAGTGTATCTCTTTTCTTTAAAATGGACTACATTTTAAATTCATACGGAAAACCAACCAAACGCATTCTGATTGTGTTTATATTTTAGCACAACAATCCATGGGTCATTTTTGATGTGTACGAGTTAACCCCGCCTCAATACGAGGCGTGGTGTGGCCAACACCATTCAAAGTGTCTCTCTTTTATTTAAAAAACACTTCATTTTAAGTGAAAACAACAACTGACATACGAAAAACCGACCAAACGATTTCGGAATATGTTGATACTTTAGGACAACGATCAATGAGTCATTTGTGACGTGTACGAGTTAACCTCGGCTCAATCCGAGGCACGGTGTGACCGGTATCATTCCAGATGTATGTATTTTGTTTAAAATGGATATCATTTCTATTAAAAACATATGGTATATGAAAAACCAATCAAATTATGAATTGAATTCCGGATTCCACATATGATTGTCATCTAAATTTTAAAATGAATTCTAAATGAATTATGTATGTTTATAATTATGTTATGAATTCTACTTTAATTATGGATGTGTATATTTTCAGGATGCATTATATGTGTTGGTTTGTTGGTTTGTATTATTTGTATGTGTTGGTTTGTTCTCTATATGTATGCATTATATGTGTTACAGGTACAATAATTGGATTGAAAAATGAATTGAAAACGAGGGCATAATTGGATTGAAAATTGAATTGAAACCGAGGGTGAATGCCCAAAAACGAGACCTGCTGTGCAAATTGCAGGCTACTGTGCAACTTGCACAGCAAAGCCTATGCCAACGGTTTGAAAACCGTTGGAATAGGCTCTATGTAGCTGTTTTTTCCAACTGTTCAAGGAACCGTTGGGATATCCTGTTGAATGGTTGTTTTTACCAACGATTCATAGAACCGTTGGTAAAAACCTTTCCCAACGGTTTGTAAACCGTTGGGAAAGAAAATTATCTGTTGATTTCCCAAAGGGCCAAACTGTTGGGAAATGCCTTTCCCAACGGTTTGGCAGAACCATTGGGATAGGTTGATTTTTTCTAACATATCCTAACGGTTCCATGTAAACCTTTGGGAAAAGCCATTCCCAATGGCTTACTTCCCCACTGTTTGCAGAACCATTGGTATAACATATACCAACGGTTCTGCAGCCTTTCCCAACGGTTCTAAACCGTTGGGAAATGCTGGATTTCAAGTAGTGTCCCCAAGTCCACTCCACCAATTCTCTATTTGATGATCTTTATAATTTTCACTAGTTGGTCCCATTATCACAAGATCTTCCACAAATTGAGTATAGGTAGATGACACCGTATAGGGCTTTAATAGGCCCTTCAAGTTCTTTTACAGGGGATCGAAATATCCACAATTGTATCAATGAAGATAAAACTCCATCATGTCGGATTCCAAGCAGCCGATACCCCACTATATCAATAGATATTTATTTAGTTGATGGTACTAGTTGAACTACATATTTAATTTCATAAAATAACATATTGAATCAGATATTAAATATAACCATACAACAAAAGAAATATAATCTTAATTATCGAGCATGCTTATTCCTCTTTAAATAACAACAAATTGATTAGTCATTAATTATATAGGCCTCCTCTGTATTTACACCACGAGGGGATAATAATAAATAAAGAAGTTCAATTATCTCATTAAAATAATGACTCTTTAATATTAATAATTTAATTGAATTCTTTTTAATAGAGTATTCAGATCACTGATTTTCATTTGTGTTTAGTTTATTTTCCTACTAGAGAGGGATATATATACTGAATAAATATATAGTAGTGGTAAAAGCATTACTCTTCCTTCAGTTACACAAAATAAATATAGTCAATAGGCTTCATAAATATCCCTAATAACATCATATCACCATTGCCACTTTATTCCTATAGAATAAATCTAAAATATAGGCATTCAAAATAATTTGAAAAAAATACTAAAATATTATCTTTATAATAATAGAAGTGTTGAAAAATTTAAAACTCATATATAAATCAATTCAATAGTTTTTATATATTTAAAAAACAATTCCTGAAATCTAGCAACCCAATAAATCATAAATATTTGAAATCAAATCCTTCAAAGAGATACATAATGTCTCTTACTTGTAGGAATCATATAATCAATTATATTATTTCCATTGAATAGATCATAAAACAAATTTATAACAGTAATGAATTCTAGGAACACGTTTGTAGTAATGACATAAAAAATCATGGATTTAAAACAGTTTCATTAAAAATTCAAGAATAGGGTTCCTTCATCAAATGAAAAAAATACCAAACGTAGGGTTTAACAATGCGATGCATAGTTTTTTTATGTATCTTAGGCTTCCTTTGCGTAGTGCAGGGTTCCTACTAGTGTATGGTTCCTTAACCATAATTTTGTCTATGTGTAATGAAGGAACAAAAAGTAATGTATGGATGTGAATACATACATTCATCCATCTGATATACGGTTTATTTTGAATATAGAATTTATTAAACATATGTTCAATCTCAATGGATTGGGTATTAACAATGATTCTAGATTGCAACATAGGGTTGGTAATCCTTACGTTTATCACTCATCGAAGATAGGGTCATCGATCCTTGTGCTAAAAATTCACTATACAGTTGATAATCCATATTATGATTTATAAAATGTAGGGGTCACTCTATATGTTATGATTACTAATGTAGGGTTACATCAGTACATTACATTTAACAACGTAGGGTATGAACAATGTTTTAGGGAATTTCTATCATCATAACTTTGAATCTCACTGAATATTTTGATTGATTTAACATATGATTCTTCCTTAATGCCAGTAGAATTATTTTTATTAAATCTCATGATCCATAAAACGGGTTATGAATAAAATCTCACCGAATTCAATTTATCCTCTTATATTCAAAAAAATGAAGTAGTAAAATTCTAGTAAACTGCTTCTGTAAAACTCTATTACAAATATTTGGTGAATTTACTGACCATCCAAATGAATTTTTAGCCTCTGATGTAAACTAATTAAATTAAGATAAAATTATTGTATTTCCAACTCTTTATTTTTCAATTGATTCCAATTTTTTTATAAAATTCAGTAGAATAAATACTATAGGTTACCAAATATGATCACTATTTATTTTGAAAACTTCTTCATAAACCTCAGTCATTTTTTAGAGTATTAAAAATTCATTTTCATACTTCCACAAAAACTAATGATATTTAGATAAACATGTTATATACTATAATTTATTATGATCATATGAATCCTTTAAATTTATCATAATATAACATTGTAATTTTTAATTGAATTAAAATGAAAACTACAATACCACTTGAACAACATGTTACAACTTCACAGAACATTTAAACTATCAAATAATTTAAATGGATTTTGACATAAATAGATAAGGAAAATATAATATTATTAGCCTTCCAGAGGAATGATATTTGTATAAATATTATCAATATTTCATAATTATGTAACAAAAATAATTTGATGTAACAAATAAGAAACTACTAACTAATTTATTAGAAAACAATGATTGGAGGGTTGAAGTAATTATCTAGAAAAAGTATATATGAGAATGACAAGTATCCCCTAAACATGTTTATGTGAGATACATGGTTCATGGTTGTGACACCCTTTACTATGGATTTAGATGTTTGGAGGTGAAAGAACCTCCACATGGGTCTTTTATATTTGAATAAGGAACACACTTTCCGCAAATGGGATCACATTCCCCATACTCCTAATTACAAATATAGATAGCTCTCCCATGAATGGGAATGTTTCCTCAATCTGATGAGTGTAATAACCTGTCATGACCCAATATAATGGGGCCTTCGTGGCTGGTGAAAATATTAGAGTGACTAGCACAAGCCCATCCCTAATAAGACATGGTATGTAATCCCACACTATGTAGGAATAACAATTACAAGGGAGGCCTTATCATAATGTTATTTTGTGAAAACACACATATACAAGCCCATAATATGATCAAATTTAAAATTAATCTGACAAAATATCATACACAAATGTAAATATCACTATTAGAGTAGAAAAAATATGAGAATGTAATAATGGGGTAATACATGAACCCCAAATATAGCAAGGAAGTCAAAACAAATAGTAATAGGGGACTATAATTGAATTTGAATCCTATAATGAACCACACTTTTTTTTAGCCCAAATATATGCCTTTTTATTGTCATTGTAAATTATTAACCCCTTTGAACATCCAACCATCTTCATAAGGCATGACACATGTTGGTAAAGACCCTATTAGTATGAGTATAACAATACCTAGTTGGCCTCCAAAAAATACTAAAATATAAAGCATTAATAAGCGTGAGAAGTTACCATCTATATCATTATAAATAGTATGGGTGACCCATTCTTGGGTGTGATATCGGAGTATTTCCACTACCAATATAATGAGTTTGAAGTACCCACGACCTGATGTGATTGGGGAGTACCATATTCTTGTAAAGAGAACCCACACCCTATTATGAAAGTGTAGTACTACATCTTCCTAGAATAATGAGTATGGGGATCCCATGTATTAAATTGGTCAAGGGGAAGGGGGGTCATCCCCATGGAACGAGGACCTTCAGCCTCATATAATATGGGAGTAGCATCTTTTACTAGAATCTCTATGAGGATAATGATGGATAATTGAAATCATCTATAATCTTCTAAAGAAGTTATATTTTTTAAAAAATATCATTTCATTACAATTTTTCCATAATTAATTCTAACATTGTATTGTACATTAGATAATAATCTGGATAGGATACTTTCAGGACAAATGTATATGTCAAAATAATGGAGACATGAGAGGTATGCTTATAAAAATTATGGTACACTAGGAATTTCGGGTCCACTCAGTGTGTTGTAACACTAAGCTATATTGTATTATTTTCCTATAGACACAAAATAGAGTCCATCATTATTTAAACAGTGTATATAGGACTCAAAAAATGTATCGACCATCTGGGGATTCCATGTGTGCTCATGGCCATGCCTCTATCTATCAGGTCATGTATTTTACCTGTCCATGAACGTGGATTTTCTCAGGTACTAGCATATGTCTTTTACTCCCTAGGTATATGGAATGTCCTCCCACATGGGCACCCTATCATGAGAAATTTGAACAGGACCTAGCTACCCAGGGAGGTTCATAAGACCTTTAGCTTTCTCACATTTTTTGAGATCCTAATATTTTTCATGACACCTTAGTTGCTGTATATAGGTGACTACAAGGTATGTTTTTATCCATGAACATGTCATCTATTCAAGATTTAAAATGATTTTCAGGTCATTCATATGACATATATATCCATAGTAGTAGATTCTATGGTTCTTTCAATTTGACAACACAAAACTAGTGGTATTTTCCTCTGATCATTAATTTGAACCCTCCTATGGCTAGAAAGGGGATATTTATTACCCAAGGTGAACCCTTGTGAATAAAATATTCCTTCCATGCCACTTCCAACACCACTTATGATAATGGATCTGTTAATAAATCATCGATACCAGTAATCCTCTCTGATTCATCCTAAAAATGATGATCCATCATTTATGAACACATTTTCCATGAAATTTTGGGTCCAATCACACTCATATCCTCCAGTAAATAGTAGAATCATGAACCCATGGTTCAATGATGAGCAACACAATGAACAATTGGGATAAAGGCACAATAAAAATGTTAATATCATCCTTGGATATGGATACATGGCCAATGATCATAGAATATGGGATTATTAGGTGTTATTTCATGGAATTGAATATAAATATTAATCAACGGTTGTCTTTATTGGAATGAGGATCATGCGAAGTGAAAATAAATTTGTGATAAAGTAAGATTAATTAAATTCAATATTAATTATTTAATAAAGGGAGGAAACCATAATTTATGATCACTACCAGGACATTGGATTGATCGTTTGTTAATAAAAAATTTCCACTGATGAGTACAGGCTTCCACATCTTCTGCCTATCGATCGACCATGATATAATCATTGATCATTCTTCGATGTCAATTCTCCAATGATTTTAATCAAAGCTATTATTATTTCTCCATGTATTTATGTAGCTAACCTTGGAGAAGTTTTTCAAATGATTATTTATAAGGGATTTAAAAATTAAGATAAAAATTTTAAAAATAATTTATTTATATATATAAATTCAATGCTAGCACTATCAACTTCTTTAACACAACATCCAATAATGACCAACCATAGTTTTCACCTAGGGTAAACCCCATTCTATGTATTCAACTATAGTTTCATATTTTCAATCAAATACTCCATTCATGAAATGTTCCAATATTTCTAAAAAACTACACATGTGTGATGTTAATAAATTTAACATTTTTAAAATATCATTCTCGTGCTAACCATGCCATATAATAAACTTATTCATGGTTCCTAGTTTCAAAAAAACTATTAAATATTATTTGATGTCTTATATGTATGAAACCATAATCTCTATAATCATAAATTAATAATAATTCAAAAATTTAATATAACTCCAAATTTCCAAAAATTAAATAAATTTTCTTAAAAGGAGATAAATTTATAAATCAAATTATGTGAGGGTATTTAGAAATGTGAGAAATTTTATTTTTAAGGGGAACAATATATATTGTATCTAATTGGATATTTTTTTATATAATCATAAATAACATGATATGATAACATAAGAAATAAGAAATTTTAATATAATGTTTCATAGACAATAATTAAGGGGGTGATAATATTTTTTATTAATTTCATTCATAATGATATAAATTTGACATTTGTTATGAATTTAGTATTGTATTTCCCCATTATGAATATGGATGAAACTAAATTCATCATATTTTAAAAAATACAAAGGATATGTTTATTTTAATATTACATATAATATAAATTATTCTATTGTTTTTTTGTTTTCTTAAATGTAGGATTATTGATTAAAAACTCACATTATCCTAGTCATTAAAAAAATTAAAAAAATCTTATTTTATATTTGAATTTTAAATATTTTGTAAATACAAGTTTTATAGAAATTAAAAGTTATTATAAAATGAAATTTGGAATGTTAAAATCAAATGATTGGATATTTAATATACAGGTTACATTCACTTGACATTAGTTCATTTTTGTGGTGCAGTTGTAACATTATGGGATGAATTTAAGTGTTGAATAGTTTTAAAGATGATTGTAATTGTTATTTTGATTCAATTAAAATTAATTCAAATGAATGAGAAACCATACAATTAGATAGTTTTATTTCTATTATTTTGTGACTATATGGACTCCAATAAAAATGATACACATGCATTAGAATATATTTATTTCGATAATCAAATGGATTTCTATGTTATTTTTCATTAATAAAGTCTTATCATTTTAATTTTTAATTATGTAGTTTTGTTAATGTCACTTTTATTAATGACTCATTGAATGTTTTTGACAAATTTTTATCAATTTTTACCAAACCATAAACATCGAGGGCTTCCTTGATAACAAGTAAAAGAAAAAATCCATATTTTAAAAGTGATGAATTTTTTAGATCATTCCTATATCATGTATCTATTTTTATATACTATTTTGATCTTATCGTTTTTAGGCATGGAACCATCATCCTGGTTAGGTAACACCACATATTGTAGATTTAAATGAAGAAAATATTTTTATTGTCTACGTAATAAGAAATATTTAGATTATAAAGAATTATGATATGTTGTGAAACAATTATTTTATGATTGTAATAATCAATACATTGTATTTTTGGATTTTTAAAGGATCAATTATATTATAAAATATATCTAAATAATATTTATTTATAAAATTCACAGATTAATGCATTTAAAATATGAAAAATTAATTACACATAATATTATGTATGATTAAATGAAGTATTTTTTAGAAAATTAATTATGGGAACAATAAATGTTTATTGAAGTAAATTATTAACCAATTAGTTCCCTTAATGAAATAAATAGATCATATATTTAAAATAATAAATTAATATAATTCTAATTGTTATTATATGTTAATAAATGCGTATAAATTAATTTCTAAATAAATATTTTCCAAAATTATGTTATTTCATTTTGTGGGTGGATATTTTCAGTAATATTCCAAAAAAAATATAAATTTAGTTTGTTAAAATGTATATAATTTAGGAAACTATTATGTCAAAATTAGGTTAAAATATTTTTTTGGATATTCTTGAAAAACTGATGTTTTTTGAGTGAATAGTGAAATATACATATATTTGCAGAACCTCCATTTATTTTATATAAATAAATTAATTTAGATGTACATTTATAAGTTGGATATCATTTAAGGAATCATAATAACACTCTAATTAATAATATTCTAATTAATGCTATATGAATAAAAAATATATTTGATTTTTATATAAATTCTGTTATAGAAAAATTCATGTTATTCTAGAAAAATATTTTCCATTATTTTTTACACATATGGTACAATAAATTTGTAGAATATATAAAAATTTAATCATGAAAAGTTTATTAAATATATTTAATTACGTGGTTATTATATAATAATAAGATCAATATCTGTTTGGATCAAATTTTATACTAAACATTTTAATTTCTTATCCCTATAGTAATGGGTAAAATGGTTAATTTTTTTAAAAATTTTTTATACAGTCCCGACATATATTCCCTATTCTTATTTCATGATATTATTTTGATTTATATAAACAAATCTTTGATAATATCTGAATTTTTAACTTATTCAATTCTAGAAAAACAATTTATAATTTTTAAAAAAATAATAAATTATAATTTTCAGTCATTTTCGTCTAAGGTATCTAAAATGTTTTCATATAGAAAAAATAAGTTATTGATGGTAATAAACGGTTATTTTTTTATGAATAAATTATTTTTTGATAATATATTATATTTAATATCTTTATAATTTATATAAATATGATGAATGTTTATACAGTGTCTATGACTGATTCTAAAAGAAGTGGGAAAAGAATAAAAATTCAAAAAAATAAAAAATAATTTATTTTGACGAAATATGGAGTTATATAAATTTCATATATAATTATTTTTTTTAGCGGTGGTTAATTTATTTTTAGAAAAATTAAATTATTTTATGTACGTGTTTAATGTCAACTATTTTGTGTAGTCATGAAAAAGACCTGAATGTTGTTTAATATACAACGATTATTTTTAAAGAATTATTAAATCATAAAAATAATATCAAAAATAAAATTTATATTAAAAATTTAAAATTTAAATTAATTTTCTATATTTTTCCAATATATATTTTTAAAATATTACTTTTATGACACATGATGATTGAATTTTTTTACAATGGGAAATGTTACGTAAGATTATCAAGGGGTTTAAAATGGGATATGATTAAAAATTACAGTTAAACATGTTAATATATTATTTTTAAATTTATTTCTATATTATCCTTGTTTTTTATTCTACTGATCACTGGAGTTAGTTTACATGAGATTTACTTATATTATATATTAATATTTATTATATTGACATGATTTATAGACACATCACTTATAAAAGGAAACACAATATCCCCTCTTTCTCACACCTCATGAGAAGTTTTTCTTGACCAATATCCACAGAATTATTTTACAAAACATCATATACTTGTCATAGTGGTCTGGTTCTAATTGTAATTACATTATATTAATCATATGTTCAAACCCATATATGTTTTCTCAATGAATATGTATAACTCATATCTTCATGTTTTCATGTTTATTTCGTATTAAACTCTATAAAAATATCATAAAACCAAGTGTAAACAAAAAAATAATCTTACTTATATAAATTTTAATTCATTCCACTAATAAAACATTTTTATCACCATTTCCTTCCTTTGGAAAAGGATCATTTTTCATGTGTGTAATGGTGGAGTACCACCTCCACGAAGAGTCATATTGAATTATTCATCACTGATTGATATAGATGGTAAAAATGTCAAATGAAATGAATATAAATGATACTTGAAAAATTATATTCAATTTAGATATTTAATATATTACATATCTTCTTTCACATAAATCCATTGAGAATTTATAATATCACTTGTAAGTATATATTGATTACCGCACCCATAAAGTAATGTAATTTGGTTTAAATTAAAACAATATATGTATAGACATAAATATCTTATTGATAAAAATTAATATATTTATAAAAAACATATTATTATGGAATTGTAATATAATTTTTAACATTATTTCCTTTCAACCCTGTAGAAAAATTAAAACGTTGTTCATGCATACATACATGAAACTAAAAATATGAACTGATATACTTAATTTTTCATAAATTCCATAATAGATCATTATAGAACGTATATATATGTATAATTATTTTCAAAATTATATTTGTATATATTAGGGAATAATTATATATTTTTACCATGGTCAATATTTATATGGTGTATTGTGAATTACTAACCAAACATCCTCCAATCAATTGTAATGATCAGAAATGTTTTTTAAACTAAATAGGATTTTTTAAAATTGAGGAATAATGAAAATTTAATTAATATGAAAATGGTTCATGATAAAATAGGAAACCAGTATATTTTTATTTTTTATTATTTTTATAAATTAATATTCCATACAGGACATATGTAATTTGATTTTTCATTATTACATAATTCTAAAGTATTCTATAAAAATATATTTTCTTCATGATGATGATATTTTAAATTATTCAACTATATTCATGTGTATAAATAAAATATTTTTATATTATATTTTAAAAACTTATTTACATTCAATAATATAATTAGAGTAATGGATCATTTTAACCAATATATTACCAGTAATTTTTTACAATTATTTCAAAATTAAAATGGAATGATTTTTGACATATATGAAATGTTTGTAATATTCCAAAGTCATTACCATTATTCACTTAGATGTTCACCTATAAGTTTACTTGTATTTTCAATGATTATAATTTTTTTAATTATTGTGGGAATTTTTCATTTTTACATGTTTACATAGGATAATGGATTTTTGTTGTAATTTTTATAAGAAATTGAAAATTTCTTCCTTTCATGTCATAAATAGAAAATATTTTTATATTTCATGATAAAAATAAGAACTCTTTGATGTTTTGTTCCACATATTGTTCTTTTATAGTTCATATTATAATATGTGATATCAATAAACCTCTCAATTGAATTTTAAAATATCAAGGAGCTAATGGGATTATGAAAGTCCTATGTGATATGTTTGAATTAATAATTTTGGGTTCTTTATTTTAAGGGTTATTATTTTTATAATAACCCAAGTTACCTACATGTGTCTTCTATGCACTCAAATATTTTTTCATATATGTCATTAATTTCATAATTTATGCTCTTTATCTTATATTTAAAAGGCATTTTTTATATTTAATAGGAAAAACAAGTTTATAAACAAAATGTTTTCCTGAATGATACTTTTTTATAAGATGCCCATAGGATTATGTTTTTACCATATAATTTCATTTTATGAATCATGGGGGTGAATTTTTTTATTTGTAAGTAATTAATTATTTGATATCTATATAATTTATAAAAAAGGAAACCATTAAGATTGGTTTTCATGGATTTTCAAATAAACTAAAAGGTTTCCATTTTTTATATCAGTTAGTGATATTTTTCACCATCTAATAAATTTATTTTATTATAAAAGTATTAAGGATCCGTAGGAACTATAGAATGGTAGATATTATTTCTATATGAATTCAACATAATATAGATAAATACATTTTCACTAAAACATGATTTCAAATATATGAAACCATTTTTTTAGAAACAATGAACATTGAGTGGAAGTGTACACTTTGTTTTGTAATTGTTTATACTTAATTGTTTAACCTTATTTCCATTAAATGATGATCCAAAAATATTTTGGGAATGTAAATGTCTGATACATTATTACAAAATCATAAATATGATTTAATTAAAGTAATTATATGTATAATTATAATCAATGAAAGTGTTTAGATAATATAAGAGATTAATATAGTGTTTAATATTAGAACATTGGGGGCCTATTTGATGGTATAAAATCATATTTTATAAGTGTTATATAAGAATAATGGTTATTACGATATGGATAAATATAGTAATTGTTTATTTCATTCAGATATTTTAATATATGATTACATGGTTAATTATATATTATTTATAACCCCTTCAAAAACATTTTTTATTAAGATTTAATCAAATACACTCACACCAAACATTTTTTTAAAATAAATTTACAGAACATACTTGTACCATGTTATCAATTATTTTGAAGGACAATGTAATGGACTATTAGAATGGAAATTAAATGAGATTGGAGATATTTTTAAAAGAATTATGGTTATTATTTTCCTACTATTTGGAGTTATGATAAGAAATAGGAACATAGGTGAGTTATCAAACTATACAAAGAAGAGAAAAAATGAAGATTCATCTATTTTACTATAGTAATGATTGTTAATGTAAATATTAATAACTTATTATGTGTTATGATTCTTGGATAAAGAATCCAAAGAAATGTTATCAATAAACCTAAAGATCATTTATATGAGATAAGGATGGTATAAATGAGAAAAACTAAAGAGAAAATTTAATATTTCAATTAATGGAATAGAATGGAGTAATTTTATTCATAGGTTAACAATGGAATGTTTTAAATGTGGTTAACATGGTAATTTTGAAAATTTATTCCATATAATGAAATATTTATACAGGGATCAACATGATCTTAGGATTAATTGTATAACATTGTCTTATATTGATGATAATGAAATAATTAATTATATATAAAAGGTATTAATTATGTATTGGATTATGTTTTGAGATTTTAAAATAATCGGACATGATTAATTTTTTTTTGATTGTTGGAAAGATATATAAATGAATAGAATGTGTTAAAAATAATTTATTTTTTATATATGTGAAATGAATAATGAGTTTTCATATTTTTCTTTAGGGCTTCTAATTTGTTGAAATTTTATTATAGTGTTGACAAATTTAAGGGAGAGCATATTTTTAAAATAAAATTTTCCATTTCTAATTTTATGTGATGGTAATACATTGGGAATTAATTAATAATTGTTATTATATTTTATTATGTAACACTTATGTAAAACATGTTATTTATGGAAAAATATATTTGGGGAAAATTCATGTATTTTTTAGAAATAAGATCAACATTAATGATTACCATTATTATTAGTATGATATTTTATATTGAAATTATTATTTGTAGTTATGTTAAATGGATTATTAAATTGTTGGATGATATGATTCGTTATACATATAAACATGGAATAGACTTGTAATTTCTTGACTAAGTGATTAATTAGATTTTTTTTGATGTTCACTATAATGGGAACCTTTTATGATTAAGCTAAATGTATATATTTTTCTCTATGACCGGATTTATATTGAAAAATAATAAATGAGTTAAATTTTGGATTGGATTATTATTTTATTATCGGTGTATAGTGATTCATGATTTTTATAGAAATTATTGTCATATTTTTGAGACTGTATAATTAGGAAAAATAATTTTTATGTGGCTTTTTGAGTGATTGATATTATTTAAAGATAAATATTAATGTTATCTTGGAATAATATATCCTAAAATCATTCTAGTATTTTGGATTCAAATTTTGTCCAGAATATTTTTATGATTTTTATGTTTAGTTATTTTTATAATTGATTATGATGAAGATTGCGATTTGGATTTTAATGTCGAATTATTCATAAATGAGAGTATTTTAAACAATTATATGAATTATTTGATTTAATTAATACACTTAAAAAAGAGAAGTAACATTAAATAATAATTTGGATCCTGTGATATTTTATAAATTTATCTTAGTACAACTATAATGAAGTATTCATATTTAGTATTCATATAAAGGATATTGAGATATGATTGATATGGAAACAAATCAAAAATAAAAATAAAGGTTAACATTCCAATAATTATGTTGAATGAAGTCATATATGTGCATTTTTAAAAAACAACTATCTTAATGACAATCTAATTTATCAAATATATTTCTTATTATGAGTAATGTAACAATAAACAATCAGGGAATGGTTTTGTAAACTCATATTTATGTGTGTGTCTTATAAGGGTAATTTCATTTATAAAATAATAATTTTCCATTTCATGTCCTTGGAATTGTTTTTCATTAAGAAATATATATCTTATTTTGTTAATATTTTTTGATAAATTCATTTTTAGATAATAAAAGTAAACATATGATGATATAATTTTTTACCTATTAGAAAATGTACCCCTCCTAAGATTTTACATTAAATAGAATACTATACATCGATATGTGTACCATAAGTAATGCTAATGTTAAAAAAATATGATATAAAATTGAAACAATAATATATGAAGATTATATCTTTAACATTTCATTAGTGGGTCAAAAAATGAGTATACATATTATGAAATATATGCCAAAATTCTTTTCCTAATGATGTACCGATTAATTCCAAGTTTCTAAGATCCCATATTCTAAATTAGATCATATGTTATTAAATGGGATATTATTTCGAAATACGATTTTCTGTGTCCTATATTTTTATTTGAGTATATTAACTATAGATGAATTGTTTTAATAAAATTTAATAATCATATATTAAAAATATAAAATTACATTTTTCTAATTATAGATACTTGATTATGAATGATTATAAAATAATATTTTATATACATTTTAAAAAAATAATTTTACTTAAAATTATGTGTGGATATTATTGTTACTCTATTACCCTTTTAGGATTTTTATCATAAATAATAGAAATAATTTTTCCTGTGATCTTGTCAAATAAATCATTATTTCAAATTTGGGATTTTTGTGAAAAGGTGGAATTTTTATTGAATAGTGAAAATTGATGATTTATAAAAAAGATCACTTCTTTTAATTAAATTATTAAAATTAATTGACCAATTATATTTTATATTTTTATTATAAAATATGATATATTCATGTAAAGATAATGTAAATTATTTCGTATGAATATAAATTAGATTTGATTTGGGAATAAATACATTTATTCTTCAACACGCCTAAAAAATGTTTTTCATTTATTTTTGCACATTTGAAAAACATAAGAAAAAAAATCAAGAAAAATAGAATTGGTATTTTGAATCAGGATGTATTTTTTTAATATGGTGAATTTCAGTATAATTAATAATGAATGGAAAGAAGGTAATTTCTAATCATCATAGGAAAGGGTATAACTTATTAATTTTTGTTAAAATATTTTGAGAAGGTCACAAAATCACATCAAAATTCATATTTAATGAGGAGATTTTGACCATAATTAACTTATCTTCTAAAATAATTAAAATTATTTAAACTCTATACTGATTATAAAATTTATATTATTTTATGTAATTTATAATTACCCAATAAAAATCTCTTTCAATTTACACATCTAATGTGATGTGATATTGATAAAAAGAATATCTGAATGGTTATAAATTTTTATATTGAATATTATTATGTTATTTCTGTGAAATTATTATTATTTTTTAGAAGTCATTATAAAATTACGTATAATATTTATGCATCTTTTTTGAGGTTCTTCCTCATGTTTTCAGAATTTAATAAAAATTATTTAAAAAATTTAATAATATGGTTTTGAATATTTACAGTACTAAATGAATATAATTTCGAAATATTAATTTTTAGTTTCAGTGAAATTTTTTTTTCAAGAGGAAATGTTCTATTGATATTCTTTATTTAATTTGTGTGAATTTTCATGAACATGATCTTAAATAGTATTTCATATTAAAAAAATATTTTCGATATTTATTTAATCATAAAAATTATATCAGAACTAAAATATTTGAGAAATTATCTAGAATAACATTAATTTTTTTTATGTTACACTTGATTGATTTGAAATTACTTTCATGAAAATTAATGATTGATTTGTTTAAATGTTTATGATTAAAAAGTGTTAATGGGGGTGTTAAACAAAATGATAATGATTGAATTATGAATTAAAAAATTATAATATATATTTCATATTTTCTATGAACATAAGAACATTATATTAGATGCAATGGAACTTTTAATACTTTTTACATGAGTTAGAATCATATTATATTTTAATATTTCCTGTATTTTCGTGATTTCTACCCATTCACTTATAAAAGGATGCCTCATCTCCTTTCTTACTCACTTATCCTGTTACACATATCAAATCCATTATCTACCCAAATAAAAACTCAAAAATCCTCCATATTTACTAGAAGTTAACTTATCCAAAAAATACATACCATGAATAATTAATATATAATAAATTAGAGGTTTATAAAATAATATATATAAATAATATTATAGAGTTTTTCTTTTTAATTCATCTTCCACATCCACTATATGTTGTACAGCTATGATGATATTATTATATCATTATATTATAAACATTTAAATGTTATTATGTAAATGAATTTTTTTGTTCTTTTCAATCCAATGGAACATGAATATTTTTCTCATGCGTACGTGTTGAATGCCACCTCCAAAACAATATTGGTTTTATTTTTCCTCAACAGAACATATGGACAGTCACAATATTTTATGAAATGAATATATGTAAAATTAATTATATAAATAAGATTCTATAAAGGTATGATGTAATTTCATTCTTAGCCTTCCATTGTTTAAAAAATGACAATGTTTCTCATACATTCGGGTTGACCACCACCTCCACATAGAGACGTGAATTATTTTTTCCAACTAATATGAATGGGGTTGAGGATGGAATTATGAATTTGAAGTAAATATATAAAATATATATGATTTTGTAAAATCAAAATATACTATTATTTACTTCAATTACACCTAGTTGAAAAAAAATTCTTATGAATCTACAGACTACTATATTCATGAATTGATGTGATGTATTTCCAGTACCTCTATAAGTGCTAGATTTAAAATAGTTTTTTACATGAATTTTCTTTAATTATTTCAGGAGTAATATAATTTTTATATTGGGAAAATGATCCAATTTTTCCATGTTTATCCTACCACACATGTTTGGGGAATTATGCACTGAATTCCCTCAAGAATTATAACATGAACCAAACTGATTTCTATAACATTATAATATGGTAACAAATAGAAATAATGATAATTAAATTAAAATGAAAAGTGTTCTTATGAAATTATTGGAACAAATTAATTTCATTTTTCATGGTTTTTGGAATTTATGAAGCTAGGTGATGCTTATGGATGGGGAGTTTCTAAAACTATGTTTTAATGTATTCATTTCTAATAAATTTATATCATGTCAAGGTTTTCATATATTTTTCGAGATGTTAATTCTTTTTAGATTGAATATTTAATGGAAAATTTTAACTAATTTTTATATTCATAACATTTCTTAAAAAACTAATATTTTTATCATTTACAATGTGTCACTTTGGACAATTTTATGAAGGTACACATATGTTTTCAATTTATAAATAACGAGGAAAATTTTCTATCTTAATTATTATTATATATTATAAAGAACCCCAAATATTTTATTCACAGTAATACATTTAATTAGTTATTTCTATTTATTCTAGGCATTTTCCTTTTTTAGTTTTTATAATTTTTAAACAATTCTATCCTTAATTTTATAGAGAGAGTGAAATTAAATATTGATATGTATAATAAAAAATATTTTATGAGATTTTATAACTTATATGATTTTTTTTGTGTTTTTAAATTGATATGGTTCTTAAAAATTATATTTTTTATTGGTGTTCATGATATTTCTCTCCAATGCATTGGGTAATGTGACTGAGTTAAGGGGAATAAAGTTACTCCAAAGGGATAAGATAGAATTACCTAGGATTTTAATTCTATTATAAGGGTGATTTTAATGATATTATCACTAGTAAACTAATTTTGTTTTCAATACATTAAAATAAATTTTCATTTATTTCATTGATTTCAAATTGTATTATGATGAAATTATGTGTAATGAAATGTTTTTCAACTTTTAAAAGTGAAAAGCATGTTCTTAATGAAAATATTACAATGAGTTCCCATGTTATAAAATAAAAACCACATGATTATTATTTTTAAAATATGATGTAATATGAGATATTTTACAATATATTGGGAAGATAATATGATTTATTATACCTGTATATAATAACATAAGTTATTTGTTTATTAATAAATAATAATCATATAATAATTAAAAACAATGAATAGACTAAATGGTATCCTTTAATTTAAAAATACAATATAAGAACTATATTTGTCGTCCAAAATGTTGAAATATTTTTAGAAGTATTTCGTATTTCGAAATAATGAATGATTTATAAATGCCCAATGGGGATTCTAACTAAAATAATAAAATATATTTTTAAATATACATGATTTTTATATATAATATTTCCTGAATAAAACATACATGTAGGGGATGAGCCCAATTTATTTTTCCATGGTGTGATATGTAAGAGTTAGTTTCCAAATTTCCAAAAATTAGAATCCTATATGGTCATGGGAAAGTATGAAAATTATATAATTTATAATAAATTCATATTTATTGGTTTATTACTGGTCTATTCCATATAGGTTATTTTAATGGATCCACTGTTTTGGAAGATAGAACATAGCCTAGTTTATTGTAATAGAAATCATTCAAAAGGTTATAATTGGTGATACCATTTGGTGGGTTTATTATTTAGTTTATTAATTCTGTCAAAATAATTATTTCTAACACTTAGAAGGAGTAAAATATTTTTAAATCGATATAGTTTTTTTGAATTTCAATTGTTGTTATATTTTATATCAGACAAATTAATTCCACCCCATGTTTTAATTTCTGTAAATTATATAAAATAATTAGATATTAATTTCTACTACTCATAATAATGTTGACACTTATATATTATGTGTATTCATAATATATTTTTTATCATAACATCATGTTTCTTCATGATTGAAAAAAATATTTTTTTGTGAATTATCCTATTTTATTCTAAAAAAATGCATTCTACTCTTATTATATTACAAACCCATTTATCTATGACAAAATATTAATTGTGATGTATTTTGATCTTAAAAAATTAATTTTATATTACCCACTCTAAAAATATAATTTCATGCATAATTTTCTTATACATTAAAAAATTAATATTTATTCCTACAAAAATATTTAATATAAACATAATGATAATTTTTTTAAATATTCTTTAACATTAAATAATATGTTAAAAATATAAATGTATAACCGATAATACCACCATTTTTTAATATTTTTTACTTTAAAAAGTTAATACGATCGTAATGTATCTTATAGAAACTAATATATCCTAATTATCATATTTTTTATTATATATTAACATGTAAAAATAAACTTATTTCAAAATATGATTCTCAAGACCAATATATGAATATTTTATAATAAAAATAGTCATATGTAGTGAATTACATGGAATCATATGTTTAGAGATTTTTTTGATGTATGAACATAATATATATAAAATATGAAAAAAAATCAATAGATTATTGTTCTATATTAAAGATTATTTCTAATAGATATTAGTAAATTTATGTCTTCATTATATTCATGATAATAGATAAAATTTATATTGTAGTATAGGCTATTGTAAAAAAATATATATTGGGAAAAATGAAATTAAAACACATGGATAATAATCGATTTCAGTTAACATTAGCTATTTGAGTATCTCATGGTGAAGTACCATAAGTGATGATCAAGGGGTGACATCAACATATGAACTATGAATATGTATGTAATATTATATTGGAAGAGTCATAAAATCATCTTATTCAGTTATTAGGAACCAGTACAAAAACATAATATCGAACTATGATTGAAATAATGATGGTACACCATATATATCATCATAAGAGATGTAAGAATTGCATTGTAAATTTTAGGGAATTGTGATTTTAGTTGCAACCATTAAATAAAAAACTATATACATTTTTTTTCTAAATGATATCATATGAGAGTAATGTGATATTAATCCTACTAGATTTCTGGATTTGAATAATAAAGTAATTAGTTACATATAAAATTTTATTATTTTATGAATGTTTCATAGAGAACTCATATGTTATTACATAAAAAATATTTAATTACAATATAATAAATATATTATTATATATCAACAAATAATAATTAACTACTTCATTTACATTTATAGAAATATACATTTGAATTTTATCCCTATGATATTTAGTTTCTCCTGTGATGTAATTTTAGTTTTATAGAGTTGAATGGAGAGGGAAATTATATGTTAACGGGATGACTAGATTATATGATTAAAAAATTGTTTTCCTTCTCTATTATATATATTTGCATTGTTAGGTAATTTATATGAGCTGTCAATGTAACCTAGTAAAATATCTCAAGAATTTCAGTATATTGCGACACAAGATTTATCTAATTAAACTTTCACAATTACCTCCAAAAACGATTTACTAGATGTGATATTTGGGAATTTTAATGATATTAGATAATTTCTAAGAGGGGTCCTGAGTGGGGACCATGGATTAGATTCAATAATTATGTTATAATAAACAAGAATAATTTTTCCCTCCATGTTTGAAATTATTCTTGCTACAGTCCAAAATTGGTGATGACAAATTAATTTAAATATGAATTTAGATTTTGGATTTCTATTCATCCTTAACGATTCAAAGGATTTCATCCATTAATATAATACAAGATAATGGAAATTATGAAACTCATTGGTTTACGACATTTTACAAGTCGTAATAAATATAAATTAGTTTTTTTTAATTTGATTCAATAATTATACATTTGGGGCATTTGAGAAATATAAATAAATTATTTTTGTGAAATAATAGTTTGGTCGAAAATATTATTTTAATGGATATTCTTATAGAAACTGAGGATTTTAATAATCATTGATTTTTAAATTTATAATGTGAATCCATGTTGTAAAATTATATAACTCTTATAGATAAATATTACTTAGATATTCAATCAATATATTATTTTATAAATAATGTATATACATTTTCAAGTTAATATAATTTACGGAAATACCTTAGGAATAAGGTTTTCAAATTATTTTCCAAAAATATGTTATACCAAATTTCTCAGAATATGGGTCTGCATGTGTGGAAGTGTTTATATCTTGTCATTTAATTATACCTCAAAGATTCATCAACATTAAAAATATCACTTATAGGGAAATAATCGTGTTTATAATTAAATGAGGCAAATATAGAAGACATTATACACACATTTCAAAGTAATTAAAATAATAATAACATTGATTTCATTGAATGTGTTTTAGCAAGGTTCACAAAATTTTTCAAGTTAAAGATATCCTATTTTCATAAGATAAATTAAAATCCCTACATGAAATAATATTTAAAATAAATTTATAAAATATTAATCATTAACTCTTTTCAATAATGTATTTTTTCAAAATTGGAAATAATTAATCAATTTCTAGTAGAAACAAAATGTAACCAATTTTTTCTAGAAATTAGATTTTTTTAAAACCTTAAAAAATAAAGAGTTTCCACAAGAGATTGTTGAGTTTTCTGGTTTCAATATTAGTTTTTTAGAAAAATATATTTCCATTCTATTTGGGAAAATAATTAGTCTTCATTGGTTTTTAAAAAATGGATGTGTCTGTAAAATAAAATATTAAAGGATTAATTTTTTCATTTATTCGTATAAAATATTTTAAACGGATGTATAATATAAATAATATTATATTTCTAGTATAAAAATTAAATCTTTTTAAATTGGTATATTTAAATTCATCAATAAAATAATTTTCATATTAATTTTTCATTATAATTTGGTGATCAATTATTAGATTAACCTATTTCAATATAATAATAATTATTTTTTATTTTAAGGAAATGTAATTGATTTCATTCTCACCCCCATAATGTCTAGTTGTATGGGATTATAGACATCATTGGAATGATTAATGTTATTATAATTCAATATTTATGATAGTTTATGATTTATAGATCTACATATAATATGTGATGTGTAAATTATGGTAAAGGGTTTTTTCTCTACATATTTTCTATCTATGTATATTTTTTTAACATTAAATGTATGATTTATATTAAATTTAAAAAATATGTTTCTATCCATTTTGAAATTATTATAAAATTGTTTTTTGATGATATTTTATAGTCACATCAATATATGTGGATGTGTTTATATGTAGAGGTATTCTACATTTTGTTTATTTTATCCCACTCTATATAGTGGTGAAGGATTTTTGGATACCTTAATAAATATAGAGTATGAGATACATTAGTTCATATTTTTTGAACCTCACTCACACCCAAGACAATCCCTATGCCCCTCATCAATCTCTAACCCATCCTCGAAGAGTTTAAACTCTTTGGATCATTAGATCGATGACATGAATCAAGGAATTTTCCCATTTTATCCCTATTGATTGTTTCCAATATTGTTCATTCATTCAAAATATATTTTTTAGGGATTCATTTATTTTGGGATGATGTTTAATGTTAGTGTTAATTTCATTTTTTATTAAGATCTGGTGTTGTTTCACTTCATTTTAGTCATTCAACATTTACAAATAGACGATTCTCAATTTCCAATTAACTATCTGGGTACATTTGTCTTCAATTAATGGAAGTAGAATATATACAACACAATTTAATGTGTATGTATAAATTAGTGAGGATCTAACACATATTATACATTGATACCATTTATGGGAAGTGGATAATCACACCAAAAAATAATAACTATAGAATAATAATTTAAAAATTTTAAATTTTATGGTTAAAATGTATTTTTTTTGTTTTTTCGTTATTTTTTCATTCGAATTGATCACATGATTTTTGAATGATGCTCATTATTGATTCAATAATTGATTTAATGATTAAACTGCATATCATAGATTAATAAGTTAACCTTCAATAATCAAGAAATAAATGTAATTATTTTGATTAATCATAAGATTTAGTTTGTTTTATAATTGTATTATGATAATAGATTTTATAAAAATATAGATATTAAAGTTTTGAAATTGGAATGTTAACATTTTCATTTAGGGATTTAAATAAATGGTTTGGAGGTCTAATTTTGATCATTTTAATTTTTTATAGTATATTGTTGTTTCTTTTGTAGTATGGTCATTATATTGGATAGTATAAATTTGTTTTTTTAAATTTAGTAGTTCTTGATTCGTGGAAATAAAATCAATGTAATTTTATTAATGATAACAATAGAAGAGGAATGAGTATATTAATTAAAATAATTCCTGGATTGATAAAATATTTGAATAATATTTGAACAAAATTCATTTCCAATACATATTATAGATAAGTGTTTTATTTTTGTTGAATTTTGTGAATAAAAAATTTAAAATGATCAAGTTAAATCATGATGGAAATGAAATGGTTCTTTTGATAAATAATAAAATATTACGATAGTTGAGTTGTTTTTTTAATTTGGGGGATTAAATATCTCAATTTCATTTTCATATTAACATTACCTACATGTGGGGGAAAAATATTATACGTATATGTTATCTTTGTATATTGAGTTGGGTTTGTCTCTAACATTGTTGTGGTTGTGAGATAATGAAAATCATTGTTTATTAGGTCTGAAGAAAATTATTTCGAAACAACTATGATATGTGATGGTAAGGTAATGTAAACTATGTTTACATTCTACATATATAATGGGAAAAAATAATACATTTTGTGTAATTCTTTGGAAAATTGGGAGGTTAGGATGATTTTATAGTGGTGATTTTGTTTAGATATTTTTACTCGTATAGGATGTTTTATTTTTACATTTTATATGTGATATTGGGTTAATGTTATTTACATGAATAGTTTCAACGTTCTTAACAATGTTTGATGTTATAAAATACATGAACATCTTGATTTGGTAGCTTAGGATGAGTCTTGGAGTACCCTGATAAGTATGTAATGACAATTCATCTTAATAATTATTGTGGATGATTTATTATTTTCAAATATAAGGATGAATCACAAGATATTAACTTCAAGATTCAATAGTTTCATCAAAACATTGTTTATAATTTTAATAGAATAATCTTGGAATTTTTTTAAAACATTATGTAATGACTGCTAAATTAGTTAATAGTTGATGTAATTAGTGTCTTTATTTTTTACAACTATAACATTTTCATGGTTTATAGGTTTCCAGTTCTTCTATAGTAGAAGACGAGTCTTGGACTTGGAATTTTCTAGAGCATGGTTTGGGCCTGGTATTATTATAAAAGTTCTTATTTCAAATTCTACCCCTCCCATTATCATTGGGATACCTACACCTATTTTTTAGGGGGGGGGGGTTTCTACAATTTAATGGATTGATAGGTAACACAGGACTTTCGCCTCTCTCCCCCTACCCAACCAATATAGGTTGTTGAAAAGGAGTTTCTCAGGAAATAATGTATTGAGAAATCAATACATTCATGAAATAGTTTTGATGTATAATGGTTTTATATACATATATGTTTATACAATAATTACTTATGGTAAATAACATAGCAATATCCATATGTGGTGGTTTCGACATCCAATGTGTGTTCTTGGATAGAATGTGCTAACATGATGTATAATTGATTTAAAGAAGATGTAGTACCATTTAAGAATATATTTATTTATTAATATGTTTTTATTATGATAAGATATTAGTTTTCACAAAACCCATAAATGGTTTGGATTCTAATAAATGAAGGATAGGATGGTGTGTGGGTGACATTAGAATAGTACATATCGTTTGGGGTATAAGAGGGAAACATCCACAGATATGCTGAGTTATAGTTTTTCATATATATGTATTTTTGTGTGTGTGTGTGTCTTTATGTGTGTCTATATATATAAATGATTTTTGTATAAATTGATTAATTTCTATTAGTAATTTTTTTGTGAGCCATAGTGATGATATGAAACTAATTTTACTAATTTAGGTGATCTGTTTGATTTATTTTTTTTTATACATGCTTTCATACAATTATTTCTAATTTTAGAATATTTTTATGATGGATAGTTATAATAAGGTTAAATATTGTTATAACACAACATAGATAATTATTGTCTATTAATACAATAATATCATGTTGGGATTAGGAATCTACATTACCATCAGAGGGTAGTTATTTAAATGATGTTTGGATTTGTAGGATTTCATGGCCATTACCCAATTTTATATTTTATACTTACAGTCTTTATTATGTTTAAATATTATATTACATGTATTGGTAATTATTACATTATTTAATAATTGTGTTTTTTTTGTTTTTATAAATATATTATCTCATACTCAATAATCTTATGATGATTGTAATTCATACCCTGAGGGTGTCATTAGTTACAATCTCAATTTTTTCATTTATAGACTAATATTGGAATCATTAGAGGGAGGGTGTCACAACTATGTGTTATCGAAGGACATGGATGGATGTTAAGATAGTGTTTGTGATCAGTAATTGATAATGATTAATGGTTTTTTATAATAGCTAAAAATAATAGTTACATTGAGCATTGATTATATATTTTAATTTAGTTCTTATTAGTTATTATTTGTATCGGTTTAGTATTGGGTATACTTAGGATGGTTTTGAATGGTTTTAGTACATTTTGAAAGGCTATGTAGTTTCATAAAACTGTATTTGTCATCATAGGAAACCATTTGGTATACATGATAGGGATATTAAATGGAACATGATGGGTTCATGTTTGGATCATTATATGAATGATTATATAGAAAATCATGTAACTTGAAGAAGATGAAAAAAATAAGCATTCGTGTATGGGTTTCCAAACCATTCAAACAATTGGGTCGGTTTCCCAATGAAGTAGTGAGGATCACAAGACTGTTTTATGGTTTGGTAAACCATGTGAAAAATCTATTCATTTAAGATTAGTGACTCAAAAAAATGAATTTTTAATCAAAAACCTCTCTATGACTCATCATACTTCATTATATAGTATGTTTTTTCAGTCCTAGCTACATCAATTGTTGTTTAAGGTCATTGTTATTCCTCCAAACAATAATTATAATATACCAAGAGGCCATGGATATTGATAATAATTTGTAAGAGTAAACTCACTAATGTTTTTAATATTTATTATATATCGGGTATTTTCATTCTAGAGGGAATAATTGATCTTAGATTCTATATATGTATTTATAAGTTCTAATGTGTTCAAATGAGGAATTATCAAATTGGTTAGGATTAAGTGAAAATTTCATGAATATTGAAAAACAAAGTCATTCAGATCCTGATATATAATTGCTATTGGATATCATTGCATGTCATTAGTGTTCTGATTTGATCATAGTGGAAATTTGTGGCATTGGGAATTGATGCTCTTGAGAATGGATGTTTGTATCATATATAGTCATTTTATATGTCTTTTTGAAAGTATTTTATTATGATGAAATATTTATCCAATGAGAATAACCAATGAAATTACATGCATCACATGAGTGTGTAGGTCTTGAGATCTATAAAAGACTAATGTGCATATGGTTGAATGAGTTACTAGGAGAACCCTTAATTTTAATATTTTACAACTTCTATTATATTTTGTGAATTCTTATGGTTGTTTTATTGCTTGGGGGACCACTAAAAAAATTATAGAGATAGATTATTTCTCAAGGGATAATAGTTGACTCCATAGAGTGAGAGAATGTGTAGAGGGTTGTAGATCGAATCCCCTATAAGGAATAAGGTTGAGTTTTGAGATATTTAATGATTTTAAATGTAGAAGGACAAGAAAACTGGTGGAAATTCATTATTCAAAATGTGTCCTAGAATAAGTTAATGGTTCAATATTTGGTATGATGATCATTGAGTTGAGGTTACTAGTCGGTGTGAGACATATGTTGTGAAGGTTGTGTGAGTTGAGGATGAGAAACTTGACTTGATTTATGATTTTCCAATATGTATTTATAATATTCATAAGAGTCAATTTCCAACTAGATTACGTGTAATCATTTTATTATGATAAGCCTATGACTATGTCTTTTTTCATGAAATAGTTACTACTCCATTTATTTTTAGTGCGTACAGCCATTAATGATGAGAAAGGATAGTTTATTTAATGTGGAATGAAGAATATATAAATTCAAAATAATGAATTGAGTATTTTTGAGATGGTATGTGAGTATGATATACTCCATAATACCAAATGTTGGACCGAAATAATAGAGATACTGAATAAAGCATCAAATGATGCTCAAAATACAAGAGGGGGTGAATTTTATAATTTTAAAAATTCCATTAGAAATTTTTAATACGGTTATGTTTAACAAGGTTATACAAGGTAATTCACAAAACCTCTAGTTATACACACATTCTTGATTCCGGAAATATGATTCTGAGAATGTGAATCTAGAAAGATGGTTTCGGAAAATGAAACACAATGAATGTTTACAATGATAATGAATCTACCTTAATGCATATTGAATCTTACTAAATCAGAGTATAAGTATAAGGAAGTATTAGATAATTATACTTTCCTAAACAAATAAAATGCAGTGGAAAAATTGTAACAAAGCTAGTAACCAGTAGTAAATCTTTTAACCCAAAGAGAAGAGAATCCAACAACCTTGGATAAAGGTCCTGTGATTTATAAATCCATGAAATTTTGTCTTACCCACACTAGGGTAAGCCATTGGTAAGAAGATTAGAGTCTGTCTTGCTATCCCCGCATGCCCTCAACTTCAAGGTAGTTGAGACCTCTGTATTCCTCGTCAAGGAAGCCCTCAAATTCAAGGTAGTCGGCAGCTCTGTCTTCCTATCCCATGAAGCCCTCTATTGTATACAACAATAATCGGAGTCGCACAAAGAAAATATGAACAAGAAGTTCAATACGCACAAAGTAACGAGAGTCTCTCTATGGAAATCACTTCAATAACATGTAATATATAGAGTCAGAGAATAGTATTGAGCTCTTTCAAAGGAGATCCTATTTATAGGCACAACACCAATGGTCGGATCCCTCTTTCAACGGTCATATTTTTCCTTGAATTTCGGAGGCACCTGTACACATGTCACTCAAACAATGGTTAGTTAGTTACTGAATTCATGAAATATTTTTATAACAAAAACAATTGTAAGAAAAAATATGGTTACATAACCAAAATCATAATTTTGGATTATATGAAAATAAAACTTCAGAGTATAAACAAAAATGAATTCATAGTCTATAATACATGGATATTCAGATTCTATTTTCTAAGGAATTCATAACTGGAACTCTATAGAATTTTGCAGTCAAAATTTCAATGAAATTCGGAGTCTGGATTCACAAGAATTTGGAACATGAACATACAATGTATGGAGTTATATTTCATGAGAATACAGAGTTTGAACTTACAAAGTTCAGATTCTGAGTTCATGAGAATTCAGAGTCTGAATGTATTATGTCTAGAGTCTTAATTCATTAGAATTCGGAGTCAGAACATACAAGGTTCAGAGTCAGAGTTCTCGATAATTCAGAGTCTGAACATACAATGTTGGGAGTCTGAATTCATTAGATTATGGAGTCAAAACTTAGAAGGGTACGAAGTCTGAATTCAGATAACTCGGAGTCAAAACTCACAATGTCCAGAGTCTGAGTTCATTTGAATTCGGAGTTTGAATTCAATAAAATTTGGAGTCAGAACATACAAATCTTGGAGTCAGAATTCAGAGAACTCGGTGTCTGATTTCAGGCACTAAAAACAGAATGGACTTTATCTATGTATTATATGATTATGATGTTTTAGATATGAAAATTAATTTTACACATAGACAGGAAAATGAACAAATAAATACATGGTAAGGATAAATTTCCATGGGGAAGGAAAATTTTCCTTGTAGAAGTAAAATAAAGTTTAAGAAGAGATTTTCCTTGAGATAAAGTGTTTGTGATTTTCAAAACAAGTAGGAATGGTAAAGTTATATGGAAGCATTAATGACTCAACAATCTCCCCCAAGTATGTATGAATGGAAAAGCCATGATGAAAACCTTATAGACTCAATAATCTCCCCCTTTTGGTAAAGCACAAAAATCATTATAAAAAAAATAAAATTAATTAGAAAATATTTTTCTAGACTTGAAAATAAAACTTATCTCCCCTTTAACATTCAAAAAGATGAATACGACTAACTCCCCCTTATGATTTGGAACACTATAGATCATATTCTAGATTTTAGAAATGATATTTCTCATTATCTTGAGTTTCGAAAAATCTGTAATGAAAAATCCCAATTAGATAAACTCCCCCTTACTTAGAGATATTTATTTTTTTCCTAGAAATCATTTTTCTTTCTCCCCCTTTGTGATTTTCAAAAATATTTTGAGGGAATTGAAAAGAAATTATACTTCCTAAAATATTAGTATAAAGCATGTAACCAAAAATGAGAAACCAAAATTTCATTAAGATAGGAATAATTTTTACAAGGACGAAAAAATACAACAAAAGATTGGACTTGATCTATTTTACTTACTTTTCCTTAGGTATCAATTTCATCGCTATGGTTTTCATCATTTTGAGTTCTTTGTGGTCTTCTTATACTTGCTTTAGGATCTGATCCTGATCCGTGGCTTTCTTCTCTAATGATTTGATCTTTTCATCCTGATACATTAGAGCCTCTACCTAGGCCTTCAACAACTCATCTTACATAACTAGATTCACTTCGATCTCGATTCGAATATCCCTTTCCCTCTTAAAACATTCGGAAACATAATATAACTTTAAATTCAAATCCTTTAGCTCTTTAATCCTAGTATTCTGATCAAGGGTCATCTTTTCCACAATTAGAGTCCTGAGACCCTTGATTTTAGTATATTAATTATTAAAATCTTCATTAACTTCATGTTGAATCTCATCAAGCTCCCTCAAATCTTCAACTATTTTTTTTGACCGGCTAATCACTTTCTTACATGATTTTTGTGGGCATCGTAGTTAATGAAGAAGTTCTTGAAATCCATATCAAGCATTACACACTTATCCATCACCATGGATACTAAATCTGAATTTTAATTCAAGCTGTGTTGGAGCATCTGACATCTCGAGTCAATGCTTTGAAAGATCACAATGGTTTCATCATGCTTCTTTAGTTATTGAATGACAAAATCATGTCCTAGGGCTGATGATTCCAAATCTGAGACTTTTATTGGTGAGGACTCTTTCTCTAGCTCGATAAGAATCCTCTCCAAAGATCCCCTAGCTTTGTTTTTACGTAAAACATATTTAGTAAGTGTTTCCTCACCCAACTGTTTCACATTATCGGTTCTTGGAATAGATTCCTCATCCAGAGACTATTGTTCACTGTCACATTGTTGAACAATTCTCTTTTCATCTATCTTCTCCTTCTCAGCTCCTACCTCAGCATCTTTAGGGTGAATGAAATGATGATTATAACTTTCTACCTCAGAGATATTAATCAATTCATCTTTAGCTTTTTCATCTATCCCACGAGTAGCAAGATTAGAAGATCTGGTTTGAGGGGTCCGGATTGACAATTTCTCGGATGCACATTCCTTCTCCTGAAATTCCTCTACTTTCATAATAAAATATTCTGTATCAATACTGCTTTATTCTTCTTTAACTTCTTCTATAGCTTCTTTCTATTCATAAACCTTCTCTTGGGATTTTTTTCTGAGTCATGAATTCCTTCCCCAGAGTATTAGGTAAGGGTTATACCTAGAAGGATTCTGGTACTAGATTTTTTTTGGATGCTATTTCATTATCCCTCAGAAGGGATTTCACAATCTTAGTCTCTGGAATCTTTTTCATTTTCTTTTTTTCTTTAGATTTCTTCTCAATCTCATATGTTGTCTTCTCTTTCAAATCCTTGACCTCAGTAGTATCCAAACCAAACTGTGGCTCTCCTTCCTTGTGATTCTTTTTGTCTTCCCTCCACTTGGATAAAACCTCATCTGGATAGGCTTTCTGCTTCTTGGGCATTGGAGGTGCAGATTGATCGTCCTTAGATTTAGGGGTTTTCAATTATTCTTCCACTTCCTTCAATATCCTATTCTTTCCTCCATTTTTCGATTGTTCAAGAACTTCTTGTTCTTTCAGAACAGCTTCAGATTCCTCCTCTGGCAAGTCATTGAATTCTAATGACTCCGTAGAATAACCAACATTCATCCTCTTGAGAGTATCATCATGGATTATCATGACTTTACAATTCCTCATCTTAGAACTGCAATGAATCTTAAAAGACTCATGGCACCAAACAATTAGATTAGAGAGGATAGCTGGATACATGATTATTTGAGCATTCAAGTTCCCATTCTTAATTTTCTCTATCTTAATGAGAATGTTCTTCATCAAGTTGATCTTCCTTTATTTTACCAATAAGTCCAAAAAGTACATATCACTCTTCTTTAATGTGTCCTTTTCACCCTTTCTCATAATGATAAAACCCTGAACCCACAATTCAAGGATCCAATTATTTTTAGTCAAATGAAAAATCATTTCATCCTTGATATCTAAATGTCCAAGACACTCCATAGCTTTTACTTAGACAAAAATCCCTTGTACATTTGACAATTTTCGGGAACAGAACACCCCTTCCCCATCCAAAGGAACTCCAATCAATCCGGATGCCTTTGCATATGATTGAGCATAGGTCTTACCATAGATTTTAATAAAATACTTCTCCCTGCCTTATTCTTTAAAGAAACTAACTGATTCATAAAAATCAATAAGCAGATCCAAATACACCAAATCTTGAGCTCATGGATTTGATATGAAAATGCTTTCCCAGTCTTTCAACCTGATATTTTTGGATATAATGGAATTGTACTTGGTATAAAAATTTGGATGCACCAAGATCTCTCTGTTAATCTGCCCTTCCAAAATCAACATGATAGTTGACATCTCTTGAAAAGGGACTTCAACAGACATTAGTATTTGAGCAAGATTTGTGATGTTCGAAACGTGTTTTTAAAAGGGGGTAGATCTTTGGCACACAATGGATTAAAATATGATGTTGGAAAACCCTTCTGGGGTCCTTTATATAGGTGTTAGAAGCGACGATTGAACTTACAAATTCAATCTAGTAGTTGAGAAATCTTCTGATTAGATCTGACGGTTGAAATGATATAAATTAAGAAAAAATTTTAGGAACCGATCTTTTCTGGGTTTTAAAGGAAAAAAATCTGATTTAAGGAAAATAGAATCTGAAAATTTTAAAACACACAAGAAAACACCTGCAAGTAAATGATGACTATGAAAACTTAAGAAAAAAAATATACTTTTCATATTTTCAGGAACATTATTCATAATAGTTAGTAATCTTCTTGATGAACTTTAGATTCCAAAAAAATTGACTTCGATAACCTTAATTATGAAAATAGTCATTACGAAAATCATCATTATGAAAATTTTCATTACGGAAATGATGGGTATGAAAATTATAGACTTAAAAAATTTTCATTACGAAAGTTTTGAAAAAACTAACTAAGAAATTTTGAAAAACATCATTACAAAAACCATGAAAAACTTCATTACTAAAATATTGAAAAACATCACTACGAAAAACATGAAAACATTCATTACAAAATACTTGAAAGACTTCACTATGAAAAATTTGAAAAACTGACAAGAAAATGTACTCCCCATATGAAAAGGAGTTTATTACTATAAGGAAATTTGTTTCAATAGAACGTTAATGAGGAGGATATCCTTATGGTTATCATTTTTAACTTCTGTTTAATGTATTAAAATCTATCATAGGGTAATGATTTTGTGAAAATATCAGCAAGTTGATCTTGCATCCCAATAAATTGAATTATGATATCTCCATTTTGTTTATGATCCCTAATAAAGTGATGCCTAATATCTATGTATTTTGCACGAGAGTGATGTGCATGGTTTTTAATAATATCAATGGCACTTGTATTATAAAATTTGTGTTTGGGTAAAAATCATACCATAGTCCGTGAGTGTCTGTTGCATCCATAACACTTGAGCACAAAAACTTCCAGCTTCTACATATTTTGCATCAGTAGTGGAAAGTTCTACTGAGTGTTGCTCCTTGCATGACCAAGAATCTAATGAATCTCTTATGAAATGAAATGTTCCGGATGTACTTTTTCTATTCATTCTACATCCACCCAAGTCATCATCTAAAAAACATTTCAAAACAAAATCATTTCCAGTAGTATAAAAGATTCTAAAATCCATGGTTCCGTTTAAGTAATGAAATATTATTTTCACTACCTTTAAATGAGATTCCATAGGATTGGATTGATTTCTTACATATAAGCATACTGAAAACATTAAATCTGGACAACTAGCAGTCATGTAATGTAAACTTCCAATCATAACTCTAAAAGATTTTTGATCTACTGCTTTCCCAGTTTTATTGAGATGAAGTATGTTTGAGGTAAAAATGGGAGTACTTATACTCTTAGTGTTGTCATATCCATAATTTTTAATAAGATCATTAATAAACTTATGTTGGGATATATAGATTCCTTCTGGTTTTTGAGAAATTTGAAAACCATGGAAAAATGTTAACTCACCCATCATACTCATTTCAAACTCATATTTCATTATATCCTCAACAGAATCAATTATATATTACCGAGTTGAACCAAATATAATGTCATCAACATAAATTTGAACAATAATTTTTTTTTTCTTATCTTTCTTTTTAAAAAGGGTTGGATCTACATTCACCATAACATAATTATTTTGAAGAAAAAATCTTGTATGTATTTCAAAATAGTCTCGAGGGGGTTTATTAAGTCCATACAAAGCATTGGTAAGTCTAAAAACATGATCAGGATGTTTTGTGTCGTCTAACCAGGAGGTTGTTCAATAAAAACATCCTCTAGAACATAGCCATTAATTAAAGCACATTTCACATCCATTTTAAAAAGTTTGAAATTGAAAAATGATGCAAAGGAAAGTAAGATACGAATAGGTTCATGTCTAGCTACTGGAGCATAGGTTTCTTCATATTATATTCCTTCTTTTTGATTATAGACTTTAGAAACTAATCTATATTTATTTATAACTATGATTCCATTTTCATCACACTTATTTATGAAGACCCATTTTACTACAATAACAGATGTTTCCTTAGGTCATTCAACCATGGTCCAGAATTTATTAATTTTGAAATCATTTAGCTCATCTTTCATAGATTTTATCCAATCATCATCACCTAAAGCTTCATCAGTGCTTTTTGGTTCTAATTAGGAATGAAATGATAGATTCTCTACTTCATTTCTTAAGGAACTTCTAGTCCTTACAGGTTGATTCACATCCCCAAATGAACTATCATTGGGATTATTCTTTAGAAGTAACTAATTTGGGTTTTGTAAAACCATTTCATCAACAATGGGTAGGTAATCTTCTGGAGTAAATGTGTCAGAAACATTTTCTTGGAAATCTTCCATATCAGAAGGATCTTCTATCAAGGGTAGATAATCAGTTTTTGAAAACACATCTGAAGATATAGGTTGGGGTGGTTTAAAAACAAAAGGATTAATTTCATCAAATATCACATGTACGATATCTTCAACAGTACAAGTGTTTTTATTGAAAACTATATAAGCCTTAGAAGTTATGGAGTATCCTAAGAAAATTATTTCATTAGATTTTGGTGTGAATTTATGAAGATTATCATTAGTATTCAGAATAAATACCTTGCAACCAAAAACCATGAATTAAGAAAGTCTAGGTTTTCTACTATTCTAGAACTCATAAAAAGTTTTATTAAGAAAAGGTCTAATTAAAAGTCGATTTATAGTATAACAAGAAGCACATATAGCTTCATCCCAAAAAGGTTTGGCTACAGAATATTAATGCAACATGGTTCTTATTATCTCTTGAATAATTCTATTTCTTCTTTCAATAATACCATTCCGTTGAAGAGTTCTTGGTGCTGAGAAGTTCTGAGTAATGCCTTTTCTACTACAAAAAGATTCAAAATCAGATTTTTGAAATTCAACTCCATGATCACTATGAATAGTTATCAAAGAAAGGGTTTTCCCATTTTTATCTTGGGGTCTAAAACTTTTTAAAATACGAAAAATCATTAGACTTCTTTGCTAGAAAATAGACCAACGTAAATCTAGTGTAATAATCAACAAAAAAAAAACATTGTACTTGACTCCAATGCTTCTAGTTTGTGCCGGACCAAAAAGATCCATATTCACTAACTTTAATTCATTATTATGGTACTTAACTGATTGTTTTAAAACTTGATTTATTTTTCTTTCTATATTGACAAGGATCACAAACTTTTGAAATATCAAATCTATGCTCTGGTAGATCCTTAACTAATGTTTTCTTTGATAGTTTTCATAGTTTCTTAAGGTTATAGTGACGTAACCTTCTATGAAGCTACCAAGAATAATCTACCATTTCATTTAGGCAAGGTAGATCATGGCTCTTAAGGTCTTCTATGATTTGTGTGTATACATTCCCTTTTCTATGGGCAGAAAGAATAAACTCTTCCTTGGAATTTTGTACTAAGAACTTGTCATTCCTAAAATTCACAAGGCAGCCTTCATCACATAATTGTATTACTCTAATGAGTTTTTGCTTAATACCCTTAACAAATAAAACATTTGAAATCAATGTTTTTCCAAGATGAACGATGTCACCTATACCAATAATTTCTCCCTGAGCATTATCTCTGAAAGTTACTTTTTCCTCTTTTGTCTTGATAATCATTACAAAATAGTTTTTGTTACCCATCATATGCCAGGAACATCCACTATCCATGTACTAAGTATTTTTGTTGGTACTCTCACTATTTTCATGAAAAGAAAAGTGTTAAACTTTTGGAACCCAAACTTTCTTGGATCAGGAAATTTCAGAAAGAAAAAATCTAGGCACCCACATTTTCTTTGAAAAATAAGATTTATGAAATCCTAAATACTGAGTTTTGTTTATGGAATAATTTTGTTCCCAATTCCCACTGCACTAACACATAGCACAGAATGTATCACTTTGTGAAACAAAATAATTGTTGCTAAAAATAGGTTTTGAACTAGTAAAGCCAAAACCAAAACTATTCCTTAGAGGTCAGATTTGAGAATACGTCTTGTCAAAATTTTTATTACCTAAGATAACGTTTGAAAAAAAAATTCTCAAGGAAACAATTTCGGATTTTATTTTGAAAACCAAGTTCTTGTCTTCTAAAATATTTGATTTTGAACTAGAGTTAGGATCAAAAACATTTTTCTTAGAAAATACTTTTTCTAGATACATAGATAGTTTATTCTTCTCAAAATTTGATACCTCAGGAATTTTTTAAATACATTCAAAATCAATAATTTTCTAATCAAGATCCTTAGAATGATCTAATATTTCCTTAGTAAGAATTGTATTCCTATAATTTTCATAATCATGGTTTTTCTTGAGTTTTGAATTCTCATTCTCAAGGAGCTTCGCAAACCTTGAAACTTATTCATAGGTTGGTAATGTATTATCTTCATAAAAAGAAGACTATTCATTCAAAGATTCATAATATTTATCATCTTTATAATTTTATTTTAAATAATCATAGGTCATTGAATTTGAATTGTGTAACTTAGCCATTATGAAATGATTGTCAATATGTAGTCTGGCTATTAGACAATGATTCTTCTGTCCAGAAGATTCGTAATCTAATGATTAATCTGAAGAGTCACCACCACTGGCACTCCAGGTGTCATTAGATTTAAAGACATTCATATATTTATATTTGTTGTACTTCTTTATATTTATCTCAAAATGATTTTCTATTCTTTTTTTCTCTTAAGAATAAGACAATCAGGTCTTATATTTCCACCACTCTTGCATTCATAACAAGTTACATCTGAATCATTATTATATTTTTGTTCCTTCTTCTTATATTTGTATTGAATGTTCTTCTATCCAACAATCTTGTTCATCCTTAGAGAATGATTTCTAACTTATTTTCTGAAGATTCACTTCCAATATATTCAGATTGAATAACAACCTTCTTAGATTTGGATCTAGTAACTCTCTCAGGAGTCTTGGCTTTCGTATGAATTGATGTTGTAGTAAAACCAAAGCTACAATTCCCATTATTCTTCTAAACATTATCAGCTTCCCTTTTCATTCTGGTCTCATATTGAAGAAGTGTTCCAAAAAGTTCATCAATTGAAATCTGAGTAACCTTTCTCTTCTCATCAATACCAGTCCTCTTGGATTCCCACTCATTTTGCATATTGTCTATCATCTTATCAACAAGAGAATCATCATCTAATCCTTTCCCACCCATGGATTGTAAAATATTCACAATAGTCATGAATCTTTGTTTCACCTTACATATGGGTTCTCCATAAGGAAAGCAGAAACAATGATATTCAGCTCTGATTACGCCTCTTATTGTTTCAATAACTTTGGATGTTCAAAAGTGCGTAACTTTAATTTTCTTCCAAATATAATTTTCTACTTCACAAGAGGAAATTTGGATTTATATATTTATAGTCATGGAATAATGCAATGTATTTCGTACCTTATTATTCAGTTGATATTCATGATTTTATTTACTGGTGAAGGTACTAACTTCCATGTCAGGGATTTTGTATCCTCCGGTAAGCACAACCATATTATCCACTCCAGTATTAATAATAAATGTCTTCATGCGATCTCTCCAATATTCATAATCATTCCCATAAAAAATAGGTGGTCTTTTAGGATTGATATTTTCTATGAAACCAACTTTGATTCCTACCATCTTAAAGAATGATCTTTCCACAAAAACATGTTAATAGAAAATTTTTGTAAACAATGAAAATATTCCTGAACAAGGTAAAACATAGAACAATAGTATCTCTATGTAAAATATGAAAGTGAACTTTAAGAGTCGGAAAAACTAATTCCAAGAATAAGAATAGGATGAATTCTCTTCTGAATCTAATCGTGAGATTAATTCAGATTAATCCAATCCTCTCATACCAATTGTTGAGATGGTATGTGAGTATAATATACTCTATAATACAAAATGTAGGATCTAAATAATGGTGATAATAAATAATGTATCTAATGATTCTCAAAATACAAGAGGGGGTGAATTGTATAATTTTAAAATTTCCTTTGGAACTTTTAAGGATGGTTAAGTTTAACAAGGATAAACAAGGAAATTAACAAAACCTCTAGTTCTATACACTTGTTTGATTCCGGGAATATGATTCCATGAATGTGAATCCCGAAAGATATTTCATGAAAATGAACCTTAATGAATGTTTCCAATGATAAAGATTCTACTGTAAAGCGTATATAATATTACTAAATCAGAGTACAAGTATAAGGAAGTATAAGATAGTTATACTTTCATCAACAAATAAAAGGGTGTATAATAATTGGAACAAAAAAATTAAAATGTAGTAAATATTTTAACCCAAAGAGAAGGGTATCCAACATCCTTGGATAATGGTCCTTTGATTTAAAATTTCAAGAAAGTCTATCTTACCCACACTAGGGTAATACCTCAATACGAATATCAGAGTTTGTCTTGATATCCCCGAAAGCCCTCAACTTCAAAGAAGTAGGAACCTATTTCTTCCTTAGCAAGTAAGACCTCAAATTTAAAGTATTCGACACGTCTTTCTTCCTATCCCCAGAAGCCCTCGATTCTATACAGTAACAATCGGAGTCACACTAAGAAAATCTAAACAAGAAATTCATCACGCATAAAGTAATGGGAGTATCTCTCTATAAATCACTTCAAAAACTTGTAATATATAGAGTACTTAAAAATTATCTGGCTCTTTCAAATGAGATCCTATTTATAGGCATATCACCAATGGTCGGCTCCCTCTTCCAATGATCATATTTTTCCTTGAATTTTGTAGGGACCTTAAAAAGTGCCACTCAAAAAATTTTAGTCAGTAAATGAATGCACGACATTGTTTTTTAAAAAATAATTGTACAAAAAAATATGGTTACATTAACAAAATCAAATATATGGAATGTAAGAAAATAAAAGTTCAGAGTCTAACCAAAAATGAAGTTAGAGTCTATAATACAAGGATATTAGGATTCAATTTTCTATGGAATTTGGAACCTAGAATCTATAGAATATCAGATTTTGAATTTCAATGAAATACTGAGTCTGGATTCACAAGAATTCATAACCTCAACAAGAAATGTTTTGAGTCATTGTTCATGAGAATTTGGAGTTTTAACTTACAATGTTTGGAGTCTGAGTTCATGAGAATTAGGAATCTGAACCAAAAATGTTTGCAGTCTAAATTCATTAGAATTCGGAGTCATAACATACAATGATCAGAGTCAGAGTTCATGAGAATTCAGAGTCTTAACATAAAATGTTCAGAGTCTGAATTCATTAGAATTAAGAGTTAGAACTCAGAAGTGTTTGGAGTTTTAATTTAGGGAACTCTGAGTCATAACTCCCAATGTTCAAAGTCTGGGTTCATGAGAATTCAAATTCGGAACAAACAATGTTTGGAGTTTAAATTCATTATAATTCAGAGTCAGAACCTACAAAGTTTGGAGTTAGAATTCAGAGAACATGAAGTTTGAATTTAGAGTCTAAAAACATAATTCTCATTATATAAGTATTAAATGATTCTGAGGTTTCAGATATGAAACCAAATTTTAAACTTCGACAAGATATGAACAAATAAAAACATGTTAATGAGACATTTCCATGGGGAAGGATAATTTTTATTATAGAAGTCAAACATAGGGTAAGAAGAGATTTTCCTTGAGATAAGGTGTTTGATGTTTTTCAAAATAAGAAGGAATTGTAAAGTCCTATGGAAACCATATTGACTCAACAATCTCCCCCCATGTATGAAGGAATGGAAAAGTCATAAAGAAAACCTTATTGACTCAACAAGTATTATATAACATATAGGAATTATTTAAGTCATTTTTATACCTATTTTGACAACCCATCTATAATGTAGCATATGAATGTGGGATCAGTGTGAATGAAAGACTATTTAGCTCAAGATGAATACACAGGGGACCGATTTTAGTGTGTGCATTTAAAATATTTATCATTATATACAACACCGTATACAAGATAAATAATGGTCGGGGATGAACCTTTGGGGTCCTACTGTGTTTATACTAAAATCCAATATGTGAATATCAATCCAAGTATACACATTATGACTAGGGATCCCCCGAAGGGAATGCTATCAACTATATAAAGTATTAGAGCTTTGACTTCTTATTCAGAGGAGGTATCAGGGTGGACTATGAATAGATACCATAGTGTTTTGGTTTATTTATCAATCTTTTTCATTCACTCTGGTCTGAAAAGTCATATATGTGATCCATGTTTATTTTTTTATATCTCCCAGATGAAATTATGATTACATTGATATTGTATTAAGATAAAAATTTATTTTTAATGTTTTTTCATATATTCATTATTCTAGAGCATGGTTATTGTTACTATGTGTATAGTATCCCCACAAAACTATTTATACTATCACTAATTATCGGTAACCACTAGTGTATAATGAGGAATTAAAGGTTTGATGAAGCACATAATCATATACCAAGTGATTTATATTAATGCATTTCACGTTATATTAGAGGAGGTTTAAATTTCTATTTCTTCATCTCTATATTTGGAAATAATGTAGAAGAAGTTAACCTATATATAAATCATGTATGGGAGTATCATGACTTCCTAGTTGCACATTTTTAATGGAACTATGCGTTTATGAGGACGTGACTAATTTTATTGTTATGGATTTATGGATTTATTTATTAATAATTATATATTTGTCATATTTTATGGGATTTGAGTTTCTCCAAAAATAATAATAAGGAAAAAAAACATCACATTTCAAACTACATTTCTCTACCTATTCCCAATATTTCATTGAAGAAACTATCTTGATATGCATATTGCTTTTCTATGATATAATATGTTAAATTTAGGATTATATGAACACAAGCATAAATATTTTAATATATACGAATGTAACTAGTGTGTAGGTATGAATGTGGAGGCATAGGCCATGGAATCTACTATGAGAGTTTGGCATCAATATTTAAGGTAGACTCTTAGGATAGATATAACTATTTCATTCATTGGATTATTCATATAGAATACATGATTTATTATCTTAAGTAACATTCTATTTGTATTGTATAGATTCAATGGGTAATATAGAAAATGACAAATTAAAGATGTATGAAGGGATTTCGAGCAAATCTCATGAGAATAATACTTATTGGGAAGATTTATAGGTTTCATTACCATATAAAAATGAGGATATAGATATGAATATTCTTGTAACATATCTAGTTCTTTAGGTGGGTGATCTAAAAAAACATTAGTCTTTTGCAGATTTCATGTTAAATTTTAAGGATATCCATGTATAATTCTCCATTACACGTGTGATTTCTCATTATATCAACCCCCATCAATCTATAGTACTAGAGGTCAACATTATTCAAAATAGTATATTGATATCATTTTGGGGATCCTTAATCTAGTGGCCGAACCATATGATTCATTACAAAATCTTGCTATATTCGTGCTTCAAAGAACTACCATGTGGTGGTGGGTGGTTATGAACCTGGGAGTAAACCATTAGTGGGTTACATAGCATTCTATCATTGATCAATTAATTGAAGAGTTTTTATAGGTTACACTGATTCTGGATCATTATAAAGATTTAATGTGATTGAGTATGAATCAATTTTGGTTTATAATAAATCTAATCATTTAATGGAGTTAGTTAAACTCAATACAGTTTGGATGCGATTAAGGAATATAATTCTGGATAATTCGAGATCATCATTTATCAACAACATTGGTGAAAAGATTGATGATTTTACCTTACATCATACCTATAGGTTTTACACAAGTTCTATAGAATTGTGATTCATTAGTATATTTCCAAATCTATAGGACATATTCCTTCATTAGTAGAACAATGAGGGGGTTCTATAGGGATTTTATTGTATCATACTCTCGTAGAAGGTAGAATAAGTAAGAGGAGTTGCACCATGATGATACTATATTGGTGGAATATAGAACAAGATCATGTGTTCACTCAATGAGAGGAAATTATATAATATTCTTTAACTTTGGTCATATTTTTATTTTTCATTAGATTTTGTGGAATACTAGTGACATATTGTCATTAGTGTGGAAAGACGAGTCATCAATAGCTTTATTGTTCTAATGTGACATTTTGAAACTCTATTTAAAAAAAATCAGTGTTTTTCAGGGTCATTAATAATATATTTAGACTCCAAAGACCACTATGAAATTGTAGAGTCATTCACCATAGGTTTGGGGAAGTGGTACATATATAGGCGGGATTTATAAAGTAGATCAGGTTTTGGGTAATGGATGATTGGAATTGTAGATAGTAAGAGTTATAATTATTATTAAATCTACACTTTCTTTTACATTGTTTGATATAGGATCCTCCCCTACCTTTATATCTTATAAGTTATTGCTTGACATGACTTTCAATTCAATTTATAATCTCAGTCTCCAACTCATGATACACCATAGGGAAATAAAATTTATCATCATGAGAGATATTAAGAATTTTCCATAGTAGTTTTCTACTATGAAAATATATCAAACTTTTTAACATCATGACTCTAGAATCCCACAGTTAGAGTATATGTTATTTCATTGGTATAAGATATCAGGGATATCACCATATATTATTGATTGGATTTTCATTCTAATAAAACTAGATACCAATATGATTCCCATATTATAAAGGAAATATAAAATCTAACCAAAATAAATGTTTTCAATAATTATAATAATTATTCAAATACTTTTTCAAATCAAAGGGAATTAAAAAATATAATGGGTTAGTAGACATACATAATAATGGTTATGTAAAATGGTAGATATCATGATTAAATATGGAACCATTAAATATTAATAGTTTATAATTTAAACTAAGTCTATTAAATGAGAAAGTTAATTTAAATGATCATTATTGGAAAATATCAACAAATTAATAACATGGATTATTGAAACAAAATTCTTAGAAAAGGAATGTGATATTCTAGATATTCATGATTTTTTCAAATAAATTATAATTCATGAATGTTACAATCATGGACACCCAACCAAGGGAACATTATTATGAAATTAGTAGATTTAATGTAGATACCCATATAATCTGGCATGCTTGATTTATAGTCTAATAATACCTGACAACAAGTTAAGGTTCTTTTTATAACTGGTCCTTACCATAAATTTTATTTCATATAAAGTCATATATTTTTAAAGGTAAATAAAATTCCTCCTCAAAATATATTACAAGTCAACAATTATCTATAATGAATCACGAATTAGGAACATCAATATTTCTCCAACATATAAAATAAATCACATATAAAGCCTCTTTAATTTGATAATGTATATAGAAATGATATAGAGCTAAAAGTACCTAAACTAAATATTAATTATTCTGAATTCCTCAATTACATTAAAAATATGAACATGAAGGATAAATATTATTTATAATGAATAATGGAGAGTAAAAGAGAAAATAACCATAAGAATATATATGATCTCAAAATAAGGTATAATCCAGAATCAGTAAAATGGAACAATATATTCATCATAAATGAAGATTTTATTGTAAAAATATACCCTTAGAAATGAAAATATAATCAATTTAATAAAAATTAATTCCATGTAACATTGATTAATAATAGATATAAAATTGAATTATATTTTTTTCCCATTCAATTAACAATATAATTCACATTTCCTATAATAAAAATTTTAATAATTATTCCCAAAATATTAAGAAATTTCATTTATGTAAAAATGGAATCTTTTAATTTAATAGACAATGAAAAAAGATATCTGGATAGTGCAAAACTCCATTCATGCAATACATGATAAAATAAATATTATAATACTATATTTTTTAAAATAAATAGAATTCATATATTAAAAAAAAGATTAATTTTACACCATATTATATAAATTCATAATTGGGGAAAAAAATAATATCATATGAAATTGTTACATAGTAAAATCATTCATGAAACCATTTTAAAGAAAATATTAAAATAAAAATAAGAGTTGGAAGAGAAACATAAAAAATTGATATGTAACAAGATTACTATAGATATTAATTACTTTTAAAATATTGATTCAGTATGAGAAGAAATTGAAAATAATAATGTGAATACCAACATAACTACTATAAAGGAAGATACATAACGATTGAAATAATTTGAGTATATATCTTTTCCTAAGAATACCAGAACATAAAAAATATTAAAATAAAAAGGAGATTGTAATATAAATCTCATACCATGGGTATCAACATAGTTGTAGAAGATATATCATCATTTATAATGATTTCAAATTTTGTATATAATTTATTAAAAAAATAAATTTATATTACATATTTATGTTCCATTTTTATTTATTATATAAACATTCCTTGAATAGTTTACACATAACTCAAAAACATTATTTTTTCAGTCAATTGTGCTAAAATTATTTAAATATATTGTCATAGGATATAGGATTCCTGAAATGGATCCATTATAAATATATTTATAAAAATGAAATTAACATTATTTGTATTCATTATATAATATTTTAAAATCATCCATGCATGTTTGTAATAGAATAATGAATCACAACACATCGTGGAGGTGGGACTCCCTATGTATTCAAGAGAGACATTATAATTTCACAACTAGTGTAAGGGTTATAAGATATATTATTTAATATATTATAGTAATAATATTTTTTAATAAATATCAAATATATTTCACCAATTCCATATATATAAATTGATGTAAGATGTGATGAAAAACGAATTACAGCAATATGTGGAGATACTAGGATCTATGTGTGCAGGATAAATGTTTTAGTTTTTCTATGGAAACAATGTAGGTGAAAAATATATATATCATAATTATAATACATCATTATTATTTTAGTTATAGAGGTTTCATTATTTCTTAATGAATAAAATTTATTTATATGAATTTGTAAAAGTAATAAACTTTGAATGATTCTGGTAAGAAGATTGCCTCTTCTTTGATAGACCTAATTTGGGTTAAATGTTATGATTTCATATGATGATATTATAGTTAGAATTTCAGGTGAAGAAAATTGTTATGGAATTTATAAAGGAATTTAATTAAGGATTTCTTATTCCATAGTTCTCAACGTCTAAGAATATGTGATAAAAACAGGTATAATTTTATTAGTGATGGGAGTGAACCCATATATTTATATAAAAAATAATATTATTCCATTTTCTTATGAATGTTTGTAAACATATTCATATTATTGAAGATGATATTTTTATTTTGGATATAAAAAAATAAAATTTGGATTATGATAGTATTTTTTGTAATATTTATTCCTTATCTATTCATTTTTAACACTTTAAACTTATTTACCTTAACCACGTTGATAAACATTTGTAGTGATCATTATTCATTATAAATAAAAATTATGTTGAACATACTACTAAGTATTAGTTTTCATGATTCAAAATATGAAATCTTTTTAACATGAAATAAATTATAGAAGTTTTATAAAATATGTTTAATATAATTTTACAAAATGTAATGATGATCATTTTTAGAAAATTGATTGTTTTAAGACCAAACATGATTTAAAAAAAATCAATATTATAAATTGAATATTTTTAAATAAATTGATACTTGTTTTTTATTCAAAAAAATAATAAAATTTTAGATTTAAATAATTTATTAAAATAATGTAACATAAATTATTATTATTTCAATAAAAAACATTTTTTAAGTTTCCAAAAGATTATGTGTATATTTATAAGAAAAAAATATATTTTTATATGCACTATATTAAATACATAATAGAAATTTTGATGATAAATAATGTTAAAAAATGATTAAAGTTATTTTAATGTCATTTTACAATCACAAAAGTTGGTGTTTTCAATAATTCATATATCCCACCATTCAACTAGAAATCAGTATTTTCTAAAAAAAAATACAAAATTCATCCTAATAAATTTTGGAATGATAAATTCAAAAAAAAAATATTTCAAATTAAAGAAATATAATTTTGGATTTTATATTTTAGAAACATTAATTAATAATGGAATAATAATTATGATATTTTATTAATGAAGATATTGTGTACAATAATCGAATATCAGGTTCCATATTCTTCCTTAACTCCAATATTTTATGCTTGAAATTTTCTTAATTTAAACTCATGGATAGATGTGGGAGGTTCAAGATTATAAAATTAATAGATTCCAATTTTTTCTTTTAATTTTTATGATTTATCTAATATTCCATCACCATTTCAGTCATTCAATTCCACACTAATTATATTGAAGGTCCAATAATGTTGATAGTTAAATGTCCCAGATTCCCTTGGGTAATTCCTTTGTGAAAATATAGTACTTGTGGTGTTATTAGTGGTTCTAGTTGTTTGTTTGAAATTTTTTATAAATATCTATATTCCTCAAATGGTTTCACAAAAACTGTTTCATCGTGGTGGTGGCAGGAAAATATGGTGACACCGAAATGATGGCACTATAACAGAGGCACACTGAAAAAGTGGCACTGTTAAGGTGGAACCATGATGGTGGCATAGAAAACCATGGATCACCATTTTCTAAATTTTAATTTTTTCCTTGTTTCTCCTGGTTTGTTTAGTTTCATCCCTCTTACATTTTATTTTATTTTATTCTAGTTTAATAATGCGTTTATGAATTATAATGTGTGTTTTAAATGATATTAAGTGTATCTATGATATCCTAATGATCCTGGGACATTGAGATATTCAAACCACATGATCTTGACCACAATACCATGTTAATGTTATTTGAAACCATTCATACTTTAATATAAATTTTGGAACATCAATGATGGGATCCTCCCTTCCTAGTGACTTTCTATTCCCTCTTAGGGTGACTAAAGCCATCTCTTCCGGACCAGTTAGATGTTGTTCCACCACAATCGATCAAGATTTCCATCGATTTTTCCTTGAATTTTTCTTACAGCTAGTGTGACCCAATTATTTTTTCATATAGTAGTTTTAGTAACCTGTTTTTTCAGGTATGGATTATTGTACATCTCTTTATTTTTATCTCATGTGGGGTGTATGTAGTAATGATTATTCATGAAGAAAAACTGAATCATTTCCGATAAAAATTAATAAATTCGGGGGTGGGAATATGATGACCAAATGATAATAGGGGTTAATGAAATAACAGAAGGGAAGTCATGATGTTACATGTGATGTTTTAATTATTATCAATGAACATTATATTGAATTTTATGGTTTGTAAGGAATTATGAAAATCATGGATTTTTGGGATCTCTACTTTTACTTTGGTGGTGTTCATTATTTTTTGTGATTATTTTATAAATGGATATAAAATGAAAATTTAGTAATCACATATATTTTGATAAATAAATTGATTCTCTAGGATAAAACCTATTCATTTATCACCATTTTTATTTAAAGTGGTATTAAAAAACCCCACTTTCAAAATCTAAATTTGATTGGATTAATTTTATGTTTCTATGATATGTTTGGAAGGATTTTCTACTTCTTGGGGTTGTGTGATGTTATAGTTGGTATCTTTATTATTGGTAGGGGTGGATAGATGGAATGACCTAGTGTTTGGGGGATGTCCAATCTGTAAAGTGGGGTTTCTGTTTGGCTGTGTTTTGTTGTGGTCATTTTGTATGGGTTGGTACAAGAGATGTTACTGAATATCTGAATGAAATGTTAATAGATTTTTGAATGAACGAACTTGTATGTAGTTGGAATGCCTCTGGTTGAGAATGTGGTCATCGAATGAGTTTGTGAATTGGGACTCTGATTTTTTTATTTTGTGTTTTTGTAGTGGGATTGTAGCATGGTGTGGCATATTGTGTTGTGTATGGTTATGGATGGTATATTCCCTGGGTAGTGCGTGAATAAATTAGAGTGAACCCCTTAAATAATAAATGGAAATTGGTGAAATTAAATGGGCTTTGACATGTGATTTATTATGTATTTCGTGTGGTTGTTCTTATAGGGGTAGCATGAAATTTGTTCTCTGTGGGTGTGTTGTTTGTTTGATACACATAGGTTGGACTGATTGTATGGTTACCTATAGATATAAATTTTAGTTCCATGTGTTTTATATATACACCCCACCATTGTTGACCACCACGTGACGAACACCCCCATTTTATGGGGGATGGTGCCTTTATCAACATCCTAGTGAGAGGATGGATGGCTAGTTACATACTTTCCTCCCCACACCCTCATCGAGGATCCTACTACTTGAGCATAACCTTGAAGGTTGTAATGACATGTGGGTTACCATAGTCAAAGATCCTTTAGGAAGGTATTGTTGTGGATGAGGGGCCCAGTTTTTTTGGCCGTTGTTGTTTTACCATGTCTCTTTTGGATGAGGCCAAGGTTTCTTCAAGTGAGATGAGTGGCTATTGTGAACCAAGTGTCTATGGGTGTGATGTCATGTGGTTGAGGCACACAAGTCTATGGGTGGGTTTTGTGTGCATATTAAGAACTAAGTGGTTGTGGCCAGGCTATGGTAGTGTAACATTATTTTGGATGATTGGTAACATTAGCACTTTAGATGTTAGGAAGGAGTGGATAACCAAGGGGAATGTGGTGTGGGGTACCCAAATGACGATGAGATTATACTATTAATTTACATGAATTGATTTATTTGGCGAGTCTACCTTGGTGAGGCTAATCTAGTTATAACTCTGTTGTAGGTGAAATGAGGTTCTATTATTTTCTCACAGGTTCATTAGCATGTTCCACCACTTGTACATCAGTGGATTTGTATTTCCTATTGAGAATACTTTTATACTCACCATACTTTTGTGGAATTGTTTTCTTGTTTCCATGAAGTATTTGAGGATTTTTCTTGTCATTACTATCTCGAGTGTTAGGATAGTTCCTATGATTCTACTTTGTCTTTTATTTTGGTACCATTCTTTGGAGTTTTGTGGTACCTTTGTGGAATTTTGTGTATAAATTAGGGAAGGGAAGAAATTTTTCCCTTAAATAAATGTTTGGTCTTGTTTGGGATTTTTTATGTCCCATCTTCCATTCCTATTTTCCTTAAAAAGTTTAACTCCTTCTATTTTGTGTGTGATTACTTTCTATTGGTTCATGTTTCCACTCCATGGCCTATTAAAGGCCGGACTCGAGGGTCATTATCTCTCCTTTATCATGAAGACAGAAGGTCATGGAGCTTTGTTGTCCCATCCATCATCTTAAGGAAGGTGAGTTAAGAAATAATGGTATCAGAGGTGACAATTGAATGATTTGATGGAGTATGGAGTTATGGAAAACAATTCTTGCATGGAATGGTAGGGAAATGGTATTAGGTAATCTCGGTTTGAGAAATATGCTTGGGAAGACCAGCTAGTACACAAGATATTATGACCCCTCTTGATCTAATGAATGGACTCTAGGACTACCAAATGGCTATGTGAGGCTACGATGATCATTAGGTAGAGACCCTAGGAATGTTACATGCATCATAATGACCTGTGTTATTGTATGTATTGGGAGTTTTGGGAATAAAAGTTTAATATAGGGATTAAATAAATCTAAAAAATAATATAATACTACCCAGGATTAGGAGTTCCGTGTATACCATTTCAGTTATATCACCTGGACATCACCCATGTGTTGTATGAGAAGTTGAAGCTTAATAGGATTACTTTGTTGATCATATGAGGGCCGATCATGGGGAGATAGATGACATGTGGCCAAAGGCCATTCATGATTATTATAGGTAGACCCTTGGAAAATATGAAGGCAATGTTCCATACATAGATATGTAGGCCAGGCATGAGGAGATGAAAATAACCACTAGCTTGACCATTCTTCGAGGGAGTACTAGGATCATCTAGATGTGGTCTAGATATGAGTATCTGCACATCAGTGGCAGATTCTTCACCACAGGGTGAACAAAGAGACTGATATCACATGGCATGAATTTTAGAAGGATTTTGATGCAGAGTTTCATTCCACAACGATGAAGGATGAGAAGATACAATAGCTTCTATCCCTCCACCAGGGGAGTATGTCGGTGAGTGAACTGGGGATCAATTTCATGGATCTTCCACACTTTACTGCAGAACTATTTTCATATGAGGATTCATGGGAGTGATTCTTCGAGGAGTTACTCTGACCTTATCTTTAATATACCATAACTCCCTTTACCACACCAACATATATTAAAGTTCAGAAGAAGGATACAGTAATGGAGAGGATGCAATAGTAGATAGGTGTACTATGAGAGGGGATCCATCCAATTTTCTCCAAGGAAAAGGCAGTCATGAGAAGGTCTCCGGCCTTAGGTCCTTCATTGTTTTGGCTAGTGGGAAGTAGGCCTCCACAGTTCCAGTTCAGATTTCATGGTCATCACCCCTTCCCCAATGGTCTGGGATTGAGGTTCTTTGTCTATGGAGGTTTTGTTGATATTCAAATAAAATTCCAAGTTTGAGATCAATATGGTGGGGGTGGGTAGGTTTATGACCCACCACATTAGCATCAGTTTCCGGTCAGACCATTCCAAGAGCAGGGGTAGTGGGCTCCTGCGCCACCGAGGGTAGATGGTGCCGGATGAGACCGACCAAAGGGTTCACCTTAGGGACCTTGACCAGGGTGTGGTTGAGGAGGCAGTTGATATATAAAGGAAGGGGATCTGGGTTTGGGAAGTTTCATGCCATAAAGACAATATTTCAAATGGGGATAAAGATTATTTTAGGTGTGATCAATCTGATTTATACTCTTGGGTGTGATTTTTTTGATTCAGGATCTTCAATCTCCTTTGTTGAACCACATTTAGAATGTGCCTTGGGAAGATACGTAGTGAGAATTTCCATGAACCTGGTGTTGAGAAAGCTATTTGGAGGTTAGACCTCATTTTTGATGTTTTTCAAGATAAATACTAATGTTGGGCCCACATTGGTCTTGTGGGAACCTTATTTTGCTACAGATGCTGCCATACGATACATTCCTTGGCGCTAATTGGTAGTCATTTTTGCATGATGGTATTGACTACTTCCATAGAAGATTAATGTTTATGGATATATATATCTTGCGTGTAGCTTTTTTTGGGGAGCACAGTCATTAAGAGGGCAGTGGGGGTGTGGAGCACTTTATTTATGTGCTAGCCAAGCTATCAGAGGGGTCAACAGGTGATGTGATGGTGGATGTTCTGGGTGTTTTTAGAGATATATAGGATTTATTCCATGATGATGTTGTGACTCTACCCCCTCTACGTGATATTGAATTACGAATAGACATGAGACCCGGTGCACATCATATTTTGATGGTTTCTTCTCAGATGGCACCGTCTGAGTAGTGATAGTTATAGATCTATATAGTTGACCTGATGAATAAGGGATTAATCAGGTTGAGTGTATCCCTATGGGGTTCTCTTATCTTGTTCATGAAGAAGGGTTATAATGTCATAAATACATTCATAGTCTGTTAGAGACTGAATATGGTAATAGTTAGGAACTGTAACCCTCTCCTGAAAATAGATGATATTTTCGGCAAGTTAAGCGGAGCATGTTGGTTCTCGATGTTCTATCTATTTTCTGGATATCATTAGTTGAGTTGGAAGGTGGGTGGAATCCCAAAGACTTCATTCACATGAAGGTTTGGGAACTTCGAGTTCAGAGTCATGCTTTTTGTTATTTGAATGCACCATCCATGTTCATGGGGATCAGGAAATTCAAATTCGACATGTTCCTGGACTAGTTCATCATCATATTCAACAATGATCTTATAATTTATTAAAATTCATTGGTGGATTAGACTGAGAACATTAGGATAGTCTTGGATGTCGTCCAACATCACCAGCTATATGGGATGTTTTCCAGGAGAATGTCTTGGATGGGAGCAGTGCACTTCGCTGGATATGTGGTGTCTCAAAAAGGGATAATAGTGGAACCATCAATTATCGAGGTGGTTGTTTCTGGGGAAACACCCAGGAACATAGTAGAGGTTCACATCATTATTTTTCTAGTGGGTTATTATTAGAGGATTGTACCCGACTTCTCTCGAGTGGGAGATCTAATGACATCTATGACCAAAATGAGTAGGCCTTTGTGTGGAGTGAGAAGTGGCAGGTAGCATTTAGCTACCTGATGTGGAAGTAGGTTAGTGTTCCAGTTATTAGGTTACTAGGGGAAGGGGTAACATTTTAGGTGTTCTATGATGATTTTAGTGTACTATTGTGATGTTTGTAGAGGAAAAAATGGCGAGTGATCTATTATCGGTCAAGGTAGATATTTCCACATGAACGTAACTATAAAACCAATGATACGGAGAATGTATTGGTTGTATTCGTACTAGTGTTGTGGAGAAATTTCTTTATTGGGGAGTGCTTCATGGTCTTCACAGATCACAAGAGATTGAGGTATATCTTCTCCTATTTAGACCTGAACATGCGGTAATGAAGGTGGATGGAGTTTCTCCATGACTAATATTTTTAGATATTTTACACCTAATGACATGGGAATGTTTTGGCTGACTCCTTATGTAGGAAGTTGTAGAAAGATATAGTTCAGGAATCCAAGAATTCATGGATATCTATGAAGGAGTTGGCCTCATTACATCTGGACATGAGAGTGGATGACAGAAGATGCTATCTATTTAAGATTAAAATGAAGTCTTCCATGGTACGACATTTGGAGGTGTCTTCATGGGGAGACTCAATGAATGATGTAAATCATGATTTCGCTATCCATGGTGATGCTCTAAGGGATGGTTTGAATATGTTCAGAATCAAATTTTGTTCCATGGGAATCTTTTTGTCCCAATGGAATGGTGTGATGTAGTACTCCATATCTTCAATACATTTCCCCTAGTGGTGCATCCAAGAGATTATAAAATGTACTGACTCTTGAGGGAAAAGTTTTGGAGGCCTATAGTGAAGTAGGAAATGGTAGAGTTTTTGGCATGGTGCATAGTGTGTCAGCATGTTATGGTTGAGCACCATTTTACCGGTAGTCTATTGCAGCCCTTAGATGTTCCAGAGTGGGAGTGGGATGACATCTCGACGGATTTTTCACAAGATTACCCATGAATCATGGAGGATATGATAATATTTTTGGAATTAGGGGACTGGTAGAAAAAATATGCTCACACTATAGTAATTAAGTAGTTGATAGTAGTGGATGTATTAATAGAGAGGTGTGTGGATCATGTGGTGCGACAATATGGAGTTCAAAGATCCATTTCCTTAGATCAGGATTCACATTTTACATCCTGATTCTGTAGGGGATTTCATCATGCCTTTGGCACTCAATTACGCATCATCACTGCTTTCCACCCTCAGACAGATGGATAGACAAGGATTTCTATCATGACATTGGAAACATGATAAAATCATGTGTTCCAAACATTAGTGGGTCTTGAGTGTGAAATTTTCCCTCAGTAGAGTTTTCATAAAATATTAGTTATCAATCTTCCATTAGTATAACTCTATTTGAATAAATATACTATATTTCCTATCATCCACCCTTGTTCTTGACAATTTTGGGGTGGAATCTATACTTGGTTCGGATGTGGTTCATAGTATGACAGAGAAGGTGAATATTTTCCATTAGAGGATGAAAGCAACACCTGACCAACAAAATTTTTATACCAATCATAAGAGGATACATTTGGATATTGAGGTTTGGAGCCATGTATTCTTGAAGGATTCCCCTCGATGTGGGTTGCGGTGGATTAGAAGAGGGAGAAATATTTTTCCTAGGATCTTATTACTATTCAAGGTATTTAGAAGAGGTGGTAAGAAGGCATATCACCTGGTTTTTCCACTATATTTTTAGAGGATCCGCAATGTCTTTCACGCCACTCATTCCCATCTATATCATCACAATGACTTTGAAATAGTTTTCTATGGAGAGTTTGATAATAATGATGACATGAAATTCCGGGAGAGACCAGTAATAATTAATGACCCTGAAGAGATGATTCATTATGGATGGAAAATTCCTTTTGTTCTTGTGTTATGGTGGCATGGTGGCCTCGGGGAGAGTAATTGGGAGCGAGAGTCACAGATGTGTGACCAGTACCCAAAGCTATTTTGAGTTTTTATCTTTTGATTTTACTTTATATTTTCTTATGAAGTAATGTGTGACCTTTGTTTCTATGATATGATTTATTTTCCAAATCTACGAATGAGTGTGAAAAGTTCAAACTATAGGGTGGAGAAGACCTGATCCCTAATAGAGACACATGAATTCAGATGTGATTTAACCCATGTTGGTGAGTCAGCCCCACCCATTAAGGATAGTATCCTGACATGGGGGATGGAGATCTCTAATCCATGTCTCTAGATAGTGTGAATTTTTGTGTTTTTATGGTTGTTTGGGGCATAGCGGTCGGTGAGGTGTTCTTGTACATCAATGTTTTCTCTCCAGTTTTACAACAATGTTGGCTAGTTGGTCCATTATAGGTATTATAAGGGGTGGTTTCTCGAAACCTTATTCTAGGAGTTTTTTTAAATTCATGGGGACTAGAATAGTTTGAGAGGTATATGATGTAATGACAAGTATTTTTTTAGGCCATTACTTTATGAAAATTTAGTACCTGTGGTTTTCTTAGGCACGTAGTTGTTTGTTTCAAGAATATTCCAAAAAACTTATTTCAACAAATGGTTTCAACAAAATGGTGGCACCATGATGGTGTCACACCATGATAGTTTCACAATATTGGTGGCTCAATAAAATGGTGGAACACCAAAATGGTGGAACAGTGACACTAGAACCGCGACGGTGGGGCACTGATATAGTGGCACACCAAATGGTGTCTCCACAATTTCCAAATTTCATGTTTTCAATGTTTCACATGTTTCACCCCAATTATGTTTTTTTTGATGTAAAATATGTATAAATATTTTTTTGGAAATTTTATGGGTGTTTCAAATGATATTAAGTATATAAATAATATCCTAACACTTTGGGGACTTTGAGATATTCAACCCATGTGATCTGGACTATGATCACACGTTAATGACATTTGAAATTATTCTTCCATTAATATAGGATCTGGCTCATCAATGCTATGATATTCCATCCCTAGTGTGTTTTGGTTCTATCGTAGTTGGCCAAGAGCCATCCCTTCTTGTGGATATTTGTGTTGTGTCATAGCCATTGATCGAGATATCCTTTGAGTTATTCCTTGGAGTTATCCTTCTGCTCGAGGAGGACTCTATTTTTGCAGAAATAGTAGTTTTTCTCACATATTATTTCAAGATGGGATTATTATGCCTCACATTACTTTTTCTATTATGATGGTAGGGTGTAGTAATGTATCTTCATGAATAATGGCTGAATCATTTACCATAACAAGGAATAATAGAGGGTAAGAGAACATGGTGATCAAATTATAATAGGGTTCAATGATATAAATACGGAAGTGATGATGTATTTTAATCTATTTTAGTTTTTATCCTTGACCTTTATTTTGAAATGTATGGGATGTGTGGCCTACTAAAAATCATTACCATGAGTGGTCTTTTCTTGTGCAGTTTTAGTGTAGTATATTTTGTTGTGATTTTTTGATAGATGGTTGTAACATGAAATCTTTTTAATCTTTTACACTTCAATAATAAATTGATTCCCTTGGATCATACCTATTATATGACCACCCATATTATTAAAAGTGTAATTAATGAACCCCCTTTCTAAATATAAATATCCTGGGCATAATGGTGTGATTATGTGCTATATTTTTTAGGGTTATGTACTTCATTGGGGGGTTTTATGATTTTGAAATTGGTAACCTTATTATAAGTGGGGTAGGATAGTGAGAATAACCTTGTGTTTGGGGGATGTCTTGTGTGTGCACCAGCCATGTTGTTTGGTAGTGTTTTGATATGGGATTCATGTATGGGGTGGTGTAAGAGACGTGATGAAATCAATGGATTAGAAACTAATTTATTATCAAATGGATGATCTTTTAGGAAATGGTATAGAATTTAATTTTTGTTCTGTCTATCGAACGTGTTTTTATATTTGGACTCTTATGTGGTTATATGTTGTGAGTACAGTTGGACTACATTTTGGAATGGCTTGTTGTGTTGAGTATTTATATGGATGGTAGTTTCACTGGGTAGTTCCATAATAAATTAAAGTGTTCCATTTAATTATTGAATGGAAATTGGTTAAATGAAAAGCGGTCTGGCTAGTGTTTTATTGTGGTTGTTTTTATGGTTGTTCATATAGGGCTAGTAGAAAATTTGGTTATATGTGGATGGTTGTTTGTATGAAATCCATCAGTTGAGCTGATAATTTCTTACATATATGTATAAATTGTAGTGACTTATGAATTCTATACGGACCCCACCCTTGTTTAGGACCATGTTCCGAACATCCCCATTTCATTGGGGAGGGTTTCATTCAAAAAATCCCAGTGGAAGGAGGGATGGCCACATACAGTCTTTCTTCCTCTAACTCTCTTCCGGGTTCTTACAGCTTGAGCATATCCAGGAACACAATAATGGCTTGAGTATTACAATAGTCCAAGATATGTTGGGCATGTTTTGTTACAGACAAGAGGCCCAAGTGTTTTCGGGAAATGATTGTTTTCCTAAGTGTCATCTTGATAAGGCATTATTGTCTTTAGGTGAGAGGTGTAGTTGTTGTGGTCTTTGTGTCTACAGGTGAGATGTGTGGTGTGGTGGTATCCCAGTGTTTTATGGGAGGGTATTGTGTGTGGGTTGAGGCCCATGTGGTGCGGATAGGTTGTGAAAGTGGGACAACATTTTAGATGAACGGTAACATCAAGAAATTATCCGTTTAGAATCAGCAGCTGACCAATGAGAAAGTACTGTGGGGTACCAAAATTTTGATGTGATTATACTACTACTTTACTTCACATGCATTATTTTATGAGTGTTCCTTGGTGAATTTGGGATGGTTAGTACTCCTTTTTAGGTGCTTTGAGGTTTTATTGTTCTTTCATAGGGGCATTAGTATGTTCCCCGAATTATTCATTGGTGGCTTCAGTTTTCATATTGGTTATACTCATATACTCACCCTATGTCTGTGGAGATATTTTTATGTTTCTAGGAGGACTTTTATGATAGTTCAAGACTTTACATGCTTAGGAATTGGGATAGTTTTTTTGATTCTACTTATTGTTTTCTATTTGAACCATGTTTTTTATTTTTTTCACCTTTGTGATATTATATGTGTAAATCATGCAAGGGTTGGCTTTTGGTTTCCCATATATAAAATTTTGATGTAGTTTGGGATTTTTACCATCTTATCCCCGAATCCTATTTTCATTAAAATGGGTACTGCCTTATATTTTTGGTCATATTCCATACCCTTGGTGCTAGTTTCCACTGCTGGTCCTATTGAAGGTGGGACATGGGGGTTATTATCTCTCCTTCATCACATAGAAGGAAGGGCAATGAACTTTGATGTCCCTTTACTCTTTTGACAATGGTGGGTCGTGATAGATTGGAACTACCAGGTATAAGAAATCATATAATAATTACATTCCCCCATAAGTGAGAACATTCATTGGTCCATCAGTTTTCTTCTTTAATAATGATATATGGAGCACATCGTGAACCATAGAGCAGTTTGGGGGAACATGAAAACCATAATCCACTGCACCAATTCCTTACAAAATTTCAAATATTATTAATTACCTTGGAAATAGATTCCCTTTCATGACTAATATTATTACACCATTCTATGATAATATAGTTAGGAAAACATAAAAATCCCCTTAAAATTATTTATCCTTCATATTTTAATTTATATGTCGATTTTCCCATTCATTGTGCTTTCATGATATATCATTCAACATATAATTACACAATTTTCTATATTATAATCCTTTGAATATATATATATATATATTCAATTTTTCTTCTAGTTGGTTCTACATTTTGGGGTTTACATGATACTAGAGATAATATATTAAAAATATTTGTAAATTATAGCACACACACACACATATATTTTTTGAGTAAACTATATTCCCATTCATATGAACCTTGGATGGTAAAACTATTCTCATGGTTGTTTTCAGAATGCGAGGTTCACCCTATACATGACATAAAATATTTCGGAATTGAACATTTGGTTGAAGGTGACTTCTGGTAGGTACATTATATAAATTATATAAATATATCAAATTACATTATATAAATATACAAAAACATGATTCCATAAAGTTATTACTTTAGTATGAAGAATATACATGGTTTTCTTCATAACCATTGGAGATTAGGATGCAATAAAGGATAACATTGTTAGTGTTCTCATTCTCAAATATTTTGAAAAATGAAAATGGTTATTTAAAATTGTGAGATGAGTGATGAATATAGTGGGATCACAACCTTCTTTAGTAGAGGATACATTATTAAATAGTGAACTATTTGTTCATAATGTATGGTTCGTTATTTTTTGTATTTCCAATATTGGAAAAATTTGCTGAGAATGTATTTATTATCAACATATTATTTATATGTGACATAGGTTATTACCATGTGACAATTTAAATAACACTCTTAAACCAATGTGTCTAGGTCATATACAAACTTGTTTTTTAGTTTCTTCCACATTTATGTAATCATTGGCCATGATATCACCTACATATTATTTTTTCACCTCATTCTTGTGCTTTATGCCCAACCATTATATAAAAAATTAATACTTTCCCTACAAGGTTTGTGATTAAAAATTTCCAAGCTACATTTGAAAATGGTCAAACCACTAGATTAATGGTAGTTGTGAGAATAACATAAGGACCAGTTTTTAATGATGAATAAATAAGTGTTTTTAGATTGGGGTTATAGAATAATATATCATGATTTATAATATCGATGATGTAACACCCCGACCCCAGTTACCCAGAGTCGGTGCATTATTACATAAAATTGGCATGATACAAGGAAATCATGTCCTAAAAGACCGATCAGTTTAGTAGCCTTGGAATTACTAGATACAGTAATAAGTTTTACATTATATTATAAAACTAAAAACTAAAACAACATTGTTTCCATAGACCACACTCATATCCCCTCAGACTATCCCTACAGGTCAGTCATAAAATACTTTTTCGCATCCTCAGAAAAATAATACATAGAAAGGGGTCCGATCAGATGCTCAGTAAGGATAACAATATAGTGGAAACATTCATAAATTTGCATAAACATTTTTGGAAATGTATAAGAATAAAACAAAAACCTTTTGAACATTATCATCAGTATAATATGGAAAAGATAAAATCAAATAATTCCATTTAATTATTCACATAGATATTCTACTAGTCTAATAATCACAGGAAATATCAATAGCCACTTTCAAAAGGATGGAATTCATTATTCCAAACATCATAACCACATAGTCAAGGCATTATGCCAATACTAAAAATAAGATTTTTTCAAGGCCTTCTTCCAAGACAGTAGTTTGTATCATGAGACCTACCGATGCATCTATGATCTATAGCAGGCTCCACCCGTCACTTACTAAGTCCAATGCATTCGTCATATGAAATGGTTTAAACATAACAAAAACATTCATATTAAAACTAGCATACGGAATGTGAACAGTTAATCTATAATCAATGAATGGTGTAAAAATAACACTTCCACAGTCATAAATATCAAAAAACGTTCAATACAATATGGAATTTTTATATCATATTAAATCAACTTTAATAAAGCATAAAATCCATTAAAGGATGCTGACATAGATGAAATCCGCACCTTTTTTTAGAGAAATATCTCTTTATATTTTGAAATAATTTTAGAGGCAAAAAATTATAATGATAACATTTATTGTGAAAATATTCTTATAATCTTGTAATGAATGATTCGAAGATGTTATAATGGTGGGAAATAGACGCACCCTCCGAATATGTTAAAAAAACATTCATACCTAAATTTTGTCGAAAAGGTCATAAAGTACCTTGATTGCAAAACAACAGAATGATTCCTATCAAAATAAATACGGTCAAATAAGGGTATAAATGACTTTAACCCATTTTCTATAAAATTCTAAAAAAAATTGAAATATATTTTATGAAACATGGATGTGGATGATAAAGAGATCCTAGTAGATAATTTATTTTAAACAAAAAAAGAAATTGTGAAATTAATCGTTACCTTGTTATTTTCCATAGTAAAGGGTAGGTTTACCCCTTGTATAATGGTGAAAAAATTTCTATTAAATTATACAACAACCATATACATTAATATGATAATATATGTGATCTTATAATTTTGTTTTGGTAATGATATTTCTGTAGTATCATCATTTCAGGTGTTAAATGATTCGTTTTCTGTTATATTATTTGTTAAATAAGTAGTGTTTATTGTTGATATGATGTATCATATTAATATTCAGAATGTTATTAAGTATTTTAAAATTATTTTAAATCATCAAATGCAAATTTTTCTTGATTGTATATGATGAGAAATGAATCTCACTGAGTTCATGGAGACGTTAATCCGTACGTACACACGAGAGAAAATATCATTATTTTGATATTAAAATCATATATAATTTGATGGAATATCATATATACAGAATATTTATCATGTTATATTTATTATTTTCATCATTTATACTCATTATTATTCCCATCCAAATGATGAAGTGTTTGAATAACAGAATACACAATGACGTAGAGATGGTAAGCCGTATGTACGCACGTATGGTGACATGTCATTCATTGGATGGATAAAATAAGGAATATGGATGTACCATTTTTATAATATCATAAAATTATATAGAAAATACTGAAGTTATTATTTTGAAATTGAAACAACAAAGAAAGTGGAAGTGGAAGAAGAAAATGACTTGAAAGATGTGACGAAATATTTACCACTTCTTTGGGTTCTTCCTCTTGATTTCATAAATAGGGCTCCTTAGGATGGATTTATGACAAAAATAAGGCATATAGGATAAAGGGAGGATATTTTAGAGGATATTTGAGTATGGGTTGGCCTAACCAAACTGCTATGATGGGGTGAATTTGAGAGAAGAAGAAGAGACCTTTAATAAGAGGGGTGAGGGGCACGTTAGGAAAAGATTGAAATATTATTTTATAATAATATTATTTTATATTTATAATGGCTCCAAAATGATTTATTTCGAGGCTAAGGTGGTGATGGGTCTAAAACCACTCAACCAATAGGTTTTAAATAGGTTTTGCCACTATATTAACCTTATCTTTTAGATTTAACTCTCTATTAATTAGTTTTACATTTACCATGTCTCTTTGTATTTATATTTTATATGGTTAATAAAAATTCTATAAACATCCAATAGAAGCTCAAGTGGTTCATTAATGAAATATATTATATTATTTATGTCCGTTGGATGAGCCTTTAATTTTTAGTAATATAATATCAATTAATAATATGCTATTTGTTTTAAAAACTCTTTTATGTCAATTTTGACACTACTTTCTATTTTGTTTTTGTTAAATTCTTAACAGAAATATTACTTCAAAATAAATTCATTTAATCAATCCTTACATGTCAAATTAACCTAGAAAATTCATTAATGGAATCAAAACATTCAAATTATATTTATTTTAACATCAATAATACAATTTTTTTGATTCTTTCATTTATATGGAAAATACTGCATCATCATTGTGTCATAAATAAATTTAATTATTCAATGTCTAAAAATTATAAATAACATACAATTATTTAGTAAATATTTTTATATTTATAATGAATATTTATAGTCTAAAGTATAGTATATATAACCCTATGTAAAAATTGTTTTACTAAAACATATATGCTTATGTCATTTTTGTATTTACTACAACTTAATTAATATAAAGTGTCATTATCACTTACATGTGGCTCCATGGTGTCCCAAATTCATCCCATGGATTCCAATGGTAGGAAATATATCATCCAATAGTGTTATAACACGTGTTATGGTAATTTAATGTTATTATAATATTATTTGTTTACCCATATTTACCGGATTTACCTTTTAACCATGGTAAATAAAATATTTACCAAAGTTATTATTAAAAGTGTCTAAAAATAAAAGTTACATATTTACACAATTTGAACCTCCTGGTTCTAAATATGTAATAAATTTTTATAAATTCCAAACATAAAGGTAGCATAAATTAATTTAAAATTAATTCCCATTGTCAAAACAGAAAGAGTGTTTTTAAGAAATAATAACTATCAAATGATTAACCCTTGCTTATGTGTAGACTAAATGTGAAATTACGTCCAAATACAAAAATCTAATTAAATGGTAAAAATATAATCTAATTATACATAAAAATCACTGAATAATATAATATTGCACTATAAATTTCTTTGATTAAAAAGTAGTTTTTTATTAAAATATAGTATTGTTCACTATTCATCAAAAACTAAATGTTTTATGAAAAATACCAAAAATTCACACTAAAATAATTTCGATATTCCAAACACAAAAATAAAGTCCATATTGAAAAATAAAATTGATTAATTTTGAAAAAGTGGGTATTACTTTTCATAACTTCAAGTTTGAATCGTCGCGATGTGTTAGAATCTCTATGTTGCACACAATGTAAGATATTGAATTATTCAAAGGGAATAATACCATGGAAGCATGGGGTGTTACATTCCCCCCTACTTCAAATAGTATCATCCTAAAAATTTCTAGAATATTACTCCATAAAAATATTCAGGTGGTTCTTCACCGTAAGTTCCTCGTGTTCCCACATTGCCTCTTCTATCATATGGTTTCTCCATATAACTTTTACCGGACGAGTCATCCGTTTTATCAAGACTTCTTATCTTGTATAAAGAATGTTGATATGCTTTTCTCAAAAAGACAAATCGGGTTCCAGTTCTAATTCCTCATAGGTAAGTACATGTGTTGGGTCAGGAGTGTATTTTTTCAATAGTGATACATTGAACATATCATGATCTTTGGAGAGACTAGGCAGGATTTCCTAACGGTAAGCTACAACCCAAATTCATTCTAGAATATTGAAAGGTACGATGTACCTGAGACTCAATTTACCCTTCTAACCGAAATATATAAAACCCTTCCATGTAGATAGCTTCATGAAAACATGATCTCTTACAAGAAATTTCAAATCCTTCCATCGGTTATCGTTATTTCTCTTCTGCCTACATTGAGATGCTTGGATGTGGGTTTGGGTTAACTTCACCATTTCCATTGTTTTCTCAACAAGTTCTGGGACTACGAGTATTCTTTCACCAACATCATCCCAACAGGTTGGTGTACAACACCTTTTTCTGTATAATGCTTTATATAGTGCTATCTGGCTACTTGAATTGAAGCTATTGTTATAAGAAAATTCTACTATAGTTAATTCTTGATCCCACATACCTTTAATGTCATGTGAGAAAGATCTCAACTTGTCTTCTATGATTTGAATAATCTGTTCTGATTGTCCATTAGTTAGAGGGTGGTAGGCAGTGCTCAAACAAAGTTCAGTATCTAGGGCTTTCATAAGACTTTTCCAAAATCTTGATCTAAAACATGGATCACGATCAGAAATAATCTATAGGGGTACTACATGAAGTCTTATAAGTTCATAAATATATAGTCTATCTGAAAGTTCTAGTGGTAAGTACACTCTTATTACATGAAAATGTGCTGACTTGGTAAGAAGATCAACAATGAACCATATTGCATCGTTCTATCTAGGAGTCTTTTGTAGTCCCATGAAAAATTCCATCGCAATATTATCCCATTTCCACTCAGGTATGCGAAGAGGTTGCGTGACTCCACCATGTTGTTGCCTTCCAGAATTTACTTGTTGAAAAACCATATATCATGACACAAAATCATCAATCTCCCTCTTCATGTTGTCCCAACAAAAATGTTCCTTCAAATCTCAAAACATTTTGGGGCCCCTAGGGTGTATAGGGAAATTTGAACTATGAGAATCATCCAAAAATTATCTTTTTAAATCAGGAATATCGGGAACACAATGTCTCTTCCCAAATTTCCAAATTCCATCTTCATATACGAAGTCACTCAATCTCCCATTATTCATAGCTTTAATCTTCTTTTGAAAATCTTCATCATCAGTATGAGAACTTTTTATCATTTTGAATATAGATAGTTTGGCAACCATATGAAAATGATTTGATGTTTTGTCTTCCATGGTTATTCCCATATCCATCCTTACCAGATCCATGTATATAGGATCTGTTTCAACCCTCAACTTGTTCAAAATTCCATGATCCTTTCTGATCAAAGCAACTTCCCCCTTATTTTCATGCCCTGGGTCGTAGTGTATTGTGCAATAATATTTTTTGAGTATTTCAAGCCATCATATTTGACTCAGGTTGAGTTCATTCTATGAGATAATATATATCAAACTCTTCTGATCGGTATATATATCACATCTTTCACCATAGAGATAGTGCCTCCAAATATTTAATTAAAATATTAGAGCTGCTAACTCAATATAATGAGTGTGATAGTTTTTTTCCGGAATTTTTAGCTATTGTGATGCATATGCAATAACTTTATCATTCTGCATAAGGACACAACCATGTCATTTCATTGATGCATCACTATAAATAAAAAAATCATCTTTCCCCGATGGTAGAGTTTAGATAAGAGCATTGACTAATCTTCTCTTCAATTCTTCAAAACATTCATCACATTATTTTGTCCACACAAATTTAAAACCTTTACGTGTAAGCTTGGTTAATGGGTTAGCCAATCAAGAAAAATTCTAGACGAAACACTGATAATAACATGCTAAACCAATAAAAATGAAAACTTCAGTTATACTTGGTGGTGGTGGTCATTCATGGATTTCTCTTGTCTGAGAAGGATCAACAGAGATTCCATCCTCAGAGACAATATGGCCATGAAAAGAAATGTCTTGAATATAGAATTCACACTCACTAAACTTCTCATATAATTAATTTCTTCTGAGGGTTTTTAGAATGGTGCGCAAGTGATTTTCATGAGCTTTATAGATTTTAGAGTATACCAGTATATCATTAAAAAATACTACGAAAAAGTCATCAAGATATTCCTTGAAAACATTGTTCATTAGATCCATGAAAATATAGATTGCATTAGTCACCCCAAAAGGCATTACTGTAAACTTGTAATTCCCATACCAGGTTCGAAACGTTCTTTTTGGAATGCCTTCTTTCTTAACCCACAATTAATGATATCCACATCTTATGTCAAGCTTTGAAAAATTTTGAGCTCCATGATGTTTGTCAAATAATTCATCAATTTGAGGTAGAGGATACTTGTTCTTTATTGTTATAAAATTTCACTCCCTATAGTCAATGTAAAACATCATAGATCCTTCATTCTTTTAACAAAAAGAATAGGGTCTCCCCATGGGGAAACACTAGGGTTACTAAATACCTAATTACATAATTCTTCTAGTTGTTTCTTTTGTTCCATTAATTCTACAATATCCATTTTATAAGGGTTCTTCTATATGGGCCATGAACTAGGAATTAAGTCAATAGAAAACTCAATATATCATTCTGGAAGATGTTCAGGTAAATCCTCTGGAAACACATAGACATATTCTTTCACAATATGTACATCTTCTATTTCAACATTCTGTTCGACACCCATAGTTATTTCATTCTCATCCTCCCCAATAATTGAATTTAGTTGAGCTACTGGGGGTGGATCCAGATAAGAATCAGATGGTGATGTTTCTACTTTAATGTTAAGGTGCACCATATCATCATTGAAAATTGTAACCTCGTTATTCTTACAATATATTTTCGCATAATGGACCGAAATCCCATCCATGTCGAGGATTATATCAAATTCAATCATTGGTATGATGATGATATAGGAAGATAAATAATGTTTATATATCTTAATGGGAACTGATTTACAAAAACATGTTTCAATGATACTTTCCTTAGTAGTTTTTACTGACAACTCCCTTGTTAAATAAAATTGGAAATATCGAATTTTCGTAGAAAATTGGGAAGATAAGAAACAATGCGATGATCTAAAATCAAATAAAGCATTGGATAAACTTGAGGAAGACATTAAATTACCTGCCACCATGTTTTTTGGAGCATCAACCACAGGAGTAGTGATCGCATAATCATGACCTTGATCTCGTGGCCCTTTTTGAGGTATGTTCATATGGCGCTTAGGAAATTCATTTGCATAATACCCCCTTTCTCTATAATTGTAGAATCTCTAGTGACCACCATTGATTAGAATCTATAGTGAGGCAATAAAACTCCATGACAAATTTTTCCCTTTCGCTACTCCACAAAGCATGAAATATTTTTTCTACGGAGCTTATCCATTCCTCATCTACCAATGGATTTGTACTCCCATTGAATTTTGGGGGTTGTTTCCTCATGAAGTGATCTAACATTGATCCTCGGTGTTGTGGATCAGGGTTCTCCATACAGCTAAGGTTATTATTCATATCCTGGGTGACTTGTCCCAGTATGGTGATTTGCTGATAATCACTAGTTGCATCACTAGCTCCACTATAATTATCTTGAATAGGAGAGAAATCATTACATGGATTAAATGCGTTGATACAGTTTATTTTATTTCCACTAGTTTCCATTTCCAAAATATTACATAAACTAGATATGTTTATGAATCGAAGTACATAATTCCAATCTTGTAAATATCCTAACATAAACTGAACAGTTTATGGATATAATCCATAATAATAATAAAAATTTCATTGAGGATATATATACTGATAAACCATTCATGATGGTTTTTAATGAAAATGAGAATTATCTTAAGCATATCCCCCAGGAATGTCGTAATTAAGAGTGCAGGAAGGCCCGTTCTCATGCAACAGTTCTTGTTCGAGTCTACATCAATGCAGTGTTTTCAGGTTTCACCCCTAGGTACATCGGTGTCAGACCCACCTGTACCTTCTCGTATCCAGACATGGATGTATTTCTTGGAAAACTCACAAAATATCTACAGTACCAAAATTCTAGGAAGTTCTTCTATACTAATCCTCAAATTCTATCTCAGGGTAATGTACTCTAATCAGATTTTACCTAAATATTGATTCCAAGGTTTGTACCAAACTTCTTCTGATACCAAATATAATGCCCCGACTCCAGTTACCTAGAGTCGGTGCATTATTACATCACATTGGCTTGATATAAGGAAATCATGTCCCGAAAGACCGATCAAATTAGTACCCTTGTAAATACATGATACATTCATAAGTTTTAAATTACATTATAAAATGAAAAACTACAACAACATTATTTCCATAGACCACACTCATATCCCCTTAGACTATCCCAGCAGGCTAGTCCTAAAAAATTCTTCACATCTTGAGAAAAATAAAATGTAGAAAATTGCGTGCTTAGACGCTCAGTAAGGATAACAATATAGCAGAAACATTCATAAATAAGAATAAACATTTAAATCAATGTATAGGACTAAAACAAAATCCTTTTAAACTTTATCTTCATCATAATATGGAAAAAATAAAATTATATAATTCCATTACTTATTCAAATGGATATTCTAATCACTGAAAAATCACATGAAAAATTAATATCCACTTTAATAATGATAGAATGGAAAATACCAGACATCATAACCACATAGTCAATGCCTTATGCCAAGACACTAGATTGTCTCATTACAGCAACTGATGCATCAAGAGGCTATAGTGAGCTCCACTCGTCACATTCTAAGTCAAATGCATTCCTCATATGAAAAGGGTTCAACCTCACATAAACATTATTATTAAAAATATCATATGAAATGTAAATACTTTGTCTATAAACCATGAATGGTGTAAAAATAACACATCCACAGTCAAACATATCAAAAAACATTCTATTCAATATGAAATCATTGTATCATAATAAATCAACTTTAAATAAGCTTAAAATCAATCAGAGGTTTTTAACATAGATGAAAACAAAACCCTTTTTAGAGAAATATATCATTTTATTTTGAAATCATTTACGAGTCACATAATTATAAAAAAAAATTATTTTGAAAATTTTCCAATAATCATGTAAGGTGTGATTCGACGATGTTATAATGGCAGGAATAGCCACACTCTCCATATATGTTAAAAAAGCATTCATACTTTAATTTTGTCGAAAAGGTCATAAAGTTTCTCATTTGGAAAATGATGGAAGGATTCATTTAAAAATATATATGTTCAAATAAGGGTATAAATGAAATTAACCCGTTGTCTAGTAAATAGTAATTTTTTTTGAAATATATATTAAGAATCATAGATATGGATGATAAAGATATCTGAGTAGATAATTATGTATAAACAACCTCTGATAATGAAGATATTGTAAAATTAACCCTTACCTTGTTCTTTTCCTTGTTAGAGGGTAGGCTAACCTTCTGTATAATGGTGAAATAATTGTTATTAAATTATTCACGAACCATATACAGTAATATGATATCATATACGATCTTATAATACTGAATTGTTAATGATATTTGAGTTGTATCATCAGTTCATGTGTTAACTGATTTGTTTTTCTTTATAAGATTTATTACATAACTAATTTTTGTTGTGGATATGATGTATCTTATTCATATTCAAAATGATATTAAGTCTTTTAACAATATTTTTAATCATAAAATAAAAATTTTTCCTAAATGGATACAATGGGAAATGAATCTAATCGCATTTGTGGAAATCGTAATCCGTACGTACGCACAAGCGACAATATCATTATTTTGATATTAAAATCGTATATAATTGGATGGAATATCATATATATAGAATCATTATCATGTTATAATTTTTATTTGAATCATTTATACTCATTATTATATGCATCCAAATGATGTAGTGTTTGAATAAAAAACTACACCATGACGTGGAGACGGTATGTAGAACATACACACATATAGTGACATGTCATTCATAGGATGGATAAAATAATGAATATGGTTGTACCATTTTTATAATAACATCACAGTATATAGAATTTAGTAGATTTTTTATTTTAGAATGGAAACAATAAAGAAAGAGGAACTGAAAGAAGAAAAGAACTTGAAAGAGGTGATGAAATAATTTTACCTGTTCTTCAGGTTCTTCCATTTGATTTTGTCAAAATGGGACCATAGGATGGCTTTTTGAAAAATGTAAGGCCTCTAGGATGAAGGTAGGATAGTTTAGGAGATATTGGGTTAGTGGTTGGCTGAGCCAAATGGATTTTATGGTGTGAATATCAGAGAAGTGGATGTTCCCTTTTATAAGATGGGTTTTAGGCACCTTAGGAAAATATTGAAATATTATTTTATAATAAAATCATTTTCGGATTCTAATGACTGAAAATTGATTTATTTTTAGGATAAGGTGGGGATTGGTCGAAAACCACTCCACAAATAGGTTTTAGACAGGTTTGGGTCAATCTATTAACCATTTCTTCTAGATTTAACTCTTAGTTAATTAGGTTAACATTAACCATGTCTCTTTGTATTTTAATATTATATGGTTAATAAAATTACTATAAATAACCAAGAGAACCTAAAGTGTTACATTAATGACATATATAATCTTATTAACGACCTTTTTCATAACCATATATTTTATTGAATAGAACATCAACTAATAATATAATATTTGTTTTAAAAACTCATTCATGTCAAATTTGACACTATTTGATAATTTGTTTTGGTTAAATTCATTACAGTGTTATTACTTCAAAAACAATTCATTTAATCAATCCTAACACGACCCATTAACCTATAAAATTATATTATGGCATCAAAATCTTCATATTATATATATTTTAACATCTATAATTCCATTTATTTGATTCTCTAATTAATAAATAATATACTTCATCATTATTTTTGTCATTAATAAATTTAATTATTTAATGTCTAAAAATTATAATTAAAATACCATTATGTAGGAAATGATTTTATCTTCTAATAAATATTTATAGTCTAATATATAACATATATAACCTAATGTAAAAATTGTTTTACTAAAAGATATATTCTTATGTCCTTTTTTATTTACTTTACTTAATTAATATAATGTTTCATTATCACATAAAAGTTGCTCCATGTGTCCCAAAATCAACCCAAGGATTCCCATGGTAGGACATGTATCAGAAAATAGTGTTAGAACACGAGTTAGGGTAATTTAATATTATTATAATATTATTTTTTACCCTTATTTACTAGATTTACCCTTTAACCATGGTAACTAATATATTACTGAAGTAATTATTCAAAATGTCTAAAAATAAAAGATACCTATTTAAAAAATTTAGAACTACTGATTCTAAATATAGAATCCATTTTTCTAAATTCAAAACATAGAAGTAGAATAAATTAATTTAAAATTAATTCCCATTGTTAAAACAAAAAGCGTGTTTTTAAAAAATAATAACTATCAAAAGATTGACACTTGCATATGTCTAGTTTAAATGTGAAATTACGTCCAAAGAACAACATTGGATTAAATGGTAAATAAATAATCTAATTATACATATAAATCACTCAATAGTATAGTATAACACTATAAATTACTTTGATTAAAAAAGTTGTTTTTAATTGAAATTTAGTATTCTTCACTATTCATTAAAAAAAGGAATGTTTTCCGAAAAATAAAAAAAAATCACCCTAAACTAAATTCAATATTCCAAACCCAATAATGAAGTCCATTTCGAATGATAAAATTGATAAAATTTCAAAATTTAGGTATTACTATTCATAACGGCTAGTTTGATTGGATGCGATGTGTTAGAATATCGAAGTTGCATACAACACAATCTATTGCATTATTCAAAGGGAAGCATACCGTAGAAGCATGGGGTGTTAAATTCTCGCATCCTTAAAATAATTTAATCCTCAAAATTTCTAGAAAATTATTGCATAAAAATATTTGGGTTGTTCTCCATCATAAGTTCCTCGGGTTCCCATGTTGCCTCTTCCATCATATGGTTTCTCCATAGAACATCTACCAGACGAGCCGCACGGTTTATCAACACTTGTTCAATTGTATCATGAACATTGACATGCTTATCTCAATAAGACAAATCAAGTTCCAGTTCTAATTCCTCATAGGTATGTACAATCTTTGGATCATGTATGTATTTTCTCAATAGTGATACGTGGAACACATCAAGAAATTTGGAGAGACTTGGAGGCATTTCCAAATGGTAAGATACAACCCCAATTCATTCTAGAATTTAAAAAGGTCTGATGTACATGAGACTCAATTTACCCTTCTTACTGAAATGTATAAAACCCTTACCTGAAGATACCTTCATGAAAACATGATCACCTACATGAAATTCCAAATCCTTCAATCGTTTATCGACATTGATCTTCTACCTAAATTGAGATGCTTTGACGTGGGTTTGGATTAATTTCATCTCTTCTACCATTTCCTCAACAAGTTCTGGGCCTACGGGTTTTATTTCACCTATATTATCCCAACAGGTTGGTGTGCGACATCTTTTTCCATATAACACTTCATATGTTTCCATCTTAATCCATGAATTAAATCTATTGTTATAGGAAACTTCTACTATAGGTAAATATTGAACCCACATACCTTGAATACCAAGTGAGAAAGATCTCAACATATCTTCTATGGTTTGAATAGTCTATTCTAATTGTCAATCAGTTTGAGGGTGGTAGGCTGTGCTCAAACGAAGTTCAGTATCTAGGGAATTTTGATGAGTATTCCAGAACCTTAATCTAAAACGGGGATCAGGATCAGAAATACTTCATAGGGGTAATCCATGAAGTCATATAACTTCATTAATATAATGTCTAGCTAAATGTTCAAGTGGTAAATCCTCTCATATTTCAAGAAAATGTGCTGACATGGAAATACGATCTACAATGACCCATATTGCATCATTTCATCTTGGAGTCTTTTCTAGTACCATGACAAATTCCATAAAAATATTAGCCCATTTACACTCAGGTATGTGAAGAGGTTGCATGACTCCCCCAGGCTGTTGGCTTCCACCATTCACTTGTTGGAAAACCATACATTTTGACACAAAATCAGCAATCTCCCTCTTCATGTTGTCCCACCAAAAATGTTCCATCAAATCACTATGCATTTTGGTGCTCCTAGGGTGTATAGGGAAATTTGAACTATGAGAATCATCCAACAATTCTATTTTTAAATCAGGTATATCGGGAACAAAATGTCTCTTCCCAAATTACAAAATTACATCTTCATATACGAAGTCATTTAATCTCCCGTTATTCATAGCTTTAATCTACTTTTGAAACTCTTCATCATCAGCCTGAGAACTCATTATATTTTCTAGTAAATATGGTTTGGAAACCATATGAAAAATCATTGATGTTTTATCTCCCATTTTTATTCCCATATCCATAGTTAGAAGATCTATGTATATTGGATCCTTTACAACCATCATCTTCTTCAAAACTCCATGATCCGTTCTGGCCAATGAAACTTCTACCTTATTTTCTGCCCTGGGTAGTAGAGTATTGCTGAATAATAATCTTTGAGTAGTTTACGCAATCGTTTTTGACACATGTTGAGTTCATTCTATGAGATATTATACTTCAAACTCTTGTGATCAGTATATATCTCACAATTTTCACTATAGAGATAGTGTCTCCAAATCATTAAAGCAATGATTACAGCTACTAACTCAAGATAATGAGTGGGATAGTTTTTTTCATGAATTTTTATCTTTCATGATTCATATGCAATAAATATATCATTATACATAAGGAAAAAACTGAGACTATTAATTGATGAATCACTATAAATAACAAACCCATCATTCTTCGATGGTAAATAAAATATTTACCCAAGTAATTATTCAAAATGTATAAAAATAAAAGATACCTATTTAAACAATTTAGAACTCCTAATTCTAAATATGGAATCCATTTTTATTTATTCAAAATATAGAAGTGGCAGAAATTAATTTAAAATTAATTCCCATTGTCAAAACAAAAAGTGTGTTTTTAAGAAATAATGACTATCAAAATATTGACATTTGTTGATGTCCAGATTAAATTTGAAATTATGTCAAATGACAAATATTGGATTAAATGGTAAAAATATTATCTTATTATACTTAAAACACACTCAATAGTATAATTCAGCACTCTAAATTATTTGATTAAAAAAGTTGTTTTTAATTAAAATTTAGTATTTTTGACTATTCATCATGAAATGAATGATTTCAGAAAAATAGAAAAAAATCACCTGAAGCTAATATCAATATTCCAAACCCAAAAATGGAGTCCACTTTGAATGATAAAATTTATATAATTTAAAAAAGTTGGTATTACTATTCATAACAGTTAGTTTGATCGGTCGCGATGTGTTAGAATCTCGATGTTGCCTAAAACACAGGCTATTGAATTATTCAAAGGGAATCGTACCGTGGAAGGATGAGGTGTTATAGATGATATGCATATTTATTATTTCATAGGTGTTTAGATATTTATTTTCAACCACCTTAAGTTGGAAATCCCCAAACCAATATGAATTCTATTCTTTCCAATGAATTTGAATGGTTAAAAATCATGAAATGAAGAGATGATAATAGACATGTAGACCATGTGAATACATGATTAAATATCTCTAGAAAACATCGATATATGTCATGTATCCTAATAAAACATATTTGTTGTATAATGTGTTCTAAGGACAGATTGGGTTTTATCCCAAGCCAAATATCGGGCATCATTGGTCCTGGTGCACATGATATGTGTCACTACTGTGGTAGCGAGGAAATATTTTTATAGCCCACACCTCCAACCCTGGTTGAAGGTACAAACTATGCTCCTCTATCGATTAGTAATGTTGATGTCTATGTCCACCAGAGCCGTGTAGCGACACAACATGATTGATAATAAAAACGAACACACATTCCATGTTCCTTTAAGGAAATGTGGTGTTGTGAGAGATTACATCATAATAAATGTCTCGGGAAAGACAATACCATTCTATCTGCAACATTGATATGTTTTTTGACCTTAAATAAAATCCATATAAATCCTCATTCAGGGAAAATAAATGTTTATAGGAGGACACTCGTAGGTTTCTAGGTGAATTCACACACCAGTTAATTCTCTTTAAATGCATTATACTATTTATATATACTTATACATTTTAATTTCACTATTTTATACATATATTTATGTCCAAATGTATCTAATCCTTTGTGTTTCTTTTTATATACACAACGATAGTCTTATTTTGGTATTATAACTATGCTTCGAGGTGTGGGTATACATATTTTTTTCCAGGGATGATTTGATGATGATAGTTGACATGTGTTTTCATTAGGGAGATTCCATGGATGAAACGCCCCTCTAGGATATGGTTGAGGGTCCCCCATTCCCATTATATAGGTGTGGTTGGTTTTATCATACACTATAGTGGTCACATGTCATAAATATAAAAAGAGTTACACCATATTCCTCAATCTTCGACTAGGACTAGGTCCTCTAGTTGAGAATGTTTCTCCTTTGATTATAGAGTACAATGGTTAGGTGGGGGCCATCCAATCAACTTATTATGGTGTTGTTCATGGTGTTTAGTATGAAATATAAACCACTGAGAACTGAATTCTATCTCATCATTCATAGATGGATGTGATTATTGAGATCCCTTTCTCTCATAATTTTTGTTTCATTTGAGAACAACATTTCATCGCTCAATTTAACAACATTCCGTATAGTTTAATCTATTTTTTCATATTCTTACATATTAGTTTATTAATAATTTTAAAGGGTATGAATATACTAAATAAGAAATTTATTTTAATACACATTTGGTGTAATATGATGATGAAATGAAGACTCATAGTGACTTTTGTGGACCCAATATCATAGGATAATATTGGTACATGTTGGCGATATTCATGTTCTAAGGTTCACCATGGAGATTGTTAGCCTATATCTCCAATTTTTTCGTTATTAAAGTATATCCGGGTTGGGAATATTTTTTTTATTGGGAATTTATTCATCTACACTATATCTTCTATTCATCCTTACTATACACTAACGTTTTTCATATAGTTGTTTTCAAGAAAACCATTACTCTTGAAGGTTTTAATTATTCTTATATGTTTTCAATGTTTCAAAAAGATGGTTGTGGGTGAAAATAAGTTTACTTTAGGCCAATTCCACACATTGTTTTGATATTCATACTTGATTCTTGTCCCCAACCCATTACATATTTTTTTGAAGGCATGGGTTGTCACCATCAATTTATTATCTGCCATGACGATGTTTAATTGTGTTTAGAATTTATAGAGTGGTATAAATAGTGGTTTTTACATGGGACAATGATATAATTTTTAAATGTTATGAGGATTTTTGGGATATTAGGGTAATTATTTTGGGGTGTATCATGTTCATATCTCATTTAGGGTTTCCCTTTATTTTTGTGGAGGCTGACATATCCAAACAGAAGGCCTCTAACTACATTCATGTTGACTCGACAAACCAAGGAATCTATAGCAGGGATCCTGTAGTTTTTGCTTTATATAGAATATGTTCTTTTGACCTTCATATCATTTTTAATACATCTCCCATGATTGGAAAATATAATTATTTTCTGTTCTTCTAACTTGAAGAATGCATTTATGATGACAACTATATAGTATAATGATATTGGGTTGTGATGATGGAAATATGATTGTTAATGACTTAATTATAGGTCTCGTTCAGGTTGATTCACAGTAGATTACTATAGTATATTATTTCCACCTAATGGGTGGTGTGTGGATCCACCTCTACTAGTATAGATAGATGATTGAGGGCATGTTATATATTCGATTACTTTGAAATGTCCAAAAAATGATGTGTGAAGGGTCATTTAATTTTTTGAATTAAAGAGAAATAAAATAAATTGGTTTATACAGAGATAGACAAACCATAAGAAGAGGATTTTATAGGGGATGTAATCTTTGTTAACTATATTTTTAAACTCCACCCCATCAAGTGGTTTCTCTTGAAAATATTATTCTTCTGGTAGTTGTTGATCACTGGTGTGTGTGATCACATACACTCATTAGGATATAATTATGTAATGAAAATATATTTTATATGTCTCATATGATGAGTATTACCCTTGGATATTACATTTTTCTGGATATAGGTTTTTATTAATATGAAATAGTGTGGTTAGTTTGATTATGTATATTTTTTGAGGCATAAATTCCCCAGGTGTTATTATCCCTATATGGTGTCAGATATAATCATCCAGGAATTGAATTTTGAGCAGTTCCTTCAAAGACACCTTCATTCAAGTGAGGTTACCATATGAATTCACACTTATACTATAGTGATGAAGTGAAATTTTGTAATGAATATCCTTCTCTATGAGGGATGAAAGGTGGATGGAGCTAGAAGTTGATATCAGGGAGCAGAGTCATCCATAGTTGCTAGAATGTAGTAGTCATAATGGTCATAATGTAGGAGTAATACTCAAGACTATACTAGTCTATGAGGATATTTGTCATAGGGTTCCCATTGAGGATTTATTTTTCCTTGAGAAGGATTTTTAAAGGTTTTGGAGAGATATTTCACATGGATCAAGATCTACTGGCTCATTGTGATATTTATAGTGGATTGATAGTCGATGGACCTTGGTGTAAAATATGAAATCATAAATTGGGATCTACCAAGAGTGGTGTAGGAGGACCCTAATGAAGTAGTATTGATTAAGGTGTAGTAGGAGTCCCATTGAGAGGAATATTTGGTGGATGAAGATTCTCTGATCTACTCTCAATTGCACCGCCAACTAGACTATGCAAGGTATAGAGGGTCAGTGTTTGAGGGAAAGAGTAGTTATTCTCTAGGGGTGGATAAGATCAGATTGTTAATTTAATTATTTAATGTTTGGCCTATGTGTTCTTAACATTATCTCGAGTCTATGAAGTCATAATACCGAGTCATTATATTATCTTTATATCCTTTTTTGTGAGATTGAGCTTCATGTAGAGTCTTTCTCCTCACAACTATGGATTGATGTTCATAATCTGAAATATTATTATATATTGAAAATATTATGGAAATTTATTTTATAATTTTGTGGTGATACAATCTATTTGAACTTCTTATAAATTGGTAATAATTTTTTTTATGACATCTTGATATTTGACTTGTTTTTCACAGTGCATGGTTAAACATAATTTTATTATAGGATAATTAGATTCCATCATGAATATGTGATGTTATTATCCTTAATGTGTGATAGGGATCATATATGTAAACAATTTCGGCCCACTTGTAGAAAATCTCAACGTATCACCTATAAATATTAATTTTTATCTCTTGTTGTGGTCGGATCTATAGTAATATGTCATAAAAGGGTAGTAGAAAATTATTTGGATGTCTTTCTCAATGATGTTACATGATTACTTCCAAGGAGGGCGATTGAATTTTGCCTAAAATTTCACCCTAATACTACCCTGATATATTCAATTGAATATATAATTTCCCATAACAAGCATCATAGAGATAAATGTATAGTAAGAAGACAATTTGGAGAAACATATTATTTTAACAAGAGTGTCCCAAAGGGTAGCTCCGGTTTTATTTGGACGAAACGCAGACATGTGATTTAGGCATTTTGATGATTATTATTTTCAATATGGGGTTAAAATCAAGTAGATGTACCCCTATATAATGATTAATGACATTTTTTATCATTTTAATGGACTATTTCAGTTTTCAATGATTGATATCACTTTTTATACCATCATTTGAGGGTTCACAAGGAACATATTTCAGAGAAGGAATTATGATGTCGCAACAAGAAAGTTGAGTTCCTAGTAATATCTTTTGGTGATAGTAAATATGATGCTATGTTTAAGGGATATATGAATAAGTTCTTTTAGAAATACCTGAATCGTTATATAGTTGTATTTTTTGATATCATTCTTACATACTGTTCTTTATAGGTGGTTCAGATGATGTATTTTCAAATAGACCAAGACATACTCTGGGGTAACATGTGGTATGGTAGGCTCTTTTAGTGTCTATTACTGATCCATGATGTTTATATTTAGGTATAATTCATCTCTAATAATTTTTTACCTATGAATAATGTGTTTATTGACACAATTATATCATTATAGAAAACCATGATCGTGTCATAGGTTCAATGATTTATCTTTTATGTATGGTACTAAGAGATGTCTGTGAGATTCTTTTCTAGGATGGAATCCCCATTGAATTCCAAAACACGGAATAGAAAGTTGTTTTCTATGGCTAAAAAGTGTATGTGTGACTTTGAGGAGTTGAGTCAGAGGTTGAAAAATTCTCTTATTATGAGAAAATTATAAGAGGGAATCAATTATATTATGTTTTTCATGCATCAAGAGATAAGATCAAATATATGTTGATGTTATAGAAGGAGGTTTTTATTATGGGTATATGTAGTTGAGACCCCATATGAATTATTATTCAACCATAAATAGAGAGTTGGAATAAATTGTTTTTTCACTGAATATGTAGAGATATTATCATCTATGATAGAATAATTTTAATCATTCCAAAAAAATTTGGGGCATATTTACCAACTTTGATTTTATCTCGAGGAAGTGGAATTTGATGGAGTTCATATATTACTATGTTTTGAGATTTAATACAATCTACAGAAGGGAAATATTGCAGAAGATAATTTTAGAAAAAAATCTTGTTTTTGTTTGGTGGAAGAGGTTTTAGAGCAATTCACATGATTACGGTAGAACCTAGGTGATAATAATGGTTTATCATATCAACCGTGAATAGAAGTGAATCCACCAAATCATCAAAATATTAGGGAATATTAGTTAGGAGATATCATTTTGGAGGGTTTTCAAGGATAGATATCCATAAGATATACATGAGTTAAATTTCATAAAGGTGGGGATTATATCATAATTTTTCAAGTTTGAATACTATTTCCAACCTTTTTTATTATGGAGGTATCGATGGAGAATCATGAATACTTCTTGGATGTAAATATTGTTGTGGAAAACCAAAAAAATACCATTTGAGGTAGTACTTTTGGGATGTAATGGGGTAAATTTTTCTAACATTGTCTGTCCATATAACATGTGTCAGTCGGTAATGCCTGGCGATAAGGTTCCATCAGGTTTGACTATACCTTTTGTGATACTATAATGGATGTTGTATGTCATGTAAATTTACATTGTCATAATTTTTATATGCAATCAAAGGATCCATGAAACATTATTAGTGATTTTATAATAAATTTCCATGTCAACACACATTCTTTCAAATAAAGAGATCTATTTAGTGATGTGTTTAGGGTGGTTTTCTGTGTCATATATCATACATATTCATTGGTTATCCTTGATGATAATCGGAATTGGTAATGTCCAATTAGAAACACTATTATTGAGTGGTCCATAGGTGGATTTTGGTACCCTTTCAAGGATATGAACAATGTTTTACCCCCATATTGATGGCTATCCCATGAAGACCATTCAAGTCTTATGGGTTTCATTGTGACCATGCATGTGGTAATTAATCTTGAGCTAGGAGGTAACTTATAATTATTAGAGTTTCCACATAATGAAAACTATCACTCCACTATTGGGATTATAGCTATCATAGATCTGTATAAGTGTCCATATAGGCCTCTATTACATTGGAAAACATTTGTTGAGAAATCCCTTTCTGGACTAGTGATAGATAAAGTAATGATATAGAATGATTTGGTGATCCGTGAGTGTATTAGTAAATCATAATTTAGGCAAAAACCCTTAATTGGATGATGCCTTACGCCTATGGAGTGTGAATCGAAAAACCATTATTTCCTGGGAGTATCCTGAAGATGATAATAATAGAGATATTTCTGGGGATTCATGTTATCAATAATGTTCATCGAGCCATTCCATATACTATGAAGGGTTGGTGAGTTTCCTTAATGCATGTTCTCAACCTTGCAGTGAATCCAATCTCTTGATTTCTTCTATGATTCCTATATGAGAAGATATGTGAATGAACTATCAATCTTTATTGGGTGTGTTGAGTTATTCATCCAGTATAGAGATAAATTATCTTATAAAAAAATAGAAATATGGGACTATTAAAATAGAATCCTTTGTGGACATAATATCACTTCTGTTTGAGTGTTTTAGTTGCATGAGATCATTAAAGAGTGATCACCTAATTTTAAGAACTATAAATGGGGTTAGTACCCCACATTTTTCTATAGCATGGATTTTTTTTGGGTTTTAATCCTTGAATGAATGGAGAATTTGATTACTTAGTTTTTAGTTATTTCTTCCAATGAATATTTCTATATATATCATTGAATTTTTCATTAAAGATGGTGTTATGTATTGGATGTAATAATACCTAAAAGTTAATATATTATAAATATTAATGTATATATAAAATAGAATGCGTTGATGTATTTATGGAATAAATGTTGGTACCATTTATTGAGAACATTAATGGTAAATATGAGATTGTGGATGTTTCCAAAATGTGGGGTTTGTATGAAGCATGATATAAGTTTTGGTATCATCAGGTTTTCTGTTGAAGGAGACTATTGGATGGTTCCTTAATTTAATTAATTTACTTAAATGAAAAAAATTAGACTCCATCAATATATCATTTTGGTTAATATCATGGGATGGCTATATAAAAACCTGAAATTAAATATAGGAATGGAGGTATGCTAAAGAAAGGTGATTAATGAAAATGGTTTAGGATAATGAGGAGGAAAATGAAGATCATTGTTGGATCTCCAACTTCTTTTCTATATATCTTGTTATTTCCTAGAGATAGAGTTTTTCTTATGGTTGGGAATATTATTTTCATATTTCCACCAGTGGATTAATTTTATGACCATATATTTATTATCTTCTTCTTTCATATCTATGAAAAAAATTCTTCCCATGAGAGAAATTAAGTAAAGAATATGTGCCTATTTTTTATATCTTATGCACCCATAAAATAACACTAGTTTAGGTATTTAGGAATTATTGTCACATATCACATTTAACACTGATTTTTCCCCTTGTTTTTATGATCTTCCATACACCATTATACTCATTCTTCATTATTGACCAATCGGTTCATTAATTCACGTTGCATAGCCCGATTCGAGTGTGGTATCATCCCAGGATTCATTGTAGTGGTCGAAATGATATAGATATTTGTGTTTTGTAGATTTATCAAGATGTATTTGTATATTAGGTGACTATATTAATGGATAGGGGTCTAAAATGGAAATGTGATTCATGGAAACTACTTCATTGGGGATCAATATTCCGATTTTCGTTGACTGGAGTCAAAAAATCACCAATCAGAAATGACTTCATTCATTTATAATTGATTCTAGAGATCTAATAGTGAAAATGATTCATGAATGGTGGATCTGGAGACTGCCTAAATATATTATTCACCATATAAAAAATATAACTACATTTTTTGTATCTTAGAGGAATGCAAATAGTTCAATTTTGATTTTAAATAATATAATGGTTTCATCCCGAGCTAAATATCATTCATTATATGACTAGGCCCACACACCAAGTGATGTCACTATGGAAGCCATGATGTGATCTGATATTAAAAATCATGGGCCCTAAGAGAGAATACATTCCTTGTACCAATTTGGATTCATAATATAGTGGAATAGGGATACTGAAATTGTGTTCCCAAATCACATTCCTGAGAACCCAGATGAACTTTCATGTCATGTTTTCTTAGGGACATGCCATTTTGTTTGAAATAGATTCCCAATACATGACCAGGAGAGGTCACATGCATGTTTTATGGTAGAATCACATGTTATGTGTCACCATTTCTACTCTATTTGGAGACACGTGGAAGAATATCCATGTTTATATTATTTAAAACCCATGCATCCATCCAGATTCAAATGTTGTGTTATTATATGTGTTTGTCATGAACTAATTATAGTACGTTAATCATGTCTATATCCTTCTCCATGCCACACATATTTGGTCCCTAAAGTATCCAACATTGAGTTCTGTTAAACATTTTAAGCGATGGAATCCTTATTTTGGGAATCATAGATATGAAACAAGGGGAGGTGAGAAACACACATATTTTAGCAACGATTGGCCCATGATTGTGAGCATTTTAGTTTATCATTTTGGCATAGTGGACAACACTCCCATACCTCACTATGGTTTGGGCCCACATACTCTTTAAAAATTATACACGGTATAACCTTATTATATAGAGGCAGATGGGCCTATTTCTATAGTGTGGTACCCCATCTACATGATCTCTAGATGGGAGCAGGTAATCCACTAGATATAGTTTCTCCATCGACTACCAGGAATATTGGTGTTTTATTTTACCTACATAATAATTATTGAAATGATTAAAAATATGTCTTGCATAATATATTTAGCTTTAGTTTTTTCAGGTTTTCTAGTCATTCATATTTGTATTTAATGATGGAGATCCCACATCTCTCCTCATTTCATTTTATATTGATCAAAATTTTTTATCGGTTCCTTTGACCATTTTACATATATGTTGACCTAACTATTTTATTCTTTTAATTACATTTTAAATGGGGAACCCTGCTGGGTATTTATATACTCACTCTTTTATAGGTTATTCCCATATTTGGTTTTCACTAATGTAGATGACATAAAATTTTGTTGTGACTTTGGAAAGCTTAGTAATAAATTTTTATATTGATACATGGATGTGTTGGTCATGTTTGGTGGATCATCTTTGAGATTATATATTGCGATCTCTATAATTTCCCATTTTCCATCAGTTTTCATGTTCAGACCAAATTTTTTGTTGGTCATTAATTTTCCCCTTTATATCTTTTGTCAACAACAAATCACAATAATGTTATTCCTACTTATTTTACAATACATTATTTGTACTCCAAATAAATTATTTTATTCATATTTCTCGAAAATAGTGCATAGAGTTAGTTGTTTGTGTATGAAGAGTTAATACAGGCTATGGGATCCATTTTACATGATACACCTATAGAATACTAATTTCAATCCCTATCCAAATAGAGCCAGGATTATGTTTCCAACTCAAATCACCACCAGAATAGGCGAGGTACCTATGGATTGGGTTATGAAAAAATATTTTATTATTTTTTTTATCATTTTCCCCTCATCATGATTTGGGCTGGAAGTTTTTCTTTCCCCAACAACGCCTAAATAAGTTTTTTGTAATATACTTTAATATTGAATTATTCATATATAGATATTTCAAAGATATAATGGAATCATTAATTATAATAAAACAAAAATAAATATTAATACTAGTCACCCATATATTCATATTCATGTTAAGAAATAGTATTCAAATATGTTAATAGTCCATTTAGAGTACCCGTCTACTTGAGGATAATATGTAGTGCTCAAATGTGTCTCGTTGTTGGCACCCCTTTGAAAAAATTCCCATAATGTTGATCTAAATAATGGTTCATGACATGATACATTCAAATGAGGTTGTAACACCAGGAGATTTTATGAAATAGATTATTTTAAATATCTTAGATGTATTGTTCTTTATATCACATAAACATTATTTTATGATATACACAACAATTTATTACATTGAAATGTAATGACCATTATTGTTGGATTGTGTGGCACACAATTTCATGATATTTTGATAGAATTAATTTGTTGCACCACCGAGTATATATTTTGATCAATGTGTAAAAGAAATATGTTTTAATTATGTTATACAAAGCACCAATGGAAGATTGTACTATTCTTAACACTAACTAGGCATGCATTACATGCAAGAGAGACCTTTTTCGATAGATTGTGTTTTACGCAATACCACATTTCAATAAACAACAATATATTATTAAAATATTATTTAATTATTCGGACATAAAAAAGCCATTATTAATAATATTAACCACATTATGAATTTAATATAACATTATAATTCATCTTATATATTTTATAGAACATCATATAAGAACATAATCATTTTTTCGGATATGATTAATTTTCAAAAAAAAGATGCATCCCACATTTTGATGGGGGACACATTTTAAATATATTTTTTACACTTTTTTATATTAAATTCGATAGAATAAAACTGTTATTTTAAAACGGGATATAAATAATTACATTAGATGTTTTTTTTGTATTTATATGATAAGTTTCGTATTTTCGATTAATAGTAGAAATACTTATTTCTAAAATCCATTAATTCATAGAATTAAGTTTTTAATTAGTTCATTTATATCAAATTATGGGGTTTTAAGTTTATTTTACAGATTAATTTATTATGAAACCAGTTTCCATTTAAAATGCATCATTTTTCCCAAAACTATTTTTGTGACATTTTAACAGTTTTATTTTAAATTTAATTGTAAAATTTCTGTCTATTGAATTTTGAAAAATGGATGTCTAATGTGGATTCAATAGGTCCATCTTTGGTAATTACTTTCTTTTTAGTTTTGATAATTATGAATAATAACCATAGAATATTTTATTACCTCGTTAAAGCCTAAATTATGTTGTTTTGGTTATAAAAAAATTATAATGACAACCTATGACCCAAACAAATGATATTTTTTTAATGAAATAAATGCGACCCTAAACACACTAGTGTTGAAATTATGTCATTTTTTGGAAACTTTTGCATGAAAAAGTCTTAAATAACATTTAAATCAAAGAAATACACAATGTGTAATTTTCTTTGTCTTTAATATTGATTATTTATCCCCATATTAAAAAATGAGTTGTATAAAAAATTAAAATTTTAATTTTTACCTTAATAAGTATATTTCCTTTTATAAATTTATTTCTAACATTTTGGAGTCATTTAGAATATACTATATTATTTATAATATTTTATTTAATAAAAATTGAAAGATGTCACATTCATGTTTTAAATGATAAATCATTTTTAAAATAAGGTTATATAGAAGAAAAAATAAACTAAAAATACTTTTTTTAAATATTAATATTTCATATTTATCAAAGAAATTTGTATTTAATTTTTATAATAGGAATAGTTACCTTAATGTTTTATATATGGATGATGCTTAAATTATTGCATTGATGAAAAACCAATTAAGTAACTTGTGTTAAAATGCTAATAACAATTAAAGGGCCCAAAAACATTGCCATATTTGATTTCTAGAGTATATATAGACCATAATCATTCAATGGTAGAGTTATGTACCATTTAAATCCATATATAATAGATTAGGACAATTATATTATTTCATTTAAAGCAATGTTAAAATTTCCATATTCATAATTTAAATCATATAACTTTTTTAATTTATGATTTTCTAGAAGATAAATTTTACTACATATATTAATATGAAATCCAGTTTATATATGTTCTTAATAGTATTTTGTTTAAATTTTTTATTCAGAAAATTAGTATATTAAATAATTACACAATATTGATATAGTGATTATTTAAATAATGAATATAGAAAATATTTTATATGAAAAATAATATAATTAATATAATATATGGTCATTATTTTGTCCAATTAATTGTATAAATTACAATGAACTGTTTGGGATATAATAAAATATTTTTATCACAGATAATTCCTTATCATGTTATTTTTAAAAATCCATGAAAACAATTGTTTCAAAATTGATACAACTAGTATTTTGTTAAAATAATGTTTTATAAAATTATTTAAAACTAATAAATTTTTTTAAAAAATTTATAATAATTAATATATGGTATAAAATGTTCTAAATTATTAATTTATTGTATAATTGAAATCATATAATTAAATATTACACCCATTAAATATTAAAACATTTGTAATTTTAATTAAAAATAAATAGTATAACTAATTGTCAATTTAAAATGATAATGTTTAAATTGACATAAAAAATTAACTAAATTTTATTGTATGAATATATTTCAATATTATAATATCATATATTTGAATATATCTCATTTTATGGTATTCTTAGTGATTTAAAAATTATGATAAATTAATATTTTTGAGGATTCCAAAAGTGCCACTCACCTCACTTATAAAAGGGCACATCCTCCCTCAACACATCACTTCATTTTGAGCCATCAAGATCGAGCATAACTAGCCCATTTTCCTTATAAAATTACATATGAAAATTATATAGGACCTGGTCTTTCTTAGAGACAAACTCTAGTGCTCTAATATGAGATTTAGAGGAGGCACATCGAAGAAGAGGTAATACCATTTTCCGATTCATTCAAACACATTTCTTCTTCTAATTCCACCTCATTAGTTGTTATATTATACAATAATAACCCCCATATGAATTAGATAATTAAAATTTATTTTGATTATTAAACAACCATATTCCACCTTCCAACCATCCTATGAAAAATGAAATCACCAAATCTGTGTACTTACGGTTTAACGTCTCCATGTCGTGGTGTAATCCGTTTTTCACCACCACCATACATGGATGTGTATTATTGTGGAATTAATAATTATATATATTATTAATATAAAATTATATTTATTATGTGATTATATATGTAATAAAATTAAATACTATTAAAAAATTATTGGATTTATATAATATCTCGTGCCTACCTATAGCTTACCGTCTCCACGGTGCGATGTGATTCGTTCTACATAGTCTCAATTAAAGAATGATTATATAAATGAAAGGAATATATTAATATGATATATATTATAATAAAAACATTAAATAAATTAAATATCTATATCATATAAATAAAAATTAGAACTTATCTAAAAAAACCTTCATAAGAACATAAATCAGTTAATACCCGAATAACGACTAACAATGAAATGTTACTAACAAACATATGCAAATATGAATATAAAAAATATCATAAAAATTTATTATAATTCTGGAATAAATTATTATCATTATTCAAATAATTATATATGTTTTTCAGATACATACAAAGCATATCAAGCATAAGGTATGGGATAATTTTACAATCTCATTTTTATTTGAGATAGTTTACACATAAGTATTTAAGGGTCTATATTTATCATCAAAATCCATGTCTCTTAATTATGTAATATTATTTATAATAATATAAATTTTTTTAGAGTTAATTTTACCATTTTGTTTATTTTATTAAATGGTATTAAATGAATATTTTGACGTTATTCAATTTAAGTTCTTTTTGACATTTCCTAAAAAATTAGGAGGAGAATGTTTTCTTAACTTATACTACATGAATAATTTTTTTTTGGTTTCATCACACCTTATTTCCATGAATATTATTGTACATGATTTAAATATTATTTTAAACTAAATATATTTCTTTTAAAAATGTGTTTCATTTTTAGAAAATAAAACATTTTCGTAAAAATAATGGATATTTTTCTTTGGAATTAAGTTCCACTATTTTTATTAAAAAAATTTTCCATATATAATGACATACAGTTTTATTTAAATAGGTATTATTAGTTTATTTTTAGTTTCTTTATTATGGAATTATTTTTATGAAATCCAATTATTTTAATTGGATTATGAGGGAATGATGATTAGAAATACCATTTTATTTCACGGGATATGTTATGAAAAATGATTTATGTTTTTCAAGAACACATAAGAATTGTTTCATTATGATATGGGTGGGATCTATATCTCCCTCAAATGTACTAGGTAAAGATTTATATCTCATGAGATAGACATTATTGGAATGATATGTAAATATGATTCATTAATACCGGGCTAGAAATACTTGTAAATCCTTGTCAGTAATGCACTTAGTCCACTACGATGTTCTTGGAATCAATGGCTTTGATACTATGAAAATAATATTATGTGAATATTTTTCCACTATTCCATGTTTTATTCTAATGATATTCTATCATGTTTAATGTTCTGTTATAATCTATGTCTTCCATACTTCAATGATTTATTTCATGACTCATGATTTGGATGTTAAAACATTAAGTTCATGTTTTTACATTTATATGATTATGGTTTGTTTTATGTTCTCCATGTTCTCCATTAATATGAATTTGAGCTCACCATTTTGTAGTTTTTCTTTTTCATAAGATATAAATAATGGTTTTAGGTTGAAAAAAATAGGGAGATCATCATTGGAGATGTTGAAAATCATTTACAAAGTTAGAATATTATGTTCCATGTTTCCAAAGACACTAACCAAATAGTGTTATTTGGTATTTTTTTATGTTATACATTATTTATTAATAAAATTTAATTTAATTTACCTTTATGTAATTCCTGGATCATTATAGTTGGTATTAGAATGAGTATTTATTTTTTTTCTTTGAAAATTATGATGCAAAAACATTACTTTGATCACTAGAGTTATTTTTATGGTATTTCTAGGGATGCCCCTATGGGTAAGTCTACGTAAAGGTTACATTACTATAATTATGGTAATGGTCATGGATAACTGAGGATTAATCCGAATATGTTAGTGGTTGAATGTACTACCCCTTGATTATGTTGTTTTCCTTGTATGATTTTCCCTCTCACACAATTTTTTTTTGGGTTTTAGATGATGGATGGAACCAGAAGGAACTGTGTTAATGATCAATGAACTGGGAAATGCAATGATTGTCCTTCTAAACAACCAAATGTTTTGTTATATATAATTATTAATCTTATTTCTATACTTAAATAATATATAAATCATTCTAGACATCCAAATGAGCAGGGAAGGGAACAAACTTCTATTGAGTACTTCATGAGGCAACACCCACCTTCTTTCAGTGGGTCTTCTAATCCACTTTTTGTTGAACAGTGGATCTGTACCAGTGAAAATATATTTTCCATCCTTCACTGATTGGAACATGAAAAACTCATTATGGTTGTTTATGATTTAGAAGTTGAAGTAGACCCTTTGTTGAATCTAATCAAGAATACAAGGCAGAAAGATGAAAATGATTCCATGGAATGGGACAAGTTCAAGAACATGTTTTTCAATAATACATCCCTTGTATTATTCACCAAATAATGTAAAAAGGAGTTTATTGAGATTAAGAAAAATTACGAAGAATATGTTGGTACATTCGAGGAAAAATTTAAAAGGCCTACAAGGTAGGCTTATGGCCTTCCCATTCAACCGGAATGTAAAGATGATCACTTTTTCAATTGCTTAAAATCAGCTCTTCAATTGGAATTATCTATAATTGAAATTAGTAGCAATGAAGATATTGTGCATTGTGCTAGAAATTCAGAATTTTAATTTGGTGTTACATATCATTATCATTGTTTTTATAAGAAACAAATGACAGATTTCAGTGGATATTATCAAAAAAATGGTTAAAAGAAGATGAATGTTTCATTAGGTACAATGTATTGAGAAAGCATGGTGGAGATTGTATTTATGGGACTATAAAATGTTTCATGTTTGAAAAATATGTTCATCATGTTTTTGAGTTCCAAAGAAATAGAAAAATGGTTACTAATGATGTGAACAAATAAAAGACTATAGAGAATGCACCACTAAATCTTCAATACCATAGATTCAAGGAAATGGGTAATTATGCAAACCAATGCCCAAATCCAAGGGTTAATGATGATGATGGACATCAAAACCTCTTAAAAAAGGAAAAGGAATATCACATGTGATCACTGTTAGAAATATTGAGTATGAAATTGATGTTTTGGAATGATTATGTATTTATGTAATGGGATTCCAAAATAGTTTTGTATAATCTCAATTATTGTATTATGGAATATTGGAATATCTATATATTGGTCCACTATGGTCTTCTGTAGTTAAATGGTATCAGTAGCCATAAAATTTGATTGAGTTTTTAATTATAAAGCACATGATATGTGTATAATGAAGGGATAAGGAGATAAGGTGATGTTAGATAGTATTAATAAGATCATGACTAATATAAGGGAAAAGTGATATCATGTATAGAATATATATAATTTTTGGTATTTTTTGTGTGTGGGAAGTGTTAATTTTGAAAGAATGCGTGTATCAAAAAGGTTCTTTAGTAATTCATGTTATTGTCATATTTTAAGAGAATACAGGATTAATTTATTCCCTTACATTGAACGTGACAACCAAGAACTCCCAAATGAGATATGGGATTCAAATATTATGTTTATTTAGTTAACCACATTCTAATGATTTATATTTTTAGTTTTTGGAAGGAATGTAATGTTTTTATATATATATATAGAATAAGTTATATCCTAATTGAAGTTGTTATATTAATGTAGTCTCTCTCTATAGGTGGACTTAGGAATATTTGACAACTTGTTCTAACCTTTTTGTTGAGATAGATGGAAAAACCTATCACTCTATCGCATTATCAGTAAAAACATCAAGAGTGATAAATTCAACATTATTTCTATAAATAAGAGATGGTGTGGAAATTATTCCCGGAATGACCAATGTTGATATTGTACTAAAATCAAGTAAGTATTTCTTCTTATAAAAAAATCATCAAATTTAGGAAAATGATATTGAAAAGAAAAATTTTATCCTATAACCTTTTAATGATTTGAATCAAATGGTCCCTTAATACATTGAACATTTATGGATTTCGAGTTGTAAAATTTCTCCAAACATAATTCTCTATCACTATCCATCAAAACATGATGGTTATATTTCACTTCCATATCTATATTTTCACTTCCCAACATTTTTATCCTATGTGGAAACCAAATGATGAGTTAATTTGGGTAACAATTTCATCTTTAACTATCCTTTTGAAAATGAAGTTTTGGTATTCATTTTTACAATGTGATTTTCAGTGAACAAATATTTCAACTAGTAAACATTTTATAACCTTGATGATTTTGGAGGGAAACATTCATTTTAAGAGGGGTAGAATGTAACACGCTGAGATTTAATGAGGTAGATTATTTTTAATTTCATAACGTCTTGTGGTGTACACTATATCAATATTATTTTTCACTATATGAAACAGTTTATTACCATGCAGTATACTTGACACTATTCCTGGCATGTGTTACACAAAATTTCATAAACTTTTGATAGAATCATTTTACCCAACACTAAGTATATATTTTGTACAATTTATAAAACAACTATGTTTGTATTATGTTATAAGAAACACCAATGAAAGATTTCACAAAACATAACACTAACTTGGATTTCATTACACGCAAGAGAGACCATCCTCAATAGCATTCTTTGTATGCAATACTGAGTTTCACAAAAAAACGATATATTATTAAAATATTATTTTATATTGGGATATAAACCATCCTTTATGAATAGTAATAAACAAATTTTGAACATTTTATAACATTAAAATTAATCAAATATAGTTTATTGAACAATATATAAGAACAAAATCAATTGGTTTTATAAAATTACTTTTCAAAAAAATTGTTTTGTCCCCTTTTTATGGCGTACCCATTTTAAATATAGTTTTGAAACTTTTTAATATTAATCATGATAAAATAAACATCTTATTTTAGTGAGGAATATTAAAATTTACTTTGGTTGAATTTTTTGTTTTTTTATTATATTTAACCTTTTTTGTGAACGAATAGTGAAACTAATCAACTTTTTAAAGCCATTAAATATCAAAAATATTTATTGCATTAGTTTTAAATATTAATTTGTTAATTTTTAACCAATATTTTTTACAGAAATTTTTTTAATACATGAATTTATTATTAAAAAATTTTCCATTTAAAATGTTACATTTTTCAAAAAATGGGTTTTCATGACATTTTAATGGTCTTATTTTAAATTTAATTCAAAAATTTAATTTTATTGAATTTTAAAAAATGGATGTCAATTATGTATTTAGAAGGTCAAAATTTTTTAGGTAGGACCCTTTCCATTTTTACCAATATAAATATTAACCACGGTAAAAATATTATGATAATAAATGGAAATTTAGTCAATTTAGGTTAAAAATAAAATTATAACCACTATAAAATGATCCAAAAAATGAATTAATTTTATTTTATGAATGGAATTCGATCCATAACACTTAAAGATCAATTTTTTTTTATTTAATGGACACAAGTCCATGAAAATTAATTAATTATATTTTAATCAATGAAAGACACAATGTGTGATTTTCATTTTAATTAATATCTATTATGTGACAACATTTGAAAAAATGGGAGTTGTAAACAAATATGAATTGAAATTTTCAAATAAATAAACATATTTACCTTATATATATTTATTTTTGACGCTTTGGGGTTATTTGGGAGATACTATTTTATTTATAATATTTTATTTAATGAAAATTTAACGATGTTATTTTTATATTTTAAATATTATATTTTTTAATAAATAATTTTACACAGAAGAAAAAATAGATTCTAAGTACTTATTATAAATATAAAATGATTATATTTGTCATGGTAATATTACTTTAATTTTTAGTAATGATATTATTATCATAAATGTTTATATAAGGATGATGCAGAAATTATTTAATAAATTAAAAATCAATAAATTTATTTTTATTGAAATTCTAATAACCATTAAAATGGCAAAACGCATTTAAAAATATTATTTATAAATTATATGTCAACCATAAGCATCCAAATGTCTACTTATATACTAATTAGAGCCATATGGAATATATATGGTAAATTATATTATTTAATTTAATGTAATGCTAAAAATGTCACATTCATACTTTAATAAGTATAACATTTTTAATGATGGATTTTAGAGAAGATAAATTTGAGTACATAAATTATTATGAAATAAAGTAAATTTATGTTCATAATAGTATTTTATTTCAAATTTTATTCTACAAATATGTATATTAAATAATTAGGTATTATTTAAGTAGTGATTATTTTAATAATGGAAATATCAATAAATGTAATTAAAAATATTAAAGTAAATATAATATCATATAATATATTTGTCTCATTAATTGTATTAATGTCCATGTCCTATTAGGGACATAATATATTATATTGTTTAGGGATAACGTCTTATCTTGATATCTCTAAAAATATATTAAATGAATAGTTTTAAAATTGACACAATTTATATTTTGTCAAAATAATGTTTTAAAAAATTAATTAAAAATAATAAAATGATGTTAAAAATATATTATAAAATTTATATGGTATAAAATGTTCTAAAATACTATATTATTCTATAATTGAAATCATATAATTAAACATTTCACCGTTTTAAAATTTAAGCATTTGTTATTTTAATTAGAATTAAAGACAATAAATAATTGTGAATTAAAACGATAATGTTTAAATTGAAATCAGAACACATCAAATTTTTATTTGTTTTTGATATTTAAATCTTATCATATATTATATTATAATTTATCACAATTTTTTGGTATTTGGATTGATTTTCAAATTATTAAAAACTAATATTTTTGAGGTATCCAAAAATGCCACTAACATTAATTATAAACAGAAACATCCTCCTTAAACTATTCACATCATTTTGAGCCATTAGGCTCTACCATAACCTACCCATTTCCATTATAAACATCCCTAGAAATATTATAGTTGTCCTCCTATTCTTTAAAGACAAAATGTTTGTGCTATATAAAGTTATTTAGAGGAGGCACGTTGAAGAAGAGGTCATATCATTAATCGATTCTTTCAAACATCTTTCTTATTCTACATCCAACTAAGGTCTTGTTTAATTAGAAATTAATAAAACTATTAATAATATAATTTTGGGTTATTATGATTATTAAATAACCATATTCCACCACTTACCCCTCCTCTGAAAAATGAAATCACCACGCATGTGTAGTTACGACTTACCGTCTCCACATTGTGGTGTAATCATTTTTTCACCACCACCATACATGGATAGGTATAATGATGAAATTAATAAATATATATATTATTAATATAACATTATATATATTTTAAAATTCTATACACCATCGACATCAATACCATTCAACAATTAAGGGAATGATATCTTTGCTTGTCTGTACGTACGACATACCATCTCCACGGTGTGATGTGATTCATTCTACATAATAATCATTAAATCATGATTATATAAATAAATTTAATGAATAAATATGATATATATATTATAATAATACCGTTATATAAATTATATAAATATAACCTAAAAATTTGAAAAACAACTTATCCGACAAAACATACAAAAGAACATAAAGCAGTTCATTCCTAAATGACAAGTAACAATGAAATGTTATTGAAAAACAGATGAAAATATGAATGTAAATGTTATCATAAAAATTAATATGATTCTGGAATAAATTATTATCATTATATAAATCATTATATAGGATTCTTTGATACATATGAATCATATCAAACCTAATGTAAGGGATAATTTAACAATCTCATGTTTATCACAGATTTCAGTTATTAAAGTATTTATAGGGAATTTTTATCAATAGAATACATGTATCCTAATTATGTGATGATATTTATATTAATATAGTATTTTTAAAACTTAATTTTACCTTTTTTTTGAATTTTTATTTAATGGTATGAATATAATTTTTTGTCGTTATTCGAATTGAGGTACTTTTTGAATTTCCAAGAAAATGATTGAGGGGAATATTTTTTAATGTATATTGGATGAACGTATTTTTACATATTCATGAAATAATATTCCAATGAATCTTCCTAAAAAATATTTCAATATTGTTGTCAAAAAAATTCTTTTCTTTGAAAATTGAAGGGATTTGTGAGAAAAGAAAAGGTGTAAAAAAAACAAAAATGTTATTTTCCACAGAAATTAATTTCTTGTGGTTTATCGAAATTATTTTCCATTTATGATGACATAGGGTTATGTTTCTGTCAATATTATTCCATTGATTTTATTTTTTTTGATAGGATAATTTTTAAGAAATTCATTTATTTTAAAAGGATTGTGATTGAATGATCTTTAAGAAACCAATTTTATTTCATAGGTTTTTCAATGATAAATCATTAATGATTTTGAGGAACACTTAATAATGGATTAATTATGAGATGGGTGGGACCTATATCAACCTCAAATGCATTGGTTAAATATTTATATCACATCAAATAGACATGACCAGAACAACATGTAAACCCAGTTCAGTAGGGGACTTTTCCCAATATGATGGTCTTTCCTGAAATGCCTTGGCTTTTATGGAAATCATATTATGTGCATATTTTTTTTACAAAATTAAATATTTTATGCCAATACAATTCTATCATGGTCAATGTTCCTCTATGAACTATTCCTTCCGTACAACCAATATTTATTTCAAGACTCAAAAATTTGTTGTTTAAATATTATGTTCATGTTTTTACATTCATTTTTATTATTTTGTTTGAAGTTCTCCATGTTTAAAAATTCTTAGCATTTTAGATCCTCCTATTATGTTTTATTTTCCCCATGATATAAATAATGGTTTTATGTTGAAAAAAATGGAATGATCACTATGGGAGATGTTTAAGATCTTTCACAACGATTAAAGATTAAGTTCCTTGATTCTAGAGGATGTAAACTAATACTGTCTTTAGGCATTTGTTTGTGTCATGTATTATGTATTTTGACAAATTATTGTAATTTACATGTACGTGAATCTTGGGTTATTACAGATGTTCACCCTTAAGTCCTATAAATTCATTAATATAGAGCAACATAGTGAAATCAAGAGGTAAAACAACCATATTAGATATAAAATTTGTGGGAATGGTATGTTGATACAAATAATGAATATGAAATAATTCATTATCATATACGGTAAATCCAACATTAATTAATTTATTAATATCATCACATCTCATCTCACGTATATGTGGATTTCTATTACTCCATTATTATGATGTTTATTATCTATTTTCTATGGGAAACTGTGAATCTTTATACACTATCTATAAATTCCAATTTAATTTTATTGAACCATGAAATTTTTTCAAATCATGTAATGTTTTAGTACTATCATGGTGTATATGGTTATTTTAACTACGATATTCCTAAAAAATTCTATTTTTTATCTCAAGAATGGATGAAACACATATCTGATTTCAAAATATAAATATACTTTCTTTAAAGAAGAATAATTAATTTTCTTATCCACCAATAGATTAAAATTTATATTTTTTTAAATAAATGTGTATTATATTAATTTATAAAATATTATACACATAAAAAACATAGAGAAACCGAAAATAGATTAATTCATTATTGAGAAACATTATATTTTTCAAATATTAGTACAATTAAAAATATAAATATTACAATGGTAAAAAATATAAAATAGAAAAAATAGAATGAGAAAATATAGAACAATCCCATTTCGAGAACCATACCTCTAATGAACTACACTATACAAAAGTAAGAAAATACTAGAAAACCAATAAAATTTATAGAAAATGGAATAAATAACCTTCAAAGGAATTGAGTTGAAAAATTAATGTATTAATTATGAGTAATTTATAGGAGTTAATTAGATCATTTTAATAGTAATGTGACCATTTGAATAGTAAATTAACTATTGGGAATAATGACTTGACCATTAGAAATAGTAACCAACCATTAATATATTAATTTGACATCAAAATAATAAATTGTGATATAAATATTATTTATCAGCATTAATTCTTGTAAATAGTAATATAGTTATATCATAAAATAAATATGATGTTTTAAAAACTCAAATAGAATTATAATCTAATTTTTAATTAATTCTATTTTAAAGTATGTTGTAAACAATCATTTTTTTTATGATAAAAAATAAAACAACCTTTTCTATAAATTTATTTTCAAAAATTTTATATCATTTTTGAAATAATACTATTGAAATCGTTCAATGTTTATTTTATTAAAAATTATTTTATTGAACCTGAATTATCAATGTGAATAGTAAAAATAATTTTTCCACGAGGTAGGTGTATATTAAATTGTATAATTCGTGATGTAATAATATCCTAATTATTTATAGTACATTAGGGTTAGAAAAAATATATATATTTTCATGTATCATCTATTAAAATAAAACAAATATAATTAACTTCCAATCATAAAAATAATTTTCTAAATCCAAAAGACAAATGTGATCGCTTAAAAAAACAATTTTTACCATTTTACACATTCCATTTTAATTATATTACTAAATTAGAATTATTTTTTTAAAAGAGTTTAAAGCATTCTATTATATCTATATATGATTTATATTTTCAATAATTCACTATTCCAATTTTTTCATTTGATATTGTATTTAAATTAATAATTTATTCTAAAAATAAAAATCTCTTCATTAACAAATAACCCCTCACCCTTCCCTTGAAAAAACATGCCCCTCTCACTTATAAAATACAATTTTATAATATAATACTCTCTTTTAATTTTTAATAATCCTCAGTTATGATCTAGAGTAAACCAACATCAAACATCAAGGAAGTCTAGTGTCGTACTTGAGAATCCACACTAAGGAAAGTGTATATTTTTTTGACTCTTATATATTTTTCATCTTCTATATCATTAACCAATTCATATCAAAATAAAATAAAGAAATATCTAATTAGGAATAATTTTGAAAATTATATTTATGATTTTAAGAAACCCAATAAATTTTAATTTTTATGTACTTCTATTTTATTCATTTTCTAATCATAATTGGAGAATGTTCCCCTTAATAGTCAACTAACCACCAACAATGATGTTTCCAAATTATTTAATGATCATTACATTTATTTATGGTTAAAATAAATTATTTATATATTAAAATGAATAAATATATGTATTTGTGGATTCTGGAATTTATTCTATATATGTATAATTGAAATCGAAAAAAAAAACATAAGCTTTTTAAGGAAAACAAGATATCAAAATGTCTTCTCATTAAACATGTAAATTTATAAATATAATATAATTATTATAATATATAAATTGTGGTGCAAATTAAAATAACTAAATTCTGGATTAATTATTAAATAAAACAATGTATATTATTTTGGAGGTGAAAAATTGGTGAAATAAAGAAGGACTTAAGGTAAGGGGTTTCTTGAACTGAAATCAATTTATTTTTGTTATCCGCAATTCACATAATTTTCTATATGGATATTACTCTAATGTTCCATAAATATCCTTTCAATATCTTTCCATTCTATTTTTTTGGGATATACATGTTTTCAACATAATTTATAATCCAAATAAAAAGATTAACTAAAAAGTATCTTCTTTAAAAAACACATCCTTCTATCCTCTTGAGTTAATCCTTAGTCCGAGAAGAATGATGATGTATATACAAAATATAAATTTTTTTTTCATCTAGGAACTCCATGTTTATTAATGAAATCATTCTTTATGAAATAATTATGATACCCATTCCTTTTCATGGGTTATTTCATGACTATGATTTTTATACTTTTTATGTGGCACCCTCGATTATATAAATATTATAATGGTGATCTTGTAATTATATACCGCTCCGATTAATTGGGTAAAATTATGTATCTCAAAATATTATTTGTATAATGTGTGAACATGGTACTATATTTCTTCACAAATATGTTTGGTATTGTACCATTATGACATCATGTTGTATTTTTAATCTTCCCCATATTTCATACCATTATCAAATGAATATCTATTTATTTGGATGATGATGATGTTATTCATATGATATGATGTTGTCGATTATTGTCATGCATTGTCATGACCCGTCCTCGGGGCCCGTGCCGTGAGTACCCCAAACCCACCTTCCGTAGGCCAGGGGCTGGCCACTAGCACCAAAGGTGTAAATCCCAATAACTGAGAAGGCATTTCCTTTATAAACGTAAAAAAACACCACATAGTATAAGAGGAAGTAATACACTAAGTACAAAAGAAGTGCCGAAAAGTAAATGGACCAGAATACAAACCCAACTGAAAGTACAGCTACAACTGAATGAAAGTACAATATAAAAAGACAACAGCTGGGAGAAAAGAAGCAGCTCTTGGGTCATCCTCCTCAGATCCTACCTCAAGAGTAGGTACAGATAGCGTAGCTCCTGGATCGTCCACCACGGTTCCTACCTGAAGGGTAGGTACAGATAGTTCAGCTCCGGGATCATCCACCATGGATCCTACCTGATGGGTAGGTACAGATATCCTCCATAATGCTCTTGACCGTCTACCTCTTCCGAGTATCGTCTTGCCGTGATGTCCACCTCCCGATACTGACTCGTCATGAGGTCCACCTCTGGGTATCGTCTAGTCTTCAAACACTCGGCCTCCGTAAGCACTTCCCATCGTCTGTAACCAACACAACGAGGTGCGGGCATAGCCCGTGCAGGGGTGAGTATAACGATACTCAGTAGGGACCCCGAGACCCTCATGGTCTCACTAAGACCAACAAGGATAACCACAAAGAAGATCTCAACAGATAACCTCTACTTAGGTATATTCCCATACATATACCTATGTAATCATGTAACCCATCTCAATCATGAGGAATCCCAAAGATTATGAAATAAACGGATAACCACTACCCAGGTATATGCCCATATATATACCTAAGTTATCAAGTGACCAATCTCAATCATGAGGTAAACACAAAGGTCATATACTCAGATCAAACTAGGATTTTCATTATCGAAACTGTAGATGCTGAAGAGCCCCATCTCTAGAGTGTTCAGTAATCCTGTCACGAATCCGAGTTACTGCTCACTAACCTAATACTGCTGAAGTACTCCTCCTGTCGAGTACCGCCAGCCATCCACCCAAACACAGTAGTGCTTCCCACCGGGGTATGCTACCCAAACACTATAGTTCACACCCCCTAATAGCCTGCAGAGGTACTCTCCGGACGAGTACCGCGAGTATGTACCCAATCAAGTAGTTCTCCGACTGCCATGGGTCTTCACCCAAACAATGTAGTGCTCCGTCCACTGGGATTGTCACCTCACTCCAAGTCGAGACGGTCAAGTAGTCTTCAGGTCTCAGTCAGCTACACGGTCTTCATACTCTGCACGCCCGTCTTTGGGAGGGTCTGATCCATGAGCTACTGGTCGATACTCCATGAATCTCAAAGTCCCACGAATATGTATCTCAATGGACCGCCTCATCTTAGGGGTCTCAATGCAACAGACATCGCGTCAATCAGATGCCCGAACTGTGAGTTACTAGCCTTTTCGCCCCAGGGGCCCAGTTGGTTTTGTGTGCGAACCAACCCGACCATATCTCAACTATACCCCAAACTCTCTTAGGGTATGGTCATAGGGACCGTTTCACAACGTGATCACCAACTATGTTGATGGTTCGTCAAACGGACATCCAGTCTGAAAGTTATCAGTTTTTCCATTCCAGGGGCCCGGTTGGATTTCATGTACAATCCAACCCGGCCACTATCCAACTACAACCAAAACTCAGGCGAAGCATGCCAAAAGTTTCTTCTAAAAAAGAGGAATCCAAAAAAGTCGATCACACGTCAATCGGACGTCCAGAGCACAATATATAAGTGTTTCCGCTCCGACGGCCCGATTGGTTTCGTATCCGAACCAACCTGGCTGTACAAAAAGTTCTCCTAAACCTTGAGTTTAATATACTGAAATGACCATATCGATCCAAGGATCGTATTTCAACTGACGGTGCGTCGATCGGAGGTCTGTAGCCCAAGATATGGGCGTTTGAACAAAACTGTCCAAAAATATGGCGTGCGGGCCTGGTCCGACCCGGCTCGATACACCCCCCCCCCACCCCGGGACGGCCCGAACTGGGTCGACCCGGACTGGGTCTGGGTACGGCCAATTAGGGTGCAGCCGGGCCAGGCCTGGCGCTGGCGCAGCGCGACGCTCGCGGACCCGGCTGCTTGGCCGAAACGGCCGAGCGGATGAAATGGACGGGGGGGCACGCTGCCCCCCCCCTGTTTGGAAACCGCGGCCCACACGAGGGGAATGATCCTGTGCCAGCAATACAGTGGGTCACCGAATCTCCCCCACCGGACCCTGCACGACCGTGGGATCCCACCTCCATCGTGGCTGAAGCTGCGGCGGCTCCTGCCGCTATCGCCGCCGCGCCGGTGTGGCGCGCCGGCAGCCCCTTCCGTGGACCACCGGACGCGCTCCGGTGGTCCGATTCACCCGGTGTCTACACCTAAGGCCCTCCCGGGACCCTTAGGTTACTGTGAAGGGTCAAAATTGCCTTTGCGACCTGCTTCTTCAACGCCCGTCGATCCGCATGTCAAATAAACAACTGTGGAGTCCTCGATTCGCCTCTGCGGCCCCGTCTCCGGCCGCAGTTTGGTTCGGCCTCATTGGCACGGCGCGACGGCACCACGATCTTTCATCACATTCCTTCTTGTTTCCATGTTGTTCCGTTGCACCGAGCCACCTTTGTTCGAGTCGCAACGATCACACATTAATGGGGGAGGAGGGTCGGTCATGTTCGTGCGGTCCGACCTCCACCCGTTATTGTGATAACAGGTGGCCAAAAAAGACAATAAATCAGCGATGAAAGTAATCACGAACATATAGAATATAATCCCCAATGGTTTTTCTGCAATAAAAAGGAAATTCCAGACCTGCAAACAAAAACTTTTATGGATCAACTTAATAATGAGTTGATCCGCATTCTTATTTTAGAAGGAATACAATCATGAGATTATTAAAATAGTCAAATTAAACCCCTACCTCGAGCGTAGTCGTCGAACGAGGTTTGTCACGGAATGGGACGTCGCGGAATTGATCATCGTGGAAGGAGAGGTCACGGAATGAGGATTGTCGCGTATCAGAGAAATGGTTCGTCAGTGTCGCGTCGCCGATCTCCGAGGATCCGGCATTCTTTTCAACCTTCGTCAGAGGTCAGCGTTCTTCGCGTTCTTCACGTTCTTCGACGAAGAACAAAGGACTTCAGGACTCCCCTTTTTCTCCCAAAAACTCAACACAACAAGCTCCGACCATAATAAAATAAGACACCTTCTTATTTTACTACTCAATCCTTAAGTTTGAAATTCAAAATTGAATCAAACTATTAATTGAATTAATTGTAACATTTAAACCACCCAATTAATAGAGGCTTTTAATAATTAATTAAATGCATGACTTGATTATATTTAAAAAAGGGGGGTGCGGGTGCGTTACCTTAATTAAAAAAGGGGTTGAGGATGTTGAAAGGGTGGGGCTTCTGTGGGCCCCACCCCACTAATATCCTACCAAGCGGATTAGTTAGGATGTGGTTCCCACTCAACCAATTAGCATAGGTTAACACTTCCTTGAATATAAATAAAATCTGTTGCGCAATATTTTATTTTTTTCATTAGTTAAACCAATTAATTAAATCTCCACCCGAGCAAACGCAGCTCTAGAAAAGGTTTTCTTAAGCAGTTACCAGCGCTGTGATTCCATCGGTGCCCTTAGATTTCAATTCTGAGCACCGGTTCAAATGTTAGAAAACCCCGCTCATTCTTTAACTGAATGTACCCGAGCAAGACTTCCGAAAATTATTCTGGGCACACAGGGCCTCGGAATCAGGTGCCTTCAGAAACTACGATCTTATAAAATTCCAATGAAAATTAAGAAAAAAATTTCCTTGAAATTTCCGGGTCTTTACATTATTCACACCTCAGGGATTGACGTCCCGGTAAGGAATTAACACAAACTAGGGATACAAAAGCGGTACGAAGCACGCATATGAGCCTTCCGCTCCCATGTTCTCACCTCGAGGTTCCAATACTGGTAGTGAAAGAACACCCGAGGATTTGACCGTCCTCTTCGGATCTGCTCCTGTCGATCCTCGATCCCCAATAAAACCTCCGTGAATGTCACCCCATCGCAAACGTCCAGCTCCTCATGGTCGATGATATGCGTTGGGTCAAGCACGTATCTCCTCAGTTGAGATACATGGAAGTCGTCGTGCACCTGGTGCAGCTGAGGTGGATGGGTTAAAAGGTAAACCACCTCGCCTACCCTGCTGAGGACCTAGAAAGGTCTGTTGAACCTTGGAGATAACTTGTCGCCTCGGCCACATCTCCGTAAACCTCGTCGAGGTGAGACCAGTATAAGGACATGATCGTCCTCCTCGAACTCTATAGGTCTCCAATTCTTGTTTGGAACTGAAACTCAAAAATCCTGCTGCCGCAAGGGTAAGGTTGACCGACTCAAGAGTGATTGGCCGCACCCTCATATGCATGAGTTTATCCTGTGCTGCCTGGGGTTTCCTTTTCACCGACCAAGGAAAACCCATTCTGACGTCATAGTTAAACCACAACCTTTTTTCCTAATACTATCAATTTGTGTATGAACTGTGATTGCCCAGTCCATACTCAAACCAACGTCGTAACTCCTTGATGCTTCCACCAAGAGATTCCAACCAAAACTCTCCCCTCGAGGGTCTGAACACACTATCAGCATAAGTGTGATTATTGATTCTCCTCTGAAGGTATCTACAGACGTGAGGGTCAAGTCTACGGCTTACCAAAAACTCTAGTTATGGGATGATATTCATGGAAGGAAGGAATGATTCGTATCAACATCTGTTATTAAGAAAGCTAGTATGGGACACAGACTATCCCTCAAATCATTTTTAGGGCCATTGGGTCACACTCCTTGACTGCATGCAGCTGTACTCTTCCCCTGCCCTCCAGCTCCCTAAGCCTGGCGGGGACAACTAAGGCGGGTGGTTGTAGCATGTTAAAATGTACACCACCTCATGCCGCTCTCCTAGCTCTGCCTCCACGTCTGATTCTTCACAGAATCATCTCTCCTTTAAGCTTCCTCTTATTGAAACATTTAACACCCCCGAGCCTCTAAGACTATTGCCAGTTTCCTGATTCTTACTGCACTGTGCAGTCTTCATCCGCTCAGGGATGATCTGCACCATCTTTGAATACGATGGGAAGAGCTGCTACGTCTTCTCCTTTGTCGAAAAGAGAAACTCTGTCTTATCCTCTGTATAAACCATTCCCATTTCCTAATACAGTCAATCCTGACATGAATGATGCATTCATGCCAAATATGACGTCGTAAGGCCTCGACGTTACTACTAAGAGATCCAACCGTCACTCTCGCCTCCAAGGATCGAGTCACGCTGTCAGCATCAGTGTGGGAGCACTGGGTCTCCTCTAGTATAAATATCTAAAGTGAGGGTCAAGTCAACTGTTTTGAACCGGAACCTCTCAGTATCAACCAAACAAAAGGACATGAAAGAAGACATCACAAAGATAAGTGTCTTTTTATTATTGTAGCTCATAGTACAAATACATGAATACAACAACTACATGGAACTAGAAGTACAAGGGATGTATCCACTAGTTCCTCTCATGTCCACTTTCTCCCGGAGCTCTAATGCCTTGTCCACTGCTTGGCTGTTGCTCAGGCACCCGCCGCTACTTCTGCCTCGGTGGCTCATCCAAAGCCTACAGATCAACTGTGTGGGGGGTCGGACGGTCATGTGCCAGGTGACCCTTCCCGCCACATTCATAAAACTTCTGGCTCCTCATACGACTGGCTTTGTTCCTCTTGGACCTCCACATCATCTGTCTACTGCCCACAGATGACTCGGCTACAGATCGAAAATCTTGTGGCAAAGGCCGCAGCTCTTGTACATGCTCGAGGTGTAGAGCTACTGGCACAAACTCCACCCCGAAAAAGATCTCAAAGTCTCCCCATGTGATGGTCATCCTCTCACAAAAATGGAACAAGTGGCTCCACCATCTCTCAGCTGCTGCCTGATGGAGCCTGGTAGAAAAGATCACCATGATGCCTGTTGGCGTCCCCACTAGCCTAAAGACTCTCACCGCAGCCTCCACCCAGTCCTCAGCTGCCTGCCAGTCCGTCTCTCACCGGAACCTGGGTGGCCTCTTGAGCTGGAACTCATGCAGTGCACTCAAGTGGTGTGCATCGCCTACTGCTGGGGCTGGTGGCATCAGTGGCCCAACATATGGTAGTATTGCTGGTGCCTCCGATGGTGCCTCTACTACAAGAGGGCCCTGTACCGAAGCCTCATCGCTGAACAGGTTGTCAGTATGCACATCCCTCTAGGCTCTAGCTGGTCATCCGTGGAAAGGAATCCTGAACAAAAAAACATGACACGATCAAACGTTCATACCTGGTGAGCTGACCTGGTTTGAGATGTCTTTTTAAAAATTTTGGAAACACACATGCAATTAGTATTTTCATGCACAAAGTCAGAAATCAGTTGTCAGGGTCCTGGTGTATGGATACATCGGCCTCCCGCACTGACACTGGACTCCCTGAACTGAAAACCATACTTGATACCCTTAACACTAATTCTTCACATAAAGAACATATCAGAGTTATAAGTTCTGCGGTAGATCCGACTCCTTTGATACTAATTTGTCACGACCCGTCCTCGAGGCTTGTGCCGTGACTACCCCAAGCCCGCCTTCCATAGGCCAGGGGCTAGCAACTAGAACCAAAGATGTATATCCCAATAACTAGGAAGCCATTGGCTTTATAAAAGTAAACAAAACATCATATAGTACAAGTGGAATTAATACACTAAGTACAAAAGAAGTGCTGAAAAGTAAATGGGCCAGAATAAAAACCCAACTAAAAGTACAGCTACAACTGAACGAAAGTACAACAAAAAAAGACAATAGCTAGAAGAAAGGATGCAGCTCCTGGGTCGTCCTCCTCGGATCCCACCTAAAGGGTAGGTACAGATAGCGCACCTCCTGGATCGTCCACCATGGTTCCTACCTGAAGGGTAAGTACAGATAGTGAAGCTTCGGGATCATCCACCACGGATCCTACCTGAAGGGTAGGTATAGATATCCTCCACAACTCTCTTTCCCGTCAACCTCCTCTGAGTATCATCACTCCATGAAGTCCACCTCCTGATACTGACTCGTTGTGAGGTCCACCTCTGGGTATCATCTAGTCTTCGAACACTCGGCCTCCGTTAGCACTTCTTATCATCTGCAACCAACACAACGAGGTGCGAGCATAGCCCGTGCAGGGGTGAGTATAATGATACTCAGTAGGGACCTCGATACCCTCAATGTCTCACTAAATCCTACAAGGATAACCATAAAGAATATCTCAACAGATAACCTCAACTTAAGTATATGCCCATACATATACCTAAGTTATCAAGTAACCCATCTTAATAATGAGGAAACACAAATATTTTTAAATCAATGGATAACCACTACCCAGGTATATGCCCATACATATACCTAAGTTATCAATTGACACATCTGAATCATGAGGTAAACACAAAGGTCATATACCCATCTCAAACCAGGATCGAAAGCGCAACTGCGGAAGAGCCCCATCTCTGGAGTGTAGAGTAATCGTGTCACGACTCCGAGGTACTTCTCACAAACCTAAGACTGCTAAATTACTCCTTCTGTCAAGTACTGCGGGCCAGCCACCCAGACACAGTAGTGCTTCCTGCCGCGGTATGCTACCCAAACACAGTAGTGCACACCCCGTAATAGCCTGCAGAGGTACTCTCCGGACGATTACCATGGGTCTGCACCCAAACAAGTATTTCTCCAACCGCAATGGGTCTCCACCAAAACAAAGTAGCGCTCCGTCCACTTGGCTAGTTGACTCACTCCAAGTCGACTCGGTCAAGCAGTCGTTAGATCTCAATCGGTTACACGGTCTCCGTACTCCGCACGCTCATCTCTGAGAGGGTCCGCTCCATGTGCTACTAGTCGATACTCCAAGTATCTCAATGTCCCATGAATAAGTATCTCAATGGACTGCATCGTCTTAGGGGTCTCAACGCAAAAGACGGCGCGTCAATCAGACGCCCGGTCTGTGAGTTAATAGCCTTTTCGTCCCAGGGGCCGGGTTAGTTTTGTGGGCGAACCAACCTGGCCGTATCTCAACTGTAGCCCGAACTCTCATAGGTTATGCTCATAGGGACTGTTTCACAACGTGATCAACAACGCCGCTGACGGTTCGTCAAACGGACGTCCGGTCTAAATGTTATCAGCTTTTTTGTTCCAGGAGCCCGATTGGATTTCGGGTACAAGCCAACCCGGCCACTATCCAACTGCAACCAAAACTCATGCGAAGCATGCCAAATGTTTTTTTTCTCAACATGAGGAATCCAACAATGTTGAAAGCGCGTCAATCGGACGTCCGGAGCTCAAGATATAATTGTTTCCCCTTTGAGGGCCCGGTTGGTTTTGTATCCGAACCAACTCGGCCGTACACAATGTTCTCCAAAACCTTGAGTTTAATATACCAAAACAACCGAGTCAATTCAAGGATCGAATCGCAACTGACGGTGTGTCGATCAGAGGTCTATAGCCCATGATATGGGCGTTTGAATGAAAATATCCGAAAATAGGGGGTTCGGGCCCGATCGGACCCGGCCCGATACCCCCCCGGGTCGGCCCGAACCGGGTAGACCCGAACCGGGTCTGGGTTCGGACCATTAGGGCGTGGCCCGGCCCAGTGGGCATGGCCCGACCCAGCAGGCGCGGGCGGGCTCGGCCTGGCGCTGGCGCGGCGCGGCGCCCGCGGACCAAGCGGCTCGGCCGAAACGGCCGAGAGGATGAAACGGATGGGGGGCGCGATTCCCCCCCTGTTTAGAAACCATGGCCCCCATGAGGGGGCCACTCCTGTTCCAGTGACGCGGCGGGTTTCCGCGTCTCCACCACCAGATCCCACGCGACTGCGGGATCCCGCCTCAGCTGCGGCTGCAGCCGCGGCAGCTCCTGCCGGCGGCGCGCCGGCAGAACCTTCCGCTGACCACCGGACACACTCCGGTGGTCCGATTCACCTGTCGTCTGTGCCTAAGGCCCTCCTGGGACCCATAGGTTACTGCGAAGGGACCAAATCGCCATTGTGACCCGATTTTTAAACGACCGTCGATCAGCACGTCAAATAAACAACTGCGGAGTCTTCGATTCGCCTCTGCGGCCACGACTCTAGCCGCGGTTTTGTTCGGCCTCAATGGCGCGGCACGACGGCGCCACGATCCTTTGTCACATTCCTTCTTGTTTCCACGTGGTGTCGTTGCACCATGCTGCCTTTGTTCGAGTCGCAACGAACACACATCAAAGGGGGAGGAGGGTCGATCGGGTTTGTGCGGTCTGACCTCCTCCCGTTATTGCGATAAATGCGGACCAAAAAGATGATAAATCAGCGATAAAAGTAATCATGAACATATAGAATATAATTTCTTACGTTTTTTCTACCATCAAATGGAAATTCCAAACCGGCAGACAAATTCTTTTGTGGATCAACTTAATAATGAGTTGATCTGCATTCTTATTTTAGAAGGAATACAATCATGAGATTATTAATATACTCAAATTAAACCCCTACCTCGAGCGTAGTCGTCGAACAAGGTTTTTCGCAGAAAGAGACGTCGCAGAATTGATCATCGTGGAAGGAGAGGTTGCAGAAAGAGGATCGTCGCGTTGCGGAGAAATGATTTGTCGGCATCGCGTCGTCGATCTCTGAGGATCTGGCGTTCTTGTCGAACTTCGTCAGAGGATGGCGTTCTTTACGTTCTTCACGTTCTTCGCATTCTTCGATGAAGAACAAAGGACTTAAAGACTCCCCTTTTTCTCCCAAAAACTCAACACAACAATCTCCAACCATAATAAAATAAGACACCTTCTTATTTTATTACTCAACCCTTAAATTTGAAATTTAAAATTGAATAAAACAATTAATTGAATTAATTTCAACGTTTAAACTGCCCAATTAATTTAGGTGTTTAATATTTAATTAAACACACGATTTGACTATATTTAAAACGGGGGGGGGGGTGCAGGTGCATTATATAAGTTAAAAAGGGGTTGAGGAAGTTGAAAGGGTGGTGCTCGTGTGGGCCCCAACCCAATAATTTCCTAGATGGTGGATTAGTTAGGATGTGGGTCCCACTTAACCACTTAGCTTACGTTAACGCTTCCTTGAATAAAAATAAAATTTGTTGCACAGTATTTCATTTTATTCTTTAGTTAACCCAATAAAGTAACACTCCACCTGAGCAAACACAACTCCAGAAAAGGTGTTCTTAAGCAATTACAGACGCTGCGATTCCATCGGTGCCCTTAGATTTCAATTCCGAGCACCGGTTCAAATGTTAGAAAAATCCGCACGTTCGTTCACTGAACGTACCCGAGCTAAACTTCAGAAAATGATTCCGGGCACACCGAGCCTAGGTATCTGGTGCCGTCAGAAAATGTGCTCTTGTAAAATTTAAAATTAAATTAAGAAAAAAATTTCCTTCAAATTTCTGGGTCTTTACACGCATAAATTATTTATTCAGGTACATTATTCCTCCCCTTTATAGTATTTTATCTATCCACTATCATTGAGCAATATCCTTAGTTGAAAAAATATTATAAGGATTATATGATATATTTTAAGTGAATAAATAAGTTTTATTTTTGTAAATTTTATAATATATTATGTACAAGTGATTTATGATCCAAATTTTCCCAATATACCAATTACATAGATCGGAGAATGTATAAATCTTATGTAGTTTATCATTATGATTATTTTTTAGTTATGTAAAAATGTAAGGGTCATTAACGGGAGTATGATAGATATTATTTAGTTAATTTTGGAAATAGGATAATAAAAAAACTAGTGACAACACATAGGATATGTCTTAGTATATGTAAACATACTAGAATTGTTTTTTAGATAAAGGATAATCATGTGGACCCCATAAGGTATATATTCTGTGATAATTATGTAAAACAATATATTATTTATTAATTATTTGTTGAAATATATATTTTTCAAAAATTTTATGTTTTATAAAATGTCATGAACTAGTAGAATCCATACTAAAATCCTAAGCGAGGATCAATGCATTGATTTCCAAAATAACTGTAGTTACATGTGAGGTGGAGTTAAAAAATTATAGAAATTATTACAAATTGTATAAGGATATGTATAATATCAAGAACCATTTTTGACAACATCTATTTCCTTGTACGGAATAAATGGATATTTAATCCATTACGTGGAAACAACCACTAATGTTTAGAGGATCGTCTGAACTATTTTTTGTAGAACAGAGGGATAACAAAACTGAAAAGTTATTTTCTATTCACCATAAATTATAAAAGTATATAGGGACTCATGCAATCTATTTTTTTTGATGTGTATGTGGATCAATGGTGTTCATTGAATACAAACACCATGAAAAATTATTAAATGTAAAATATGTATTGGGAAGACATCAAGAAAACATTTCACTAATGTTATTTCCCTTCAACTCTTAAAACAAATATGTAGACATAATTCATATAGATGATGAAATTTGAATGTAAATATATTTTAATTAATAAGGAAAAAATAATAATTATTTCAAGATATGGCTCAAGTTTTTTATCAACAATGATAAAAAATAGATAGATTCTTTAGTGGTTTAAAACAGTATCATCCAATTGATCGTGCTATCCGAGATGTTAGGAGTTATGAAGATGTGGTATGATGTTCTCCAAACCTAGAGATGAATTTTTGATATTATAAATTTGATCATGGAGATAATATGATAATAATATAGTTTCAACATGGTGGGTAAAATTAAAAAGGATGAAAGAAGATCCAGCCACCCACAATTCACAAATGAAAGAATAAACGTAATGGGAATTTACATAATCTGATGTGGAAGCTCTTTATGTTTGGGAGAGAAGGAAACCAAGAACATGAATTTTGATGATACATGAAGATGTTTGCCAAAATGATGCAGGAATTGATGGAATATACTAATGGAACACCTGTGGTTCAATGCATCAACTCTACAGAGCAAGGACACAATTAAAGAATGTTCACTATACCATGGGTTGTTTGAGCGTAAATAGTTTTAGAAAACACGAAATCCCAATAAAAAAGTGGAAAAATATTATATCACTACTACTGAATTGGATACTGAAAATAAGGATTTATATGGTACAGTTCTTATTCCCCTTATAATGGAATATGTTTTATTTTTTATTATATATATATTCCTTTATATTCTGCAGTTTTTCAATAACTATTAAATTGATTCCCTAAAACCCTGAAGTAGAGATAGTGGTAAAAAAAATAAGTGTATGATCATTGAAATAAATGTATTCCACACTTATCCTATTATATTATGTGGGGTGAACCTTCATACATATATTTAAATCCTTCTCTTATTGAAATTCAACTCTATAATGGGAATGAATTGAACCTCATTATATAGATGACCCATCAATGTTCATGAAAAGAAAAAATTGTTTAATATTATGAACCATACCATGTTATACTAAAAATTAATGGAATAACATTGATATCCTAGGTGTAATTAAACTACGGTGTGGTTATTGATACAGTGTGAGTAATCATACCTTCCCAATTGGTTGAGTCAAACAAGGGAATAAAATTTTATAAAATTCCCATTATAAGGGAATACATTGATGGATTCCTAAAGAGTTACTTGGATGTACCCCAGATCATGATGTTGATCATTCAATATTACAAATAAAAAGATCCACTCCTATATCTAAATTACCATATAAGATGGTCTCGATCGAATGGGGGGGGGGGGGAGGGGGCTAAAGAAGAAGCATTACGAGAATTTAAAAATTTGGTTCATATTACCTAATACATATCCTTAAGGTGTGGTGGTTCTATTTTTCATGAAGAATGATGGATAAACATGATTGTGAATCAATTACCAGTAGGTAAAAAAAATCACCACAACGATAAAGTTTCATCTACCTGAGATTTATGACATGTTTGATCAAATACAAGGGGATCATTACATCCTAATGGGGGATCTTTACTCTGTATATCATTAGCTAAAGGTGATTAATGAAGATAATAATAAGATTTTTTTTCCATACAGATTATGGTTTCTATGAGTGCATATAGATGCCATTCATATTTGCTAATTCCCCTAATATATTCTTAGATTTGAATTATAGAGTCTTTAAAGAGTATATCAATAAAATCATTATATTTTATGTAAATAATAATCTCATTTTTTCAAGAGTATATATGAACATTAATAGAATCTATGTATTTTACCAGAATCATTAAGGATAGTCTAAATGTATATTATTTTCATCAAATTAGAATTTGTGATATATAATGTCACTTTTTTAGGGCATGTAATCACATATATGGGGATTTATGTAGACCCTTCTAAGAAAAAAGAAAATTTAGAGTGGCACAGAACTACTAGTTTTAAGGAAATTAATAGTTTTCTGGGAATATATGGGCATTAATGATTTTTTTATGAAATTTATCACAATTATATATGCCCCTAATTTAGTTATCATGCAAAGGGGTAAATTACATCTAGAAAGGGTAATGTTAATAATGGTTTATGGAGATCAATAAGAGGATGATCAAAGGCCATGTACTCACACTACCATCATTTGGAGATATATTGGTGATATATCGTGATGATTAAATGAAATTTCTCAATTTTTAACTCTTATATAATGAAAATGTGACAACCTATGACTCATTAATGTTCATGATCCATGAAAGAAACTACCTGAAACAACATATATAATCATATACTCTGATATTTCCCTTGAAAATATGGTGGCGTTACCTCTATGGGGAGAAGTTTGACATATATAATAATCACAATAGTCTACTGAATATATTTATAGAAAAGGATATCAATTTTAATCAAAGAAAAATTGTTATATATTACCAAGGAGTATTATTTATATATTTACTACACACCATGAAAGTCGAACAATTTTCCCAATTCTCTTTGTATATAATAACAAGCTAATATATCCATGATGAGGATTCAGAAAGAAAATATCTCGATGAACATAAAAAATATGGTTTTGGAAATCCCAATGATAGGTAGTACTTCTAATGTTTCCAAAATTATTTTCTACAAATTAAATTTAAAAGAAGACAATGATGATATATAGTGATAATCTAGAGCATGAAAAAAAGGCTAGCATGGTAAATTAAGGGATGCTATATGAGTTCCAAAAATATGTGGCTGGGTTATTTTGTTTTGAAAATGGAATTTATGTGTCTGTATCAATTTATATAATGAAGGATATATTTTATAATTCACATAGAATGGTTTTCTATATCGATCTTCTATATTCCCAGATGTACTGTGATATTTTAGAGAACTTATGGTGGTACATCCTGAAGTAGTAGAATAAATATTATAAATTATAGTTCTTGGGAGATCAGAATGTTAATGATAGGAGAAAAAACATCCAAATGAAAGATGTAACCCTCTCGTATACCTATATGGATATGGGAGATCATCAGTATTGAATTTTTCTCGGGTCTATCAAAAACATACCAAAGTAAATAATGAAACATGGGCTCTAGTGGATCAAATCCCCATGAATACTTAATATATCACTATTCATGAAGATTTATCACTTGAACAACATTCCAAGATATATGTATAGGAAGTGGTGTGGCTCTATAGGGTACCAATTTTGTCTTCTTGAATCATGATTTAAGGATCACTTATATGTTATATAAAAGTCTTCAATATACTTTGAATATAAAATTGAAATTTAATATGGCCTATAACCAAATAATTGATTGAAAATCTGATAGGACTATTCAGACACTATACCGTATGCTGGGAGCCTTCTCATTGGATTTTAATGGAATATGGAATCGACATCTCCCAATAGTTGTGATATCTTAAAAAATTATCCACAAAGGTATTCAAATGGATACATAAAATTCTCAATATGGGAAGAGATGTAGAACTCAATAAAGTTCGGATAATGTTAGTCATTGAATGAAAATAGGGATTGGTATTTTATAAGAGATTAATGTTATAGTTTAAGTCATCCAATTACTAATAAAATATTCTGAGGGTTGGAAAAATAGTTTTTTCTTATATCCATCAATGTTATATGAAGTTGGAATACAAAAAAAATGATTTTCTTCAAATATAACAATGTAATAAATTCATGATGTTTGGAAAGAATGGGATGCTTAGACCAATGTACATTTTCCCCTTTAAGACCATTGATTTCATAAGAGTATAGTCTTATCATTATGTGATTCCACCGTACATTCATTAAGTGCATGATTTGTTCTGTATATATCCCCATGGAATGTACATACCTGATCCATCATATATACTAAATGAGGAGGTGGTTTATCTTGAAAATGTCCACTTCTACAAGGATCATCTGGTGAAGATCTTGGACCCTGGATACAATGTTCGATGCAACAAGACAACTCAACATGTCAAAGTGTATTGGTGATACCAGATGTATAAAGAGAAGGTATGGGAACTATGGGAAATGATGAAATAGTAGTACCCTCACAATTCTCAATAGAGAATATGAGTTGAAATTTCAGGGGTGAAATTTATAAAGGGTGGATTAGTGAAATTGTCCATATTTTTTGAATGATATTCTTATCATGAAATTAATATGTATTATATTATATTTTATTGCAAACATACAACAAATATATAATTAAACAATCATTATTTCATTAATTAAAATTTTTATATCATTCAAATGTTAATCCATTAAAATTAAATATATTAAAATAGGAAAAAAACTAAAAAAACTAAAAAAGGGGATATATAGATAGAACCAATCTTCTAGAAACAACCCTCCCAAAAATAAAACAATATAAAAGAACCAAAATATTATCAAACCGGTCATTATTATGGAAAATGTAAATATATAACGTTTGAAGGAATTGAGTTGAATAATTAATTAAAGAATAAAGAGGAATTAATTTGATGAAATTTTTCCATTGGAAAAGTATTGTGACAAGTTGTTTAATATCCTGATCATTGGGAATTGTAAATAAATTTTGGGGAATAGTAACCCGGCTATAAGAATTATAATTTAACATAAAAATAATAATTTTATATAATTAATATCTATCAGGGTTGATTTCTATATATATAAATATTATAATTCTAAAAATAAATAACATGATTAAAACTCAATGAAAATATAGGCACATTTTTATTAAGTATTATTTTATTGTATTTAGTAAAAAATAATTTTTGTTTTATTAAAATTAAAATTAAAAATGATGGAAAATTATTTTCAAAAACATTATATCAATTATTAAATCAAAATGTCCAAAATATACGACAATTATTTTTTGGTATTTCTTGAAATAACTCAATTTCATATTAATATTTAAAGTATAGTTTTTTACGTAATTATATTATATTAAATTACATCATTCGTGATTTAACAATGTCATAATAAGGTCAAGAAGTTGTAGTTTTTAAAAAATATATTTAATTTTAAAAATTATTAAATAAAATATAATAATATTAATTTCCAAAATAAAAAATCATTTTTCAAATGCTACATGAAAAAGTGGTCCCTTAAAAGATCAATTTTTTCTAATTTTTTAATTTAATTTTTTAATAAACTTAGAGAATTAGAATTATAAATGGGTTTATTGTATTAAAAAAAGTCTATTATAATTATATATGTTTTTTATTTTGAATAATTCCCTACTATAATTTTCTCCTTTGATATAGTATTTTATATATTATATTATTCTAAAAATACCCCTCTCCTCATGTATAAATAACCCCTCCACCTAGTAACCCACTTCTCTATCATTTTCCAATGAGAAATTTTTTCCCAAATAAACTCTCACAATAACTGGGATAATTTAGGAATTTTCAAGAGTAAACCAACTCCTTTCATCAAGGAACGATAGTGTCGTAAAACAGTCAGTACCCTACTGAAAGTGTAATTTTGTTTCAAACACTTTACTTAGATTAATCATATAACTATTTTCCCACTTCATTTAAAAATAAAAGCATACAATATTTAAATTGGATTAATATAAAAATTATATTAATGATGTAAAACTATGGTATAATAATAATTTTTATTTTTTAATATTTTATACCTTTGGCTTTCATATTTGGACTATGTTCCCTTAGATAATTTGTTGACCACTAATGAGGACATTTCAATATATTTCCCTTATCATTATCTTTATGGATAATTAAAATAAATAATCAATATTAAAAATTTATAAATTAATGTATTTTAATCTTCTATAATTTATTCAATATATGTTTAAATTACACCGATCAAAATAGTGAAACTGAAGAAAATGTGAATTTTTTTCAGAATGCATGATATCAAAAATACATTCCTTTAACAAAAGAAATTAATGAATAGAATAAAATTTTTATAATTGATTAATAGAGGTAAATATTACAGTAATTTCAATTTTGGATCAATGTTTTAATAAAGACATACTTATTATATAGTAGGTGGAAATGTGATTAAATGAACATGAATTTAAGGTAAGGAGATTTCCATTCCCAAATCCCATTCTTTGGGTTATCCTTATTTCACATTATTTTTGGTATGTAAATTCCTCTAATGTTATCTATATATCATATCAATATTCATCCCCTATTGTTTGGAGATATAATGGTTTCCTTATTGATTTATAATCCAAATTAAATTATTTTCCAAAAATACACTTCTTTTTAGAACAAATCTCTTACTCCTATAATGTTTTCATCATCACTCAAAAATAATTATGTTTATTACAAATATTATTTCAAATTTTTTATTTTCTAACTCCAAGTATTTTCATGAAATCATTCATTATGAAATAATTATAGAAACCCATTCCGTTCTAGGAGTTATTTCATCAAAATGATTATTATACATTTTCTACGGCATGAATGATTATGTAAATATTATGAGGTGATAGGTATGAATGGAATTTTATATCTCTGTAAGGAATTAGTGAAAGTGATGTATCTCACTTGATAATGTGTATTATTAATTAATATTATTCTTACTCAATCCACAATGATGATGTTATGATTATTCACATATGCTATGCTTAGACATGATGCTAACATGGTTTACAAATATGATTGGTATTAGGCATCTATGAAATGATGGTTCATTTTTAGGAATCACAAAATTAAATTTCGTTATCTAATGTTTCCCTCATTATGTTGGTGATAATATTATTCTTATGATATTATTATTTTCACTATTCTTACCCATGAATTATTGATTCATCTCACTTATTCTTCCACATACTAAAATTTAAGTAATCCACTTTCATTGAGGTATATCATAATGTGTCTTCATGTAATAAAGAGATCATGAATGTTGTGGATAAAAAAGAATGATTTTAAATGGTTTTAAAATTACTATATATAATTGATGTTTGATCCAACTTTTACCAGGTTACTAATCCTTTTGAATCATGAATGTAAAACTATGATTTATACACATATATAATGATATGATATTATTGTAAAAATGGTAGGGTCATTATATGATTCCCATAAATATTAGCAATGATTTTTTTATCATTATTATCATCATGATGGGAAATTTTATTTTGGTCAATATGAAATAATTGGAAAAAAATTTGGATTATATGTGCTTCCCCTCCTTTAATTACTACCATATGAAAAATAATTAAACCCATAAATATACAATTATTTTTAATACTCAATTCAGTTAAAAACTCAAACATAATACCTAATTAATTCATCATCAAACATAATTTCCTTCATAGGGTGGTAGTTTATTAAGTCTCCATAGTACATCATTAATGATAACCATCCCCATTTCCTCATGTTGTTCAATTTATTTTCAAATATGTGTTTAACAATTTTTGGACTCATAGACATTTAACTTTTTTCTTCATAAATGGAATGCCATTGTATCTTCATTGAAAAGAATGTGACATGAAAATTAAGATAGTGGGTTGGGAAAATCATTTTAATGATGTTTAAATACAATATTCTTAGGATAATATTGCATCAATATGCATAAATAGACATCCAGTTTTATCTTTTTGATATATTTCATTATATAATAAATACTTCACTTCTTGATGGTAAGGTTGGTACTTATTCATTGACAAATGTGTGCCTAAATTCATTTGAATATTTATTATATTCACCTAACCATAAGATCTTTTCCCCTTTATTTTAAAACATGGTTAATTGTTAAGTAAATAAGAATCATTTTAGAATAAATCATCAAAAGTAACTTGTTAATCCAGGGATAATAGGTACCTTGGTTATATTTGTTAGGATTTACCATCCTGTCACAACAATTTACATTAAGGTATTAACTAATATTCCATCATTAGAAAATATTTGTCTAAAAAAGAATTCTAATGAATCCAGAATATATATTTTATAAATTGTCTATTTTGAAGGTTTTCTATTAGAGTCTTAAAAATGATTTGAAAATTAATATACCAGTAATATTTACCTTTAATGTTTATAAAGATATCATAAATATTTACCAAAATGAAATTATCAATATAATACATGAATAATATATTCACCATATAATTAAAAATAGAGGATTTATTAGTCAATCCTAATGTTATTGGTATAAAATTTTTATATTTATATGTCATTAATTTTTTTTATTTGGAACATCATCCTTATTTAAATATTATTGATGATACCCCATAAAAAAATACAAATCATTGAAAAATATTGTGCTCATAATTTTTAATCGAAAAAGAATCCAATATATTGTAAAGGATTATATTTCATTATGCTGATGGAAATTATTTCACCAAAATAATAAAGAAACCCCAAAATCAGTCATCCATTATAACAAAAAGTTCAAGTAGTCCCATGGTAATACACTAGGGACCATAATTATACTATCATACAGATCTTGTAGTTTTTTCTTAATTTATATTAATTCATCTTCGGATATATAGCAGGGAGTCTCTAATAGTGGTCTTTAGTTTTGGAGGAGATTAATAATATTAGCAACTCCACAATCATGTGGACATCAAATATTTTATATAGAAATCACGTAATTGTATTCATGAATAATTTGAACATCCATTATTCTAATGATAATATTCCCACTCATAGGTTGTTCCATATTATCTTCAAATCAAATTTCATTAAGGAGGGTTATATGATAAAGATCAAGACAAGATTTTATCATGTACTCTTCCCTATGAAGGCACGGTATTCAACATCTCCTTCACTATTCTTATTATATTAGTCATGGATATAAAATTTTCTAATTAAATTTTAAATCCAACAAAATGAAAGGATTATATCAATTTAAATTTTTTGATATTAGTCATGTTTTAAAATAGGGTATGATAATGTGTCATAATTGGAATAGAATGAAACATCCCTCCTGAAATAAGATTTCCACTATGAATAATGATTGTCGACTCACATTTAAGGAAATATGAATATATCAATATTTTGATTAAAATATGTAACATATAAAATGCTGATAAGATCTATAATGAAATAATGCATTTAAATTTTTTTGGGTAATATCATGGTGACACCCAAAAAATCATTAGGAACATTATCCACAACTATATCAATTTAAAAATGTAGGTCTTCAACCCTTGTTATATTTTCCAGGAGTGTCCATGAGAAATGGGATATTTGTTTCTATAATGACCCATATCCATACATTTAAAGAACATTATTGAAGTTGTACATTTATATTACTTGAATTCATGATCATTATATCATGTTTCCTTATACACTAAATAGCATCCTACTGTAATTAATAAAGAACATATTTTTTCCATAGTTATAAAATGTGAGAAATATAATTGGATAACAGTTTCTTATTTCAGGAATACATGCTGAATAATATCTTATTACCAATAAATTATATCAATTACATACCCAGAATTGATCTCTTGGGAAGGCTACTCAAATACACAAATAGTCTATCATCTCTATATAAGAAAATATTATAATTTGGTAATAAACTACTAATATAATGTTGGGTTCTAAAAATGAAGTTGATATAAAAATATATAAATTAAAATAAAACAAAACCTAAAAGAGGGAATTAAAAAACAAATATTTAGTTGAATAATAATGAAATATTTGTTTTCAAGATTTCATAATGAAAATATCATTTTCAATTAAAATATTAAGTACCAATATTCTAATAACTATTTACATCAACATAGTAACTCAACACCAACCCATTGAATTATAATTATCCTACACATATCCTATATATGCTGGACTCTACTCTCTCACATCATCACAACAATTCTACAATACCAAAGATATAGAAGCATGATAAAGAATGAGTGTAATAAATATTGAATGGGATGAAGAACTAAAAAGTAGAGAAAATGGAGTGAACCCTTTCTCTAAATAGGTTTCACCACCACTGAATTCCTAATATTAGAATAAAGAGAATCCATTGATTCATAAGTATCTCAAAACATCATCGATCACCACCCTAGGAAAAAATTAACATAATTTCCCCATTTTATTGTAGTTATAAGGGGGTGTTGGATTGATAAAAAAATTAAAAGAGATGAGAGGTATAAGAAAAAATGACTTTAAAAATGAAAAAGTATTATATCACCATAAAAACTAATATTATTAAAAATTTCTATAGAGACATTTTTTCCCATGACATATAAGTAGAGGTGTATATTGTTACGAAATAGTGTGAAATATTTATATCTTAAACTATCCTGAAATTAATGGATTCTTTTCATTCAAAATATTGTACATATATCATAATTTTTTTCAATTGAAGCTTTATTGTATAACTCCTATATCCAGACACAAATATTGATCTCTATTTGGAATGTATGTTTATAATAAGTGATATATCAATAATTAAAAATATTTCCAGACTGAGAGTCTATTCATATTCTTATACACTAACTTCCCATTCATTTATGACCAGGAGGGATGATACTTTTTGAATTTACATGGTTAACATTGTCTTCACCTTCATATTATATATATACGAGATAAATATAAGATCATTTAGGTGGATATTTATTTATAGATTATCACATTATTATAATTCAACATATCTATGTATAGATTCATAGGCATAAATTATGATCATGATTTGGGACATCAAATGTTGAATTGATATTTTAATCCAGTTTTTCAAAATTTAGATGATTGTTTTTTCAAGATTAAAAAAATTCACAATTTTTATTTTTTTAGAAGATGATAATCCTAAATATCATTTTGGTATTAAAAAAATAAAAAATAAAAATATTTTATTATCAAAATTAATCAACAAAATTACATAATAAAATCATAATAATTTCCCTTGAAATTAGAAATTTCAAGATTAAATCAATTAATTAAATAATAATATTTTTGACCATATATGTTTCATTAATTATCCACACATAGAATAACATTAAAGGGCGAACATTAAATATCTTAATCGAAATAATCACCAAAATAAAAATACAGTAAATTTCCAAGACCTTTGATAGGATTATATATAATCATGCCTCATATATGAATGAAAAATCATTTTCATTTAATGATCTCTCATTTAAATTCATTAATCCTAAAAAATAAATCAATGTCTAAATAAAATCTACATAAATTAAATTTATTCCACTCTTCATTGATGAGAAATAAAATTAATGAATATTCATGTGTCAATATTAGCTTATTAATATTCATATATCTCTAAAAAATGAGATAGAAATTTTTTTTAATCATGAAGTATTTTTCATAGTCAATTAGGTTATGGTATAGTGGGTAAAATATTTGAAAATTCAATTTTGGAAATTAGATATTGAACTATTATATATCAACACATGAATATACATGTTATAATCATAAATCCTTTCTATCTAATTTACCCTAAGTGATGAATCCCAATACCCCTATTAGCTTGGGTATGAGAGAATAAATGAATATAGTGAATTGTCTCATAATAATTATCATATTTTCAATTATTTATCATTCATTTCAGTTTTTCATGCTCTTGAGATGGTTTTAAATTATAGTGAATGAAATAAATTTATTCTTGAATTTAATTTTCAGGATATGAGTGATAAATGTAATCGACAATAATAATACAATTTCACCTGATTTTTTCAATAAGTAATTGTTTATATTTTATTAATTGTTTTGTTATAATGTTATTATAGTAATTAAGGACAATAAATGAAAGTGGATCACACCCAAAAATTAAATTCCCCGAATAATTACTCTCACCTCACAAACACAATAATGAGTTGTATCCCAAAGAAAACACATGAAACACATTTCAGCCTTCCATAAAGATGAATTATCCATCAAAAAATATTTTAAGTGAAGGTAGGTATAGAATAATCAACGTGTAACGAGACCAAAACCAATATTGGATCTAATGTATTATAAGGGATTAACATGGTAAGATGCTAGGGTCGGTATCAATTTAAAATATTTCTAACAAAAAAAATCACCAATAAAATGAATATGGTTTTATGAATAATATATATTTTAAATTGAATAATCCAAAGATCCGATTTTCACACAAAATCCAACATTCTCCCAAATATTTTTGGGTATTAATAGGAATATATTGTATAGGTTCAAATACTTCATCGGGTAAGAAAAAAAAAATTCTTAGTGTTTCATGGGCACAGATATCAGTAATTGGACAAACTCATTAATAATAAATTAAATGTAAATCATGGAAAAAATTTCACAAGAATAATCATTTAAAATATATATCTTCATTAATCAAGAAATATCACTCCAATTATTTCATGACCTAAACCGTCAGGGATCGATCAAAACTACACAATTTCCACCTCTAATGGGCAAAGGGCTGGAATCTACCAATAATAAGTCATATTACGCACATGGTAGGAATTTATTTATATATATTCTGCAAAACACTCCTTCAATCCCACACAATGCATAAATCTAAAACAACTAGAGACAATTATTGTTTAAAACTATATTCCCAAAAGTAGAGTATGGAAAAAAGTAATATATTGTGTTGAAATGGGCTAAATACAAACCCAACCCAAAATGGAAAGTAATGTTCCACATTCTCACATAGAAGGGACTACTTTCAAATGCAACTATGGTATATATATTGGTCATTCTTCCCTACACAAGCTCCACTTTTTTCTAGTCCAAAATGTAATAAAAAAATGATTGATCATCTACATGGGACAAGACATGTGCAAGTAGAACACATGAAATGGTTAGTATATAAATAACTAATAATACACCCTAAAATGATCAATTTTAACAGTCATCTCAATACAGGTGTTTTCCTACAACACATATAATATGAATATCTATATATATTAAACATAGAAACATAATCTCTTGGTAAATATAACAATTATAAAACCACCATAGGATTCCTATTAAAATGATCCATATAATGCTCATCTGGGAGAATAGAATCCATGAGAAATAATTGAACTAAAGGAACACATCCTAGAGGTCACACTTGTAAGGACTTAACACAGAGGAAACTGAGAGGGTTTATCTAAGATACTTAGTCGATCAGACTACACAACATGTGAAATATCATATATCAACTCACAGATAGGGGGTCAATAACTAGGTCTCATTGGGGGACAATAGAACCAACTAGAAACATCCTCCTAGATAGGTTATTAGAACCCATGTAAATATATGTTATGCCTATACCAATAAACCCCACCTGGGAAATATATGAATGATGTGGGGATCACTAATGGACTCTCAAAGGGATACCTGATCCACTTCAGTGATGTGTATAGTTGAAGAGGACTGGGTAAACTCATTCCAGAAGAAGGTATGTCATCTATAACATATAAATCAATAGGATTGTGTCTAGGGAACTCACTCTATTATGATAAAATAATTATGCACTAAAACATCATATGAATGGAATATGGGAGCACACTCTACCGATAGTAGTTTATCATTTATAAAAGAATCATCTCTCTTAACTCACCTCACATAGTATCTAAAATACAAAAAATAATGCCAATGAATTATTTCTACAAAGATAACTACTCTGTGTGGACTACTCGAGTGAATGTATCTGAGTCTGGATAGGGCAGACGATGGTATGAGGCTTTTAATTATTTTGATGAGATTAAATTTAAATCAATTGACATTTCCCAAAAAAAAATCATGAATTGAAAAATTTATCACACTATATAAATATTATATAAAAATAATATGGATAGAATATTTACATTCCCAAAAAATACAACTACTGAAAATTCAAATATCATCATATAACACAAGAATTGTACATAGTGGGATCGATCGAGGAACTTGAATAAGATACCCAACATTGATCATGAAACATCCACCAGAATTTCTAGGACACAACACTATATATGGATCATCAATATGAGGCTTTTAATTATTTTGATTAAAATAAATTTAAATCCATTGACATTTCCCCAAAAAATACATGATTGAAATATGTATCACACTATATAAATCTTGTTTAAAAATACTATTGATAGACTATTTACATTCCCAAAAAATACAACTAGTGAAAAAGTCCAATATCATCATATTACACAGGAATTGTACATAGTGGGCTTGATCGACGAACTTGAACAAGATACCCAACATTGATCATGAAACATCCACCATAATTTCTAGTACACAACACTATATACAGATCATCAATATGATAACATACAAGGAATGTACATCAGATACTAGATTCCCTAAGAACAATGATAATGATACTAATATTATCAGTATTATTAGATACATCGCAGGTCTCTTCCCTGAATCCGAATTATATATCCATCACTAGTATTGAATTTAATGTCACAGTACCACAATTGGGAGGGCCGCAGATAGATTTCCAATCTGTCATCACATGATGAATTTACAGTCAAAATAAGATACCATAAAAAATATAATAATAATATTTTTCTGTTATTATTATTATTATAATATAAATATGTAACCTTAAAAGTGGATGATAATCCCTTTTTAGGTGAATATAATCCTCAATTCTCATCAAAGAGAAAACTATTTTATCACCATTTATCATAATAATACTAATACTAATAATAATAATATTTAAATTATTAAATTATTAATATTAATATAAAAAACAAAGGGGGCACTCCTTCACTTCTTGTCATCCATGTAAATCATCTAGTTTTCCTTTTTGATTTTATTTTACAAAATTAATTATTATTATTAATTAATTAATATCATAACTAATCATCTCATTTTTTTATAAATTTATAATTATTAACAATAATAATAAAAACCACACATCCCAGATCAAAAAAACTCATTGTCTACACCAACCCTAGATGGTTTTGTGACTGGTGGGTGAATTTTGGCCACTCATTTATTAAAAGAATCAATTTTTACACCTTATAAGAGATCCACTCAATTTGGCTCAGAAACTACTGATACACAATCCAAAGCTATGTTCACTTGTTGAACTCGATGCCACTATTATGTATCCAAAATAAGAATATGAATTCATGGATGTGATCCACTATGATAATTAATTAAGAGACAATTATCAACAATATTGTATATGTTTGAATCACCAGTCATGTATAATACACTTAATTAACGTACTTATAAGGGATAGAAAAAAACATGAAACACAGACATAGTGAACCGACCATTGTCAATTTTATGTTGGACTTGATTTTTTTAGGGAGGGAAATGAAATGAAATAAGTAATCTAAATAAATATCAATTACAATACCGTATAGTGATATGTAAATTACCTAAATCAAATAATCAATTTGAAAATTATATTTCATGGTGATTAATTCACGTTCATCATGGGTAATGAACCATGAATATATAATCAAAACAAATATCTTACCTCGATTCTGATCAATTTCTCATGATTAATGATTGTACATCATTGACCTTAATGAGATCATATATATGTAATGTTATTGGATTTCATTATGATTCTACAATTGTTGATGCATGATCCCAATGTCTACCAACGTTTGTCCAAAATCTCCACTAAATTATCATGTAATAGAGGATATCATTACAATTTGGTTATACGTTTATATTTATAGAGGAAAACAGTTTATTTTTCCCCTGTAATTAAATAAATAAACTAATTTATTCTATTTTATTAATTGATCTCGTGATGTCTTTTTAAAAAAAACCAATGCCACATCATGATTATATTGTGCCAGTGGTAAATCCATTATTATGAACTCATTGGGGGTCTCATATTTTCAATTTGATAATTTTTTTATGTTATTAAAAATATTCAATAAAACTGCACATGCACAATATTAATATATTAAATATATTTCAAAAATTACTTACGGGAACATAATTACTTGATTTCTCACATCCTCTTAGCATCTATCTTAAATAATATTTCTAAAAATATTCTGTATTCTTGTATTGGAAAATGGGAAATTATATTATTCTCTCCTTCATGGGTTTTCATGCCTGAAAATAAAAATCCATGAAAATGTTGGGGATAAATATCTCCCACATTTATGTCACACTTCCATGAGATCTCCTAGTGGTTTACTGTTTTACAGCAGGAACCCACCCAAGGAATACACGTACCCGATAAGTGTCTTTCTACTATAAGTCCTAACTATATCCATCTCCTTGAAAATAGAAACTCTGCCCTCAAATATTATCTCACCCATGTCAACATCTTAAAATGAATCATGAACATTCCTTGTTAAATGAAACATGTGTAAACACCAATAAACCCAAAAATTATGTGGCCTTAGGGATATATTGCACAACACCTCGGTAACCAAGAACATCAATAAGAAGGGAAATATACTATGTTTCATGATGATATATTTCCATTATGGATATGAATTTTTATCTTTTTAACTCAAATCGTCTCTGTCACTTGTATAATGACTAATCCTAATGTCTATCAGCCATTCCTTATTCTTCATTGGATGAACTGCAACCCATTTTACAACTATCACTAGAACAAAAAAATTTACCCAAGTACCATTAACCATTGGCTATGATCTTTATAATAGTTTTTTACAAGGTCTCTCATATATGGTCTCAAAATTTTGATACTATGGTGCTGGAAGGAAACAAATCATGATTCTAAAACCCCACCAATGGTGAATAATCCTCTATTTTGTGGCTCAAAAAGTGACTTCATAACCTAAAGCATGTCCACCAAAACTTAAATGGTTCTATTTACCTAGCCAGCTGGGTAGTGTAAAACACTGTGGCTAACTGTAAATGGGCCTCCAAATACTTTATGTTTCCTATTCAAAAATCAAGAAAAGATGTAATGATCATATTCTAAAATAATAATCTATGGAATCTTGAAAATATGTTATTCCTTTATCACAGACAAGTGTCCCAAAATGTCAGAAATTATATATTGGACTACCCCCATAGAAAGATAAAAATAACTATTTAACTTGAAAACATGTTGAAACTCCCATGGATATCATGCTATTGAAAATATATCATGGAACATATGGGAATCAACTATATATACCTTTAATGAAAACCACCTCATTATATTCTCTTCTCACATTATGACCAGAATCACAATCCATCCCTATAAAAATGTTGATGTGATTAACTACATTATGTAATTCCACCACGAATGTATCCAATGGATTTCTAGTTTCACAACATATCACAATTGATATCCCTGTGTCGTTCCTCCCTAACTCACTTAAGACATAGTTGGGAGGGTACGAACTGTCGGCAGGATGAAAACTACACAATCCTCACCCACTAGGATTCAATTTCCAAGAGGTCATATGCTCTTCCACCTTGCTCAAAAACAACAGACAAAAAATTCCTTCGATAGAATATGCTATCATGACCATGCCCTTTGTGGCTCTCATGAACACATGAAAAGATCCCTTATAGGGTCAAATATCACTCCAATTTCAGAGAGGATTTATTCAAATGACTTTATCCACATAGGATTCTATACAACTACCACACCCATGAATTTATAATAGAATCATCTTGTGTATTGCATGGTCCCCATTCGAAACCGGGGACATGAGGGTACCATTACATATGACTTCTACAAACCGATCTAATGAAGGTTAAGGGTATCGATTGTAGGACTTATTAACACCTACCTCTGGGATCTCATTCCATTCCTATCCCACATATTTTCAATAAGAGGGTCTTTTCCTGACACCTTAGTGAATCAACACCCTCAACCCTAGAAGACAGATCATATCTTCACCAATAGAGGGATCTATCGACATACTATGTCACATTGGAGATGTCACATCACCGAGACCACCATCAGGTAGGGGTCACATCAATGTGGGAAATTAACACCACATTCTTATGTCAGTCCTCTGCTACACAATTAGGGGTTCTGTCACACCATATAACCCATGTGATCTCAAAATTTGGATCCCAAGATACATAATCAATATATCTATGTCACCAATCAGAACCATATCCAATTTTTAATCCACGGAGAAAATAGTTTTCAAGCATAGCTATCCGATTGGACAGAAACTGCACACACTAGAAACCAAAACCACTACCTCAACTCAAACCTCTACATCACGAGGGTATGTACCATCATGGAACATCAATGATCCATGAAACTATTACCCATGTAACCCACAAGCCAGTACATACTATATTCATGTCCTACTGGATCAATCAACTAATAAAAACATGGATGATCTAATGCCAAATCCACAAATAGTTCCATGTGTTACTCAATAGGAGGTAGCACTGCAGGGTTCCCTACTTGAGAAAAATATATCATGAGTGAATCTATGAAATAAAAAACCATCAATCAATTTTAAATTATCACGACACACAAATGGATTACTAGATGGTTTTCATTATAGAGGCCTCTTGAAGAATTTCGAGGCATTACATCCTCAATGATTATATCTAGCGAGCGGACTCAATAAAGACATAAAATCCACAACTCATTCCTATATGATCCATGTTCCAAAGTATCACTTGAAACTAGAATCTATATATACTGATTTAATAGGCATGTTATCACTGTCTTGGGGAATGGGTAAATTTTCCACCACACCAACACTGGACACCCAGATCTAATATCCAATCTAGAAACACAAAAACATGTATTCTAATGATCCCAAAAAATACCCAAAAACTATAAAAATTGGTCTCTAAACTGCAATAATAATCCTCAGAAGTGTCATAACACCTTCGAATGGATACTTCTTTGACACAAATCTTTCATTTCCCAACCCAAAGGGGCTCTAGATGCAGCTACCCCATGCCTGACTCAAATAGGCTAGGGGGTGGCACTAGTGATACGAAAGAATATCACAGATATGGGATGCATTTACATAATGTACTTATATGCACGAAAACATATCCATGAGCATACAATGATGAAATGTATAAAAAAAATACATGAATTAATATATAATCCCACAAACATAGTTTTAAAAAATTACTAGAAAGTGTAAAATGGTACAAATACACGACTAAACAAAAATGGAATATAAATTCCACCTTCTCACATGGAGGGGGATGCTGTCAAACGAAACACTTGTATACATATCATTCTATCGATTTGAAATAGGATCCACCTAATACTAGTCTACCAAGGACTCTAAAAATAGATATATCAACAACATAACACACGACATGTATAGGAAGAGCACATGAATGGGTGAGAATAACAAAACCCTCTAGAACACACTAAAATAAATATGCATAATGAATCAAGAGTAATAGTAATCACTACATAGGTATTTATATATAATAAATAAAACACAAATATGTAGATATTCTTAACATAGACACATAATCTATATGTAAATATCACAACTGTAGTACCTTCCAAGGATTCATGATCAAATGCTCCATTAAATTATTATCATGGATAATTGAATCAATGAGATATAAATACACAAATGATACTCATTCTTGATTTCATACTCTTCGGGTCTTGACTCAATGGAAAATGAGATGGTTCATCAAAGATACAAATTCAATCAGAAAACGCCTTATTGGAAGGATTTGATCTCAATACAAAGATAGGGGTAAACTCCAAGGGCTCTTTAGGGAGACATGAGACCCAACATTAAATATCCTCTTATATAGGGTATTAGTGCCTGCGTAAATTTAGGTCATGAAAATACAAACAAACCCCACAATGGGAATACAAGAATTCAATTAGGATCTCTTCAGTCATCTCAATGGGATGCATTCCCCCAGCCACTATGGGGTATAGTCAATGTGGACTAAAGAAAGTCAAACTAAAAGAACAGAAGTCACCCATAATATATTAAAAAACAAGATGCTCTTGAGGGGTAAACCTCTATGATGAGAAACATATGCTTCACTGAATCTTCAAAAGAATTGACTATGGGAATACAATCAACTGATAATTGTTAAGCATTAATAAAATTGTTCCTAACATATGCAACCCTGTGATGTATATCTAATTCCAAAATTAAGGCCATCACTACATATTATGTGAAAAATAACTCATGTTGGCCAACTAGAGAACTCGTATCTGAGTCCCACAAAAGGAAAATGAGTGCTTGAGGCTCGTCTTCAGTCTAAATTGGTTAAACATAAATCCATATATATTTCTTTATAAATGGTCATTAATGGACAAATGGTTCACACCGTAGTGATCCTCATTGAAAAAATACTCAGGATAAAATATAAAATTTCCACAAATATAAACCTAATGAAAATGCCATATTTCACCATATAATAAGTAAATTGTACCTCGTGGGGACAATCCATAAACCCATATAAGATTTCAAACATTAGTATGGAAACATACACCAAAATTTCAAGGTATCAACCCCATATAAGGTTCATCATTCTTATACCTCATGGAGAATGAAAGTCGGATACTAGATTCCCTAATAAAAATAATAATAATATTACATCCATATTCTTAGACTCTTCATGGTCCCATGATAGAAATTTGAATTATATATCCATAAATAGAATTGAATCTTAAATCATAGTTCCATGATAATGATACCATATATGTATCACTTATCCAACATCACATAATGAATTTATGGTAGAAAAAAGATTTCATAACAAAAATAGTAATAATATTATTATTATTTAATTTTGTTAACATAAAATTATATGACTCTATTTTATTTTAGGCACATACATTACTCATTGTCCTCAATGGGAAAACCCTTTTTTGTAATTTTAAATAAAAATGATAATATTAATAATAATTACATATATATTATTATATTCTTAACATAACACGAATAAAGGGGGTCATAAATCTCTTGGGTTTCCCTTTCTTTTTCAGTTTACAAAATTAATTATTATTTTTATTATTAAATATCATATCTCAAATTCTCTATTTTTGGATAAATATATTAATAATAATAGTATCAACAACAACTACTACAAACACACATCCTAGATCAGGGGGACCAACCATCTACACCAACACCATATGATTTCAACACCAGTGGATAAGTTTATATCTCTTGTTATATAGAAACATCAATCATTTCCCTTCCACAGAGATCCTGATAATATTACATGGAATCTATTTATACATGATAACTGCTTTTTTCCCATTGAAATTTGTTCCATTGTGCATACGAATGAATGAACAATGATTGGGACACTCATATGTGATCGAATTACTGGTTAAAAAAATTTCCAATAATGACAACATATATAAAAGAGAGAGAAAACACTAAATAAAATAGGATGAACCAACCACAATCAATGTTCGTGTCGGCCTCAATTTGTTGATATAGGATAATGAATGAAGTGAAATTAATAAACTAAAGCAATTCAATTTCTAATATCACAGTAAGATAAATATATTAACTATATCAAATGATGAATACTATAATTAATTTCGTAGGTTACATATTGACATTCATAGTGGGAAGAGAAAATGATAATAAATGTAAATTATCAAATATCCTACCCTGATTTGGATTAATCAATGATAAATAATGATCACACATTATTGTTTTGATAAGATCCACTACCAGAATTTCCATTTTCATTCCTTATGGTACTCAGATTATTGACCCATGATCAAAATGTCTTCTAAAATTAGACAACACTCTCCACTCAATTATTAGGGTTATGAGGCTAACCCAAAAAATTGGTTATAAATATATATTTATATTGGGAAATAGGTCACTCTTCCATAGGAGTAAAATAAGTAAACTAATTTACCTTTTATTATTATTTTTTCCAACAATGACATTTTGACTAACTCATATGACAGATTAGGATAATATTTCACCTAGGGTGAACATCACATTATGAACTCAACAATAGTGTTAGATTTAAGACCTAATACCCCATTTATATTTAATTCAACTTTTTCAAGAAAATTACGTGTGTGTGATATTAATTTATTACTTATATTTGAGAAATTAATCATGGGCACACTGGGGCTCAGAATCATAGTCATATCAGTGCCTCCCTATAAAAATATTCCTAAAAATAATCTAGTGTTACATGGAAAAAACATGGACCTGAAAAAAAAATTCATTTGGGAAAAATGAATAAATAAATTAATTATAACCCAATGATTCAAATAATAAGAAATAATATTATCATAAAATAAAAAATTGTATTTCAAACCATCCATAGTTATACTTCGACTACCCATTATTTAAGCTCTTAGAAAAATGATAATGGTAGAAAAGAAAAATATAATGATTGATATAACATGTATTTACATTCCATGGTTACCTGGATTTATGATCCTAACAATTAGAACATAAATATTTAATTATATACCAAAAAAACCATAAACAAATTAAAAAAAATAAAGAGAAACAAAAAATTATGTTAGAACATGGTTTGAACCCCCAATGGGTATTCCTTTTTGACAGCCTATAGATTTTAGTTCTAGAAGTGTCCATGTGTCTAATTGTTGAAATGGATTGTAATATTTGAAACCAAATATGTTAAAATTAAAAATTAAAATAATTTTTAAAGGTTGCATTGGAATCCATGGATAGATCAAAATAAGTATACCACATAGAAATGATTTATTACTCATAAGTCAAGGGATAGAGAATAAATGATTCATATTCATTAACTAGCACAAATTATCAAATAAAAATATAAATTTTATTAAAAAAACTAGCACTAATTACAAATTCTTTTATATTAAGAATCCAAGGAGTTATCATGAGATTCTATTTAACAAAATTCATTAATGAGGAATTAAAAAAACAATGAAACATAGATATTATTGGTAAATGAAGTCTCTATAAATAAATATTACCATTCAAGTCAATCATCATAAAAAATGATCTGCTTTGTAAAGGACTGTTTTAAATAATTCTCAATAGTTCTGCCATCATTTTCATCTGTATTATTTAATGATATCTATGTACAATGCAAACGTTGGTAATTAAATTGGTGGGTGATAATACAAAACACATCTTCAAAAAAAAATGAGTTCAATAAATCACTATCTCCCAGTGTAAGATCACAAATTAATTCATATTATTTTCTCAATTACACTTTGACTATGTTTGAAATGGATATAGATTGGTGGTCAATAAACACAATTTTTTCTTAAAATTCCACTATATGTGTGTATTCATCTTATAAAGGCAATGATATGTGTAGATGTAATATTTTTTCATGAAATGAATTATTGATTCACCTACCATTTTATCATTTACATAATCTTCCAATCATTCATCTAATTAATTTTGATATACAATATTAACATCGACCACAAATCATTATTCTTCAACCTCTACTATAATTTTTTAATGAAAATAATTATAGTAGTTCTATAATAAATCATCCTTCAATTTATTTATCAATTAAAAATGCTCAAAAAAATTATTGTTTCATTTCTTATGCTTCATTCATAGGCTACCCTTTCATTGAGGAAGTTGAATTAATCTCCATTTAATTCATCAAATATTAAGAAAACTAAATTTTATAATAAGTAATACTAAATGATTCATACATATTAAAATCATAAAATATATTAATTCCTAATCATATATAAACATAGTTTACATTAATAATAAAATCATAATGTGAAGTGATGTGTATTTATTTTGGTTTAAAAAATATACGATAATTTTGGTTTTTTTTATAAAAAAAGTGTGTGCAAGAACATTTCCTCTTATGAAATGGTGCCCAATTGATGACATAGATTTGTCTGAAATCGCTCATTAATATTTTTTTGTTATAAAATCATGAACATTATTTCACTCCCACTATTGACCTCTTGTGTATGCCACTCATGATCACAGATTTCAATCATCACTATTTTAAACTAGAATATACAAATATAATAAACTAATAATATAATGGGAGTTTGAAAATTCATTATATATATATATATTTAGATGTACATAAAAAAATAAATACAATATGTCGATTAAATAAAAAGTTGATAGTGAGGAAATTTTTTTCCCCTCTTGATAGTTCACAATGATGTTACCATTTTAATTTAAAATAATAATTATCATCATTAAATATAGTGTTATGAAAAATTAAACTCAAAACACTCCCATTAAAGAGTTATTATCCCACAATACCATTCACATATGTCCCTTTCATATTCAACATGATGTTTGTCTACCTTGTGTCCTGATTATGATAGTGAAGGCGAGGAATAATAAATTTATTGGAAAAATAAATAAATAGTAAAGAAAAGGTGAGAATCCTTCACAAATACCAAATTACTAAACTACTAATATTCTAAAAATATATTTAATTAAAATAAAACAATATTAAAATAGCACTAGAAACCCCCATAAACAACAAAAATGTTTTGTTCTCCACTTTTATGGATTTGATAATGGAATGGTGGAAGAAAAAAAGTGAAAATAAATGAGAATTGAGGAATATTAAGTCAAAAAAATAAAACATGAAAAAATCTATTCAATCTATATAACAAATAATTCTATTAGAAATTGATAAACAAAATATTAAATCCCCCGACATGGATGTTCGGGTTTACAATTATTTAATAAGTTTTGGTCATATTTCCCCATAACATTGTCCTTTGAAATTTAGCTTTTTTTTAGCCCATGTAATGGATGAATATGGGTATTTTTTATTAATTAATGTTTTTATTAACTATCTAATGTTTCCCCCAACAATTGATGATCTCCAATAGAAAAATAAATAACAATTTATTGATGAATAATTAATCAAATCATAATAGCCATGGTAGTTAATTCATACCTGCATGCTCTAACATCCCATAAATTTATGTCCTTAAGGGATGGAAATTTCTGTATGTAGACTATTAATAATGTTTTTCTCTGTCCTAAAATATATATTAATGTGTAAAGTAAGCGCATTTGGTTCATAATTGTGCTATATATGATCCAATATTCTAATATCTCTAGATCTAAGAATTGAATTTAAGAACTTACATTTGAGCTATTTTCGTGCCTTAAAATCCAAGATTGAGCATTATATTTAGTTTGATGATATTAATGAAATAATTTATTGAATCTATATAAAAAAAGTATTTTTTTAATTTGGATTAGTGTAGATTTTGTTTTTGATGAAAACCCAATATGATATAAAAATATTTATATTTAAAAATTAGGCCATTTATGAAATTTATCTCCAAATATTAAAAATATCTAAAATTATGCATATTATAAATAATTTCACAGATTAAAACATTAACATAATGTATAATAAATGTCAACATATGAGTATCAACTCCCACTCCATCTTCTATATTATATATATATATATATATATATATCATTTTTTCATCATATCAGCAAACCTATTCATTTTATGATTTTCCTTGAAGATATATGATGTATAATAATATTTATATATCATAATAGAATAGGATACAACGTAGTTATATGTTTATTTTTTTTATAAACTAGAACCCTTCCGTTTATTATTTTTAGTATCTCTAATAAATAGTCCATAATTCGTTAAATTTTATGTATATCGGTAGTGTTATTGATGGTCAATCTTATAATTCATTCCTCATACTATTCAAAGACATACTTCTTCCTTATGAATTTAATAGAAGAACTTTCTGTCCATTTCATTCCACTTTTCATTAAGAAATTATTTTTCATTGAATTTCAAATTAAAATATGTATTTTATAGAATATATATTTCATAAACATATTTAGTTTTATGGATCAATGTCCGTTACTGATTTGTGTATCCATTTAAATTTTATACTAAAAGAATAAAACATTCCGTTTTACTTGTTCCCATGGATATAAATGTCCTTTGGAATGAAACAAACCATTATTTATCTAAAAATGGATTTTTAGTTATATAAAGATAGTGAGACTTTATCCGCATCATGTGATCCTACATATGTGAATTTTTATACAAAATAATAGGTTTCTCTTAATAGGAAAGGTTATTCATTATATCATGATTTATATACAATAAGTAGACATGATCCTCTCAGTTATAACACCATCTATATTTTATTAATATATAGATAAATTACTATAATAAAAACACGTTTTGATTCCTTTTAATTTTTCAAGATGAAATAAATAAACAATATGACACATTGCGTTATATCATAATCATCACGAATATTTATCAATAATGAAATCCAAAAAATAATAATGTTCTAAAATTCCCTAACATATTATCATAGGTATCGTGTAATTATTATTTTTTTAAAATAAATTTCCAAAGTTTTATAACAGACCTTATCTATTACCAAACACACCACCACTGGTCTAGGAAGATGTAGTGTGTGTTTACATTATTTTCTACTTACTAAATACATGGATTGTCTCCATACAATGTTGTTATGTTTTTCCAAATTTTGAAAATATATTAATATAATATTCCTATATTAATGGGAAATGTGAACACATAACATAAAAAATATTACACATATATTAAATCATTCATTATATCTTTTTATAGCTTGGTGGAAGGAAGAAAATAATTGGTGATAATACCCGCTCAGAATGGGTTATATACAATGAAATTTAACATGATTAAATATGTTGTAATAAAAACAATAGAGTGGTTAATCAAACTAGATTAAATTTAATATGGAAAATCATATCAATGAGAATACATGGATATTATAAACATATAAATCAAATGGGTTAGAAAAAATGAATAATTATTAATGGAAATGTATAATTATAGAAATTAATGATAATGTATTGTCAACTAAGATATCATCAATCTTACCATCATGGAATATTAACAAAGACATCTATCTTATTAAAAAGTTAGGATTAATCTATATCCCATATAAAATGAAAATCACAGGTTTTGATCTCACAAGGAACATTGATTCATAAATGGGATACTAATAACCATGCAACACCCATCAATTACATGTATATTAAATTCCTCATATTCTTAATACTATATATGATTCATCTTCAAAATTAAATATAATCTATATTGGCTAAAGAATACTGAATATCTAAATTTCCCCAAAAAATGAAGAGCCTACATATTAGCCATCAATTAATTGATAATATATATAGAAATTCTATATAGTTGAATGATCATCATTATTACAGAAATGACATTGAATTCGTAGAGGAAATTAAAAATATAGAAATTAAGGTGGAAAATTATATTCAATTAATAACAAAGATTGACATTTAAAATGATCACATGAATGTGCATGATAAAAAAATAAGGTATTGTCTATTATTAGTAATTGTTTACCATAGATTCATTAAAATTAATGTTTTATTGTAAAACCAATCCTAAATAGAATAAAATTGAATCAATACATTAAAAATCACACCCTTTCAACTGTGTGTAAGAATGGATTTATAAATAACATTTCAATATTCGTTTCCACCACTTATTAATTTAATATTGTATTCTTTTTATATCTTTTAAATTATAAATCCAAAAAATATAGATAAAAATATATTCATTTAATTTTTAAATGGAAACATGTAAAGAATGTTTTGAATAAAATTGTTACCATGATGGTGTGAAAAACCAATTTTTCAGTGTAATTAAAAAGATGATCTCTTAAATAGCATTATTAAAAAGAATATTCATTGGAAATCGAAATGAAGATTCATTTTATTTATAAATATTAAAACTTGGGTAAATATAACATTTATAAATTATCTCATAATTTTATAAGAATTATCAAAATAATTTTAATGAATCCATGGATATTGAAGAAAAAGTGTTAGAATAGACACATCAAAATAATATTTTTACAAGATAATCCCTTACTTGTGACTTATATGCTGAATGTTGAATAAAAATGATTTGAATTATAAAATAATCAAATAATTAACAATATAAAAATAGTTTAAAATTTTTTTATTGTCCACAACATTTAGATCATATAATCTTTCTAATAGAAATTTAAAATGAAATAATCTTGTAATTAAATGAGATTGTAATATAAATTTCATAACATCTATCATTGATTAGTCATTCTTGTTTAATTATCCTATAATAGGATTTCTAAATTAACATATACATTCTTCAAAAAATATATAATTGAGATTAATTATTATGGCATCTATATAATTATTTGAAATTTATTCGGTGAATAGTTTCTTCATTCATCAGTCAATTTAAAGATGTTTACTCAATTTCATTGAAATTATATTAGTATATTATTCATTGTTAAAGGGGTCATGAAATAATTCCACCACATACTGAATGATAATAGCATCAATAATATTTTTTTTTATTAATTTTATAAATATTTTTAAGTCATCCACAAATGGTTTTAATAAAATAATGCTTCACATCACTTCATGGAGGTGGTCGTGCACCTAAACGCATGAGTGTCATTATCATTGTCCAAAAAATGGAAATTTAAGAATATACAAAATATTACATATTTATTTGATAAAAATTAATTAATAAATATTATAATTTTTTTATTGATTTCATCTTTTTAACTATCTATCTTTTGGGGGGATGAAAATTGAATTACACTACTACGTAGAGATGGTTGGTTTTATGTACGCACAAGAGATGTTTTAATTTTCAATATGATGGAAAAGAGGTTGATGTTGGTTCTTTAGAAAAATAACCAAATTTAATTATTTTTGATACTATATTAATTATGTTAGTATTGATAAAATCTATTTTGTTGATGTAGAAGAATAGATAATCATTGAAAGAGTCTTCTAAGACTGGAACATCTTTTTTTAGAGACCTCGTTCGGAATACACCACAGGCATAACTCGTGTGGTTATGGGTTATGAATAAGAGATCATTAATTTTTGTAAATAATATATGAATGATTACTTTTTATAGTATCTATGATGTAGGGATTAATTGTTTGGAAGAAAGGTTGAGAATAGTTTCCCTCTTATAAGATTATAGAGTAATACACATGGAATTACATAATAAATTTTGTTCGTGTAATTTCATTTTCTACGTTAATTAAATCACACTATCATGTAATTGAATATTATAATATTAATACCGAAATAAATTTATAAAATTTTGTTTAAGAAAATATTTTCTATTATAGTGAGGCCTTATGCCTTTATATTTTACCCTTTTAACCCATTTATCATTGACTGAGTTGATAAATAGTAACCATAGTTAATACTCATTATGATGAAGAATTCTGTTTGAGATGTTAATTTATATTAATTATTTTGACTGAATATGTAGAATACATTTTAAATAATTAATCTCCTTCATGCAGTGGAAATTAATTTTAATATAATTTCCTAAAAAACAATGAAAAGTGTTGTTATAAAATGATTCTATAAAAAATAAAGAATAATGTTTCTTCTAATTGGATTAACTGAATAATGTTAAATAAAAGGAGGCATATTTTTGTTTCAAACCCAAATAAAAATAAATTATTCCTTATACAAGCTATATTTTAAAATATAACTAAAAATAGTTTTTATATTAAGTAAAAAATTAAATATATTTAAAAAATGTTTATCTTTTATTTCATAGTTAAATAATTTATTTATAATTATTTATATAAATTACTTATTATAAATTTTTTATTGAAAAAATTATTTATAAAATTTTAGGTTATCATTATCCAGTTATAATTCCATTATGGTGTTTATTGTGTCAAATTGGTATCTTTTCTCTATTCAAGAAAAAATATAATATTTCAGAAAATATTGAAAATACATTCCAATATATTTTTGACCTTATGAATTTGAAAAAGAAATTTATTTCATAAATATAAATTATTGAAATTTTGGAAAAATAATTTCAATCACAATTTGAAATAACAATATTTTTATTAAGATATTTTTTAATGAAATATATAATACAATTAAATTATAAATGTTATAGATTTCATGGTACTTTGTCTAACATGATTTTATTTTATTTCTTTGTACCGAATGACTGAAATAATGTTAGTACCATGTATATATAAATCTGAAATGAGTATCTTTTACCTATTATAATGGATATAATTTTTTCCTAAAAATAGAATGAGTTGTTGGTGTAGGAAAATTAGTTCCATGACTGAGTTAGAGAGATGTACTCACGTCTCAAAGAGTAATCACTGATATCTAGCGGAACAAGAGATGGGTGTAACAACCCAATTTTTATCAATGTAATTATCTTCTTATAATTATAATTTATAGTATAATCACAATTGGTTACATATAAGACAAAATTTAAATCATATAAATAAAAAAGGAGTGAAAAACGTTTATCTCTTGATGTTAAGGAACATATACCAATGAAATAATAACATGACATTGGGAATACTAATGTTAACTATATAAATAGTAAACATTCCAATGTAATAGTAAGATAACCATTGAAATAATAAATAAAAATTTCAACATTATAAGTGAATATATGGTATAATTATAAAATAGTATAAGAAAATATATATTTTAAATTTTTTAAAAATGTTTTGGTATTTTTTTTGTAATGAATATTTAATTAAAATTTTATGATGAATTTCATAAATTAGAAGAAAATTTATTCCTATAAAACATTTCCATATATTATTATTTTTATTACATAGGATTAAATCATAATTTTTTGAGACCTTATGTAATTTTTCAAAGTGTTTGAGAAGCATATTTAATTAAATTTTTTTTAATGTAAAATATGATTTTCATAAAAATAAAGATTTGAAATTTACAAAATTATTTTCATAAATTGGAATTCATTTTTCTAATCTATATGTCAAAAAAAATGTTAGGGTGAAGTTTTGGTATTTTTCTAATATAAATTAATTAAGTATGAATAGTGAAATATGATAATTTACCATAAATATAAATTATGAATGAAATAATCTATTCCTAGAATCATTATAGATGTAATCAACCATGGTTAATACTAATATGTTCTATTTAATACTTTTGGTCACAATAATAAAGAATATTAATAGTTTTTGAGAAAAATATTAAAGTAATGATTAAAATAATTGGACACCCCTCCTCTCTTCCAATATAAATACCACCCTATATACCTCTTCTCTTCCCTCCCCTCAAAATTTGTGCCAAGCCCAAATTCTATTCCAATATATCCCTAAAAACATATCCCATTTCCCCCAATCCTTCGTCTCTTCAAAAGACCAAATCCTCTACCCTAAATAGCTTCTTAATGTAGATATATGCAATAGGTTAATTCCTCTTTTCCTTTCTTTTATTCTCTTTCATGTTCCACTTTTTTTTTACTCAAATACTTTAATACAAATGTTTATATAAATCAAATAACATGAATTTTCATGAATTTTGTGATGTTAATGGAATAATTCACCATCATCTCCCTTTTCTCCTCCTTTTATACTAGAAATGAAAACACCATCTCAGATGTGTTAATTTATCACATTCAAAGATGGCGAGTTTTCAAATTATATTACCATATTGTATTATGGTCATGAATACATTTTGATGGTTGAGGTAGAATATAATATATATATTATTCTTAATTTAGGTTTTTGGAATCATTTATATATATGATATTAATTTCTAATTCATAATGTTTTCATTTTGATCAAAACCTGCCAATTAACCAAAATAGTTAACATTTGTGATTTATTCAATGATTCATCCTTAATCAACCTATGAAAATTAATTTTATTAACATGTAATCCAATTAATTTTTTCAATGGCATACAACATCAATTCTGGAAAACCATTAAAATCTTACATGTTTATCCTTACATATATATAAGTAAAAATATTTGGAAACCCAGGGAAACAAACACTCCCAAACAATGAAATTGATCCTCTTATACCATCAAAACGATTGTGAATGAAATTTAAAAGGTTATAAAAAATCGATCAATCTAAGAAAATGTTTAGTAAATATTAAATAATTAATGTAATTTGGTTATCCATGACATTATGATCAAGTGATGGACACCATCATACTAAAGGTAAATGATTCTACTCAAACCTCCACTATTCATTTGGGATTCCCTATCGTTATTTTTACCCAGATAAAGTTATCTATTCTTCTTATGAACATTATTTATATTTTTTTAACATTCTCTAAAGTCGGGTACCATGTTCTATTGACCATTCACTTTTGAGAATATAGATGTTTTTCAGTGGATCCATCATCAATAATTTTCAATATCCAAACCCATTATATAGAACTAATCAAAATCATTAAATTTTCCATGAAACTATATAATCAATTTTTAAGTGAGTTTTTTTATAAAACCACTCTCTTTATTATTAAAATAATCATGGCTCACTTCTAGTTTTATTTAAATATATTTCCCTTTTCAATAATAAATTCTATTTTTTATTTTCCTTTAAACAACTCTAAAATTTTTTAATGCTAAAATTTCTTAAATAGTCTCCTTACATATCATCACATATAATTGAAATCACATACCATGATATTTTATTATTTTCATATATGAATGTACATGTAAGACTTAATTCCTCTCTTTCATTGACATTTGTAGGTTACACCCATTCATTATGATTTATGACATGATTATGATTTCCATTTATTTCCATTGGTACCCTTATGTATATGTATTATTGACTATGAATGATTCATTATATGGAATGCATAAATATTTACATGTTAATAATGGTTCACCTAGATAGATCTCCAAAGTGTTGTGTAATGTTTAGTCTCATGAGATGTGATAGGCAATGGTCTTGGCGGTTAGCCGTGACTCATGCTACCGCATGCAGTAGTCTTGGTGGTTGACCTGGAATTATGCACCTCAATGTGAAATGATACTTGACTCATGATAAAGTCATTTTTTCTGTTTCCCCCACATTATTAAGAATCAATTCTTAGAAAATATCACATTTATATGTAATGATTCTATATGTTCCATGCCTTTTTATATCATTATTTCATGCCTTCTTACCCATGTTCTAAAGCATAGGATTATGTTTTTTACATTATGGGTATTTTTAGGCCATCCATTTGTTCATGATATCTCTAGGTTATCCTAGTATTATTTATAAACACAATGCATGTTAGAATTCCTTTATGATGATAAACTAAAGAAATGTTTTATTTAGTCCCATGTTCTATTTATTATGTACCTAGTATTCTATGACGCTAGAATTTGTGATCATTGGATTGTATATTTTTAGTAATTCTTAATATAATTTAATGATATGTTTAAATGGTTTTCTCATTATAGTTGGTATCATAGGATGATCTATTTATTTTTTGTGATTATGAATAGAGAACTTTTGTAAGAACCTTAGCGATGAGACAATGTATAAGAAAAAATCCCATGATTTTGGTAAGTATAGTTTAAGTTGTTTATCAAGACAATATATCCCTATATAGATATAAAAATGAATAGGTGTATCTGGCATAAATGTGTCTAGGGAAAAAAACTTTAAACTAGACTCAAATGAGAAATCGTGAATGAAAAACAGCATTGCTTCACTCCCAGTCAGTCACTACTAGAGGATATGCTTTGGTAAATTAAAAATCACAGTTCAAACCATTATTATGGGAACAAGAAATAATCCCATAAGAATAAATGTGAGGAAACAAATAATGGGTAAACTAGATTGAAACCTAGGGATTTTCAAGTTTAGATATAATTTCTCGTTAAGTATTTATCATTTTATTTTTAATGATTCCTTTTATGCTAATAAGTTAAATGTTCAATCCCCTTAATTTTATGTTCATTTTCTTTATTAATGGTGGGAAATTTAAAAACATGTTCCAATAATCAATATCATAGGAAATGTAATGAATTGCCTAATGACATTCCTGATATGATGGGAATGGGAGAAAAAATCCATATGATAGTAATTTATTGGGTGGATTATGTTATGAATAATAACAAATAATCTTATAGAATACACTCCCCTCAAAGGAATGTTAATTTTTGTGTCGAATCCTTTATATAGAAAAAACCTCTGATGTATAGTGGATCATATGATCCCATCCTCATAATACATTGGATTAACTCCATTAAAAATATATTTTTTGTTCTAGTGATCAGAAGAAGAGAAATTCACAATAATGGTCAATCTTTTTTATGTGGAAGATGATTATTGGTGGAAACCAACCAATAATGTGATGTCCATTAAGGAAATTAATTCCATGGATTAGGAGGAATTCAATAAATTGTTTTTCTAGTAAATATTTCCCATAAATCCTACATCTCGGGATAGAAGATGGGTTCCTTAGACTTATGTAGAAGGAAGTTTATCATGTCATGGGGTATGAATAAAAACTCACAAGGCTTGAAATATATGTCCCTGGATTTTTCTTGTACACCAAACACAACGTGTATGAATTATTTAGTTGAAAAAAGATGAGTTTATGAAGAGTATTGGCCATTCGTGACATGGAAAGTTATGAAGTGACTATCCATTGTTCCCTCAAGGTTTATATGGAGATCGAAGACTCTCCGTGGTATCATGGGTCTGGTGACAAAAATCAGAAAGGAGTCTAATATGGCGGGGTTAGAAAATAAATCCCATGATGGAAAGAAGATCAAAACATCTCACTTGTCATAATTGTGGGAATAATCATATTTCAAAATGTTTAATGGGCCCCATAGAATTGTATGAAATGTGGAAGTATTAGAAATCATGGTAAAAACATCCTGAGGGATATAATGAATATAAAAAATTTGGAGGATGAAAGGAAGGATCATATCAGCCCTCAACCACTTGTGCAATGCTACAACATAAAGGAACATGGCCATTATGAAAATAGTTTCCATTTGACAAGGTTTTTTAGTGGATATCAAAAAAACCATCAATGAAACAAGGAATGGATTATTCTATCTTTACAGCTAAGGTTGAGTTGGATAGTGATGTGATAATAGACATTATAGTTATTCATTCATGAATTGGGAAAAACTTATTTGATTATAGAAATATGCATTCTTTCATATCATGAATGTTTAGAAGAACGATTCAAACACCACCTCAAAATTTGAAGATTTAGTTATATATGAGAACATAAAATTGGGAATTTATTTCATCTAAAGAATATAACCCCTCCTTGGTTAACATTTCTAGACTAACACTCTAGAAAATCTTTTCATGCATCCTTTAGTGGTGTTCGATTTTTAATTTGGCAAGGATTGACTATCTTTAAACAAAGACAACATCAATTTTTAGGAATGGGAGAACAATATTCACATACCCAATAATCCTCCAAATATTTATATTTTTAAGGTGGATAATGAATATATTTTTGAAATGTTGTTTCATGTGTGGATATTAATACATTATGAAGAAGCATGTCTAGATCAAATGATTGAGACAATGGAGATATGCTTACTCAAAGACATGCCCATTGTAGGGGACTATACTGCTTTATTACTAGATGAATTTCCTCATATTTATCCTAATAAAGAAGTTGAGATAAAAATTGAACATATTCCTAGAACCCTATTTATATTAAAGATACCATATTTAAATGAATTCATTGATCTAGAAGAGCTTGAGAATAAGTTACAAGTGAACATATACAAGGGTTTTAGACCCACGAGAACATCACCTTGTGGAGAATCAATTGTCTTTTTCATGAGGAAGGATGATTCAATAAACCCATGAATTGATTATCTTGAGAATAATAAAATCATGATAAAGAAAAATTGTCCCTTTCATTGGATAGATGACTTATTCCATCATCTTTTTGGGTCCAGTTATTTCTCAAAGGTGGTTCCTCTGATGAGATATCTCCAATTAATGGTCAAAAATGAAGTTATTCTTATGACTTTATTTTGAATATTGTAACGACACTATGAGTTCATTGTGATTCCCTTTAGACTCACTAATCGTCCACCAATTGTCATGGATATAATTAATATAGTCTTTAGAGATTACCTGGAGAAATTTTTTGTAGTCTTTGTCGATGATATTTTGATTTACTACAAGTGAAAGGTGGAACATGATGAGTAATTAAAAATTATTATAAATACATTATGAATAGAGAAAGTATATGAAAAGTTCTGTAAATGTGAGTTTTGGATGGATGATTTTTCATATTTGGAGAATTTAATCACTAGTAGAAGAATATCTATAGACCCTTCCAAGACAATGGATGTCGAAGAATAGCACATGCCACCATCTCTAACAGAGATTCATAGCTTCCTTAGACCAGATTGGTATTACTGATGATCTGTGGAGAACTTTTCTCCATTTCCAAACCCAATGTAATTTTTTTAGGGATAGGGTGATGTTTTTATAAAAACAATAATTCGTGTATAGCATTATGGATCTCATAAAGAGGCTTATCACTACTCAAATACACACACTCAAAACAAGTGGATAACTCATTATGGTGTACAAATATTCTTCAAAAAAATTATTAGGTTTTTTACTGATTCAAAATGATAAAGTGGAATCATACACCATAAAGAATCATAAAATCCATGAAAAACCTATCACATGCATGATCTAGAGTTCACTAATGTGATAACTGCATTGAAAATATGGTTTCATTATCTCAATGTAGTGAAGTGTGAGATATATAATGATAACACGAGTCTCATATATATTTTCACATAGAAGGTTCTTTATATTCACCAAATTATATGGTTTTAGATAATAATGGCTATTGAGAACTAAATCATCTACCATCTCGATACGGTGAATAATGTGGGAGATGCTCTATTTAGAAAGGACCATGAATCCTTATCAATGATAAGAATATAAAATGATCTAATATTCATAGATTTATAGAGGATTGACATGGGAATCATTATTGGAGGAACATAATAAATACTTTATCCAATGATTTCTCAACTATCCCTCAGGGAGAAAATAAAGGATACTTAAAGAAATGAAGTTGAAATAATGAAAATTGAAGAAGCTGTTAGAAATCTGAAATGTTATATGTTCAAGATTTATGGAGAAGAAGTTTCTGATTTTTGTCACGATTATGTGTACTATACAATCCAGTGGTAAAGAATGATATTATGAATGATGAACATAGCTCAAACTTCACTATTCACATAGGGAGCCCAATGATGTATCGAGTTCTCTGGGAGAATTATTGGTGGGAAATATGATGAAAAATATTGATGAGTATACATCAATGTGCCTAGCTTGTTAACAAGTGAAGGTAGAATGTTAAATGTATAACGGGATAATGAAACCATTGTTCGTACCAACATGGAAGTGGTAGAACATGACCATGGTCTTTGTTATTTGACTTCTAAATAAATGTAGTGAAAAAAATTCTATATGGATCATTTTGGTTCATCTTACCAAGACCACTTAGATTATTAATATTCATGAGGACTACAGATTAGAAAAATTGTCACAAATATGTATCCAAGAGGTGTTAAGGAATCATGGAGTACCTCAATCTATTGTATCTGACAGAGATATGATCTACACCATGATGTTGTGGAATAGTCTCCAGCATGCTCTATGAACTGAAATAAAAATCAGTACATCCTATTTTTCTCAAATTGATGGAAAATCTGGGAAAACTATTCAGACCAAGGAAGTGATGTTGAGAGAATATTCTATGGTAATAAATGGATAGTGGGAACAATATATTCCACTGGTCAACCTCTTATACAATAATAGCTTCCACTCTCTCTGAATGGCTCTATATGAATCCATTTATTGGAAATGATGATGTACTTCACCATGTTGGGACAATGTTAGTGAGCGTAATCTACAAGGAACTGATTTGGTCAATGAAATAGTGGAGAAGCTGAAAACTATTCTGTAACACATCAAGGAAACCAAATATCTATAGAAGAGTTATGTAAATAATCGTTGATGGGACCTTAAGTTCCAAGTTATTTTAATCATTTCCTCCACATAACTCCAAAGAATATTCTCATGGGATTTGGGAATAAATGTAAGATAACACCAAGGTACATAGGTCCCTTTCTGATTATTGATCATGTTGGAAATGTAACCTATCGACTATCACTTCCTCTTACAATCTATTATGTACACGATGTATTCCATGAAAACCATTTAAGGAAGTGCAACCCAGATCCTTCACATCTACTGTCTATGGAGGTGGTGTTGTTGTAGAATGATATTTCTTATTAGGAGAACATAGATAAGATCTTGGATCATAGAGATAATGTTCCATGTCGAAAAACTACTCACTTGGTCAAAGAACCATGGATAAACCATAAGTACGAAGAGGAAACATGGGAACTGCAAGAATACATGAAGGAAATATACCCACACTTTTCTACGTATTAGAATGTAAAATTAATTTTCAAGGGTGAAATATCATTAGGGGGGATGAATGTAAAGACCTAATATTTTATCAATAGAATTACCTTACTATAATTATTTTTTATTTTATAATCACTTAAGATTAAATAGTGAACAAAAAACCATTATAAATAATAAATGAGTTAAATAAAGGCGTATCACATGATGTTACGGAACATATACCGATTAAATTGTAACATGACATTTGGAATAGTATTGTGACCCTTATGAATAGTAATCCGACCAATTTTAAAATTGGTATTTATCATATAAATTATGTTATTAATTAAAAATTAAAATTTTAATAAATCAAAAAATAGTTTCATAAAATGGACTTCATTTTTTGATCAGTAAGTTGAATATTGGATGTGGTGATTTCTTTGATTATTCTGAAATACATGATTTTTTTGGGGATATTTAAATGCAGAAACTTTTCGTATATATAAATATTTAGTTATGTAGACTATTCCTAGCATCATATCTAATGTAAGGACCCTTTTATCGAAATCAAATGCTATATTTACTATTTTTTGTCACAATGATCAAGATTATTCATTGTCTTTAGAAAAAAACACTAAACTAATGATTAAAATAATAGGAAAACACACCTATTATACACTATTAATACCACCCCTCTTTAACTATTCTCTTCAATCATCTAAATAACTATACCTAGTCCAAATGTCATGACACATCCTTAATCATTACATAATCTTGATTTTGGATCAATAATTTACATTATTTCACTTTGAATGTGTAACATCCCGGTTCCGGAACCCACCCAGAGGCGCCCCGTACCTGGTTGGTCACATGGCCCACGAAAATTTCCCTAAAGGGAATATGATTCCGACTAGCAGTGATGGCCTTTGGTGTGATTTTGGGGAAACTATGCCCACATTAGCAGCGTAACATAATGGAAGTAAATTGATATACAACATTGGAAGGAGTAATAATACCATACATTAGTAAAAAGCGGATGACTGAAAGAATAACCTGGAACACACATGTTTATATAATGATGATGCATGATATAATGTATAGTAAAGGAGCCAAAATAATCACACTGATGGAATAAATGAACAAACAATGTAAAAAATAAACTGATAAAATCCAACAGCAACCCAAGCCTCAGTTTGGTCCCATTCTCTACAGCTCTCCAACAATCATGTTACTGATGTAGAAGGGTGCTTGACCATATCTATACCTATAGAAATATAATATATTTTGTAACAAAATAATGGTCTAAACAAGGTTTGAGACTATATCCTAGTAGGAAACCACCCAACGATCTATGCCTAGCAGTAAATGAATATATATGGCAGACAACAATCAAGATGGGGAAGTAAACAAGGATGCACTCAAAAGTAAACAATACTATAGTTAAAATTAATTTAATTTAATATATCAAATGAGTAGCTAAACAATGCAGATAACCCTCTGGGAGTAATCACAACCTAACTCATCTAGTTCAACCAAACAAGAACAAGAAACCCCTTGGGATGTAAACACAGTCTAACCCCTCTGGTTCACCTTAAGCATAGACACTCTGAGGAAGCCCACACCGTCAATTCCCCCTCTAGTTTTGTATCAGTAACCAAATAGTGCTCTAGGGAATCTCTCAACCTCCCATTCCCCAGGGTCCCATGTTGAGGAACTAGAGACACTCTGAGGAAGCACTTACATTAATTCCCCTTATGGTCTCACATCGTAACAATAAACAGACACTCTGAAGAAGCCCTCATCGTCCATTCTCCCTATGGTATACTACACCGGGCTCTCATATCCCTGTGTAAGTCAATCAAGGATAGAAATGCATATTGGCCATGGTAATCCCCAAGAACTACTTTTCTAAATAGTCAACTACAAATCTGTGTGTCAGAATACAAGTACATCATTCTAAAATATTTGGCATGGAATGAAAAGAAATATCCTAATAGGAAAATCTAGAACAAACGATCATAAATGGTCGAAGCATGGAAAATCACACCCATAACATGATAAACAACAATATTTCTGACAATTAACCTCTATTGATGCATTCTTAGCATAGCAAGCATTAACTAGGTCAAAACCCTAAATATGTAATACATCGATCAAGGGTATTCGGCACTTCTACAATTATAACTCAAAGAATATCTATGGAAAGGAACAAACAACCATCATGAGTGTTGTAGGATATCTATACATGAACCTGAAGCCTTGAATCAACCAAGAACACCATAGATCTACAAAAATGATAAAACTTTAATTTGAGGATAACTCTTGAATGAAGATAAATCAGGAAACGAAGCTCTATAAGAAGAAAGAGCTTACCTTGTTCATCCCAACACAATCGATGATGGTTGAATCATATAACAGAGGCCCGATCAGGGGCTTGGGGAAACATCGCCACCGTATGGACGCTGTCAGTCAAATAAGGCAAAAAAAAAGATGCTTCTTCCAATTATGTGTGACCCCAGTTCGTTAAATGAAAAATAATAAATTACATGGTGTGTACATTAGATGTACACGACATGTATTTGCCCTAACTGTCCCCCGCATTAGGAGATCTCTAGGTCACCACACATGGCCGTGTGCACGGCCCTCACACAACCAGATCACTGCTACCCAAGGAAACTAAGTGCATGCCATGTACCTAAGAAATTTCCAAAAAATCCTCGTTCTCTCAAAAACACCAGAAAAAGGAAAACACACCTGAATAGAAGATCCAGTTTCTTAAAAAAATCCCCTCATAATGAAATTCCTCCCCAAATTTCCACAGCAAAGTGGCGTAGAAGATGAATCCTCCAAGGGCTCCGGCCACTATGATCGCACATCAGCCTCCCACTCCTAAGTCTCATACTGTAGTCACCAGTGCAACCATAGCACTTATACAAGTGGAACCAAATGACCATAGAGAACCTTCACACATTGATCAACAATCCAGATAGGATTCTCCTTGAATGAGGTATCCACATCTGAATCAACCTCTTCGGGTTGAAAAAACATGAGATGGGTCTGAGAAGTAATGATGAAGATGGGAAACATGGATGACATCATGCATAGCCCGACACATCTGAGGTAACTAAAACCGATAGGCAACAGACCCGAATCTCTCCAACACCTCCAATGGCCCGATGTACCTCGGTTAAATCTTACCCTACCTCCTAATCCTCATGTGTCCCAACCATTGTGTGACACATAGAAAAACCTAATCTCCATCCTCGAACTCCAGATGTAATCTCCATTGATCAGCATAAGACCTTTTTCATGACTGTAGTAGTCATCCTATTCCAAATATACTCTATCATCTCTGTGATCTCATAGACAATATGAGTTCCCAACATAACTGCCTCTACTACATTCAGCCAATAAAAGGGTAATCGGCATGGCCTATCGTACAAAGCCTCATAAGATTCCATATGAATAGTTGCTCGAAAACTATTATTGTAGGAAAACTCCACAAGAGTTATGTGATTCTCCCAATAAACTCCAAATTCCAAGATGGATGCTCTAAACATGCCCTCAAGCACCTGAATCGTACCCTCGGACTGACCATCTGTCTGGGAATGGTATGTTGTTATCAAAAGTACCTATATACCCAAATCCTTATGAAGTTCCAGCCAAACCCGAGAAGTAAAACGGGAGTCCCTGTTGGAAACAATGGAGTGTGGAACCCCATGAAGATGTGCAATCTCTTTGATGTACAATCTTCCCAGCTCATCAACACAGATGGTCTACTAGATCAGAAAGAAGTGAGCAACCGTTGTGAGTTTGTCTACAACATCCTATAATGTATCATTCCCTCGAGGAGACCTTCGTAAACCTTTCACGAAGTCCATCGTGAAATCATTAAATTTCCTCTTGGAAATGGGTAACTACTACAAAATCCCTAAGGTCGCTAATGCTCTTCCTTCACCAACTGAAAGGTTGAACAACTCATGACAAACCCAACAACATCTATCTTCATTCATGGCCACCAAAACTAAAAGTGTAGATCAAGATACATCTTCATGACCCCTGGATAAACTGCCCAAACAGAGGAATGAATGTCCTCTATCAGCTCCTCACATATGTCTGCTGGTACCCACACGCATCCATGAAAATGCATGATCTCATCCTTCTATACTATCCATCTAGGAATAGGGTCCTCTCCTAAAACACTCTCTCGTAGGACTAGGCCTTCATAATATGATAGTTGCCTCATTTTTACTTGATCAAGAAGAGTATAGTTATCAACTATAGAAGATATAAATGTCCTCCTCTATCTGTCATGCACCTCTAAATGCATCTTACAGAACAAAGCCATAAGATGCCACCCACTACTAGCCTCTGGAACTGCATGTATCTGAGTGCTACTAAGAACATCAACCACTGCGTTGCCTTTCCCATGCATATAAGCAAGCTCAAAGTCAAAATACTGAAGGTACTCAACCCACCTTCGATGTCTCAAATTCTGGTCACACAGAGTGAATATGTATTTGAGACTTTTGGGGTCATTGAAAACAACGAATTTCACTCCCAAAAGATAGTATCTCCAACAACGTAAATCATGATCAACTACATGAATCTCAAAATCATGTGTCAGGTAGTTCCTCTTATACGGCCTCAACTACCGAGAACCCAACATAAAAACTCCTTCCCCCTCCATAATCATGGCTCCTAGACCAATACCTGATGCATCATAGTACACAGTATAGCTATTTCTCAGCTCTCGAAATACTAGTATCAGTGCTGAAGTCAAACTCCCGTTCATCTACTTAAAGGATGACTCACACGAATCTGACCACATGAACATTGCACCCTTCTTAGTCTGGACTATAAGTGGAACTACTATGTGTGAAAAGTCTTGTATGAAACATCTTCAGTAACCATCCAGCCCTATAAAACTCGGTACCTTGAAGATGTTATTTGGTTTCTCCAAGTAAACTACTTATCTCACTTTCTCGGGGACCATGCATACTCTTATCTGTGGGATATCATGACATAATAAATGAATGTAGTTCATTTAAAAGTTGTATTTTGAGAGCATACCATATAACCAGTGCTCTCATAATGTACGCAAAATGATCTCAAGATGGGTTTCATGGTCATGTCTATTGTGAGTGTTCACTAAGATATCGTACACGAATACAACCATGATGGAATCCATGTATGGATGGAACACTCAGTTTATTAGTCCCCGAAATACTACAGGTGCATTTGTGAGACTGAACGACATAAACACATATTCTTATAGACCATACCTACTCTAGAATGCTACAAGAGGTACATATAAATTGATAATGTGAAACTGATGACATAAAGATCTCAAGTCGATATTCAAGAACACTCGGGCTCCTCGAAGCTGATCAAAAAGATCATCAATGTAATGTCCCAAAATTTCTGTGGAACTTTTTTTCAAAAATACCTGGGAATTTAACGAATCTGCAAAAATTGATGGTTCTTGATTCTGAGGCCCGGTGTGCTCGGATTCCATTTCTGAATTTTTTTTCGGGGTACATTCAGTAAACTTAAGAGCATGTGTTTATAAATTTTGATCCGGTGTTCAGAATTGAAATCTGAGGGTACCGTTGAACTTGTAGCACTGGTAATCGCTTAAGAAGTCTTTCACCTTGATGACAGATGGTTAGGAATAAAAAATAGTTTTTCAGTTTTACATGGAATAATGAAATAAAAGAACTGCATGTCTTATTATATTTTATATTTTATAACAACCATGTGGAGGGTGGAGGTGGGGACTGCCACACCATAACCTCCCATGATAGGTTCTGGTGGTGAGGCCTACCCGAAATCAACCTCCCATGTGATGATTAATGTGGTGGGGACCACCCAAGGTTAAAACCTCTTAAACCTCCCATTATGTAGGGAGAAAAACCTTGAGGACCTCATTTTATGGTGCCTAATACTTTCAATTAATTAATTGAGCACATTAATTAATTAATTTGAATCTTTTTGAATTATGTGCCAATTATAAAATAATAGGTAAGAATGATCTATAATTTTTTTGGAATTTGTCTTTGGGAGAACATGGGAGAAGGCACCCATTGAAGAATGTGTTCCACGGATGAAGAACGCTCCAACCAATGAAGAACGTCGACCTCGATTCTGACTTCGACTTCGTTCCTCGGAAACCACTCAACATAGGATGCGTTCGTCTACAACGAATCGACGTCTTCCTTTCTGTGACTTTTTCAATGATAAAAAATATATATAGGGGTTCAAGATTTGTTAATTGTTGAGTGTTCTTAATTTTCCATCAGGGTTTAGAATTCCAAGCTGCTTGATATCACCCTAACGATGAGGGCGTGAGCCAATCAAACATGGCCTGACCCCTCTGCCTTTATTATGGATTTTGAAGCCCAATGTGGCATGAGTCCAGGTTGAGCGTTTCTCATCGACATTGTTTGTGGATAAAAAGAGACTACCCAAGGAGAGTGTGACTTCTTCGAAACAAGAAACGAGCCACCAAAACTCTCCCAAGGACCCGTCAAGGATTCGCTGATGGTCGCAACTGGCGAACGTCACCAGGGATGTAGAGAAGGGTGGCCCGCGCTTCAGCCAGCCACATGGACAGTGGTGGTGCAACCGCACCACCAGAGGAGAAGGCCACGCCCGACGATCTGCAGCGGCTGGCGCAAGGCCGTCAACCAAGTAAGTCGGAGGTCCGAGCCGTCGGGCCGCTGGAGAAGGCACAAGGCAACTGCACCACACAGTGGAGAAGAAGGGGGCCACAACTTCTTTTTGTGATGGTGTAATAGAGGCTGGCGCCAGGCTGTATGCGAGGAATACTGGCAGACTGAGCCACCGGGACGCCAATGGGGGTGCGGCGCAACAGCGCCATGTGGGTGGCGGCTAGCCCCTCGGCCAGCTGGGAGGAGCGGGACCCAACAGGACTAGTATGATGCATAAGGGCGCAATGTGGTGCTGGTAGTCCTCCAACCGAACGTTCTAACCATTTGGGATCCAAGGGGAGCGGCTTCCCCCTGGACAGAGCTAGGGTGGACCCACAGGCCGCCGGGCCAAACCCAATGCGCGCTACTGGGCATGACCCAGTGTGGGTCGGGCCGCCCCCGTGGGCTGGTTCGACCTCACGGACCGGGCCATCCCTGTGGACCTAGTCAGACCCGTGGATCAGGTCATACCCAAGGACCGGGTTATAACCCAGTCCGGACCTGCGTCGGGCTAGGTCGGTACAATTAGGTCTGACTAGACCCGGACCCATTTTGGCCTGTTTTCACGGTTTGCCCATAACTGGGTCAACGAGCGTCTGATTGATAAATAGTCTATGGTAATAGATTTATTGGAGAAAGACGGTTCTTTTGGTATACCCCACATGAAATTTTTATATATTTGGGGTACGACCAGGTTGGATCTAACGTAAATCCAACCAGGCCCTCAGAACGAAAATCCCAATAACACACAAACTGAGCATTCGTGATAACACTGAAGATTGTTCCGGGAACCTATGTGGGTTAGACAAAACTGATGACTGTTCATTGATCTTGTGTGGGTTTCACAACACTGACGACTGTTCCGGGATCCTGTACGGATTCTAAAGCTCTGAATACGGTTCCTGGATCTTGTGTGGGTTTGACAGTCTTGACTTTTGTACCCGGATACTGTGTGGTTTCGACAGAAAAATTGTTCTTGTAACCTGTGTGGGTTCGACATTTCTGATTTTTGTTCCTAGATCTTTTGTGGGTTCGACAGAATAGGTGATTCAGTGTCTACATCTGACCATCTATATCTCTATACAAAAGTTGTATACCTGTGTGAGCTAGGTCAGTAACATGTGTTTTCCTCATGATTGAGATGAATTACCAGATAACCTAAGTATATGTATGGGAATATACCTATGTATTTTTATTTGTTGATTTCATACCTTTTGCGTTATCCTTGTTGGATTTTGTGAGACCTTGAGAGTCTCGGGCTCCCTACTGAGTATCGTTATACTCACCCCTACACGGGATTTTCCCAGACCTCATTGTGTTGGATGCAGACGACGGACATCGCTGAATGAGGCTGAGTGTACGAGGACTGGACGGTACCTGGAAGCGGACCACTCAATGAGTCGGTAGCCAGAGGAGTCTGAAGGAAGTGGTGTCATGAGGAGGCTATCTGTACCTACCATTCAGGTAGGATCCATGGTGGACGATCCCAGAGCTTCATTACATCTGTCAACTATTTTTCCTTTTTTAGTTGTACTTGTACTTTACAGTTCATCTTGTATTTCTGCAACCCATTACTTTTTAGAACTCTTTTTTTATATAATTTTACATAGTGTTTTCTATCCATTGGTGTGCTCTGTTTCGTGTGTTTTCGGTTATAAAGGAAATGCCTTCCCAGTTTAGGGATTTTCGCCTTTGGTGCTAGTCACCAGCCCCAATCCTATCAAAGGCAGGTTTGAGGTAGTCACAACACAGGCCCTGGGGGACGATTCGTCACAATAAATATTTTTCAAGGGATATCGGTTCATAAACTTCATCTTGTTCAAATTCTGATAATATACACAATGTTAGAGGTTACCGTCCGCCTTCTTCACAAATCGGATAAAAGAACCTTGAGGAGAAGTACTGGGTCAGATGAACCCATTATCCTGTAACTCCTCCAACTACTTCTTGAGCTCCTTCAAATTAGCTGCAGCCATCCAATAAGGAGTTATGGACACCAGTGCCGCTCCTGGAATAATCTCAATAGAAAAATCCACCTCTCACTCTGGAGGAAAACCTAAAATGTCCTCTGGAAAGACATACCTAAAATAATCAACCATGCAGGAAAGTCCCTCTATGATGTCCTCTGGTTATCCAAATATAGACTAGAAATATGGGCTATAACTGCTCCCATCCCATGATACTCGGATCTTTCTCTGCTCTCCTGGACATCCCCTTCTCCCTTAGGGAGAAATGATCCACCCTCTAGTGATGTGAAACTCACCCTACGAAGATAGAGGTATACAACTGCCTGGAAGGGAACTAACCTCTCTATTCCATGAATGACATCATATCCTATCATCTCTAAGACATAAAGGTCCCACAAGAAGTGACACCCAACAACCTCTAGTGGGCTCTCCATGCACTCACATACACAATCCATTCTTGTCCACTACAGAGTGTTTAACATCAATATATCGACTGACGAAATGATATAGATATCAAGGCTCTCCACAACAAAAACATATATAAATATATGGGAATCCACGATATCCAAAAGTGCAGAATATAAAACTGAGGCAACTATGGTCATACCTCGAACTGTAGAGGGTCCATGATCCTTCTCTTTCTAGTTCTACTCCACTACAATAGTCTAACTTGCAATGCAGCCTAGTGACCATTCCTTACGACTATGAGCAGATCCACCCTATTGTCATTGAAATCCTAGAGACTGGCTACCATGTCCATGACCTCCACCTCAGACTGGACAGCTGAAAAAAAAAAGTTCATAGAGTTGTGTGAAATTATTCGTGGTGTTCCTAAATGAGGAGTTATAGAAGAACCCCTTTCGCCAGGAGTCGATGAAAAAAATAGACAGAAATGCTAAAGATGTCCCATCTGGCCGCATGATCGGCACTCCACTGGGTTTCTCGGGAAACGTGGCCTCGTATGCCTGCTCTTTATAGACTGGTAGCACACTACATTGCTACCAAAAGAAGTGTTACACCTCCTCAGATCTCCACACATAGACTCCCTACTACACTTCCTGTTATCAGAAGAAGGGATTCCAACGATAGATGTCGAGCTGCCCTGAATCACAACTCCAGAATCCCTTAGATTGCACTATGTGATAAGCACATTGTTTACAACAGTGGGGATGGAAGTCAACCTGGAGATGTTCACTTAAGATCAGATTTTGTGCCTGAGATCAAACTCAAAATTCCACTCCAGGAATAACTCATCACCTCCTGGGATATGCGTGAAGCACTAATACTCTGTGAAGAGAGAAGAATACTACCTAACAAAAAGAGTACCCTGCTCTAGAGTCTTGATCTCTCATGCTTGATCTACACTCAGTGAATCTAGGTAGAAGTATTCATAGAAGGCACACTAGAACTCATCCCAAACCATAACCTACTGGAATCCAACATGTGAGATCACATCCCACCATCACTTGAAGAATTCCAAATCATGTATGTAGCGAGCTTCACCCTCTTTTTTTAAGGCATATCCAGATGCTCTAAGATAGAATGCATGGATTCTAACCATGTCTCTGCAGCCAGAGGTCCTCCTTCCCCTATGAAAGTGGGAGGATGCTACTTCTGGAAGACCCACAATATCTCTTCCTTCGAAGGGGAAAGATTCAGTAATCATATAAATGTCTGCATGAACTTTATAAAACCCTCTCAGAATTGTGCATCTGCACCTACGTCATGAATAACGGCTAGTGAAAAGACTAGAACAACTGAATGATCTTCGGGTAGTCCCTGATTAGCCATGTCAACCTTCTGATCACTCTCCTATAATTGGAGGACAATCGAAGGACGTCTTGGTGGCATGACTCTGCAAGGTCAAGCGTACACATTAGATCAACATTTTCATGGACTAAAAACTAGAAGTGTAAGAAGGGAACGAGAGAATGAATTCATTCAAGGTTTTCAAAACATGGATATAGGGAGTGTATTATACATACACAAAGTTTTCCCTAAAGTCTTTTCATGGGCGTGTACTTATACCAAAACCTTAGTCGTGTAACACCCAAATCTCACGACATGTACATGAATCCGCTTTCCCTACCCAAGTTCTTCAACACGACTAACCAACACTGTTCTCTTAAATCAATACTACATGACGGGTTCTTGCCAGAAATGGTGTATACTAGATAAGCTTCACTGACCCATGTTGTTAGTTACCCGACCGGTTATACGGTTGACTCTGCACGCCGTGTTTTGTAAGAAATGACGTGTACTAGGAGATTCTATTGTCCCGTGTTGTTCATGACACAAACAGAAACTCAATTTACAGTACATGACATGTTCCATATGGAAACAGTGTGTATTAGAAATGACTCAACCCACCCGTGTTGTTAGTCACATGGTTGATTATATTGATCTACAACACGACATGTAATTTCTGTACACGGCATGTCCTACCAGAGAATTCCCAACCCTGTGTCTCTTCCAATACAGTTTTTGAATGGGTTAGAGACAACATGGAATTTACATATAGTACACGAAGTGTACATAAGAAAAATAGTTTCTTCCTGAACAGAAAAACACAAGAAGTTAAATCATCATTACACAACATGTATTCTATAATTTTCGAGACAGTAAGTCCCAGAAACTTTTTCATAGCCCCTAAAAAAACTGAAATGAACATTAATGTGCCAAATTCCGATTAGTTAGGGCCCATACTCACCACGAATCAATTCTTTGCATCATATTAATGTAATATACAGGGAAAACTAAGGCAATTATCCCCCAAATTCTAATCCATGAGGGCCCATAACACCTCAAGAACCTATTTGTGGCCTTCATTCAAACAATACCTTTCACAATTTAGTACCATTGAATAGTATTTATTCTTTTCATAACATCTATCACAAATACATGCATATCTTGAATATCACCTATGAAAGATGACTATAATCACTAATGGACCCTAAATGGCATGGAAAGAATGCATGACATGTTGTATCTAACTAATGCCTATAGGATGCATGAGATGGAATAACTTCACCTCATCGAGTTGCATCTGAAATAGTACCTCATTTACATCAACAATAACTGCACAAAACATGTGAATCATCCAATGGTGAAATCAAATCAATTCTAATAATTGAAAAACCATAAAATAGATTGCAATAAATGAGGTAGATTGGATTTTCCTTGTATACAGGTTAGCTAATCATAGGCACAACTTATTACTAATTACCTATTCTTTCCTATCCCTAGGTATAAGCTCTAAACAGTATGTTAAGAAGAAATAAACCCCTCTGATACAACTTTGTAACGTCCCCATTCCAGAAGCCGCAAAGAGGCGCTTCACGCCTGACTGGTCTCATGGCCTCAAAATTATTTCCCTGAAAACCAGAGGCTGCTGACTTGCAATTAGGGCCCTGGGTGTGATAGTGGGGAAAATATTCCCTCATTAGAAGAGTTACACAAAATAAGTAAAAGGATGCACAATAGCAGAAGCAGTAATAATACCATACATCAGTAAAAAGTGGAAGACTGAATGAATAACCTAGAGCACACACATATTTATAATGATAATGCATGATACATATGTCTAGTAATGAATCCACACAAATAACACTGCTGGAATATAGAAATCTCCAATGTACAAAAGAAACAGATAAACTCAAACAGCATCGCAAGCCTCAACTTGGTCCCATGCTCTCTAGATCCACATCAATCAAGTACCTGATATAGAAGGGTATTTTCCCTTATCAATACCTAAAACAATATAATCTATTTGGGCCCACAAGCATGGCCCAACTAGGCTGTGGGATTAAATCCCAGTAGGCAACCACCCAAAGATGTGTGCCTACGAGTCAGTGAATATTTGTGGCTGCCAATAATCAAGATGGAGCAGTAAACAAAGAAGTTCCCAAAAGTAAACAATCAGACAGTTCAAATGCATTCAATTTCATATATAAAATAAGAATCTAATCAAAGAAGTTAATGCTCTAGGAGTACTCATAGCCTAGCCCCTCTGGTTCATCCAAATAAGAAAAATCAACCCTCTGGGATATACAAACAGTCTAACCCCTATGGTTCTGCTTAAGCATAGAATCTATGTGGAAGCACTCACTGTCAATACCCCCTCTAGTCTAGTATTTGTAACCAAAAGGTGCTCTAGGGAAGCACTCAACGTCCCATTCCCCCTCTGGTCCGTGTCGAGGAACTACAAACACTCTATGGATGCACTTACATCAATTACCCTTATGGTTTCACATCGTAATAGAAAAGAGACACTATAGAGAAGCCATTAATGTCCATTCTCCACATGTTCAAATAAAATAGGTTCTCATGGCCCTCTGCATGTCAATCGATCACAACAATGCATTGAATCCAAGGTAAACCTCATGAACTACTTGGATAAATAATCTACAGCATAACAAAATGTCAGAACACAATCACCTCATCCTACTATACTAGGCATGGAAAGAAAAGAAATAACCTAACAGGAAAACCTATACCAAACAATAATAAATGGAACATTCATGGGAAGCACATATATAACATGGTAACAAACAATATACACAACAATTAAAATCTACTCTATAATTCTAAGCATAACAGGAATTAACTTGGTCAAAACCCTAAACACGCAATACCCTGATCAAGGGTATTGGTCACTTTTGTACATATATATCAAGGAATATTTATGAAAATGCACAAACCACCTACCTTTAGGGAATCCCACCTTTTAATTTCATAACTTTTAATTATATTTTAAAAACATAGGTTCTTTAATGTCTAGTGTCATGGAAATCAGGAACATAAAACATGATAAACAACATAAAAAATTCTTCTAATACACTTGTACGGCTTCACCATAAGTTCATCCTAATTAAAATTTCTACATCTCTTAACCTGGACACATACATTTAATGTAAAGGGTGAGCAGGAGGCCTAGTAAGGGTAAACAAGTGAATCAATTTACTTGTGACATCAATAAGAACTTGAATAAAAAAATATGGACACAAGCAATGGAAGTTTAGGAATATCAAAATGAAATGAACATTAAATATAACATTAATATGTGGATAAAACATTTCATTTATACATTCACTATCATATCACCAAGGTTTATCCCCGAGGGGTCATAAAAATTACCAAGGATATTCACCAAGGAGTCGTGAAACATGTCATCTCTAGAGATTAATTATTTACCCAATGCATTGGATCACTATCAGGGAACACCCTTAATATGTCTTTACATACATGTGAAACACATCAATAATAATCAAACATTTCATAAATCACCCATAGAGAGTAAAATAAATGGATTTCATTTCAAAATCGTGACATTTTAAAAGGTCTTAAAAATAAAATCACTATATCATTTATAACCCATGGAAAGGGACTGAGGGTTATATGTATGTCTTTTACAGAATAAAATATATCCTTTAAATATATATATGAACACCCATAGAAACGAAATAGGTCAGGGTATTCACCTAAATAAACATGATAAATTCTTGAGAGAAAGAGATAGAAATTTTGAGAAGAAATTTCTGCAGCATAACTGCTATATAACATGGTTTTAGAAAATAATAAAAAGGGAGGGTACAAGGGTATTCCACTAATAAATAACTCATATTACAATTTAAATAAATAATAGAATGGATATTAGAACATGGTATGTATATTTTAATGACGTACCACAAGAAATGGAAACTTGAATGGAATGAAAAGATGCGATTTCTTTTACGAGAAATTCGGCAGCCTAACGGCGTCACTAAAAAATTCAGGAAAAAAATGATGAGAGCGGAAAGGGTCTCTAAAATATTACACAGGAAATGGAATGTAATGAGAACATATTAGAACATACCCTCAACATAAAGATATGGAATCTAGAAGATACAACATAAATGAATTCATGACTTCAAAGAGGAGGGTGAATGGATCCCTTACCTTGAAGAGTAACATCGAAAGAATGATGGTTGGGGCCTTGTGAGTATTGAGGGCACCTTGGGAGGACTCCATGGGAGGTAAGGAGACCAGAAATCCATTTAGGATGATTTTGGAATGAAATAAATGAGGTAAATGGCTTGGAATTTATAGGGAAAGTGAGTGAATAAATTATTAATTTCTAATGGTCACCTCATTGGTGGTATTTGAAAAATCAGGGGCTTTCCCATGTTATTTTCCCATGGTATTGTCCAATTGGGATACCTCATAGCATATATAACTTTTTATAAGTCTACCAGAAAGCTTACATCATTTTTATATCATTAATCATGTCATTAAACACCTAAAACTCAATACTGCAGTTTTTACTATTCACCATAAATTCAACTATTTCAGAAAAAACCCAAAAAATAACCCTAACCTAATATCGATTCATTGAAATAAAAAATGAATTCCAAAATATGAAAATATTTTTATAAATATTTTTAATTTTATTTTTAAATAAAAACATTATTTTTCCAAAAATTCAACTTTAAAACCACAACTCATTTTGTAACACCATAAAAAAGTAATCAAGGTCCCATAAAATTATATTATAACCATAAGACAATAAAGTAACAATTTATGATTAAATTTTATGAAGATAAATTTCCATTTTAAATTATTAAATTAATTATAAAATTTTAAATAAAATATTCATGGAGTACAAAAATACCAAAACATAAACTATGGTCATTTTTCATTATTATGATTTCTAAAATGTATTTATACATTCATGGGTGAATTTTCTATTTTTTTCATCAAAATACAATTTATTACTATTCATAAGGGTATGTTACTATTCCTACTTTAGTATTCACTAAAAACCATGTTGATCTTATTAGACCCTAAGTTTCTCAGTGATCATAACTATAGAAAACCATTATTTGAAAATCATTTCACATTATTAATTATTTAATGAATAAAAAAAATTAAAATACCCCCTTTTTCCTAAATTCATCAGTAATACATATCCTATATTTATCCGGATATTTGAAATTCAATAAACTATTCCATAAGAAGAAATACGAATTTTAATTATATAAAAAGATTACACAAAGAAACCAAGGTCTCGTTACATAACCCCTTATTACCCCATCATAGGACCTAAGTGTCAGGTGTGCTATGGTGATAGAATCTTAGGGTGGCTTGGACAGCATTGCCCGAGTGGTGATTTCTATCAGCTTTAACTTCTCCCTTAGGAAATTTCATTCAAGCTTCATATGTTGATGTTCAGCTTGGGCTTGGTCTAGAGTAAAGCCCAGCGATGCTAACTCCTTCCCAAGCTCTGACAGATGGGCTTCATATAGCTCGAGTCTACTGGATGAGGCCATTAAATCTTCATTCTATATTAATTAACCAAGATAACCATTTTTATAAAAGCACAATGTTAAGATAATAATTTCCAACCATCATATAATAGTCGAAACCCAACAGTCTCATTTTAATTATTCCCACTTCATTAATAAAAGGATATTGTTTCGTTGAGTATAAAATAATATAACACACAAAATTAGGAAAAAAATATAATTAAAAAGTCATGGTCGTTACATTCTTCCTGCATTAAGAAATTTCGTCCCCGAAATTTAATCTCGTACCCTGTGATTTGAAAAGGTGTGGGTACTTCTATCTCATGGACTCATCTAGTTCCGACACGGCTTCTTCGTATTTTTTTTTACTCCACAACACCTTAACAAGGTGGATAGTCATATTGCATAGAATCTTGTCTCTATGATCCAAAATCTCCACTGGATACTTCTCATAAGAGAGGTCATGTTCCAATTGTACCACCTCTGGATTTAGTACATATGAAGGGTCAAGTATGTACTTCTTCAAGAGGGATATGTGGAAGACGTCATGAACATGGATATATTTGGATGAAGTTAAAGCTGATAGGCCATAGCTCCCATGTGATAGAGGATTTAATAAGGGCCAATGTACCTAGGGCTGGGCATCCCTTTCATCCCAAACCTCACGACCCACTTACAAGGTGAAATCAGAAGAAATACTTTGTCACCAAAATCAAACACCAAGTCCCTTAGATGGTTGTTGGCATAGGTCTTTTGCTGACTCCGAGCAGCCTTAATGTGATGTGGGATGGCATGGACCTTTTCTATCATCTCATGCACAAGATTATGCCCAAGAAGATTTCTCTCACTATCTTCTTCCCTAAAAGTCAGAGTTCTACATCGCTTCCCATAGAGGACATCATAGGATTCCATTTGAATTCATGAGTGGAAGCTGTTGTTGGAAGAGAAATCAACTAAAAATATATTTTTATCCCATCCACCTTAAAATTCCTTTGCGAAGGTTCTCAATATATCCTTTATTGTTTCAGTAGTCATTTCAGATAGGCCATCAGTTTGGGGGTGATAGGATGTACTGAAATTCAATTCAGTTATCAGAGCTTATTGAGGACTTCTCCAGGATTTTGATGTGAACATTGGATCACGATCAGATACGATAGAATGTGGAACTCCATGCAACCTTACCACTTCGTTCATGTAAATCCTAGCAAGTAGATCAAGAGAGAAATCTTCCCGAATAGAGATAAAATGGGCAGTCTTTGTGAGGTAGTCTACAATTACCCATATCTCATTATTTCCATTGGATGTTCTTGGGAGACCAATGACAAAGTCCATAGTGAAATTTTCCCACTTCAATGATGGTATGGTTAGTGGTTGCAATACACCTTTATGAAGTCATCAATCTTCCTTCACTAGCTGAAATACCAGGCACCTTGAAGTGTAGTCAGCAATCTCCATTTTCATGTTATCTCACCAATAATGATCACGAAGGTCCCTATACATTTTTGTGCTTCCATGATGTTTAGAGAAAGTAGAGCTATGAACTAAACCCATCAACTCCTTCATTATTTCCCGAATATATGGAACACAAAGTCTTGTCTGATATTTCAGTACACCTTCTTGATCAGTATTAAAATCAGGAAACATCCCATCCTTCACAGCCTCAAACTTCTTCTATAACCAAGTATCATGTTTATGAGTTTCTTGATCTTCTCCAGTAGTGAATGTTGAGAAATAATTAAGGTTAGGGTTGATGATTCCCCTTCCCTTATAATTCCCATTTCCATCTTTACTAGGTCTTTGATCAACAGATCTTTTTGAATCCTCATCATGGAAATAACAATTGGGTCTTTTCTGCATAATGCATTAGAGACATTGTTTTCTATTCTGGGATGATAATGAATTGAACAATCATAGTCTTTAAGGAGTTCCAGCTTTCTCCTTTGTCTCATGTTCAATTCATTTCATGTGAAAATATACATCAAACCTTGATGGTCTATGTATATATCAAATTTCTCCCCATAAAGATAGTTCCTCCATATCTTATGAGAAAAAACGACTTCCGCCTGCTCCAGATCATGCGTAGGATAGTTATGCTCATTAGTCTTCAATTTTTGAGATGCATAAGCAACGACCTAGACATTTTTTATAAAGACGCACCCATGCCCTTTCAGAGATGCATTGCTAAAAATAACGAATCCTTCTCTACTTGAGGGCAGAGTTAACACTGGCACAGTACACAATCTCTTCATCAGCTCTTGGAAATATTCCTTACACTCATTTATCCAGATGAACTTGACCCCTTTTTGAGTTAACATGGTTAATGGATTCGAATGTCGTGAATTTTTTTTCACAACCCTTCTATAATATCCTCTTAATCCAAGGAAACTATGAATCTCGGTTATTATTGTAGGATGATGCCACTCATCTATAACTATTGTCATTGTAGGGTCAATTGTGATTCCTTCATTGGTAACAATGTTCCCCATGAAAGCAACTTGTTGTAACCAGAATTCAAATTTACTGATCTTTCCAAAAAGTCAATCCTACCGTAGAGTTTTCAAAATAACCCGTAGATGATCCTCATGCTCCTTACAAATTTTGGAATATATCAGAATATCATCAATAAGAACTACTACAACGTTATCATGGTAGTCATTAAATATTCTATTCTTCAAATCCATAAAAAATTTTAGGTCCATTAGTCAGTCCAAAAGGCATGACAACAAACTCATAATGCCCATATCTTGATCTGAAGGCAGTTTTTGGAATATCTTCTTTCTTCACCCTCAATTGATGATAACCAGATCGAAGATCAATCTTAGAGAATAATTAATACCCATGAAGTTGGTCAAATAATTCATTAATTCTTGGAATAGGGTATTTGTTATTTAATGTTATTCCGTATAGTTCTCTATAATCAATGCATAGACACATTGATCCATCCTTATTCTTCACAAAGAGAACAGGTTCTCCCCATAATGGTGTTGTTTCTTTAATTTCTACAGCTCCACATTTTACATCCTATATAGGGTCTTTGATATTGGATGAGATCTAGGTACGAGTTCAATGGAGAACTCTACCTCTCTTTCTAGGGGAGGTCCAGGCAACTCCTCAGGAAATATGTCAATGTATTCCTTGATGATGGGTACATTTTCTATCCTCAAACTATCATTTTCTTCTTCTTCTTCACTGATCCATTCCATAATGAAGGATATAGGAGGTTCTTCTTGACAAAGATCAGGTTAAGATATCTCTCCTTGGAAGATAACTATATATTTCTCATTCAAGACTAATGATATTTCATTACTTCTACATTTGATCTTAGTATTATACATTGAGATCCATTCCATCCCTAGTATAGTGTAGAATTCCAACATGGGAATGACTTGTTGCTTTATGATAATATTGTGCTCACCAATGTAAATACTAGAGTTTCTAAACACTGATGATGCATGGAAAATACCACTAGGAGTCTTGACTGATAACTCTACTTTTAGAATGTCGGGGGTTGATTCGAAATTCATATCATATATAGAAGAAATAAAGGTATGCGTAGAACCAGAATCAAACAATGTACTTTCTATCTTAGAGAGAACAATAAGAGTACCTTCTACCACATCATTTGGAGCTTCAACTTCAGCTGTCGTGATAGAAAAATAATAACCTTGATCACTTAGACTTTGATGAAGATGATGGTGGTTCCCCTCCACTGCCCTTGGATTTGGACAGTGATTGGAAATGTTCCCAAGATGTCCACACTTAAATCACTGGACATCAGGTAGGGCCTGCACCATCTTCCCCTTGTCATTAGTGTTTGGAATTTGAGGTTTCACCTCACTATGACGATCCTTTGCAATATGGCCATCTCTTCCACACTTGTAGCATTTCTCACTCTCGAGAAGGTATTTTCCCAAATGCTTCTTCCCATGTTTATTACACATGTGATGTTGCACTTTCTTGCATCCCCTACCTTGATCAAAGCTCCTCCCTAAGTAGGGCTCCATCAATATCTTTTCTTCATTTGATTTATGAGGCCACTGTACCCTACCAAACTCCAATTTGGCTTTCATCGCACATCGCACGTTCTCCTCATAGCTGTCATTGTCTTGGTTGGTTAGATTCTTCTGCAGATGAGGTCTCAGTCCACTGTAGAATCTATCAACCTTACCATTTCGATCCATGATAACGCTGGAGGTATATCGTGGAAGTCGGGTGAACTTCATCTCATATCTTTCGACAGATTCATTCTTCTTCTACTTCAGCTCAAGAAAATCCTTCTCTATTATTATTCTCATAGAACAAGGGAAACACTTACTAAAAAAAACCCTCTGAACTCTTCCCACTCCATAGCTTCAGCCTCCACTCTTTGCCTCATGTTTTGAATCAGCTCCCACCACTGATCAGCTTCTCCTTCTAAGAGGTAGACATCCATGGATACCTTCTCTTGCTCTGAACAGCAGATAATATAAATTATCTTCTAGATGGAGATGATCCACTGCTCCACAATCAATGGGCCAGTCAATCCACTGAAGGTTTGTGGTCGTTGATGCATAAAGGACTCAACAAAATTATATTCACTTCATGGTGAGATAGGTCTCTCAGCTTGATTCATGTTATTTCCCATAACATGTGTCATTTGGTTCATCATTCACATGAATGTTTCCATTCCGACTTCCATCGAAGGGTCGTCAGCGCATGGTTCACTGTAGTTTCCATTGGCACAGTTTCTCCTATTTCCCACCATTTTTTAAAAGAATAAAATCATAGTGACAAACTTATTTCAATTAAGAACATTTTAACTATAAAGGATTATATGTCTTAAAACGTCATTCTTAAACAATTACATTTCTCTATAATTCCTTCATAATGAATCATAAAAAACATGCGATTAACAAAACATATCCCCCGAGAGTGTCATAACGAAGAGTTCAGAAAGGTCCATTGTCATGAACCAGTTCCCATTCGAGTATAGCTCAAAGTGGAGTTTTTGGGTTTTACCCATATGTTCATCTCTGCCATAGCCACCTCTACCTGCTTGTATCTAGACAAAGTTATATTTGTTTGATAAACAACTTACACAATATTTACCAAAATACCAAAACAAATTCCTATATTTATACTTTTATATAGTATTATTCTTAAATATTTCTTAGTCTAACTTCCACAAATAACTACACTATCCTTTGATACTAACTATGACATCCTGCCTTTTTATTACATAACTTTTCTTTACATTTAACAAACTGAGGATCATTAAAGTCTATTGTCTTAGAAACCAGGAACATAAGACCTGAGAAACAACGTAAAATATTCTTATAATACACTTGTACATCTTCATTATAAGATAATCCTAAGTACAATTATTGTATCTCATAACTTGGATATATATATTTATATGAAAGGGTGAGTAGGAGGCCCAGTAAGGGTAAATAAAGGAATCTGTTTACTAGTGACATCAATAAGAACTTGAATAAAAACATAAGGACATGAGAAATGGATGTATAAGTATATCATAATGAAAAGGACATGAAACAAAACTTGAATATGTGGATACAACATTTCATTTAGACATTCATGAACATATGACAAAGGTTTATCCCTGAGGTGTCATAAAAATTACCAATGTTATTCACCAAGGTATCTTGAAACTTGTCAACCCTAGAGATTAATTCTTTATCCAATGCATTGAAGTACTATCAGGGTGCATCCTTTATATGTATTTACTTACATGTGATCCATATATATCATAATCAAAAAATTCATAAATATCCCATAGAGAGTAATAGAATAGGGTTTCGTTTCAAAATTGTGACGTTTTATAACTTCTTAAAAATAAGATCATTATATCATTTATAACCCATGGAAAGGGAGTGAGGGTATATGTATATCTATTACATATTAATATATACCCTTTTAAAATATTTATGAACACCCATAGAATCGAAATAGGTCTAGGTATTCACATAAATTAACAAGATAATTTCTTGAGAGAAAGAGATAAAAATTTTGTGACGAAATTTCTGCAGCATAACGACTATATAAAATGGTTTTAGAAAATAATAAAATGATAAGGTTAAAGGTAAACCCACTCCTAAAAAACTCATATTAAAATATAAATACAGAAAAAAATGGAGATCAGAACATTGTATGTAAATTTGAATGACATACCACAAAAAAGGAAACTTGAAAGGAAAGAGAAGATGAGATTTCTTTTACGAGAAATTTGGAAACCTAATGACGTCACTTAAAAATTCCGAAAAAAAATTGATGAGAGAGGAAAGGGTCTGTCAACAATTAGACATGAAATGGACTATAATGAGAACATATTAGATCATACCATTAATATAAAGGGATGGAAACTAGAATATAGAACATTAAGGAATTCATGACTTAAAAGATGAGGGTGAATGGATCCCTTACCTTGAAGGGTAACTTTGAAAGCATTTTGGTTGGGACCTTAGGAGTCCTGAGGGAACCATGGGAGGAATCCTTGGGAGTTAATGAGACCATAACATTGTTGAGGTGGATTTTGGAATGAAATGAATGATCTAAATGGCTTCGTATTTATAGGGAAAATATATGAATAAATTATTAATTTTCAATGGATGCCTCATCGGTGGTATTTGCAAAACCATGGGCTTGCCCATGGTATTTTCCCAGGGTATTGGCCACTGGTGACACCTCCTAGAATATCTTAGTATTAATAAGTTGAATAGAAATATTAAATCACTATTACATCATTAATGATTTCATTAAACACCCAAACCTCAAAACTGCATTTTTTACTATTCACCGAAAATTCAACTGTTTTAGAAAAGACCCAAAAAATCACCCTAACCTAATATCAATGCTCGGAAATCACAAATGAAGTCCATTTTATGAAAATAATTTTCTAAATATTTTAAATTTAATTTTTTAATAAAATCATTATTTCTTCCAAAAATACATCATTAAAACCATAACTCATTTTGAAACACCTGAAAAAGTAATCAAGGTCCCATAAAATTATCATACAACCATAAGAAAAAAAAGTAACAATTTATGAATAAATATTATGAAGATACATTTCAATTTTAAATTATTAAATTAATTATACAATTGTAAATGTAATATTTATGGCATACAGAAGTACCAAAACTTAAACTATGATCATTTTTCACTTTTATGATGTCTAAAATGTATTTATACATTCATGGGTGAAGTTTCTATTTTTTGGTCAAATTAATATTCAATACTATTCATATGGGTATGTTACTATTCCTACTTTACTATTCACTAAAAACCATATTGATCTTATTAGACTCTAAATTTCTCACTGATCACAACTATAGAAGATCATTTTTTGAGAATCATTTCACATTTTTAATTATTTAATGAATACAAAAACATTTTAAAATACCCCTTTTTTCTAAATTCATCAATAACACACATCCTATATTTATCCGGATTTTTGATATTGACAATATCTTTCATAAGAATAAATTAAAATTTTATTTATATAAATTGTTTACACAAAGAAACTAAGGTCTCGTTATATTTCCCCTTATTACACCAGCATATGACGAAAGTGGTAGGTTTTCTATGGTGATAGAATCTTGGGGTGGCTCAGACAACATTGCCTGAGTGGTGATTTCTATCAGCTTGAAATTCTCCCTAAGGAGATTCCATTCAAGCTTCTTACGTTGAACTTCGGCTTGGGCATGGTCCAGAGCAATGCCCAGTGATGCTACCTCCTTCCCAAGCTCCGACAGATGGGCTTCATATGGCTCAAGTCTACTAGAAAATGCTATTCAATCTTATTTCTGTATTAATTAACCAAGATAACCGTATTTATAAAATCATAATGTTAAGATTATAATTTTCAATAGTTATATTGACCAACAGTCATATAACAGTCGAAATCCAATGGTCTCATTTTAATTATTCCCACTTATTTAATTAATAGATATAGTTTTGTTGAGTATAAAATAAGATAACACAAAAAATTAAGAAACAAATATAATCAAAATGTTCAGGTCGTTACAACCTTGCTGTTGTAGGATTGCTATACGTGAACCTCAATCCTTGAATCACCCAATAACACCGTAGATCTAAAAAAACACTAAAAAAACTCAACCAAAGATAACACTTGAATGAATATGAATTCTGAATCGAAATTCTATAAGAAGGAAGAGCACACTGTGGTGATCCCAAAGCAATAAACAGTGGCCAAATAAGAGAATGGATGCTCAATCAGAGGTTTAGGGAAAGATCGGCACTGTATATATGATCTAGGTCGAAGAAGGCAAAGAAGATGACGCTTCTGCCAAATATATGTGACCCCGTTCCATTTAAGGAAAAAAAGAAAGTACACGGTGTGTACATTAGATGTACATGGTGTGTACATTCCCTTACCGGCTACCACATTAGGCGGTCTCCAGGTCACCACACACGGCCAGAACATGGTTACCCACGGTAATCGAGTACACGACGTGTACTTATAAAGTACACAGCATGTACTTAAGAATCTTCTAGAAACTCTTATTTTTCACAAAAACACCAAAAAGGGGAAAAAATTCCTAAAAGTAAGATCTGGGTTCTTACAGAAGGACTATTCATCTTGAAAGTTTTATAGAATTGGAAAAAAACTTTTACATTACATCTTAAATATTTTGATGTTGACACTTCTACTCTGTCCAATTTTTTTCAAAACATTAAAACTCCATAAAAAAGAAATAATTTATTGTTTAAAATAATCTTTAATTATTCCTTTATCTTACCCTTAATTATACCCTTTTAAAAACATTTCAAAAAATATGGGATCAACATAAAAATCTCAATAAGGGATATATAAAAGGGAAAGAAAACATTAGCCCATGAATACATACAAATTAATGAAATCCTACTTTTTTAATCATAAAATATATGTTGTTCAATATAGCTCATAAAATAATAAGATTTATGAATAAATCATAGAAATCATAAATCATAATGGTAACTTGTGGCATGCATAACATAATTATATTTTATCTATCCAAACCACATAGTGAGTAACCTTCATATTTATGTTTGGACTACCAATCACAGTATATTCCCCAAATATCATTGGACAGACCTTGACATTAACCCCCATCACGTGACCCAATTAATTGGAGAGCTATAACAGGATCTCCCTCTTCTCTTTATCTAGGAACCACTCGTATACATGAGCAATTCCTAACAACCATACCATAATCACAACATATGAAAAATCATAATGGAAAAATAACATTTGCACATTCGAATAATAAGACATCATATCATGATATAAATATAATTAATACATTCTAGAAACCATTTTTAATATCAATATACCATTAAATAGATATGGTATTTAATTTTATTTTTAATAACATTATTTCTTATAGAGGAATACAAATATCAAATAATGCTCGTGGTGGATAAAAGGTCATTGTCGTTGTGTACATTTAAATGATAAACCGTTTTGACTTTAATTATTGCAGAAAAAATATTTCTATTTTAAAACCCTTGAATGTAATTAAAATTCAATGTTGTTTATTATACAACTTATTAATTAAGGTCATATATAAATCAAAAAACGCCTCAATGAAAGGAGATTGAGACGAAGTAATTCACAATGATCATGCCATTAGATTAGGGATAAATAGATGAATTAGAATAAGTGTGAAAAATATAAATACACCAAATATAAGTTTATTTAAAGGTAAAACAATAAATGGTCATTCACACAAAATCATGGAATAACAAATCCAATGGCATGGATATTGATGTCAATGAATATAGATTGAGTAATGATTTCCCTTACCATGAATCTGACTTGTCTCGTTCATTATTTATATTCCTAAATAAAAATCATTGGTTAATTTATTATTTTAGGATATATTTTTTCACGTTTATGATTTATTTTATATCAATTATTACCATGTTAAAAAAATTAAATAACTATTTATGTTCATGTTGGTCGTTTTATCGATATTTAGTAATTGAGTAGAAAATGACCTTGTTTGATTTAAACTGAACATATGTTCAAAAGTATATCATCTCAATAATATTATTCATAATTTCAATATCTTATATATCCAATATATATATATAGAACATTCCATAACATTTTGAGATATGTAATTAAATGCACGATTCATGGAGACGGTAGGCAATACATACGCATGAGCGCTAGATTAATTTCATTGTTATTTTAATGAAATGAAAGATAATTGATACAAAGGTATATAATCATTAAAATATAATATATATGTTATAAATGTTACATAATTTCATTAACTATATATTTTATAAGTTCCATGTTTGGCATTAACAAGTCATATACCATTGAGGGGGTGGTAGTACTCACTTCCTGAAATGAAATTATTTTATTTACACATTATTGAATGCACAATGGTATTTTAGAAATAAAAATTATAGAAGAATAGAGTCAATATAAGTATAATATATATAATATTTATTCCTTCCATTCATGTATATAATTGTGGTTTAATGAAGATCATGTCGAATGAGTCTCTTCGCTTCGTACAGGCGGTAGGTCGTACATATGCTCACTGACACACACAATGATATTGTTATTTGTAGGATGGATAACATGAATTATACTATTTTAACATAATTATAATAACATATTTTAATTTAATTGATATTAGATTTTCTACTTTTTTATGGAAACGAAATAAATAGAGGATGTAGAAGAATAAACGAATTATAAAAGAGGACTTAAAACAAATACCACTTTTCAATTATTTCCTATAGATTTTCTCAAAAGGAATCCATAACATGGATTTATGACCCCATTTTGGCGTCAAAGAGGAATGGAGGGTGTTGGGAGCTTATCTTAGCATAATATGGTTGAGCCAATGGGATTTATAAGTTACAGTAAGTGGGAAGAGTTGGCGTCCTTTTATAAGGGTAAGATGGTCTCCTTAGGAAACTCTTGAAATATTATTTTAATATTAAATTATTTTTGATTTATAATTATTCAAATGTGATACATATATATGATAAGATTAGTATGGGTTGAAATTCTGTCAACCAATTTGTTTTATACAAGTTTATGTCACAAAAATAACCTTATCTTTTAGCTTTAACCCTTTGTTAAAAACATTAAATCTTGCCATGTCTTTTATATCTTGATAATATATGGACACTATGGTTACTATAAAATGAAAACATAACCACAAGAGGACATTTAATGACATTTTTTACATTATATAAGTCAGTTGGACTAATCTAGGATTTTTACAACTATTATATCATTTAAAAAATTGTATTTGTTTTAAAAACACATTTATGTCAATTTTGACATTCATTAGTAATTGATTTAGGATAAAATCATTAAAACATGATTCATTTTAACCAAGGGAATGAAATCATCATTATCATGTTCATGTAAAAAAATAGATTATGGTATCAAAATGTTCAAATTAGTTCTATTTTAATGTTTATAATCTCATTTATTTGAATCCATCATTAGTAAAGTGATCACTTCATCATCAATATGTTATAGATTAATTTATTTATATATTGATTAAAAATTATAAATAAAATACCATAACATAGAAAATATATTTAGCTTTCGAATGATTATTTATAGTCTTAGTGTAACACCCCAAGATTTCATAGTAACTTATTATCTCTAAAGTAATTCTATAGCTTGTGCTACACGCAACACTAAGTTTGAGCGCACTACGAATTACCAAACTAGTAATTCAAAAGTGTTTATGAATAGTGATAACTGAATTTTTTATTCTATATACTCCATATAAATTTATAATCCATATTATGTGTTTCATAGACATAATATAAGAATATATTCTTTTTTAGATAAATGAAGTATTTTTCAAAAATTGAAATTTTACCACCATCTAATGGAAAACCGTTTTTAAAACAAAAAATTGATAATTTTATAAATTCAATTTAAGTAAATTAAATTATTAATAGGAATCGAGACATATAAAATTTATTTTGACTATCTTTTTGGTACTTTTCTGATAACTTTCATATTTTGATGAATACTGAAAAATACAAAATATTAATTGAAAACAAATTTTTTAATCGAAATAATGTATTTTGTTAAATTATTAAATTCAATGGTTTGGATGTATAACTAGATTATATTTTTGTCATTTAATACAATGTAGGCCATTATAGGTAAATTCACATATAAATTTGATATAAACACATGTCAATATTTTGATTGTTTTTACTTTTTAAAAACCCAATTTTTGGTTACTACAATAGGAATTTATTTTAAATTAATTAATGAAACATTTATGTTATTAATTCGGTAAAATATAGTCATTTTTTAATTCAGAAAATATGAATTTGATTTGGGTGAATTTTTGGTATTTTTCTGAAAACATACAATTATTGATGAATAGTGAAAAACACTACAGTATAGTTTAAAACCGACTTTTTATTTAAATAATTATTTATTTATATTTATATTTATTTTAAGTCAAAATAGATTTATAATACTTATATATGTTCAATTTAATTCATTTTAATGATTTTATAATAAAATTATATGTATAAAATTAAATTGAAATTTTTACCGCCTTTTACCCACTTTCAACGAGCAATTGAAAATTTCCATATAACATAATTTTACCACTTCTGGGAGTTGAATTTCAAAAACCTGAGAGACACGGTTGAAATCATTATGTAAAATGTTGTTCAATAAGATGAAATTAATTTTGGGTGAATAGTAACTTTTGAATTTTATTTACCAAGATTAGAAGTAAATAGAGTAATTAAGGAAAAGAAGGATATTATAATTACCCTAACATCTATCGTAATTCTATTGGATAAGTTTAAATGGACCAAAAAAACATAGGAAAAAAATATGATCCTATTTGGCCCACCTGGATTAGATTAGGACATTTATAATTATTTTATTTAAAGAAGAGTTAAAAGAGTTAAATTCAATGTTTAATAACTGAACCATTTTTAATATAGGTTTATACAGAAGATATATTTGACTATAAATATTCATTAGGATGAAAAAATCATTTCATACATAATAGTATTTTATTTATAATTTTTAGACACTAAATAATTAAATTTATTTATGACCCAAGGATGATGCATTAATTAATTTATTGATGACAGACTAAAATAATTGATATTATAAATATGAAAATAAATGTAATTTGAGATTTTAATGAATTGAATTATTTTACAAGGTTATTATGACATTTTTGGGTTGACTAAATATTTTTTTTCGATGCAATCATGTTGGTATGATTTTATCAAAAAAAACAAAACACTAAATAATGTCAAATTTGACATAAATGAGTTTTTTAAAACAAACACAATATTATTGGTTGATATAATATTCCTAAAAATCTAAGTTTCATCCAAAAGTATTAAATAATATTATATATGTCATTAATGAACCACTATAGGTTCTCTTTGATGTTTATTGTATGTTTATTAACCATATAGTGTAAGAATACAAGTAGACATGATAAAAGATAAACTATTTAACTAAGAATTTATCTAAACGATAAGGTTAAAATGGTAACCTAAACTAGTATAAAATCTATTAGTGGGGAGATTTTCAACCCATCACCACCTTTTTAATTGAAATAAATCATATTTTATAAATTAAAAACCAAAAATTATTTTATTATAACATAATATTTCCAGGTTTTCCAAAAGTGACCCTCAACCATCTTATTAAAGGGAACAACCCCTTATCTCAAAATAACATCTCCAAATTCATTTGTCTCATCAAAAAACTACCCAAATATCTTCCAAAATTCACTAAAATCAACATAGAGGGCTTAATTTGATCATAAAGCCCACCTATGTAGCTCTTTTGATCAACTAAAAAGGAAACACCCAAAGAAGAGGTAATAATTTCACCTCCCACTTTCACGTTCTTTTCTTCTTCCACTTCCACTTTCTTGGTTGTTTCTATACCAAAATAATAATTCCAGTACCTCCTACATACTGTGACTTTATTAAAAATATGGTTCAACCATATTAATTATTCAATCCATCCTATAAGTGACAAAGTCACTATACGTGCGTACGTACGACTTACCCTCTCCACGTCGTGGTGTAGTTTGTTATTCAAACACTTCATTATTTGGATTGGTATAATAATGAGTATAAATGATTTAAATAATAAATACAACATGTTAATTATTAATTATATATGATTTACCATCCAATTACATATGATTCCACAATCACGATTATGGTATTTTCTCTCGTGCATACGTACGGATTACCGTCTCCGTGATGAGATGAGATTTATTCCCTTGTTCATCATTCAATGATGATTATAAAAATATATATTATTAATATGGATGTAATATCTAACATAATAATTCCACTTGAGAGAGATATATATAGATATATATACCTACATATCTCTTATTCATTTACTTTCGTTCAATACAAAATGAAAACGGAAACAACATTTATGTGTACGTACGGCCGACCGTCTCCATAAATAGTTCCTTCCATTTTATATGTCTATCTTTTATAAATATTTTTATTCTAAATATATATGATATATAAATCAATATTTATATTCAGTATGTATTTAAATCATGATCTAAATGATACGATCATGAATTACAAGTTTAAACACGTACGATAAAGAAAGCGATTAATACCCAAAATTTTAATTTAACATGGAAATAATTATTAAAAGGGTGGTATAAAGTCATAAATTAATCATGTATGATATGATAAATATTAAAATTGTTCTTTTATAATATTATAACATACTATGGTAATTATATAAGAGGTTAAATGTTTCCTCAACGAAAGGAAAGTGCATGGTAAGGGGTTTCTTATCTCACTTTTAATTCCGTGAGATTTCCATTGTTTGCCACTTATTTATTTCATTTGGTGTATAGTGTAATTCCATTTGACATATATTACCATGATTCTATTTATAATCATGGAATAATATGATTATTTTAGTTTTCATTAACTTTCTGTCATATGACTCGATTGATTACAACATGGTAAGGGGCTTCTTATCTAACTTTTAATTTTGTGGTATTTCCATTGTTCGCCACTTATTTATTTCATGTGGTGTATTGTGTACATCCAATTGATATATATTATCATGATTGTCATTATATTAATTGTATACGATGATTCATTGGGGGGCTGTTAAATTTTGGTCATACGAATCGATTGATTACATCATGGTAAGGGGTTTTAATCAAACTTCTTATTTCCCTATGATTCATGCTATATTTCCACTATTTCCGATTGTGTTGTGTATGTAATGACCATGAGTGTATTACTTAAGTAATATACATTAATTTATGGGTATTTAAATCTTCCTTTTATGATCCATATTTCATGGGGTGTATGTTTTATAAGTCACCAAATCTGTAAGGGAATTTCTAATTTTGATTTTCACTCATTGTGTTTTACGAAAACTTCATTGATTATTTTACTCCATGATTTTGTGTGAAATTACCATTTATTTATTTATATAGTAATTTCAACTCCCCTTTATATGTTTATTCTTTTGATACACATAATCATTCAATTGATAAATTCTCAAGTCATCAATGTGAACTTGAAAAGAGTAATCATAACTCAATTTTCTATCGTTGAGTTAAACATCCACATCATTGGTGTTGTTATTAAAAGAATATATGTGAATGTCCTCTGATTTATTTTACACTGAATATCCAATCATAATTAGTTTAATTATACTTTTCACACATAATTATGTCGTTGATTTTTCATTAACCTATGGATACGGTGTTTATAAGGAATTTCATCTCAACTAACATTAAATTGAGACTTCTTTGTTGTTATGCGCTAATTCACTTTTATTGGGTGTATATACTGTAACATTACCTAATATATCATGAACAACTTTATTCTCATGATATTATTATGTTTTTATTACCTCAATTATTTTAATTAAAGCATCTCTCACTTTGTGAGGAACTCTAACAAAAATAACATTTTAAATTGTTTAAAATTTTATTCTTCCAAATCATTCTCATTAATATACTTGTTTTAAAAAAGGTTTTATGGATTTATATATATGAAAATTAATGTTTTAAAATTAAAATTACTTTTAAAATATTCTATTTTTTATAGGACACTTTGATTCAAAATTCTATTTTAAACAGCTTCTTGATAAATGGTGATACTTTTAAATGTTTTCATGGAAAAGGGGGATATTTCTCTCAAATAGCTTTGATGATTATTTTCATCTATGTGAATATCCTTCATTATTTTCAATTTAGGTTAATTTATTATAATTAATTCTTTTATACTGTATATAATGTGTTATGTTTGACTGTGGATGTGCTATTTATATACCATTGTGGTTTATGGTTAAAGTACTGACATTTCATATGCTAGTTTCAATACAAATGTTTAGATTATGTTTCACCATTTAATATGAGGAATTCATTAAAGTTAGTAAGTAATGGGTGGAGACTACTATAGCGACTCGATGAATCTGTATGTATCATTAGACAAACTAGTGTCTTGGCACAATGTATTGAGAAAATCTTATTAGCTGTCTTGGCACAAGTGCTTGACTATGTTGTTATGAAGTCTATAATTTTGCATTCTATCATTATGAAATTGGATATTGATATTACCTGTTATTATTGTACTAGTATAAAATCCACATGAATAAGTAAATGGAATTATTTTATTTAACCTTGCCTTATTATGCAGATGTTTCCATATAAAATTTTTGTGTTATAGTCTTATACACCGCCTTAAATATTTGTTCTTATTTAGGACAATTTTTTGAATATTGTTATACTTTCTGAGCATCTGAGCTCCCCAAATTATTATGTTTTATATTTCCTATGATGAAAATAAGTATATTATTAATAACCTTCATGAATAGGAAAAGGGATATAAGATTGTTCAAATGGGACAATATGTTTTTTTTCATTATTTATTGTAAAACATATGTATGTCTCTAGTACATCCATGGGTACTAAACTGACTGGACTATCTGGACATAATTACTTGTATCATGTCAATGTTTTTTAATAATGCACTGATTATGTGTAATTGGGGTCGGGTCATTACAGTGGGTTTCAGAGGATGTTTAGTACAAACCATGGAAGATAGATTTAGAAAAAAAATCTTATTAAGAAACAGTACCCAAAGATTATTATTTAGGATTAGTATTGAAGAACATCCAAAAACATTGGTAATGTAAATATTATATGGGTTTTACAAGAAATTCATCCTTGTATGGATACAAGCAGGTAGAGGCGGCTATGTTAGAGATGTACCTAGGAGTGAAAACTCCGACAAGGAGTTTCGGGCTTAACCCAGGGTATCCGGGTACACGACAATGGGCCTTGCTGCACTCTTGGTTATGATACTCCCAGTAGATATACTTAGGATAAATCAAATTTTCTTTACAAAATGATTTTAAGGATTTGAATATAAGATTAGAATAAATAAACATGGTTAATCCTATGTTATTTTAGATTTAAAATAATATTTTATGATATTATCTAAAACAATTTATGAATCACATTATACTTTCTTTTCTTAGTCAATGGATGGATTCCAAGGATGTTATAGTATCACAAAACATGAAGTAAAAGGTTTTCACAGTGGTGGAAATGTATAAAAAATGGATTATTGATAGGTTTAAAAGATATCGTGATCATGCCGAAATAATTTTCAAAAAATATGATCAAGTTCATATATATTAGCAAACTCGTAGTCTCAAAAAAGATGAGAATGGTGGTGAATGATAAGATCTACAGCAGTGGTGAAAATGGGAAAATTAATGCACAATTTCCATCAAGTAGGAAATGTGTAAGGAGACACCTTGGAAAGTGACACAGTGGAACAAAGAAATTATTTATGTGTGGTAAATAAGTATATAATGTAAAGAATTTCCGTCGAAAAATGAATTGTATTATGGAAGAAAAAAAATTATCCCATGAATCCAATTACAGTAATTTTCCATAAATGTTGTTGAACCAGATATTACCCGAGTGATAGACCTATTCTTTTGGATAACCGCTTTGTTAGGGATGAACCTATGAGAAAATAAATGGATGGTGAAATGTTTAAAAGTTTTAGCGCTCTTATTTGATGGGATTACACTGGAAGTCTTTTATATTGTATGTGTAACCCTGTCATTTATTATTTGAAAATGATTTTTTAGGAACAATTATCTTTTCTATTATAGTTATATATAACTATTTGGGTTTATAAGATCTTTGAATTTGAGTAAATTACATGTTATTAGATTTTCGAATGAAAATGTGTGGTTTGAGATAAAACATAGGGTGAAATTATGTTATGATTTTTTTGAAGAATTTTTATAATTGTGGGAATGTTATAAAATATTTTTTTTGAAATAGGACAACACGCACACCGTGTGACAACCCGTCACATCAGACAAAGCTATGGGAATCGAACCCACAACAAGAGGGAGATTGGGATTTATTGCCGACCACTGGACTACGTGAAGAACCTTGTTAGGGTGACTAATCCTTTGTAGTAAAATGATATTATTTATGATTAATATGTTGATTTGGGATCTTATGAATTTTCAAATGGATATCCATAGTATCAGAAAATGATTTGGTTATTAAGTGATAAATTTTTTTTTATAAGATGTTCACTCTATTGGGAACACTATATACCTAATGAAAATAGAATTCTATGTGAATTCATTTGAAGAGTAATGGTAGATATTAATATATTTTTTTATTTTTGATTTATAGAGTTTTGGTTTATCAATGGTAATGAATAACCAATCATAGAGAATATGTAATTAGGATAATTACTTTATGTATGTGAATTTTTGAGTAGTCAATGTTATTTGGAGGTAAAATTTAATGTGGAAGACTACATAATCAAATTATTCTATATTTTTGGTTTCAATATTAGTTTTGATTATATTATCGTATTTTAAGAACAATTGTTTATTGATTAGTATTTATTGATCTTTGGGTATTATTGGTTTAATTTTAGAAAATAAGATTAGAATTCCCTTCTCTAATGGGTTATCATTTTTTGGATCATCTGATCTTATACTAACCATTTTGGTTATGGTTAATCAATAATGAAAATTAAATATATATTTTATCTTTTGTGGATCATGTGATTCTCTAGAAGTTGATTCTAGCACTATTGATGTGACCAAGTCCCCTTGAAAACTCATCGTTTGAAAAAAAGATGAGTTAGTGGTAGAAATTTTTTAATGTTTAAAACTATACTTAAAATGTAAGTATATCTCTATATGTTCATATTAAATCTCATAATTAATTTCCTCAATTATATTAAATGGAACTTAAAACAAATAAAACATTGTCTGTTTACTTTTCCTAATGGGAAACTAATGACTCTTTATATCATCACAAGTTTGTGGTTTTCTTGTTGTTAACATTCTCCTGATCATGTTTTCTATCTCTCTCTATTAGAACATGAAACTTATTTTAACTTCCATATCAATGTTTTCCTATATGGAATCCTAGTATTGGTTATCTTAGGTGAACTTTATACTTCTCTTTCATTCTTTTAGTGTGATAATTTTATTAACTCTTCTTTTCGATGTGGTACTTTCAATGAAGTTACAAAGCCCAATTTTAAAATTGTGAGGATGTGATTTCAAAAAGGGGGGGAAATGTAACAACCTAAGATTTTATAGTATATTATTTTCTTTAAAATAATACAATATCTTGTGTTACATGCTATACAGAGTTTGTGCGTACGATGACGTACCAAAAAAGTCATTCCAAAGTGGTTATGAGTACTATTAACTGAATTTTTAATTTTACATACTCCATAATGTTTTAGAAATCAAATTATGTGTTTCTTAGACATAATATAAGAACAAATTCATTTTTTAGTTAAAAGAAGTAATTTTATAAAAATGCAATTTTACCACCTTCTAATGGAAAACCCTTTTTATAACAAATATTTCAAAATATTATATATTCAATTTATTTAAATTCAATTATTCTTTAGAATCAGGGTATAAAAATTTATTTCGAATAATATTTTGGAACTTTTTTGATAACTTTCATATGTTGATGAATACTGAAAAATACTAAATTTTAATTGGAAAAAACATTTTTAATCTAAATGATTTATTGGGTTAAATTATTCATTTTAATAGTTTTGAAGTATAATTAGATTTTATATTTATTATTTAATACAATTTAGGTCATTATAAGTAATTTCACATTTAAATTTGTCAAAACCACATTTCAATCTTTTGATAGTTTTATCCTTTTAAAAACCTTCATTAAAGTTTCAACAATTGGAATTTATTTTAAATTAATTAAATGAACTTCTATATTTTGAATTTGGGAAAATATAAATAATTATTTTATTCTAAATATCAAAATTAACTTAGATTTATTTTTGGTATTTTTTTGAAAATATTCAATTTTGGATAAGTAGTGAAAAACACTGCCTTATTGTTAAAAATTGACTTTTTATTTAAAAAATTATTTTTAATGTAAATTTATTTTAATTTGAAATAGATATATAATACCTATATAAGTTCAATGTAATTCATTGAAGCCATTTTATAATTAAAATAGATGTATAAAATATTATTTAACTTTTTACCATCTTTTACCCACCTTATAATTGCAATTAAAAATGTGCATAAAACATAATTTTACCAAATATGTTTGTTGAATTCCAGAATTCATAGAGACATGGTTAAAATATTTAAGTAAAATTTTGTTCAATAAGATGAAAATTATTTTCGATTAATATTAACATTTGTCTTTTATTTAATACAGTTAAATCTAAATAGGGGAATTAATGTTAAAAATGTTATTATAATTACCTTAAGACATGTCCTAATTATATTGGATAAGTTTAATTCAACCAAAAACAACCTTAAGAATAAAATATTATCCTCTTTGGCCCACATGGATTATATTAGGACATTTATTATTATTTTATTTAAAGAAGAGTTAAACGAGTTAAATTCAATGTTTAATTACAAAATCATTTTTAATATAGGGTTAATAATAAGATATATTCGATTATAAATATTCATTAGAAAGATAAAAAGATTTCCAACATAATGGTAATTTATTTATAATTTTAAGACACAAAATTTATAAATTTATTTATGACACAATGATGATGTAGTAATTACATTATTAATGACAGATTAAAATAACTGATATTATAAATATACAAATATATGTAATTTGATACTTTTGAAAAATTAAACTAATTGTATAGGTTAATATTACATGTTAGGGTTGAATTAATTATTTTTTTATGTAATTATGATGTTATTATTTTCGCAAAAGCCAAATACTAAATAATTTAAAAATTTACATAAATGTGTTTTTAAAACAAATACTATATTATTGGTTGATATAATACTAATAAAAATTTATGGATCAGGAAAATGGATTAAATAATATAATATATGTCATTAATGAACCACTTGAGGTTTTATTGGATGTTTAGAGTCAGTTTTTTTACTATATAGAATAAGAATACTAGAAGACATGTTAAAAGTTGAAATATTTAACTAAGAGTTAAATATAAAAGATAAGTCCAAAATGGTTTCCTAAACATGTATAAAACCAATTTGATGAGTGTTTTATGATCCATACCCACCTTAAGTTCTAAATAAATCATTTTTTGAGCCACTGTAAATAGAAAATAATTTAATTATAAAATAATTATTCATTGTTTTCAAAAGTGGCCCACACCCCTCTTATAAAAGGGAACTTCCCCTTCTCTCAAAATCCACCTTCTAAATCCATTTGTATTGGACAAACCCTACAAATATATCCTCCCAACTCCCCAAACATCTACCTAGTGTCATTACATTGATCATAAATCTAACCTATAGATCCATTTAGATCAACTCAAAAGGAAACATGAGAAGAAGAGGTAATAATGTCACCACAATCATTCAAGTTATTTTCTTTTTCCACTTCCTATTTATTTGTTTTTTCCATACCAAAATAATAACTCCAATACCTCATATATACTTTGATGTTATTATAAGTATTGTTTGACCATATTCATTATTCTATCCATCCTATAAATATTAATGTCACCATACGGGCGTACGTACGACTTACCATCTCCACGTCGTGGTGTAGTTTGTTATTCAAACACATCATTATTTGGATGGGTTTAATAATGAGTATAACATATTTAAATGATAAATATAACATTTTAATGATTAGTTATATATGATATAACATCCAATTACATGTGATTCAACCATCAATTTAATGATATTGTCGCTCGTGCGTACGTATGGATTACTGTCTCCATGACGTGATGAGATTCATTCCCTTTTTAATATTTCAACGATAATTATAAAAATGTATATTAATATTAAGTATGTAATATATGACATAATAATTCCACTTACTTCCGTTAAATACGATACGAAAATGGAAACAACATTTATGAGTACGTACGACCTACCGTCTCCATAAAAAGTGTCATCCTTTTTATATATCTATCTATTATAAATATTTGTATTCTGAATAGATATGATATATAAATGAATAATTATTTTATCTACATATTTAAATCATGATCTAAATGACATGATCATGAATAACAAGTAAAACCACTTACGATAAAGAAATTTATTATTAACAAAAATGTTTTTTAATAGGGAAATCATTATTAAATGTGTAGTATAAAGTCCTAAATGAATCATGTATGATATAATAAATATTAATATGGTTCTGGTATACTTTTATAACATACTATTGTCATTATACAAGAGGTTAAACATACCATCAACCAAAATAACGTTCAAGGTAAGGGGTTTCTTATCTCACTTTTAATTCTGTGAGATTTCCATTATTCGACACTTATTTATTGCATGAGGTGTATTGTGTACTGACATTTGATATATATTATCATGATTCTATTTATATTCAAGCTATTCTATGATCCATTTGGTGTTAATTAACATCTGGTCAAACGAGTTGATTGATTACAACATGGTTAGGGGTTTCTTATCTAACTTTCAATTCCATGATATTTCCATTGCCGACCACTTATTTATTGCATGTAGTGTATTGTGTACTGCCATTTGATATATTTTATCATGATTCTCTTTATAGTAATGGTATTCTGTGATTCGTTTGGTGGTTATTAATTTTTATTCACACAACTTGATTGATTACAACATGGTAAGGGGTTCTCATCTCACTTCTTATTTCTGTGAGATTCATGCTATATTGACACTATTTTTTTGGTGTTAGTAATTCCCATGAATGTATTACTTATGTAATATAATTTAATCTATGTGTATTTAAACTTAATTTTATGATCCTTCTTTCATGGGCTATATGTTTCGTAAGTCGCAAAATAGGTAAGGGAATTTCTAATTTTGATTACCACTCATTAGGTTTTAGGAAAACATCATTTATGATTTTACTCCAAGAGTATGTGTGAAATCACTATTTTACTCCCCTTTATGTGGTTACTCTTTTGATACTCATAATCATTCAAATGATAAATTCTCAAGTCATCGATATGAATATGATAAAAGTATTCTTAACTCAATTTTCATTCATTGAGTTAAACATCCTTGTCCTTGGTGTTGTTGTTTCACAAATATGTGTCAATATCCCCTGATAGTTATTCACATAATATCTAATCATATATAGTGTATTTATATTTTTTACACATAATTATCTGGTTGATTTATCCTTAACTTAAGGATATTGTCTTTATAAGGGATTTCATCTCATCTCTTATTCTATTGAGAATTTATTGTTGTTATGCGCTAATTCACGTTTATTGGGTGTATATACTATACCTTGACATAATATATATTAATTAACATTATTCACATGATATTATTATGTTTTTATTACATCAACTATTTTTATTCAAACATCTATCATTTGGTTACGAACTCTAACTAAAATATCATTTTAAATGTTTTAAAAAAAATTCTTCTAAATCATTCTCATTAATTTACTGGTTTTAAAAATGGTTTTAAGGATATATATCTGTAAATTATTGTTTTAAAATTAAAATTCCTTTTAAAAGTATCAATGTATATGGGACACATTGATTCAAAAATCTATTTTAAATATATTCTTGATAAATAGTGATACTTTTAAATGTTTTCAAGATAATGGGGGATATTTATCTCAAATATTTTTTATGATTATTTTTATCTATGTCAATATCCTACATTATTCTATATAAAGGGTAATTTATTATAATAGAATTGTTTATATTTTATTTAATGAGTTATTTTTGACTATGGATGTGTTATTTTTTTACCATTCATGGTTTATGGGTAATGTAATGACATTTGGTATTATTGTTTTAATACGAATGTTTAGATTATGTTTCTCAATTTCATATAGGGAATGCATTGGACATAGTAAGTGACGGGTGGAGCCCACTAAAAATCCTTGATGAATCAGTTGGTCTAATTATTGAAACTACTATCTTGGAAAAATGTCCTGAAAAAATCATATTTGTAGTCTTGGCAAAAGGCCTTGACTATATGGTTACGAAGTCTGGCATTACACATTACATAATTATGAAATTGGATATTGATATTACATGTGATAATTCAGCTAGTATAATATCCATGTGAATATGTAAATGGCGTTACTTGATTTATCATTTCTTTATTATTCTGATTTTAATTTTTAAAAGGCTTCTATTATTGTCTTATACTTTGCCTAAAATATTTGTTCTTATTTGTGATAGTTTCTGGTATATTGTTTCCATTAATAAGCATCATATCTCATCCCTTTCTTATGTTTTACCTTTTCTAGGATGCAAAGAAGTATATTAATATTAACTTTAAGGAATTTTATAAGGGATATAAGAGTGTTCAATCGAACACAATGTTATTAAATTTCATTATGTAATGTAAAGCTTTTGTATTTGTCTATTTATTTAAAGGCAACTAAACTGATCGGTCTTTCGGGACATGATTCCTTATATCATTCAAATTTTTTGTAATAATGCACTGATTTATGGTAAGTAGGGTCTGGGCATTACAATTGGTATTATAGGATGTTTAGAACCAACCATGGATGCTAGAATTAGGAAAAAAACACTGATTAAAAAACACTACCCTAAGATAGACATTGAGGATTAGTATAGAAGAAAATCCAATATTTTTGGTAATGTAAATATTATATGAGATTTCCAAGAAATACATCTCTATCTGGATACTAGCAGGTAGAAACGGCTATGGCACAAATATACCTATGAGTGAAAACTCTAATAAGGAGTTTTCGGCTTGACCTAGTGTATCCTGGTACATGACAACAGGCCTTACTGCACTCTTGGTTATGAAACTACCGGGGGATATGCTTTGGATAATTAACATTTATTTAAAAACCAATTTGAAGGATTTTAAAATAATATAAGAATAAATAAACACGGTTAATCCTAAGGTGTTTTAAATTTAATATATTTGTTTATGATATTCTCTAAATAATATTATGACTCACATTATGCAATCTTGTGTTAGTAAATGGATGGATTCCAATAAATTCATAGTAACATTAAACATGATGTACAAGTTGGGAACAATGTTGGAAATGAGCAAAGAAATTGATTATTGATAGGTGTAAAATATATCATGTTCTTTCCGAATCATTTTTCAAAACATTTGATCAACAACATATATATTAAACAACTCCATCAAAAAACAATGAAGAGAAACGTGGTGAATGATAAGAGCTCCAATAGTGGAGACCCTGAAGATATGAAAGCTCAATTTTCCATCATGCAGAAAATGTGGAAGGAGACACCTAGTAATGCTTGCTAAGGGAAAAAATAAATGATTTATGTGTGAGAAAGAAAGAAATATAGTAAATAATTGTCGAGGAAAACTGAAGAGTATTATGGAAAAAAATTATAATGATCCCAAGAAATCATTCATAGTAATTTTACATAAATGTAGGGGACCCATAAATTACCCAAGTGACTGCCCTATACTTTTGGATATCCACTTGGTCAAGGAAGAATATAGGTGGTAATAAATAGAGGCGAAATGATTAAATTTAGTAGTTCTCTTTGTTGATAGGATTACATTGGAAGACATTTCTATTGTATGTGTAACCCTACAGTTTGTTATATGAAAATCATATTTTAGAAAAAAATATCTTTTCAATTATAGTTATAAATAACCATTTGTGTTTATATGATCCTTGAATTTGAGGAAATTACATGATATTAAATTTTGGGATGAAAAAGAGAGGTATGAGATAAATTTTTTGGTGAAATCATGTTATGATTATTTTGATGAATTTTTCTCAATTTGGGAATGTTATAAAATATAGTTTTTGAAAATGGTCCACATGCAGACCGTGTGATAGCCTATCACATCAGACAAAGCTGTGGGAATCGAACCCACAACAAGAGTGCGATTGGGATTTACCACCTACAACTAGACTACACGCTTTCCCTGGTTAGTGTGACTAATTATTTTTAGTCAAATCATTTTATGGATCAATAATATGTTGATTTGGGATCTTATGTCTTATTTAATGGATTTTATTAGTATAGGAAAATGATTTAGTGATTTGGTGATAAATGATATTTTGGAATACGTTGGCTTTGTTGATTACACTATATGTCCATGGAATATAAAATAATATGAGATTTTATTTGAGGAGTAATGGTGGATTTTAATCTTTTTTTTATTGTGGATTTATGGAGATTTGAGTTATTTATGGAAATGATTAACCTATCATAGGGAATATTTTATTACGTCAGTTACATTAAGTATGTGAATTTAAGAGTAGTCATTGTTATTTTGGAAATACAATTTAACTTGGAAGAATACGCAATCAAATTATTCTACGTTTTGGGTTTCAATATTAGTTTGAATTATATTGAAGGATTTGGAGGACAATTGTTTATCGAATGGTATTTATTGAACTTTTGGTATTGTTGGTTTAATTTTATAAATTTATATTAGTATTTATTTCTCTAAAGTATTATCCGTTTTTTTGATCAACTGATCTAGTTCAAACCATTTTTGTTTGGGTTATTCTCTAATGAAAAATTAAATATATAGTTTATCTTTTTTGGGTCATATGATTCTCTAGAAGTGTATTCTAGCACTTTATATGTGACCATGTCATCTTGATCACTCATCATTTGAAAAAAAATGATTTTGTGATAGAAATTTATTAAAGGATAAAACTCTACTTAAAAAGTAATTATGTCTCTTTATGTTCTTTTTCAATCTCTTAAAAAATCCTCAACTTTAAGAAATTGAACTAAAAACAAAACAAAAATGTTGTCCATTTACTTTTCCTACCAGGATACTAATGAACATTTATCCCATCAATGTTTTTGGTTTTTTTTAAATTTTCTCTTGATTATGTTCTCTATTACTCTCCATCGGAACATGACACTTAGTTTATCTTCCATATCCATGTTATCTTACATGGAATCATAGTATGATTTATCTCTAGTGACCTTTGTACTTCTCTTTATTTTTTTAAAGTGATTGTTTTACTGACTATTTTTCCAATGTGTGACATTCAATGATGTTCCCAAGCACAATTTTAAAATTGTGAGGATACAATTTTTAAAAGGGGGGAATAATGTAACACCTGAATATTTTATACTATTTTATTTTCTTTAATGTAATTAAATTTCTTGCACAACATGAAACACCAAGTTTTAGCACACCACAACTTACCAAACCAGTCTTTCAAAAGAGGATATGAATAGTATTAACTTAATTTTCAATTTTATATAATCTATATAATTTTATAATCCATATTAATTGTTTCTTAGACATAATATAAGAACAAATTCAGTTTTACCTAAAAGATGTATTTTTCTAAAAATGAAATTTTACCACATACTAATGGAAGACCCATTTTTATAACCAATATTTGACACTATTATATATTCAATTTATTTAAATTCAATTCTTCATTATAATTGAGACATAAAAATTTATTTTGAATAATATTTTGGAACGTTTTCGAAATCTTTCATATGTTGATGAATAGTGAAAAATACTAAATTTTAATCGAAAATAACTTTTTAAAGGAAATACTTTTTTGGGTTACATTATTATTTTATTTTCATTAAGTATAATTGTATTATTTTTTATCATTTAATTCAATTTAGGTCATTATAATTAATTTCACATTTCAATTTGACATACACACAAGCCTATATTTTGATAGTTTTTAGTTTTTTAATACCCACTTTTCAGTTACGACAATAAGAAATTAATTTAAATTAATTAATCCAACTACTATGTTTTGAATTTGGTTTAACGGAATTCATTTTTTATTTAGGAATATCAAAATTATATTTGGGTAAATTTTTGGTATTTTTTCTAAAAAAATCAAATTTTGATGAATAGTGAAAAACATTGTGTTATAGAAAAAAAAACTTTTTATTTAAATAATTATTTATTTTAATTAAATTTATTTTTAGTAAAAATTAATATATAATACCTTTATAAGTTCAATTTATTTCATTGGAGTCATTTTACAATTAAATTAGATATATAAATTTTATTGAACGTTTTACTGTATTTTTTCAACCTTATAGAAGCCTTTGAAAATTTGAATAAAACATTATTTTTCCAGGTCTATGAGTTGAATTCAAAAAAATTGAGAGACATGGCTGAAACCCATAAGAACAATGTGGTTTGATAAGATTAAAATAATTTTTGGTGAATAGTAAATTTGGACTTTTTTTTCCACGGTTAAAAGTAAATAGGGTTATGAAGGGTAAAAATGATATTATAATTACCCTAAAACATGTCCAAATTTTATTGGATAAGTTTAATTAAATCAAAAACAAACTTAAGTATAAAATATGATCCTATTTTATCCACTCACATTACATTAAGACATTTATTATTATTTTATTTAAAAATGAGTAAAAGGAGTTAAATTCATTGTTTAATAAATATACCATTTTTAATAAAGGGTTATACATAAGATAAATTTGAATATAAATATTAAATAGATATATTAAAATAGTTGATACATAATTATATTTTATTTATAATTTTTAGACACAAAATTATTAAATTTATATATGACACAATGATTATAAATAATTACCTTATTAATGACAAATTAAAATAACTTAAATTATAAATATCCAAATAAATGAAATTTTAAGATTCTGATACATTAATCTAATTTTATTTTTAAATATGACATGTTAGGTGTGATTTAATAAATTTTTTCAAAGTAATAATGCTATTATGATTTTCACAAAAACCAAATACTAAGTAAGGTCAAAATTTAAATAAATGAGTTCTTAAAAAAATACTATATTATTGGTTTATATAAAATTACTAAAAATATGTGATTCTGAAAAAGGGCTTAAATAATATTATATATGTAATTAATGAACCACTTGAGGTTCTATTGTAAGTTTATTTTATGTTTATTAACAATATATTGAAAGAATACAAGAAAACATGTTAAAAGATAAACTATTTAACTAAGAGTTAAATATAAATGATAAGGATACAATGGTATACTACACAAGCCTAAAACCTATTTATTGAACGTTTTACGACCCATAACCACCTTATCTTCAAAATAAATCATACTTGGGACATTAGTAGTATCAAATTATTTAATTATAAAACAATAATTCATGGTTTTCTTAAAGTGACCCTCACCCCTCATATAAAAGGGCACTTCACCTTCTCTCAAAACCACATCTATAAATCCATTTTTCTTAGCTGAACCCAGCCCAAATATCCTCCCAAAATTCCTAACATCATACTAGAGTTATTACATTGATCTTAATGCCAACCTTTGGAGCCCTTTTGATCAACTCAAAAGGAAACACCAGAAGAAGAGGTAATAATTTCACCACCATCTTTCAAGTACTTTTCTATTTCAACATCCTCTTTCTTTGTTTTTTCCATAAAAAAATAATAAATCCAGAACCTTTTACATTCTTTGATGTCATTATAAATATGATTCAACAATTTTCATTATTCTATCAATCCTATTAATTAAAAATTCACAATATGTGTATGTATGGCTTACCGTCTGCACATCGTGCTGTAGTTTGATATTCAAACAGTTCATTGTTTGGATGGGTATAATAATGAGTATAAATGATGTAAATAATAAATATAACATGATAATTATTATTTATATATTATATAAAATCCAATTACATATGATTTCAGCGTCAATATATTGATATTATTTCTCGTGCGTACGTTTGGATTACCGTCTCCACAACGCGATGAGATTAATTCCAATGTTCACCATTCAACGATGATTTTAAAAATATATATAATTAATAAGTATGTAATTTATGACATAATAATTTCATTTGAGAGATATATATATATGTATTTACTTACATATATCATATTCACTTACTTCCATTCAATACAATATGAAAACGGAAATAACATTTATGCATTGGTACGGCCTACCGTCTCCATAAACAATGCCTTCTATTTCAGATATATATATATATATATTATTAATATTTATATTATAAATATATAAGATATTCAAATAATGATTTATATTCTTGAATTATTTAAATCAGTGGCTAAATGATATGTTCAAGAATAACAAGTTAAAACACGTACGATAAAAAAAGCGATTACTACCAAAAATGTTAATTTAACATGGAAGAAATAATTAAATGGGAAGTATAAAGTAATAAATGAATCATTTATGATATAATAATTTTGAATTTGGGTTTTTTATAATTGAATAACATACTATTATCATTATAAATAATGTTAATAATACCCTCAACCAAAGGAAATTGCAAGGTAAGGAGTTTCTTATCTCACTTTTATTTCTGTGATATTTCCATTGTTCGCCATTTATTTATAGCATGTGGTGTATTGTGTACTTCCATTTGATCAATATTATCATTATTCTAATTATATTGATGGTATTTTGTGATTAATTTGGTGTTTATTAACTTTTGGTTATATGACTCGATTGATTACAACAAGGTTCATGGTTTCTTATCTCACTTTTAATTCTCTGGGATTTCCATTTTTCACCACTTATTTATTTCATGTGGTGTATTGTGTACAGACATTTGATATTTATTATCATGATTATATTTATATTCAGGGTTTTATGTGACAAGTTTTTTGGTTATTATTTTTTTTTCATACGACTCGATTGATAACGACATGGTAGGGAGTTTTCATCTCACGTCTTATTTCTATGAGATTCATGCTATATTACCACTATTTTCAATTTTGTGGTGTATGTATTTCCCATGAGTGTATTCCTTATGTAATATAAATTAATTTATGGGTATTTAATTCTTAATTTTATGATCTTTCCATCATGGCATGTATGTTTCATATGACACCAAATCGGTATGGGAATTTCTAATTTTGATATCATCTCATTAGGTTTTACGCAAACTTCATTGATTATTTAATCCAAAATTCTGTGTGAAATAACTACTTATTTATTTATGTAGTAATTTCCTCTACCCATTGTGTGGTTATCTTTATGATACACATAATCACTAAATTGTTAAATTCTTTAGTCATCGATATGAGCTTGATAAGAGTAATCTTAATTTCATTTTCATTCATTGAGTTAAACATCCATGTCGTTGGGGTTGTTGTTACAAGAATATGTGTGAATGTACTCTTATTTTTGAACACTAAATATCCAATAATATATAGTGTTTTTATATTTTTCACACATAATAATGCCATTGATTTATCCTTAACCATATGATACAGTATTTATAAGATATTTCATCTCAACTTACATTCCCATAAGACTTCTTTGTTGTTATGCATAAATTCACTTTTATTTGGTATATATAATGTAATTTGACATAATATATCATGAATCCTTTTATTATCATGATATTATAATGTTTTTATTATCTCAATTATTTAAATTCCAGCGTCTCTGATTTGGTTAGGAAATCTAAATAAAATATATTTTTTATATAATTTATATTTTTTTCTAAATCTATCTCATTAATTACCTTGTTTAAAAATTGGTTTGAAGGATTTATATATATATACATTATTGTTTTTGAAATTAATATTCAATTTAAAAGTATCAATGTTGTGTGGGACACTTTCATTAACAAATCTATTATAAACAGCTTCTTGATAAATAGATATACTTTTAACTGTTTTCATGAAATAGGGGATATTTCTATCAAGTAGTGTTGATGATTTTTTCATCTATGTCAATATCCTTCATTATTCTCAATTTTGGATAATTTATTATAATAAAATATTCTATATTTTATTAAATGAGTTATTTTTTACTGTGGATGTGCTATTTTTATACCATTCATGGTTTCTGGTTAAATTAATTATATTTTGTAATCTAGTCTTAATACGAATTTTTAGATTATGTATCACCCTTATATTTGATGAAGGAATTGTAATTAGTAAGAGATTGGTGGAGCTTGATATAGATAATATATGAATTAGTATGTCTCATGAAACATACTAGTGTCTTGGAACAAGGCCTTGAAAAAATATCACTTGTAGTCTTGGAACAAAGCCTTGACTATATGGATATGATGTCTGGAATTATGCATTCGATTATTATGAAATTGGCTATTGATATTACATGTGATTATTTGACTAGTATAATATCCATATGAATAATTAAATTTCATTATTTGATTTATCATTGCATTATTATGCTGAATTTTATGTTTAAAAGGCTTTTATTCTAGTCTTATACATTTCCTTAAATGTATATTCTTATTTTTGAAAGTTTTTGCTATATTTCTATCCTTTCTAAGCATCATATCTCACCCCATTATTATGTTTTACTTTTCCCTGGATTTAAAGAAATATATTATGATTCACATGTAGGAATAGGCTAGGTGATGTTAGAGTTTTCAAAGGGGACACAATGTTATTTTATTACATTATGTATGGTAAACCTCATATATGTATCTAGTGCTTCCAAGGATACTAAAAAAATTTTACTTTAAGGACATGATTCCATCTACCATGCCTATATTAAGTAATAATGCACCAATTATGCGTAATTGGGGTCATGTAGTTACATTAAGAGATCAAATATATAACCCCTAATTAATTTTTTAGTAAAAAGATACATGTTTGTGTTAAATATTTCATTACATTAATTTAATTATTATAATATTTCATTTTCACATCCAAACGGCTCCCAAATAGAAATATTTTGGCCTGATTGTTTTTTGGTCACCCAGGATGTATCCAAGATGATTAGTAAATGTTTTAGTGTATGTTTATATTATTATAATATTATTTTACCCTTATTTACCTAATTTAACCTTTAACTCTCATAAATAAAAATAATTACTAAAGGTTATATTATAATGTTAAAAAAGGTACCAATTTAAACAATTTGTGCATTATTATTCAAATTATGAAATCCATTTTTCCAAATTCAAAACATATAATTTGCAGAAATTTAATTTAAATTAATTTTTTTCGTCAAAACCCGGAAGCATGTTTTTAAGAAGTAAAAACTATCAAAAGACTGACATGTGTTTATGTTCAATTAGAATGTGAAATTACTTAAAATGATCATTATTAGATTAAATTATAAAAATATAATCAAATTACAATTTAAAAACAACTACAATTATAATATATCTATATAAGAAAATTAAATGAAAAGGTAGTTCTGAATTAAAATGTATTATTTTTTCACTATACATAAAATATGGATTTAATTAGAAAAATAATGACATTTCAAATTAAGTGAAAATTTATGTTCCAATTCTAAATAACATGTTTATTTTATGAAATATAACATAAAAAAGTGGCAAAAAATATTTTTAAAAATGGATAGCTATCAATAAGTGGTAAAATAACATATTAAAAATATTAGTGTATTTTATGCATCAAATTGAATTCAATCTCATTTTAAACCTCAAAAATGTATTTGTTAAATGTAAAAGCATTTAACAAATACGTAAAATAATAATATAGTAAATTATGTTCATTAAAACCAATATTACAACAAGGCATTCACTTCCATTTATAATAGTAGTGTTGTTGTTGTCTTATTTTTATGTACAACTAAGTGTTTTGTGCATCATAAGATTTTGGAAAAACCCATTGATTAGTGTTAGTTACTCTATTTTAAATTTTGTACCCTTTAAACTAAAATTTATATTAAATTCAAAAATATTAATAGATATGAAAATGTATTATTCTATAAATACTTGTGATGTTACATCAAATTCTTCTCAAATCACTCTATATGGTCCTCTACTATGTCCAATGTTATTTGTTCACCTCAAAAAATCAAATCCTCCCCAAAAGAGGTTTTAATGTATTTTATTTTATGAGGTATATTCTTCCTTAATTTTTTTTTGTTTTCTATCAAGTTCATTTCTTTTTTTCCTTTCCTCGCCTCCTTTCATCAGAATGTTATGATAACTCTTGTAACATGCATGTATGATAATGTTTTTATTATAATGGAATAATTAATCATTATCTATCCTTTCCTCTCTATTTATATTAAAAATTATGACACAATCCAAGATGTGTTAATTTATCACACTCAAGGGAGACAGGATTTCAATTTCAATTTTCGTATTAAATTTAGGTCATGAAACTAATTTAATGGTGAACTGGATGATAATATTTGTATTATGTCTGATGTATGTTTTTTAAATCTTTTTTTACATACAAAATTAATTTATAAAGCAATATGTGTACAATGTGATCAAAAAATTCCAATTTAACAAAATGGTTATAATTAATGTTTTATATAATGATTCATTGTCATTGTAAGTAACCAAATGATTTTTTTAAACATGTAATCTTTTGGATTTTCAGAAATAATATTCAACAACAATTATGGAAAACCATAAACATCTTACATTTTTATCATTACATATATATAAGTAAACCAGTCTTCAATACCATGGAAAGAAATTACCCAAAAAATGAAACTGAACCTCTTAACCCATCGAAATAGTCATGAACTGACTTAATATGGTAATATTAAATAATTTCCAAGAATAATAAGTTATATAATTATTAATTAATGAATGAAATTTTCTTATCTACAATATTAAGATCATTTTATGTACACCAACATACTTATAGTAAGGGGTTATACACAAACCACCATTATCCATTCGAGGTTTTTTGTATTTCTTTTTACCAAAATGATGTTATTGTTTCTTTTTATGTTCATATTCTAATTATTATGTACTAGATCTTATCACATGTATCAAGGCCCAATAATTAAAATAATTTGGGGATATACATGTTTTTATGTGGTTACCTCCTAGATGCTTCTTGATAAGAAACCATGTTTAATGGAACATCCCATATTCTTACAATTTTCATGTAAAATATATAATCTATTTTTAATCACCATTATTTTTATTAAATAATTATTTGAATTATGAAAACATTCATGGTTCACTCTTTTTTTTATAAAATATAATTACCTATTCAATTTAATATATTTTTAATTATTTTCCTTAAAACTGCTATAAAATATTTTAGTGCTAAAATTTCATAAATACTCTCCTTACTTATTGTAACATCTATTTGAGATAAAATTCCATTATACATACTTATTTTCCTGTAATGAATGACAATATATTTTTTTATTCCATTTCATTCATGGGCACCTGTATGACACACAAATTCATTATGTTTTGGGACATGATTATGATACCAATTTATTTTCAAGGGCACCCTTATGTTTGTGTATGATTGATTATGTATAATTCATTATGTGGAAAGCATATAGATTAACATGATAGAGTGTTTTTTCCAAGATAGAGCTCCAATTAATTGGGTTATGTTTAGTATCATTAGATGTTATGTGTAACGATATTTGTGGTTAGCCTTGACTTGTGCTACAGTGTGTGATAGTCTTGGTGGTTATGATTGATGTGTCCTCTTCTATGTGAAACAATCCTTGAATCGAGATAAATTAATATTTTATATTGCTTTCTCATTAATATGTTTCCATTTTTATATGATCCTATGTTTAAATTTCATGATTATATTTGTTCCATGCCTTTTTTATTATTATGTCATGCCATATAACCCATGGGGTGAAGCTTTATTTTTATGTTAATTCCCTTATGGGGATTTTTAGATCATCCCTTTATTTATGTTATATGCATGTTATATTATGAAGAAGTATGACCACAATAGAATTTATGAGATAATTCGTATTATTAAATAATGAAATGTTTAATTTAGTCCCATTTTATCAGTTGAATGTACCTAGTCTTCCATGACTCTACACTTAATTGTCCTTGTCTTGTAATTTTTTGTTTGCTTATGCTTATAATCAAATAATTTAATGTGTAAAAGGTTAGTTCCTTATAATGGTTCACTAATTTTTTCCTCTTGAAGAAGACGTATATTTTGATTTCTTTCTTGGGGACATCTCATGGACTCGTCATGGATGAGGAATAGAGATTTTTATTAAACACATGCTAAGGGAATTACATATATCAATTTAAATGAATAATTACCTTGTGAATTTAGATAGGATACATATTGTTAGAATAATAATATCTCATAAGGGTTCATTCATGTTGTTTATAAGTATAAGGGTGATAATTAGTAGTTTTTTAGACATCATGAATCCAAAATCGGTGACATTGATGAATTTATACATTAATCCATGGATTGATGAAATTTTTTGATCAGTGGTGGGGTGCCTATGGGTTTTACAACATTAATCTAGAATCGGGATATAAAATGGATTTTTTCTAGATGTTAATCTACCTATGATTGTGTTTTAGTAAAAATATAAACTATAATAGTATCAAGTCATGAAATTCAGGATGAAAAAATACCAATGATGCTCATAACACTCCTGACCATGTTCTTCCATTCCTATCATTACTCCTTAATTATGGGGTTCATTATTTATATCATCATATAATAAAATGACATTTGAATTGACTATATAATCATTTATATTTTATTTATTACAAATTATGAATATCAGAAATATTAAATGATTGTCTAGTGTCACTTATAATTCTTGGAGGTACATTTTATTTCAAACTTAATCACAATGGATGAAATTTATTTGGGCTCGTAGAAGGTAGAAGTGGATATGTTCATGGAATAAAATATAAATTTATCATATATAAAGAGTTTAATTGGTTTAGCTGGGTATTATTGATAGTTTATTAGGGAGATATTCATTTCTCGAGAACCAATGACAATACATACCACGAAAATGATTACATTTTAATTGACATATCAATGTAAAGAATCCTTCTCGGAGATAAAGAGAAGATTTATGAAATCAACAATTCTAAATATTCCAAGTCCAGAGATTAGATGAGTGGGTTATTAATGCACCATAGGTATAAAAACTTGACCTGATAGGATGTAAAGCGATCCATTTTTCAGTTATGGGTCTTGTTAGCTACAAATCCATTTTAGAAGATACATTTCACAATATATAGAGACAAAAAATAAGGCCGATGATTGCTTATTTTGCATTCACTGTTTTTTCAAAAAGATAAATTCCATAAACATCGATCATAATGGTTTCCATTACAAATTCTCTCATCAAGACATGGATCATTAATATGTGAATTGGGGTGAATATATCCTTACATTGTTTTTTCAAATATATTATGATACAAGGAATGTTAATGTTGTAAAATAATCACATTTCATGAAAAAATAATATCTTGGACTGTGAACATCATTTCAGAAATATTGGAAGATGATCTTATTTTATGAGTCATTTTTTGGGCGGTGAAAATACCATTACAGTAATATCTTATTTTTATATAATAAATATTATAATATTTTCATTGATACACATTGATGAGAATAATTTCATTCACACATTTAAAATCTAAGGAAATTTGAGTGCACAATTTTAGTTAATTCAGAAAACCATGTTATAAAACTATAGTATCCAAAGTTATAACTTAGAAGATATTATATATTTTACTTTAATATTAATTACATTACACCAAAATATAACTAAGGATCAAAAAGTTATAGTGCCTTTGGAATCATTGAAACAGACCAAACATTTTCAAAATACTTCGACATCATATCACACAAAGTTTCCCATAACAAATTCCCTTTTTAAACATATTAAAAATAATACATATCATCATAACCTTGGGAAATGAAAAATAATATATGGTGATCTTATATATTTACTTATGGTAAACAAGGTAAATACAAAAACATAACGTGAGCATAATGGAATGAGAAAATGAGAATATCATATGAAAACCACACACTAAAAATAAACGATCAAAATATTGGGGCATGATATAAAGAATGTTAGTTCATAATACATGAATTATGATACATTTAAATGAAAATACGTCATGAGAATATAAAATTAACATAAGACATGTAATTTTGGTATATACTTGAGAATAAAAAATCATTTATGTAATATCCTAGTATTATTTAAAAAACTATACTTGTCGAATGGGTTTAGTTCCCAAAAAATCATATACAGATTGGATATTTCCCAAGAATATCATAGCGGATAATTTCACTTACTGAACTAGGTTCACTCCCCATTTATTCCTCTTTATCTCATGAGATTTCAATGTTTTTCAAATCGATTATAAAAGACATAGGTCCCACCCATCACATAAATAAATAATACATATTTGTTCTATGAGATCATAAAAAATCATCTTATTAGGAGCCACGAAAATAAATGGGTTTCGTAAAAATTCATTCTTAGAATAACCTATGGAAAAAAGATAGTTTTCATAATAGATTCATAATTTCATCATATCGGATGCTATAGAAAAAATAGGTAGGTTTCTTAATTATCGTATCATTGTAATCCAAAACTATTTAGAGAAAGTATAATAATGGAATAATTAGATCATATACATAGTAAGGAATAATCAATATTAAAGGATTTCATCTTATATGCATTTTTGGGAAAGATAACTCAGAATTATTCATGAAGAAAATATCATTTCCATGATAAAAACACTTTTCTCAACGAATAATTAACTACAATGGATTTAATCATAGATGGATTTTTTTGGGAAAGATCACTGAGATGATTTCTTGAGGAAATTATCATTTCCATGCTAAAAAGTAAAATTCGTAATATAATACATTCTCAAAATCATATTCCTTAAAATAACCATTTTAATAAACAAAGGATTATTTGAAGGTCATTATAAATATTTTTAAGAGAAATAGTATTTAAAAAATTAAAAACAAATTTTGAAAACATAATTTTCAAAAAATAGTTTGAATGTTATTTTATTTGAAAACATCAAATATATATTAGAAAGTAAGCTTCAAATTTAATATAAAAAATTTAATGAATAAAATATCATTTCCACTTTAAAAAAATTAATTATTATATTTTGAAAAATAATTTTATTGGTAAATAAACATTGAAAAAATATATAGTATAATTCAACAAGATTAATGTTCATGATGGTTGAAATATTATTAATTTTGTACGTGTTAAAAAAATATTTCTTCTACATTTTCTATAAATTTCAAATGATCTTAATTTGGAAAAATACAAGAAGTATCTGGTCAAAAAAATTTGTAAAAATTATTATAGGGGTATATGTGCATTAAATAATCATATGATGAATGTTAAGAAAAAATTGAAAAACCTATTAGGAAACATGGTTTGGGATGGAAAACTATTTTTTATCAATGAGATAAATAAGGAATTGTTTTTCAAAAATACATATCTTTGAACTACTGAGAATATAAATAGAGGATAATATAGGGAAAATTTTATTAAAAGTAAATAAGAAAAGGTTAGTAAAATTAATTAATTTTTGAGTTATGGATCATAATATTTAATCATTGAAATCCTAAATAAAATCAATCGCTATAAACATTGAGATTATATCATAAAATCATTACCACTTTGGTAACATCGATTCATATTCCCTGTGAATGAATAAAATTAAATGATAAAAAATATATCATGAAGATAAGGATATGAATGATATAGTATTTGAATGGTATTTATATTTATCTCAAAATAAATATAAGTTCACAATATATGTCTTAAAAATGAATATTATGAAAACAATATTACCACATTGGTAACATTGAGAACCTAATACCCATGAAAGATAGATCATTGAATGGTTATTTAAATCCATATAATATTCATTATAATCTTCATAAATGAAATTCATGAGTAGTATATACACAACAAGAAATAAACACTTGGTGAATTTTTAATTTTTCTTATAAGAAATCAAAGTGAGATGGAAATCGCTAACCTTAATTACCAACATCATTCATACATGTTAAAACCATATGTAAAAAATATATATTTTTATCAAACATATATTATATATCCATTTGTATATATATCATACCATATATGATTTACTTAGGACATTTCATTATCTATTTATTATTAATTCCATGTAAATATCACGTTTCGATCAATAAGTGATTTTCCTTTCGTTAATGTTTTGATTTACTATTTTTTCATCCACATACATTTATAATTGTTCCATAATTACCAAAATATTAACCAATATTTAAATCTCATATATATTCAAAACTTATGTATTTAGAGTAATTCAAATGTTATAGATGGAAGATGAAATACACCATTCATAGCAATGGTAGACCGTAGATATGAATTAACATTGTTTCTATTTTTGGAAATATTGAAATTGATAAAGGTAGATAATATATTAAAATTAAAAAATAATTTTTATTTAAAATGTATTAAATGTTTCTATTTAACATATCCTTTTTCATTCTCCCTAAATTGAAAACAAATCTCATCGCTTCTCAAGGTAGTAGTCTATCGTACCGTAGAGTGTCATTATCATATTCCCACAGAATTGAATGAAAGAAGGTATATGTGATATGAAAACTGTTACCATAATAATATCATAAATATAACGTATATACTTTTAATACATAATTTTTTCTTCTATTAGTGGTGCTAATGGAAAAATGAATGACATTGATTCGTGAGGAAGTAGTCCTTCAAACACATGAATAATTATTTTATATCCCTTTTAATGGAAGGGGATAAGGATTAAGGTTATTCCCCAAATAATAATAATATATCATTATATTTAGGGAAATAAATTAATTATATATTCTTATTTTAATATTATTTAAATCATGTTGTTGAAGAAAAAAAAAGATAACTCCCTATTTCGATGTTACATCTTTATTAGAGAACATTTTTTGTGTGAACAATAAGGGTCATTACGGTGGATTTTTGACAATAATAAGGAATCTAGGATATAGTGAGGTAATTAGGAAATTTATTTGGGTATGTATTTTTTGAACCAATATTTTACAGAATTGTGGAAATTATAGGATATTGGTTGACCTTTTATATGTGAGGTGAGTGAAAAACATGTGAATTTTGAAACAAAAAAGGTGTTCCAACATTTTACACCTGACACAGAGCACCAAAATGAGACATTATACAAACATAGAGGTGATAAAGTACAAATATGTACATAAAATTGGTTTGTTAAAAAAATATTGTTCATTAAACCCAATATCATCTTCATTTAACCCCCAATTAACTAATTTTATCCTTTACCTTTATAAATAATTTTTATTGTATTTACAATTAATTATAGTGAAATAATACGTCAAAAATGTTATATAATATAAATTATTACTATTTGAAATACAAAATCAATTTTCAAAATGATATTCTTTGGATAATTTTAATGTGAAAATAATCCCAAAAACATGAGGAAAATGTTATTTTACAAATGGGAATTTTTTAAAATATAAAAAAGTTTATGTATCAAAATTAAATTTTAAACAGATTAATATGGCATAAATTGGAATAATTGATATATAATTGAAAAAATTTTACTTCTAAAATGATCTTAAACAAAATTATATGTCTATAATATTTATAAGCAATGATAAATCTTAATAAAAACAAATATTTTTACTATAAGTCGATATATTTATCTAATAGTAAAAATATATGAAATTAAATCTAAGTTAATTTTGAAAATAAAATTTAAAAATTTAATTTAATTTCATCTAATTAATTTTATAAGTGTGAAAAAAATTAATTTTCAAAAATAAGTAAGCAAAATGAAATAAAACCCCTTTTTAGAAAAACAAAATATAGTTCTTAAGAATGATATTGGATTTATTATTCTCTCATTCATAGAAAAATCATAAGATGAATGAAAAATAATATATTGAAAATATAATATATAATATTTATTTATATCATTCACAAAATTTGACCTATTAAATTTTTATGGTAAAACACTATTTTCTATAAAAAATGTATATTCATAAACATATATTTTTTATTTTTAGATGACTCTTTTTTTATTTCTTAATAACTCGACACCAAATAATACATTTTATATAAATTTATATATAATATATATATTTTTAAATTGGTTAATATTATTAATGCCATCCATTTCAATAGACATGTTATAACTATCCTATTAAATAATAATATATTTAAAGTACATGATGATTCATTGAAATATGTGGTTACATTAGGTAATCATATTATAATAATTACAAATATTTAATGAATAAATATCACATAAAATTTCATGGTGTTATATTATACCACCATAAAAATAATTTTTCCTCTCAATTCAAAAATTTCTTCGCTAGATTGGGGTCTGAACTTTGAATGACATTTTATAAGAAACCTACATAAAAATGGTTAATAAATATTTCTATAGAAAGGAGATAAAAGTTGGGGTGAAGGTCATTCAGAATAACACATAAAAGGTATCAAAATATGATTAAATTTGAGGGAAGTGAATGTATGTACATGGATTAAAATAAAAACCATTTAAATAATGATGGATAGGGAAAGAGACCATTGATCATCTGAAAGTGAATGATTATATGAACAAAAACAACCAAAAAACCATAATCCAATGTGGAGTGAAATGGTTCATTGATATCCATAAAATTTATTTTAATAGGATACAATTTTATATCAAGATCAATTCCTACGTTAGGATAATTTTCATGAGATGATATACATACTAGTTTTCATTCCAATCTATAAGAATGATCTAAACCATTGGTTTTCATTTTTCCAATTTCCATATCATCTATTACATTATGAAATAAAGATGATATTTTTTAATTCTTGAGGCACTAGTAGATCATAATATCTATAATATAATGATAATCCAATAATTATTTGACTATATATTATCAAACTATTATTATTATAATAGGATATCCTATAAAATAAATATTTCAGCTTAATCCATTTCATTAGTTGATAACCTTACAGATCCTCCTTGTCAAAACAAAATTTTATTAACAAAAATTATAAACATGTCACTAAATATTCAAAATCAACCTATCATAACTAGTTAAACAACACAATGTATTCATTGATTTAACATTCCATATAAGAGACTACATTGAGCATATATTTTCCTAAAACATAGATATAACCTATATTAAAATAAAAAATTATTGAAAACATACACGATTCATTTTTCCTAAAAAATAGATATTATCAAACAGATTCCCAAAATCCGTAAAAGATGGCGCTAGGGTTTCGGGGGGAGGAGGTGCCTTATGGCCATGGCTGTTGCGTCTCTCCTGTTTAGGGTTTTTTCCAATCCCTTTCCCGCATTTTCTTCACTCTGCTCTCATGGCCGGAGACCCAGGCATGACCTTGAAGGATGTTGCGACCGCAGTGAAGGTGTTGCATCCAGATGCGCGGTGTGACGCTCGGACAGATCTCTGAGATCTGGTTTCGACGGTGGCCTATTCAGATGTAGTCATCACATGTCAGGTTGCAGGTCTCCCAGATCTGTCGTCGGCTTCGACGGGGGCTCCTGCAAGTGCTCTTCACGCCTCAGTTGGCGATTCCTAATCTGGAGGCAGGGTTTGCAATGTGAATCGGGGGGCTGGAGCAGTGCGGGACTTGGCTTCGAATGGGTCTGTAGCGAAGAGGGTGTTGCCGAAGAGTTTGGCCCCCACAATCATGCGTTCTGATCCTCTTGTGGTGAAGCTGAAAAATCCTTCATCGGTAGCAGATGTCAATGAACAGAACCTGTGTGGTCAAGCGGTTTATCCTTCTTCATTGCCTGTGTTTTCTTCATTTATTGATTCCCATTCAAATAGGATTCTTCAAAAGGGGATAGTGGCTCATGTTGATGTCAGTCCTGATATTTTTGAGGAAAGGATTGCAATTGGAATGAACTCTCTAATTTCACGCCTTGTTCTACCAAAGGGTGTGATTTCATGGAAGTTTGATGACCTTGTTAGACGGGTTTAATTTTTGTGGGGCTCATCTGATTGGCGGTGTGTCTCTCTTGGTCGTGGATTCTTCCATTGCATTTTCCCAACAAATGCTCTAAAAGTACATCCATGGAGCATTGGTTCCCTATCTTTGAAACCTGGCTGGCTCCATCTTCATGAATGGTCCTTGGATTTTAATGCCTCTCGTGCAAGGAATGCTTTCTCTTAGGTCTGGGTTTGGTTGCAAGGCCTTAATTGGGTCCTTTGGCATCCAAAGATTCTTCATGACATTGGCATGGCCATTGGGTCTCCTATTATCCTTGACAAGGAAATTGAAGTTGTTCGGTTTGGCCACTTTTCCAGAATGTTAGTGGAGGTTGATCTGAGCTCCACCTTAATTGATAAGGTAACTCTTTCCACTCCCACTGATAATATCAATATTGAGGTTGAGTATTAAAGGAATGCTCTCTTTTGTATTGAATGCATGGATGTGGGGAACTCGTTGGATTTATGTCGGAGGAAGATCTCTTGTGAGAGACGTGGGTTGAAGGGTCATTCAGCTACTCTTTGTAGATGGAAACATTAGGGGAAGTGCATGGACTTGTCAACTCATGATAGAGACTTCCACAAGAATGTCTCTTGGGCTGAGATGGCTTCAGGTAAATCTATTCCCTATGTGCATGATTTGAATGGGAAAAAACTGATAGTGGACAAGTCTCCGATGAGTGGTCCCTATAATGTTAGAGCAGATTTCTCTAAGGAGATTACATCTAAGGATGGTTGTGCTTTTATTCCCACTGATTTTTTTGAGACTGGCATTACTCCTAGCCTCTCTGCGGCTGGATCCCCTGTATGTGCTGACCCTCCAGATATAAGTGTGCATGGTAGTCCTGATGCAGGCTTGACATGTGATGAGATTATTGAGCTGGATCCTGAATCAGAGCCTCCAAAAAATGTTAATTGTCATCAGGAAATTCAGAAACTTCCTTATAGGATTTCTGGGAAGTGGGGTGACATTTCTGAGGCAGAAGAGACAGCGGTGGGTTGCGGCGGTCCTAGCACTTTCATGGATGCACTTCTCTCTAGGAAAGGGAAGGTTGATGAAGCCCTCACTCCTCCTCCTTTGAATCGACGACCAAGGAAGGATTATTCCAAAACACCTAGGACTGTATCTACCTGATCTTCTAAGATTGCTGGTAAGTTCAATTATGATATTCTTAAGATCCTCAATTAGGGTAAGTCCAACTCTAAATGGGAAATTGAGGGTGACTCTGACTATGGGAATGACATGTCTTATTATGATCTCTAATGTTGTGTTCAACGGCTGAGGGATTGTTCCTTTGTTTGACCCCACCCGTCTCTTCTGTACATTTTTCTTTTATTTAATAAATTGTCAGAATCTTAGCTTCTGGAGGATCTTGCTTTGCCCTAAATCCCTAAAAATTATATAAACTCCATTAATGATAAAATATAATAATTTATCTTTAAATCATTTATCAGTTCAAATGTAATCATTATTATCTAATTTATTTTATCCAAATTAATCATCTATTTTTACCTACATCAAATATATTAGGATTTGGAACATATTATAGATTACATTTCAATTAATAATGTGTTTTCCCCAAAATATCACATTTCCCTAAAAATAAAAATTATTTGTTATCAATTTTATTTATAATAGGCATGAAAAAACTTAATGAAAATTTAATTCTGATAAATCATTATTTATTTCCAGATTTTTATAATATAACTTTTAAATTATAATATATAAACTCTTAAATCAATCCAAATATTTCATAAAATTTTACCTAGGATCCACCACATTATTTCTTCGTACCTCCAACCTTTTATATTTGTTTTATTTACTCTCCATCATATATAATAAAATAATTAATTTTAACAGATTTCTAATAGTCTTTTTGATATTTTCCCCTAGGACATAAATTTTTATAATGTATGTACATTCCATAGCTAAAAAATTCATCATTTAATAATGTCTTAGTGAGGATAATATTGAAATCAATTGAGTTAACCGAACATTACATTTTTCCTCAGTAATTACTTGGTTGGTTTCCAATTTTTTTCCACTGATAACATATTATAGTTCCCTCAGTACATTCTTTTGAGTTCTTATTCCCACAATATTAATGTATAAGAAAATGTATCTTCTTTTCATCTATGGTCTCCACCACCCAAAGGCTTAATAAACTATATAATTCTCTTATATTATGAGTCTAAGAGTTTGTTAATTTTAATGTCCATTATCATATATCATGATAATTACATAAGAATAATAATAATATCCTTCCCTCATGTCATCATCCTAGTTATTTTATCATTAAAACATAGTTTATCACATTTTATTTTAATTCAATTACATCTAGTTCACTCCTTTGGTTACAACCAAGAAGCATAGTTTCAGTGACCATATCCATAGAGGGAAACAAAATAATCATGAAAAATAATCTAGGGGATCCCTAAATCATGAAACCTTCATTTAAATGTATTACACCTTAGGCTTAACATATTGCATTGATGGTCATTATTTAAATCATTCATGACAGTTCATAATGTGTTGTTGAATTTTCATCGCTGATCCCTTAAGAGTGTTAAAACATGTGTTTTGAGAAGCATATTTTTAATCCATAGGTGATGATCAATTAAATTTGAATGCATCCTTTTCATATTTATATCACCAATTTACATCAATTCCACTTCTATTTCCATTGAAATAATCCAATTAGGGATTTAATTTATTATTAACCACTCACTCTATCCTTCAATAAATTTATTGAAATTTTACTATAGCTTAATAGACTTATCATGACAGATATCCCGTGAAATATCAGTAGACATATCCTTTGGGATATTGGGTTCTACCTATTGTTATATTATCCTAATTTATAGTATTTAAATAAAACTATCCTCTAATAACAACAATAATGGACTAGGATTTACATACATATACATTTCATCTTTTAGATGAAAATTCGTTAAATTTCATAAATAAATGTCTTAGTATTATAATTTTATATATCATTTTCAATTAAAAGCATAAATAACTGGTTCATAAGAGTTTTCCATTATCATACAATTACTTCCTCATAACTATTACCCATAATAGACATAAGACACACAATAACTATCATTATAACATATGAAAAGGAAAATAATAAAGGTTGAGATAGGATGATTTATAAGATTAAGAAAGGGAAATAAATAAAAAAACATGATTATAAGGTTAAAGAAAACAGAATAACATATTTAATTCATAGAATACATATCAAAAATAAAAATATTGAGTCATGGAGTAATGATTGTATGTTTTTAGTACATGATTCATAAGGAATTTATAGAACATGATCCATGAGAACAAGCATTGACATAATTCATAGAATTATGGAATACACATATACAATGAATATCATTTCCTTATTAGTAAATTTTCACTTCCAAAAATATCATAGTGAGATGAGTTCACTCAGAAAACCATCATAGTAATCAATGTTCACACCAAATAATATCATATTAGACATAGTCTATAATTGAACATAGTTCACTCCCCATTACATTCCTATTTCACTCATAGTATATCAACATTTTTATTATGTATTGGAGTGAGGTATAGGTCAACACCATCATATATTGAAATAATACATAAATCCTCCAAAGATCATAACGAAATCATTATTTTAATTGCCATGAAAATAAAAGAGTTTTATAAAAATTTATTTTCAAACATAACCTATGGAAAATAGAAAGGCATTAAAATCAATTAAATGTTTCATTATATCATAACTCATGGAAAAAATTTGGTTTCATAAAAACAATGTCATCACAAGAATAAACCATTTTGAAAGTGAATAATAATCAAATATAAGGATAATATCCCAGGTAAATTATATGAAAAATCAAAGGATTTAATAATCAATTATAAAATGCATTTGCAAGATCAAATGGAACATGTCATGAAGAAAAAATCCATTTCACTTTTAAAATCACGTATTAAAATAAGAATTTTTTTCCAAATTTCATTTCTATGAAAATAAATTTGGATACCTACAATGGTTGATTTTAATATTATGTAAAAAATTTATAGTGAAATAAATCATTTTTATTTTCAGAATAACCCGTTTAAAATAGATAATTAACAAAACATATTGAAAATAATTTTATTTGAAAATAATGTTGGAAAGGTAAAAATGAGGCTTTAAAATCCATTAAAACTTATCTTGAATAAAATATCCCTTCAACATTGAGTATTCATTAAATTTAATACATTTAATAAACTATTTTATTTGTTGAAAACCATTGAAATCCTATAAATTATGGGTCAATAAAAATAATTTCAATGATGGTGTAAATCCTATTCATGCGTTACTCTTTAAAAAAAGTATTTCATCCGCTTTTTCTGTAAAATAAAAACATATACATTTTCTGAAATGAAATCACAATTCCTTTAAATAAAATTCTTAAAATGTAATATGTGGTTAAAATATTATTTAATCCATCATTTGGATAATGTTAAAACATTTTTAGAATCATATTTTGAAAACATGGTTTTAGATTAAAAATTATTTTTTGGTCGATGAGAGAAATAAAGATGGTTTTTTCTTTAAAACATTCTATTGAACTGTAGATTACATAAAGAGTGTAAATTGAAGGAAAAAATGTATTCTCATTATAAATTAATATTATATTTAATTTAATGTCTTTCTTGAGAGATGGATAATATGATATCATCAATTAAATCCTAAACATAAACATTCCTAATAAACAATGAAACTCTATAATAACACCATTATCACATTGGAAGTATAGTTTTATAAACCCAATGATAGAATAAAATACAATAAATTGTAATATAAAAATAATATATAGTGGTTAATGACATATGATGTTAATGTGGTAGTATATACACCTTAAAAAATATGATTGGTGGACATCATAAGTCACAATGAATGAAAATTGACAATATAATCCATTACTGCATTTCTACCATTGTAACAAAAAACCCAATGAAATAATTAACCAAAAATAGATATTTAAATCCCAATATTTTAGAGGATAATCATCATGAAACATATTAATGGTATTTATGTTCACCACATCAATGAAATATTTATTGAATATGTCATTTTTCTCATAAAAAAGAAAAGTCAGACAGAAATCTATTACCATAAGTCTCAATTCCCTTCACACTTGATAAATAGAAAACAATAATGAATATTATTTTAATATAAATATCATAATTATAAATAAATAGATATATTATACAATTTATTATTTACATATGACCTTTTATTACATTTTTATTAAACATTTAATAGTTAATTCAAGTTTTGAGGAATAACTTATTTGTTTTTCATCTATGTTATGATTTTTTTTATTTTACTACAAATATTATCATAATTAAATAAAATATTTTTAATAAAATGGTATGAATATAATATATATTCAGTATATCTGTATTTATATTAATCCCCAATAGTTAGAGATAGAAAACGAAATACAACATTCAAAGAGATGGTATGTCGAATGTTAGCGTTAAAATTGTTTGAATTTTCTGGAATGATTGAAACAATCAATTTTAAATAAATATTAAAATTGATTATGTTTTTTATTAAATATATATATATATATATTCAATATTTTCTTTAAACCCATCCTTATTATAGTATATGAAAAGCCTAAATGAATCAAATCGCATTGTGGAGTGATAGTCCACTGTACACACGAGTGACATTATCATATTCCAGAGGATTATAAATTATGAAGATACATATAAAATAATAATTTAATAAGTATAATAATACCATAAATTAATTATTAAAACATTCTATATAACATTTTATTTATCCGTGAGAGGTGGTAATGTCGAATTGGATGACATCGATTTGCGAGTCAATAGTCTTCCATACACATCAATGATAATTCCATTACCCGTATGATGGAAGAGGAGAAGTATTTAGTTTATTACATTAAAATAAAAACATCTATGTATATTTAATATAATTATTTTATTATATAAGAATGGTTTAATAATAGTTGTATGAGTTCGAGGAATAAATAAAATAAAAGTATTAGTTAGGGACACTACAACTTCTTTAAACAACTATTTTGGATTTCACCAATAGGATTCTTATGTTGGATCTATGAAAATAAAAATGTGTTTATATAATATTGAGTAATAAAGGATTTTTCGGTAATGCATTTTCAACAAAAATATGATTTGATTATGTGAAGAGGAGTGGATTGGTGATGGCCATTTTTATGTGAGGTCAGTGGAAAACATTTAATTTATGAAGTGAAAAATGTGTTTCCACGTTTTTCACATGACACAAGGATAAAATATTGGACATTCAACAATATTATAGCTTATAAGTTATAAATATGTCAACAAAATGGGTTTTGAAAAAATATATAGGACAATTTACCCCTTATCTTTTTAGTTCCACCCCTAATAAGCTAAGTATCACTGTAACCGTGGTAGTTGAGATTTACTATCATAAGTATTAGTTATGTTAAAAAAATAAAATGGCCTTACAAGATAATATTTATTTTTATGATTCTAAATACTTAATCCATTTTAAAAAATTCCATTTAGTTAAGTGGAAGTATTTAATTCAAAATCAATTCCATATATGGGATGAAAATGTGTTTTTCTATAGAGAAATGTTTAAAGAACATTCCAAAAAATTTATTTCCAAATTAAATATGTAAATTATTAAAATATCCTAAATTAGATTAATATATATATAATATAAATATTTCAAATTTAAATACCACAATATGTTTCTAAAATTTATTTAAAAAATCCTAAATTATATTAATAGTTATATAATATAACTAAATAAACTTTTAATAACACAACAATTAGTGTTGCCCAATTTAAATTATTCATATCAATTATATTTTTATCCCAACATCATTATCTCAACATCAGAATCATAGAAAGGGATATCATTCCCTTAATCATTTTTTCCCATAAAATACCACATCTCAACTAAATCACATTTCTTGGTCATCCATACTATGCAACAAATATGTGAAAATCCATAATTAAAAACATATAATGAACGATAATTATATATTTCCTGATTTATATAATATAATTCTTGAATTACAGTACGTATAATCTATAATCAATTCCATATATACTTAATACAATAACTAGGATTCACCATATTTTTCCATAAAACCTTATTCGTTTCACATATCATTTGCAGCATCTTCATCATAAATAAAAATATTGATATCACATTTTTGATCCACATCATAATATTTTTCTCATGTAAATATTCATTCCTACCCCCATACATTCCAGAGATAATACATTCATCTCTTGATAATACCATAGGGAGACCAATATTCCCATCCATTAACTTAATTGAACATTTCAACTTACATCAGATATTTCTTTATTTTGCCATTATTTTCAATACCCAAAACATATTATAATTCCCTTGAGAGATAAACTAGTGTTCTTTCTTCCACATTAGATATATATAAGAAACTAAATTTTCTTTCCTCTATGGTCTCCTCTCCCAAACACTCAATGAACAATATCCTTCTCTAATTTGGAGATTCAAAGAGTTAGTTAAAGTTTATTTTTAGTCATATATCATGATAACTAATTTGGGAAAAAAATAATATACCATACTCCAATCTTCATCCCATTTAGTTTCACATCATCACATTGTATATCAAATTCATAATTAATTCATTACCTTATAGTTTTTTATATTGAATAATAGAAAAAATAAAAGTGTGAGTAACCATATTCATTTTTTTAAACAACATAATCATGAAAATTTACTTTTTGGTTGTCTAAATCCAGAAATATTCATTACATAATATGAAACATTTAGATTAACCTATTTAAGAAACTAGTTTTTTGAGTTATGTTTGGATACATTTAATTTTATTGTGATTATATATTTTGGACCAAATAAGGATGCCTAATGAGTTCACAAGTGTCTCGCGGGGTTATAGGGCTTGTTCGGAGCCCAAAACCCAACATTTTGGGAGAAAAAAGATTGCTTCATGGTTAGAATTAACCTTGTAAGGTATTAAACATAGTCTATTTTACATATGAAATTCTGGATAATGGGGTGATATAGGCAGCACAAATTTTCCTAATTGTGTTCCACGTGCAGCATGGATGTGTAAAAGTTGTAGAAAAACCCACAGATGTGTTTTTAATTGTTAGTGAATAACCTACCTAACTGTGGAACCTAATGGTTTTGGTTCCCCCTTAACATATAATATCATTCACAGTTGGTGAATGGTTTGGGAGATCGTAAAACCAAACCTTGTTATGCCCATTTTTTTGGGTGAAATTACATGGTTTCCCTTAAAATTGAATTAAATCAACCACTTATTCCTTTTTGTTTCACCATTAGAAATTCCCTCCTCCATTCGTTTTTTGGAGCTCCCAAATCCCCTTTCATAGATTTTGATCTCAGTTCATCATCCAAACACTGAGTTGATCGTCATTCATCTCGTTCGAACATCATCTATAAGTACAATATTTTTTTAATCACTAATCATCATTATTCATATATATGATACTATTTTGATGAAGAAACATATTCCCCAATTTAAAATGATTTATTCATTATTATGATCTCTTACAATCCATGATAATCAATAGGCTAAAACAGGATGAAGAGAGTCGTTAATCTGTGATGCAGATGTATTGTAAATCATCCCTTATGTTTTTTATAGTTTTCTTTGTGTGGGCACTGATTTAATTAGGCTTCTCGTAGTAAATAAAAGTTTATAAATTAATGTTGTTGAAACCTAATTCTAATATCCATTCTATAAATGTAATTCTATAATAGTATTTACTCCCACAACATAGATCACACAATCTATGGTTATTCTATATTTATGATTATAGAGGCTTCTTATGCCTTAAAAATTTGTTATAAATTCATATCTCCAACATTAAGGTTTATGGATTGACCATGATAATGTTAACCTATTGAACTAAATTAATTTTGAATTGATTAATGATTATTACAATTCTTAGTTTATACATTTCCCACGTAAGGAATGTTCTTCAAATTAATAAATCAGTCTTAAACACAATTGGAAAATGTACTATGTGTATGAATTGGCCTTATAAAACGTAAATGAATGTTTACTTTCATGTTTTTAGAACCCCTTTCACATATTATGGATGGTAGAATAATGAACCTAATGAATTGATTATGACATATATGAAATAAATTAAATGATTTCATTTTCTTTAGCCAGGCCATGCTAATTAAAGTCAAGGATTAAATAGAATGTCCATTACATGGATTAATTGAATAAATGAAAATGTTACAGGGTCCATATTTATATATGGACCTTGAAAACATTATAAGTGTGGTTAGACTTTAGTTATATTTTGGATTTCTAAGGTAATTCAATGAGAACACATGGATGCCATTTCTATTTAAGGATGTTGGTTTCCATTGTCAAGACCCACCATAGAACTCAATCATATTATATATGTGGATGTTTGATTTGACACTCTATGATCTTTGATTTACTATTACCAAATGCATTAGATACACTCCATGGAATCATTATGGCTTCTACAGAAATGACACTCATGGGTTATATCCTCAGGTTTGGCCATTCAATATTTGGTTTTACCTTGGTTTTTTTCCTTGGAATCAGTTGGATATAATATTGGGGAATGCCTTGGGTGATCCTCCATGGATTATACTCTTACCCCTTTGATATGATACTGCTACTACTATGTTGTTCACCCTTAAGGAAACAGTTTCCTTGTATATTACCCTATATGTGTTTTTGTTATAAATAAAATCATGATTAATTGTTATAAATTGAATCTATAACTATTCTCTTTTCAATATTGTTATTACCTCATTTAAAATATTTATATAAATAGAAAATTAATTAATTAATGACTTTCTTACATGTTCAGAAACCAGTAAAGGGCTAAAGGAGGTACATGAGTACTTATAATAATGTACTGCATTAATATTAGATATGAATGCTAGTACATTATATCATTTAACATTACATATATAGTTTGTAAGATGCAATGTTGGTGGGGACATACTACAAATTATCTCACACCTTATATGATTCACAATTGGCACCCATGAAAACATTATGTATAAATGTATTAATATATAAGAGAATATCAATTTAGAAACTTTACTAATTTCTTCTGTAGGAAAGAGCAAACAGAAAATGACCAAGATGGAGCTCGAGATTTTGAAGATTGTTTTTGGATTCAGTTTTTATATTTTTTTATATCATGTATTGTCTACTACCTTGTATCCATACTTTACTTCCTTGAACACACATGAAATATCATCATCAACTTTTTTATATGAGTATCAATAGTATCAGTATTTTATTATTCTTGTCTATTTCTACTATGGCATCAATTTACTTATACCCCTAATGTTGTTTATCTTTTAATATCCCCTGGTTTATCCATTATGACTCACTTTAGAATCTAGGGTATAGTCTCCCCCAGGACACACCATAGGCCCTCACTTTTAATTATAAGCCTATGGAATTCGTGGAGATGTGCTTGATGACATGTGGCTATCATGGTTTATGGATCCTCTTGGGGGAACATGGGTCTTGAATTTCAATATTTGGAATTAGATCATTCATTTATTTCATTTATATTTATATAAAATATACTAGATATTACGAACTATATGGTACATGGTTATGAGCTGTTATTGGGCATAGTTAACCCATGTTTGTGGTAAATGTTGAGTTGCATCAATTATAAATGTTTTCCTATTTATACATGTTACAGTTGTTATCATTTAACCATTGGGTGATCCAAATGTTGTGTGAATTCTAATATTATTAATCTTATTGAGTATATTATTCATCTGTGGCACAATGATTTGATGGAAAAGAGAATTATTTCATTGAACATTATTGGCACCTAGGGTTCACAAGTCATGCATAGTGTCATCCCACATAAGATCATTTCACTACTTTCATTGCTTTATATGCTTGTGATGGTGGAGGGATATTTTGGTCATTATACTATACTTCTGTTTATGATACTCTTGGGTTGTGATTGAGTGATTCAATGTTTCAATTACTAATATTTTTGGGCCATAATGGGTTGGAATGAGTAATTTACCAAGTAAATACATTAAATAAAATTTTAATGGATGTCGATATTATTCAAATGGTGTTTGGGACCTAATTAACTATGATGGAATCATAATTATAAATGAACCTTGACATACTAAAATGAGAAATTTAAAACTTGAAAGTGAAATTTTTCTTATAAAATGAATCAATTTTAAATATATGATGAGGAAAGGTATAATTGTCCCTTTATCTAATAGAGCACATGTAATTTGAACATGAGAAAATAAAAATAAATGGACTTCTAAGTGGATTTTTATGGTAGTATAACTTGTGTACTGATCCCTTTATTTTCATTCTTCTTCAATTAGGGTATGATACAACTAATTTTATATTATTATAAGGCATGTTCATAGAATTTTTAGACCAATTAATCCTTGATGACCCCGTGTCCTATTCCCCAAGGGTGGTGATGACCATCCTCCAGATGTGGTCGGCCCTGATCCCCCAGTCTTACACCATGGAGTACACATTAGGCACTGCATGTAGTACCTTATAAGAGACATGAAGCTCAGTTGCGTGATAGTTTCTTATATATGATGCAATCCAAGCAAGGTGATCCATGGCATGCACCAACAATGGATGAGATGACCCATGAGTTCTAATCGTAGCATATTCAAACATTATTAGGATTTGGATGTATACAAGATGTTGAGTCTGGAAAAGATGCCACCCTTTCTTTATTTCATATTCTAGAGATGCCTCCAAATCATAGGGGCATGCATGATGCTTTCATCCAGTGTGATCCATCCATGCGATGGATGGACATGGTTACCCTAACAGATTTCCACCCGGGCATGGTATCAGCTATTTTCTAGACCACCCTCTACAATCCGTTTTATAATAAAACATTTAAAGATGACAGTGCTAGAGATTTCATGAATAATAACCCGTGTTTTATGTCAGTTATAGAGTATTTAGTGCATTTCACGTAGTTATAGAGCCTTATGCCACTTCTAGATAGTGATTAGATTTCACATGTTAGATTCTTCAAGGATGGGCTTTAGTATTCTATCCATAATAAATAGAATTTATTTTTCCTACCTTACTTTTATAATATAGTAAATCAGGCCCTTATCGCTGAGCATAACCTTAGGGATAGTGACAGTACCAGACATAGAGGATCAATGTCATGGTAGGAAACTAGTTCATTCAATGGAATAATGTGATCCCACATGTTTTATTATCTGGGAATTTGTAGCCTGAGTACCAATACTATTAGATATATCTCTTGTCAACCATTGGAAAAATAGTGGAATATGAATACTTAGTGTGATAGATACTAACTAGAGTGTCGGTCTTGCAGATGTATGGGGAATATTTAGATACTCAGTCAACCCATTCCATTCACTTCTTGTGTAAGAGGTTCCACACTAGGACCACCTTCATGTGTAGGTTCTTATATTCTACTCCATGTGGGGATTTATAGTAGAAACAACACGAATAGGTTATGAGGAGGTTGTAGTCATAGTAGACGAACTACTAATCACCATCAGCACCAGTAGAGTAGTCATGATCGTGGTATTCCAACTATTTCACATTGACATAGATAAGGTCAGCGAAATACACTATAGTTGATTCGTCAGGATCATGCTGAGTGAACATCTATAGAATGAGGTACTTTTCTAGAATCCTCCTTAATAGTCTCTTATTTATTTTATTGAGGTGCTTCATAGGGTTTCAACTCAAAATCTATAATGGATGGTCTTGGAGAGGAAATAAATTATTAATATGGTTTAATGACCCTAGGTACACCATGGTGTGTATGTTCATAGGTAATACACTAGTGTAGATATTGTACCCTTGAGGTTGGTAGTTACCCTTTTTGGTGGGACCTCTTCGTTCTTGATATGAAAGGCTTCAATGTCATTCACATAATGGATTGGTTTTTTCCATATCACACCATTGAAGACTGCTATCTCCACTAAGTATCTTTTACATCACCATATGGTAGAAGAAATCTACATAAGTTTGTGTGTGATGTAATGATAGTTGATATAGAATAGAGCATCCTGATCTAGGTAGAATGACTACCTATATATCTATTATTTTAATATAGGATCAGGTATTAGATAATGGTGAATTCCCTCCAGTTGTAGATCCTTTTAGGGATGCCATTACAGATGATTTTTTTGATTACCACCGAATAGAGTGGTAGATTTTATCATTGATATCACTATATCAGTTGCTCATGTATCCATTCATACATATCTGATGAAGCGTAATGAGATCTATGATCTTAAAACACAGTTATTGGATTTTGAGGCCAATAGTTTTATACATCCCTATACCTCCCCTTGGAGACTACCTATTCTTGTCACCAAGAAGGGAGATTTGAACCTGTTTCAATGTGTGGATTATTGATGGATTTAATGTGTTACAATCATGAACTATTATCCAATTATAGAATATGATATCATTTTTACTAGCACTATACTTCTTGGGTATTCTCTATGATCGACTTGAGATTGATCTATCATCACGTGCGACCTAAGCCATCTGAAATACAATGTTAATATTTCCATAGTAGGTATGGTCTATATGGGTACCTCATTATTTCCTAATGTATTAGAAATGAACAAAAAAAATTTGATGGATCAGATGAATAGGGTTCCCCACCCCTATTTGGACATTTTTTTCATAGTCTTTGGGGATGACATATTGGTGTATTCTTAACCTCCTAATGACCATACTAATAACCATGAGAAGATTATGAGTACACTGAGAGAGCATCAGCTTTATGAAAATCATTCTATGAAACACTTCTACCTTTAAAAAGTTAACATATTGGATTATATTGTATTTGAATAAGGATTACATGTGGAATAAAATAATATTAGTGGTGCGGTTTCCTAGGATTATCTAAAGAACTTTTTTTATATGAAAAGTTTCTTAGAGATATAGGAATATTATAGGTGTTTCATAAATGAATTATCACAAAATTATAAACCTATTATTTTTCATACAAATAATGTTTTGATATTTCATTGGTCAAAAGAGTGAGAGGATGCATATCTGGAGAAGAGATGGAGGCTTTCCGCGGTAAGTATTTTGATTATTCCACATCCTAGAAGAGGTCATATAGTGTTTTTGGATGCATTATGAATTAATATAGGATAAGGGATTATTAACGGGGATAATTTTTCTCCATTTATATCATATTTGGTGGGGAATCATGAGAAAATTTAGGAGAATGATGACATTGATCATGTATTAATTTTTAATTCCTTACATTGTAGGGGACACTATTTGATGGGTGTGTGAATTGAGGTGTATAAAGTCCACAAGATCCTCCAATATATCATTATGAAGTGTTAATTGATACTTTGATAGATGATATTGGATTAATGTCTCTATTAATTTGATTAATGTTTTATTTATCACTGGAAAGGGAAATGTGGTAGTAGATACCTTGAGTCAGAAAAATGAGTCATAAGCCATAAAGTAATCCACTAATTAATGGACATTGAATTCAATATTTTCAATGATGCCTATAGAATTTCATGATAGTAATTAATACTATTATCACTCATCCTTGATAATTTCTTCATTCCTCTTTAAAAAGGCGAAGAGAAAGAAATTTTAAAATCCTAAATCCTTTTTTCTCCATGAGTGTATTTCTAGAGAGGACCCCCCGTAGGATTGGTTTTGGGTCGAGAAAACATCATTGGTATTCCTAGATGTGCCTAGGTTTCTAATGATATGAGAGAAGAGTTGAAGCATCAGTTCAACACAACATAGTGGAAAGTTCATCTATACATCTCCAAATATATATTAATATATGTGAATTAGGTATTAGTGGACTATGATGTAATGTCTGATAAAATGCATTCTTAATAGGTGTCCCACCTATTAGTAGACAAAGGTGGATCAACAGAGAAATGTCATATTTTTTACATCTACTTCATGTCTCAAAATTGAAATGTGAATTTTTTTCCATGTATATTATAATCAGCATACCACTTTCACTTAGAGGTTGTGACATTGTATGGGTAGTCATTGACCACATAAAAAAGTAAACCACTTATTTATTATCTAGGATACATAATCTGTTGAAGATAAGGGAATATTGGATGTCCATGATGACATCTAAATAGACAGGGTCCCTCATAAATTAAATTTAGACAGGGATGATAATTTCACAATATAGTTTTGGCGGGGGTTACAGAATGATATGGGTATACAATTTTGTCATAACACATATTTTCTGCCTCAGACCATGAAAAATAAAAAATATGATAAATGTTCTAGAGGACATTCTCCATGCATGTTTTTTTGGATGTTCCTGGGAGAATAATATACATATCATCGTTTTTAACGAAAATTAGTGATCTTAGGAGATAATACAAATTTCCAATTTTCATTCATTGTATGGTCTGTCATTTTGTTCCATGTTCATGATAGATGTAGGGGAGGTATCCCTAATTAGTTCTCAAGACATGTTGGAGATGTCAGAGTATGTTCAACTGGTTGATAAATGTTTTTCTACTTGTTAGTCCAGATATAAATCTTGGGCTGATCATCATCATCGACCACAAGAGTTTGAGGTTAAGGATCTCAATTTCATATGGGTATCACCAAGGATCGAGAATAGATTTATATGATATAAATAGAATATTTCACGTCATTATATATGGTTTTTTGAGATTAAAGAGAGAGTTGTGCTGGTAGCCTATATTTTGATATTAGCTTAGAGGTATCGTTGCATGAATGAAATCTTCCATGTTTCACTACTTCACCAGTATCATGCTGACTCATTTCATAATTTTGATACTACATAAGTTTTGTTAGAGTTGAATGATTCATTTTTGGATGATTTTACATAAAAAATTGACTAGTGAATGAAATCAATTTGATTCCGGAATTTTCATCTAGAATGGATGTTATGGTATCATGAACCTGTATAGGATGATACATGGGAGAAGGAGGCTAATTTATATTCCAAGTGGCCAGCGTTCTTCTTAGAAAAGTTTTCCCACCCATATGATGTGATCATAGGGATGATTTATTATAATGGAAGAATACTATAAGAACATTTTTTTACTTAGTTATATATACTTTTTTGTTTTATATAATACTTTATTTTGGACCTAGTATGAATTTTTAATGAGTATGTGGGTGTCTCATAGGTGTCTAGGACTTGTTGAGAGCTCAGAACCCAGATTTGTGGAACAAAAGCATTGTGGATGTATTAGAAAAACCATGTGGGATAGTACACACAATTAGTATTAACCATTAGTGGATATATTTTTGGATGAATAGGGTTCATGGTTTTAACTAACTGTGAACTAGGGTCTACATGACCATGCAAAAACTACCAAAATAATTTAGAGAAGTTTTTCATGGTTGGAACATACTTTCCCTCTCTATATGTAATGACCCATATATTTATATGAATAATGTTTTCACATTTATGTTTATATTAATGAATATGTTGATACTTTATGTTTAAGGGGGTTGTTTTTTCGATAGCGTTCTCGACACATAACAATGGGTTTCTCCAAAATCATTTGTTGCACACAACATTAAGTTATAACGAAAAAAACACAGAAATATTTTTTTTAAATGGATGTTAATTACTATTCTTTAGAATGAAGGTAATAAATAGAATAAACTAAAATATTAAAATATGGTTTACATATGTTAAAATAATGATATATTGGTTACCAAATTTATTAGAAATAGAAATAAAAACCAATTGAATATAACGGATGTGTTTTTAGAAAACCCTATTTAAAATAGTATAATTGTGTTTATAAATAATATAACTCTTTATGGAATTTTATTTAATGATAAATAGGTGTTATATATTCAATAAAATTATTTAAATCCATTTATATGTTTTCTAGATATGTTATAAAAACAAATTCAATTTTTCATATAAAAGAATTATTTTTTCTAAAAATGTTGTTTTACAACTTTTTAATGGGGAATCTCATTTAAATTTTGTTCTGACACCTTTATATGATATATATGACAAAATGAACTTCTTATTTAGATGATGGACATCAAAATTTACATTGTATAAATTTTTAATATTTCCTTGAGAAATATCTTGTTTTGATAAATAGTAAAAATACAATAAATTTTAATTGCAAACAACTTTTCAATTGAGGTAATTTATATGGTTAAATAATATTATTTAAAAGGATTAATGTATAAATCTATTATATTTTTATCATCTAACCCAATTTTTTTCATTGGATTTAATTTCCAATTTAAATTTGATAAAATGACATGTCAATCATTTGATATTTATTACTTCTTAGACACTCGCTTTTGGGCATTAACGATGGGAATTAATTTAAATTAATAAATACAACTTGTGTGTTTTGAAATTGGGAAAATTGATTCCATATTTGGAATTAGATGGTAAATTGTGTAAACAGTTAATTTTTTTGACATTATGAATAGTAACTTCAGTAATTATTTTATTTATAATGGTTAAAGGGTAAATCTGGTTAATATGGGTAAAAAACAATATTATAATAATATTAAATTAATATATAAAATGTAATAATACTATTGGGTGAGATATTTACATCCATTTTCATCTTTGGGCCGATTTTTGGACCCCATGGACCCACAAGGATGTTTAAATGACTTTTTATATGAATAAAACTCCTCTAAAGAGAAATATAACATAAACATGTATATTTTACTAAAAAAATTATATGGGGTTATATAACTGATATCTGTGACTATAATTAGTCATTATAAAAATAATATTTTTTCTTACATCATCAAAATTAATTTATTGTTTTTACAGATTAAATAATTAAATTTAATTATGACACAATGATGATGAAGTGATTACCTCATTAATAAAAGATCTAATTAAACGATATTATAATTATTAAAATAAATTTAATTTTCATATTTTCCTGCCAATCCTAGAATATATAGATGATATTGACATATTTTATTACAGAAAATTCCATTTTTTTGACAGAATAAAATTGTTATGTATTTAAAAAAACAATTACTTTATAGTGTCAACATAGAAATAAATTAGTTTTTAAAACAAATACTATTTTATTAAATGATATATGAGTCATAAAAATATAAGATTCTGGAAAATTAATTATATAATGTTAAAAATGTCATTAATAATCCCCTTAGGGGTCTATTTTCATTTTATTGTAAATAATGTATCCACATTTTATGAAACTTCAAGAAGACATGGTAAGAGTTAATGTTTTTAACTAAGGGTTAAAACTGAAATATAAGTTTAATTTTGTGACATAAATTTAGATAAAAATTATTGGTTGAGAGGTTTACAACCCAAAATAATATTATAATTGAAATAAATGCATTTCGGTCCATTTGAAACCAAAAATAAATTTTTAATAAAATAATATTTCTACGCCTTCCTAAAGTGACCATTCTCCATCTTATAAAAGGCCACCACCACTACCCACTTACACACACCACTCATGACCCATGTATTGGAAAAATTATATAATATAAGCTCCCACCATCACTCCCTTATTCCATGAATCCTTATCTTGATATTAATGAAATTTAATACATCCTTTTGGCTCGAATCAAAAGAAGTTACCCGATTTAGAGGTAACATCTTCTCTCGAGTTCCTTTATTTTATTTTCCTTATCCACTACTTATGATCTTATAATTAATTGATTTAATAACAAAAAAAGTATAGTAAATATAATAGGATGTCTTTATGTGAAGGATTTGAAAGAACTTACACTCACCTCCATCTAAAGGTATCAACATACAATTTCTATAAATAGTGAAAAATTGCCTCACAAAATGGAGATTCTTCAATTTTCCCCTACCACCACTCATGGTTAACATAATTATGGTACAATATCTATATATGATATATATTATATTTATATTTTCTATGATTCTATAATTTGTATTTTCATCAATCCATTATTCATTAAATTATGTTTCAATGCAATAATTACATTTGAAGAAGTGGGGAGTACTGCCTCTCATAATGATATGTCATGATCATGACATACATGGAATGTATAAAAGATGGAGTTAATTTAATTATATAAATAATATAAAATATTATATTATAATGGAATATTAATATAAATATCAATCATTTAGTTTTCATTCCCTTACATATGAAAATGTAATGAATGTAGTGTTCATTCGTACGTACGACTTACCATTTCTAGGAATGGTGAGTTTTATTTCTTATCTCTAAATTACATGGAATATTATAAAGACGTATATACTGCCAATATATGATATATATGGTAACTAAATCATTAAAAATATTAATGATATATTTTTATTTTGACCACATGGACAACTAATTCAATCAAGTTCATTTTTGACACGTGCACCAAATATCGACAAAACGACTGATATGTTCTTAAATGATTATGTAATTTTTATAAAATGATGATAAGTAATATAAAAATAATAATAAACATGATATATTTTCTGATGATATTAAAAATTATCCTAAGTTTATAATTCAAGAATATAAGGAATCAATGAAGCTAGTCAGACACATGTTAAGGTACATTGTCTCAATCTATTTCATTGAGGCATTTCATGATAATATCGACCTCTATTATTTTAAAAGATATATATAGAGCCACTATGAAATTTCATAACAAATTTTTTTTATATATTAATGTTATTTATTAATTCATGGAAATTAATATTTAAATGTTTAGAGTGGTATGGGATGACATTAATATTTAAATATTTAATTATCAATTCTTAGTCTTCATGTTATTAATATATATATTTATTTATATGGATATTAAGGGATTATAAAGGGAAATATATGTATATTTAGAATATCATTCAAATTTTTAAAAATGAATTTTTTTATAAAAATAATTTTACTTTCTTTATAAAAAAACCAAAGGAATGTTATTTGTTTTAACACATATGGAGAGAATGACTTCTCCGTTGTCGTAACCGTTATTGGATATTTTGAATCCTCTACATGACTTTGATTTTTAAAAAAATACCTTATTTTGTTATTTGGATATATTGGTATTTAAAATGGTCTCTTAAATCAAAATGGAATTTCTTATATGGAATTTGTTTCCTTATGTTGTTAGATAAGTCTCTCAAATGGGTATTGTGATCATCGTGTTTTTGAAATGGCACATGAGCATTATATGAAACGGGTGAGCCTAATACAACCTATACGAAGGGTTGAGCCCCATTATAGCTCTTGAGTGAGCCCAAAACAACTTATACGAATGGTGGATCCCCATTATAACATACTGGTGAGCCTGTTATAGCTTATATGAATGGATGAACACCATTATAGCTCACAGGTGTGACCGATATGGCCTTTAAGATGGGTGATCTCCATTAAAGATCATAAATTTGGATGTCGTTAGTATAGTTATTCAAATTTAATGGGACTGAAATGATTTTATATATAATATTATAAAAATTCACCTAAATTAGTTTTGATTTCTTTCTATTATTTTAATGTTTTTATTTGTGAAAAAAGAATGAGTGTTATTAATTTGATAATTTTTTTTTAGTTCTCTCAGAAAATAATTAAAACTGTTTCCGTGTTTAAAATAGACTACTTGATCTATTTCTTTTTTATTTACCTAAATGTTTTTTTATACTCATACCATGTTTTCGAAACGATTTTAATGTGGTATAAGTATGGAGAATAGAAAGGAAGAATCCAAGATGATTTTTATCAATAAAATTAAATAAGGTTTTGTTTAAATTGATTCATTTAATGGAGAAAGTGAGTACTGAGTGTAATTGTCCACATGTAATGTATGGGACCATTATATAATTGTTATGGCCTAATTATCTAAAACTATAAGCTTGTAAATATCCTAAATGTGAATTATTGAATTAACTCAATATTATGTAATGATTAAGGAATGTGGCCTTATAGTTGTTAATAGATAAAAGGATTAGAAAAAATTGGAGATTAATATGGTTTATTAAGGGTTATGGAAATGATCATTGGTTTATAATTTTAAGTTATGTTATTATTTAATTGAATTAAAATCCCATATTGACGCTTATGTTATGTCAAGGCAATTAACAGTATTTTGGGAGACAATCACATTTGAAGAAATTTAGGGTTATTAGTTTTTGGGATAAAAAATGAGAGGTATGAAACATGCTTTGAGGTTAAAACATGTTATCATTATTTTTTAGGATTTTCTATAATTTTGTTATTTTATTTGAAATATATATTTTTTGAAAAAGGTTAACATGCAGACCGTGTGACAACCCATCGCATTATAAAAAGTTGTGGGAATAGAACACACAACCAAAGTGAAATTCATAATTTATCACCTACTATAATCCTACATGAATTACCAAGTTATTATGAATTATTCATTTTAGTAAAAAAAAATATATGGACCAAGAATATGTTTATTTTTGAACTTCTGTTTTATGAAAAGGATATCATTATTATATGAAATTTATTCTCAGATTATGTGATAAATGTTATTTTGGATGATGTTCTCTCTTTTGGGAACACTATATGCCTATGTAAAATAGAATATTATTGGATTTCATTTGAGGATTAATGAGGGAATTTTATTTTGGAAGAATCTATGTTTTTATTGTGGACCTATAGTGACATGGGTATTTTATGGTAACGATTAACCTATCTTGGATTATATGCCATTAGGTTAATTAATTTTTAGTATGAGACCATAATAGTTGTCGATATTATTTGGAGATAAATGATAGGATTTATCATAGAAGACTATGTGATTAAAATCTTCTGATTTTTTTTCAATCATATATTGGATTTTATTTAATAATTTTAACGAAAATTGTGTATTAATGGGTCTTTCATAACTTCAGGTATTGTTTATTGAATTTTGGAGATTAAGAGTCATATTTTATTTTTATAAAGGATTATCATTTTGATGATAAACTGATCTTGTACTAACCAATTTGGTTTTTGTTAAGTTCTAAAGATAAGTAAAATATATATTACATCTTTTTTTGGATTATCCGATTCTCTAGAACATGATTCTAGCACTTCATGTGCGACCATGCCAACTTGAATACTCATTGTTTAGAGAAAAGTTCAACCTGTAGTAGAAATTTGTTAATGGATGAAACTCTAATGGAAATGTAAGTATATTTCAATATATTTTTAGTAAATATCATAAATAAAATTTTCATCTTTATGAAAAGGAAATTAAAAAAACATTGTCTGTTTACAATTCCAACCAGGGAATCAACAACCATTTCACCCATCATATGTTTATGGTTTTCTCGCTGTCATCTTTCTCATGGTCATGATTTCTATAACCCCTACATCTGAACATGATGGTTAATATTTCTTCCATATCCTTGTTTCCCTACATGGTACCCTAGTATGGGTTATCTTGGGTGACCTTTTTTACATCTCTTTCATTCATTAAATGTGATAGTTTTAATAACCCTTCATTGAAATAAGATTTGCAATAATGTTTTTGAGCCCAATTTTAAAATTTTGAGGGTGTAATTGACGAAACGGGGAGATGATGCAACAACCCAGGTATTTATAGGATAATATTTATTCATTTATATTATTATTTATGAATAATATGTTAATTTTACGGTTAATGGGATGATTTTTTAGATAGCATTCTCAACACGCAACAACCAGTTTTTCTAAAATCTAACGTTCCACAAAAATTATAGTTAAACCAAAAAATAAAACAAAAAAATTATTATATTTTTAAATGGTAGTTAACGTATAGCTGAAGGAATAATGAGAATAAATATTATCCAATTAATAATGAAAATATGGGTAACATTGGTTTAATGAATTAATTATTGGTTACCAAATTTATTTGAAATATAAATAAAAACAAATTTAATATAATTGATTTGTTTTTATGAAAACATATTTATAAGGGAATAATCATGTTTATAAAATCATATCACACATTATGTATTTTTATTTAACGAAACATATATGTTATTTATTCAATGTAATGACATAAATTCATCTTATATTATTTTAAGATGTGATATAAGAACATGTTTAACTATTTATATAAATGATGTATTTTTCTAAAAATGCAGTTTAATTTCAATTTAATGGAGAATCCTTTTAAAATATAGTTTTTAACAACTTTATTTGTTCTATATGAAGAAATAAACTTCTTCTTTTGAATAGAGACATTAAAACATTATTTTTATGTATGATATATATTTTTATGATAACTATCTTGTTATGATGAATAGTAAAAATATAATAAATTTTAATTGAAAACATCCTTTTCTATCAAGATTATTTATATTGTTAAATCATATTATTTAATGGTTTTAATGTATAAATGGAATATATTTTTATCATTTAATCAATCTTTGGTCATTGGATGTAGTTTCCCATAGAATGTTCTAAAAAAACACATATATCTATATATAGTTTTTACTTTTTAAAACTCGTTTTCTAGTTTGGGCAGTGAGAATTAATATTAAATTAATTACTACAAGTTATGTTTTTTGAGTTTAATGACATGGATTCCATATTTGAAATCAGAAGGTCAAATGTTTTAAATATATACCTTTATTTATAAACATTATGAATAATATCTTCCAGATTTTTTTTAATTTTCAAGGATTAACGGGTAAATCCGGTAAATAAGGGTAAAATATAATCATATAATAATATTATACTACCATAAAATATTGAATATTCTTATATAATGAAGTATGTATAACAATTGTCATCCTTGGGTCAATTTTATGACCCCATGGTGACACATGGATGTGAAAATGACATTTCATAATAATTAATTTAATGTGAATAGAAATATAACAAAAACAAGTATCTTTTACTAAAACAATTTTTATATGGGGTTATATAAATGATATCTTTGACTATATGTAGTAATTAGAAATCTAAAACAATTTCCCAAATCATGACATTTTATATTTAATTTTTAGAAAATAAATAAATAAATATAATTATGACACAATGATGATGTAGTGATTACTTCGTTAATGATGGATTCATATAAATGATATTATCAACACTAAAATATATTAATTATTATATATTTTGACTCCATAAACGAATTTCATGGATTATATTGACATATTATATTATATTTGATTAATTTTTTAGAAGTAATGAATTTTTTATAACCTCCGAAAAAATCGATTACTTTATAGTGTCAAAATTCACATAAATGGGTATTTAAAAAAAATACTATTTTATTAAATGATATTGTAAATATAAAATATAAGATACCCCCAAATGACTTATATAATGTAAAAAATGACAATAATGATCCACTTAGGGTTATAATTTTATTTTATATAAATTATTGTTACCATATATTATGAAAATGGAAGAAGACACTGTAAGAGTTAATGTTTTTAACTTACGGTTAATGTTAAATTAAGGCTATTTTTTACCTAGATTTGTAAAAAACTATTGGTTGAGAGGTTTTAGACTAAACAGAATAAAATATTTGAAATAATATATTTTGGGTCCACTAATAACTAAATTTCATGTTACAATATAAAATATTTCTAGACCTTCCTAAAGTGACCCTCCTCCCACTTATAACAGGCCACAACCTCTAGCCACTTATCCACACATCTCAGGACCCTTGGATCATCCAAAATCTACAAAAATAAGAACCCAATGACCATAACTTCTTCATATATTCCTTACCTTGGTCAGATAAATATTCATGAAATCCTTTTGTCACAAATAAAAAAAGATATCTGATTTAGAGGAAACATTTTATCTCAAGTTTCTTTATTTTATTTTCATTATCCACTCCCTATGATCATATTATAACTTGATATCAAAACAACATATGAATATTGAATACACTAGGATGTTTTTATGAGATGTATTGTAACTAAAATTACACACTCCTCCATTAAATGCATATGAACATACTGGTTGTCTGGAAGAAAAAACTATTGTCTCACCAAATAATGATTGTTCAATTTATCCCTACCACCTCTAATATAGGAAAATTTGAGGGAATTATATTTAAATATGATATATATTATATTTATATTAGTTGTATGAATCTATAATTTTTTTAAAACATTCCTTTATTCTTTTCATAATGTGAAAATATGATAATTTCTTTTGAGAAAGTGCGGACTACTGCCACCTCAAAGTTAAATGACTTGTTCATTCGATCCATAGAACATATAATGGTTGATGTTAACGAACATATGTAACATATATAAAATTTGATATTATATTTTATTTATAATATACTTGTTTATCATTTATTTTATATTCTATTAAATATGAAAAATTATTGAAAGTAGCATTCATGCGTACGTACAACTTACCGTCTCCATAAATGATGTATTTCATTGCATATCTACAACTGTTATGGACTATTATAAAAACAAATATAATGAATATAATGTATATATATTATATTTGAATCTTGTATAATATTATGTATATGATGGAATTTTGAACACATGGAAAATTTATGTCAAACACGCTCATTTTCGTCTTATGTACCGAATATCGACAAAACCACAATTATGATCTTATATAATAATGTATTTTTTATAACAAGATAATCATTAATATAAAATTAATAAAAAACCTGAGAAATTTTCTAATTCAAGTATAAATTAACCAATATTTATTATTTATGAATATATATAATGAACGAGACAAGTCGGACTCATGGTAGGGGTCTTCTTCTCAATCTCATTTCATTGAGGCATTTCATGATTATATCCACCTATATTAATTTATAAGATGTATATTCAGACACTATGACATTTAATAACCATATTATATCTATACTAATGTTATTTATTAATTCATAGAGATTAATATTTAATTGTACGACGTGGAATGTGACCCCTTGAATGTTTAATAATTTAATTGTCAAATCTTTGTCATCATGAAATTAACATTAAAATTTATTGATATGGATATAAGATTATTATAAAGTAAATTTTATGCATATCTAGAATTTAATTCAATTTTTTCAAAAGGAATATTTTTTACAAAGAATTTAAATTTCTTATCAAATTGGAAAAAGGAATGTTGTTTGTTTTAAAATATATGGAAATAATGAATTCAAAGCTATTGTAACTGTTATTTGATATTTGTCTTCCTCTATAGTCATTAATGTATTTATGAAAATCACATATTCCATTATTAAGGAATACTATTATTGAAAATGGTCTCTTAAATGAAAATGATATTTTTATACTGAAATGTTTTTTATATGGTGGCAGATGATTTTTTCAGAAGGTTTTTTGGATGAACATGTTTTTGAAATGGTACTAGAGCATTATGTAAAACAGATGAGACTGATACTACTTAAACAAATCATTGGTCCACATTATAGCTCTCAGGAGATCCCAAAATAGCTTATTCAAAGGGTGGAGCCCCATTTTAACTTATGGGTGAGCCCATTATAGGATATATGAAGGGATGATCCCCATTATTTCTCATGGGTGATCCTGATATAGCTAATATGAAGGGTGATCCCAATTAAAGATCTTCAAATTTTAATTCAACCATATGGTTAATCCCATTGAATGGGATTTAATGGATTTTTTGAATATTATAATCTAAGTCACCTAAATGAGTTTTTATTGATTACTACAAGTTGAATGTTTTTATTTTTGAAAAATGAATGAGTGTTAGTAAGGTTTTTATTTGATAGTTGTTCATCTCATTGTATCCAAATAGGTAAGTAATAGATTCCTTTTAAATATTTCATTGTACTTATTCCTACCAGATAATTTATTTATATGCAAACCCATATCCCAATTTAAAGGGAATTGATTAGTTCATCATATCTCTTCCAAGCTTGGACATACTAGTGAAAGATACTGGATGATGAGAGTTATATGAGTATGTGTTAGGTGGTCTATAAATAATCCATCATGTTTCATAATTTTATAATTTTCCCTCGGTGAGCATTGATTCCATCGGGAATCACATTTAAAATGAATGTGACTTACATATAATTGTTAGAACCATATTCCAAGAACCGTACAATATATGTTATTCATCATTGGTGGTTACATCAACTATTCCAACCCCCACTTGGGGGTTATATATTTGTGCTTCTAGTAACCAATTATGACTTAATGGGTTGTTATGACTTATTATCTCCACCATTCGAGTGTGTTGATTGAATATAAAGTTGGTAAGACCCTTGAAATAAATTAATTTTGAAATGATAAATATCTATTTCGATGTTTACTTTCCACTCTACCCACGTGAGGAACGAGGTTCAAACTGATAAATCCAAATTAATTGTATTTGGAATGTACAGTAATTATATTACATAGACATATATAAAATAATTGAATTTTTTGTATCATATCCCTTTCACCCATATCCACATATAGTGGATGTAGTGGTGTGAAACTAATGATTTTATTATGACATAAATTAAATAAATTAAATTGTTTCTTTTCCAATGGCCTCATCAAAATAGTGAATAAAAATACTTGAACAACATGAACTTATTAAATGGTATGACCATTCCATCACATAATTGAATAAATGAATTAGTTGTAATGTGATGAATTGTATATGGAACATGACATAATTATTGGAGTGGTCAGACTCGATTTACCCTTTGGATTCCTAATGTAATTCCTTGAGCACTCATGGGCGTCATTCTTTTTCAAGGATTCTAGTTTCCATGGTTGAGATCCTCCTTGGAACCTGATCCTCATATATTATAGTATTCCCAGTATGAAACTATTTAATCCATAATATAACATTAAATAATGCCTTGTATACACACCAGTGAACCAGAATATACTATATGTACATGAGATTCCTTATTTATATCCTCAAATCAGGCTATTACATAACCTGTTTTACCTTGGATATTTTCTATGGACTCAGTTCAATTCAATTTTTTTGAATGCATTGGTTGATGGTCCAATGATGGTAATGTTATCCCTTAGTGAACATTTAGTTACTAATGATTTGTTGACCCTTGTGGTCAATGTTTCATTGGTTATTACCTTGGAAATTTCATTTAGAAATTACATCAGGATGCCTTGTTATATCATGGATCCATCTCTACTCTCATTTCGGTGATAATATTAACATAGGTGTCCAATTTATATAAAAAATCAATAAATAAATTAATGAATTAGTTAAATTTTCAGAAAACAGTATAGGGTTAAATTATATACATTGGTATTTACATTACTGTGCTACATTAGTTTTATATATGCATTTTTGCACACTGTTGAAGCCCATAATACATAGAAATGTTGTTATTGACACTACTAGTGATGGACTAACAATATTTGTATCACACCTAATGAATGATTTAATTGGATCCTGGGAAGACTATATGTAAGAAGGTTTTGGTGAAGTGATGTGTATCACATCAGAAATTTGATTTTTTTCTTGTTTAGTATAGAGGAAGTAGCAAATGACCAGGCTAGAGCTCAGGATGTCGGGGGTAGTTTTTGGATTCCTTTTTCTTATTTTTTTTATAAAATGTATTTTTATTTCCTTTCTTATATGTTTTCAAACCTTATATATACATGACATATCAAAATTATGTTTTGTTTACCATTATCAATTGTTACAGTAGTTTAATAAAAAAAATTATTTCTATTATTCCATCTATTTACTTATACTAATTCATCGATTCACTGTATTCTATAATATTTTTAAACTACTATTCTACACTCAAGTATTGCTGAAATATTCACCCCACATACAGAATCTAAAACTTCACTACTGGTAAGCAACCTCAAGTCTTCAAGGAGATATACTTGAGTCCATCGGCAAACCGAGCTCAGGGAAACACTATGTGGATGCCGATTCAAGGATGTACTATAAAAGGACATTCATGGTTATTTTTTATATAAATCATGATTATTAATAACGATTTCTAGAATTTCTATTCCATATCCCCTATGAGTGTTAATCTATGTGTTCAATGAGACACATTTTTTTTGCATTAGGTAACAATCATGCCCAGTTCAATTTACCTATTTCAAGGTTATTTCCCACGTGCACCTCTATAAATGGTCCCCATCCTCTTGTAAAATCTAGAAAGGGATGCAATTTCATGATATCCACTAGCTATATCCTTTACAAAAATTCCATGAAATCTTCATATATATCGACACATCCTAAATCATATTTTTAGAAATATACCTATAATAATCCATAGACATATCCCTTGCGATCGTTCTAAATATTTGGAATCCTAGTTTAGAAATATTAATTAAACCTTTCTGAGGAAACCAACTATAATCGGCAATGGTATTGGCATATGATATTTCTTATTTTATATGAATATAAATTACATTACACAAATACATTACTAAATACTATAATGGTATAATTCTTTTGGAATCATTCAAATATAAAAAAAACAAATTCTTAAGAGATATCCATAATCTATTACATTGTTCCTCCTAACATTCACCCTTTATAGTCACATCACACAAAATACCCATAAACATATACTAGGGAAAACATATATGATAAAGGGTGATCACATATTCATAGTAAGGGTGTACAATGGAAATAAATAAACATAGTGCTATAATTAAGATATGATAAAATGAGAATAATATATTTAATGTATAAAATGAATATCAATGATAAAAATCCCACTTCATGGAATAAATATTAGTGATTAATAAGACATTAATTATAATTAAAACTATTAATATGAACCATGAGATCAAAACAATGACATAAGACATGGAATAGTTGAATACACCTAAACATAGAAAATAATTTCCTTAGTAGACAATTGTTTTTTCATAAATAATCATTCTAGAATTGGTTCACTCCACAAACTATCATAGAATCCACAATTCACTCCCAAGACTATCATATATTTAAAAGTCCAATATAAAATTGGTTCACTCCACATTCTAGTCAGGACTATATGATGATATATCAATATATACCTAATGCAATAGATATTTTTAAATGTCCCCCATCATATAATAAAACATTATATATATATATATATTCTATTAGATAAATAATGTTTTAAAATATCTAAACACATGATAAGAAGTGTTACTCATAAACATTTCATAAAAAAATTACATATGGAAAGAAAACTGAATTTTTAATACATAAGTAATTTCATCAAATCATAATTCATTTAAAAATAAATGGGTCACTTAAGATTCTTGTCATTTTTAACCTAATACATTCATAGATGTAATATGAATAGAATCCTTGAATAATATCCCCTAAAAAGATTAATTAACATAACAATATTTCATCTTAGATGAGCAATGCTTTTGTAATATCAAGTGGATAATACCATTATTAAAATATCGTTTCTAATTTTTAAAAACCATCTTAAAAAATATTTATAAAATATATTTTATTTAAAATAAATGTGAAAAATTTTAATGGAATCATACAAGGTCCTTAAACAATTTTATAGCGGAGAATATAATCCTCACATTCAAAACCATCATTTTAAATCTAAATGTTCAAAATATATAAGGAATATAATTTTATTTTATTAAAACCTATGTTATATATAATGGATGTTTTAAAAATCATTTAAAAATTTCCATGTAGAAAATATCATATCAAATTTGAAAAATATTACTTTAAAACATAAAAAATTTAAAAAACATATTTTTGGAATATATCCATTGAATGTTAAAATGGAATATTCTATGAAAATATGTTTCATGATGATAAAAATATTATTCTTTTCATAGATTTTAATATAAATATTTCATTAACATCTTTATTTAAATCCAAACAGACAATTTCTGGAAAATCAAATTATTATATCTTTAAAAATATTTGAATTAATAAAAACATGTTTAAAAGTGTCTATAATAAATCATTTTTATAATGATTAAAATATTTTTATGACATTTTTTCTGGATAATATGGGTTTTGATGAAAAATATTTTTTTGACAGAATATAGAAAAAATGATTATTTTTTTCATAAAGGAATTATTATGATCTCAGGAGTACATAAAAATAGGAAAATAAATGGATAATATGTATTAATGTTAAATATCCATAATAGATTAAAATTCATTAGTTTGTTGAGAGATAGACCATATTATTTTGTCATTGTAATCCAAAACATAAACAATCCTGTTAAACAATGAGATTCTATCACACAACATTTTCCACTTTAGTAAAATTGAACCGTATTCCCCATTAAAGAATAAAATTATATGAAACAAAAAATCTCATGTATATAAGGAGATTAATGATATAATAGGTCAATGGGGTAGTATATACAACACAAAAAGGATGATAGGTTAACAACTTATGTCTCCAAGAAATAAGATTAAGAAATAAATCCATTATTGAATTTGTAAAATTGAAACTATAAACCCCATGAAAGAGAGATCCTAAAATGAAATAGTTAATCTTACTAATTTCTAGGATAATAATAATAAAATTTATTCATTGGAATTAGATTGACCACATAAAAAACACATTGTGAATATGGAAATTGTCTCATATAAAATAAAAGAGATTGAAATTTCATATCGTAAGTCTTGACTTAATTAATAGTAATTAGAACCTCATATATAATAAATATAATTGTATTATAGATATATTTAAAAATATATATTTATAACATACCATATAATATTTACTTATGATTTTTTATTAATTATTTATTTATAATTATATATTATTGTCATGTTTCCTACAATAACTACATTGTTTTCTGTATATATATTGATTTGTAATTTTTTACATCATAATAATTATAAAATGGTTCCATAATCTCTATAATTTGAATCATGATATAAATATCATATATATTAATCATATATTAATGTACTGTATTACATTAAAATCTTGTATAGAAAATGAAATACACTATTCATATTGATGATATACAATACATTCACATGATCATAGTTTCCATTTCCTTAATTGATGGAATTAAATAAAGGTAAAAACTATATCACCATTAAAAATAAAATCTTCATATCCTATAAAGTTTATTATCATTATAACTATCCATATTTCAATCCAGACAATTATTGAATAAATCTAGTCACATTGTGAGATGGTAGTCAACTATACACAAGAGTGACATTATCATAATCCCAAATACTAGAAGGTATGAATTTATATATGATATAAAAAATAAAATAATACCATAAAAATAATATATAATCATTTAATGATTCGTTATATCCAGCCATGGGAGGTGGTAATAGAAAATAATGTCAGCGGTTTGCAAGGTAGTAGTCAGTCATGTACATTAAAGATATTTTTATATCTTATAAGCTGGAAGACAAATATGATTTAGGTAATTCATTTATCCTATAAAATTATTAGTATGTGGGATATAATATGGATATTTTATCATCATGTTTTAATATTAATTTAATGACTTATAGGATGAAAGAAGATTAAATGCATGGCTAGGGACGTTACCTCCTCAACACACATCTTCATTTAGTTTCCACCAAAATGATTATTAGATTGGATTTATTCCTAGAAAAGGATTCATGTATTATATGAGGGAATTGAAGAACATAATTGAGATTGATTTGGCCGAAACAATGTGGTGATTAGGTTTTAAGGTGATTACAGATTGGGTGGCCTTTTATAAGTTAGATGTGTCACACACATGTAATTTTATTAATTAGAAAGGCTTAAAAAAAATTTAGATACGAGAAGGATCCGAAATTTACATTTCCACACCATATATGTCATATAATATATATATAAATTTCCAAAAAAATCATGTTTTAAAATTATAATTATTAATTTAAAACTTATATTTTATGTCCATCCACCCAGTAAACCCATGTTTAATATAACCCTGATTATTATTTTTTTACTATTTTTCATATTAATTATAGTAAAAAATTATGTTAAATTTATTTGAAAATAAATATAATGAGACTAAAAATTTATAATAAATTTGGTTAAATTCTAATCATTGAGGTTGATATTTTTAATTCAAAAAAATATTTGAGACTCTATGATAGAAATGTTTTCCAAAGATAAAATTTTCAAATTTTCATAAAGTTTCTATATAGAAATTCTATATAAAATTGATTATAATAAAGGAAATTATATTAATATATAAATATAATAAACTAATTTTACCTCAAAATCATCTTATTAAAAAATATATTTTAAAAGTTTTTAATTGAAATTATAATTGATAAGAAAAAACAATATTTTTTACTACTCATTGATACATTTATCTTCTGAAAAAATATAAAATCATAAGCCTTATAAAATTAAGACATCATCATTTGAAACCTGAATATAATTATGTTACCTAAATTTTATAGATTTTTCTAGAAATAGATTTTGAATGTATTTGTGTATTGTGTGATAAAAATGATTTTTAGAAAAATATACATTTAAATCATATATGTATGCTTATAATTAGCTCATACCAAGAAAAACATAAGATGAATTTTTAATATTATTTTAAATTTCTAATTTATAAATTTCATAAATATAATTCCCAAAATGTGATTTACTTAATTTATTAAGGAAACCACATTTGTTCACATATAAATTGATTTTTAGAAAAAATATATTAATTATATTCAAATGCTTATAATTTTCATTTATAGTTAATTTATCCAAAAATAATTCATTTATTATACATTTTTAAACCATATATTTAAATAATTTATTTAATATTATTCACACCATCCATTCCAATTTACAGGTGATAACGATCATGCTAAATAATAATATATTAATATTAAGTTGTGTTTCCTTAAAACAATGTGTCGCACATAGAAATCGATTTCAAAAAAATAATTATTTTATAAAATATATATTTCATATTGAATTTGGTTTTTATAATAACCAATATATTTATATTCTAATGGATACATATTTAAATTTTACATGAAGCTACTAAATTCGTAATGATTCTTCCACCCCCATTCAAAATTATGCACACTAGATACTCAATAGGGAATATAATACTTAATACATTCTTTAAAAACATGGAAAAGTGTAAACAGAAGAGAATGGTGAATTGATCTACTGATTATGGATATAAAAAAATTATTCATAGTGGTGAGAAAATTTATACAAGTCAGGATTAATACCAAGATGTCATAGATTTTGGAATCAAGTCATTTGAAATAAAACAAATAAGAGAATGGGAGGAGAATAATCATATTATAATAGAATTAAATCACTTTAATATAGTTACAATATAAAAATGACATCATAATCTTGATTCAAAGCACCCAACATCGTCACTATAACATTGTTTTTTGAAAAAACATCACACACAATATAATTGTCTATGGTCATTTGCCACAATCCTTTATATCTATCGAGATATAAATATTACACAATTCATTAGAGTGATATATTTATATGAGCCCAACATATACATAAAAAATACACCATATTTTTTCCAATAGTTTTATATCAACCTATTCTAAAATCGTAAAGAGAAAAATTGATTTTACATCCTTTTATGTTGGTTCCATAAGTAGTCATTCATGATTTTATAAAAAATGATTATCAGATGATCTAATGGAAAAATTGGCTATCCAATGATTTTAAATATTAGTATGGGGAAAACCACAACAATAAATATGACTACACATATTATATTTACACCATATAAGAAATTGTTATATGTTTTAGACCAAAAATTCCCCAATTAATCAATGTATTGGGAGACAAGGAGAACACCCAGCAATAAACTAGTGGAATATATGTAAATAAAAGAGTAAATGAATTTGAAGAAAATAATTCTTATTACAATTGGATTATCAGGTAAGAGAAAATCATTAATGGAACATACCTTCAATGTAAAAGATTATTTCGTATTACCTCTTTATAAATCATGTATATGGTATCATTTTACGTATTCCTTTCATCAAGATTATAATATATGTGAATACAATTTTATAATTAATAGAAAAATTACATTCAAAATAAAAAATTTCATATACATTGTAAAAATTTTAAAACTAAAAATTAATTAAATTATATAAATATTAATATCAATTTCGAACAAATGAATATATTGGGAAGAAGTATCATAGAAAATTTAAATTGTTGTGGAATGATATATTCTTATGGAAATATTGAAGAGATATACCTTTCACAAAAAATGATCCAAGTGAAAAAAAATTAGAAGATTTTATTTTAAAATATTTTAAAATAAATTTGAATTTATAAATAACATTAAAAATATTTAATTTACTTTTTAATAAATTCAAACATTTCATAAAATAATATTTTTGAAAAATACAAGTGAAAAAAATAGAAAATTCATTAATGTTTTTATCAAAAACACATCCAATAAAGTTTAATAAAATATTCCATTGAAATATATTGATGTGTAACTATAGGAAAAATTGATATAAATCATATTTGGGGATATATATTACACTTTCGATAGGTAAAATTTTAACATTTAATAAAATATTCATTGGAAAGTATTTGAGTTATCCTTATTAACAAGATGATTTTATTGGAAAATGAATTTCCTAAAACAGTATGATATTAATGAAAATATGCAATATATATATATATAATGGAAAATTATTATTTGAGAAGATAATTATGGGAAAAATATTCTTGGTATATCAAAATCTACATGAGATTTCAATACTCACCTGAAAAAATATGGTTCATGAAAACAATAAAAACAAGATTATTATTTATATAAAAACCATTTTTTCACTCTAAATAAGAATGAAGTTATTGTTATACCAAGGTTTAAGATATTGGACCCCCAAGGCCTATAATGATTATGTTATTCTATCATTACATGATTTCACACTATGCTCACTATATCTATTTCTTATTTGTGTGTTGATTGGGGGGGTTTCATTATAGATTAATATTCAATCAAATCAGGTTCAAAATTTTCATATTTCATAGAACCTTTCAATAGTTTCCATGTTCATAAATGGGTAAAGAAAAACATTCCAAATGAATATGTTCATTTGTGGTTTAAAACCCGATTGTGCTTGGTAATGACATTGGTCTAGAGAAGGGAGATTGGACTCATCCAACTCTTGGGGGGAATTATTCCTTCTTTTTGGATGCACTTATAGATTAAATAAATGTTTTTTAACCTCATCCAAATCATCATATAGGACTAGATACCATAAGAAAACGATTAGGTGTTGGATACATATATGATTAAAGGGTGTTCCTATTGATGAGGCAATCGATATATTAGATAAGTCCTCTATCTATTTCCCACTACTAAATAGAAATTTCCAAAGTCCAATATTTTGAATCTATATAACCAGGAAATCTAAAGTTTATAGTTGTCCAAGAATTTTATTGGTGTTTAAATGATGGAATTGAACCATCCTGAGTTATCCTGCATATCCTTTTTATAATTGGAAAAAAATTCCATGTAGGTATTTTATATCTGATCCCTTTAGATTAATGTCATGTGGAAAGAACATATATGAGGGAACATAGTTGGCATGTGTTGTACTAAAACCATTAAAAGGAATCCTATGTATCTTATTTGTAACCAAAATCTGATTCATTACATTTTGATCTGTGATATTACTGATGGGATGTGACCAATAATTAATTCATGTGACTGTCATTACCACATGGATTATCTTTATGGGGTTTCCTTTCAAACATACATCGAGGTGGATTCCCATATATAGGGGAAATTATATCAAGTCAATGAATGGTGTTTACACATTGAGGTTTCCATACCTGGGGGAAATTTATGATGTGGATGATATGATCATAAAAAACTCCAGATCCCATGTGTGCCATGCTCATTTTGAGAATCAATCGATGGAAACTGATTAGTCTCATTGGATATAGATACGTGATTTATGCACTCGGTTAACCCCTGAGGAGTGTTATAGGAATCTCTTTTCTTTCAAAAGCATCATAGACATCATTTTTGTAGTTAGAATCATAGTCCATATAATTAAATTCATTTTTAACATTCTTTTTTTAGGAACATTATTTAATCGTAATGGATTACATATGAATGGATTCTCTTAAATATTCCTACATCTCATCCTTTAATGGATGATGATGGATGGAGACTTATTGGATAATTAATTCTCATATGTTATTAATATTTTGTATATGAAGGGTATTACACTAGTATGGATTCCCAAGGGAGCTGTGGATATTTGATGGTGTCATACATATCCAGTTTTGAATGGAATTATAGTCATCATAGTTCAGTATGATTCTTGTTTGATTGTGTATATTGGAAAAATTTAACATGTCCCAGGGGGTTTGGATGGAATATTTAGAATAACAGAGTGTATATTCGTAACAAGTCAGAAGTTTTTCGCTGACATTTTCTGAGTGTCTTCTTGACAGGTCATATTTTCTTGTCTAATTTTAACTAAATGACTTCAAGACATGTTCTGACTGTCTACCTGACATGTATTGAGTGTATATATAATATGGTAAATATTTACGTGGGTGATTCTCATGAGGGAGGAATATAAGTTGGATTACTTCTAGATGATTTGGATGGTATTTCTATAGGACTATCACATGAATCGGATGACACATACAAGGGTTTTCACATGATCAACATAGAAAAATTAAGGGGTTTGATGAGATTTAGGACAACACATTAGAAAAATGTCTCATTATATTAATAAAAAGATTAAAGTACTACTCATGGAAATTTAGGTATATCTATATGACATTGATGGACCTGTTTTGAATGTCTAGTGTACTTATAAATACATTTCTGACATGTCTGGGGGACTTCATGTGACTTGACTAATATGTCCCGGCATTGTCGCATGATCTCCTTGCCATGATAGAAGGTGATCACATGATATGGATGGCACATCTAGGAGTTGTTCTCGTCATTTAGGTCAGTCATGGAAAGTGCATGAAGAATTCATATAACATTAGTTTATCTATATTTTCCTAAGGCTGAAATATTTTTCAACCATTAATCCATATATAACTCAATATTTATAAATCATTATTATATTGAGGTTTTGCATTATTAGGTCAATATGTAGAAATTCATTCAAATAAAATGCATAGTTAATTGGAAGGCCTTTTCATGATGAATTAGATGATGATAGAATGTTAATATACATTCCACATAACTTTTTAGTACATTACGTGATTTAACTTGATGGAATACATTTTTGATTTCTTGGAGTTCCACTAAGAGAAGTTCACTCTCACTTATCGCTCCCATGGGAATACCTTTTATGGGAAGTGGTATTTATCATTTTAATTTAGGGGATGAGTTTATAAACCTCAACTATATAGTTCAAAAATAACATGAAATGAACCTATATTTTAGATATAGTCTTTATTCAGCGGAGGGAGTATCACATCACATGCTTTGTATGATCCTGGTACGGGTAGCCCTATGTGCACAAGATAATCATCAACTCTAAGAACGTTATTATAGCTCTATAGTTAGTATAACATCAGTATATTGAATTGATTTATCCTGACCCTATTGACCTGTTGAAAATAATTCCAATGAACAAGCTAACATATATGGGATTCTTCATGAGACTAAGACACATGTAAGCGTGGATATTTCAGGTTCGTGAGAGAATTGGCCGACAGACTTAAAGAAATCTAGAGGGGTCATCTGAGTCCCATCGTGATATCAATAATAATTTCTTATGGTCCTTAATATGATAAATGTAATACCATGAGGCACATTTACTCTTCCCAAAAAATTATTATATCTTCCCTTTAATAGATTCATCCAACTTTTCTAGATTTTATGTATTATTTAAAAAGACTTACATCCATTGGGAATTTATTTACCCTAAGGTAATCACAAGAACTATAATAGATATCATAAATGTGTGATGGAATACTCATTGATGGTCACCTATATTTATATGGTGTGACTCATGAACAAGGAAGGATCATTTAACGACATATTTTGATTGTCATTTCTAGTTGTTCCTATTTTATGTGGATCTATAGGGGAGTCACATGATTGAATGGACATGTACACAGGACTTAAGGTGATGAATGTGACATATCATAGGTCTTCTTAATGATCATAATTACATGTTTACTTCACTTCATGAGATGGAATTGTCATCTCAAATATCCTTTGTGAGATCATGATTACAATTCAAGGAGTCTTCATTTCACCATGATGGTGGTCGAAAGGATTTCACGTTGTCAACAAGGCTTGTCTGGTGCCATTCGCGATATCACGTTGTCTCATTGAAATCCCTTCACATGTCCAATGGTTATCACATGACATTAATTATCCATTTTCATAAATAATCATGTAATATTTACTACAATAGTACTATTCATTTGTAGGTTTATTTCTATATGTTATATAGAGATTTGGGTTATGATAAGGTGTATGTTTCGTGATATGTTCCATGATTGGAGTATATCATTTATAATCCTTTTCGTAACCATCAATACTTATTTTTAAAACATAATAATGAAGGTATGTATATAACGACCAATACTTTACATACATTGTTAATACTTCAAAATTGAAGCATACTTATAACAACATATAACAAAACCACGAAATGACCTTATAGGTATAGTATCTTTAGAAACTGGGAAACATAAACAACTGGTTCATAAAGCGTCTACAATGTCTCCCATTTATTTCATCATATCTATAGTACCTTTTGGCATATCGTACTTAATAAACTTCTTCCTGACCTGGGGAAAGAAAACATACAAAAGGGTGAGCTCAAATGCCCAGTAAGGGTAAACAAAAGAAATATCAATCACATCATATTCATAAGAACATAACTTTTGGAAATCATAACCTGTAAAAGAGAGAATAATTTCATAACATGGGATAAATCATAGTTGTGAAATGGAATCCCAATAATCATAACATAAAACACGAAAATTTGTGGCATACACACATAATCATAGAGAAAAATTTCTTATTAGTCAAGACTCATTGCCAAGACTATCTTAGTGGACAAAGTCCATTTCTGAACAGAGTTCACTCCTCGTTTCAGTCCTGTTTCACTAAACCTGTATAACCTACCATTCCAGCCATGTCTATCTCCTAAGATATAAAATATTTACCCAATGAATTGGAGGGAGATATAGGTCCCACCCATCTCATAATTATACCATTCTTATGTGTGCCACAAAATCATAACTCATACATCATTGCATAACCCATGTAATAAAAATGGGATTCTTAAACAACGTGACATCATAAAACAATTCATATAAGATAAAGTAATTCATAAAAATAATTCCATCACAACAAAATCAAATCAATGTAATAATAGGGATAGAAACAGAACCCTATATTATCTTATATGGAAAATAATTTTGATAAAACACTTGAACTCCATTCTTGAGGAAAATATACTTTCTACTTCAAAAACATTTTCCTTTCTTAACATGACATTAAATTTTAAACTAAAAGATGTTGTTTAAAAATAAACTTTAAAACTTGTAAAGGAAGATTCTTGGAAATAATGTTTTAAAAATCCATTCATGTCATATAAGTTAAAAAAACATTCTTATCGTACTTTTGTCGGAAAAGTCAAAAAGTACCACGTATGAAAAATGACAAAAGATTCCTTTCATATCTTTTACTAAAAACACACCAAAGGGTAAAATTGGATATAAACTATTGTATAAGGATATAAATATTACATATTGAGGAAACATGGATGTGGATGATAAAATAAACCCTAGTAAATACAAAAGTATAAGAAATCTCGGATAAAAATGAGATTGTGACATTTCCCTTACCTTAGGTCCGATTTGCCTCGTAAGTGTCTGAACCTCCTGTATAATGATTTAAATAATGTTATTGACTTATTATAGAATCATAATTATTGTTATGATATCATATATGGTCATATTCTTAGCTTCTTATTAGTAATATTTCATTACTACTTGTTATTCGGGTGTTTATTACTTTTTGTTCTTATGCATGTTTTGTCGAATAAATTCTTATTATTCTATTTAGGTTATAGATACCTCATTTCCAGAATGTTATTAGTGTAATATATATCATATTAATTCATTCAATTAATTTATATAATCATTATGAAATGAATATCATGTAGATTGAGTCGCATCACATCGTGGAGACGGTATTCCGTACATATGCACGAGTGATGATATCGTTCCTATGATCGTGGAATTGTATTGGAGTGTTTGTATACTATTTTAGAATTAATATAACTTTATAATAGTCACATATAGTCATTATTTACACCATTATACCCATTCAAGTAAGGTGGTGGTGGAAAATAGATTACACCACGGCGTGGAGATGGTATTCCGTACGTACGCACGCGCAATGATTTCTTTTTCCGTAGGATGGATAGATGGTGAAATAGGGTTGTTTCATACATATAATAACATATAAGTATATGAGTGATAATGATGTTATTATTTCATAATGAAACAACTAAAGAATAAGAAGTGGAAGAAGAAATAAAGATGAAAGAATCGGTAACGGACATTACCTCTTCTTCGAAGTGCTTCTTTGAGACCACCTTTTAGTGCACGAAAATAGGTCTTTAGAGAAGACCAGAACATCTAGGATGTTTATAGGGAAGTGTAGAGGAGGAATTGGCAGGGTTTGGCCGAGAATGAAGGCTCAAAGTGGTGTGAGGAAGAGGGGGAGGAGGTGCCCTTTTATAAGGGAGGAGAGGGGCACCTTTGGATTAACTAAAAATATTATTTTATTATAAAGTAAAATTCGGTTTCTAATAGCTCCAAATTGATATATTTCGAAGGAAAGGTGGGTCGGGGTCGAATTACTCTCATACCATAGAATTTAGACAAGTTTAGGTATCAATTGTAACCTTATCATTTAGATTTAACTTTAAGTTAGATAATTTAACTTTTACCGTGTCTTCTTGTTTTCTTACACTATAAGGTTAATAAACTTACTATATCAAGCCAAAATAACCCCAAGTTGTTTATTATTAAAATATATAACCTTATCTAAGTCATTTTGACGAACCATAGATTTTTAGGAATAAAATAACAATTAATAATATAATATTTGTTCTAAAAACTATTTTATGTCAATTTTTGACACTATTTAGTAATTGATTTTTGTGAAAATCATAACAGAATGATTAGTTTGAACCAAGTTTATTAAATCAATACTAACATGTCATATTAACCTATAAAATTATTGTAATTCATAAAAAGTCTCAAATTTCATTTATTTGGGTATTTATAACATCAATTATGTCAATATTTCATTAATAAGATAATTACTGCATCATCATTGTGTCATAAATTAAATTATTTAATGTCTATAAATTACAAATAAAATACCATTATGTAGGAAATCTTTTTAGATTTCTAATGAGTATTTATAGTCTAATTTATATAATGTATAACCCCATATTAAAAATTATTTACTTATTAATCTTTGATTTTAACTATTTTAACCCTTCTTTAAAAAAATTGATAATAAATGTCCTAATCTAATCCAAGTTGGACTAAATGGTCATATTTTATTCCTAAGGTTGTTTTTGGTCGAATTAAACTTGTCCAATAGAATTAGGGAATGTGTTAGGGTAATAATACTATCATTTTTACCCTTAATTACCCTATTTACTTTTAACCGTGGTAAAAAAAGTAAAAAGTTACTATTCACCTAAAAATTATTTTCATCTCATTGAACCACATTTTACATACTGACATCAACCGTGTCTCTCAGATTTTCAAAATTCCACTCACAGAAGTGGTAAAATTATGTTTTATGAAAAATTCAGTTTTTTAAATACCACTTAGTGGTTTCACTATCCATCAAAAATTGAAAGTTTTTAGAAAAATACCTAAATTTTACCCTAGGCTAATTTCGATATTCCGAATCCAAAAATGAAGTCCATTTTGAAAAATAAAATTTATAAAATTTCAAAAAGTGGTTATTACTATACATAAATGCTAGTTTTATTAATATTTTAATAGCATATCGTTGTTTAGTGAATCTCGGTATTGCGTACGACACAAGTTATCAAGGAAGGCCGCGGTTGCGTGTAAAGCAAGACAAACTAGTGTTGTGTGTAGTGAAAGATTCCTTTGATGATTTATATAACACAAAAACAAAATATTTCACATAAAAATCTCGGGTGTTACATTCTACCCCCCTTAAAATGAATTTCGCCCTCGAAATTTTTCACTTTGTAACAAACATATGAGGATACCTCTCCCTCATCATATCCTCATGCTCCCATGTAGCTTCTTCTAATTGGTGGTTCCTCCATAAATCTTTCACCATCGAGTGGTCTTGTTTTGTAGGAGTTTTTCACTACGATCCAGAATCTCTATCGGTTATTCTTCATAAGAAAGATCTTTCTCCAGCGGTAAAACTTTTGAGCTGAGTACATGTGAAGGATCAGGTATGTACTTTCTCAGGAGAGATACATGGAACACATCGTGTACTTGAGAGAGATTTGGTGGAAGCGCCAATCGGTAAGCTACCTTCCCGACACGATCCAGTATTTCGAAAGGACCGACATATCTAGGGCTCAACTTCCCCTTCTTTCCAAATATCATGACTCTCTTCCAGGGAGATATTCGTAAGAACACTTTATCACCCACTTCAAAATATAGGTCTTTTCTTCGGTTTTCGGCATAACTTTTATGTCGACTCTGAGTTGATCTTATGTGTTGTTGAATAGATCTGACCTTTTCTGCCATTTCATCAACGAGATCAGGTCCTAATAGCTTTCTTTCTCCAACTTCATCCCAGCAAGTTGGAGTCCTGAATTTCTTTCCATAGAGAGCCTTATAAAGATCCATCTGAATACTCGAGTGAAAGATATTATTATAAGAAAATTCCACCAATGGTAGGTGTTTAACCCAACCACCTTTTAAATCCATAGAGAAAGCTCTCAACCTATCTTCTAGAGTTTTAATTGTTCTCTCAGACTGACCGTCTGTCTGAGGATGATAAGCAGTACTGAAACTCAACTCTGTATCCAGAGTATGCTGAAGACTTCGCCAGAACATCGAGGTAAACCTCGGATCCCGATAAGATATAACAGAAAGTTGTACTCCATGAAATCTTACCACTTCCTTTACATATATCCTGGCAAGCTGATACAGAGATAAATCCTCTCTAATAGCAGTGAAGTGTGTAGACTTTGTAAGACGATAAACTATGACCTAGATAGCATTATTGCAATTGGATGTTTTAGGAATTCCTGTGACAAATTCCATAGTGATGTTTTTTCATTTCCATTAGGGTATGGGTAAGGGTTGTAACATCCCCTTAGACTTTTGTCTCTCAGCATTAACTTGCTGGAAAACCAAGCATTGAGAGACATATTCAGCAACATCTCTTTTCATGCCATCCCACCAGAAGTACTCTATCAGGTCCCTATACATCTCCGTGCTTCCAGGATGAATAGAGAATGAAGAACTATGAGCCTCATCCAACAACTCCTTCTTTAATTCCATGATGGGAGGAACACAAACCCGATTACTGAACTTTATTATCCCATCACTATCGAGGTTGAATTCAGGAACATTTCTCACCTTCTTTTGTAACTCGACATCTTCTTTCTGTGCCTCTTTAATCTTCACATGTATAGATGGTTGAACAATCATTTGAGAAAGATAATATTTTTCCCCATCCATTATAATTCCAAGATCCATCCTTTGTAAATCCATAAATATTGGATCTTTTATGATCCTCATCATGGATAAACTGGCATGGTCTTATCGACTTAATGCATCTGCCACCTTGTTTGCTTTCCCAGGGTGGTAATGGATTGAGCAGTCATAATCCTTAATCAGCTCCAACCATCTTCTTTGACGCATATTCAGCTCCTTTTTTGTGAAAATATACTTTACACTTTTATGATCACTATAAATGTCACACCTTTCTCCATAAAGATAATGCCTCCAAATCTTTAATGCAATGATTACCGCAGCTAACTCCAAATCATCTGTTGGGTAATTTTTCTCATGGATTTTCAACTGTCGTGAGGCATAAGTTATCACCATATCATTTTTCATAATAACACACCACAATCCCTTCTTGGATGCATCACTATAGATCACAAACCTTTCTCTACTACAAGGCAGTGTGAGCACAGGTGCACTGGATAACCTTCTTTTCAACTCCTTGAAATTCCCTTCACATTCTTCCGTCCAAACAAACATAACTCCTTTCCGAGTCAACTTGGTGAGTGGATTAGATAATCATGAAAAATCATTCACAAAACATCGATAATATCCATCCAAACCAAGAAAACCTCAGATCTCATTTACTGTTGTTGGTCTCGACCATCTTTCGATAACCTCTGTTTTTGCTGGATCCACAGATATCCCTTCTTTTGAGATTATGTGACCCAAAAATGAAACTTTTTGAAGCCAAAATTCACACTTGGTAAATTTGGCATAAAGCTTATCCTTTCTCAGGGTCTTCAATATAATTCTCAAGTGATCTTCATGTTCTTCCTTTCTCTTTGAATAGACAAGAATATCGTCTATAAAGACTACCAAAAATTGATCACGATAGTCTCTAAAGACTCTATTCATCAGATCCATGAAGATAGCAGGGGAATTAGTAAAACCAAATGGCATCACTATAAATTCATGTGTCCATACCTTGTACAGAAAGACGTCTTTGGTATATCCTCCCTTTTGACCCTAAATTGATGATACCCTGAACGAAGATCAATCTTGGGAAAGTATTGAGCTCTGCGTAGTTGGTCAAATAAGTCATCAATGCGTGGGAGAGGATATTTTTTCGTGATAGTGATCTTGTTATGTTTTTGATAATCAATGAAAAGTCTCATTGATCCATCTTCCTTCTTAACAAATAGAACAGGTGCTCCCCAAGGTGACGCACTAGGGCGTATGAATCCCTTATCAAGATTCTCTTGGAGTTGCTTCTTCAATTCCTGTAACTCAATTGGTGCCATTCTATAAGGTGTCTTTGAAATAGGCAAAGCACCCGGTATGAGTTCTATTGAAAACTCAACTACACGATTTGGTGGAAGACCCGGCAATTCCTCCGGAAAGACATCATCAAACTCCCGTACAATGGGCATATTCTTAATCGTGAGTTTCTCACCAACCATTTGAGATAAATAACCTTCATTTAGTGGAATCAAGACCCATATGCTAGAAGGAATTTCCACTAGAAGGTTATGTTCATCCTTGTAGTGATAGACGATCATAGATTTATCTGAAATATGAAATGCGACTTCCCTTCTTTAGAAATTGATATGAGATACATATAAAGAAAAGCCAATCCATGCCAAGAATCACATCAAATTCCACTATAGGAAGGATCACAATATTTGTAGGATGCACTTTCCCACAAACATCGATCGGAGAAGAATTATAAACATTTGATGTGACTGTGGTGCCATTATGTGTTGTCACAGCTAACTCAACATCTAATTGTTGAGGTAATACGGTGATACCCTTATAAAATTCTTCAGAAATAAAAGAGTGGGTGGATCCAGAATCAAATAAAACATTTGCTACTTTAGAGTGGATGGTAATTGTACCTTCCACCACATCGTTATCGTACTCCACATCGCTGATAGAAATTTCATGTGACTTTCCTTTGTCTTTAGCCTTAATAGTTTGTTGACGTCGACCATCATCATAAAACCTTGGATTAGGGAATTTATTGGCATAATGTCCCATCTCCTTTCACTTGAAACATTAAAGTGTAGTAGGTTCATTCTGTGTATCCCTTCCTTTGTTTGCATCATTATAAATCTTCTTCCCATCATCGCAGCATTCAAATGCCTGATGACCTTCCTTTCCACACTTGAAACATTTACTTGTCCCTTTAAGACAACTCCCTCCATGTTTCTTTCCACACTTTGAGCATAAGGGAAAGATCATCTTCTTTTCAGTGTGCTCTTTAGATTTTCCTTTGAATTCCATTTTCCTCTTCTTATCAAACCCATATGACTGATGGGTTACTCCAATCTCCATCTCAACTTTGAGAGCACATCGAACAATTTCCTCGTAGCTATTGAAGTCCCTTATGGCTAAGGCTCTTCGAAGACTTGGTTTTGAGCCACTAAAGAATCGATCGATCTTACTCTCAGGTTGGATAATAATACCAGAAGCGTACCTTGCAAGTCTTGAAAAATTTGCTTCATAGGTACCAACATATTCATCATCCTTTTTCTTCAGTTCAAGAAACCCTTTCTCCATCATTGTTCGGAGAATACGAGGGAAGTACTTATTGAAAAATAAGTTCTTGAACTCGTCCCATTCCTTGGACTCAATTTCATCCCATTGCTTCGTATTCTAAATAAGATTCCACCATTGATCAGCATCACCTTTTAAATGATACACTGCTAATATGAATTTATCATGCTCAGAACATTGAAGAACTGAAAATATATTTTCAGTAGTACTAATCCATTGTTCAGCAACTAATGGATCAGTAGACCCACTGAATGAAGGTGGACGCTGTCTCATGATGGATTCAACAGAATGTTTCTCCTTCCTTTTCTCGTTTGGAAGTCCTGCATGATTAATAGCTTGAGAAAGTTGTGTGAGCATGGATACAATATTTTTCATTCTATCTCCTATAACGTTTGGTTTCTCATGGGGACAATCATTGCATTGCCTGTCGCATTTCGCATTAACACGGTTCCTTCGGGTTCCAGCCATTGACTAAAACCAAGAAGAATAGTGTGAGAAAAACTAATTATAATAGGAAAACAACATAATCAAGAATAAAATTTCACACTTAAGGTCTTATCCTAGGTTATTCATGGCCATTTCTAAAACACTATGATTGTGTTCTATGCTTAGACTTCTCCTTAGGGTTCTTACTACGGCTTTCACATCCTTGTTTTCAAAGGCTGACTATACCTTTCCTCTGATACCAACTATAACGACCCATACTTTACATACATTGTTAATACTTCAAAATTGAAGCATACTTATTACAAAAAATAAAAAAATCACGAAAGGACTGTATAGGTATAGTATCTTTAGAAACTGGGAAACATAAACAACTAGTTCATAAAGCGTCTACACTGTCTCCCATTTATTTCATCATATCTATAGTCCCTTTTCGCATATCTTACTTAATAACCATCTTCCTGACCTGGGGAACGAAAACATACAAAAGGGTGAGCTCAAATTCTCATTAAGGGTAAACAAAACAAATATCAATCACATCATATTCATAAGAACATAACTTTTGAAAATCTTAACCTGCAAAAGAGAGCATAATTTCATAACATTGGATAAATCATAGTAGTGAAATGGAATCCCAATAATCATAACATAAAACATGAAAATTTTTGGCATACACACATAATCATAGAATCATTTATTATTAGTCAAGACTCATTTCCAAGACTATCTTAGTGGAAAAATTCCATTTCTGAATCGAGTTCACTCCTCGTTTCAGTCCTGTTTCACTGAACCGGTATAACCTACCATTCCAGCCATGTCTATCACATGAGATATAAAATCATTACCCAATGAATTGGAGGGAGATATAGGTCCCACCCATCTCCTAATTATACAATTATTATGTGTGCCACAAAATCATAAATCATACATCATTGTATAACCCATGTAATAAAAATGGGATTCTTAAACAACATGACATCATAAAAAAATTCATATAAGATAATGGAATTCATAAAAATAATTCCATCAGAACATAATCAAATCAATTTAATAATTGGGATAGAAACAGAACCCTATATTATCATAAATGGTAAATAATTTTGATAAAACACTTGAACTCCATTCTTGAGGAAAATATCCTTTCTACTTCAAAATCATTTTCCTTTCTTAACATGTCATACAATTTTAAACTAAAAGAAGTTGTTTAAAAATAAACATGAAAACTTGTAAAGGAAGCTTCTTGGAAATAATGTTTTAAAAATCCATTCATTCCCTATAAGTTAAAAAAACATTCTTCTCGTACTTTTGTCGGAAAAGTAAAAAAGTACCTCGTGTGAAAAAAGACAAAAGATTCCTTTCATATCTTTTACTAAAAACTAACCGAAGGGTAAAATTGGATATAAACTATTGTAGAAGGATATAAATATTTCATATTGAGGAAACACAGATGTGGATGATAAAATATACCCCAGTAAATACCAAAGTATAAACAATCTCGGATAAAAATGAGATTGTGATATTTCCCTTACCTTAGGTCTAATTTGCCTCGTAAGTGTCTGAACCTCCTGTATAATGATTTAAATAATGTTATTGACTTATTCCAGAATCATACTTATTGTTATGACATCATATATGGTCATATTCTTAGCTTCTTATTAGTAATATTTCATTACTACTTGTTATTCGGGTGTTTATTACTTTTTGTTCTTATGTGTGTTTTGTCGAATAAATTCATATTCTTCTCTTTAGGTTATAGATACCTCATTTCCAGAATTCTATTTGTGTAATATATATCATATTCATTCATTAAATTCAGTTATATAATCATTATGAAATGAAGATCATGTAGAACGAGTCGCATCACATCATGGAGACGGTATTCCGTACATACGCACGAGTGATGATATCGTTCCTATGATCGTGGAATTATATTGGAGTGTATATATACTGTTTTAGAATCAATATCACTTCATAATAGTCATATATAGTCATTATTTACACCATTATACCCATTCCAGTAAGGTGGTGGTGGAAAATAGATTACACCACGGCATGGAGACGGTATTCCGTACGTACGCACGCGCGGTGATTTCTTTTTCCGTAGGATGGATAGATGGTGAAATAGGGTTGTTTCATAATTATAATAACATATCAGTATATTAGTGATACAGATGTTATTACTTCATAATGAAACAACTAAAGAAGAAGATGTGGAAGAAGAAATAAATATTAAAGAATCGGTAATGGACATTACCTCTTCTTTGAAGTGCTTTTTTGAGACCTCCTTTTAGGGCACTAAAATAGGTCTTTGAAGAAGACCAGAACCTCTAGGATGTTTCTAGGGAAGTGGAGAGGAGGAATTGGCAGGGTTTGGCCGAGCTTGAAGGCTCACGGTGGTGTGAGGAAGAGGGGGATGAGGTGCCCTTTTATAAGGGAGGAGAGGGGCACCTTTGGAATAACTAAAAATATTACTTTATTATAAAGTCAAATTAAGTTTTTAATAGCTAAAAATTGATATATTTAAAATATAAGGTGGGTATGGGTCGAAATTATCTCCTCGAATAGAATTTAGACAAGTTTAGGTATCAATTTTGACCTTATCATTTAGATTTATCATTAAGTTAGATAATTTAACTTTTACTCTGTCTTCTTGTTTTCTTACACTATAAGGTTAATAAACTTACTATATCAAGCCAAACGAACCCCAAGTTGTTTATTATTAAAATATATAACCTTATCTAAGTCATTTGGCCGATCCATAGATTTTTAGGAATAAAATAACAATTAATAATAAAAATTTTTTAAAAAAACTATTTTATGTCAATTTTGACACTATTAGTAATTGATTTTTGTGAAAATTATAACAGAAAGATTAGTTCGAACGAAGTTACTTAAATCAATAATAACATGTCATATTAACCTATAAAATTAGTTTAATTCATAAAAAGTCTCAAATTACATTTATTTGGATATTTATAACATCAATTATGTCAATATTTCATTAATAAGATAATTACTGCATCATCATTGTGTCATAAATTAAATTATTTAATGTCCAAAAATTACAAATAAAAAACCATTATGTAGGAGATCTTTTTATCTTTCTAATGAATATTTATAGTTGTATTTATCTTATGTATATCCCCATATTAAAAGTTATTTACTTATTAAACTTTGTTTTTAACTATTTTAACCCTTCTTTAAAAAAATTGATACTAAATGTCCTAATCTAATCCAAGTGGGACTAAATGGTCATATTTTATTTTTAAGGTTGTTTTTGGTCTAATTAAACTTGTCCAATAGAATTATAACATGTGTTAGGGTAATAATAATATCATTTTTACCCTTAATTACCCTATTTACTTTTAACCGTGGTAAAAAAAGTAAAAAGTTACTATTCACCAAAAAATTATTTTCATCTCATTGAACAACATTTAACTTACTGACATGAACCATTGTTATCGGATTTTTGAAATTCCACTCACAGAAGCGGTAAAATTATGTTTTATGAAAAATTCAGTTTTTTAACTACCACTTAGTGGTTTCACTATTCATCAAAAATTGAAAGTTTTAAGAAAAATACCAAAATTTCACCCTAGGATAATTTCGATATTTCAAATCCAAAAATGAAGTCCATTTTGAAAAATAAAATTTATAAAATTTCAAAAAGTGGTTATTACTATACATAACTGCTAGTTTTAATAATATTTTAATAGCATATCATTATTTAGTGAAACTCGGTATTGTGTACGACACAAGCTATCAAGGAAGGCCGCGGTTGTGTATAAAGCAAGCCAAGCTAGTGTTGTGTGTAGTGAAAGATTCCTTTGATGATTTATATAACATAATAACAAAGTATTTCACATAAAAGTCTCGGGTGTTACATTCTACCCCCCTTAAAATAAATTTCAACCTCGAAATTCGTCACTTTGTAACAAACAGATGAGGATACCTCTCCCTCATCATATCCTTAAGCTACCATGTACCTTATTCTAATTGGTGGTTCCTCCATAAAACTTTCACCAAGCAAGTGGTCTTGTTTCTGAGGACTTTTTCACTACGATCTAGAATCTCTATCGACTTTTCTTCATAAGAAAGATCTTGCTCTAGTGGTACAACATCTGAGCTAAGTACATGTGAAGGATCAGGTATGTACTTTCTGAGGAGAGATACATGGAACACATCGTGTACTTGAGAGAGATTCAGTGGAAGCGCCAATCAGTAAGCTAACTCCCCGACACGATCTAGTATTTCAAAAGGACCAATATATATTGGGCTCAAATTCCCCTTCTTTCCAAATATCATGACTCTCTTCTAGGGATATATTTTTAAGAAAACTTTATCACCCACTTCAAACTCTAGGTCTTTTCTTCGGTTGTCGGCATAACTTTTCTGTCAACTCTGAGCTGCTCTTATGTGTTGTTGAATAGATATGACCTTTTCTGCCATTTCTTCAACGAGATCAGGTCCTAATAGAATTATTTCCCCAACTTCATCCCACCAAGTTGGAGTCTTGCATTTATTTCCATAGAGAGCCTCATAAGGATCCATCTGAATACTAGACTGAAGGCTATTATTATAAGAAAATTTCTCCAATGGTAGGTGTTGATCCCAACCACCTTTGAAATCCATAGAGGAAGCTCTCAACATATCTTCTAGAGTTTGAATTGTTCTCTCATACTAACCATCTGTCTGAGGATGATAAGCAGTACTGAAACTCAACTCTGTATCTAGAGTATGCTAGAGACTTCGCTAGATCTTCGAGGTAAACATCGGATCCCGATCAGATATAATAGAAAGTGGCACTCCATGCAATCTTACCAATTACTTTACATATATCCTGAAAGCTGATCCAGAGAGAAATCCTCTCTAATAGGAATGAAGTGTGCAGACTTGGTAAGACGATCAACTATGACCCAGATAGCATTATTGCCTTTGGATGTTTTAGGAAGTCCTGTGAAAAAGTCCATAGTGATGTTTTCCCATTTCCATTTGGGTATGGGTAATGGTTGTAACATCCCCTTAGACTTCTGTCTCTCAGCTTTAACTTGCTGACAAACCAAGCATCGAGAGACATATTCAGCAATATCTCTTTTCATGCCATCCCACCAGAAGTACTGTTTCAGGTCCCTATACATCTTCGTGCTTCCAGGATTAATAGAGAATGAAGAGCTATGAGCCCCATCCAGCAGCTCCTTATTTAATTCCGGGATGGGAGGAACACAAACCCGATTCCAGAACTTTATTATCCCATCACAATCAAGGTTGAATTCAGGAACATTTCTCACCTTCTTTTGTAACTCGACATCTTCTTTCTGTGCCTCTTTAATCTTCACATGTATAGATGGTTGAACATTCATTTGAGAAAGATAAGATTTTTCCCCTTCCATTATAATTCCAAGATCCATCCTTTGTAAATCCATAAATATTGGATCTTTTGTGATCCTCATCATGGATAAACTAGCATGGTCTTGTGGACTTAATGCATCTGCCACCTTGTTTGCTTTCCCAGGGTGGTAACGGATTGAGCAGTCATAATCCTTAATCAGCTCCAACCATATTCTTTGACGCATATTCAGCTCCTTTTGTGTGAAAATATACTTTAAACTTTTATGATCAGTATAAATGTCACACCTTTCTCCATAAAGATAATGCCTCCAAATATTTAATGCAAATATTACTGTAGCTAACTCCAAATCATGTGTTGGGTAATTTTTCTCATGGATTTTCAACTGTCGTGAGTCATAAGCTATCACCATATCATTTTGCATAATAACACACCACAATCCCTTCTTGGATGCATCACTGTAGATCACAAACCTTTCTCCACTACAAGGCAGTGTGAGCACAGGTGCACTGGATAACCTTCTTTTCAACTCTTTGAAATTCCCTTCACATTCTTCTGTCCAAACAAACTTAACTCCTTTCCGAGTCAACTTGGTGAGTGGATTAGATAATCATTAAAAATCATTCACAAAACGTCGATAATATCCAGCCAAACCAAGAAACCATCAGATCTCAGTTACTGTTGTTGGTCTCCACCATCTTTCGATAACCTCTGTTTTTGCTGGATCCACAGATATCCCTTCTTTTGAAATTATGTGACCCAAAAATGAAACTTTTTGAAGCAAAAATTCACACTTGGTAAATTTGGCATAATTCTTCTCCTTTCTCAGGGTCTTCAATATAATTCTCAGGTGATTTTCTTGTTCTTCCTTGCTCTTTGAATAGACAAGAATATCGCCTATAAAGACTACCAAAAATTGATCACGATAGTCTCTAAAGACTCTATTCATCATATCCATGAATATAGCTAGGGAATTAGTAAGACCAAATGGCATCACTATAAATTCATAGGGTCCATACATTGAACGGAAAGCCGTCTTTGGTATATCCTCCCTTTTAACCCTTAATTGAGGATACCCTGAACGAAGATCAATCTTGGAAAAGTATTGAGCTCCGCATAGTTGGTCAAATAAGTCATCAATGCGTGGGAGAGGATATTTGTTCTTAATAGTGATCTTGTTAAGTTCTTGATAATCAATTCAAAGTCTCATTGATCCATCTTCCTTCTTAACAAATAGAACAGGTGCTCCCCAAGGTGACGCACTAGGGCGTATGAATCCCTAATCAAGATTCTCTTGGAGTTGCTTCTTCAATTCTTTCAACTCAATTGGGGACATTCTATAATGTGTCTTTGAAATAGGCAAAGCACCCAGTATGAGTTATATTGAAAACTCAACTTCACGATTTGGTGGAAGACCCGGTAATTCCTCCAGAAAGACATCATCAAACACCCGTACAATGGGAATATTCTTAATCGTGAGTTTCTAACAAACCATTTGAGATAAATAACCTTCATTTAGTGGAATCAAGACCCATAAGGTAGAAGGAATTTCCATTGGAAGGATATGATCATCCTTGCATTGATAGAAGATCATAGATTGATCTAGAATATGAAATGTGACTTCCCTTCTTTGGTAATTGATATGAGCTCCATATAAAGAAATCTAATCCATACCAAGAATCACATAAAATTCCACTATAGGAAGGATCACAAGATTTGCAGGAAGCACTTTCCCACAAACTTCGATCGGAGAAGAATTATAAACTTTTGATGCGACTGTTGTGCCATTAGGTGTTGTCACACCTAACTCAACATCTAATTGTTGAGGTAATACGGTGATACCGTTAGAAAATTCTTCAGAAATAAAAGAGTGGGTGGATCCAAAATCAAATAAAACATTTTCTACTTTAGAGTGGATGGTAACTGTACCTTTCACCATATCGTTATCGTACTCCACATCGCTGATAGAAATTGCATGTGACTTTCCATTGTCTTTATCCTTAAGTGTTTGTTGACGTCGACCATCATCATCAACCCTTGGATTAGGGAATTTATTGGCATAATGTCCCATCTCCTTGCACTTGAAACATTGATGTGTAGTAGGTTCATTCTATGTATCCCTTCCTTTGTTTGCAACATTATAAATTTTCTTCCCATCATCGCAGCATTCAAATGCCCGATGACCTTCCTTTCCACACTTGAAACATTTAATTGTCCCTTTAAGAAAACTCCCTCCATGATTCTTTCCACACTTTGAGCATAAGAGAAAGCTCATCTTCTTTTCAGTGTGCTCTTTAGATTTTCCTTTGAATTCCAATTTCCGCTTCTTATCAAACCCATATTACTGAGGGGTTACTCAAATCTCCATCTCAAATTTGAGAGCACATCGAACGATTTCCTCGTAGCTATTGAAGTCCCTTATGGCTAAGGCTCTTCCAAGACTTGGTTTTAAGCCACTAAAGAATAGATCGATCTTACTCTCAGATTAGATAATAATACCAGAAGCGTACCTTGCAAGTCTTGAAAAATTTGATTCATAGGTACCAACAGATTCATCATCCTTTTGCTTCAGTTCAAGAAACTCTTTCTCCATCATTGTTTGGAGAATACGAGGGATGTACTTATTGAAAAATAAGTTCTTGAACTCGTCCCATTCCATGGACTCAATTTCATCCCTTTGACTCATATTCTTAATAAGATTCCACCATTGATCAGCATCACCTTCCAAACGATACACTGCTAAGATGACTTTATCATGCTCAGAACATTGAAGAACTGAAAATATCTTTTCAGTAGTACTAATCCATTGTTTAGAAACTAATGGATCCGTGGACCCGCTGAATGGTGGTGGGCGCTGTCTCATGAAGGATTCAAAAAAATGTTGCTCCTTCCTTTTCCCGTTTGGAAGTCCTACATGATTCATAGCATGAGAAAGTTGTGTGAGCATGACTACAAGAGTTTTCATTCCAGCTCCCATAACGTTTGGTTGCTCAGGGGGACAATCATTGAATTGCCCGTAGCATTCTCCATTAACACGGTTCCTTCGGGTTCCAACCATTGACTAAAACGAAGAAGAATAGTGTGAGCAACACTAATTATATTAGTAAAACCACAACATCAAGAATAAAATTTCACACTTATGGTCTTATCCTAGGTTATTCATGGCCATTTCTAAAACACTAAGATTGTGTTCTATGCTTAGACTTATCCTTAGGGTTCTTACTAAGGCTTTCACATCCTAGTTTCCAAAGGTTGACTATACCTTTCCTCTGATACCAACTATAACGACCCATAATTTACATACATTGTTAATACATCAAAATTAAAGCATACTTATTATAACATATAACAAAACCACGAAAGGACCATATAGGTATAGTATCTTTAGAAACTGGGAAACATAAACAACTGGTTCATAAAGCGTCTACACTGTCTCCCATTTATTTCATCATATCTATAGTCCCTTTTGGCATATCTTACTTAAGAACCTTATTCCTGACCTGTGAAAAGAAAACATACAAAAGGGTGATCTCAAATGCTCAGTAAGAGTAAACAAAAGAAATATCAATCACATCATATTCATAAGAACATAACTTTTGGAAATGTTAACCTGCAAAAGAGAGCATAATTTCATAACATGGGATAAATCATAGTAGTGAAATAGATCCCAATAATAATAACATAAAACATGAAGATTTGTGGAATACACACATAATCATAGAGAATCATTTCTTATTAGTCAAGACTCATTGCCAAGTCTATCTTAGTGGACAAAGTCCATTTCTGAACCGAGTTCACTATTCGTTTCAGTCCTGTTTCACTGAACCGGTATAACCTACTATTCCAGTGATGTCTATCTCATGAGATATAAAATCTTTACCCAATGCGTTGGAGGGAGATATAGGTCCCACCCATCTCATAATGATACCATTCTTATGTGTGCCACAAAATCATAAATCATACATCATTGCACAACCCATGTAATAAAAAATGGGATTCTTAAACAACATGACATCATAAAACAATTAATATAAGATAAAGTAATTAATAAAAATAATTCCATCACAACATAATCAAATAAATGTAATAATAGGGATAGAAACAGAACCCTATATTATCATAGATGGAAAATAATTTTGATAAAACACTTGAACTGCATTCTTGAGGAAAATATCCTTTCTACTTCAAAAACATTTTCTTTTATTAACATGTCATACAATTTTAAACTAAAAGAAGTTGTTTAAAAATAAACATGAAAAATTGTAAAGGAAGCTTCATGGAAATAATGTCTTAAAAATCCATTCTTTCCATATAATATAAAAAAACATTCTTCTCGTACTTTTGTCAGAAAAGTCAAAAAGTACCTCGTGTGAAGAACGACAAAAGATTCCTTTCATATCATTTACTAAAAACTCACTGAAGGGTAAAATTGGATATAAACTATTTTAGAAAGATATAAATATTACATATTGAGGAAACATGTATGTGGATGATAAAATACACCCCAGTAAATACCAAAGTATAAACAATCTCGGATAAAAATGAGATTGTGATATTTCCCTTACCTTAGGTCCGATTTGCCTCGTAAGTGTCCGAACCTCCTGTATAATGATTTAAATAATGTTATTGACTTATTCCAGAATCATACTTATTGTTATGATATCATATATGGTCATATTCTTAGCTTCTTATTAGTAATACTTCATTACTACTTGTTATTCGTCTGTTTATTACATTTTGTTCTTATGCGTGTTTTGTCGAATAAATTCTTATTCTTCACTTTAGGTTATAGATACCTCATTTCCAGAATGGTATTAGTGTAATATATATCATATTAATTCATTCAATTCATTTATATAATCATTATGAAATGAAGATCATGTAGAACGAGTCACATCACATCGTGGAGACGGTATTCTGTACGTACGCACGAATGATGATATCATTCCTATGATCGTGGAATTGTATTGGAGTGTATGTATACTATTTCAGAATCAATATCACTTATAATAGTCATATATAGTCATTATTTACACCATTATAACCATTCAAGTATGGTGGTGGTGGAAAATAGATTACACCACGGCGTGGAGACGGTATTCTGTACGTACGCACGCGTGGTGATTTCTTTTTCCGTAGGATGGATAGATGGTGAAATAGGGTTGTTTCATAATTATAATAACATATCAGTATATGAGTGATACTGATGCTATTACTTCATAATGAAACAACTAAAGAAGATGAAGTGGAAGATGAAATGAAGATGAATGAATCAGTAACAGACATTACCTCTTCTTTGAAGTGCTTCTTTGAGACCTCATTTTAGGGCACTAAAATAGGTTTTTGTAGAAGACCATAACCTCTAGGATGTTTCTTGAGAAGTGGAGAGGAGTAATCGGCAGGGGTTGGCCGAGCTTGAAGGCTCAATGTGGTGTGAGGAAGAGGGGGAGGAGGTGCCCTTTTATAAGGGAGGAGAGGGGCACCTTTGGAATAACTAAAAATATTATTTTATTATAAAGCCAAATTCGATTTTTAATAGCTCAAAATTGATATATTTAGAAGATAAGGTGGGTAGGGGTCGAAATAATCTCATCCAATATAATTTAGGCAAGTTTAGGTATCAATTTTATCCATATCATTTATATTTAACTTTAAGTTAGATAATTTAACTTTTACCGTGTCTTCTTTTTTTCTTACACTATAAGGTTAATAAACTTACGATATCAATCCAAAAGAACCCCAAGTTTTTTATTATTAAAATATATATCCTGGCCTAACCTTATATTTTTAGGAATAAATAACAATTAATAATATAATATTTGTTTTAAAAACTATTTTATGTCAATTTTGACACTATTTAGTAATTGATTTTTGTGAAAATCATAACAGAATGATTAGATCGAACCAAGTTACATAAATCAATAATAACATGTCATATTAACCTAGAAAATTAGTTTAATTCATAAAAAGTATCAAATTACATTTATTTGGGTATTTATAACATCAATTATGTTAATATTTCATTAATAAGATAATTACTACATCATCATTGTGTAATAAATTAAATTATTTAATATCTAAAAATGACAAATATAATACCATTATGTAGGAAATATTTTTATATTTATAATAAATATTTATAGTCGAATTTATCTTATGTATAACCCCATAATAAAAATTATTTACATATTAAACTTTGATTTTAACTATTTTAACACTTCTTTAAAGAAATTTATAATAAATGTCCTAATCGAATCCAAGTGGGACTAAATGGTCATATTTTATTCCTAAGGATGTTTTTTGTCGAATTAAACTTGTCCAATAGAATTAGGACATGTGATAGGGTAATAATAATATCATTTTTACCCTTAATTACCCTATTTACTTTGAACAGTGGTAAAAAAAGTAAAAAGTTACCATTCACCAAAAAATTATTTTCATCACATTGAACCACATTTTACTTACTAACATCAACCGTGTCTCTCGAATTTTCAAAATTCCACTCACAGAAGTGGTAAAATTATGTTTTATGAAAAATTCAGTTTTTTAACTACAACTTAGAGGTTTCACTATTCATAAAAAATTGTAAGTTTTCAGAAAAATACCAAAATTTCACCCTAGGCTAATTTCGATATTCCGAATCCAAAAATGATGTCCATTTTGAAAAATAAAATTTATAAAATTTCAAAAGTGGTTATTACTATTCATAACGGATAGTTTTAATAATATTTTAATAGCATATCATTGTTTAGTGAATCTCGGTATTGCGTACGACACAAGCTATCGAGGAAGGTCACGGTTGCGTGTAAAGAAAAACAAGCTAGTGTTGTGTGTAGTGAAAGATTGATTTGATGATTTATATAACATAAAAACAAAATATTTCATATAAAATTCTCGGGTGTTACAATGTATTTTTAATGGGACCTCACATGATCATGAACAGATTGTGCTAAGCGCTTGCTCTGTTTGTAATTACTCCCCAAGGTCATGCAATCAGGTGCCTTTTAGGTGCCACATGATTTTTCTTTTCAAGACACATGTTTTCCATGTATCCATGGTTCCATGTTTTATTAAAGAGAAAATAATAACCCTGATTCTACAACTTCATCAATTATGGATTTGAAGATTTTAATTTAGTGGGTGTTAACAATCCCCCCCCCATAAGGGTGAAGTCTGCAGGGACAAGGACATGGTTCTGTGGAAAGTAATTTTCAACCTGTGTCCTTACGGATTCCATTTCTTTGGTTAAAAATAAACATTTAATATTATAGCTTAAATTTTTTATTTTATGGGGCATCCCATAAATATCGGAAGGTTGGAGTCTCTAATAGAAATGATGATGAAAACTCTAGAGATCCTATGATTTCTTCCTATGCATGACTAATTATTAGGACATTGCTGTAATAACCATATTACCCAACACCATCTAGAGATTTGATCATGGTATCCTATGGATATTATTCATTGTTAGATGTAATTTATTGATTGATTCGTTAAATAGTCAAAAGTTGTTTCCTCATGTTGTACTCCATATCACTGAATGTAGTTCATCTGATGTGGTTTTCATGGCACAACAACACATTGTCTTCTGATCCCCCAGATCATTGTTCTACTTGAGTGGCCTTAATATGGACATGAAATTAAAAGGCATAAAAACCTCAGGAAATTTTAGACATCCTATGGTCCATGTTCTACTTAATACCTATAAAGAATCTTATGATCACAAACCCTTATATAGTTCATGTGTTTTGTAGGAAATTTCTTCCTCGTCATTCTTCATTTTGAGTTTTCACCATTATAGATTGTACTCCTCCTGTATTCTTCTTTTTAATTTATTGAAGGATTCTAGTTCTACTGAATCTATCCAAAAGTATATGATTGATAAGAGTCGTAATGCCGAACTTTGGTATCATGTGTTCCTAAAAATGAGGTTTTAAGGACCTTTTCCCAATTTAAATTCACGACTATCCACTACAGCATCAAGTACCTTTAGATGGATACAACATTTTGGATGATAATTACATTCCTTTACCCGATTAAAATATTTTATCTCCCTATTTTTCATCATCTGTAGAATAGAGTAAAATGAAAATTTATAAGTAAATTAAATTGGATCTCACACTACCCTAGGGGTTACCCTATAAGTTTCTTAACCCCACTTGGGATCTTGATAGTTGTGATATTTTCAACAATATAATTCTATAAATTTATTATATCATAATGCTCACATATTTGAATAAACTAATAATTTTATTTAGCTCAAAATGGGATTTGCGACCAAGACATAACATCTCTAATGAATGGGAATGATCATTCTAGGTCAGTATGTTCTGCTCCGAATTATACAACTACTTACATGTTATTAGTATTTATGATGAGACAATGACATCCTTGTTTTATGTGTATCATTATTTGAAACTACACTATGTTTTGATTAGTCATTGGTTTCTACACACAAATTCCTTTCAATTTTCTCACAGTGACATTGAGATCATCCTCGAAGATATTTACTATATTTGAGAAATAACCCCTCTTAAGGACATGTATAGAAAACATATTCCTCTATTGGAAATTTAGGATGACCTTTCACAATTCTAATCCATTCATTGTTGGATCATAATCATCCCCTAGCATAGGAGGAATTCGATTAACACCATACACCATCACCAATTTCCTTCCATATAGGCCAATAATATTGAAAGTTATTATTATGTCATTATAAAGGTTGGGGAGTATTTCTCATTATGATACTAGGTGATATTGTTGGTACACCAGATCCCTCATCATGTGGGGTTTTTATCCATGTTTTCTAATGTGTGGGTATTCATTGACGAGGATGCACTCTCTCAAATTTATGTAGGCATGCTGGTGATTGAAACTTGATTAGATGAGGTGTTCCATCATAATTTATTTATGTGGACTAGATCTCACCATTATCAATGACATGGTCATATAAAATAATAAAACACACATTACAAGATTGGTATACACTTCTAAATCTAATTTGGCAATATATGATCTCCTTTTCATTGTTATAAATATCATAACGCAAATGGAATCACTAATGAATGATTTTTTCCTAAGACATTGAATGTTTTTATGGTTGATCTGATAACACTGTGTCCGTTAAAGGTTATTGATATGTTCATATTGCATGATCATTTCATCTTCCTGCCCTATCTGTCTCCAATGATATAATTTTTTATATTGGTAGTGGCTCTCCCAATGGTAGTTCATATAAAATATCATTATGGGATAGGGTTATATAGGTATGTGTAGATGAGATGATTACCTATGAGCTATATACACCCTCTCAGGTTTTCATCATTTTTTATATATTCAATTGAATTCTCATCTCCCTTCAGATGGAATTTAGGGAGAAACAAATGCTGGTCCCATTCATCAATTTGGATCTTATTGGAATATGAAAATACAAAGGCATAGATTATTGTTATTCCCATCCAAATCTACTTGTCTTACATCTATGACCAGGAATGGACGGAATCTTTCTCAAGAGTTGTATTGGGTAGATTGGTCCATCAAGTGGATAATCTATATGTTTCAAAGAACCCATTATCCATGGTAGAAATATCATTGATTCAATACAAGGGGGATAATCTATGTAATATATCTAATAATAGTAATATAATTACCATTATTGGGGAATTGTTTTTTAAGGGTTTTATACCAACAATACTAATGAAGAATGATGTACCAACTACGATTATAGAGAATAATTCTTCTTCTCCAACATCATTATTAGCCCAACCAACTCATATTTGAACATATTTAATTTCTTAATTTTATCTATAAGTTATTATTTCATTCTGATGTACCTACTCATATTCTTTGGAGAACCAAGTACCATAAAGGCTATTTTTATACCAAATCCATAACGTGATCACCATGACTCCTATAGAGGTGGTTCATGGAAAAGAGGAATACATTTTCAAGTTAATTCATGATTTGGGGTAAAGTGGTTTTGATTGTCAATTATTATATGATACCATGTACAAGATTATAATATCCCATAAAAAATATACAATAAAGAGTATGACATATGCAGATTCATTTAAAAAAATTCTCTAGTCTAGTTAATGAGATGGCCTGCAAAGATAAATGGTTACATATATCAAATTGTTTGTAAGCTATGTTCACAGATAGATGTTCAGACCATAGAAATTATAGAATACAAATAGAGAGTATCATTCATTAGATCTCATCTTTTGGAATCACCATATTTATTAGAAACAACTCAAAAAGGAGCCTAATATCTGTACTCTTCAATTGACACTCTTTATCCTAAGGTACCATAATAAGATATGGAATGTGAATAACATTCCATCTTAATTGATACCTCTCACAAAACAATACATAATTTTAAAAAAATTTCAAACAAACCTATATTGGGACCTAGCTATGGGTGTATATATTTACCTATCAATTTCATCCATTGTTTTGAAACATTAAGAGAAAATTTGGAATGTGGGGGACGTTCTTTTTCAAACTATCAATTATTAAATCTTATGTACATTACATGTCATTTTATAAATTCAATTCATTCATGATGTGAATTAAATTTCATAGAATAGATTTCATATTAATCATCGACCATACAAATAATTTTTATATGACCATTTAAACCAAAACTCATAGATATGAATGATTAATTAATAACTAATTTTTTTTATTTTTTATGGTAGTTCCTGCATACATGAGATTCCCCATTGATGTATCTACTCTATTCATATAGGTAACCCATGTTTAAATACATATTTTTGGTAAATGTTTTTCCCATAAGGATAAAAATATAATTTATGCCTATGTTAGTGGAACTAGAGATCATATATTGATTTTTTATTAGAACAGATAAATGTACCTATAAGATTGGTATCATCTTATTTTTATTAATTTCCCTATATTTTACCTATGGTTCATATAGGTTAATCTTTGTTGTAATGAACATAAATTTATTTCAGGCCTCCCATTTACTTGGTTTTTGATCTGGAATGTTTTATCCTTTTCCATTTTATAAGGTCTCAATATTTACTAGATCACACAAAATGCATGTAAAACTAGAAAAGACTCAATTTTTTCCAAGGTTCTCATTTTCAGTTTTCAACCAAGAGAGCATTTTTTATCATATTATTTTCTATTTTTATGTATTTTATGTAAACCTATTTCCATGTTGTTTATTGGGTCATCCAACTCACACTATTTATCCCATATATGTTGAACCATTAATAATGTATCATTCTTTGTGTAGTTTAATGTCAAGTTGTATGAAAGTATACAGTGTTGATTGAAATCATGGATTATGGATGAGAAATATCGTGTAGTCTGATGTCTTGTGTCTAGGATAAGAGATTTTATACAATTTAGTGTATTTCAGGAAAGTCTTGAGATGTTTCCTAGTTTAGATTCTTTCTTCTAGGATATTAGATATTTTGATATTTAGAGTCTTGGTATAATGAAATGAGTCATATTTTGGTTTAGATTATTCCTACCATGACCTGAGATGCTAGATAATTTATAGTATTACCAAAATTATGTGATATTTGGTGTTTTTTAGAGTAGATTCTAGGACTAGATTGATGAATATAAAATGGGGAAGACATATCGGGGAGGACTCCAAGATCCCTTAGGTGATGAGTTTTTATGTAGTGTTACAGGGGATCATGAATGTTAAAGCACCTTTAATGTATAAATGAGTTTAATCCATTATGCAGGTCATAGGATATTATGAATGGGCTCATAGGAATTACATTCTTGGGCATGTATAGGGTATGCCCACTATTTTACATGGGCCATGAAATATTTATGATGAATCGTATTGGTGGATAGTAAAATATTATCGAATCCATATCCATCAGGATAGATTGAATTTGGGATATGTAAATCATGAAACAAAATATTGAACCATGGAACTTGGAATGAGTTTGACACACCAAGGATGACCCAAAACACCCTAAGGTGCATAGTTATGTCTCAGTGTTGATGTGTCTCACTAGGATTAATGATTCATTCATTCAATGAGTATATGACTCTAGTTGGTAGGTCTTATGATCATATTAATGGGTCTCTATAGATTAAATTCATGTTCATGTAAAGGGGATCACCACTCCTTTCCATGGACCATGTAAATTTTTTTAATAGTAAAACAACTAGACTAAAAAGTGTTGTATAGAGAAAAGAGTTTTCAAGGAAGGGTTCTTGCACCCGAAATAATTTTATGATAGTAATATTATACTATAAAAAATTTGGTTTCTAGTCACATAATGTGGGCCATCAAATGGTTCGTGAATAAAATATCACATTCCAAAATTATAAAACTGTATAATACATGGTCATGTAACAAGATGGATGTTGAATCAATTTGTATAATCTAGTTTCGGGGAATGTAAATCATGGTCTAGGATTATATAATTTAACTGGTCATTGAATCTTATAGTTACTGGTCAAGGATTGGTAATAGAGGTTTCCCATATTTCACATTCTCAAGACAATAAATCCTTGATTTATGGGGTGGGTGGTTGGGTGTGGGATTTGGTGACCCTGAATCCCCTATAAAAATGCTCTTTTGAAGGGTTTTATTTTCTGAAGAATATTAATAGGACAATTTTGGTCATACATACCATGTTATTGTTTTTTTGAGAGGAATAAGAGATCCCATGTTCCTTGGGGGTTCAGGAGAAGTATAAAAACTCAAAGAACTAGTTGTGTCAGCTCGGGGATAAAATATGTAAAGGTGGTTTTTGAAGAATGTAAAATTCAAGAAGGGTCTGACTACCTTAAATGTTATTTCACTATATAAAAAACATGTTATAGTGTTGAGATCTTTTGATACGCAGTTAATCTGTACATATTATAGTCCATGGGGAACATATGGCATGGATCAACATTTATAAGGAAGAAAAAGTTTTCCATATTAGCATTATTGATAGTGTAACTATACTATACCAATTTTTTAAATCCTAATAATGTTGTTTTTAGATATAAAAGACCTTAATTTTTCTCAGGAATCCCTTTTGGGGTTTTCATCATGAAAAGCTGTTTTTTCGATTTGACAAGAAGTTTTGGGTCTCACAATTTGGATCATCAAAGGATAATGTTGATTGTTGTACATCTTTTGGTTAAGAGAATTCAATTTATGGTCCTTATTCATGTCGGCCTAGTATGAGGGGAATACTACACAATATCCAAATTATGTTACCTTGAGAGAAGTGTAATTAAACATCTTTTTCAATGGGAGATGAAAATGTTATAAATCGAGTATCATGGTTCCCATTTCATGAGAAATGGAATGTGGCGATCATTATGGGGATGAAAAAAATAATGTAATTTATCGAGTTCAACCATAAGGACATCAGGGATCACATGGATTAAAAATACCTTCTTATAGAGCCATGATGAGTCTTATTAGTCTAACAAATCCATTATATGAATACACCTCTATCTGGTTCAAACATATGGATATTTTCCACATTATAGGGGCCATGAATGAATTGTGGCTACATGAGGTTCTTAATACATGATGGTAGATTTCTGGTTTGAGGTGATTAAATGATTATGGAAGCAACCCATAGTATGGATGATAATTTTATCTCTATTATAGTCTTTTGATATGTAATGATGACAGGAGAAGATCTACACATATTAGTTTAATGTATTGGGGATTTATATATTGTAAAATTTATGTTCATGTGAAAAGGATGTTTTACTTGTAGTTTAAAATCATACTGTAAGGTAATAGGGACAACTGTGAAATTTTTTGTGATATACATGGGGATTGCTTTCACTATTTGGGGGTGACTTAGTTACAAAAATAACCTTTTATAAATTAATTGGCTTATTTATGGGTAGCCATATGATGGATCCCTTATTGCATAGATTTATCCAATAGAGAAAAAAGAAGTATGTAGATCTGACTCATATAAAGTCATACTGAATCTATTTTAAATTACCCTCATTAAATAGTGATATACAAGACATTCATTGTTGGTATTCCTTGGGATTAAATATTCATATTATGAGGGTAGTAATAATTCCATAATATGTTATTTTAAGGGGACCCCTCTATGTATATCAGACTCATATGCATGGGATATGATTTGTAGTGATGAAAACCCATGCATTGGCTCGAAAAGAGGGATCTAGGGGTCCTTTCCTACCTAATGAAGTCTTGCATAAACCCACCCACAGTTCTCATATAGTTTCGTCCATAGTTATTTACCATATGTTGGAGGGTTGAATTTTTTAATTATATATGTTGTCGATGGAACCAGGGATGGATATCTAAGCATCCTAACCATTGCTAAATTAATATGAATCAAGAAATGAGATAATATTAAATGGTAAACTCTTTATTAATGTGTGACATATATGGAGTGAGGTTATTTATCTCATTTATATTGTGTATGGACCTAGTATTTTGGTTCTAGTTTTCACTATGTAACCTATAATGGTATGAATCAAGCCAAAAATAGTTCTTGAATGGGAAACTCTCCACACAAGTTTGACCCATTCATAGTGGGGGGAATTTTTTCCCTTTCATTACTACAGTTATACATAGTATTGGAGATCTATAAATTATTATATATCACATGTTATGAGGAATCAATCCCCATGTAGTTCATTAATTGTAATATATATATGCAGGTATGACCAACACACAATGTGAAGAATTTTTCTCATTTTTTATTATGGTTGGACAAAGTATTGATGATTTTTCCATCACTATATATCTTGTGAGGACTTCAATCAATAATCACATAGTTTTTTATTTTAATCCCTCCAGATAGGTCCAAACAAGAAACAAAAGTGGGAATTTTTCACAGTGATTAGTATGGATGGAAAATGGATTGTAGATCTTGACATATCTAGGTATAATTTGATGGAATGAATTAAGATACATATAGTACATGAATGGGAAACTATCCATGAAATACTAACTCATATGATGTGGGTGATTTTCCCATTGATTGATATAGATGGGAACAGAGATATATGAATTACAAAAATCCCCTTTTGTAATAGTAATCATACCACAAGTAGTTGTTTAATGTGAAATACTCTACATAGGTTTGACACATTTAAAGAGTATGTGTTTTTTTCCTATTAGATAATATGTCTAGACCCAAAATAGGTTATCTATGCATCATTATGTATTTTGTGATTCTATGAATCATGATAGTAGAATTTCTATAATGGGAAACACACTATATAGGTCGTATCAATTTTAAATGGTGTAATGTTTCAAATTTGTTATTTTTAATGGACCCATGATTGGATATCCATGTGTCACTAGATATCATGTTATAATAGGAATAAAAAATTTATTTCTTCAATGTTAAACAATATATGCAGGTCTAGAACATGAAATATGGGGTCATCTGTCCCACTGATTATGGTGGACGGACCTAAGAATGGATATCTAGGCATCAATGCATATCCTATGATGGAAGGAATGAAATCAAACATAGTTATTTAGTGGATGTATGGTGGGTTATCAACCATGAGGGTAATGGTCTTATGTAGTGGTGGAAATAGTCATGAGTAGTTTTATTTCATGTAGGATATTAAATCCACTTATTATGAAATCATGTATTAGGGACATATGGTATTCATTTTAATGTCTTTCATCCTTGACAATGCAAACCATAATATTAATTTATATGTATCAATCATGTGGGGGAATCCCCAACAAAATTCCTAACACCATTTGAGTTATGCTCATTGTGAGTAATAAATAATGGAAAATGTGAGTTTCACCACACAAAGGTGGTGGAATGAATGGATTAGGGAATTTTAATCATGTAGTGTTTGGTACAAGATATATGATCATAGAATCTCTATATATATCACTCATAAGAGAATCAATCTGTACATAGGTCTGGAGAAGGTGTATATTGAATGAGTGGAATGTCAACCATCGGATTAATGTCTTGTATGAAGGTTTAATTGTGTGTTATAAATTTATGTAGTATCTCAAACAGGTATCCACTAAGAGGTTCCTCGATCCAGTTTCCCACATTATCTCAGGCACCCCACCCCTTATTCTACATGCTTCCTAATAGTAGTGTGGGTCTGTGGTGGTATGGTGGGGAGACTACACAATCATCATCATAGAAATCCATAATGGTAAATAATAATTGTAGGCATTAGACCAATAATAAATTAAAAGTAGAATAATAATGATTTATCTTATAATAAATCTAATAAAAGGAATTTGATTCAATACAATATAAAAAAATTTATAATTATTCCATGATTCAGTACAAAAAGGAATTGCATTAGAAATAAGTGAATAGTAATATAAACCATGATGAACAAAAATACGATAATAGAAAAATCTTCATCCACTATCATAACATGCATTGGATCAGCTATTTTCACATGTAATATATAATTGTATATAAAATAAAACATCAAAATTTGGTTTCATCAATTTTTCTACACTTGATGTCTTGATGTCTATTCAGGTATAATAGGTTTCTCTAACAGGGTGTGATATCTACTCATTATGCCACCATCGATGGTGTATTGTAAAATATAGTCTATAAAAATAAAATTAAGAGTTTTCATTTCAAGGTAAAAAAATAAATAAATAAATAAACCATGTCATACCGAGTTCCTCATGGGTCCCCCGACCAATAATATCTTTTTTGGCCTCATCCAGATATCTTCGAACCAAGGTCAACCAATATAGATTTGATATGCTTGTAATAGTGGATCATCATAAATCAAGTATCAAGAATAGACTGAACATAATAATGTTATTTGGCTTAATAGATGTGTTCTGGGGATATCAATTTTGAATTATCAGTTTTTATGTAAATATATCATTATAATTTATTGTATAGATTCATGTTCTCATCCAAGGTGATCCATAATAGGAACCCAAAATCACTACAAGAACACTATAAATACCCATCAACATATGATTCCATCTAAGGGGATCCATAAAAGGATTACCAATAATCACTCCTACAATGTTATATACATGCCACTCTAATCATATCCAAGGTTTACCACATAGGGGAACAATTATCACTCATGCCATGGTATAATCATTTTACCTACCAATCCAATCGAGGGTAATTTCCCTTGGGACTGTGTATTACTATTTAAAATTAAATTCATCCCCTTAGTGATCCCATCCATGGTGTTCCACTTAATTAAAAAATGTAACTCACTTGGTGTATTAGGAAATTCCTTTCTAATTCAAATTATAATGCATGATAATCCCTTCCAAGGTATCCTTATATCATGACCCTTGTATATCCCTTTTCCTAAATTAATGGAATGGAATATATATGAATAAATCAATACATTTTACATGTAATTACAATTATATAACTTTAATCAGGTTGTAAAAGTTATTCAATTCGATTAAATCATGCTATAGAATAATGTAGAAGAGCCGAAACACATGGAAAATCTTATCTTGTAAATAATTTCACACATTTCAGATAAAAAAATAATTTTGTTTAAGGAATAAGGATTTATTTCTTTGATGATGAAAGACCCATAGGGGTGTATAACATCATGTTTGTCACCCCAAAATGTTTATTCATGGTTAGTGAGGCATCATTTCACATTATAATAAAATTTAATTTGTTTAATTAGAATTTATGGCATCGACACATGATATGTCTAGTACACATCAAAGGTGGAACTTGATAAATTGAAATTAATAATTAAGGAAAATATCTAGACCAACTACCATTGGCTAGTATATGACCCCATTCCGTTTCAGCCATTGAATCTTGATATAATAGATGAAAGCATCAAAATGATGAAATGCTCTGAAAATAAGGCATATGATCTCAGACAAATAATAACACAAAATATGTGGAGATAAAATAGAGAAATATATAATTGGAAATAATATTTTTATGATATCAATCCAATTATATGAATTTCGGATCAATCAGACAACGGATATAGAATATCTACAAAGTTCTTGTGATATGGGAGTAAATAAGCAATTATATTAGAGGTTTTACTCACTGGAGGAGAGGAATGAATTAGGGTTCATTAATTAGGTTATGGGGGAATGGTAATTCAGAGAATATATTAAGGAGGTGTATTTGTTTTGAAGCATGGATGACTAGACATTGCAACAACAATGCACTAGATACTAACCAATGATAGTGGCCCACATGGTCGCGGAGAAATGTTTTTCTGACCACTCTCAACCTGTGCATCCCCCTTTTCATGGGGAACACACCCCACATGGCTGGACATTCATGGATATACAAATCATGTGAAAATCATGTTATTCCCTTTTTGGATCCCCATACTACCCCTAACAGTTTTCAAACCATGTGGGAAAGGCTGCAAAGTTTATAATAACCCAATGTCCTTGTTGGTACCTAAAAAACTCAAGGCTATGAGGTCTAAACAAGCCACATACAGTTTTACAAGCTTTGTGATTCTAATAGGGATTTACATTAGGTCCAATAAATGGAGTTAAACCTAAATTAAAAGGACCTCTAACTAAAATAAAGGATATGACCCTACAACTTGTTTTCCAAAAAAACAAAATGTACTTATGTTTCCCTTACAAGGGTTGAAAAGCATCGCCTGAGCAATGTTATGTCCACTGTGCATGTACATCGATCTCTCACTCCTAGATCATGTCCTACACATGGTTTTGCTACAATAACACCCGTAATAGAGGCACCTAAATACCTCATATAGTCATCAATATCTAACAAAAAATATATATTGGATGATCTAAAAATGATTAATATACTTCCACCTAAGTATCCTTAGGATCAAAAGATTAAGAAATTACAGAATGAAAACAACAAGAAATAATAAAAGTATTATTTGCTGAATGGCCTAGTACATCTGAGGTAAATCCAAATGACAGGACAATACCCTAACTATCACAAGAAGATCAAAAGTTCTGATGTGATGATATAATAGATTGATCTACCTTTAAGTCCCTCTATAACCTAATCAAGGGGAAACTCGGGGAAATGCCTGAGGTACCAACTAAAACCCTATAAGAAAGAGAAAATGAATGTTATAAGACTTCTTACAAGACTATGTTGTATCCATATGATTCTTAATTAGATTTACCTAATCTATATATTCCCGAATGGGATGGGGACATAGTTATGCTACCTCACCAGCCTCTAACTACCTCAAGGGTAAAGAATACTTCCTAATATAAATGCACCCATATGGAGCCATGGGTATAATTATTTAGAAGTAATTATTATTGGAATGGTCATAGTGAGATATATTTTTTCCATGAAAATATGAAATAATGTACACATTCTAAGAACATGACCTATAATAACCGTATCGTATACTTGAAATGACCAAAAATCTACGTGTGATATGGTGTACTCATCAACACCTCTAAATTCAGTTATTTCTATAACCACATCTATAATTATGACATGAACCATGAGAAATGGTTTGAAATGATAGAATTTGAAATACCATGAAGTCACACAATATCCCAAATATAAATCAATCTAACCACATCATCGAAGTAGATCTCTTTGATATATTGGAATTTTTCATCCTTGGTCAACATATCAGTGATCACCCATACTGCATAACTGTATCAAGGGGATCTTAAAAAACAATAAAAATATTTATACTGATTTCTTTTCATTTCCACCCAGGAATAGAATGATTTTAAAGAACTTCCATATGCCACTATAGATCAGCCTTTACTTGCAGAAAGGTGGAGCCCCATTTTATATACCCTACTTCCTATGCCATCATACTCATCCAGAAATAATGGAGATATATGTATCAATACATCATTTTAACCTCAGGGTGATATTCCAAAATATAGTCATGGGATTCATACAATATGTCTTCTTATATGCCTAATAGAACACAAATATTTCTATTGATTTGAAGAATATCATCCTCATTGATATCCCATCTTGGTGGTGGGTCCTCACCTAAGACTCTCTCCCTAAATAATAGTTCTGTAGGATCTTAAATATGCATCATCCATATGTATTCATGAAGGGGGTGGGGGGCTTCATATCCACTGATTCTATAATAGGAATTCCATTTTATCCTAATCATCAAGGGCTTCCATGAAAAATGATCCATCAACATCCAATATCTACTGGCCTATCATGTAGCATGTGTCTATGTCTTCCAGCTCAGGGAATCAATGACTGCATTCCCGATTATTGGTGTATAATTTTGATCATTTTCAAAAGACTAAACACACTTTTCCCACTAGTGATTACTGAGAAATAGATCACATGTGTGGAAATGTATTTGAGGATTTTATGGTGTATATAAGTGATGAACCATTTCCCCAATAGATAATGACTATAACAGTGTAAATAAGCAACTATAGATGATATCTCGAGGTCTTCAATGGGGTAAATCATCTCCTAATATATCAACTAGAAGGTCATGTATGCTATATCATAATCACTGTACATTAGAACTACTCATAGGTTGATTACTGAATCATCAAAAAACCCATATATATTCTTCCATGATACAATATAATCATGATAAGTACTAATTTTATTCTCTCTTTCATCTTTTAAAAGGTTGTTTCACATGCTTCGGACAAACATAACATCGCACCCTTCAAAGTGATTACAATGAAAGGCATTAATAATAATATGATGTCTGGAGTGAAACACATGTAATATCTATCCATCCCCTAGAGACCTCATATGTCAAATACATTTTTTAGTCTTTGCAATGACTCAAAAACCCTCTTATTCTCTAGGTCAATGGATTTCCCCACCTCTAAGATTACAGTGCCTAAGAAGTTAATCTTATCAATTGAAAAACAGAATTTTGAGATCCTTACATATTGATGATTCTCTATTTTGGTATTCAGTGAGATATCAAGATGTTTATCATGTCCATGTTGGGTATGCGAATATAGTAAGATTTCATCAACAAAAACCACCACAAATGGATGTCTGTATGGGAGGAAAAAGATGATTCATCAGGGCCATGAAAACTATTGGAATATTTATAGGGTCCAATAACACAAAAAAATACTAATACAAACTTATCTACTCTAGAATTTCATATAGAGGTTTTCTAGTAATCTCGCAAGAACCTGATGGTAGCCTAACCTAGAATTCATCCTATAGAAAACCATTTCTCTTCAGAACAAGTTGAATGTGATGTTTATATGGGATATTGGAAACCATTTCCTTAACACCAGCTAGTTCAATCAATAATAATCTACTGCCAACATGTGGGTACAATCCACCATCTTGGTGAAAGGGTTAGGTGAACCCCAAGGAGAATCACTAGGTCATATGAAATCATTAGCTTCCATGCCTTATATTGTCTTCTAGTGTTCATAATGCTCTATATGTTTCATCCTATAGTGAATAATGGACATTGGTTCCTATCCTGTAACTATCTCAAATGTGAACTCTACTTATCTAATTGTAGGAAGTTCAATGATGTCATCTCACAGGTGGGAATTCTGTATTTTTATTTCCCGGATTACTCAATAAATTTACACATTAATGTTTTCACTCTACCTATCCAATGAAGCTCCTGTAGAGATTGGAACACATAAACATCCCATTAATCTTTATGATTAAAGTTACTTCACTTAGGTGATAAAAAATACAACTTTTTACGATATATATCAACATGGGTTCAGACTAAAATGACACACTCCCTATAGGGAATGACATCAAAGCCTGTCATCTATAGAACAATATGTTTCTAGAGGAGATATATCCATCCAACTCAATAGTGAAATCCAAGAATTGTTTTCATAATCTACTATCGATCACCAAACGGTGTGTCAAGACTCATCACACCACATATGTACTTTATTAATAGGGCCATAACTTCTATATTTTTTATATATAGAATGATTTTGAATAACCTATATAAAAAAAAGGTATTACTAAATGTTGGGGATACTAGTGTAGTCCTCATTTTGTAGAAGGCCTTAGAATCTACTTTATAAGAGTAGGGTACCCACTATAGATATAGACCAATACACAACCCTGAGATTCAACCTACCTAACCTGACCAAGTATACTCTACTAGCACTATAACATGGATGTGTATATTCCATTTCCACATCCACCTCCTCGGATTGATCGACCTATTGTAGAACAACTCAGTACCTATAGAGGTGCTACAAATCCTATACTAAAATTAGTTTCCCTATAGATCCCTTATAACTATGCACTTTATAGAACATTTTCCAAAAATGACGAAGGTGACCGATCCTTCAGAAATATCATATTGCGATTATGTTTCATGTACAAATTGACTTATAATGGCTAGTCTTACCCCACTAGCTCCACACTACAGAAGTATTAGTGTGGGCTATCTAGATGCAACATCCCCCATGATAAGACTCAAATAGATGCTTCCAACTACTAGATAAACTATATCATTATCTTGAATCTGAACCCCTATCTCAAATTTCCATCATTCAACATGTTCAAGTCATTGATGAGGTATTGGTTCAATTTATCTGAAAGGGTGGTCAACCATAAGTGATTCACATGTTGTTGGAAGGAATATGCAGGTCCATCATCAATCCATTTCATACTAGGGTACTCTTCATTGGTCAATGTCATAAAAATGATGAGGCTCAATGAAATGAGATGAATAATCCATCAAGAACATAAATTCCTTATTTTGGACCATAAAATCGATAGAATTGTCTCCTCTAAGCATATGAGGAATGTTGTAATCATATAAGGTTGGAAATAAATCCACCCAGACTATAATCTGTGGAAAAGTATCATGAGATATGACATCCCACCAACTCATTTTAAATTCATGTATCATATAGATATAGATATTTACCCTCTACTATAGAGGAATCTCTATATACTCAAAGATTGATAAAATGAAATCTATTCATGATTTTGTGGTTTGGGGACCAACAACCCATGAGAAAGTGGGAGGATGCTACTCTTATAATTGTCACATCAACTATTCCATATTAAGGGAAGGTCATTTATCTCTTTATATAGACTGTAGGAATCACAAAAATATCACTCAATACTGGGCATCAAAATACAATGTATGATCGATGAGATGTGCCTGATGTATAACTACAAGAGGTAATACTGGTGGCTTAGAGCCCACAAACTACCTGACATAGTACTTACCAACCATACTGTTATTTCCTCAAGGACATCATGGTAGTATATCTCTAAAATTTCCAAACACATACATCATATATGATTTGACAAAAGTTTGGATCAATGATTACATTAACATAAAGGCTCAAATATGTCCAATAAATAAATAACACCTCCATTATTACTACTAATTTCAGTTATAGGTGATAGAAGTTTCATAAATATCATATGAGACATTGTATGATGCCCACTACTATGTTTGGGATAGGTTCAAGTTCTCATATATCATAGTACATGTTATAATAAATGGAGTATAAATTGTATTGTATAGAGGAAAACCCTCCTTATATTTCAATTGAAATCCCCATTTAACGATAAACATTTCATTTACAATATTTAATTTATTAATGTTCAAACGTATTTATATGTATAGAAATATAATATCCCAAATAGATACATCACCATTCCAAACATATAAAATCCTAGACACCTTATAAGTTTCACATTGTACGTCAAGTTACTATAACATAACAATTACATTAAATATCAATATATAACTGTTAAATAATAATGATTTCATTGAATTAATTTCTATTCCCAATTTATTGAAATATATTCTTTATAAATTACATTTTTCATTCTAGAAAAAAAATCTACTAATGTTTCAGCCAATAAATGAAATGGTTCATTGATCAAAAATGGAAAAACTGGTTAATTAAGATTTCATCATCATCCTCTATAGAAAAATTACATTTATATTTCGGTAGACACTTTATTTAATCCAATTATGTTATCCCTGTTTAATCATCTGTACATTTCTATATATAATAATCTTCGATCTCAAAACAAAAACATAAATTACAAGCAATGACCACAATAATATTTTATATGGAAAGGCATAATGCATGACTTTTGTATTCTTATGTGAAAAATATGATTCCTGAAATGATACATCATTTATATACTAGGTCAAGGAAAAAAGAGAATCATTGATAATAATATCATCAATAATAGCGCGACCAAACATTTTCATCACCCAATAATGAAATTTGTACAACTGTAACTTGCTCAAACCCGAACATTGATAACCCATCATATGTAATTTGGGTTTGATCTATTTGTGGGTTACCTAATCTTGGGCACATGAACATTATCAAGTTCAATCACATTCATAGTCTCTTATATATTACCAAAATATTATGTCCAAAGAAAAATTAACTTTGGTAAATATTTTTAGCATCCAGGTCTGGATGCCACTTAGTGGTTCCTCAGTCCAGTTGGTGATACGAATTCTATAATTACCCCATTTATTCTTGAATAATATGAATTATATTGAGGGTATGAAATGGTATTTTGGGGAGACATTAGCCACCAGAATAGATTATGCCAAATACAGTGAATAAAAATGGTATGAAATAAAATAAAAATAAATAAGATGTAACTGAATAATAATTATTCAACCAATGTGACCAACAAGAAAAAACATAATCAATATCAAAACACAACTATTTAATTTTTATAAAAGAGAATCCCACCTAAAAGAATGTAGGCAAGGCCACAACAAGTCAGGGAGATATAAAATAGTGAAGAACATGTTGATCTCCCATAATTAAACACACCTTCTCATGTTTAATTTTCAAAATATTGATAAATCATTTAAAACTAGTTCCTTGATCCTCCCCCTCCATGGGAGAAAAGGTATAATACACCTTATTCCCCTCATGCTAGGTATAATCCATGATGAAGCCCATTTTTCTGCTTTGTTTAACACAACCTAAATATTTAATAAATTGACCAAGGAGAATAAATTTTACCCTACAAACTGTCATGTATCATCATGGAATTAGTTTCAACTTCATCTATAACAATATTCCTCTGTTCATGCAAGATAAGCGTAGCCAGCAACATCATCACCTGATCTTGAATGGAGCTTCCCCTCCCAAAGTTGGATGTAAAGGCAAACAAAAAATTACCGCCACCATATCGAATCACCCCTCCTCCTTTCATAGTACCCAATACATAAGTTCCATTGAAATTATGCTTTAATACTCAACTAGGTAGGAACTAGTGAAACCACATACCTCTATTCATGGGGAACTCTCACTAAATCACATTTGGAGTCTTTTTCATATTTTTAAGTGGAAGAATATTGCTCCAATTGTTGATGTCATTCACCAGGTTCGTAAGAATATCCATAATACTTATTTTAATTGTATTCCATGATGATAATTTCCCCTCAAACCATTCTCTGTTCTGGGCCTTCCAGATACCCTAGAACCCGGTGTTAATATCACTGATCCGGCCACTCTTTCTGGACCAACACCTCTCTATCCATGAAAATATATATTAAAAATTATATACATAGATGATCTGGAGAAAAAAACCTAATAAATTCTCAAGAATATCCCCAAATGCCTAAGGACCAATCCCTTTTAAAGAATAGATGAATATAAATCTCCTCCTTATTAACCCTACAACAATGACATTTATAATAAGTCTAATGCCCATCCTTTTTTCATTGTCAACCGTAGTAATGGCCTGATTTATAATCCACTATAAGAGAAAATTAAATTTTATTGGAACCATAATACACCATACAATACTGTTCCAAATATCCTGTATACCTTGAGGAGATGAAATCAGACAAAAATCTTTCATCAAAAAATTCCACGAATTAGAGGAAGTAAACACACATTTATCAGGTTCTGAGTTCAAGTCAATGTGATCAAAAACCTCTTTAATAAAATATCAAATACAAAAATTCTAATTGTTTCATGGTTCTATAAAAACAGAAGTACATTGGATAGAATGGAACAAGAACATACAACATGATGAATAAAAAGGGAAAAATATCAACATATTTCTCCACCAGTATCAGAAGAATAATATCGGTCCATTACTCCCTTACTCCATCCATGTACTAAAAATCAAATATTGGAAGCTGCTTCTTTACTTTTCCTACACATTTATTCATGATGTCTATCATAATACCATAGGTGGCCTGAACTGAGTTTGATTCATACTCACTAGGCCACCATAAACAATGTCTAGAAATTTCGATTATGTGGACATAAAATTTTATTTGTTAATATAAAGGTAAAATAATAAATAAATAAATAAACCATGTTAGACCAGGTTCCTCATTTGACCCTCTACCAACACTACATTCATCATCCTCAGTTAGATATCTCAAAATTGCAGTAATCAAGTATAGATATTAAATGTGTGTAATAATTTGTCATCACAAATCATGTATATAGAAACGACTAAACCAAATCATGTTATTTTTCTTGATGGGTGCATCCCATGTTCAATAGTTATGCATTATTAGTTTTTAATATAAATAGATCCTTGGAAATAAAAAAAATAGAATCTCGATCCTTTTGATAGTGATCTATAGAATGGAACCCTTTTATATCTCTAGAAGTACTAGAAAAACGATCACCTTATTATTCCGTCAAAGTAGATCCATAAATGTAATCACAAGTATCACTTGAAATATGTCGTAATCATGACCCTTTGATCTCATCTAGGGTACACCACCAGGGAACCATTTATCACTAATGGAGTTTTATAAACATTTCACCCACTAATACAATCCATTTTAATTCCCATAGAGAACTAGTATCTCTCTTGGGATGGTATATCTTCCACTCGGTGATCCTATCAATAATATTCTACTAAAAGATACCAAGTATCACTATTATAATAATTTTAAATTTATTTAAAATTCAAATTATAAACCTCAATCATCCCATCCATGGTGTCCTTATATTAGGACCCTTGAATCACCCATGACATAATGTAAAAGAACCATTTATCTATCAAGAACTCAACCCATTTTAAAAGACAATAAAATCACATAACATTAATCATGTTGTAAAACATAATCAATTCAAATAAATAATGCTATGGAATAGATCATAAGGGTAGAAAAACATGACCAATCATCGCTTTTAGATATGTTCACAAATTTTAGATAAATTAAAGAATAATACACATAGGTGGGGACACCTATAATGTTGGCTCATGTTAAGGTAATCACCCCACGACATTGATTCGCATATATCTAGTACTCTATTTCACATGTGAATAAAATTCAATTTAATTAATTAGACATTAGAAGGGAGATTTTGGAGGAACTTATCTCTAGAAAACACAGATCATGATAATGTTCAATGATACATTATCTAAAATATATAGAACACTTAATATAGGTTTGTAGATGACACATAGACCATTTTCCATCTTTTATTCAAGATAAAATAGAATAAATCACAAAAATAGAAAAATTCCCAAAAACAAGAAATACGATCGCGCCTTAAAAACAAAATGAAAAAGATAGTGAGATATTTGATAAAACAGGAAGCTACTCAGAGATCTTTCTAAGAGGGATCCAATGTAATTAAATGCCTCACAATGGAATATTAGACATTGAAAATCTCAAAATTCCAAGGTAGATGGATGTAGGGAACCTATTATAATAGATGTGTTCTCTGTTGGGGGATAAGAAATAAGGATAATTGTTTAAAATGAGATATTTGAAAGGAAATTCAACCATAATTTAACTAGGCTAGTAATTTAGGGTCCATGGTTGTCCATGTCTTGCACCAACCATACGCTAGCATCAATCCACTGAAAATGTACCTCATTGCAGTAGAGGAAGGTTTTTCTAACCTGGATCTGTCCATGAATCCCCCTCTACCAGGGGATCACACCCCACATTACAAAAACCATACATTGTGAGAAACAATGTTTAGATCAAATTCTACCCTCTATGAATCCCTATAATAACCTACACTATTTATCTAACCAAGAGGAATATTATATGTGGTTTATAATAACACTAAGTCCATGTTTTCCCACAAAATATTGGGATTAGAATGCTTAATGAGACATAGAATCACTCATATGATCATTGATCTCATTATTAATTCTTATTATGTCTAGAAGAAGGTTTCAAACTAGAATTAAAAGGTTATAAACTTCAGTGTAATGTATGTAAATTATATTTTAGGTTTTAGGACTAGGACCATGGATTCTTGATGACTTCTATGCTGAGTACTTCTTGAGAAAACATGTGGTGAGGGGGAATAATTCATTCCCCAAACATTTCATCCCATCAGTATGCATTATTGGGATATACATTATTTATTATGTAATTCCCTTCACATTTGAGTTCCATATTTGGTTGTTTATATCCAAGTATCATTAGGGTTCAGAGAACAAATACCCGTTCTTATATAAGGAATGAGTAGATGAAATCCATTTTATTGATGGATCCTGGCATTTTATTATGATAAACTTAGAGGTCATGTATTTTATGAAACCATTTCTCATCACGCTATTAGAACTCACCTAGCAAATTTTATGTTTTCCAATCAGTTTAATATTTTGAAAACATAGAAATATGAAGTGATAGAAATAATCATTTAATGTGAACCATATCCATGTTTCTATACACTAATGAACATATATATATATATATATTTCACTTGGTGGTATATTAGGACCATAAAGAATGATTGAAATTTTATATCTTAGACTTGTTGTTTATTATCACCATATTATGGAGTATATTAAACACAGTCTTATTAAAGGAAATTATGTAACCATTTTCCAATACATGACATCATGATTAATTATTTGACTCAATTTTGTAATCCTGGTAAAATTTATCAACTTGTTCAAACTTATGTTGATGTCATTATAGATCAATATTGTGTTATGGACACTAAATATCTATGGTTGGGTGATATGTCCTCATGGCATCAATTTAAGTTAAATATATTCATTATATGGATTTCCTTCATGGTTATTAGATTATACCCTTATGAAAATAAGTTAGGTTAAGTGCATATGTACATAAAATGATTATCTATGGTTGGGTGATATGTCCTCATGGCCTCAATTTCAAATATGGAAAATTTCAAGTAATATATAACAATATGTTTCAAATCTAGTGTCAACGGATGAATTTTTCATGAATCTTTAATTAATAGAACATATCATGAAATTATACATAGTCATGCATCTTTTTTTTTTCCTGGACTAACCATGATTCTAACATTTGGGGCGAAACATAGTCCCAGAATGATGTGCATCATAGGAACCACCATCGACTTCATCCATGACAATGATAATTTTCCCATCCACAATTATAGTAGATTTTTTTCTCCTTTTTCCAATACTGAAGGATAATTTGTTGATGCTCAAGGAATAGTCTATTCCATTTGGATTGATCTAATCAGAGGGACCAATTTTGGAGGTAATCTATTATGGGATCCATCCATCTAGGGTTGGATATATGTTCATTATACTCTAGGGATATCATTACCTGAATAATTTTCCCTAGGTCCCATACGAGGACCAAAGATACCATAATCTGGTGCATGATGTGGAATACCAGTTCATGCTGATTAGGGTTGACTTGGACTGTAGCAAAATTATACTATGTGTATGAATGAGAATTTTGTGATCAATATTGAAGATTCAATTCATGTTAAAAAGGTGGATATTCTAACCGGTCATATATCATAACTAATTAGAGGGTGAAATAAATCCAATTTGATTGAATACTCACCACTAATTTGTTGGATCACTACCACTAAATCACTTTTGATGGTTAGTTAGGATATAAATATCAATAGGAGTATTTTTAATCCAATAATTATGGGCATGAATTCATCCACATTATAATTTCATCCTTTTGACAAAGTGAGATATTAAGGAAAAATTTTGTTGCTCAAGGAAAAAAATACATTCCCAAGACCAACATGATTGAGCATTGGTATTTCCAGTCTCTTTTTGATAATACATCAAGAGACATCATACAAATATATCTCCCATGTTCAGGGAGTGTCATGGGTGTTGAAAACCACTTCCTCTAGAAGATCGGTGTCCACTATGGTGCATTCTAGGGTGGGATGTGCTGTAAGGAAATCAGCTAAGGTCTACCCTTCAATTTTCTTCTATGACCTAAACTAAGTGTTATATTTTTGTAGAATAACCTCCCATTAGAAGAAACACCAATTTATAATTGAATGGCTAAATATGTATGTGAGTGGATCAATACGAGAGACCAATTGGACACCGTGATGCTAGGATTAATCTATCTACTTTTGTGCAATAAATAAGATTGTGGGGATGTTCTTCTCAATATCTGAATATTGGGTACCAAAAAATAGAATCCTTCAATTGAGGTTGTAGTAGATTTTGTTCATTGTCCATATCAATATGCATGCCAGGATTTTATAGATCAATCACTCCATGGGACCCCCATATATGATATGTGAATTCCCTTCCACTAGAGACGTCAAGACTAGTTGGTGCAACAAGTACATATTTAGATTATCAGTGGATTCTTGGAACACCTCATCCTATTTGTAGCCAAGTCCGTTCATCAATAACATGGTGAAAAAGAGATATTTTATTTCAATGTCATCTATTAAACACTATATATAATAGCGGTTCTATTAGAGCCTCTCATTTAGTTGAGACTATGAGGAGGTGAAATTTCTCGGAATACACTTGTGTTTTCCAATTCCAACACAATGCCATTGTTGATAAACAAAAAATCGATGAATTTTCACTATGTTACCCCTAAATATCATTTCATCCAATACAACATCAAAATAGGCTTCCAAAATATGATAAATATTGTTTTAGGATATATGCGGTTATCACATAGATGTTGAGATTTGATGAAAAATTATTCTACATAACATTCTAATATTCATCCAAATATGTTCTTATTGTTATGATGTATGAAACATTGGAAACTAGAACCAGTGTTCTCTAATATAAAGGGAATTACATTATAGAAAACGATACCCTGAGTTTATCTAAATGTTGTGGATTCCTTTTATTCAAGGGATATTTTTTATGATTATGCCCTGAATAACCATCCATAATGGAAATTTCTTGGTAGCCATTAGTTACATGGATAAATTTAATAGTGATTGGAAATGAAAAATCAGCTGTTAGAATGTTCTGACCATGGCCTCTAAAATCATTTTATATCATACTCTGCACATTTTTTTGATGTGGAAAATGTTTTTGAGCTATTTTGTGTATTCCACTTCTCAAAGAATATGGTCCATATTAATTATTAGAACATCTAATTCTACATTAGTATCATTATATGATTCTATCCTTTTGGTTTCCTTCTTGAATCCACAATGTTCATTGGGATAGCCTTAATAGTGAACATCAGGGATCAACCTAGGAATTTATGTTTAATTTCATGTCAACAAATATAAATGTTTCTTTAGAAATTAAATATACTTATCCTTCTCCCTAAGAGGAATGGTGAAACTAATAAACCAAGTTATTGGGTGATATTTTGTACCTAAATTCACTTTTTTGTTTTCATATATGGTCATGGAGGCTCTTTCCAATAATTCAAGAGGTGAGATCCTATGTTCATCCTCTTTTTATTCAATCATGGAGTCTGTGGACGAATGTTATGATATGATGTGTAATATGTTGGAATACCATTCATTTTTAAGGTAAGAGAGGCCATGAAAAGATACATTGTTAATCTGAACTACAAGAGTCATTGAAGAGACATTTCTGAGCTGATTTTCTTATCTTATAGATCCATTGGGGGTATTTAAATCCTTTTCATATTGTATTTAGTCTCCTACCTCAATCATATATATGGTATGCCCATTAGTACAATAGAATATACTCTTTGGATTCACAAGGAATTTCCCCAAGCCATTAGGTTATAAATATATCATATTCTAATCCCCCATTATTTTTTCCCTTCCATTTTCTAGAAACCTACCAAATAATAGATGGATATTATAGACCAGATGGGGGAACTTTCACCATGTTGTATGTTGGTATTCCCAAAAATAAAATATTTTATTCATTGTTGAAATGTTAAAGGTACCTCTATGTGGCTACGAATATATGGTTTTCTATATAAGACATTATACGTTCTATTTTTTTGATAACACTAAACCCTAGGTCTATTTTTAGGTCCACAGAATAAGCCATGACATTGATCTGTCTAAGAGGTATTTTTTCTCTATTATTGTAACATTGAATGGTTATATTTTTCAAAGATAAGTACCAATCACTATGCCACAAACATTGGAGGGTCTTAATTGGTATGAGGTTTATCCTAGAATAATTTTCAACATGACACCTTCACAGGTCGACAATTTGTTTTTTACCTAAAACATATAGATGTTTGATGTGTCCAAAGATAATTTCATACTCAACATGTTATATGAATGATATAGTGACATGGTGTTCTGGTACCATAGTATCCACTCGATAAACCTTCATTGCATTGTCTTCTATATCAAACTCATATGGGAATCATAGGGATTTTATGAGTAACTCTATGATCTCTTTTGAATGATTTAGAGTATCAATGATGGTGATTTTGGATAGGAAAAAAACATATGATTTTAGAATGTCACACTTTTAATTCAATGTGATGTTCTTCCCATGGTGGGGTTTATTGTTATTATATGGTTCTTGAGATTAGGTGTTTGAGGTGGATGGGTCTGATGCTTTAGCTGAGGTTATAGATGAATCTAATTCTAGGGGAATGTGTTACATTAGCCTCCCCTTTTTCCGGGATGATAAAACAATCACACCCCCACTATACAACTATGTAAGATGGCCTGGATTTCATGACAACCAGAGGTCTCTAAAAAATCTCCATGTTTTTGTTGGGTTTTATGGAGTTCCCTACCATGGGTAGTCACTATATATATGTCTTCATTGGAGATATGGCCAAAATATTTATTCCAACCATGTCAGCCTTGTACCCTATATCCTTGAACTCTGCATATTTCGTGTGCAAATTCCATATCAAGTACAGAGAAGTCATAATATGAGGAGTATTCATCACCAGAGAGGGATATATTAGTTAGACTACATTAACATAACCAAAAATGAGATCTCCATACAATGGGGGTTCAATTTTGCGGGGGTAGTTCGTATTGTACATCTTTTAATGGATGGAATAATGAAAGAGTCTGGTATTGAATTGGAGAAAGATAGGACACCCTCTCTTATCTCTTTTTAAATGCCTAATTATTAAATCCTCATACTAAAGATATATAAAATTTCACTACCTTTTTAATGGGAATGTTTTTATTTTGGATGTTGTGCTCTCAAAATGGAATGATCTTGGTCGAATATCTTTCAAGTAATCTAATTATCAAAATTATATCCATGCTTTTTGGAACCTCCTAACAGTAAGGATATTTTTAGGGACTGTTTCTAGTTATGAATGTCCCATTTTAAGGATAATTATTCATTGTTGAATATCAAGAATATACCATGATATTCTGAACACCATTAGAGATGATTCATCTATGGATAGTGTCACCCAAACTCCTATTTGAAGGGAAGTAGTCAGGATGGTCAGTGGGGTTAACATCCATATGTTTCTTTAGCAAAAAATGCATGAGTAGGTTATTTTAAATAGTTATTTGTAAATAATTGTGTACCTTATAATGTTTGAAAATTTACAATTTATTTATATTTTCCTCAAATAATGGGTGAACATGCTCTATTTATCCATCTATCCATGTCAGATTTTTTTTATTTTACAATAGGTGGGGATCAAATAGATGATTCAAGGACTACTTTATTTTTTGGATGGGAACATATACATGTGTGATCATTAATGTGTATGTGTTTTCCTTACAATTATTTTTCCACTTTTATGGTGGCATGAGAAGAGATTTATATTAGGTTTTCACAATTTAATCTTCAAGGGATTATGCCATTTGTAGAAACTCAAGAAATATTCCGGGACAGATCATATTGATCAAAGGAGTTTGAAAGTCATCTCGAATATTTTTATCAGAGGTCCAAAAATTAGTTTTATAATAGAGGGGTGCTGAGTATATAGGTTATAACATTCCATCCAGATATTAAATCCATAACCCTCTTGTTTTCATGATGTTATCATTTTTTGAATATAAAAATTGTTCTTTTCATCATTTCTGAGCTAAAATGATAATGGAATTGATGGTATATGTATTTACATACCAAAATGGACTCTACTAGATGAAATTATTCAAAATTAATTCTTAGTAAACAGAATTTGATTACTAAACATCTCATTTGGTCTTGTACTATTGTTCTTGATGGACCATCATCAATATGGACTAGGACATGAAGTGGGTTCGATGATGTTATGGTTCTCTAGCACCATAAATGGTTGATAATGTAATATTTACAAAATTTCGTGGGGAGATGTTTCAGCCATACATTTAGGATATATAATTTCTAGGGTTTAATCCATGTCTTCCATTCGATCATCCAATGATTAAATGGTGTTGAGAAGTTATAGAGTCATCAATTTATACAACACATCCCTTCAATAGGGATCGATGGAACCTAAATGAGGTGGACCCATTTTCATATCCCCCAAATTCACAACCTATTTTGGGACTCCATGATCACCCAAAAAGATGAGATTCTATAATCCTAATTGGTGAAATTCCTAATTATCCACATCTTACTCATTTATGTAGTCAAGACTCCAAGATTAAGAGCCTTCTTGATCCTCAGATTATACTATTTTAGATGGATTATATATCTTATAATGCGGGGGGGGGAGAGATAATTCCCATCTTCAAAGATGATATCTAGAGGTAAAATTTCCCCTATGTAAGTACACATTGGGCTCTCAGAGATTTCGTATCTATGTCCTATATTGTTCCTATAATTCCTCAATGAAAGGGATTTTGGATCTCATAGGTGGTGAGTGGGATGTAACCACATCATTTCCATTAAAATTTTACAGTGTTCCTTCATAGAGTTGTAAATTCATTATTTAGAGGTTACTGGTTCAATCCCCTTCCATATCATTGTGTACGTGAGACCTCATTTGATGATTCAACATCACCATCCCCTCAAGGTATGATTTCATCATTGTATCCCCTTCATTTTTTTAATTATCTACAACATATATTATTTTTATGTTGATGACATTCACTAAAATGTATCTAGAAATGGTTGTCAACCCAATAATCCATGAAATAGATTGATCCTGAACTACTTACTCTTGTATTGAGTGTTTCATTAAGGTCATTTCCTTATCCCATGAACATATTGGATCATTTTGGCCTATGTACCTAAAGGGACATGATATCCTTATTTATTCATTCATTCAATATAAAAATTATCACTAATGGCCTTTAGGGTTTTTTTGGTCATTTTCTAAACGAGCCCCGAATATAAAAGAATTATCTCAATGTCTAGGGAACAAATTGTATACCGACCATTGACATTTATCTCCACATCTAGAGAAGTCTAATACCTCCACAGATTATGATAATGACGAAATTCCCCAGGCATGTGAGTTGGAGTTGATTTGGGGTTATTGCTGGATCTTATGGATCATGTTTTCTTGTTTTTTATGATTCCATTCTAGTATTTAATGTATCTTTAGGGGAAACTTGAGTTATAGATTCCCCCAAAAATATGGGATGCGTTTTATCGGCATCTACCATTTAATTTTCTTGTAACCTCTCCGCATGTGATGAATTTAATGATATAAATTGATATAAAAATTCCCACATCCATATGGGGCATGTTTGGTTTGTAGCTTCCACCAATATTTTCATGATCTTCTTGGGTATTGATAAACCAAGGGGTAGATGCATGGTAAAAATTCTCCCAACCCTATGGTATGGGTTCACTCTTTGATGGCTTCTATAGAAATTCCTACTATGATCTACTTGACATTGATTAATAGTGGTGATGTATGAGGTGGTTGTAATGGAAACCCATGATGAGATTCAGATTCTAACAGAATTTATTAGGTTTCCCACAACATCAGATTACATTTATGAAATGTGTTACTATTTTTATGTGATCTAGAATAAGATTCTATTGGAATCCTACACCCTTCATTAATGACATCAATTTATCTTTAAATTGGTGGGATATCATTTTATTGACAAACCGGATCATGGGTTACCATTTCCCCTAATTTATCCAATTTATATGAAAATATAGGATTATATATATGTGGAGTTATGATACTCAAAAAATATAGTGATGTTAAACACTTTGTAGTTTCTACATCCTTAGATAATGTTATTTGATGAGTCTCTGGTGATTGGATTCCATAGATTTGTTGGGTAATGGTGTCATCCATGCTATTGATTTTGACTATGATTTAATAATTTGGGGTCATTGTTCGTACAGATAAAAGTATGATCCATTAGAGAATATAGCATATGTTTGTTCTGAAGGTTTCCCTCTTATCATGGATAATGGGGGTGTCTGGCCTTCTTCTACTAAAGATCATCTCTCAAGTTTACTCATTAGTAAAGAATTCATTCCATCTCAAGATTATCAAGGATCTCATAAAAAAGCAGATATGGCATAAAACATGGTGATAATTTTTTTGGATGAAAATATTCATATAACTATGTTGGAATATTTATCATCAAATTTAAATTCCACCATCTATTTAGACCACAATCGTTGATTCTTTGTGTTTCATACTGACATGAGTGATGTACTACTGGTTGTTGTTGGTGAACAATATAAGGTTACCCCTAGTGTTTCAAGAACCAATCTACACAATGATTAAATAGTTTTGATAACCTATCAATAATTAGGTGTTTGTTTAAGGAGATGATTTAATTTTCTAAGAGATATATCACCATGGGGAGGTTAAGCACGTAGGATTTCAGGAGTAATGTCCCTATGCTCTATATTTCTAGAACCATGAAGAGGAATATGAATTAAATGATCTCCTCCTTCTGTTGTTTTATAATTCATGTATCCTTGAAGTGTTTCTTATATATATTCGAATATATTAATGAATCTATCATTGAGAAGATCATTAATATGATCCTCATTCTCCATCATGGTTGGAATATTTTGACCTACATTTTTAGGTGGAGTATCTATATGAGATTATTGCATGGAGGTTACTATAATATGTTGATAAATTTATGTTTAATTAGGAAAATGAGCCCTTGGATATGATAATACTTGAGAATTCTGGTGTGCTTATGTATTATTGATAGGAATGGGAGCCTGACTCTACTTGGATTCTGGACTGTGTCGGTCAATCTTAGATGATTCAGGGATATAGACCTGGATCAAATATGATTTACTCATTCAAATATGAGGATTAAACTTTGGAATCAGAGAAGGGATATGATTCTCTTCATGTATATCCTCTGATGGATTCTATTTGAGTCATTCATCAATTGAGGTTAGAGTATGATCATGGCTTCAATGACATTCTAGAATATACTGAGTATATTTATTGGCAGGGATATAATATTGATCTGTGTTTATTGGCATATTTTACTTCTAAATCGCAGTTGGAATAGGTATATGATCCCAATATTATGACATTGGAATATGTAACTTGTCTTTTGGACATTAATTTAAGCCCATCACATTGTATGGTCCAAACTGACATAGTGAGCCATGGATAAAATATGGATATGAGAATAGTCCTATACATTTGCGGTATGTATTCTGTATTTTAAATAATAATGTAATCCTATAATGTGGTAGGTTTGAAAACAACATGGTGACCCATATTTGGAACATGGATATAATCCTACCCTTGTGCCTTTTACTTTATCAAAATATTCCCAAAATCCTCCTTGATAGGAGAAAGAATGTGTTCTTTCTCAGGAGTAGCCAACTATTTGTATAGATAATGGTGATATTCTACTCTGGCTCTAGGGATATGATGTTGAACATATATTTTTATCTTTACCAATGCCATTATATTCCTAGAGAGCTATCAGACTATGTCTGAATGTTGGGACACATTTTCCAATTTTTCACATGAATATTGGCCTACACATTTTGAGTATCCAGAAAATCATGACTTAAATAATAGATTGGATTGGAGATATAATCTCACTCATATCCCCACTTATTTAATCAGAATATACTGACAGGATTCATGTATTGGGTAAGGCATATGTACCCAACCATTCATATTATAAGAATATAAATATAGAATTGAGTTGATTGAGAAAGGATATGATCTTGACCACTGGAAACCAATGGAATATACCAAAATAATTTTTCAATGGAAATATGGATATAATCCCACTACCATTTATTTGGAACATTTTTTCACTTTATTTGAATTCCTTGGCACATGCCAATGAGTTTTCTATTTAGATATTTGTTATGTTGTTCCAAGAATATGTGGCTGAGGGGAACTCTTGGTATATTTCATGGTGGATGGATGATAGGATCCCCCCTAAATTTCTCTTGTATTAGGATGGACCCATAGTAAGAAATTTGATCCACCATCATAATAATTGTAAGGTTCTGATCACTAAACACTATGGATATTCTCTTAATGAAATTATTAGTGGTGGTAGGTTCTAGATGATTCAATATATCTTTCCCATATTGGTGGGATTCCAACACCATTGTGTTCTCCACCTGATAATTAAAGTATCTGGTAAGTGAGGTAATTTTGTGATGCAGACATGTTACAATTTTATTTATTCATCCAAAACACACACACTATGTAGACCGGATATCGGGTCATTGTGTTGTTTTTGATAGAAATATCTAGAGTCACACATACAATAAGGATCAAGGTAACTAATAAATGCGTCATTTAAAATAACAGACATGATGATTCATCAATTATTTGGAGACACAATTTCCATTACAATACCCTATTTTACATTTTCCTCACAATGAATTTTTATGGAAGTAATGGACTTATTTAAAGGTTACAACTATTATAAATGATTCCACTTTGGGAAAACTGTTTTTGTTTGAATAAGTGAAAACAAATATATTCAGATGCATGATCAACTGATTATTTAATTATTTGTATGGTTTACATATGATTCAATATTTTGTTCCCTTGATTGATTAAATATGGTATTTTTATCCTTGGGGTTCAGGATACATGATTCTGAAACCAGTAATTAGTTAGTTATTTTGGAATTACATGCTTTTCACACTAGTTTGATCACTTTTTCTTCTTCTTTTGGGGTTGGTTATAGTGGGGTTCGTGTTCAATTCCATATTTTATCACACATGGTTTACCATTTACTTATTTTATGGAATCTTATAGATGTTCCAAATTCCATAACAAGTTATAGACATGCTTTCTAAAGGCAAATAGTCATTTTTAGATTCCAACCCAATAAAACATAGGAACTCAATTAATTGAAATTATGTGAGTTTTGTCTCATCCAACCATTTTGGTGGGGAATTATCTATTATTTCGAGATTCTCTAATCTATTTATGATATGGTAATAAACAACATCTAAATCCCAATACAATACTAGTTACCCTATCCAAAAATAGGCATCCAATGCTTCTATGTTTAAAGGGTGTACTATTGATGATACTATTTGTTTATAACTAATTTTCTCTATTTATGTCTCATTACTATATATAAATTTTTTTTGATAATATTTTTAAATAATATAACGAGGAACTGAAGAGTTTACAACCATCTTGGAAGCTGATTGGTATTTCAATGATGTGAATGATCCTTCATAAGGTTTCCTACACATCTTGTTTATAATGGAAATCAAAATTCATGTTGTTCAATTATGTTGGATCCATGTAGTTTAACATCATGAAGAAATAGAAAATATATGTGGGAACAAAGTCCCGAAACATTGATCCCAATCCATAACATGCCATCCTACATATCCTATTTTTTTCCATCATCATGGGTATCAGAGTTAGATTTGTTATCATCATATTAATGGATGGCGATAAATAATTAATGCCCATAAGGATTATTTTCAAAGGGTTTATCAATATGGTAATTCCATAAAGAGTTACAATATGTATGATTCCTTTGTATGGGGAAATCATATCGTTTTACTGAATGTGGTTTACACACAAATATTTCAATAAATGGGTGAAATTTATGATTAAAATGATACGATCATTTAAAACCCATAACCCCACATGAACCATGATCAAGGTGAGAAAAAAGGGATATAAATTGTTCACACTAACTGTATAATGATATTGGACTTATTCACTGGGCACCCCATGATGAAATTTTGATATCGAGATAAGGCCTTACGAGGGAAACATATATAACGTGATAATGGGTTTTAGGTACTTGATCGAATGTTTAGGGATAACACATAAAGATATTCATGATTATATTCCCGTTTCACATAGGCATATTAATGAGGAAGGACGGATTACTTATTTGACAATTCAGTACCGTGAGTTTAGAATATTTGGGATATGAATGGACTTACATAAGTGTGGATTCATATTTGATATCAGGCCAGATGAAGGAATCCTAAATATCATATTCTCAAATGAACTAGAGTCTTAATAGATTAGTTTGATGCATTTCTGAACGTGTCTTGTAGAAAAGGATTCTATGTCCGGGGCCTCTAACTGATAAGAATAACATGTCATAGGTTCTACGCCTAACATGTCTTCGTTGAATGTATGACATATCATATGTGTATGCATGAAATGTCATTTTTGTCTATAACACATGAATAGAGTGTATTACCAACATGTTCGGATTTTCTTTCTGACATGTCCTAACACATTCTATGGTCTTTTGATGAATATCACCTACACAACCAATTTCATCCCATCACCAATGATGACATGTCAAATGGTTTTCTCATGATGTGGATGATTTTTCATTACATGGATGATATGTCTGGAGGACATTTAACTACATTGAATTTATGAATAGATGATTTATCAAGACTTTTTCGAGAAAGTCTGTATGTATTTGTTAACTTGTCAATCATGTACATGTGTCTTATATTGATCTAGATCTCAAGTCGGATTGCTATCACATTATCTAATTTACATATTCATGAGTTTTTTTTCCGGATCTGGTTCAGTAATAAAACTTATCCAGATTCCATTGCATAAAAATCTTAATTGCCACGACCCGTCCTCGGGGCCCGTGTTGTGACTACCCCAAGCCCGCCTTCCATAGGCCAGGGGCTGGCGACTAGCACCATGGCATAAATCACAGTAAAAAGGGAAGGTATTGCCTTTGTAAAGTAAACAAGAACCACCAAGTAAGTAAGCGGAAAAGTAAACACTAAGTAAAACAGAGTACAACTAAAAGTGCGGAAAAGAAAATGGGCCAGTATACAAACCCAAACTGAATGTAATGTACAACTCGAAAGGGAAAACAACAACTGTAAAGTAAAAGCTGCTACGCCGAGCTGTCCACTGGAAAATCCCACCTAAAGGGTGGGAACATATAGCTCCACTTCTCCTCGGGTTCCACCGTCCGCTCCGAGCACGTCCCGCCCAGTGGTCCACCTCCAGGTACCGTCCTGCTCTGCGAGCCTCAACAACGATCAACGATGTCTGTCGTCTGTAACCAACACAACGTAGTGCGGGCATAGCCTGTACAGGGGTGAGTATAAGCTACTCAGTAGGGACCCCAAGACCCCCGAAGGTCTCCCAAAACCCACAAAGGATAAACCACAAAAGAAAGATACAATCACGAAGTAACAACTGACACTTCTTAGGTATGTGCACATACATATACCTAAGTCATCAATTCCAATACGCTCCAACCTCTGAGCCCAAGTACAACTCAGTCCACACAAGAAAGTATATGTATTCCACACAGGAAAGCAAAATGTAATCCACACAGGATATCACAACACAATCCACACAAGAAGGTAAACAGGATTCAGCTCACACATGTATACTTTTCGAGGACGATAGAGATGATCACTGATCCATCTAAGTCGTCGGACCCACAAAGGATCGATAGATAGTAACCCCCGCAAATACCCACATAGATCAGGCCCACACAGGACCTGTAGGCACTGGTTCACACAAGACCGCTGAGCGCTGAACCACATAGGATCGGACCCACACAGGATCGGTAGCACTGCTCCACACAGGATCACTGAGTGTTGTAGTCGTCGTCGTCGAATCCACTAAGGATCTCTGCACAGTCGTCATCGCAGTCACATTAGCAGTCGCAGCCCGCTCTAGGGTTCCCGCACACAGCAAGCTCATTCGGGAGGGTCCACTCCACGAGCCGAGAGGCTGATACATCAACTGTCACAAAGTCCAGATTTGATGTATCCAAAAGTTCTCTATCGTCAACAGGAATTCAACGCAACAGACGGCGCGTCAATCAGACGCCCGGTCTGAGAGTTATTGGATTTTTCGTTCCAGGGGTCCGGTTGGTTTTTAAGGCAAAACCAACCCGACCGTACTCCACCTCCATCCAAACCTCGGGCAGAGTATGCCAAAAGATCCGTCTCACTAAGAGAAACTCAACATGGTTGATGGCACGTCAATCGGACGTCCGAAGCTCAAGATATGAGCGTTTCTGCTCCGAGGGCCCAGTTGGTTTCGTGTACGAACTAACCCAGCCGAACTCAAAGTAATCCAAAACCTTGAGTTCCATATACCGAAACGACCGACTCGATCCGAGGATCGCATCGCCGCTGACGGCGCGTCGTTTGGAGGTTCGTAGCCCGAGTTATGGGCATTTGAATCCAAACTGCTCGGTAACGGGGGTTTCGGGCCCGGGCCGTCCCGGCCTGAGACCCTCCTGTTTTCCCGAACCGGGTCGCCCTGCCCCGAACAGGGTCGACCTGGACCGGCATGGCCCGGCCCGGCCCGGCGCTGCCAGCTCGGCCGAAAGCCGAGCTGTTGGAAAAACGGGGGGGCGCTTGCCCCCCCCTTGTGAAGCCATGGCCCCCTCTCATTATGGGGGTCCGTTTTTCTGGCTGGGGGAATTAAATTCCCCCAGTTCTTCTCCCTTCCGGCCGGCCCAACCTGGCCGGCCGGTTCTTCCTCAACGGGACCGGCAAGGTCGGTCCCCTTCCGGCTTCCGACACCGGCGGCCCGGGTGGCCACCGGTCATCTTGTTCCACCGCGGCCCGGAACCGGCCGCGACCTTCGTCGTCTGGCGTGGTGCTACGACACCGCGCCCCTCCGCCGTGGCCCCACTCCGGCCGCAGGGCCTTCAATTTCTTCTGACTCGGCGCGACGGCGCCACGCAATAATTGTCGTGCGATTCCCGCGTGGTGTGACGGCACCATGCTATCCCGTTCCATCCGCAAGGAAACAAATATGAACATAGGAGGGGGGTTCGGCCGTGTTTGTGCGGTCCGACCCCCCTCTAGTTAAACGATGACATTTATTTGTTATCCTCGAAGTTCGACATTCTAGAATCAAGAATGGAAATAATTAAATAAAACAACAACAATCCCCTACATGATAAAAGATGTCGCACAACGGGCATCACAGAAATGGAGTCGTTCCGTCAAAGTTGGTGTAAGAAGCGCTCGATGAAGTCGAGTAGAATCGAGTCGACACTCTCAGAGTACTTTGTGGGCGGCGATGCTTCCCTACCTTGCTACAGTTGAAGAAGGTAGAAGGTGTTTCTTCACGTTCTTTGGAGACGTGGATAGTTCTTCTTCGAGAGGTTGAAGGTCTTCTAAAAGTTCTTCTCCTCTCCTTAGTTCTCCCCAAAAAGGTTATGCCAACCCAAAGAGAAGAATAGAATCTCTCATTTTAATGTTGGAAAAATTATTTCAAAAGAAATCAAACACTCAAAATAATTAATTAAGTTGGTTTAATTAATTAAATGCAAAGTGTTGGCAAGAATTTCAAAAGATTGAAATTCAATTAAACCACACTTAACTCACCTAATTAATTAAACATGTTGTCAACATTAAATGGGAGTTGTGGGGAGTTTTTATGGGAGTTGAGGAGTTAGGGTTTGTGTGGGCCCCACCACACTTAATCCTCTCATGGGAGGTTATGTGGATGTGGGTCCCACCTCTAACTCCCTTTGGGAGGATATAACCAACATGGATAAAAATAAAATGTGTTTCCACATTTTATTTAAATTCATTTTAATTCCCCCAAAACTAACTCTCAACCCGCATAAAACAAAACTTTAGAAAAGATCACCTTAAGCGAATATTGGCCCTACGAGTTCATCGGTGCCCTCAGAATTCGAATCCAAGCACCGGTTCAAAAGTTAGAAATTCCCGCTCGTTCATTCACTGAACGTACATGAGCCAATCTTCGGAAATTAATTCCGGTCACACCGGGCCTCGAAATCAGGTTCCGTCAGAAACTGTGCTCTTGTAAAATTCCAAAGAAAATTAAGAAAACATTTCCCTTGAATATTTACAGGTCTTTTCATTACTCCCACCTCAAGGCTTTACGTCCCTGTAAAGATACATCAAAACTAGGGAAACAAATGAGGGTACTGAGCACGCATCTGAGCCTCCCGCTCCCAAGTGCTCTCCTGGAGGTTTCCTTGCTGCCATCTGATGCGCACTAGAGGAATCAACCGTCCACGTAGGACCCGCTCCTGTCGATCCGTGATCTCCACTGGAACCTCCGTAAAAGTCTCCCCATCGTCAACGTCAATCTCCCCATGGTCAATGATGTGCGTCGGGTCGTGCACGTATCTCCTCAGCTGAGACACGTGGAAGACGTCGTGCACCCGGTGCAACTGAGGTGGTAGAGCCAGGCGATAAGCCACCTCGCCAATCCTACTGAGGACCTGGAAGGGTCCGATGAAGCGCGGAGATAACTTGCCGCCTCGGCCAAATCTCTAAATAACACGTCGAGGTGAGACCCGCAAGAAGACGTGGTCGCCATCCTCAAACTCTAGTGGCCTCCGCCTCCTGTCAGCGTATGACTTCTGCTGGCTCTGAGCTGTCCTCATCCGCTCCTGGATGACCTGGACCTTCTCTGTCATGGCCTGGACCATCTCCGTTCCCACAAGTGCTGACTCCCCAGGGTCTGTCCAGCACAAAGGAAATCTACAAGGTCGGTCGTACAACGCCTCGTACGGTGCCATCCCGATGGTGGAGTGGTAGCTGTTGTTGTACGCAAACTCCAAAAAGGGTAGCTGGTCCTCCCAACTATGACCAAATTCAAGGACACAAGCGCGGAGCATGTACTCAAGAGTCTGAATGGTCTTCTCTGTCTGACCATCTATCTGAGGATGAAAGCCTGTGCTCAAACGTAGCTGCGTCCCAAACGCCTCCTGCAACCCCTTCCAAAGCCGGGAAGTAAAGAGAGCATCTCGATCGGAGACGATAGATGATGGCACACCGTGAATCCGAACAATCTCTTGAACGTAAAGACGTCCCTTGCTCTCCACTAAGCCCTGCTCTCAGATGGGTAAGAAGTGTGCCGACTTGGAGAGTCAGTCGACAATCACCCAGATGGAGTCGTGACCTCTGGAAGTGCGTGGAAGTCTAGTCACGAAGTCCATCGATATTCCATCCCACTTCCACTCTGGGACCTCCAAGGGCTGTACCAAGCTTGCTGGTACCTGGTGCTCAGCCTTCACCTGCTGGCAGGTGAGGCATCGAGAAACGAACTCTGCCACAACCTTCTTCATGCCCGGCCACCAGTGCTATCGTCTGAGGTCCTGGTACATATTCGCCACTCCGGGATGTACCGCCAAGGGAGAAGTGTGAAACTCTCTCAGCACCTCCTCCCGTAAAGAAACTGGTACCATGGTACATCCTCTAAAAAGGATGTCGTGCTCTTCTCCAATGGAGAAACCATCAGGTGCCAGTCCTGAGGATATCTGTGCATGTCGCGCCTCACAGTCAGCGTCTCCACGTTGTGCCTCTCTGACTCACTACAGTAGTGGAGGAGTGACTGTGAGAGACTGATGGAAGGCTGCTCCATCTCTATCCACAAAGGATATCTTCAAAGAGGCTAGCTGCTCCATCGCCTCCTCAAGTAGTTGAATGCCCGTCCTCCTACTGAGGGCATCGGCTACTACGTTCCCCTTCCCAGGAGTATAGACTATCTCAAAGTCATAATCCTGGAGGAACTCGAGCCATCGCTGCTGTCTTAGATTCAGGTCCTTCTGCGAGAAGATGTACCTAAGACTCTGATGGTCAGAAAAGACAGTAAAGCGCTCGCCCATCAGATAGTGTCACCATGTCTTCAGAGCGAAGACCACTGCTGATAACTCCAGGTCTTGGGTAGCGTAGTTCTGCTCATGCGGCCTCAACTGATGTGATCCATAAGTGATCATTGCCCGCTCCTGCATCAGGACGCAACCGAGTCCGGTCCCTGATGCATCGTAGTAAACTATGTATCCAACTCCCTCCACAGGAAACCTCAAGATAGGTGCGCTGGTCAATCTCTGTCTCATCTCTTGGAAGGTCTGCTGACATCTGTCTGACCACACGAAGGGTTTCCCCTTCTTTGTCAAATATGAGAGTGGTGCTGCAACCCTAGAGAAGTCAGGCACAAATCTCCGGTAGTATCCAGCTAGACCCAAGAAACTCCGCACCTCCGTCACGGTCCTAGGTGGCTCCCAAGCTAACACTGCCTCGATCTTCGCAGGATCCACAGTAACTCCCGCATCAGAGATGACGTGTCCCAAGAAGTGGACCTCACGTATCCAGAACTGGCACTTTGAGAGCTTACCATAAGGCTGGTGCTCTCAGAGTGTGTCTAGTACAACCCGTAAGTGGTAGGCATTCTCCTCCTCAGTTGTCGAGTAAATCAAAATGTCATCGACGAAGACCACGACAAATCGATCGAGGTATGGCTGAAAGATCCTATTCATGGGGGCCATGAACACTGCTGGAGCATTGGTTACACTGAAGGGCACAACCAAGAACTCATAGTGGCCATACCGACATCTGAAGGCCGTCTTCTGCATGTCCTCGTCTCTAACTCTGAGCGGATGATAGCCTGACCTGCGATCTATCTTCGAGAACCACCGTGCTCCCTTGAGATAATCAAAGAGGTCATCAATCCTTGGTAGCGGATACATGTTTCTTCACTGTCACCTGTTTCAGGAGACGATAGTCGAAACACAGTCGCAATCTCCCATCCGCCTTCTTGGTGAACAAAATCGGGGAAGCCCAGGGTGAAACACTGGGTCGGATGAACCCCTTGCCCTGCAAGTCCTCAAACTGTACACGTAGCTCTCGAAGCTCGGAGGGGGCCATCCGATATGCTGGAGTCGATATTGGGGCTATCTCGGGGTACAAGTCAATATTAATGTGTACCTCTCTGCGAGGAGGTAACCCTGTAACGCCGTCGGGGAAAACGTCCGCAAACTGATCCACCATTGCAGGAAAACCAGGACTCCGCTCGTCAACTGCTCCTAGGATGAGGCAAGCCAACTGATTAGTGATGGGATGTCCTCTCCTCCGTGGAAGTCCATCCTATGCTGAATAGGCTCCCTTCTCGCCGGTGAAGGTGAAACTGCTACTGTCAGTGCGTACACATCGCACCTTGCGCCTAAAACAGTCAATTTGCGCATGGACCGTAGATAACCAATCCATGCCCAAGATGACGTCGTAAGGCCTCGACGCCGCTACAAGAAGATCCCAGCCGAAGCTCTCGCCTCCTAGAGTAAGCTCACACTACCAGCACCAGTGCGTAAACGTCGAGTCTGCTCCCGTAGGATTCTCTAGCCGTAAGGATCGAGCCAACGGCTCTGTCGGAATCTCCGAGCTCCGAACAAGGGTAGCAGCTATGAAAGAGTGACTCGCTCCTTTATCTATAAGTACTACAGCAAGGGTGGAATAGACACAGATAGTACCTCGAATCATCTCGGGTGCACCGTGGTCATAGGAATCTGCTGCATGGAGCTATGTCTGTCTCTGCCCGCCAGCTCCCTGTGGTTGGGGTGGACCTCCTCGTGGTGGTGGTGGTAGAGCCTCAAAGCGTCGCCCACCACCTGCCGCTCGGCTCGCTCCTCTGCCTCGTCTGCCTCCTCCCTGCGGACCGCCATGGTCGACCCTCTGCCTCTGCCTTGGTGGTCCCTCAACCGTCGATTTCTCCTCGGCACGGCGGGTCGGGCAGTCACGAGCCATGTGGCCCTACCCGCCGCACGAGTTGCACTGTCTGCCTCTCGAAAGACTGGCTCTGCGCTGTGTTCCCCGCACTGCTGAGCCAGTGTCCTGAGGTCGTCTACCTGAAGAACTGGTCTGCCTGGACCCCTCAGTCATCCGTCGACTGCTAGCTGCAGAAGACTCTGCCACGTTCCGTCCTGCGGTGGGTCTTGGCGCTGGTGTAGACTCAGCAAGAAAGCTCTCGATCAAAAGGGCCCTCTCCAGTACTCCTGCCTGGGTCGGGATGCTGAGGGAGATCAGCGATGCTCTGATCTCATGTCTCAATCCCTGCTCAAAGGTCTGGTCCTGGAAGAACGGGTCCCGTACCATGTCGGTCGAGTAGCGCGAGAGATCAGTAAATCTCGCCGAGTACTGGGCGACCGTCAAGCTGCCCGGCCGCAGCTGAAGAATCTCCTGGATGCTCACCGCACGTAGGGTGGCCGGGATGAACTCTGAGCGGAAAAGGCCCTCAAAGTCTGTCCAGATGAGAGAGGCCTCATTGTGCACCTGGAGCATCAAGCTCCACCATCGGCCCGATGCTGCGTGTAGTAGGCTCGCTACGAGGATCACCATGAGGTCTGATGGTGTCCTCACTAGCCTGAAAACTCGTACCACTGCCTCCAGCCAGTCCTCGGCTGTCTGGGGGTCCGTCTCCCTGCGGAACCTGGGCGGTCGCTGGCGCTGGAACTCATGCAGTGCACTGAGGCGACGTGCATCGTCAGCGGCTGGTGCTGGAAGTATCGGGGGCTCAGCAGGTAGTGCTACCGCTGGTGCCACTCCTGACAAAGGGCCCTGCACAGAGGCCTCGTCGCTCGGTGGGCTGTCGTCACGCTCGACTCTCGGAACCCTAGCTGGCTGTCGTCGTGGGGCCATCCTGAAAAGGAAACAGGTCCGCCACGGTCAGCACAGTATACCTGGTGAGCTGATATAAAGTAATCACAATGAAATCTTGAAACACACACGCAATCAAGGTTTTCATGCATTAATTCGGAAATCAGAAGTCAGGGTCCTGGTGTACGGATACCTCGGCCACCGCACCAACACTGGACTCCCTGGACTGATAACCAAACTCAATACGCTAAACCCTATTGCTTCACAAAGAAAAGATCAGAGTTTGCGGTAGAAACAAACTCCTCTGATACCAATTTGTCACGACCCGTTCTTGGGGACAGTGTCGTGACTACCCCAAGCCCGCCTTCCATAGGCCAGGGGCAGGTGACTAGCACCAAGGCATAAATCCCGGTAAAAAGGGAAGGCATTTCCTTTGTAAAGTAAACAAGCAACACAGAGTAAGCAAGCGGAAAAGTAAACACTAGGTAAAACAGAGTACAACTGAAAGTGCGGAAAAGAAAATTGGCCAGTATACAAACCCAAACTGAAAGTAAAGTACAACTCGAATGGGAAAACAGAAACTGTAAAGTAAAAGCTGCTACGCCGAGCTGTCCACTGGAAAATCCCACATGAAGGGTGGGTACAGATAGCTCCACTGCTCCTCGGGTTCTGCCGTCTGCTCCGAGCACATCCAACCCAGTGGTCCACCTCCAGGTATCGTCCTGCTCTGCGAGCCTCAACCACGATCAACGCTGTCTGTCGTCTGTAACCAACACAACGTAGTGCGGGAATAGCCCATGCAGGGGTGAGTATAAGCTACTCAGTAGGGACCCCATGACCCCCGAAGGTCTCCCGAAATCCATAAAGGATAAACCACAAAAGAAAGATAAAATCTCGAAGTAACAACCGACACTGCTTAGGTATATGCCCATACATATACCTAAGTCATCAATTCCAATACGCTCCAACCTCCGAGACCAAGTAAAACTCAGTCCACACAGGAAAGTATATGTATTCCACACGGGAAAGCAAAACGTAATCCACACACGATATCAAAACACAATCTACACAGGAAGGTAAACATGATTCAGCTCACACAGGTATACTTCTTCGAGGACGATAGAGATGATCCCTAATCCATCTAAGTCGTAGGACCCACAAAGGATCGATAGGTACTAACCCCCGCAAAGACCCACACAGGATCGGGACCACACATGACCTATAGGCGCTGGTTCACACAGGACCGCTGAGCGCTGACCCACACAGGATCGGACCCACACAGGATCGGTAGCACTGATCCACACAGGATCGCTGAGTGCTGTAGTCGTCGTCGTCAAATCCACTAAGGATCTCTGCATAGTCGTCGTCGCAGTCACAGTAGTAGTCGCAGCCAGCTCTAGGGTTCCCGCACACAGCAAGCTCGTTCGGGAGGGTCCGCTCCACTAGCCGAGAGGCTGATACATCAACTGTCACAAAGTCCAGAGTTGATGTATCCAAAAGTTTTGTATCGTCAACAGGAATTCAACGCAATAGACGGTGCGTCAATCAGACGCCCGGTCTGAGAGTTATTGGCTTTTTCGTTCTAGGGGCCTAGTTGGTTTTTAAGGAAAAACCAACCCGAACATATCCACCTGCGTCCAAACCTCGGGCGGAGTATGCCAAAAGATCCGTCTCACTAAGAGGAAATCAACAAAGTTGACGACACGTCAATCGGACGTCCGTAGCTCAAGATATGAGTGTTTCTGCTCCGAGGGCCCGGTCGGTTTCGTGTACGAACTAACCCGGCCGAACTCAAAGTAATCCGAAACCTTGAGTGCGATATACCGAAACGACCGTATCGATCCGAGGATCACATCGCCGCTAACGGAGCATCGTTTTGAGGTCCGTAACCTGAGTTATGGGCATTTGAATCCAAATAGCTCGGTAACCGGGGTTTCGGGCCTAGGCCGTCCCAGCCCGAGACCCCCCGGTTGGCCCGAACCAGGTCGACCCACCTCAGACAGGGTCAAACCGGACCGGTACGGCCCGAACCGGGTCGAACCGCCCCAGATAGGGTCAACACGGCCCAGCACGGCCCGACCCGGCCCGACGCAGTCCGGCGCAGCGCGCTGGGCGTGATGCCAGCTCGGCCGAAGGCCAAGCTGTTGGAAAAACGGGGGGGCGCTTTCCCACCCCCCCCCCTTGTGAAGCCGCGGCCCCCCTCATAATGGGGGGCCGTTTTTCTAGTCGGGGGAATTAAATTCCCCCGGTTCTTCTCCCTTACGGCCGACCCGACGTGGCCGGCCGGTTCATCCTCAACGGGACCGGCAAGGCCGGTCCCCATCTGGCTTCTCACACCGACGGCCCAGCTGGCCGCTGGTCATCTTGTTCCGCCGCGGCCCGGAACTGGCCGTGGCCTTCATCGTCCGGCGTGGTGCGACGGCACCGCACCCCTCCACCGCGGCCGTACTCCGGCTGCGGCGCCTTCTATTTCTTTTGACGCGGCACGACGACGTCGCGTTCTTGAATTTCATTCCACGGCGCGGCGCGACGGCGCCGCCCAATAATTGTCGTGTGATTCCCACGTGGTGCGACGGCACCACGCCATCCCGTTGCATCCGTAAGGAAACAAATATGAACATAGGAGGGGGGTTCGGTCGTGTTTGTGCGGTCCGGCCCCCCTCTCATTAAACGATAACATGTATTCGTTATTCTCAAAGTTCGACATTCTAGAATCAAGAATGGAAATAATTAAATAAAACCACAACAATCCCCTACATGATAAAAGATGTCGCACGACGGGCATCGCGGAAACGGCGTCGTTCCGTCAACATTGGTTTAAGAATCGCTCGGTGAAGTCGAGTCGAGTCGAGTCGACACTCTCAGAATACTTTGTGGGCGGCAGTGCTTCCCTTCCTTGCTCCGGTTGAAGAAGGTAGAAGGTGTTGCTTCACGTTCATTGGAGACGTGGATCGTTCATCTTCGAGAGGTTGAAGGTCTTCTAAAAGTTCTTCTCCTCTCCTTAGTTCTCCCCACAAAGTTTATGCCAACCCAAAGAGAAGAATAGAATCTCTCATTTTAATGTTGGCCAAATGATTTCAAAAGAAATCAAACAGTCAAAATAATTAATGAAGTTGGTTTAATTAATTAAATGAAAAGTGTTGGCAAGAATTTCAAAATATTGAAATTCAATTAAACCACACATAACTCACCTCATTAATTAAACAAGTTGTCAACATTAAGGTGGGAGTTGTGGGGAGTTTTGAGGGGATTTTAGGAGTTAGGGTTCGTGTGGGCCCCACCACACTTAATCCTCTCAAGGGAGGTTAAGAGGATGTATGTCCCACCTCTAACTCCCTTTGGGAGGATATAACCAACATGGATAAAAATAAAATGTGTTTCCACATTTTATTTAACTTCATTTTAATTCCCCCAAAACAAACTCTCAACCCGCATAAAACGCAACTTCGGAAAAGATCACCTTAAGCGAATATCGGTGCTACGAGTTCATTGGTGCCCTAGGAATTCGATTCCGGGCACCGGTTCAAAAGTTAGAAATTCCCGCTCATTCTTTCACTGAACGTACCCGATCCAAACTTTGGAAATTAATTCCGGGCACACCAGGCCTCGGAATCAGGTGCCATCAGAATCCACGCTCTTGTAAAATTCAAAAGAAAATTAAGAAAAAATTTCCCTTGAATTTTTACGGGTCTTTACAATAATATCCATCTTCCCATTATGATTCAATATTTTCACCCTTTACTACATATACACCTCTATATTATTCAAACATTAGCTAGTCATGATTTCATGTTACTCGATCACCATGAAGAGATTCATTGACAAAATTGTGTCAACACATTTGTAGAACTGCACATGATCAATAGAATGATCAAATTAAGCACAAATCAATTCCACATAATATATAAGGTTCCTCCCTAGGTTTACACGGTTGAATTCCTTTGAGATTGTATGGCCTTATAATTTGATAATTCCTCTCTTGCTTTTGGGTCCCCATGGGAGTTCCTTACATGTCTAGTTGTCTCCTTTTTTGGTCTAATTGGTCGGGGGATTTCAATCTTCTCCACCAATGATCTATGATGCCTTCCATGGTATATATTTGGATTAATTTAGATATAGTTTTTGGAGGGATTATCACATCATGTTCTTTACATGATCCGCCCATAGGTCATCCCATGTGTTGCATAGTAATCAACAACCATAGGAGAACTCAATAATTTCCATATTTGATGGACCCTCATCATATAAAAAGAGTTTCTGATGATCATATAGACATGTAAAAAATCATTCTCATGATCATACACACACATCATGGAGTTTTCATGAGACAAAGATGCCTATTGAATAGGAATTGATGTGATCAATCAAGTCTTGTTTGTGGCCCATCCTAGGATCAAGGGGTCTTGTCCAAGACCCTTTGTGAGATCTTAATAAAATCTAATAGGTCCTTAACTTGTTTGATGGTGATAAATTAATGGGAATAACCCCTTGTTATTATATTAAATATATCTTCTCCTCACATGAGGATTCCCCATTTTCTTGAGTTTATTCTTTATTTTATAGGAATTCTATCCACCTCATAGTGTTTTCCCATTGGGAAATTACATGAAAATTAATATATCTCTAAATAACTTGGATGAATCATCATGGATGGTTTATATTCTTATATTTGTATACTCTCGTGATTGGTGATTGATCATGAGGTAGTGTATGAGCATTGACATTGTTAGAAAATAATTTTTCTAGGGATCTTGAGGGAATAAAAACATCAAAAGGACCTTACAAGGGCCTTTAAGTGATGAAGGTCACATGTTTTAGGGATATCTAATGATAATCAATTACTTTTCAAGTCCCTTTGCAAGATCAAATAATATTTTCAAAGGGCCTTATTGAGATCAAGATGGTATGTATATGTATCTTCAAGTTACCAATATACATGCCTAAGATTATTTCACATAATCAAGGATGATTTTCAAGAACCCTTCAAGGGGAAAAATTATCTTATCTAAGGCCTTAATGTGATTAGTGGGGATCACAAGAGATTAATATGCCCTGTTCATGATGAACAATGAATTTTTGATTTCATGAAGCCTCCACCATTTTTAGATTTATTTATTTATATAACTAGGAGATTCAATTGATATAACTCATTAATTCCATTGGTGGGACGTATAAAGGATGTAGTTAATGCTGTTATGTATGATATTATACTGGAAATATAATATACATATGTATGATCATGTTTTAATTCCTTTAAAATAAGAAATTGAAAAGAATGTAGAGTTCATGTGTGCGTACGACTAACCATATCAATGAATGGTACATTTCATTTCTTACCTCTAAATGTTATGTACTGTTATAAATACATATATGTAATGGATATATAAGATATATATATTATATCTAAATAATTAATATAATTATAGAGATAATGACATTTTGACCACATAAACACCTTGTAAATAAAAAAAGTTTATTTCTGAATCAAGTACCAAATATCGACAAAATGACCATTATTAACATAAAATATTACATAATGTTTATAACATGGTAATATGAGATATAAAAGGACTATAAACAAGAAAAAGGTTCTTAAACATATAGAAATTAACATAAGTTTATTATTTAGGAGATTAAATAATGAAAGAGTCATGTCAGACACAAGGTAGAGGACATCGTCTCAATCTCCTTTCAATGACGCATATTTTGTTTTAATACACCACCTTAAATTTTGCGATTTAAAAACACCTTTGACATTTCATTCCATTCAAATGGAATATTTTTCTATGAAGTGTTTTACTAAACGACAAATTTTTTTTTAATTTTAACAAAAGTGGTGACAATGAACTTTCCATCGTCGGGAGTAATATTTGATCCTTGGGATTCCATAATAAGCCATAATGTTTTTAGAAGGATAATAAATACCATATACCCTATTATGTATTTTGTTATTGAAATTTTTTTGATAATGGATTTTTCATTTAAATATATTTAAATGATAAATTGATATTGAACTGTGGAAATCTTATCTTTCTTGAAAAATTGATTTCTCTGTTATGAATAAGATATGGTTCTTGGGCATTGTTACGTATATGTGTGGTTCTGTTGTAATCCTAGGGTGGGTTAGCCCGAGATTTCTATCCAATAAATTGGTTAACTAAATGGAGGTAAACATGAATGTCTCTCCTAAGAGATTTAGAGAATATATTGTTATGGATATTCCAAATGTAACTCCTTGCATAGAGGTGAATGAAAAAACATAAGTATGTAATAGATGCCACACATAACCTATATGGTTTATGATTACATTTTAAATCTTATAATTTCATGAGGTATATTAAAGAGCATGTGTTATGTATGAATTGTTTAACTAATGTTTTCTTTATTTATTTTATAACCATTAATAATATTTTTATACTCATCCAATGTTTTTGAAAAGTTTTTCATAGGACATAATGTGGAATAGGGTCAAGGATGGGAATATAGAAAATTCATGCTTTCTAAAACATGTATCCAAACATTACTCTTTTGTTTCGAAGAGTTTTTATTTTATGAAAAAATGGAAACTATGTATATGTTTATACTTTTGTAATTTTTGAAGATGAAATGTAATAGTTATGTCCTAACTCTCTAAAACACCTAACCTGAAATGATCCTCAATGTGAATTATTCATTTAATTCAAGATTATGTGATGTTTTAAGGCCGAGTCCTTATATATTGGTTAAATAATTTGCCAATACAAATTATTCTAATGTATTTTTTTATACTATAACCACACATTTTTTCATTTATGAGAAAATATTGGATAAATGAATAACTATATCATAATAAAAGATGAAAAAAATAATGGTAAAAATTTGGGGGGAAATAAGAAACATGAAATGATAAGAATCTTACCTTCATTTTTAATTGAAGGAATAAACAAGAAATCATTTTTCTCTCATTATAGTTTGATGATATTATATGGATGGATTAGATTCCTATTTACTATGATACGATAAATTATATTGAAAAAGTTTTTTTCCTCAAAAAAAATATAATTTGTTTATAAGAATATACCATTACCATATATAACATATCTAATTTCTATGTAATATTTAATTGATGGAAATGAATGATATCGTTCATATATTGTTGAAAATAACAGTGTTGTTCAAATTAATGATGGGCCAATGGTTAATGTGTATATGTATTTTTTTCCTTATGAGTCATGTGGTATTATACCCCATCAAGATGTTGAATATACTATTGATGGGTTTGAGATTCTATGATTATTTCCAAACCCCTTTATCCAATAGATAAATTAAAACATCCTGAATTGAAAAAATAATTTGCTCGAGATAATTGAAAAAGGATTTAATTGACCAACAACTTCATTATATGGAGATCAAATTTAATTTGATAAAATTAATGATGGTTATATGAGTATTTCAAATGATTATAGATATTTTAGAAGAATGGGTGTTAAGAATATGTATTAATTGCCTCATATTGACTATCTTCTTTTTCAGATCCTTGGAGTTGATTATTTATAGAAGTATTACTATAGATTAGGGTACCATAATCTAAAGTTGATGGATGATTATGATTGAAAAGTATATGTCATACTAGATATTAGTAATATCATATTTTAGTTATAGGTTTTGGTTGAGAAAATGCACTTAATGTATTTCTAGTTCTTATAAAAATATTATTGTAAAAATATAGGGATATATATATAGTCATTTTATAGGATGATTTATTTTTTATTCCAAACATTTATGAGGACCAGGATAAAAATATAAGGATTGTTATGAAAACCCATAATGAAAAGAATTTAAATAGAAAATATATCAAATCATTTATTGTTTACAACAGATTACATTACTTTGGAACATGTTAAATAAGTACAGAATAATAATTGAACACTAAAAAATGTATTTCATGAATGGAAAATTCATAGAAATGATACTTATATTCATTTTTTTTCTTGGATTTATAGGCTATTATAGTTGGTTTATTAAAAAAATTACTATTATATATAATACTAATTATGGTAACCTGAAAAAGAATTATTTATTATTAAATAATGTTATGAATGTTTTCAATAATGAAAATGGAGATTGGTGAATGATGTGATTTTGGATTTACCCAAAAAAATGGTGACTTGTTTTCATATATATTGATTATTTATTGAAGGGACTCGTTTGAGTTCCAATGACGAATGATCAGGTAATTACATGTGATTTATGGAAACAGAAACCTCATGAGATAAATTATCCTACACTTGATTTGAAATTTACGTTATTGATTTCTTATTTAAAAATTTAAAGGAATCATTTATATGGGGAAAATTGGAAATATATAATGATCCTAAATGTTTGAAGTATATATTCACTCAAATGGAATTGAACCTGTGGTGGGGAAGATGGCTAGAACAGGTGAAGTGTTGTGATTTCACAATTCATTACCATCTTATAAAATAAAAGAATGTTGATGTTGATTAAATTAAAAAACAATTCTATATTTACTATGTTTTGTTAAGAACATGATCCCATGGTTAATAATTTGATGAATTTTTTCTTGGAACTTGATTTTGTTAGAAATTAATCTATTTTGTTTCGTGTGATATTGTAATCATCTTTATCAGATTGAATTAAGAATTAATAGAATGATTAATATGATTTATGGTAAAAGTTATAATTAGTTAAAAATTTCATGTTTAGAGAATTTAACATAAATATATTTTGTTTTGATATTGGGAAAGAGATTACATGTTACTTGTCATTAAAGGTATAATAATCAGTTTTTATGTGAATCTTCGTGTTTTCCATTTTAATATCATCTTAGAAGCATCAATATGTATTGAGACCTTTGCGATTATTTCTAGTGGGATGGAATGAAATTTGAAATTGATGACATTACAATGAAATGATTTAATTTTCAGAAAGATAAATAAGAATGGTAGTTACTAAAATATATTCTTAATCCTTTTCCAATGACATATTGAGAATGGGAAAATATGTCCATGGATTTCATAATGGGATTACAATATACTGATTAATTAATAAATGTGAGTGGGTATATAATCGATCGACTGAATAAATATGAACATTTTCATCCTATTTGTGACACACTATATCTAGATCAACATTCTCTATTAAATCATTAGAAAAATTTATGGGTAAATGGAGTTACTCTATATATTGTATCAGATCATGATCCCTAGATGAATTATTACTTTTGGAAAGGCCTTCATATATTATTTGGAATTAAATTAAATTTGATAATAACCTTTCTTCCTCAGTGTAATGGATATTCATAACAAAAAATTCAGATCATGGAGGTTATTCTATATGTTTGTTCGCTAGTTTACAAAAGTATTTGGGTTTAGTGTCTTTCATTAGCTGATTTTTCTTATAATAATAGTTTTCTTTCTAGTATATAATGGGAACCAAATAAAGATGTATATATAATGTGAGTTCAAACTCAATCATTATGGGATGAATAAGGTGAAAGGAAGATGATGGGAATAAAATCAGTACAGTAAGAGGCTAGAAATGTGAAAATGATTATCCATCATATGAAGAAATCACAGATCATTCAGAAATGCTTTCTAGATAACAATTGAAAAGAATTTTCTTTCAAGGTAGGTGATCATGTTTTTATTAAAATATATAAAAGGAATAGTGATATTAATTTTTTTATGATGGTAAATCTATGTACACGGTTCATTGGATCATTTGACATCCTTGAGAATGATGGATAATTTTCCTAACGAATGGCCTCCCCTATTCATTTATCCCTCGTATATAATTTTTTTTCACATTTTGATGTATGAAAATATGTTCCATATGTTTCTCATCCTTTAAACCATAATTTAATTCTATTGGAAGAGATCCTTTCTTATGAGGAAAACCCATTTATTTTTCTGGATCTTAGAGATATAATCTTGTGGAATAAGAAAATTCTAGAGGTTATGGTTTTGTTGTAAAACCATATGGTCAAAGAAGAAATATGGGAATTTAAAAAAGATATGTTTGAAATGTTTCCCCACTTATATTGTAAGAAAATATAATTTAAATGATTAAATTTTAAAAATGAGAGAAGACTGTGAACACCTTGGTATTTAGATAATAAGTTGTTATCATGTTTAGTAGTTTTTTATAAATCTCTTAAATAATTATTAAAATGAAAAATGAATATTTTTCCTAAAAGGATATAATAAAATATTATGTTTGAAGGAATTACATTGAATTTTTGAAATTCAATTTGAAAAACCGATTCTCATAATGTCAATATAATCTTAGAATGATATTTTGTATTTTTTTGAGGGTATTGATTTGTTAATAAATATTTGAAACTATTGGTATTATTTAAAAACTATACTTCACTTACAAGGAAAAAATATGTTATGGTTTAGTTATATTTTTTATTTAGATATTAATTATTTCATATAATACTATTATGGATTATAAATGGATTTAATTCATTAATTTAGTATAAAAACATTTTTTTGTTTAAAAACACAACATTTTTCTGAAAAAACTGATTTTCATAGCATTAAAAAAATTTAATTATAAATTTAACAATGACAACTTTTTTATAATAATTTTGAATAATTGATTTCATATTTATAATAATAAGGTCCAAATTTAGAAAATAGGTACCTTTTAATTTTGGCCATTATAAATAGTCAAATTAGTAATTTTTGTTACCACTATAACGTTTGGAATAAGTTTTTATTAGAAAAAATTAAGTGATAAGGATTTGAAAATTACAATATAACTTTTACAAATGTTATTAAATGTGTGATATTAAACCAATATCATCATGCTATTAATTAATTTCTTTTTGATGCCACTTTGATTAGTGTATAACATTTATAATATAATTATTTATATAATGTCAAAGATGTCATACTCATGTTTTCAATAAGAACAAAATTTGAAATATGTGGTCATATAGAAGATATATCTTACTATATATAAATTTTGGAAATAAAAAATAATTTTCTTCATAATAGAAATTTATTTTATATTTTCAGTTTAGAAATAATTAACATTAATGTTTATGCAACACAGATGTAGTCATTATATTATTAATTGAAAAATACAATAAGTATTATTAACAATATAAAATAATTTATAATTCTAGATAATTTATTTCATCCATTAATTTAATATATGGAATTGAAATTTTAAAAATGTCTTAAAATAATTTTTTTTGAATTATAATAGTTATGTTTATAACGTTAAAATTTAAATTAAACAATTCTGTAAAAAATGACATTAATGATATTTTAAAATAAATAATATTTTACTAAATGAAAAAAAAATTAATGAAAAAATAAATATTAATAAATGATAGGGATAAGTATTCAAATTTTAAAAATAAATCATTTATAGGACTTTTTTCATTTTATAGTAACTACATTAACCATCAATGAGTAAAATTAATGTAGACGCGGTAATAATTAATGCTGTTAAAAATTGGTTATGAAAAAAAGATAAGGGTAAAAATGTGACCTAAAAATATATGAAAAACATTATATGCACTTCTTTATACCAATAAGATATTATAATCATAAATACATTAATTTGGAGCAATATTTTTTTTAAAATTAAATTATATTAATTTAACTTTTTGAGAAATTCCAGGAGTATCCGTCCCTTATCCTATAAATGGAATCCCATAATTATCTTTTCAACACACATAAAAACCATTTTTCATTAAATCATACAAAAAAAATTCCTTACTATAATCCATACATAAATTATATATGTCTTTTTTAGGATGAAAACCCACAATTTTCATCATAACATGTTACATATGGCTAGATTTCAAAAGAAGGCGTATAGTTTTTACCTACATGTGATATTTTTTTCTTCATCCATATCCCTCAAACCTTATATATCCATGGTAAAATAATAACATGGCTATCCTCCTTATATTGATACGTTTTAATGTTTTTTACAAAACACAAATCAATCTCCTTTTCCATTAAATGTTAATGAATTCATTGTTTTTGGGTTAGGTGGACTATCCCCTCGCAAACCCATGCAATTAATTTTATATCACAATCTCTAAAGACTAGATATGATGATATAATTAATTATTATAAAAGATATTATTAACATATATATAATTAATAAAATATAAATATTATTTTCAATCTTATCTATCCATGCACAGAAAATGATAATATCATTTGTGCGTAAGTGTGAATTATCTCGTCCCCCAACAGATGTGATTCATTTTTCATCGCCACATCAAAATAATGATAAATATAAGTATAATTAGATGATTACAATTATAAAAATTGTATCATAATTTCTTTTTAATTATAATATTAAACACCTACTTTTTCTATAATGATCATTCAAAAATCGAAACGTTGTGTATGCACGCGTATGGCCTACCATCTCTATGATTGTATCGTTGACCATTTTTCATAACCATATTAAATGGATGGATTTAAAAATTATCAATGTATGTGAATTTATATTATTTCATGAATATTATTTTTTATATGATGTAATAATGTAATCTGTAACCAAATCCAACCGAACCACATCATTTTTAATTTTTGAACCGCATCTCATCAAAACATCTGATATGCAACTAACTAGTTAATTTAATGGTAGTAAGTGATATAAAAGGAATAATAAATTTGATAAAGATTATAATGAATGTATAATAACCAAAATTTTATTATAAAAGAATTTAAATATTTTACATGAAGCATTGGACTCAAAGTAAGGTACTTTCTTCTATAACTCCTCTTATAATGATACTCTTTCAACTATTTTCTCAAAAGAAAAACATGAATGTTTTTTATCATATAAATCATGAAAAGAGTTTCCTAATTTTATGATTTTTAATGTTTTGAATAATGCATTAATTGTTTACAATTTTATTTTCAAATAATTCTTTTCATTAATTAGTTTGTTTCTTTTTAGGAGTTAATAATGATTTGACAATGGAAATTTCATTTTCTATAAGAATTCTTCTTCTTTGAAAGAGATATTTAAAATTGTTATATTATTTTTGTGGGTATTTTTTATGATTATAGGTTGGTAAATGATAAATCATGGTATTGTGATAGCATTGTATCTCTCTAATGCATTATGTAAATGGACAAAGTTAACCGTTTAGGCTTCAACTAACAGATTAAAAGAATATACTACAGTGGCTATTGTATACACAAATATGAATATTATATCCTATATAACCATAATAGATATTCTATATTTATGTGTGATATAAAATTTATTCCACAAGATATATTAAGGATTTATTCATGCTATGTATTTTATAGTAATCCTAAAATTATATAAGTTCAATTAAAGAGCTTATTATTTATGTGTAAAAGCTATATAATTGAGAATACGATGCCATTTTGGGAATGATTGTGTCTATCAATAGGTTCATGTCCCAAAGTTTTTTTTTATTTTCATCCCTAAATTTTAATTTTTGTAAGAGAATTTAATGGTGGGTATGTAAAAGTTGTGTTCAATTTGAACAATGTGAGGATTTGTTTTTTCATGAATGGAAATAATGTTTTGTTTTAAAAAATTTAACATTGTGAAAAAATAGATTCTGAGCATAATATTTCATCTTGTAATTATATGGTTTTTTCATATATAAATTATGATGTATTTATATAAAACTCTAATCAAAAATGGTCATTGTGATTCTAAAAAAGATAATTCTAGTTGATGTTACTATAAAATATTATGATTAAGGTCGGGTCCTAGAAAATTTTCATCAATCACATAGATAATTAAATAACAATTATTTCTTAACAAATATTTATTAATAGAGTTTATTGTTCATATATATCTATTTTGAAATATTTAACTTCAGTTTTCTATTCCATTTTTTCTTTTTAATGGCTCCAACCTTGAAGGATCTATTTAAGCGTAAATGTCTTCAATAAAATCACATCAATATTAGAAAACATTCATGTAATTTTTATGTACTCATTTATAGATTTATATCCAATAATTGATTTTGAAATTTAGTTATGTTTAATTTCTAAAGACACAAATTTTTTAAAAAATTTAATTTAAGTGTGGACAAAAACAACCTCTTTTATTTCACTAAATAATCATCTATAAATACACCTTTACAATTTTTATTTAATTTTCCTCTACACCAATAAATGAATAATTTCATCAGAAGTTATAGTTCATGAAATACCAAATAAACGTTCATATAAAATACTATTTTAGAGTAAATTAATTTTTTCTATCAACAATTTATATTCATGTGGAAAATATTGGTAATACTATTGGAAATGTAATTAAATACACTTTTCATTCATTTTGTTTAGTTATGATATGAATAATAATTATAATCGATACCAAATTTTTTTTAGATTAATTCCTATTAGGGTCCTAATATCCCTAAATATTACGGTTTAAGGATTTATCTAACATTTTTTTTGGAATTAGGTTATGTGTAATACTATAATATTTTTATGGGATTCAAGAATTCTTTCATCCCTCAAAATATTGACTTAGAATTTTATGTGATATATTATGCACTATGATTATGTAAATCAAGTAGTTATTCATAAATAACTATGTTTATGGTAATCTGTTATTGACTCATCTTCAATTATGTAATGGTAAATGGGTTACAATTTATCATATTCAAGTTTATAATTTGTACACATATTCATTTTTTAGATATTATTGATTACCTTGAAATTATATATCTATAATACTATGATTATTCTCCAATGATGATGATTATTGATTGAAGTTTTTTCACCTTTATGTCATGGAAATTGTTCATAAATTTATTATTATCTATTTTTAATCCATGATTACGAACAACTCTAAACCTTCAATGATATTTTAAATAAAATAAATCTCTATAATAAAATTTTCATTATTTCTTTTGATCTATCCCCTAATTACATATTCATTAATTCTCCCTTATTAATAAATATAGATCACCCCATTCATATTAATTCATTCCCCATGTTACAAGATGAGAATAATCTAGGATATTTCTAGGAGTGGATATATTGTGGTTCAAATATAGAGAATATTACATAGATATTGTCAAAAATGTTGCTCATATAGTTTATTGTTAATGATATTAAACCTTATGATCGTGAGATTATTGAAATTTTTAAGAGGTAATGTTTATATTATGCTAATTTTTTAAAATATGAATATGATTAGTTTTTTGTATCAAACCAATTGTTTAGATATGTTATTTTAGTGTTAGACTAGTTACTGTTGGTATGGGTAAAGTTAATTTTTTGAGTTGTAGTATTTCATTATTTGTTATGATTAGTTTAATTATTAAATGTATTTTTTTTACCATTATCTTATTGGACACCCTATGAAAGGGACTCGGGGATTAGTTTATATATATTATAATGTCATGAATTTTTTTTAATTTGAACATTAAGAGGTTTTGTTGGAAAAATTATCCAACTATATATATTTAATGTGGTTTATGATTCTTGAACAAATGTATCTAAGATTAATAAACATGAAAATCATGTGTTGGTGTTATGATAATCATCGCCTATAATATAATCGAGATTCTAAACAATTAGAAATTATTTATTTTCTAAAAACATAATATAAACTTTTCAGTAAATTTAGGAACCAAACATAAAGAAACAGAAGTTTACCTATCTATTATCCATGTTGTAATTAATGATTTATAAATTTATATGATGGATCCCTAGAATTTTTATCTAGAGACTAAATTTCACTGATGTTGTTATTATATATTTTATTATGATGTTATCATTGGTCACTAATGATTATCATTTTATCTTTTATAAATTGATATGGCTATATTAAACCGTGTTAATTGTGGACTCAATGGGAATCAAAATAATTTTCCTATTGAAAAACAAATGGTATGAAAGATGGTTTTTGAAATATTATTTTTATTCTATCCTAATTATCTCCATATATGTTTCATAAAATGCGGTTTTTCAAAAATCTAAACATTCCAATGAAGACAAGTATCATGTTTTATAAAATATTGTGTGACGATGATGATATTGGAATGAATATTGAACATTCAATATGTCAAAAATGTGGGAATAATCAACAAAGGGAATGTCTAAAAGGGAAAACAATTTCAGGAGAATAAGGATTATCCATCGAGATATTGATTATATAATAGTGAATGAAATTATATAATATAGTAGAATGTGAAAATTCACAAATAATAAACCATCCACACTCTCGTTCTTCATCTGCATGGAGATAAGAAATATCACAAATAAATTCCCCATTCAATGGGATAATTGGGAGAATAGGGCTCACTAACATTCTTTGACGAGGGAAAAATGAAAATCATATGATCTCACTATAGTTAATTTGCATTATGTTATTTATGGACTAATTATAATTTCATACATATTAGTGATTACATTTTGTATAAATATTAAAAAACCCTAAAATAGATTTATCATTTTATAATAACATTAAATCCAAAACTAATTATTATATCAAAAATTAAAATATATTTCTACATTTAATTACATTTTAATGTTTGTGGGATCCTACGTAGAAAAATCATTTTATCCATCCTTTATATTAATTTATTGTTATTTCGGTAATGGATCAATCCTAGTTATAAAGAACGAAAAAATATATGGAATAAAAATATTTCATTTCACATCATCCTATGAGTACTATGAATTAATGGATTATTATCAACCCCTATTATAATTAAATAATATGATGTTGGTCTTGATTTAAAATAATTATAGACACCTTACACAAATAGTTTGATAAAAACTCAATTATTGGGATTGACTATTATAAGGAAAAAATATATGTTTCTTAAGTCAATAAGGTAGATATCCGTAGAAATTGTTTTCTTGATACATCCATATTTAATAAATATTATTAAATTTATATTAATTATGTGATGATAATAAAATTTACAAAGAAGCAATTTATTTACTAGTGGGAAAATATAAATTCTCATAATTCTACATTATATCATTCCTTTACATAGATTTAATCGTTTTTATTTCTACATCCAAGAGAAATGTTGAATATAAATGATATATATATTATTTGCTGAATATTTCTAAAATTGTTAAATAAAATAAACCCACTTGTAAATAAAAACATATTAACTAATACAAAATGAATACATTCAAAAGATATAGAACTTTCTTAATTTAAAATCATAAAATTTTAATTTTTCAAAAAAAAAATTATTAAATTACAATTAAATGAAATCATCCAATAATAAATTTATATTTTCTAAATTTTAAATATTTCTATTTATTATCTATTCTATTAATTCTCATTAATATTACATATGAAATAATATTGGGAAGACATAATGTTGAAGAAATATTTTTTAATAAAAGAAATATTTTCATATATTTTTTCCATTTAATATAAATATATAAATAGATATTTTTATAAATTTTAGAGTTCCAATTTTACCAAAATAATGTCAATTTTTTCATGTTACTATATTAGACTATAGTGATTGTAATGCAATTTAACAGAAATAATTTATTTTTATGAGATTTTTAAAGAATTATTTTCTATGAAATCGTAGATTATAAGACTATATTTATATTTAATAATATTTAAATCTAATAAAAAAAATGTTGATTAAAAAATAATTTATATTGTAAAAATGTAATTTTTAAAAATAAATTTATAAATTTATAAAACATATGTTTTTAAATCTAACAAATTCTTTACGATGACTAATATTTTCTTGTCTTTTATAACAATTAAATATTGGTTTGGATATATTATATTTTGTAATGATTTAATAGGCACAAATTTTTTTTATAATAAATCATTTTATATCCCCAAATTCAAATATATATAATATTTTATCATATTCATAATTTATTGGATTAAAATTAAACATTTACTATAATTGTTTTTCTATGTTCCTCATAAAAATACTTAAGATATTTTTGCATTCATATAATTATTTGATCTGATAAAATTTCTTTCATATTTGGGATATGTATGCATATAATATTTAATTTTTTGTACATTTTTTTTGGAGTCAAATGTAAATTATATAGTTAAATATTAGTAAGCATGGTAAAATCAATAATGGTAAAAGTAAAATTTCTCAGAGTAATTGACTTAAGAACATTTATATAACATTTTTTAAAGTGATTTTATCATGTAATTCTAATATGTTATCATAAAGAAGTAAAATATTATCTATTTTGGAGTCTTCATGACATGTAAAAATATTTTCCCTCTATATTAAGTTGAAATATATTCCAAAATTCCATTATAAGATTATATAAATGAGGCCTCTGATAACAATGTGATATCTACTAAATGAATTTGGTTTCCATTTGAAATTATATCTATTTTACCATCCCAAAGAATACTGTTCAATTTCCATGAGCATCTTGTTGTAATATATTTTTCTAAGAGTTCAACTTCCTACTTATCTTTTAACAAAACCACAATGATTTCAATGAGAAAATCAATTTTTGAGAACATTTTTTCCATTCAATATACCTAGTTATTTTATAATTTTATAATTTTTTTATATTGAAATATGTACTTTTGTATAATAAAAGTTATTATTCACTGGGAATAACAATTAACCACATTTCTCTTATTCTACTATGAAAAATGAAAATGTCATTATAGTGTTGTACATGCAACCATCTTCAAAAAATGAAAACTTCTATTTTTAAACCACTTCCACCCTTAAAAATTATAAATATTATCATGAGGAATAAATAGATCACATAATATATATTTTTTAAGAAAATGACATAAATTTATAATATACTCTTTTTTACCTCCTTTTGAGAAATGAAAATATTAGTAGTTTGTTGTATAGACCGGTTCCTCCACAAATCATAATAAATTATTTTTCAAATATATATTTTTTTCTATTAGAACACATTCAAATATTATTAAAAACAATAAAATTAACTAAATAATATCAATTTATTAATTTAAAATTATGTAAAACCAAAATTGCTATTCAAAAAGCCATCATGGTAACATTGCAACATTTTTTTGGATGATTATGTTTATTAACCATGTATGATTCCATAGTTATTTTTGGAGTTAAATAGATATTATAGTTAATTTTTAATAAAAAATATCCAAGAAAAAAGAATACATTCTTTGGATTTGATAAAAATATATGTGTATACATAGTTGCAAGATTTCCCAGCGTTTCTAAATTTCTGGTGTATAAAATTTGTAAGATAGCTCAATCATCATTAAATTTGAATTTCTATGAATACATATTTAAAATATTGAAAGGGAATATGATTCATTATTATATTAAATTAACATTGTTATGGAGGTTTGAAAATACATTCTATGTCTGGAAGGTTGGGTTTTACGAAGGTTTGAGGAATTGAGAATGTGAGAATGGTTGATGATAAATCTCTACAACTATGAGTTTTTAAGTATCATGAATTATCAAATATTTTTTGTAAATCTATATTAATATGTGAATTGTAGTGTCAAAAATTCATTAATGTTTTATGGGTAATTTCACAGATTATGACAATATTTGGGAACATGTAATTTTCCATAGTCCATTGGGAAAATATGGAGCATTTACAAAAATATTTGAGATAATTTTAAATAGGAAATGACATGGATATAAGCCTCTAGACTGGAATCAAACTCCTATATATAAGGATATTGAACCTAAATAAAATTATTAAGAAATAAATTAATATTTAAAGGCTCATAATTTAAATTTTTTTGTAAAGGTTTTTATTCAAAAAAAGTTCAGGATTAAAGGTTATTCTCAATGGCTATGAAGGTAATTTAAATATTGTAGGAATTATGAAGGTATTGATGTTTCTAATGTATATTAAAATATTAAAGAGAGTTTTTAACTTTTCAATGGATAAGTGATCTTCTCATATTTTTTTGAGCTTCATGAATGATGGTTTCTTTTGGAAGGCTAGTTGATCATCATGAAAGAAGTGAGCTTCGTAAAAGTTTTATGATATGTGAAGGAATTTTAAGCTTGTAAAGAAATTTTTACTTTTGATAAGGATATGAGTTCATTATATAGGTTGTGAGAAACAAGGAAGTGTTCAAATGATATTTCGTAATAAATCATCGATAATGTGGTATTCAACATGTTGATAAATTTGGGACTTCAATGTTGAATCTAACAATAATTTCAAATGTATTCATTATTGTGAATGAAGGGAAATACATGTCCATAAATATATTGTTAATACCTTCCAATGTAATTAGTGAATGGGGAAAAAGTTGATAAAACATTCCACCTATTGTGATCTATTTAAGGAAATACTGAGGAGGTGACCCTTGTGATATACTGAACTATCTGTAAATATTGTAGAGGAAATGAACCTTGGAAAAAAAGTGATCATGACCAAACCATGAATTGGTAGGAAGAATTAGTATGTTTGGTAAATCAGTATATTTTCATTGTATGATACTTAGATGTAGATCGATAATGATTAAAAATGTAAAATCCATAGGTCTCATTCAAGAATTCATTTTTATTCATAAATATATATTATAAAGGGAGAGGTGAATGATTTTTTGAAATGAAAAGTGATTTGAAGGGATATCTGTAATAATTTTTTATACCTTGATTCACCCCCACATAGGTTAATAAACCTAGTTGGGATCTCAATTAATATCAATCCAATGTTTATTTCTCTATGGGTTTTAAAGGAGGTTGTCAATCACAAAATATTTCTATATGCAATGTAGAAAATTTTTAATTATGGAAGAATCTGATACAAAAAAAATTCAATCATTATTAATAGATGTCTTTTAATAGGGATTAGGGTGATTATGACTTCAATTAATAGTGGTCATTTATCAAAAGATAGCCAAAGGGAGTTGGATGATAAAGAAAAAAAGTATTAATTCATTAGGGGGTCCATGTCTAATTCAGAATATATGATGGAAATATCATTTAATTCATCACATATTATGTGGTAAATGTTGCTAAATATATATGTGGTTAACTGAATTGTAAGATAATAAACTTTTCACATTCTTTGGAACATGTATGAGGATCTTAGTATTCACCTTAATGAGTCTTCTGATGCATTAATTGACTAGGTGAATGTTGTTGTAGACGACATGTGTATTATTAGAGAAATTATTAAAGATATAAATATTAAAAATAACATTTGGAGAAGAATCACTCCTCAATTCAATATGAATTTTTAAATATGTGAAGATAATGGACCAAAGGAGAATATATTATGTTGCTTGTATAATACTCTAGTTACATATGAGATGAGAAATAATGATAATTAATATGTGGGAATTGATAATTCTAAATAGGGGGAAGTAAAAGAAAATATGGAGCTCAATATTGAAGATTTAAAGGATGAAGAGGAGATAGAGGAGGTGATATAATTCCATTCATTATATAATAAAGAAAAAATGTAATTTTGAAATGGAATCTATAACTTGCATGATTTATATATGGATAATTTTTAAATCACAGAAAATGTAACCCCATGAAGTTTCAATAAATTTTTGAGGAAGAAGTTTAAATACAGATGAAGAAGTATTCACCATATGCGAAACTTGTGAAAATTTTTACATGAAATTTCGTCAAAAATATGATTTCCCCATCACAAGAAATTGATATTTAAGTATATATCGAGGATGAACAAATGGATAAATTCATTGATCATGGATAAAATGAAATTGTAAATTTTATTAGTTTGTCTTATATATGGGAATAAAGAAACAATAATGTCGAATAAGTTGAATTAAGAATTGATATGCATTGAGAATTAAGAGATGATCGTGAGGGGATGGATGTTTGGATAGCCCAAATAATAAAAGACAATTGATTGGTCGATAATACCAAAAAGAAAAGTTATGGCCATATGAATAATCTCAATGTATCAAAAATATAAAGAAGAAAAATAAAATTTTATCTCAACATTATTTGGTTATTCCATCATTATATGAGAAAAATAATATAATAAATTCATTTCAGGTTTAAAGTATAAAACATGGATCAAAAAGAAAAGTTATGGCCATGAGGTGGTTTAGGAGATTTCACAAAATTAATAATTTCATTCTAGAGTATGAACCTTTGATAGTTGATGAAACTCCCATATTACTAGTAATACAAGCATAAAATATGATAAGGAAGGTTTTTCAAAATTTGGGAATGATGAATATATGATTATTATTGTTTGGAGTGAATCCAAATTTAGGGGTAAATAATTGAGATTGTTGAAGTGTTATTTTATTTATGGTATCAGTCCCAAATTGGATAGTGTAAGTTAGCTATGTGAGTCAGGGAATTCTATATAATTTACTAAGAATATGTGTATCATCAATGTAATAGATAGTACAATTTTATAATTGTTAAAAAGAAAAAAGTTAATCTCTACCATGTTGGTGGAGAAGAAGACATGATCTTTTATACAGTGCGGAAGAAAATAGGTGGTGGAATAAAAGTCTTGGACACTAATTCCATCAATACCTATAATATCTGGTAAAATGTGATGTGACATGATATTTCCCTGATCAATTACGTGCTCACATTTATATTTTTGATACTTGTCAATAAGGGAATATTTTGATAAATATGTAATTGGATAAAGAAAAATGTCAACTAGAGTTCCTGAAATGGTGCATGCTGTTGTATGTGGACCTTTCTCACCATGTGAAATTGATGAGAATATGTATTATGTTCCTTTCAATGATTTTTTCATATGGATAGCAGGTGTATATCTAATTTCCCACTAATTTTATGTATTTAATTGCATAAAATAGTATTGGGGGATATATTAAAGGTTGTTTGGATAGAATATTATGATATTTAGAGTATATAATTATACACAATTCAAAAATAATTGAGTGGAAGATTATCCCATTAAACATGTGATATAGAATCATGTTTTAAAAAAATTATCTCTTCAATAAAATATATTGGTTTAGGGGAGAAATGGGAAAATCAAAAATATTTCCAAAATTATTCTTATTGAAATAAAACAACAACTGAATTTTTTGAAGGAATTAGTCCAGAAATTTTTTACTTAAAAAATAGCAATTTCTAGTGTCCAAATTAATAAAATATTCTATACGAGATGTGATACAGAATGAACATAGCATTGATTAATTTTGAATGTCTTGAAGTAATTGTTTATTTATTAATAAAGAGGAAAATCTTAAATTTGATACATTTTTATATGAGAGGATATTCATTGATATTCCAAAATTAATTAAAATCATCTAATCATCTACAGGAGTCTTCAAAAATTATTTGAGAGAAATGATTTCACTGTAGTGGAGAAGAAACATAATTTTCAATAATATAGTGAACAACTTTAGAATGAAATTGTGGACAAGGTAAGAAACTCAATGGGGGTTGAAGTGGAAACTTATGATTCAAATGAAGTAACTGATGATGAGTAGGTTGATGTAAAATCAACATCTGTATGAAAATTGATCATATGAGATGAAATTGAAAGGGTGAACATCATTGGAGATCTGGTAGTGGTAGTTTAAACACGGCGAATGAAGTCATTAAAGCAAGCATAATTCCTCTCTCATGAATAGATAAATTGTTTTTATAATGTAGTTGAAGATTAAAAATGGGTCCATGCTTTGAATTAAATGCTTTCCCAAATTGAGAAGAACAAGATTTTTGAGATTATTTTATTACCAATAGATATGAGTTTCATTTTTCCCAAATCTGTCTTTGAAACTTTATGAATGAATATGGAATGAAGATTTAAAAATAAAAATCACGATTACTATGAACATGTTACTCCCAAATATAGTATATTGATGTTGATGAAACATTTCCACATGTTTCATGGATATAAATCTCCATATTCTTCATGGCCATAGTAGTTCAATGATTGGTAAATGTTTTAAAAATAGATTTCTAGTTAGTGTTTCTTAATGAGGTCTAGGAAGGAGAACTTTATACTAAGTAGCCAAATGATTTTCTCATTCTTGATGATGAGAATATAATTCTTTATATGAAGATGTTTCTATATGGGTTGAAGCAAGAACATATAGCATGATATTCAAGACTATATATGGTTTTGAAGAAGTTTAGATTTTTTTCATGATGGAGTTGATTTAAATATCCATGTCCAAACTAATTATAATTAATGGATGATAGTTGTAGTGTATGTCAATGAAATAATATTTTCATGATCAAATGAGGACCACTATAATCAATTCATATAATTAATGAAAAGTGACTTCAAAATTTCAACGATTGTTGAACTGATATTTTTCCATGGTTTACAAGTGAAAATTATAAATAATAGAATATTCATTTCTCTATTGAGATATTCTATTGTGGTTCTGAAAATATATGGAATGGATAATTCCTAGGAAATGGATAGTTTGTTACCTATCGTAATAAAGATTTCATGGGATGATTAATGAAATGTTGTTAATGACAATGAATACAATAAAATCATTAGCTATATAATATACAAGAGAATGATATCACGTGATATTTTTCGACCACATTCCAATAAAAATGATTTTAAAACAACGATGAAAATAATCACTTTCTTGTAGAAAAAACAATTCATAGGTATATCATGGATATAGTGGATTATCGGTTGTGGTAGAATGAAAAATATCAGAAAGAGTTATTGGTCTATTCAAATGAATATAGGTCTAGTTCAGTAGATGATAAAAAATAAACATCTAGTGGTACCTTCAATCATGGAAGATTATGTATTTCTTGTTAAATCAATATGTAATATTTAAATTCATTTATCATCACAAAAGCTCAATATATTGTGGCCACTCACACTTGTACATAGTAATTGTGGATAAATTATCAGCTTGATGAAATGGTACTTGAAGTGAAGTATCTAATTAAAATCCATTCTGAAAATTAATGTGATTTCAATCATAGAAAAAATACACTAAATCAGTCAGGAAAAAATAACAATTAATTCAAGTATCACATTATCAATGAGAAGATGAAGCATGGGCTTTAGATGTTGGAGTATGTGCCTATAGTATTAAAGGTTGTAGACCATTTGAAAAATGCCATAATAAAAGATATATTTTAATGTTATCAATGGGCTCTTTCAGTTTAGTCGATCCCCACAACTAAAAATGTGTTGTTGTGGGATCCCCTCTCCAGGATTAATTGCATATTTTCGACCAATGTTTTGATCTATGTTCTTTACCTGATAGAGTACTCCAAAGGAGCGACCTTTCGGTTCATTTAAAAGTGGGTGAAGCATTGTTTATAAAAGATGGTTAAAATACTATAATCATGATAGAGGGATATGTTAATTAAGTGATCAATGAAGTAGGGGATGTTTAAATATGACCATATTAAATATGTTTTCTGAATTGTAATATAACATGAAAAATTGTGAATGTGATTTATGAAGTGGACATGTTTTTGGAATTTAGTGATTAATTAATGAAATTTATAACATACCTATATTTCATAGGATGACCTCTGATCAGGTGGAATAAGAGTGTGTGTTGGGTAAATCATTGATCATTATATGAATTGAAATAAGTGAATCTTGTTAAATTGTGGAATAATCTTTGATGTGGTGACTACATGTAAAGAGTTTTCAACATTTCAAATTGTGGATATTCTTGGGAAAAAACAGTTTTGGGTACACTGTAATGTTTTTGGGTTGATTGTGTTTTTTATAAAATTAGGTATCCAAGGTCACATTCAGAGTTACAAAGATATTATTGACATTGTATTTTAATAATGAACTATGAAAAAGGAATGGATTCCCTTGAAGTGGTATAACATTTTCTCTATACAAGGGGATCTGTTTCCCATTGTTTGTTGAATTTTTAGAATTGAAAATATGGTGGAGGTATAAATCATCATGTAATTTGGATTACCATGAATACCTCATAATAATATGGAATATTTAGGAGTTTCATAAATTCTGGAGTTTTACAAGCGGAATGATCATTTTGAAGAAAATTATTATCATGAGTGATGGGTTTTGTGATGTTTTCTTGAGTCATACATGTGCGAAGGGATGATGGTAATTCGTTATGACTCGATAAGGATGTGAATAATGAATGCATGAATGGTTTATGGAAAATATTTATGACTAAGTTAATTGGAGCATTGAATATTTTTGGATGCTTTATTGTGAATCTCTACAATAATGAGAATCTCTAAAAACATTTAAATTTCTTGGGTGGTTAACAAAAATAGGGATGTTAATGAATCATATTGGAGAGAATCATGAAAAGGTGATGATGATGATATATGATTTTGGAATGTGAGTAAACAAATATAAAACGTCCTATATGCCCCACAGAATAGTAGGGAAAAGTTTAACAATCATTTAAAGGATCTAAATACATAAAGGTGATTAAAAAAGTTTTTCTTGTGAATATATTCATGATGAAAGGATGATTGGGAAGGCTGTAAATACCTAATGAATGTTATATACATCAAAAAAATATTTATGGTCATGAATGATATTAAAAAATGATATATATTTTTTGAGATTATCCATACTGATTGAGCTTTGAATATGTGTTTGATATTTGGGAATGCTGGTTACTTTGAGATGAAAGGTTGACCTTAGCGAAAGATGTGAGATTCCCAAATTTTGTAGGACTGGAAAAGGAAATATATTCATGTGAATAATTGGATTGTTTTTTTGAAGCCTATGTGAGTTTCATGATGCCTGTGATCATTGTGAAAGTGTTCATAAGGGATAGCCCAAGAAATTTGTGATAAACTGTTATTTTTCAAGTGGATGAAGGAAGGAAATAAATTGAGAAAATACGTACAATTAGGATTAATTCATTATTGTTAATAAAGGGGCCAAGATGTCTATAAACAATGTGTAAATCCATTCAATAACAGTGTGAAGTGGATGATAAATAATATGATCCTTTCCACTAGTAGTGATCCTATAAAAAATATTAGGGGAGTGATCCTTGGAATTTTTTGAGAAGTCCCAAAACATTATAATGATAGTGAGCCAAGGAATATAAGTGATATTTCCCAAACCATGAATTATAAGTGAGTCTCATTAAATATGGAATATCTGAACATTTTTATTGCATACACCTTGGATGTTTTCTAATGAGGGTAAACCAATTAAAATTGAGGTGTCCTGTGCATGATATCGTTTCTATTCATGCATTACTTTGGGAAATGGAGAGATGAATATTTTGTTTATTATATAAAACGATCTGATAGGGTATTTGTTTTGATATGAAAAACCCCAATTCACCCCCACTATCATTGGGTATTAATCCTAGTTTTTATATTAAAAATAATCAACATTTTCATATAGGTGATTCCGATAGTTTCAAGTTTTTCACAAGCAGTTGTGTGCGGACATACTGCTTATGTTTTCCTCTGAGATAATTTCTCATGAAAACCCATGGGGAATGAATGTAGAACACCATTAGTAATTTTTAATTGTCACATAATATCTCATATAAATTTATATTTTTCAAACCTCATAATATTATACATTACTTGTTTTTTAATAATATTAAAAATGGTTTCATTGATTTGTTATGATGATCATATCTACTATTATAGGAGATGTGTATCTTTAACCATTCCAAGAGAATATATGATTAAGTTATCGAGGGAACGATATATTGGATAAGAATGAATGATAATGAACCTGAGTCATATTGGAGTGATCATAACACAATTAGTAGGGTTGTATATTTATATAGAATAAGAAGTGCTCCGACCACCATTCCTCGATTTGGGTATTATTACCCTGATATTTCAAATAAATATTACCATGAATTTTTATGGAATGAATAATTGAATTTTAAATTGATCTTTTACTAATATAGAAAGTGAAATTGATTTCTCAATATCGTATGGATCTAGTAGAGTTGATAGTGTTGAAGGTGTGCTTATAGTATATTGAGGGGATGAGCATTATCAGACATAACATATCTCATTACGATGATCTGATGTTTTTTATATTATGGGATATAATAGTTTACAACATTATATTATATAATTGATAATGAAAATTGTAATTGTTAATAACAAGCACATTTTTTATTGGATTTAGGATTTGTTCGATTAATTATGGTGTTCATAATGGTTTTCCATGATTTATATCTATTTTTCCTACCACCAAATGTGGTATATATAGGAGGATATATCATACAAAATATTTCAAAGTATGTATGAACTATATGTGTATCTTTTTATTACATTATTACTGAAAAAATATCAAGTGGTTTTCATAGATCCCATGAACAATATTTTTTTATCAATACCACGAATCATTCATCATTGTTTTCATGTTGAATTTACTATAATATTCCAGGACATATAATATTCATGTTATGGAACAATAAAATTTTTTAGAGTTCACTTCATGTGCATTATCATTATTCCATGATGTCGATGTATTAATTTTGGACATTGGAGATGTGTTTCCTTGGACATGGAATTTCTGAGGAAGGGATTTTAGTTGACCCTATAAATTTGGATTCCATCATATTTAATGTATTTTCTAGTAATTCTTTTGAGATTAAAAGATTCATTTTGAACATGGGGTCCGATTGAAAATTCATTTGTGGCTACCCCCATGTGAAAAAACTAATGAAGGAGTTATCAAAAAAGGGTATGATGAGAGAGTGTTCTGATTAGTCTGTGGATTTACTCATAGTGCTCAATATGAGATTAATAAACCATTATTTTTGAACCATATATAGCCTAATATTTGATACATATATAACTACCATTCCACAATTGTTTTTAGGGGAGCTATTCTAGTGCTAAAAAATCATATATTCATATCTGGATCATGTCCAGAATGACCCCATGATATAATCTACAAGATATGTAATTATATTTGTCTTCTATAGTCAATAATCAAATGTTTTGTATGTAGTATTCAATCGAAGAGTGATTATATATCTTCAAAAACAACAAGAGTAATTAAAATATCCCTTCTCAATGATATTTCAATCTAAGGTAAATACATGGATGGGTTACCATTATACATTTAATATTGATATATCATATGCTCTAGAGAACACTACTATTGTTGAATATACTATTAACAAGATATTGTAATGAGACACATAATTTGTAGAACATTCCATAGAAGTAATGGTAGATATTTAGTTTAATGGATGATTTTATAGTATATTCATCTAAAATTATGGAGCACTGAATGGTATACCATTAGGGAGCACATATTCATATTTTTATCATTTCAAATTGACCAATGATTATGATATTGAGTTCTTAATGTTTTTGAAATTTTTGGAAAGGGGTGATTCTATATTTTGTTGTTCTATAGATGGTGATAATGATATGAACGTTTTCCATGGGATAGTAGATATGATAGATTCCATGAAGATGGAAATTATGAGAGACTCTCATTCCTTAAAATAGGTATTACTTCCAAGGTCAATGAAGGAGTACCATGATATCTAAAATGTGTACTATGTGGAGGTATAATGTTTTCCATCACTAGTTTTATCATTGATATTATTTTACTAAAATATGATAAAGGCTGAGCATCAATATTGTATCATTTTTATTCACCTACTTTTTGTGTCAATATTGCAGTGGGGTGATGTGATAATAACCATCATCGATTTGTTCAGGCTCACATAAGTCTTTGGGTACCCTACAATGACTATGTACAACGTATCATCTACATACTAATGGACTATTAATGAAGATAATTTGTATTATAAAGGAAATGGTATAGAAATGAATTGAATAAACTAATGAATCATGGAATTATCACCTATTAATTATTGAGCTTTCCTAAAAAAACATATTTCCCTGTATTGATCCAAATGGTAACTTTTCATGATTTGTATGGTTGGTTATGTCACTCACCACTATGTCGACGTGATTTTTTTGTGGTAGTATTTTTTTCTCTATGAAATTTATATTTGGCCTTTAGGTGGGTGAAGTTAATATAGAAGTGGAAGATTACCACATAGAGTAGGTATTATTCATATACTAGAATGAGTATGAATGATTGGATTTTCCTATGAAAAATTTGTGTTTCTTAAATGCGACTCGTTCATAAGGAAATCCATGATTATGAAATATAATATTGAAATCTCAAATATTCAATGATCTTTTTGACATTACATAGTGTATAAGAAGGTTTTCTACACTTAGTATATTCCCATACGGTACTATGGTAAGAATGATGCATTCAATTTCTATCAAGACTGGAGTTTCATGCCAAATCATATTAATATTACCGATTTTTGGAACAGTCCACTAAATCCATATGAATCATTTTAGGGGAACCAAGTGTTGGTCATATACCAAAGTAAGAAAATTCATTGAGGGAAAATTGTTCATGTTTTAAGAGTTATTTATTGGGATGGATATGTTCAGTAGGAAAGTTGAGTGAGTGTCTGTAATTTTTAGTTTTATTGTCTTAAAAATTAATGATAATGGCCTCTAAAGACACCTCTCGGGAATGGAAAGTCATTAGTGGGGGATATTTGGTACATCTATGAAATTTAATGTATATATATTTTTGAAATATGTAATATATTGTATAATTATTCTCATTAATTGGCGTGCCTTATTGGATAATGTTAATTGAGGATTTTGGTTTAGAGGATAGATGATTATTGGGTAGTACTATTTCCAAAACATGTCCATCAGATAGTAGGTGCTACTTTAGGAAGTCCTGTACTATAACAGATCCAACCAACAAGATCTTTGGAATACATTTTCATATAGGTGGGTGAGGTAGAATGCATGAACTTATTCATAAGCATGCCGCCCCATGTATGGTTCCTATATTTGGGAATTACTATTTATACTCTTTAATTTTAATATATTTTATTCGGTTAAATAGTCCTCTTCATAATCCCACCAATTCATGAACATATCCTCTTAGAGAATACTGAAATGGTGCTTCAGTTTTCCACTACATATTATCATAAAATATTTATGTCCCAAGAGATATTATGTGTAATTTTAGGTTATATATATCCTTTAATTTTGAAATTATCCCCCATTATTTGGAATGTTCATATATCTATGCCCTTTTTTCAAGATGTATGTGGCACTGCCTATTTATAGTAGAAAAGTGTTGCCTCATTGATAGATCAGTGGTTGGATATTAAGTATAGATGGTCTCTTATTCATCGATCTTATATGTTAAATTAATGGTGATTCTTTTTTAGAATGATGAAGTGAATTTCATCCATAGGAGTGATACTTTTCTATATTTGTTTTCTAGGTGGTCCTATGATGATGGATTGAATCCCAATTTTTTAATGTTTATCCATGAGTGTGATTCAGACATTGTTCCTCAACCAAACAATGGATTTTGATTCTTAACGCCAATTGCAGTATTTTGTTACCATCACGGTATATTAATGGGTATTATTTTCCATGTTTGGTTGGTATTATTCATCAAGAAGGGGTCATTTTAAGTGGTATGTTTAACATAAATTTGGTGGATGACTTATCAATTCCTTGAAATGTTTTGTATTATTTTTGGAATATTTCATAGCCTATAGAATTTAATTATTACTCATATATTTATATAAAATTTCATTCCAAATATTGGGTTTTGTGAATGGATAGAGGAATATATGATTTAATGTTATGATTCATTGTTTTCTTAGAGGATTTATGTGAATCCTTATATGGGGATTTCATGATACCTGACTCATTGGATGTTTCACTATGTGTGACAGTTACATCAAAAGAATGGTTTTTGATCCCAATTGAATTATACATTCCACTATATGAGATTTCATAAAAGGTGAAATAATTTAGTTATGGTGAACATCATTGTGTAAGAGAGAGATAGAGAGAGAGTCCATTGTTCTTTGGTTTTATATATTTTTACCATTAAATACTATATTGTAGCCTTGTGACATGAGTGACATTATCCCATAAATAGAGTAACCAATTATTTGGAATTTTGGAGGAACATGAATTGTTGGGGGGGAGTGCATGGAATCATATAAGTCCTTTAATTCACTATATTGATATTTATCATATATAATATTTAAGTAAGCATGGAAAATGTTTATGGAGGATCAATTAGAATAATACATCTTTGTATGTGATTGATTATATTCTGGAGAATGATTTATATTTTCTATCAGGTCATAAACTTTTATATAATTGACACATATGTTAAGGACACATTGGTGGTGTCCTACTATGTTTATACTCATAACCTATATGGAAATCAAGGTGTATATGCATAAATATTGATTAGAGATCAAATAAAAGGAAAGGGTCCTATTGTAAGTTGCTGAGGATTTGGTATCCCTGATATGAATGTGGTTAGGAATAGACATAGGGTGGTTACCATAACACATAATTTATATAATTCATTCCTCATGAAATTATTTTTACCAACCTATTTGGTGGAAAATTTATTATTCTAGTATGAATTGACATGGAATGTGTTATATAATATTTTTTTTCATGTTGTGATGTATTTTTAATTAGAGCACATTTATGTTGTTATCAACCAATAATGTCTTTGATTACAAATGGTATAGTCTCTTGATGTTATACCAATCCTTTTCCATTACATATTATAATCTTATGTATAAGGATTTTATTATGATAATATATATCACATTACCTTTGACCAAGTGGGTTGGGTTGGGGTGTCACAATATTAAACCTAAAGTCATTAATTAAAAGACAACTGTTTATTTGTTTTAGATCACTGAAATATATTTTTTACTAATTTAGTCTAAAGTGACCGTAGAAAAGTGTACCATATAATGAAATTATTAACATATAAAAAAAATAAAATATCAATTCTAGTACCACATAGGATTGATTTATATTGAAATTTATGGGATATAAGAATAACAACATCGTTACTATGAAACTATATCAATGCAATCAGGATTACCATCACTAAATATTGAAAATATATGTTAACTAACAAGAATAATTCTAGTGATTAACTATTATTTATGTTTTCCAAATATTATAGATATTAATATGTTTATATTATAATTTCATTCACTTTTTCCAATGTTACTAGTTATGGTATAGTGTTTTTTGTAAAAAAAAATTATTCAAAGAGACTTCATTATTATTATGGACCTTGAAATATTTGATATGGTATTATTGTTACCTGTTGAATGTCTTATTCAATAGTTTTAACAATCCTAGGATTTAGTGATAAATATTTCCTTTATTAAATTTATTTTAATTAAAAATATAATAATGTTGACAGGGTATTGGTTAACTATAATCCATTCATTGAGTTATAATGAATTATCTTTAACAAAATTATATAATAATTTTATTATTACACCATATCTTTTATTTCATAGAATTTTTTTTTCTAGTGTAAAAAATCTTCTTAATTGAAATCTTTAACCTTCGTAAAATTTAATTCATTGATGTTAATCATTGATGAAAAAAATTATCAACCATTTTATGGACGGTTTCTCCTACTTTTCAATATTTTTATTCCCCTAAATGAATTCTATTAATTTTTTAATCCTAATTACGTTTTATCCTATGTGCCCTTTATATTTCACTCTTCCTACTTTCAAAATAGTGTTTTGGTTTTAATTTTATATTTTTGATTTTCAACAACGTATTTCAAAATATTTAAAATTCTTTTTATAGTTTGATGTTTTAATTGTTTTTATGCCCAAATTTATATTGATAATGAAAATTTCATTTAGAGATTCTATTTCAATTATTTCATTTTATAGTATAGGAATTTTCAAAATGATTCATATTAATTATTGATACTAGTATGACATCATCAATTATCTAAAAGCATGGTTATTATACATTTTTGTGATTATTGGAATCATGACATAATCCATTCTCTATTTTTTTTATAATCAGGAAATGAAACATGGTCTACTATGTAATTGGGAATCAAGTGGTGATTCCTTATGAAATGTATTGATGGGAATCCTCTATTGATTAATACTCTACCATGTTATTTGAAATGGGAAATAATTATTACTCCACTACATTAGTATTCCTTCGATTATGACTGAATTTACATTAATTATTCATTTCCATGAAATTCATATATATTTATTTCTTTTATTATTCTCCATGTATTATATTTATTATCTCATGTTTTCACTCCTTTATTACAATGTATATGATTTCCATTATAAGATGTCATGACTTTCTACCATAAAATATTGAAAACTCTTATTATTAAATTTTATTTTTTATATGAAATTTCTCTTTGATCTGATATTCTCATATTCTTTTGATCTAACACAAGATGACATGTCATATGTTTTCTCTTACTATGAATTTTAGTTCCACCATTTCCTTTGTTTTCCTTCACCAAGCTACAAGGACCAGTATATCCTAGTAGAGCTTTAGATCATGATATAGCGTTGTTCAAATATAGATTATTGAACACATGTATTATAAAATAAAAGGATTATAATGTTAATATATAGAGACTAAACAATATATTATTGGGTTTCTGTGACTATTGTGAGATGTACTTTTTTTCTTATAAGAATTTTAAAAGGTTAATATATGTTTATTTATTACTGTATCAAATTTAATATATAAATTAACGGTTTCATTGAGGTCACCTATTTATAGGGATATGTGACACTAATATGAAGACTATATTCATTATATATAATATGATTGTAGGGTCATCATCATGTCGTATTAGCATCACTATAAACTTATAGAATCTATACATCATATAAAATGTAATATTTTATATGAACATCTTTTTTCCCTTCAAATAAGGATATCCAGATTAGAATTCAACCTATGAAAATTATAGAACTCTTTTTAGTTTATTGAAAAACATTAATACATTATAGAGGATGATTATTCTTTATTTCAATGTTGTTATTATTTCAATAATAATTATAAATAGAAAATGAACCTACATTTTTCTAAAAAAATGAATAAGTGCACCATAAGGTGATTCACTTATAATGATTCTGATAGAGTTTCCTTTTTAATTCATGAATAATAATTTATTTTATTTTATATATTGTACTTTAATTTGGAATAGCACATGGTATGTGCTCTAATAAAAAATAACATCACAATTAAGTGGAAGCCTATACAGACCTTATGAAAATACTTTTCCATATTAATTTTGAATATAAATATATTCAATTTAGATTATATACCCTTCCATTAGAGATTGATAACCCTCGTGAACAAATTATATGGAAAATAAAATGGTTATTCATTCCATTGTACTATCATATTCATCCTCGTAGAGATAAAAAAATGGGTTAATATGGAATATCAAACTTGGATTCCCTTTTCATAAATTGATATGGGGTCATTATAACGAAATCCAATCCATTCCCCCATTCACATTAAATTTAATAAGGGTTATAATTCTAAGATTTATTGGAATCATATTCTGATAAACAACGATCTAAGAGGATATATATTCATGAGATTATATCATATTATAAGTTTCTATTTTCCCGAATAATTTAATAAATAATAATTGATATGGAGATATAATATCATTTTAAAAAAATTTAAATACAAAACATTTAGTAAAAATGGAATAAAATAATAAATTTACAATTTTGAGTTATAGTTATTATACATTTAACCACATTTTTGTAAGGACCCACTTCTATTTCTATGATTATATGATATTTTACATTATCATACTGATTAAAAGTTTTTTTATGATGACTACTGACATTAAAAAATATTATCAAACACTAGTTACCATAAATTTCATACTCATTATATTTATAGAATTAGAGTGTTTCATTTGAATAAAATAGAAATTTATCCTCATTTTTTTCATTGGATTACACTTTACATCTCTTCAACATACAATTTCTTAATGGATTTCTGTTACACAATTGATTAATTTTCCAACAAAATTGAGGAAATTGACCCCATGAATCCTTCCTCAGTTTAGGAATAAATGAATATTCTTTTTTCATTCATTCATGGCCTTTATAATGGAATATCCTCTAAGAAACATTATTCTATGCATATCATAATAATTATAATGATTGGATTTCCACACTCCTTTTCTACCTAGATATCACATCAAATGATTTCTTCTTATAATATAAGTTACGTTATGGATAGTTCATTTCAAAATAATTATTGAATGGAATTTATGAAATAATAAATTTTTAATTTTTTAATTATAAATCACATTTACAAGAAAAAATTATAAAATTATTACCTTAAGGTAATAATAGATTCATCATAATTTTGGTTAGTCTTAAAGAATTAACTTTCCATTCTTAGGAGATGTGATTAGGGAATGTACTTATTATTAATTACAATATTAAAACAAACCCATTTGATGGAGTAAATTTCTTCCTCATCACCTAGACCTAACACGATTCAACTATTTATATTTTTATCCTTTGAAAACAAATTCAAACTTGAGATATCATTTTAATTTCACAAGAAATGGAGACATAGACTATAACATTAGTTGTTCTGATATAGGGCTTGAAAATTAGTGAATTAGAGGTCCCCTAAATTAATGATGAAGCTTCATGATGGAATAATCAATGGTTAGTTAGTGAGAATTTATCTCATTGTTAATTTCTACATGAATTATGATTTATGATACATTTTTGAGAATAACATTAATATTTTTAATTTTATATCACATGCCATTACGTTTCTCAAGAGTATAATCATTTCATTTTCTTCCAAATTTTTTTTATCAGGATTCATACTGGTACCATTCATTGGTTAAAAATATAAAACAATATTTAATCTCATGAATTATAATATGAGTATATAATTGCACAATCAATAAATTTTTCCCTCCAATATACAAAATTTTAACGATTTCTTATCAGTTTATATAACTTTTAAGGCCAACCTATGTTAGTTTTATTTGTTTATTGTTTTTATTGTGTTTTATCAATATTATTTGTAAAACATGATCTAAAAAAACAATAAATTCCTACTATTATTCAATTTATGGTGATATGTGTATAAATGGCATAAATATTTTACCATTTTTTTGAATATTCAATTCATTTAAGAATAATACACCACCAAATACTATAATGGATTAGTGTCTTTGGAATATAGATACAAATTAAAAATATTCCATGAAGGATCATCAGGATCCACCACAAATTTTATTATCACATTGCACCATTCCAATTCATTTCATTCTTACCAAAATTCATCAAAACCATTAGAAAATTGTAACATAATAAAGGGTGAGTAAAAAATCTTATTATGAGTACAGATGTTTGATTTGAAACTATGACCATATGAAAGAAGAAAATAATTTTAAGGGTATGAAAACATGATAATAAAAAATGATTTCCAATCCCATAAAGGAATATATAATAAAACATGAATGAAACTATTTGATTTCCCAATTATATTATTCTTAAAGTGAGATATAATAATTAATATATATTAAACTTTGAAATAATATCACATGTATAATAAAATTTAATAATGTCTTTCAGACCAAATATATGTATAGAAAATCATTTGAATTGTAAGGGTTCAAAATCAAGACTATCATGGGTTACAATGTCCCATAGTGGATTGGGTTTACTTTCTATTCTATAATTTCTTTAGTCGGGGTTCACTCACAAGACTATCAGAGTGGAAAATATTTTATACTGATCTATGAAACTATATTATTATAGAACATATTACGACATTATATATTCGTCATTTACCAAACCATTAGAGGTATTTAATGGAACCACACATCACATAATTACTACCATGAATATACATGCCACATAATCATAAAATAAATCATCATATCATCATAAAATCTCCCATATAAATAATCGATAACTATAAAATTATAATAATCACATAATCATAGTTGATATAGAGGGAGAATAGGGATGAAAAAATTATATCATATCTCAATTGTAGAATAAGAAATATCAAATTTATGTGGACATTAATGAAAGTAACATTAAAATAAATTTTGAACCAATATTTTAAAAGTGATGAGAATAACATTATATTTTTATTTCATTTGAATTAATTAATAATTAAAGAGAAAATAAATTTCATTTAAAATGTATATGGAAAATTGTAAATAAATATTCTAATAAAAAAATCTTGAGAGTCAGAAAATATTTTCATGTTGTAATCATCCACACTATGAATCCATTCACACTTTTTATATGATTCCAAAAGAACCTCATTCTAAAAATGATAAGAAGTTTAATATTAATAAATTTATAATGGAATAAAATATATATTAAAATGTAATTAAATAATAATTTTGATATATAAATGAAAATTCAGGAATTATTTTTGATGAACATTTACATTGATGAAAACGTTCATCGACTAAAGAGGAAATAAAACCTTCTATTTAATAAAAACATTTTTTTATACTTTTTATGTGATAAGGAAAAGATAATGACATGGAAATCTAAATAATACTAGAAATAACACAAGGATATAAAAATATTTTGAGACTAATTGTTATTTAATATATAATTCCTCCAAGGGGGATTAAATAATAATAAATCGTTATTGAAAATGATAAATCCACCTTAAATACATATATCATGTCTTTAAATTCATCATTTGTGCTCTTCTGTTCCATTACATTACAAATACATCATTGGCTTACAAATTATTACTTTAAAGGAATGTGTTTTGTGAATAAAAATATTAAAGGATGTGGAATGTTATGTTAGGAAGGTATTTTTGTTGTTCTTGACAATGATTAATGGATCAAAATTAGTAAGGATGAGAGAAAATCCTTTAATAATTTATGTGGGTGGAAAACAAATATATAAATAAATTATAAAAATATACTAAATTCATAATCATGTGGTGTGACACCAAAATTTATAAAAATTAAATGAAATATATGGTTTCTTTACAATCCAATTGAAATATTTGTTATATAAATATATTTTTTTTCATTATTTATTATTTATATAATTTATCCCATTATTAACCCTTTATATAATTTACCATAATAAATAATTTTTTACTCAATTAGAATTCAACCAAGGAAAAAATGAAATTGTGTTAACTTCCAAATATTGAATTTTTTTATTATAAAAATTGAAATCATTTTATCAAATTGAATTCATATTAGATGTAGAAATTCATTTACATCTAATAAAGAAAATCCACTAAAATTGTTTTAAGGAGAACAATTTAGAAGAGTATAACTATAATTAATAAAATAACATGAATATTTAAAATCATTAAATGAATTAATTTATATATTAAATAAATTATTATATTAATATTTCATGAATATAATTTATCAATTGTAATTAATACAATCTATTAAGATAAAAACGAATTCCTTGCATAAAACAATTTTTTGTTAAAACAAACAAGTTTTCCTACAAATTCTTTTATATTAATTTATAACAAAGAGATATTCAATTAATTAATTATCATTATGTTTAAAGAAAAACAAATTAGATAATAAATAATAATTATTAATTTTTTTAAATATATCATATATTTGAATGAAATACACCTAAACCAAATACATTAAAATAGTAATTTATGATCCATAATATTTCCTAAAAAAAAATTATTTTTAATAAATATGTACTAAATTACATGCTTAATTTTTCAATGTTTATTAATTATTAAAAAACTATTATGGGGTCATGTTTGAAATTTTATTAAAGGAATTTATTTATTAATGGGAAATATATTTTAAAAACCTGGGGTGTTAATGAAATATTATGCTTTTTCTATATTTTCAATAGCTATTTTATAAAGGGTCATGGTGAGAACAATTTTACTGTCACACAAAAAGATATATATTAATATATATATATATATATAATAATTTTATGTTTGTAGGGGTGTTATAATTAGGAAGTTAGATGTTGGTATCTTGAAAATACATCTTGAGGGATTTAATGATTTATCTATGCAAATTCCATCATGCAAGAGTTATTGTCTACAATATTAAACTGCAAGACATACAATGTAATAATCACAACATACAATTAAAGTTAATAGTTTTTGAAATACAGGTGCAAACACGATTCCAATTTTTTTATATAATAAAATATTATACATAAAAATTTATCATTTTGTGTTATTAAAACACTTTCAATGATTTAATCTCTATAACCTCGAGGAAGGAAAAAATATCGATGGGCTCCGATTTTCATTAAGGGTTTCATAGAGTGATTCATTCCAAGAGTAAATAAAGTATAATCAATATGAAATTTTATATATATGAAAACATATTCCATTTAATAATCAACATGAACATGAAATTAAACCATGGATAATAGTAATCAAATAATATCATAGAGAATAATAGATAAATTTTCAATAATCAAAATTTATAATAATGAATATAATAATCTTAATCTGCGTGATATATATAACATTAAATATTTTTGGAAATAAATTTTAATAGGTGGATATGTATTTGAAAAAAATTAAATGTATTAATTTATTTCATCTAATTTATCTCATGATACATGTCATTGTATTAGTGGATAATAATTACTCAGAACCACCCATAAATACATGTTAAAAAAATTAATCAAATATCTAATGATCTATGAAATTCATAAAAATAATTCCTGCTCCAGAAATACTCATATTTATAAATGAATATGAATTTAACATGTTTTTCTATGTTAATCAAATAATAGTCATTGTAAAAAAATACATATTTTTTTATTAATGGAAAAAAATATGTAATATAAATAATATATAGATTTAAGAGAAAATTAATGTCCAATAATAAATATAAAGTTAATTCATCATTATAATTCTAAATATTATAAAATTAATAAGAGATAAGATTTGACCAATGGTTCTTAAAAAATGTAGTTATTCTAAAAAAAATCCTATCCTTGGAGAAATGTTAATTGATGTAAAATATAAAAATCAGATTTCATTTTACATTTTATTTACAAAATATTGAATTTTTTGAAGAAGCTAAATATTGTAAATAAATTACATTGTCTAGGAAGTCTATTAACATCATATACATTAAAATTATCCCATCTATATTTTTGTAGCGATAATTTTAAATATAATATTCATAAAAATTTAAAATATTAATTTTAAACCGTTAAAAATATCATGCATAACATGAAATTTAATAAAAATAATAAAAATAATAAAAAATATATTTTCAAATCAATATTAAATAATATAGACAAGAAGAAAAATATATTTGATTAAAAGTGAAAAAATTGGTTTTTATTTTAGAATTTTCATTACATGATTCATGTTCAAAAGAGAAAAAAATGGAAAAATATGTTAACTCATTATATATACAAATTACAAAAAATGATTTTTTTTGATGTATGGATCAAAATATTCCCCTAATCAAAATTCAAGACATCTGAAAAATTTGTATTATAAAATAAATACTTACCAGTATTGTAACATCATAATTTCCTTCCCATAGAAGAATAAACATTGATTGGATCATTAATAATCATTAATAAATTTTTATTCATGTAAAATATTTCAATGGAGTGTTATATACACCACATAAATGTGAATTGGTGCATTATATCAAATATGTTTTAATGGAATGAAAATGATGATTAAATCTCTTATGTAATGATTATTTTTAAATAATAATTATTAATCCATTAGTCTTATATTTAACTTTTACCATATTTAATTTTATCATATCAAATATTATCATTTTATAACATCTTATCACATGTTCATTGATAATATTTCATTATAACAATTATTTTTGGGGTGTTGACTATTTTTTTCTCTCAAGCATGATATTTCATTGTTGTTCCAGTTCATATAAAAAGTATATATTTTCATCATATAATGAAGGATAATAATTTTATAAACATTATAATTATTCATTATATACATTTTAATAATTATTTCCGAATTATGGACATTGAAAATGAATGGCATTGCTTTTAGGTGATGGTAGTTCATACATATGCAACAGCGACATAGTCATTTTTTTAATTGGCGAATGTGTAAGGAAGTAGATTATATATTAAATTTTCATAAGAAATATTATATAATAATTATTATATAACTACATTATTTTAATTATTATTAAATTCCATGTGAGTCAATGATGGAAAAAATTACATGACTTTGTGAGTTGGTAGTTCCTCCTACACACAAGCGATGGATTTGATTCTCATTTGATAGAGAAATAGATGGATACATATTATTCCATAAACATAATAAAATATTTATATATGTCAGATACTAGTTTTATTATATATTTAATATTAATACACTATAAAGGGATGTCAAAGAAGAATTTAAAAATAGAAAATTTAGTTTTAAATGATTGACTTCTCTTAAAAAACATATATAAGAAATCTCATTTTGATGTTTATGGCTGGAATTTTTGGGAATAATAGAAGATATATAACAAGTATATTGATTTTGGGGAGATATTCTTTTACATTATGGTTGAGATAAACTAATTAATGTGTTTTATTATGTGAGGGAAGGATTATAACTTTAGTAATTTGGGTGAGTGGAACACATATAATTTCTAAACAATTTTAAAATAATTTTAAGTAACATTATTTAGAAAATTGAAGAAAAATGAAATATATACCAATATAAAAAGTTTACTGTTGAATGAAAACTAACCAATGGGATTTAATAATGATTTTTGGTCATTTTGACACATAGTTGTTTAGGTTAACCTACGGTAAACCTGTATTAACATTAACTACAGTGGATATTTTTTGCTATTTTTACAATATTCCTTGATAAATTTTAATGATAAATTATTGTAAATATAAATACACTAATATCAAATATTAAATCCTTTTTTTAAAATTAAATTCATATATTTGACTAATTTTAATTTAAAATTAAACACACAAAACATGATGAAAATATATTTTCAAGAAATTTTTTTGTCATTGAAAACATGATCTCACATTAACGATATGAATAGAAGCTTTACATATATGGAAATAAATTCATATTTATATTTATATAATCAATTAATTTAATTTAATTCATTCACTATTAATGATTATTTTTAAATTAATATCTGATGATATTATTCCATCTTTTAGAAAAAATTCTTCCATAAAATATCCTTTTTACATGAAAATTATCAGATATTTATTTCTATAAAAGTGAGAGTAAATACATGTTTAATTATACATATTAAGACATATTATTTTAAAAAAAATAGTAATATATAAAATTTTCAATTATAAATTCTTATTTTATAGGGAAAATTTTAAAAAATCATTCTATGATTATTTTAATCATTTATTTTCAAAATCTATTGTCATCCTATCAAAAAATACTTTTTATTAATTGAAATACAATAAATTTAATTATCAAATTACATATATATAATTAAATATATTGTGTGATATTATTCACCACTATAAATAACTTTACATGAAATTACTATGTATATTACATTCTAAAAAAATGATGGTGGTTCTTTTTCAAAACATCCTTTAGTATCACATTAAATTCTCTATTTTGTGATTTCTCTAATGAATCATTTCTAGTGGAGTCATATGATTCTTCAATAAATTTTATATTTAATCACGAATTTAGATGGGCTATTCATAGTAATATATATGATGTTATAATTCTATTTTTTTGGTGGTGGTAATGTTAGTTGGGTCTGGAATATACATCCTTAAGACTGATATATGGAAAAAATAATGTACTATATTGAGATTTAGTGGAATTTATAATTATTAATACATATTCCAATTAATTTGTGAATTTTAAAAGGTTTGATATACATGGTTCTATATTTTCCCTTATTACCTAACCTTATATCATGCTTCCATGGAGGTACACAAAATAAAATGTGATACCCACTTGAAATTGAAAATAATTCCACAACATATTTTTATAACACTATTTTCTACATGTTATTTCGTTAATATTGTTATGATTGTTATTTACCATTTTTCATTTCCCCTTTACATTTTTTAATCCTAAAAGTATCCTTTCACTATATTAATGCCAACAAAATAGAGTATGACATATCATTCCACATTATGATATATATGAAATAATTTTATTACTTTAATGGGAGATATTGTTATAGGAAATCTCTAAAAAAGAAGATACTTGTACTACCCCTGGTTTTATTTATGTGGTTATTTTATTTTTTTATGTGTTTAAAGTGCATGGAATGAGTTAGGAAGAGGTTGGGAGAGTTTGGAATGGTTTTGGATGAGTTTGGAGGCTTTTAAAGGAGTGCACGGTTTGAGCACGGTTAGTGGAAACCATGCGGATTCTCCAGGAAACCGTGCAAGGGAGATAGTAGGCTTCACACATCGTGCACACGGTTTTCCAAACCATGCGAGGAAACCGTGCAGACCCTTGCTCCAGATCGAGTATCATGTGCATAGTTAGCGCACAATTTTCATAACTGTGCAGACTAATCGTGCAGCCACTTAAAAATAGGGTTTTAAGTTCCAGGCTCCCTTAATCATAACCTATTTCACTCCTAACATCCTCCCACTCATGGCTCACATGGGATTTCGGGTTCTCAGGGGTCGTACGGGATCTCCCACTTGATTTGGAAGTGTTTTGAAGAGATTTCATGGCGGTTTGAAGGTGTTTTCTCCTGGGTAAGTCTCTCTTCTTGGTTTCCTTGTGTTTTCCACTAGATATATATCCCTATCTTTCATTGTTTTCTAGATCTACACAATTTTTGTTTAGATATAGGGTTCTGGTTTCCATGTATGATGTTGTGAAGGCTTGTGAATGATAGGGAATGGGATCTAGAGATGTTTCAGTGGTGCGTTTGCCATATTTTTAGGTGTGGTTGCTTGTGGGTCGATTTCTCGAGATCTGTAATGGTAGGTGGATTCTCTCTCAACTCCACATGGTTAGAGATAATGGTTTTGGTTACAATTAATTTTTTGTGCTTGAAATTAATTGTGTTTTTATGTGCAAAAGTTGTTAGAAATCCCTTGGGTGATGTTTTGGGGATTTTTGGGAAAAGGGGGTTTTGTGGTGAAATTCTATTACTATGGATTTTAAAATTGTGTTTTTATAATGGGATGTTATGGTTGACTTTATAAAATGATTGATGGAATGGTTTTCAATAAAACGGTTGTTCTATTGAAATGTTTTTTGGCATGGAAAATTATTTACAATAAATGGGTGATTTACTAAAGTGGATTGATCTACAATTGAATTGGTTGATTCAATGTTGTTGTGACATTGGTGGGTTATATGTTTGGTTGATGGTTGAAACGTTGTGTGGAAGTGGGCGGGAAGTCTCACTATAAAATGGGGATGGATAGTGGTCGGAAAAACCACCATATGAGTAGTGGTTGGGAAGTACCACTAGTTGTGAATGGGTGAACGGGTTGGGTGGAAGTCCCACCATTTTGATTGTTTTGGTGTGAATGGGTGAATGGGTTGGGCTGATATCCCACTATTTTGGTTGTTTGTTGTGAATTACATTGCAAGGTGGTAATTATTGTGCTAATGTGAAGTGATGAAATGACTTGTGGCACGTTTGGTTGGATTTCCCTAGTTTTTTTGGTTTGGGTGTGATGGCTTGGTATGGGCATGTTGGGCTTATGAAAATGGTTGCACTTCTGATTTATTTAATATAAAGTGTCTTATATAAATGTGCTAATGGTTTTATCCTAGTGGAATGTGTAGGGAAGTCATTTGGTGAAAACCTACTGAGTTTTATTACTCACCCCATGCTTTGGCACATTGGTGTCTTTGCAGATGTCGTGTACTATGACGTGGGCAAGGGTAAGGCATCACCCACCTTTAGTGGAGCATTGTGATCCATTGGTAGAGCATGGAGATTGGAGCTTGGTGTAGAGCTGTGGTGGTGTCATGGATTGTGTGGTTTGGTTGAAGAGTTTCTATATTATACTGTGATGTGGTGTAGACATGTCTATTTGTGTTGGTTTTGGGTTGTATTGTGGTATAACTTGGTTGTCTTTTGGGAATGTATGTTTGGTTGTTTAATTAACACACATCATATAGTGTTTGATAGTGGATGGTTTGGTTGGTTTTGTCTTAAGGGAAAATCGTTCCCCAATTTGTTCTCAAATACCTTGACAATTATTTCCAGCCATTGGCGACTTGAGAACGTCGTTTAAGGCCATGTATCCCTCACCACCTCCTCAAGACAATGAGGTAGGGGTGGGGTGTTACAAGTGGTATCTGTTTTTTCGGTCATTTGGAGTTGATTCTCATATTTGGTGCTGACATTCTTTGTTGTGCATTCCTTGAGTCGGGATGGTATCAAGGCATAGGAATGTCGGAACATGGAATGTATAGCATAAAAGGACATAGCTAACCTTTTATACTGAAATTCATGTTACCAGGGAGTTGGGTACAAAAGTGTTTTAGAGTAACTTATAGGAATTGGATATCTTATTGTCATTGATGTAGCCACTGAGACGAGCATGACATGCATGGTAGAAATGACTTCCTACAAGGATGCATATTTCATTGGGAATAATGAATTATGGGCAGAATTGAGAAATGGTATTTCGAATGTGTCAGATTGTAATGTGAATAAATATGGTATTTTGTAAATGGTTTGGTTTTCAAAAATGGTGAAACATGGCCAATGTGGAAATTTTGAACTTGTTGAAACCCTTGGGCGATAGTGTTGTGTAATGTGATTTGAAATGTGATTTCGTGATGTATACGGAAGTGAGAGTCATGGTTGTTTGTTTTTTGTTTATAGAAATGGCACCAGGTAGGCGTTGTAGAGACCAACCGGAGGAGGCTGCTGAGAATGTGGTATCACCTAAGCCACAGGTGAACCAACAGGTAGTGCAAAGCATAGTGCATGCATTCCATGCTGTGAAAAGTGGGAACAAAGTGGATGAACAAAGGCATGTAGATCATGCGGTTTGGTTTCAAAATAAAAATCCACCCATCATCAAGGGTGATTCAGAGCCGGAGAGGGTAGATAAATGGTTGAATAGAAAGAACAATATATTCGTGTTAATGGAAACACCATTATAGTTAAATGTGATGTTCGCCATGTATATGTTGGAAGATCATTCCCATCAGTGGTGCGATTTGGTAGTCCATGCGGTGAAAGACTAGGGTATGATGTGGGAAGGCTTTGAAGATTTTTTTATAAAAAATTCTACTCACATACGTTCAGAATTCAGCGTACGACTAATTTCTTCAGTTGGAAGTAAGGGTTTATGTCGATGACGGAGTATGCAACTATTTTTATGATCATAGTGCAGTTTGCACCTAAGGAGGCGGGTAGCATGTCGTTGAAGGAAAGGATCATCGAATAAGGATTAAGGAAAAAAATCTGTTCAATGATAGCAGTGCTGTGTATAGATGATGACACAGTGATGGTGAATAGATCCTCGGTGGCTGAGCGGGATTTGTAGGGTGTTCCGGCCGGAGGAAGAATGGTGGTACCCATTGGTAATAGTGGGAACTCTAACGTTGGGTTCAAGCTAAGGAGGGACACTTATTCCCGGACCCAGAATATGGCATATTATCTGACGGTAGGATCATTAAATCTTCTTTTGAAGCCCCAGATAAAGCCGAGATGTTTTTAGTGTGGTACTACTGAAGGACCCCGGGACACCCTGAGAGGGGAGGGGTGAATCAGTGTGACCACATTTTCTTTTAATGTGATGTATCTTGTTTCCACGTTGGTAGGAACTTGTTGAACCTATATGATGAATATGATTAGAATGAAAACATTCACAAGCACAGAGAAGACACATCCATTTTTACTTGGTTCACCACTAAGGGCTACATCCAAGGAGCATACGCCGACAGGTTGTCGGTCGAACCAAAATCCACTATGCTTCACTAGCTGTAGATTACAAAAGTTCGGGTACAATCACTCTGTCCCAGGCTCACTGCCTTTACAAAGGTTCAGGGATAGCTCACTACTTCCCTCAGGTCACTCCCGTTGACTCCCCCTGGCTCACTGTCGTTGGTGAAGTCCCACTCAGTTTATAGACATGAAGGTCTCTTCATCATTTGCATAAGAATGCATCCTTTGTTTTATGTAGATGCTCTGTTGAAGTCTGATTCTCACCAGAAGAAGAATACCACTTTTCCTCGAATGTATCGGGTAGTCTCCTGGCTTTCCTGCAGCTTCAAATAGGCCGGTGGGCTTCAGCAAAATCAGGTGCTCTTCTCCAAGACAGTCGAAAAAGTCCCACTACGGCATGCAAGTCCAAACTGGAGCGCAAGTGTCATCAATTCACCTGCGCGACTCTTCCTTCCTCGACTATAAACTTGCACGGTACACTTCCTTTCTCTTCCAAACCGCCTTGGGCGCACAGCCAACAACCGGCGGGAAAGCTCTTCTTGCGCAACAAAACTCCCACCTGCGTTGCTCAACCACCTGCGCGACGAGAGCTCGAACAATCTTGAAGTCTTGAGCTCCATTAGAAATAAGAAGGGGTGGTCCAGTATTTATAGGCAAACTGGACCCCCTGCGCGGCGGGGCGCAAGTCCCTCGACGGCGCGCAAGTCTTGTCTCCAGTAACCTCTGTCACGCAACTCACTTGCGCGACCCAACCAATACTTGCGCATCCTTATTTCCTTAGCCAAATTTTGCTGTTCTGATCCTCAAAAGCATATGGCGTGCAAGTCTTCTATCCTCCAGGACCTCGGCGCGCAAGTACCTTTGCCAAAAACAATTTACTTTATTGGCCGATTTTCAGGCCCAAAAATTTGGCAAACACTGGGAAACAGCGCCACCTTCACTACTGTTTTCTACTTGAACAGTATGATCTCTTTTTTGGTACACATCCTGAACTTCCAATGAGGATTTACAACAAACACAAACCATATGCGAAGTCATGCTTTGAAGACCCTGGTCCCAACAATCTCCCCCTTTGGGATTGTTGGAAATCAGAATAAATTCAATTGATCTCCAACCATGAGAAAACCCAAAACGAAAGAATCAACTCAGCCAACACTCTAAGTTTACGTGAGGAATGATCGGTATAAAAAATAAGAGAGGAAGCTTGAATTGGGTTCTAGTGTTTTGAAATTCTCCATGAGGCCTGATGTTATCCATCTTAAACTTATCATCACAATCTTACACTTCTCATCACAGAAGAATTTCTTGCCATTAATTTATTCCTTCCTCCCCCATTGACAATAAAACCAAAGACCGATAAGTTGTTCAAAGTTCAGCTCAAGCCATACTCCCCCTGGATAGTATCTCCCCCATAAACCTGCATCACAGCCATAAGCAGATAAAAGCAGTTAAAACAAACGGGTTGAGGGGATTTCCAGAGCCTTCTTATGCAGTAGGAGGTGGTTGAACACCGAGGTTCAATCGATGCTTCTCAAACACAGCCGCAGACAATGTCTTGGTCAGGATATCAGCCACTTGCTCATCAGTTCCCACATGATCCATTCTAATCACACCTTGTTCAACCTTTTCTTTGATAAAATGATACCGTATTTCAATATCTTTTGTACGAGAATGCTGAACCGGATTCTTCGTAAGATCAAATGTGCTTTTGTTATCACAGTAAATCACCATTGGTTGCTGCACCTTATCACCAATATCTATTAGTTGCTGCTTCATCCAAAGCAATTGACTGCATGCCTTTGTGGTAGAGATATACTCAGCTTTAGCCGTACTAAGAGAAGTACTTTCTTGTTTCTTGCTCAACCAGCCAACACATTTCTGCCCAATATAGAAAGCTCCACCACTAGTGGACTTTCTGTCTACCACATCACCAGCCCAGTCCACATCAAAAAATGCAGATAATTCACTGTCCCTGCCTGCAGCAAAAAATAACCCGAAATTATCTGTACCTTGAATATACCTCATGATTCTTTTTACTGCTGCCATATGTTCCTCTTTTAGATTACTCTGAAAGCGGGCCGCAAGGCATGTGGCAATGAAGATATCTGGCCTTGTCGCTGTCAGATATAGTAGGCTTCCATTGATCCTTCTGTACATGGTGGTATCAACAGAGTCCCCATCCTCATGCTTTCCATGTTTACTTCCAACTGCAATTTGAGTTGACATTGGTTTGGAGTCTTGCATATTGAACTTCATCAGTAACTCTCTTGCATATTTTTCCGGAGAAATGAAGGTGTATTACTTCTTTTGAAAGACCTGCAGCCACAAGAAATATGTGAGTTCCCCAATCATAGAAATTTCAAATTCTGATTTCATGTGGTTGGAAAATTCATCCACTGATTTCTGCCTACTGCCACAAAATATGATATCATCAATGTAGAAAAGAACCATGAATTGATCTTTTGGAGAATTCTTCACATAGAGATTGTGATCAACTCCTTCTCTTTAGAATTCCAACTTCTCAAGACATGAATCCAACCGTGAGTACCATGCCCGTGGTGCCTGCTTCAAACCATATAGATCTTTCTTCAGTTTGCAGACCTTTGTTTCATCAGTACCCAAAAAAAGCCCACTGGTTGTTCAATGTAGACTTGTTCTTCGAGTACACCATTCAAGAATGCTGTCTTAACATCCATTTGATATACATTATATCCTTTTTGGACTGCCATGGTAGGGAAATGACTGATTGACTCCAGGCTAGCCACTGGAGCAAAGGTTTATTCAACATTAATGCCTTCAATCTGAGAGTATCCTTTACATACCAGTCGTTCCTTGTTTATGATGACACTTCCATGCTCATCAAACTTATTTTTGAAGATCCATTTTATACCAATCACATTTTGACCTTTGGGTCTCTGTCCAATATCCCATGTCTGATTCTTGTCAATCTGATCTAATTCATCATTCATGGCTTTCACCCAAGATTCATCATTTGCAGCTTCTTCGAATGAGGATGGCTCTACAACTGATAGAAATGCAGATTGTGTGTTATTCCTCATCCTCCTTGTTTGAGTGGGTGCACTCCTATCCCCAATTGTGTTGGATGGATCAATCTCAGCTCTTTTATTTCTCCTGTGAGGTTTAGTAGCATTTTCTTCAGCCATAGTTTCTTCTTCAGATTCTTCTTCTGAGTCAACATCATGATGTGACAGCTGAGTGTTTTGAACAACTTCATCTATTTCTGCACTTGTATTTTCTTCACGTTCACATTCTTCCTGACTTTCTATCACATCATCATATGACGTCCTTGATGAAATTGTGGTTTTCTCTTCAATTATCTTAACATCACTACTTTCCACAATTCTTCCCAAACGCTTGTTGAAACATTTGTAGGCTTTACTGTTCATTGAGTAACCATGGAAAATTCTTTCATCTGCATTGTCGCCATATTTACTTTGATTTCCTTCTTTGTTCCTAATGAAGCATTTACTTCCAAAGACATGAAAGTATTTTAGAGAAGGCTTTCATCCATGCCAGAATTCATATGGTGTCTTCGTCTCACCCATACAATGTCCTGTTCGATTCTGAATTTACACTACAACTTGAACAGCCTCTTTCCAGTAATGTCGTGGAATACGACTCTCAATCAGCATAGTTCGTGCCATGTTGTTCACCTGTCGATTCCTACGTTCAAAAACACCATTTAGTTGTGGAGTTCTCACATCAGCTACCTCATGCTATACCCCATGCTTCTCTAGATAATTCTCAAATTCAATGGACGTGTATTCTCCTCCATTGTCAGATCGCAACACTTTGATTGTTCATCCAGTATCATTCTCGGCGATTCGCCAATATGTTTTCATGCAGTCAAGGACTTTTCGTTTCCTGTGAATGACCATCACACATGCCATTCTACTGTAATCATCTATGAAAAGGACAAAGTACCTTTCTCCATGTGTTCCTGCAACATTTATTGGACCAAAAACATCTGTATGAAACAAATCAAGAAGGTGAGATGCCCTTTTCTTCTTTGGCCGATATGAACTGCAGACCAGCTTCCCACGAATACAAGCATCACAAGATTTTTCACGCTCACGCTTCAGGTTGGTAATGTCCATGACAATTCTCAATTTTGATATTTTTTCCTTGTCTTGTTGATTGATGTGTCCCAATCTCCGATGCCACAGATTGTTTTCTTCTTCAACAGTCATGTAACATACATTTTCATCACTATCAACCTGATACAAGTTGCCTTCTGTTCTGCATCCCTTCATAAGTGAATTGACGGTTTTTCCCTTGATAGTGAAACCTTTATGATTAAAAGTAACAATAAGTCCTAAGTCATAGAGTTGACTCACACTGAGGAAATTATGACGTAAGCCATCTACGTAAAGGACTTCAGACTTCTTTAGTTCTCTATTAGCTAATTTGGTACTTCCACTCCATTTGATTTTCAGAGCCCCATTATTACCAATCTTACTATACCATCAACATTCTTTATGATATTCGTTAGTAGGCCAGTATTACCTATCATATGAGATGAACAACCGCTATCCAGAATCCAGGTACTATTGTTCTTTGTAGCTTTGAGGGCTACCTCTACAAGGTTCGATTTCTCAATCTTCTTCCTTTCCTTCCATGAGACATTAGATTGAGTATATATAACTGACGGACTTTCAACTATATCGTCCACAAACCCAAGTTCTTCATAGTCAAAGTCTTCTTTGAGAGTTGAGAACCTGTTTGAAAGAGCAACACTGTCTTGCTGACGAGACTTGACTTGTCTGGAACTTTGGTATGAGGTGTCAATGTTTCTTCTCTGCCTGTAATTAATGGCCTTATGACCAAAGTTAGAACAACGAAAAAAATATCCATAGAAATTATTTCTTCTATAAGAATTAGGATATGAAATTGTTCTCCTTTGTTGAGCATCTATATCTTCTCAATTCAGATAGATTCTTGCATCTTCGCAATAAGACATGGTATGGCCCAGATAGCCACAGAACTGACACTTCATGAGAAGAAATGTCTTCTCACTTGAATTTCTCCTTATAGCTTCTTCCTTGGGAGAATAGTAAGACTGTCTGCCATTTTTGAATGTTTGAGGATAATTTTCATGTTTCCTTTTAGTTTAGATTGAGGGTTCCTTTTTCAGCACTCTAGGTAACATTTCAACATGTTCAACTTTCATCTTATCTTTCTTTTGGAACTTTTCACTTCCAGCAGTTGATGACTCAGCCTCACAGCCAATTCCACTCTTTCCAATGCAAGCGGGTCTTTGATCACTCTTGATTTTTCCAACCCCATCTGAACCACACTTGGCTCTTGCTTGTAATACTGTATCTGAGAATCTTCCAAACTGTATTTTCTTCCTTGATTCTTTTGGAACTGATTCAGTCTCTATTTTACTCTTTAGAGTAACTACTTCCTCCTCAAGACCCTGAGCAGTCTTGGATTTTTCATCCAGTCTGGATGGGAGGTCATTGATGTCCTTTTCCTGCTCTTCAATTCTCAGCTTCATATATACTACATCATTATTGCTTTCAATTATTTTAGACTATACCTTCACAAATTCTTCCAGTCGTTCAATTTCAGCTTCACGTTGATCAACGTATTCAGTTGATTCTTCTACAATTGATTTCCACTTATTGCAGCTCTTACATTTAAACTTAAGCTTACTAACCACATCCTTAAGTGGCACCTCAGGATATACACAAGTTCTCAGTTGTTTTTCTCCATCAGTATCTTCTGACTTTTTAACAGTGGCCATCATAGAAACATGGATCCCAGTTTTGAATTATGGTTCTTCTTCATCATAGAATTCATTTTCATCTTCTTCCTCTTCACATACAAAACTCTTCCTTTTCATTTTCTTACCATAATTGAAGTCTAACTTTTTGAAGAACCTTCTCTAAGGCTTCTTGAAGTTTTCATCTTCACTTTCATCATCATTGATATTCTTCAAGCACTGAGAGGCAATGTGCCCAACTTTTCCACAACGGAAAAATGCGCGAGGTAACTTCCCTTTGAATTTCCCTTTCCCCTTCTGGAACTTCATTTCAATAAGAGAAAGAATTTATTTCTCTTCGCCATCATCACCACTACTATCCTTTGAGATTTTCAATTTATCCATGGCCTTGAATTCCATTTCCTTGCTCACCTGAGTCGTAGCATCTTCTGGTTTGACTCTCATTTCATATGCAACCAAGCTTCTCAGTAGATCATCTAGAGAAAGTTTAGAAAGATCTCTTTCCTCAAGGGCTGACACCTTCACATTATACATAGGTGGAAGTCTTCTTAATATATTCTTTACAATATCAACATCTTTTATTTTATCTCCTAGACCCCGAATTGATCCAACCACTTTAGTAATTCGATTGAAGAAAGAGTCTGCATTCTCGTCTGGATGCATATTCAGATCATCAAACTGATTGTGTAGCACTTGTAGTTTCGCCTCCTTCACTTTGCTATCTCCTTCATAAATATTCTCAAGTTTATCCCACATGGATTTTACTGAGGTGCAATTCATCACCTTCAGGTAGATCTGATCCGAAAGGGCTGTAGTGAGAGCATTCGATGCTTTAGCATCTGCATCAAGAAGTTTCCTGTCTGTTTCAGTCATAGCCAGGCCTGTTGGATCAGTGACTTGTATTCCTTGCACAGTAGAAAAAAGAACTTCCATTCCAAGAGATCATAGATGAGATCTCATTTTATTATTCCAGATCTGGAAATTGCTTCCATCGAAGTGAGGGACTCCCCTGATATTGACCGTGTTTTCCATGATGAAAAGGGGAAGATTCAACACCAGGAACCTTTAAACTCTGATACCACTTGAAGGAACTCGGGACACCCGGAGAGGGGAGGGGTGAATCAGGGTGACAAATTTTTATTTTAATGTTATGGATCTTGTTCCCACGTTGGTAAGAACTTGTTGAACCTGTATGATGATTATGATTAGAAAGAATACATTCACAAGCGCAGAGAAGACACAACCATTTTTACTTGGTTCACCACTAAGGGCTACGTCCAAGGAGCATACGCCGACAGTTTGTCGGTCATACCAAAATCCACTATGCTTCACTAGCTGTAGATTATAAATATTCGGGTACTGTCACTCTGTCCCATGCTCACTGCCTTTACAAAGGTTCAGGGATAGCTCACTGCTTCCCTCGGGTCACTCCCGTTGACTCCCCCTGGCTCACTGCCGTTGGTGAAGTCCCACTCAGTTTATAGACATGAAGGTCTCTTCATCATTTTCATAAGAATGCATCCTTTGTTGTATGTAGATGCTCTATTGAAGTCCGATTCTCACCAGAAGAAGAATATAACTTTTCCTCGAATGTATCGGGTAGTCTCCCGGCTTTCGTGTAGCTTCAAACAGTTCAGTGGGCTTTAGCAAAATCATGCGCGCTTCTCCAACACAGTCGTGCAAGTCCCACTACGACTCGCAAGTCCAAACTGGCGCGCAAGTGTCATAAATGCACTTGCGCGACTCTTCCTTCCTCAACTACAAACTTGCGCGGTCCACTTCCTTTCTCTTCCAAACCGCCTTGGGCGCACTGCCAACAACCGGCGCACAAGCTCTTCTTGCGCGACAAAACTACCACCTGTGCGGCTCAACGACCTGCCCGACGAGAGCTCGAACAATCTTGAAGTCTTGAGCTCCGTTAGAAATGAGAAGGGGTGGTCCAGTATTTATAGGCAAGCTGGACCCCCTGCGCGGCGTCACGCAAGTCCCTCGACGGCGTGCAAGTCTTGTCTCCAGTAACCTTTGTCGCGCAACTCACTTGTGCGACCCAACCAATACTTGTGCGACCTTATTTCCTTAGCTAAATTTTGAAGTTCTTATCCTCAAAAGAATATTTCGTTCAAGTCTTCTATCCTCCAAGACCTCAGCGCGCAAGTACCTTTTCCAAAACACTTTACTTTATTGGCCAATTTTCAGGCCCAAAAATTTGGCAAACACAGGGAAATAGTGCCACCTTCACTACTATATTCTTCTTGAACGGTATGATATCTTTGTTGGTACACATCCTGAACTTCCATTGAGGATTGACAACAAACACAAACCATATGCCAAGTCATGCTTTGAAGACCCTGGTCCCAACAACTACGAGCCACATCAAGCGGGATTGCACGACAAAACCTCGAGCATTTCATAATTGTAAGTCGATGGGGAATGTCTAGCGTTATTGTCAGAATGATCCAAGGTCAGGTGCGTCTGACACTCCTCAGGGATCGCAGACGTCGTATGCTTCAACTGGATGAGGACAGTAGCACACCCCTCGTCAGCAGAGTAATGTAGGTCATGGTGATTATCAGAATACCACGGCGCCTCAGGAGGGAAATAAAGTGCAGAGTGTGGCAAGAAAACATGTGTTTGGAGCTGAGCAGTTTGTGGTGGATGATCAGTCGAGACCATCCACGGTATGAGGTACTATTCTTATAAATTCTACCCTGATGCAAGTGTTTTTTGATACAGGTGCTTCACACTCTTTTATTTCTTCACGTGTAATTGATTTGCTGGGTTTAAGGGTAGAAATGATGCCCACAGTTTTAAAAAATCAAACTCTTCTATGTCAAAGAGTGTTTCGAGCCTTCTTGTGTAGATCATGTGTTATTGTTAGGGGAGAGGTCGAGATAACTTGGAATTTCTCAATGGTTGAGATGGATGGGTATGATGTAATCTTGGGAATGGATTGGCTGTTGGTGTTTAAGGACCACATTTACCGGGATGAGCGAACAGTGGACATTACAACACACGATGGTGTTAGACATCTCTTTAGAGGAGAGAGGTATGAAAGGCAGGGTGCAATGGGTTTTTTGGCACCGTCAGTAGGCACATTATCGTATCATTTGGCGGTGTTGTCATTAGAATCGGTAATGGGTGTTGAACATAGTGTTATTCCAGCAGTGGTTCATCAGTTTATGGAATATTTTCTTGAATAATTCTCTGGGTTACCTCCCGGAAGATAAGTGGGGTTTACGATTGATCTCATTCTGGGGACGAGTCCTATCTCTCTTTTATATTATCAGATGGCACCAGATGAATTGTGGGAATTGAATGTCCAGTTAGAAGAGTTAGAAAACAGAGGGATTATCTGGCCAAGCACATCTCTGTGGGTATTTCCAGTGTTGTTTGTGAAAAAGGAGGATGTAACATTGAGGGTATGTGTTGATTATCATAGACTTAACGAAGTTATGATAAAGAAGAGATATCCACTCCCACGAATCGATGATTTGTTCGACCAGTTGAGGGGAGCCCAGTGGTTCTCCAAGTTCGACCTAAGGTTGGGATATCATCAATTTCAGGCAAAGAAAGATGATGTTCCAAAAATAGCTTTTAAAATTAGATATGGCCATTATGAAAATGTCGTTATTCACTTTGGTCAATCAAATTCAATAGCGATTTTCATGGAATTGAGGAATCTGATATTTCAGAGATATCTAGATTTATTTGTAGTTGTGTTTGTAGATGATATTCAGGTGTATTTAAAGACAATGGTGGAGCATGAGCAACACATGGATACAGTGCTAGGTATCTTGGGGGATCATTGATTGTATGCCAAATTTTCAAAGTGTGTCTTTTGGATACATGAGGTTTGTTTTCTTGGCCATGTGATTTTTGAAAGGGGTGTTTCAGTGGATCCGAAAAAGATAGAGGCCATTATCACGTGGAAACTACTATGGAATACCTTTTGAGATATGGAGTTTTCATGGTCTAGCTGGGTATTATAAGTGTTTTGATCATGATTTTTCATGTTTGGATTCGCCAAATACTGCTTTGACAAGAGAGAATGTTCCATTCCAGTGGAATGATCACTGTGAGTAGTGTTTCGAAGAGATAAATGGTCGCCTTACATTAGCACAAATCATGTTTTTTCCAAAACCAAGAAAAGGTAATGTTGTGTATTGTGATGCATCGGGATCAGGGTTGGAGTGCGTTCTCATTCAAGGGAATCATGTGGTTGTGTATGGCTCACCGCAGCTGAGAGTTCATGCGAAGAACTACCCAAGCCATGATTCAGAATTCGCAGTAGTGGTCCATGCATTGAATGTATGGCATCATTATCTCTTCGGTGAGAAATTCACGGTATAAACATATCATAATATCTTGAAGCACATTTTCCCATAAAGGGATTTGAACTTGGTGCAAAGGATATGGATGAAATATCTCCAGATGATTGATTTTTTACTTGATGTACACACCGGGTAAGGGATATTTGATGGCGGATGCATTAAGTAGAAAATCATTTATCAGGTGGTAAAACTGGCATCAGACCAATGGCAGCTGATGTTGGTTATAGTTGATATGCGGTTGGAATGTGAAGACATGGGTGATAGAGCAGTCTTCGTTCCAGTTTTTTTGATTCCTGACTTGGTTGGCTTTGTTAAAAAGGAATAGATATCCGATTATGAGTGTGTGACCATGGAGTCATGACTCAATAGTGGGGAGACCATTGAGGGTTTGAAACTAAAGGGAGATTCAGTTTTGTGTTTTCGAAATTGTATGGTTATACCAGTTGCTTTTCAACAGGATCTTCTCAGGGTGTATCATCATTCTAGGTGGTCTTTTCATCCGGGAATTTAGAAAATGTATAAAGAACTGAAGGCGCATTTCTGGTGGGCTGGTATGAAAATAAGTGTCGCTGAGTTTGTTCCGAGATGCTTGACTTGTCAGCAGGTCACAGAAGAGAATCAGAGGCCAGCAGGAATGTTGTAGTCTTTACCAATCCATGATTGGACGTGGGAGCAGATATCGATAGATTTTGTCACATGTATCCCAAGAACGGTCAGAAAGCACGATGCCATTTCAGTGATAGTGGATCAGTTAACGAAGTCGGCCCACTTCATTCCGATTCGTGAATCACACAAGGTGGAGGATCCATCCAAAATCTATATCTGGGAGGTGGTAAATAGGCATGTTGTTCCAGTTTTAATTTTATCCGATAGAGATATCAGTATTACATCTTGTTTCTGGAAATCCTTGTGGAAAGCCCATTTGATACATGTGACCATGAGTATGGCGTATCATCCTTAAACGGATGGTCAATCGAAGAGGAAGACAAAAATCTGGAAGATATGTTTCAGGCTTGTGTCATGGATTTTGGTGGCTAGTGGGAGGAGCACTTGTTGTTGGTTGTGTTTTCATACAATAACAGTTATCTGACATCCATATAGATGGCTCCATTTAAAGCGTTGTATGGGTGGTCGTGTCATTGTCCACTATATTGGGTGGAAATGGGTGAGTCCTCGATGGTTGGACCGAGCCTTGTCTAGTAGACTACGAGGAAGATCAAGTTGGTTAGGAAGATAATAGAGATGGCTCATAGTCATCAGAAATCGTATGTGGATCATCATCGACGACCATTGTCGTTCGAGGTGAGTTATCATGTTTTCTTGGGGATCTCTCCAAGGTTGGGACATCATCGGTTTGGAAAGCATGTAATGTTATCTCCATGGTATATTGGGCCTTTTGAGATTGTTGAGCGGGTTGGGGAGGTGGCTTATCGGTTGTCTTTTCCACCTGGGTTCAGTGCGGTGCACAATGTGTATCATGTGTCGCAATTGAAAAAGTATCATCCAGATTGTGGCCATGTGATTCGATGGGATCATGTTGAGTTAGGACCAGATGGTACGTTGGTGCACATGCTAGTACAGGTTGTGGATATGAAAGATAAAGTCATGCATGGTAAAAGCAGCGGTTTAGTTCATGTTTTGTGGCAGCAGGGTTAGATTCCAGAGGAGACTTGTGAGCTAGAGAAATAGACGGTCGAACAGTGGCCTGAGCTCTTTTAGCAAACGGTGGGTTCACTAATTTCTACGGATGGAAATTCCAGTGTTGTGGAGAATGTAATACCACTGGTTTGATGTATGTTGCCTTTGTTTATGATTTTTTAAGACATTAAAGTGCATTTTATGAGCTTGGAAGAGGTTGAGAGAGTTTGGAATGGTTTTGGATGAGTCTGGAGGCTTTTAAAGGGGTGTACAGTTTGAGCACGGTTATTAGAAACTGTGCGGATTATGCAGGAAACCGTGCAAAGGAGATAGTAGGCTTCGCATGGCCTACACATGGTTTTCCAAATCGTGCAAGGAAACCATGCAGACCCTTTCTCTTGAGGCAGTAGCTTGCACACGGTTAGAGCACGGTTTTCCAAACCGTGAAGACTAACCCTGTGGCCAATAAAAAATAGGGTTATATGTTCCGGGATCACTCTGGATTTCAGGTTCTCAAGGGTTTTAGGGGCTCTCCAACTTGATTTGGAAGTGTTTTGAAGTGGTTTCTTGGCGGTTTGAAGGTGGGTTCCCCCAGGTAAGTCTCTCCTCGTGGTTTAGTTGTTTTTTACACTTGATCTACATCCCTATCTTTCATGGTTTTCTAGATATACACTTGTTTTGTGTAGATATAGGGTTTTTGTTGCCTTGGGTGATGTTTTGAAGGCTTTTTAATGTTAGAGAAAGGTATCTAGAGAGGTTTCGGTGGTGCGTTTTCCAGATTTGAGGTGTGGTTGCTTGTTGGTCAATTTCTTAGGAACCCTAAAGGTATGTGGATTCTCTCTTGACTCCAAATGGTTAAGGATAATGGTTTTGGTTATATTTTATTATTTGTGCTTGAAATTAATTATGTTTTGATGTGAGAAATTGGTTAGAAATCCATTGGGTGATGATTTGGGGATTTTTGGGAAAAGGGGGTTTTGTGTTGAAATGAAATTGTTGTGGATTATAAAAATGAGATTTTAAAATTTGATGCTATGGTTGATTTTTGAAAATGATTGATGGAATGGTTTTCAATAAAAGGTATGTCTTATTGAAATGTTGTTTGGCATGGAAAATGATTTTGAAAAAATCTGTGATTTATTGAAGCGGATGGATATGAAATGGAATTGGTTGATTGCATGTAGTTGTGACATTGGTAGGTTATATGTTTGGTTGTTGGTTGAAATGTTGTGTGGAAGTGGGGGGGAGAGTCTCACTATAAAAAGGGGATGGATAGTTGTCTGAAGAACAACCATATGAGTAGTGTTCGGAAAGTACCGCTAGTTGTGAATGGATGAACTGGTTGGGTGGAAGTCCAACCGTTTTGATTGTTTTGGTGTGAATCTGTGAATGGGTAGGGCGGAAGTCCCACTGTTTTGGTTGTTTGTTGTTCATTTCTTTACAAGGTGGTAATTATGGTGTGAATGTGATGTGATGAAATGACTTATGGCACATTTGGTTGGATTTCCCTGGTTTTCTTGGTTTTGCTATTATGGCTTGGTAAGGGCGTGTTGGGGTTATGAAAATGGTTTCACTTGTGAGTTATTTAAAATAAACTATATTATATAAATGTGCTAATGGTTTTATTCTAGTGGCGTGTTTAGGGAAGTAATTCGGGGAAAACCAAACGAGTTTTAGTTCACACCCCCTGATTTGGAACGTTGGTGTCTTTCCAGATGTCGTGTACCGTGACATGGGCAAGGGTAAGGCATCATCCTCATTTAGTGGAGAATTATGATCCCTTAGTGGAGCATGGAGAATAGATCTTGGTGTGGAGTTGTGGTTGTATCATGTCTTGTGTTGTTTAGTTGATTAGTTTCCGCATTGTACTCTTATGTGGTGTTGACATGTCTGCTTGTGTTGGTTTTGGGTTGTATTGTGGTACAACTTGGTTGTATTTTGGGAATATATGGTTGGTTGTTTAGTTGACACACATCATATACTGTTTGATAGTGGATGGTTTGGTTGGTTTGGTCTTAATGGAAAATATTTCCCCAATTGTTTCTCGAATCCCTCGACATTTATTTTCAGCCTTTGGCACCTTGGGAACGTCACATAAGTCCAACTAACCCTCACCGCCTCCTCGATCCAATGAGGTGGGGGTGGGGTGTTACAATACTATTCAAAAAAATTGTGAAGCTCAACTGACCATGATATAAATGTGTATTCTATTGTTTTAATAGTTCACTCAAACTGTGTGTTAGTCGAAGAATTATGTGTGGTGCATAAATGAAGTCTGGTATCAAGATTCATCTAAAAAATTATTTAGAATATTTATATTAATGAGGGATAATTATAAAAAATGAAATTGGTGTGCTGTTATGTATTGAAAATACATTAAAATATTCAGGTTCAAGGATCTATTGGGGTAAATATTCTCATATAATAATAAAATGTGCCTATTTGGTTATGGGATCACCAAAAAAACATATTAAATAATTATTACTAAGAGCCTTTGGAAATCTAGTGAAAAAGTACCTGATAATGTTATATTATTTCCAAAGGTGAATATTTATATGTTTCATAACTACTATAGGTTGTGGTCTCACTATCATCAACATTTCACAAAACTATCATCTTGGTACATAATCAAAAATTTCTTTCATTATATTGTCCCAAAATAATCATCCATAAAATCCCTATAAGTAATTTGGATACTACGGTGTACAATGATATTGGATCTCTAATAATAATTAAACAATTCCATTTTTCAATTAGTTATCGATGTAATATATAGCCTCTTAACAAATATTATAATTCCATCTACATATATTAATTTTTTATATTTCTCATCATTCACAACTTTAATTTTATTTTTAAAAATCACATCATCAAGATGAGATCTTTATCATCTTTTACAACAAAATTTTGTTAGAAATAATTAAAAATGTCCATTTTTTTTCTTTTTTAATAAATCCCATATATATAATTATGAAATTGAGGATCATGTGATAAATATAAATCCTCATTTTGTTTGGTCATTGAGTTCTTTTTTGATCATTGCAACCACTACCTCATTTGTCTTCAATGGCTGGTATTTTATTGAGAAATAATATTCTTTGTGTAGTTTGATCAATATAGTTTTTGGAATTCTTGTATATTTCTATGAAAAGATATATTTTACAATATTATTGTTTCTATATATCTCAAACCATTAACCATATAGATAGTAAACCTATATCATTAAATGAAATATTATGGGTAAAAGATGATTATAATGATGTTGATTGTTTTATTCATATTTCTTTAGTTGACTTGATGAATAGGCAATAACATTATCATTATTCATATGAAAAAGACCATGTCCCTTCATTGATACAAAACATTATATCCAAAATTCATCATTTCTAAATTGTAGATCCAATATCATAGAATTAATCAATATCCAATCCAATTATTTATAATCATCTTCAAATTCATTTGTTCAAATATACTTAACCCCTTTAAAAATATGTATGGTAAATATGTTAAACAATCATGAATTTTATTTAATGAACCATCAATAGTGACTTGAAAAACCAATAAATCGATATAACTAATGATTTTTCCTTGGTTCAAGTGAGTCACTGAAGGTCTCGGTTTCCATAGAATCAACTGATATTTCTTTTTTCAAGATAATATATCCATGAAACCATATGATATCATTCAAGAATTCCCACATTCAATATATCTCATATAACACTTTTCATATAAGACTTTGAGGAAATATAAAAAATTTATTATCATTGTCCACATATACTTTAGAATACACCACAATATCAACAATGATTACCACATAATGGTATTCCATAAATACACTTTTCATTATATCCATAGGAAGGGTGAATTAATCAACCCAAATTGTATTAGTATAAAACCATTATATAAATAAAAATTTTAAAATGTTTTTTTGGAAAATATTTGTTATTTAATTGATATTATAGATACACAAAATTATGTTCAATCACTGAAAAATATACATCTCTATGAATTTGATCAAATATATCATCAATATGAGGATAGAGGTTAATGATCATAATATATTTTATTTCTATATAATTAATACAAAAAATCATATAACTATCTAAAATTTTAATAAAACAATAGGGGATCCCCATGGTGAAACTCTGGGGAATATAAATCCATTATTATATAAAAACTCTAGTTGTTTCATCAATTCAGATAATTCCATAGTGGGAATTATATATGGATTCATTCATACAATTCATGAATTATGGAATAAATCAACATAAAACTCAACTTCACTCCCTGGTGAATGTTCATTAAATTCCTCAAAAAATATATATTTTTGTTCTTGTACAATATTTACATCAGTAATTTTAATATTATCTCTTCTGTCAATAGTATATATCGAATATTACTCCCTAGGAAATTATTTCAAAATGGATACCAGAGGGGGATCTAGAAATGAATCATATGACGATGTCATACCTCTAATGATAAGGAATTTTGTTTCATTATAGTGAATTAGTGATTATTTATCATTATAATAAATTTTATCATTATAATTTAAAATCCATTAAATTCAAATGAATTTTTCAATGTAAACCATAATTGTAATAATAATATCTGAAGAAAGGTATGTTTAGGTGTCATGATGATAACATCTTGATAAATCCTAATTTCAGTATAGATTTCTACTAGGTGTTTTTACTAAACTCCCACTATATATAGTTTTAGGAAAATAAATAATTTTCATCAAAAATAGGGAAGAAATAAAGGATTTTGAGGGTCTATAATCCTATTAATCTTTATAAATATGCAATGATTTGATTAATATACTTGAATCCACTTGTTTATGAACTTCAAGATCATTTGTAGTGATCAAAAAGCCATGGTTGTCTCCCCCAATCCTCTTCTATAGTAAAATAATATATCAAATTATTTTATTTGTTTTTTGGAATAATAATATTCACGATAGCAATAATTTGTATATTTAAGAGAAATATAATGTCTATTGATAATAAAAAATTTTATGCGGACACTGTAAGACCCTGATCCTAGCTACCCATAGTCAGTGCATTATTTCATAACATTGGTATGATCAAAAGAGATCACATCCCGAATGAGCGATCAGTTTAGTATCCTTTTACATACTAGATACATACATATGTTAAATATTACATTATGAATTGAAAAATGAAAAATTGTGTCTCCTTTTGACACACTAATATCCCTTAGCCTATCCCTGTAGGTCAGTCACAATATTCTTCTTCGCATCTTGGAAAAAATTAAAATTAATAAAGGTGTGAGATCAGATTCTTAGTAAGGATAATAATATATCGAAAACTATCATAAATAAAGATAAAAATTTAAGCCAATGCATAAGACTAAAACAAAAGCATTTTAAATAGAAACATCATCAGAATATGGAACATAGAATAAAATAATGCCAATTTCTTATTCACAAGGATATTCTACTAGTCTAAAAATCAAATGTAATATAATTATCTAATCACATAATGATGGAATGCATAATGTCGGACATCATAACCCCAAATTCAATGCCTCGTGCCAAAACCCTGTATATATATTTTGTCAAGGCCTTATTCCAAGACACTACTTTTTCTCATGAGACCTACCAATGCATCGAGGGGTTATAGCGGGCCATGCCCGTCACATACTATGTCCAATTCATTCCTCACAATAAAATGGTAAAATAGAACATAAATAATCGTTTTAATACTAGCATATGAAATGTACATATTTTATCCACAAATCATGAATGGTATAAAAATATCATATCCACACTCGTACAAAACTAAATCAATACAATATGAAGGATTTTATTATTATAAATATACCACAATCAAGAATAAAATACAACAATGGATATTGGCATAGATCTAAATAATCTGTAAAAATATTTGAGAGAAATATCTCATTTTTCATGAAAACATTTAGAAGTTGCATTATATATCAAAGAATTCATTTTGAACAGATATTTGAATCAAAGTGTCCCATATAACATTGAAACATTTGAAAGTAATTTTAATTTCAAGACGATCATTTCCATATATATAAATCCTTAAAAAATTTAAAACAAGGAAATTAAAGAGAAATATTTAGATGAATTAATATTTAAAATTATATTTTAGTTTAAGAGTTATTAACCAAATGAGAGACACTTGAATAAAAATAATTTCGGGATAAAACTAATTAAAACTTTATAATATCATTATAATAAATGGATTCATGATATAATATGTCAAAGAACAATATATACACCATAAAAATGTAAATTGGTGCGTAATAACATTAAATTCTCAATGGATTGTAAGTTGAGATAAAATCCCTCAAAAAGACAATATCCTTATATTAAAGATATATAAATTACATAATTATTAGTGAAATATAAAAAAACAATCAAAATTATTATATATTCAGTATAAATCAACTGGATGACATTTACACATATTCTTGTAAAAACACAACTAATGACTTGGATGTTTAAATCATTGAATGGAAATTGAGTTAAGATTACCATTAAAAAGCATGCATCAATGGCTTGAGAATTTTAAATGCCGAGATAATGAGTATCAAAAGTATATCCTCATAGAGGGGTGTTGAATTTACTATATAAATAAATAAATAGTCATTCCACAAAAAAATTTGGATTAAAATAATCTATGATGTATGCGTAAAACCCAATGAATGGAAATTGAAATTTGAAATTCCCATACGGATTTGGTTACATAAAAATCATAAACCACATGAAATAAGGAGAAAACTATGGAGATATAAATAACCATAAATTTATTTATATTAAAAAAATAATACAATCATGTTAAGTACACACACAACCCAAAAGGTAATAGTGGAGAATATCGAATGAATCTCACAGGAATAGAAAGTTAGATGAAAACCAATTTCCTTTTACATTTACTTATTAGAGGGAATGTTATCCTCTTGTATAACGGTTAAATAATTTTTATTATGTTATAATGGAACCACATACATAAATATGATATCTTATATGATCCTTTAATATATTTCTGTAGTATCATTATTTAAGGAGTTAACATTATGTAGTTTCAATCATATATTTTCATTTATATGTCATGTTTGTTATGGATAGGATGTATTTGATTCATATCTAGAATGGTATGAATTTCATAAAAATTATTTTCAATCATAAAATAAAAATTATTCTTGAATGATGACAATGGGGAATGAAATCTCATCGCGTCATGGAGACGGTAAGCTGAACATACGAACAATCGACAATATCATTCGTTTGATGGTGAAATCATATATAATTGGATGGTATATTATATATATGTGATCATTAAAATGTAATATTTATTATTTAAAACAATAATAATCATTATTATACCCATCTAAATAATTAAGGGTTTAATAAAAAACTACACCACGACGTGGAGATGATATGTCTTACGTACACACATATGGTGACTCTGTCATTCATAGGATGGATATAATAATGAATATGGATGTAAAATCTTTATAATTCCATCTCAGTATGTATAGAGTATGGGAGTTATTATTTTATTATTGATGTACCAAATAAATAGGTTGTAGAAGATGAAAAGAACATTAAAAGTCATGAAGAAATAATTACCACCTTTTCTGGTTATCCCTTTGGATTTGAACAAAAGGGCTAGTTAGTTTTTCTTTATGATCAATGTACGGACTCTAGGATAATTTGAGTGTAGACAGGAGTATATTTGAGTAGGGTTTGGAGGATCCAAATTCCATTGGAGTTGTGAATTGAATAGAAGGTGAAGGGCCCTTTTATAATGGAGGTGAGGGAACATTAGGAATAGATTGAAATATTAATTTATTATAAAATATTTTTTGGGTTATAATAGCTCCAAATTGATTTATTTCTATGATAATGTCGGGATGTGTTTAAATTCTCTCAAAAAATAGGTTTTATACATGTTTAGTTCACCATATTAACCATACCTTTTATATATAACTCATAGTTAAATAGTTTTACTTTTACCATGTCCTCTTGTATTTTTATATTAAATTGTCAATATAGTTACTATAAATTTCATGAGAACCTAAAGTGGTTAAATAATGAAATATTTAACATTATATATATCATTTTTCTGAATCATTTATTTATAGGAATATTATACCATTTAATAAAATAGTATTTGTTTGAAAAACTCAATTACATCCATTTTGACAGTATTTAGTATTTTGTTTTTTTGAAAGTCAAAAAAACATAATTACATAAAAAATTGTATAAAACCTAACATGACACATGAACCAACAATATTCATGTATGAAATCAAAATTTTCAATTTACATTTATTTCTATATTTTAAATATTAATTATTTTAATCTTTCATTAATAAGGTAATTACTGAATCATCATTGTGTCATAAAATTTTTTAATATTTCATGGGTAAAAATTAAAAATAAATTAAGATGATGTAATAAATCACTTTATCTTTCTAATGAATATTTATAGTCGATTTTATCTTATATATAACCCTATATTCAAAATGGTTTATCTAATGAAATCTAAATTTATATTTTTTAACACGTCTTAAAATAACAGATAATAAATGCCTCAATCTAATCCTAGTGGATCAAACAGTATCATAATTTTTTACCTATTATGGATTTTCACCAAAATACACATATCCAATAGAATTAGGACATGTGTTGTGGTTAATTTATATTATTACAATATTATTTTTAAATTTACATACCCTATTTAATTTTAAACGTGGTAAATGAAATTCAAAAGTAAGTATTGAAAAAAAATTATTTTCATCATATTGAAGTGATAAAAACCATTTTTTGGGATTTTTGAAATTCAATTCACAGAAGTAGTAAAATTAAGTTTTAGGCAAAATTACAAAGGTTCCTAGAAGGTGGGTAAAAGATGTTAAAAAGATCAACATAATTTTATATATCTAATCATATTATAAAATGAATCCAATTAGGTACATTGGATTTATATAGGTATTATATATCCTTTTTAATTTAAAGAATATTAAAATTTAAAAATAATTATTTAAATAGTACTTTGGTATTAAAGAATAATGCAGTGTTTTTCACCATTAATCAAAAAATTGACTATTTTAGGAAAAATATCAAAAAATTTCCTTACGTTAATTTTCATATTCAGAATAAAAAAATAAAGTCTATTTTACCAAATTAAATGTTTATTCTTGTATAAAATTAAATTTATTATTTTTTAGTAAAAAACATAGAAAAGTGTTCTTTAAATAAAATATTTCCTACATATATAACTATTTTAACAAAACATATACATTTTATTATAATTATCTTTTATTTTTGTGAAAATATTATAAATAACATATAATATTTACTTTTTATATTAATATTAAATATTTTGTTTTTAAATACATATATCATTTATATAATAATAATACTAATATGTTGTTTCGTAGATACTCAATCTTGCATATAACATAATCCAATTCGATGTTGTCTATAATTTAGTTTATTAAATTACATTAAATTGATAATGTACTATGATATAATTAGGTGTTCCATTCACCCCTGATTCAATATATTGCATCCAGTAAGTTTAAACTCGGTTTTGAAAACTATGGGTTTTACCTTTCACAATATCTTACTTGAAATCCCACATTGAAAAATGGATTAATGAAGCATCTATTTTAAAATACAGAAATGTAGGTATTATGTTTATTAAAAATAACACATACAAGGGTTCTATGTAGGAATAAAGGATATGGAAGAGAATGTATCCATCATGTTCTGGTGGATAGGGATAGAGAATATTATTAAGAGAATGTTAAAAATATTAAATACATAATCTTGTGATGTGTTAAACGGTCATTGATAGCCCTGTAGGATGATTAAATAGAAAAAATTTCTGTTTTATGTTCCATTTAATAACTTTGAGGAATTTATTTATGATACTGAATATGAACATAAGGATAAATATTTTATTTTCAAGTAAAGTCTCGTCCATTAATAAATTTCTACCTCAAACTCATCTTTTCTCCAGACGATGGGTATTGAAGTGGAATTGGTCACACATGATGTGGTAGAATCAACACATAAAGATTCACATAATCCAGAATAGATGAACTATATATTTCCCTTTTCATTAGACATTAACCAAATCCAAAATTGGTTAGTACATGATCAGATAACCCCAAAAAGGATAATCCTTTAAATAAAGAAATACTAATAATAATCTCCAGAATTAAAAAAACCATACATAGAGTTAAACAAAAACCATTCAATAAACAATTTCCTTTATATTATTCAAAAATAAGCCAAAATGTGTTTGAGATCCAAAATTCTGATGTGTTTCAATACGTAGTCTTCTACTGTAAATCATAACATTTATCTCCAAATAACATTGACAAGTCTTAAATTCAAATACTTAAAAGTAATTATCTGAATCACATAATATCTATGGTAGTTTAATCATATCCATAAAAAAACAAAATCGCAATAAGTCAACAATAAAAACATTTATTCTTATAAAATAAAAATCCACCATAACTCTTAAAATGAAATCCCATAGTATTCTATTTTTCATAGGCATATAGTCTTACCAAAAGAGTGAACATCATCCAAAATAAAATTTGTCAATAAATATCCAAATATTTATCCTATACTAAGGATATACATTTGATAAATCAAATTTTCCAAAAATCAACATATTCAAGTTCCATAAAATCATTTAACTAAAACTAATTATTTATAACAACTAGGGACATCATGTTTTCCAATGGGAGGAGGTAAATCCTAGTCAAACATTGGTTGTGTGTTGGATTCCCATAGCTTTGTCCGATGTGACTTTTTGTCACACGGTTTTCATGATGGCCATTTTCATAAACTACAAAATTTTATTACATTCCCTAAAATGAGATAAATTCACCAAAATAACCATAACATATTTTAACCATAAATGTTATTTCATACCTCAAATTTTCATCCCAAATAGAAATAACCTGTAATCACCTCAAATTCAAGGATCATATAAACCCAAATGGTTCTTTATAATTATATCCACAAATGAAAAGAAAATTCATCCTAAAATAGTATTTTCACTTAACAAACTGTATGGTTACACATACAAGAGAAAATTCGTCAAAAATTAATCCCATAATAAAAAAGAATTAATAATTATAAAAATTTCTCCATCCATTTATTTCCACATAGTTTCTTCCTTGAAGTAGCGGATATCCTATAGAATTGCACATTGACTTAGGTAATTCCACCGTCCCAAAAAATTATAACATGTGACTATAATATGATTTTTTGGATCATTTTTATTTTTTTCCATAGTACTCTTCATTTTTCCAAGACAATTATTTACATTATATCCTTCTTCCCCACAAATAATGCATTTCATTGTTCAATTGACACACATTCCTAGGTGTCTCCTTCCACATTTCATGCATGTTTGGAAATTGATATTTCTTTTTTTCTATGGTCTCCACTTTTGGAGCTATTATCATTTTCCACCATTCTCTTATTTTTTTGAGTTAGAGAGTAGGTAAATGTATATTTTGTTGATCATATCTTTGGAGAATTTGTTTTTAACGAACACGATATATTTTACACCTATCAATATTCTATTTTTTTCTCATTTCCACCACCATTATAACATTTTACTTAATGTTCAGTGTTATTATGACTACCTTAGAATCCATCCACTTACTAAAACCAGAAAGCATAGTGTGAGAAATAATAGTCATAAAATCATTTAAAGAATATCATGACACCTTGCTTTCAATCTTAAACGCCTTATTATTTAACAAAGGTTATTTTTTATCATCTTATACTAACAAAAGTCAAATCAATTTTCTAATGAAATTGTGATTAATCCTATTCATTTATCCTGGGAGTGTCAAACCAGGTGCGCAGTAAGGCACGTTGTCTTGTACTAGGGTACCCCGGGTCAAGCCCAAAACTCTTTGTCTGAGTTTTCACTCCAAGGTATATATGTGACATAACCATTATCACATGTAGTATCTAGATAGGAATGAATTTCTTGGAAAACCCACATAATATTTACATTATGATTTTTTTGGATGTTCTTCTATAATAATTCTCAAATTTCATCTTATGGTAATGTTCTCTAATTTTTTTTCTAAATCTAGTTTCCATGGTTTGAACTAAACTTCCTCTGATAACAACTATAACGCCCCAACCCTAGTTACCCAGAGTCAGTGACTTATTACATAAAATTGGCATGATCACAGGAAATCATGTCCTGAATGACTAATCAGTTTAGAAGCCTTAGAATTAATAGATACATATGTAAGTTGTACATTAATTGTGAAATGAAAAATCAACATTGTGTCTCATTTGTGAACACACACATCCCTTAGCCTATCCCAGCTGGCCAGTCATAATATACATTTTTGCATCCATCGAAAAATTAAACATCAGAAATGGGTCAGCTCATGTGATCAGTAGGGTTATCAATATAGCATAAGCATTCATAAATAATCATAGAAAATTAAGACAATTTATATGATTAAACACAAGTATTTTTAACATTAAATTCAGCATAATATTGCAAAGATAAATCAAATAATGTAAGATACTTATTCACATGAATATAATACTATTCGAATAATCACATTTAATATAAATAGGTAATATCATAATGATGGAATGCATCATGTCGTACATCCTAACAAAAAAATCTGGGCCTCTTACGAAGACCCTAAATATAAATTTTGTCAAGGACTTATTCCAAGACATTAGTTTGTCTGATGAGACCTAGCGATGCTTCAAGGGGCTATAGTAGCCCCTCCTGTCAGTTACTAAGTCCAAATAATTCCTCATATAGAAAGGGTGAAACATAATCTAAACATTCGTATTAAAACTAACATATGAAATTTCAGTACTTTCTTAGCTTTTCTAAACACAAATTTTAGAGTGAAATTTTTTGAGAATTAGTTTATTTATGATGAAGTTCTAAAGTCGTCTACAATTATAAGATATCATGTTTAAAGGAATTTATGTTTTATTTAAATTATTATTTATTTCATTTCTTTATATTAATTTTAATTTTTGTTGATTAGTGGAAATTAAGAGAGATTAAATTTTTTTTGTCATCCTTATTTATTTATAGTAATAAAATTAAATTATTAGTATGAATTTTTAGTAATTAATAATAATTATTAATTATTAACGTTAATTAATGATGTATATAAATAATTAGTAGTAATGTGTAATTATTTACTTTTTATTGCAGTAATTAATAGTAACTAACACTAATTAGTAATAATTATAAATAAATAGTAAAAATTAGAAAAAATAGTAATAAATAATTAGAATTAGTAATAAATATTTTTAACTAGTATTAATTAGTAATATATACGATTAATTAGAAAAAATAGTAATAAATATTATTAAATACTAAAAAATATTAATAAATTCTAATAAAAAGTAATAAATACTAATAAATATTAATTATTTATAATAAATGCCAATAAAAATTAATAATTATTAATAAATACTAATAAATAGTAATAATTAGAAATAAATACTGATAAATATTAATTAATACTAATAAATAGTAATAAATACTAATAAATCCTAATAAATTTTAATAAATAGTAATAAATAATAATAAATATTAATCAATTGTAATTAATAGTAACAAATAGTTTTAAATAGTAATAAATACTAATAAATAGTAATAAATAGTTATAAATAGTAATAATTAGTAATAATTAGTAATAAATTAAAATAATTAGTTATAAATTGTAATAATGAGTAATAAATAGTAATAATTATTAATAATGAGTAATAATGAGTAATAATGAGTAATAATGAGTAATAATGAGTAATAATGAGTAATAATGAGTAATAATGAGTAAAAATGAGTTATATTGAGTAAAAATTCGTAATGAATACTAATAAACATTACTAATATATATTAATAAATACTAACAATTTGTAATAATTATTAATAAAATATTAATAAAATAGTATCAAAATAGTAATAATTAGTAATACTCCAAAGCCCAGGACATGGTAGAAACTGGTCTTAAGAGAATTTATTAA